>CM063283.1:58480242-59960242 GCA_032173965.1 Sitta carolinensis | reverse complement strand
CACTGTTCAGTGCTACTCACACAAATAATTGTCTACATTGAAATAAATCTTTTTTTGGACTAATCTATTTTGGAGATGGTTGAGGTTCCACTCATGCAGGGAATCAGAGTCCCAGTTATTGTATGCTGTCCTGGCAGCAGGTTAAAGGGTCTTACTATTTAAGAAAAATAAATCCTGTATAAACTTTATTATAAATTTCTCTGTCATAGTGTACTTTTTTTGACAAGGAGTTAAAGAGTCCAGGATGCTGCAGTTCATTCTAATGGAGCAGATCTGAGCAGAGTGGACTGCACTGGCTTCCTATAATCTTCTAAATCTGTGATGACATGTTCAGTGATTTCACTGAGGCAGGATTTTGTCCTACTGTGTTAACTGGATGACTCTTTCCAGACATATGAGTACAGTTGAAATTACAGAAGATAACTCAGTGGTATTTCTACACTGCCCAAGAAAGCACTGAGAAGAAATGGCACGAGTCCATCCACAGAGAGAGCTTAGCTGCCCAGGACAAGGCTGCTTAGCCCAGTTACAACATCAGAGGGACAAAGCTGGACTGATCTTGTTTCCAGGGCCAAATTGTCTGTGCTGCCCTCCATGACACACAGAGGTTTTCTCTGCTCTATTTTGTAATAAAACCCTTTTTTATTTAAAAAAACTTTTGCTCACCTATTTGCATGATACATAGAAATAACTTTATGTATTTATGTATTATGTAATCTATGTGTAATGAATGTAGTTTTTTCATTCTGGATGAATATAGTGTAATGTGAGCCATAAAAACAATGAGTTTTAGAATCATGGAATCATTTAGGTTGGAAAAAAATTTAAGATAATTACATTCAACTGTTGATCCAGCACTGCCAAGTCCATCATCAAACTATGTCCCTAAATGCTGCATCTATGCATCTTTTGAATACCTCCAGGGATGGTGATTCATGACTTCCCTGGGCAGCCTGTTTCAGTGCTTGACCACCCATTCCAGGAAGAATTTTTTTTTTTTATTATATCCAATCCTGGTGTGACTTGAGGCCATTTCATCTTGTCCTATCGCTTGTTGCAAGGGCAAAGAGACCAACCTCCATCTGGCTAGAGCCTCCTTTCGGGGTTCTAGAGAGTGATAAGGTACCTCCTCACACTCCTTTCTCCAAGCTAAAAACCCCCAGCTCCATCAGACCTGTGCTCCAGACCCTTCCCCTTCTTCCTTCTCTGGACACACTCCAGCCCCTCAGTGTCTTTCTTGTACTGAGTGACACAAAATCGAACGTGGGATTTGAGGTGTGGCCTCACCAGTGCCAAGTACAGGGGACAATCCCTGCCCTGGTCCTGCTGGCCACACCATTGCTGATCCAGGCCAGGATGCTTTTGTACATAAGGCAGGAAGCTTTTTTCTTGCATCTCAAGGTTGGGTGCTCACATCTTAAAAATAGAAGAGTTTCTGACATCCAGTCACCTGCTGAAGGGCACCTCAGAAACAAGAATCTCTCAGTGCTTTGAAACCATATTTTTGACTTTCCAAGGTATTTTAAAAGTACCTTGAGTCAATCCTTAGTTGTCCTGATTCATGCAAATTAGACTTAGGTAAGAGAGCAGAGAGGTTAAAATCTTCTATCCCTATGTATAGACCATTTCAGCTGTCACAACATTTTATGTGTGATTTGTAACCCACGACACTCGTTGCAGTGAAAGAACTTGAGAGTCTTGGTACCTCAATTTCCTCAGTGATATGTCCAAGGTCGTATTAGAAGTTTGTGGAGTATAAGGGTGCACCAACACTCCTAAATAAAGGAAGACCAGAATTCAGGCTCAAGCACTGAGCAGCCACACTGTTTAGCTGGTAGCCCTGTCCCCATGTTATCCCTGTTTTTCAAGGATGTCTTCTAAGCAGTCACTTACTATGAAAAGAATTGCAGCAGTATATCTTGATTTCATCACAGAGATATGTCTCATGGTTATTTTGATGACCACTGTGGATTCAGAAGTAAATTCAGAATTTTTTAAGCTATGAAAAGATAGCAGAATTTTTTGTAAAATACAGAAAATTAATTACATAAAGTTATATTCTATGTTCCTTTTGTATTTTAAGAAAAAAATCATTCAGACTCAATCATAGGTTTATGATCCTCTTCATCTTGTTTTTGGGGGAGGGAGGAAAAATCTCATTTTGTGTAAAGAAGTTATCAAATAAACTAAATACTGGGCTAGAAGGAAAAAAAAGGCCTGAGTAAATAAAAGAAACCATGCTCTAGCAGATGACTTTCTTGGCTGGGAAGAAACCTAACTAGACAGATATGAGAAAGCATTAGAGACTGCAGCTGAACAAGCAAATTTAGAACAAATGGCCTTACACAGTTTAACTTGAGATAACTGCAAAGCCTCTGATCAGCCTCAGCTTTCCTTACTGTTTATTTATCATGTCTAACCTCCAAGAAGTAATTACTGGGAATCTCTGCTTCATCAGTGGTCATATTTAGATCCTCATCCTAAATCCAAAACACGGAACTATGCCAGGTACTAGGAAGAAAATTAGCTCTATTCCAGCTGAACCCAGGACAGTGAGATGAAGACATAGGCCCAGGCAAACGCCAGACAGTGGATAACCACAATCAAAATGGTCATAACATGAACAGCACAGCAGCAGATGTTTCTAGAAGTGCTCACTCAAAAAATAGCACTGCTCAGAAATTTTGCTTCCACTGACTTCCTGTAGCAGCAAATGGACCCTTTGCTTCATTGTTTTGACCTTCACTGGCTTGGGTGCTTCTGGGGTTGTACTTGACTTGCCATGGATTTAATCCTGTTTGGCAAATTTTACTTTTCTATCTGGAACTGGACCTGGAAAGAATAATTTAGAAGAAGCATGTCCAAGGAAAAAGAGGTCACTGGAAAAAGTGTATCTTTGTTTAGTGTTTAGTAAATACAGTTGACAGATGTTAAGAATGACATATTGCACCAGATGTTTTATGTTTAGGAAAAAGAAGCATCACAGATATACCATGATGAATCTATTTGTTAACATTTCTGCCAGGTGCTGAAGGGAGGGCTTGCATATTAAACTGTAACTGCAGTAACTTTGGAGTATTTGAGGAAGGTTAATCATCCTGCAAACTTGTGTTAGATCCTCAGCTGACATAAAATGATGTCATTCCACTGTACTCAGTAAAATTAAGTTGATTTATACCAGCAAAGGACATCATACCTATCCCTATATTTTATTTCTGTTCTGGTTTGATTTTGCCAATTTCAAAAGTTTCTAATCAAGAGCAAAGCAGGCTTAAGCTTAAAAGTAATAAGAATTTATTAACTAACACTAAAAGAAATAAAAACAACAAGAATGAGGATGGAACCTTCAAAACACTCTTCCGCTCTCCCCACAACTTTTTGGGTTTTTTTCTCTTAACCAACAATGTAAGGACAACAACATTCAGAAATCTCAGTCAGTTTTTCACCTCTAAAACAGTCTTTCTTTAGTTCATTTAGAGAGAAAAGTAGTCTTTGCTAATGCTATAGAAAGCTCCCCACAAGAAAAAAAACTCTTGTGGCTTCATTTTTCTCACAAACCGCAGGTGCCCGAGATCTGCCTTTGTGAAGCCTTTCCCATCTGTCACAGTTTTTCCTCACAACTGTGCTTTCGGTTCATATCAGCTTATTGGAGTGCTTTTTTTAAGGATGAGCCATTCTAGCATCCTTTCACTCATCTCTGGAACAGAGGTCTTCCCCTTTTATCCCCGGGGCCGAGGTTTCTCATCAAACTTCTAACACTGGTGCTTCTGCTCATGATTGTGGCTAGAACGCTACCACCCCCCAAAGCATTCCATGAACTTACTGGGGAAAACCCAAAGTCTGATATATCAAGAATATCTGTACCATAGCTTCACAAATAAATTTTACAGCCTAAGCCTAAGACAAACTTTTCAAAATCCCTTCAATCTAAAATCTAACTCTTTTCTTACCAACTTCAATTTCATGTAGTTTGTTCTTACAAAGTTTCACCTCTATTTTTTTTTCCTTCTTAGCCTAAGAGAGAATTAGTGTTCCTTGAGTACAAAATCTTGTAACACTGAAAAAAAAAGTCAATTTAGTCCAAGTCTTGTATCAGAAACAAATTCTCTCTCTCTTTCTTCATTCAAAGGGAATAAGAACTAGAAAATGCTTTCCCATTGGTCCAATAAAATGCCAATCTCCTACTTAGCCAGCTCACTTCCCTGGGCTGGTCAAACTAGGACAATTTGTTCTCCTAGTTAGAATTGAGATCAGAACGTAAGCAGTGTTCAGCACTCCTTCAGGAGTTATTCCACTATTTTAATTGTTAGAAACATGAAATACCATAAGCCTCATATCCTAAACTGAAATAATATAGAACTCTACAAAAATCCAAAAATCTGATTGGAGGAGGACATATTCTTGAGAGTCTTTGTTTATAATTCTTATTTTCAGTCACTTGAGAATTAAAATTAATTGGTAGCAACCTAAATGGCTCCCCAAGAAAAGAAACCTGGATTCAGCTGGCGTATGTTAGATAGAATCAGGATGACAACTTTCTTTGGTCAGGAAAAAAAAAGAAAATTAAATCATTAGTAATATTTTACAAATTATTATAAGTTTCTAAATTCAGTGGAAAATACTGTCGGTTCCATCATTCACCATCAAGGATATGATGCCCAGAATTACCTCCTAAGAAAAAACTGCCGACTTGTTAATCCCACATACTTGAAAGATGAAAAGCTGGAAAACAGTCTTCAATTTCTGTTGAAATTTTGTATTCACTATTGTATATGATAGCAATGAACTGTAATACCAGAAATTCCAAAGTTATATTTGAAGTGTAGTATCTGTTACAAATTCTGATTGAGAATCCTGCTGACTATGCCAATTTGTTACAAATGAGTGTTTTAAGCCACTTAAACAATCATCATCAAAGGTATTAGCAAAAGCAGGTTTTAATATAAATTTGTGGAAGTGTGACTAAAGATATTTTTAAGATATTTCAGTGGCAAGGCTCACTCTAGTTCTGATTGCATGGATGAAGTGTACAACGGAAAATGAGATCAGAATCAGTTAAGAGTCATTTACACAGCAGTCAGGGATGAAAAAAGGCAAGGTTGCAAAGAGTAAGGGTGCAGAAGGGTTTAGCAATAGCAGTACTGGAGACTATTACTCAGGTGGAGACTATAACTCAGTGGGGAATGTTCCAGGGTTGTCAGGGGATGGCTGATTATTCCTGTTCTTGTCCATCATTTAACCAGGCATCTGTAGTACCTGATGTGGCCAAGGGACACTTCATCACCGAGCTCTGTACACAGAGGCCAGGGCCAAGCAGGAATCCCTGAGATCACAGAGCAGACCTGAGGAGGGGTGGGGGTATGCACCAACACAGTGTCCTCTTTATCATTTCCCTAACAATGTTTGTACCAAGGTAATTTTATTCATTGGAAATTTGGTTTAATGGCACTCATACACTCTCCACTCTTGCCCTGGAGATTACACTCCAAAGTCAAGGCAGATAGGATACAAGGTCTTTCTTCTATGGTGCTTTTAAAAACCCCAGTAGGCAGCTCCGTGTTTCTTCAGGCATGCAGGTATGCTAGAAAGTCTGAGACTTTAGATAAACAGGCTCATGGAGAGCTGAGTTGATTAAAATACTCTATGAGATATCCACTTTAATCCAGAGACTACTGTCTAGAATACATTGGTCTTAGATGACAAATAAATTGTGACTTTCCTTCTTCCTTTGGGAATCTATGACTCTAAACTACCTCAGCAGAGTTGATTAATTTTTCCTGTAGTTCATTGTAAAATTTCCTTTACATAACTTCATCCTATTACTCATAGTCTTACCTCATGGCACATGGTCCCTCTGAAATTTAAAATTACATATTCTGTGTATGTGTATACATAGCTAGTTTCTATGTCACCTAGCACTGCCGTTAGATTACACTAGATGTGGCTAGATTTCAAAAATATTTTTAATGTAACTATTATTGTGTCATTAATGTTTAATTAATTACTTGTTTACTCCCTATTTCTGGCAGTTCATTCCTGCCTTTGTGTTGCTCAGTTGCAACCCACATGAGCAGGGTGTTAACCTGTACTGCTCACTGCGTCAGTGCTGCAGCAAAGCTGCAATATAAATCCATACAATTCTAAATAAAAATTGTTGGTTTATACTGCATATAAAAGGGGTAACTCAACTGTACCCCTTCTTAGACTCCATCTGAGTCTTCTAGTATGAGATCATTACCTTTCCTCTTGTGTTTCTTTCCTTCATAGCAGTTTTACGTGTGAACCAAAAGCAGAATCTTCATTGAAATAGAGTGAATAGGATCTGCAGAATTTTACATTTGAAAGTGAAAAATAACAAAAAACAGCTATCAGTGCTTCAAACCCTCGATTTTGAAATTGAGGCACACAGGTAACAATGTCCTTTTCAGTTAAGAGTGCAGAGGAAATACTATGCAATAAATAAGTACTCTGAGTTACTCTGCAGAGGGGGCTGGTGGAAAAGCGAGAGAGTTAAGTGAATTATTTTTAGAGCCACAGATCAACCCTTATGACCACTTGCTTGACAGAAGAGACAAAGGTAATTTATGTTGTCAGTCAGAGCATGCCTGAGTGTCCTTCCTTTTTGTCCCTTTCATGAACAGCCCAGAATAAAGTACATCTTCATCTTTTCTTCCATTGCTTTTTTGAAATTCTGCTACAGCTATAAATACAGTGTGTCCTGTTTCTGTCTCAGGCATTTATGGTGCTCTGAACAACATATTCTAGTTGAAGATGTTCCTGCTCATTGCAGAGGCATTGGACTAGATGGACTTTAAAGGTCCTTTCCAACCCATTGATTCACCATTCAATGATGATTCTTGTTATTGTTATAAAATCACCTTTTAGCTCTCATACCCCTGTATTAGTAAGGATGGAATTTATCTCACTTAATTTCAGGCAACCCTGCCAGAAATGTTTATTTCTGTGCTATTCATCCAGAATTACCTCACTGCACTTGCATCAGTTGTGTTAGAAACACCCATCCTAGGATGAAGTGACTCCCATGTGACAAAGTACATTTATCCCTCTGCTTGCCATCAGGATAAAATCACTGATTCATTCAGTATGTATCTGATGCTTCAGAAGTCTGAAGGGGGCCCGATGAAGGCTAAAATGGATCAGATAAAGCCTGTTCAGATAGCCATTTGTTTCTTTGGTTGCTGTTGCTGCTTTAATAGAACTGATGTTCAAAGTCACTGGTTTTCTCCAGTTAAATGAATTTTGTCCACTTGCTGGAGAGAGAGGACACCTGCCTCTCCCTTAGAAAGGCTGATGTGCTAGACTAAGCAGAAAGATTATTATATGGAGTAGATAATTGGAAAGGTTTGGCAATTTGAAACTAGATTGAACAGCTGAAAGCCGGCTTGAGGTTTGAATACTTCCATGGAAATTAATGTTGTGGTATCTGCTCATTTTTCAACATACGGTGTGTGGTTTTGTAAATTAACAGCAATTTACTTACAGGATCTGAGAGGAAAAGCAACACTGGAAGGAAAGAGAAAGCTTGGAAAACATCTTTGAGAAGTTTATGCACTGCAAAATTTATTCTTGAGGCAATTCTTCATTCCTGGAGATAAGAACCAAAAAATAATTTCTTTGTGTCGGAAGGAAAATAGTGTCAAATCTAGTAGTTATCTAATGCATTCTCACTGTCATAGAATCAGTTTATAGAATCATTGAATGGTTTGTGTTGGGGAGGTTCTTAAAGATCATCTACTTCCAACTCCCCTGCCATAGGCAGGGACACCTTCCACTAGAGCAGCTTGCTCCAAGCCCTATACAACCTGGCCTCAAACACTGCCAGGTGTGGGGAATCCACAGCTGGGTGACCTGTGCCAGTGTCTCACCACACTCACAGAGAAGAATTTTTTCTTAATATCACATCTAAACCTACTATCCTGCAGGTCAAAGCCATTCCCTCTTGTCCTGTTACTACACGTCCTTGTGGAAAGTTCCTCTCCATCTCTCTTTTATCCTCTTTAGCTGCTGGAAGGTGCGGGAGGGACTGGAATAATATATATATATATATATATATATATATATATATATATATATAATATTAATGATTGACTACTGCTTCTTACCTGCGTAGCCATACATTTTGCTTTCTTATTCCAGACTGAAGTAAGCTGCTGCTGGAAGTTTGGATTAGGATTCCTCTGTTTGCGTTCAGTGCTCTCAGTTGTCATGCGGGGTCATACAAGCTGGAAAACCAGTCCTGATTTTCTATGTCCACAGGTTTGGGCTTATATACAGGCTTATGAAGGACTCTGCAGAGTTTAGGCTCTCCTGGTGCTGCTCAGTCTTTTGAAGCTGGCAAACCTTTCTGCTGCTTACATCTCAAAATGATATTATTCTACAACTGCAGCTTGTCTGAGCATAAGTAATCCTATTATAAGTAAATTTGGCCTCAGAGATGAAGATGAAGCCAAAGGCAAAAAGCAGTGAAGTCACATGCTTCAAAGACAACTACTCTGCTCCAACAACCCCCTACATCAAATTATCATTTAATTTACAGAAATCCATGTTCCTTTTTGAATTCTTAGATTAATATATTAAGTAAATAAGATATGCTTGGACGGTTCATTTTTTAAATCCAGTTCTTCTTTGGAAGGCTTTTTCTTTTTTTTTTCTCTTCAAAGAAGCCAGATCCATTCCCTCAGTTAATAATACGGAGTTAAAGAGATATTTCATGGGAGTTATTTATGATTTGAAGATACAAGATACATCAAGTTATATTTTTCAGTTGCTGAAGGCCATCGCTCAGGACAGGAGATCTACAGAGATTTAGTCAAAAACACAGCCACTTTCTGAGATTTTCACATTCTCCTTGGTTCAGGTTTGGAAAATAAAGTATTAGGCTGTGTTTCTAGGTTTCTGAATATCCTGGGCAAGTTCCATGGGATTGAAAACTCTTGTGTCACGGATGAAAAGAAAGGGCAAAAAAATCTCTGCTGCTGCCCAGTGTTTTCCTGGCATCTTTGCTGTTTGCCTACCAGCCATTAAAATGAATAGTGCTTCTCATGGGTATAAGTCTGTGGTAACTCATTCAGTTTTAAGGTTAAATTCCACTTCAGCTAGATACATGGCAGGGCTTCTATTTTTTCTGTTCCTTCTGTAGCAGCTGTGGAGGGTTGGTCTTTTACAACCCTATCTGCAAACCAACATGGTACCAGGCTCTAATGTAAAAATGCACAATAAAAACACTAAGAAAAAATAAGCTGGGATGTTTAATGACTTTCATGAAAATTTTATGATTTATCCTCTTAAGTAAAAGGTAAAATATTTATGAACAGTTCTGTGTGAGGACTCTACCTTTGCATTTCAGTGGTAATTGGAGTGATGACTTCTGCAATAATGTGCTTAGATATCAATCACCAATTGTGGTACAGTGCAGGTAAATACCTTTGTTTTTCCTTACTCTTAGTACCAACAACCTGATGGTACATGGGCCCTGAGCATACATCTTGGTTCCACAAACAGAACTTGGTACTCCTTTTTCAGGTATGTTCACTCCCTTTGTTTCCACTGTAACTTGACATTTCTTGATTTCCTCCTTGCTGAGTTTATTTTCCCAGATCCATCTGATTCACATCTGGGACAAACCCCTTTGTTTTTCTGGCTTTATCTGTACTGAATACTCAGTGGAGATACACAGAGAGCCACTTTCTGCCAGCCATGTGGGATGAAGAAGATCTGGGCAATCTGATACCTGAAGTTATTGTATTTTGCTCCTCTAGTACACTCTTACAGATCCAAGCAGTGTGAAATTATCATTGACTGAGGACAGACATTTGCCAAGGCCAAGAAGGGGTTCCATGCCTCTGAAAAGGATTTGATGAACAGAAGGATGGCTGTCTTTGGCTCTGATGAGCTGCAGGGTGAATTTCAGGGCTGGATAGAGAAAATTGCAGACAGAGACTTTTGAGAACAGCTGGAGACTTTACTGCTAATTGTCTGATCTAGTGAGATGTTCTTGGCATACAGCTTTGTGACAGAAGGAATTACAGTGCCTGATTACCAGCCAGAAATGCCTAAGCATACAATCCACCTTGTGAGGAATTGGGAGACTAAAAGGCCTTCTGTGTGGGAAAGGGCTTAGAGGCACACAGAATTGCTTACAGGGAGCCACATGATGTCAGTATGTACCTTCCAGGGCCTTTGTATGTACCTTTGCTGCATTCAAGGGGGAGATAATTCCTGATCTTCACATTATCACATCTGAGTGAAGAACATCCTGTAACCTGTGTGTTTCCACTGAGCACAAAAGGAATTTTAACCTTGTGTATTCTTAAATATCTCCTGGAGCTCATTTCCCAGTAATGAAAAATCTCATGATTTGTATAAAATGTGGTTGTCAGATTTCACCTGGCACACGACCCAGTCCTCTGGGCATGCAAGTCTGCTAGTTCGGTCCTGCACTACAGCAAGACCTTGCAGACATTTACCAACTCCCAGGGTTTCATTTCTTTTCCCTCTTCCAGTTTGAGGAAGAGCAGAGAGCTGAAACACCTATTTCCTTGATTAGGAAGATAAATTGGAACTTTATTTATGGTAAGACTCAAGAAAGTGACAGTCCAGATCTAAAGGCATCCTCAAAGAATGTGCATGGACAAGACTGTCCTCAAAGAACGATCCTTGAGCTCAGCACAGCACACAGTTGTGTAATATATGTCACTTGTTCATTTCTTGGTACTCATCCAGAGCTCCAGTCTGTGCCAGCCCCATATCAGTATCAACACAAGGAAAGGGGTGGCTTGGATCTGCCTTGAAGAGCTGCAGTCCCGAAGGAAAAACAAAGGCAAGAGGAAGGGAGCAGCAACAACCCTGACCTTAGCATGAGGCTGAAAGCCAAACTTCTTGTGTGTTGAGTACTTGAATTTTTAAGTAAATTTGTTCAATTGTCTTTAATTTGAACAATGGCTAATGGGTTGTCTTTGTTTTTGCTTCTACAGTGGAGTAGGACTTTGTTAGAGTCTTTGTGCATGAGGAGGTTTCCAAACAAAATGTTCAATAACCATGTTGCCCTTCTCCTCAGAAAAACAGCTAGAAAATCTGCATTCCTCAGATAAGCACACACATAAAAATGTATACAAGTACTGTATCTTTATGAGTATATTAAAAAAACTTTTATATGTGAATTGCCATCCTTCCCTAGTTTTCTTGGCATGTGAAAAGATTCCTATCTGAAAGCCAAACAGACACCTCCAAAATGACTCTGGTGTGTTTTTCAGATCTGTGTTTTCATAGTATCTAGTCCCATTTCTCCTTGTTTTGCCCTTTCCCATCTTAACAATATGAGGAACTATGAAAACTGTTGAAGAAATTAAATTCTGAACTGATGAATCCAATTGAATTATATGGAAAAAATACTTGCAAAGTTAGGGCCTACCTCTCATTTTATCTAATAAACCAGCAGCAGCTGGCACTTCCATGATGTAGGGCAAAAAGTGTATTTTATGCTGCAGGATGAGTCTGCACAGTCTTTTCCTGGACTCCACCTCTTGTTCACATTGTCTGGCACCTGCAGGGAGTAAAAGAAGGGCTCGTGAGCTCTGGACCTTGTGCTCTGTCTTTCATGATTACTGAACATCATTTCATGGGTAACACATTGTTTTTTATGTCTCAGTAAGAGCATGTTATCCGTTTCAGTGACTCAGATTTTAAGCAATGATTCATCACTAGTTTATTTTCAAGATAACAACACAGAATCTTTTCCCTAGAGCTGGGGTATGAATTCTGTTTGCTACCATGTTTCAGCAAAGTCCCAGTGACAAGACCCAGCTCTCACACAGCCAACATGCAGACTGCCACTTCCTTGTGGTCAGGAAGATCCGAATATCAGGTCAGACCAGTACTTTCAGCCGCTAGACAAGACAAAAATACTGAGGTGCCCAGATTGTTTTCACACCCTGCAGCTGTGTTCCACCAGCATGCCTGCATAAGGTGATCCCTTCTGTTTTGCCAAGAGCCAAGTACTCAGCTTTTCTGCATTTGGGTCATTCAAATTAATTTGTCCTGATAGAAGTGACATCTTTTAAGAGAACAAGCACTTAACCTCAGTCAGAGCAAGACTACGCCACACTCAGATTTGGAAACAGCGTTTTGATCCCACCCACAATAGACAGTACTCACAGTGACTTTTCATAGAAATACCTTCAAATGCTGATCTCAGCTTCTTTCCAAATCACTCCATGTATTCATGAGGAAGATTAGTTTTAGTGCATTGTTTGTATAAAAGTCAAAAATAGCAAAAGTCCCATAAAATTCTGCATACATGTACCCTTGCATGGTAACACATCAAATACATTAAGGCAGCTTTGTCCTGAGAATTTTTAAAGCATATTTTGAGTAGGTAAGGAGATAGTCAAAGCCCACGCCATTCTACAAATATGAGCAGCCTGTTTTTTTGAAGGTGTGAGACTTGCTTGGTTTATTCAGCTATATTAAAAGATGGGAAAATCAGGACATTTGTGGACTCCTCAATTTTAAATACCATAAATGAAGTAGAACTGCCCTGTACTCCCTTCAGAATGTGCTGGCTGATTTCTTTCAAAAGAAGAGAAAATTAGACCTTCAAGAGGAATTCCAGAGAAAGATTTTAAGTTTAGGGCTGAGATGGAAAGTGTAAATAGGATCATGGGAAATATAAACAAATACAGGATAAAGCTGTCTTTGTCATAAGAAACTTGAAGAGAGACAAGAGATGGCCATTCAGAGCAGAGCTATGAGGATCTTGAGGACACATAGCTGGAGCTTGATGCAAAAAGAAGCTTGAGGTGTAGAGATGTCAACGTCATTCCTTCTTGTCCTGGATTGATGCCCCAACGTGGGGCCAATTAATGTATTTGTCCTGGTTTAGGGCAGATTTGGAAAGAAACTCCAAATGAAGTCACCCTAGAAAGCAAATCCAAACAGCCCCTCCTCCAATTGGTCCAGGAAAATATTTTCCTGGAGAAAAGTGGAAAAAAATTGTTCATTCAACAGGCAAAGCACTCCTCTGCACAACAAATGAACAATACTAAAGAACAAAACCTCCCGCCTCTAAGCAGAGATGATGAATTCAGTCTGTGCCGTGGGTGCAGCTGGGCTCCCTCAGTCCGTGTCAGTCTCTGGCACTGGGAAATGACGGGCACAGACCAGGCCTGGTGGGACACAGGGGTGAGCTCCGGGTGCTCTGCTGGGTTTAGTCCAGGGCAGGTTTGAACAGTTCCAAGAAAAAGGGAAAAAAATCCACAGTCCAGAGAACTTCTCTGCTTCAGTTAGCCAAAAACTAACAAAAAGCAAAGGAGAGCTCTCTCCCGCCACCTGTACTGGCAACAACACAGGCTGTGTGTAGGAAAGCTGAAAACTCTGATCTTTATGCTTTGAATACAACCGCCTCAGACATTTCACTGCTTCTCCTTCACTCTCAGATCCAGTTTTAAAGGTGCAAAATTATTTCTGAGCTAAACAGATGAATGGGGATAGAAATCAGCATCAGTTGGATGTGACTCTTGTGTACTCTTGCTCCCCATCAGTTTGACAAGGAAGAGTGGATCCAGCATTGTAGCTATCTGAGCTGGAAACCCCTCTGGCATTAAAATGGGAGGCAGCATAACTGAGTGGGAAAAGTCAATCCTGCAGATAAAGATGCCTGCACAGCCCTCTGTTCTGCCTTTAAAAGAGGGCCCTGGAGCCTGTCCCTGTGTGGGCAGGGCAGGTGTGCTATCAACGTGTCTTTTACACAAGGACAGAGTGTGTGTGCAGCAGCAGCCCACATGGACACGATCATGGGACAGTGGCATTCCCGCTTCCAGAGGTGTTGCCATGCACTTGTCACTACGATCGTTGAAATGCAGAAGCAAAGAGATAAGTCAGGTGAAAAATAAACTCATACTGGGAGCAGCTGAGCATGGCACAAAAGGTGACAGAGCCCTCTTGGTGTCACTCACAGATGCCTCACCCTTGTGTTAGCACCTGGGTTCTTTGGCAGAGCTTCGTGTTTTGCACAGACCTTGTTTCCCGGTCGCTTGAATGCCAGGGCTGATCTTGTCATACATGTCTCTGCTTGTTGAGAAGCAAGAAGCAGCCCCATTCACCCACCCACCTTCCTTGTTCTAAGGCACTGGGATCCCGTTTAATGAGTGCTCGTGCAGCAGAGCTTACAGCCCATGTAAAAGGCCAGACAAAAGGGCAAGGAAAAACAAAACACTTGAAAAGGACAAAGAAACAGTGAAATTAACATAAATGTACCTAGTTAGAAACATGCTTATTGTAGCAAAAGCCAAGGCTGACATTCTTGCAGCCTGGTTTTGCTGGGGAGTGTCTTGTCCGTCATCATAACAGGGGTGAACCTCTAATTAGTATGATCTTGAAATCAGTGGTATATCGGCACAGTAGGAGTAGTGGCTACACTTCCAGACCTCCTATTTAAAGTAGCCTGAGCCCTGAAAAAGAAGTCTTAAGAGAAACACCAATAAACCCCACAACATACTTCAGACTTCTGAAAATTTTAATCATAATTGCTGTTCTACTCACAGAAAAAGCTTGGAAAAATCGGGCCCCTATTTAAAAAAAAAAAAAAAAAAAAAAAAAAAAAAAAAAAAAAAAAAAAAAAGTTTGGATTAAAATGATGATTTTAATGCAGTTTTCAATGAAGAATCATATTTAAAGCTCCTGTTTCCTCATTTTGGTAGATTCCCCATGGAAATGTGCATAAGCACACCTCCTTTAGAAAGCACAGGGTGCTGTCCTTTGAATTTACATTAAATTTCACGTGGAAAATATAACAGTTTTGTGTTCTTTTTGCTAACAGAGTCAACAGAGAGATATAGGTATGCAGAATGCAATATATCTATTTATATAGATAGATACATAAATAATCATCTGTGCCAAAGGAAAGGAAACAAGCTTCAGGCTACAAACAAACAGGAAAAATGGAGTGCATGTCTTGTTTCTGCTCTTACTTTGACAGTAGGATTTTGCAGTCAGGGCTTGCATAAGCATCCCACCTCTGCTGAGAGAGTATGTATGGCTTCCTGTGCAAAAATCAAACATATCACTGCTTAGAGGGGCAAACATGCTGCATCAAGCACAGGCTTTCTTTGTGACAGTGATGAGATAATTTAAAAAATTAATGCCAATGCGAGATTTGTCTATAAAGTAGCGGTGAATCACACAGAAATGTCAATAAACCAGGATTTGGGAAGATAAGCAGAACGTAGGCTCAGACATAGATTTTAAAGCAATCTGATCATATTAATAACCCAAGCAGAGGATTTCAGGGTGAGCACATATGTGCTTGACATGCTCAGCACACTCCTGACTGAGGCCCATAGCGTGTGTGGCGGGGAGAGAGAGCAGTACCAGAGAGCTCTGAAGCAGGAGAAGCCTGGCATTGGTTTGGGTAAGAGTGGAAAAGAATGACATAGTTGGCACTGCCAGACATGTGAGCTGATTTTGACCAGTATTCTCAGAAAAAAGCCTACTTGTGAATTGATCATGAACAAAAATCCAGTTAAATAGTATCACTTGTCTGGAGAGGATTTCCAAGAGACACATCTTGGGTGTCCAGAGTTCTAGAGAATTTTGTAGGCATAGAGCAAGTGTCTAACCCCAGGGTAAGAGTCATTGTCATGGTCATGGGCAGCCCCAATTAACTGATTAAGATAAAGTTGAAGTGTGTCAAACTTTCTTCAGGAAGAGAGCTTCTCCAAAACTATTTTCAAGGTATTACAATTTAAGTATTATGGTTGTCTATCCTCATATTCACTGCAGTAATTTATTTTTTTTTTTTAATTCTTGTGCCATCCATAAGAATATTTCCACAGAATCAGATTCAATAGCTGGTTTATGTTTTCTTTTCCCAAAAGTAAAAGACATCAGGTGTGAGAAGCATGTGACTAAATACAACCACCTATTTTCAATCTAGTCATCCCCTAACTTCCTTTCAACTGTCTGCAGAGGCACTTTATCTCATGTTAAAGACAATAAATACTAGGCAAATTAATTGTGCCCTCAAATAGCATATTTCTTGCTTTTCCTTGCAAGCAAGCTAAGAGATACTAGCTCAGGTGTTCCCACGTGCACTGAAAATGTCTGAGGTTAACTGAGATAAATGCTAAGTGTGTCCTACTTCGTGCTTTTTTTTTTTTTTAACAAGTACCACCAATGTTTTGGGCTTTTTTCAATTCCTGATGCAATTTCTGATTTGTGACTGCTCTATCATCGCCAGGTGAGAACACAGCATTGCCTCCCTTCCCCACAGCAGGAAGGCACTAGTTTGGAAGATATGGTGTCACCAGCTCTTAGCGGTACAGTCGTTATCGTCACCATTGTCGTATTGGTGAGCACTTACTTGTGTTTCCTGAGGTACCTCTGCTCTGGATGTAGCCACCCAAGTAGGACTAGACAGAAGACCTGACCCCAGCAGGATTGAAGAACAAGTCTAATCTCACCTCATCAGAGGATCTACTGAGCTGTGACAAGAAGTATCTGCAAGAAGAAGTCCCAGAACACAGAGGAAACTTGCTATTCTGAGATTAATATCCAGAAGCACACCCTCATCCAGCAGCAGTGTTTTGCCACACTGTATTCTCTCTATCTTTAATTGATTTTTCTAGGTATAGTGAATCTTCTTCTGAAGTTTTCTGATGAAATGATTCTACAGATAACATTTCAGTACCCCTTGGCATTTCTTGGCATTTTTCATCTTCTCTATTATACAATTTACTGCATTTTTGTTTACACTTCTCTGCTTTCACAGTTGAAAATGGATTTGGGGTTCCAGAGTTCTGCCATTGTTACTATTTTTCTCACCTGGTAAGAAACAGAAAGAGCCAAGGACCTTGGGAATTGTCTGAATTTGTTATCTTTTGAAATTGTAAAGACAAACTGGACACACTTTTGGCACTCCAGAAGCAAGGCTTTGCTCTCCATACACAGAAATCCGTTTGCTTCATGCACTATGGCTTGCATTGTATCAGAGGTCAAAACAGGTGATCTAGAGATCTTCTGACCTTCTAATCTTAAATTGATCTTCTGATCTTAAACTCAGTGCCAACAAGTACTCACATTTCTGTTACTAACAAAGTTTTCAAGTCCATGTGTCACTTTTTCTTTGCTGTTGAACAATTTCATTTTTGCCATTGTAGCCAAGATGCTATTGGGCATCTATCAGAGCCATGACTATACTGACTATTTTAAAAAACCTCTCAGCTGTTATAATTTCAGCCATGCTAGTGATATGCTCCAACTCATGTTCTAGTCAGTGAGTGCACCATGTTTGAACCATGCTAACTCTCGGGAAAAATAAACCACATCGGAATAAAATAGAAAAAAATTAATCTGAAGCTTTCTGACAGCAGATAATTTTGTCATTCCCAGGACCAGATGAAAAAGTGAAGTTCAGAAGAAAATGTCAATGGAATGTCTCTTTTTGGGTTATCTTGGTCTAAGCCAGATTGGGAAGAGCTGAAAAGTTTGGGGTTTTTTTGATTGTGGTTTCTTTTCTGCAGCTCGCAAAGCAAAAGAAGTACAGATAGATAAATGTAAACATCCCAGTGGTGACTTGCTTGAAACCTACTTGCATCAAGTCTTTGAGAGGTGTATTTACCACTGGTGCATTCACTGAGGCAAACTACAGCTGTATTTTCCCTCTTACAAAAACCCCAAACCATTCTGCTCTTTGTTTTTACAGCAAAAAAAAAGCTTGAAGATAGAATATTTGAAATGTCCATGAGGAAAACTTAAAAGAGAAACTCTTATTTTTGCAAATCTGCCTACGTGGCGTGAGCCAATCCACATTTTTTTGATGAGCGTGGTTACCAGCAATGCATGCCAGACAGGTTTTGGATCTGCTCTGCGTCCCTTGGGCATCTAGTGCTCCTAATCCAACAGTAAGGAAGAAAGGAGCCAGGACCACTTTTTTTCTGGGAAAGGGCCAACAAAAAGCAGTGCAGCTCTGCATGCAGACCTGGATATCATTGTGGAAATGAAATCCATTATTCATATCCAAATTTCACCTCCAATGGATCAGCACTACTTGTGATTAAAGCTGATATGTTTATTTTGCCAAGTCAAAGCTGTATATTGTGTTTTGTCTCTTAAGTATCTATTTCAGTATTTCTGTGTATCTGTGTAACAAAATAACTGAAGAATCAGTTTCCATCAGATGAAAGACTGTCCTTGGCAAATCTACTGTGTTATAAAATACATAAAACAGCAGTGTATTCAATAGCCACTTAGGCTTTTTCTTTGTTTCAAAATTCAGCTACCCAGAAAATCTTCAAACCTAAATCAGGAGAGAAATGATCACTTACATTCATTAGGACCATGTGTGCCAACATTTCTTTTAATACATTTCTTTCATTTGAACTTCAGTTCCTAGCGTTTCACTGAGCAGGTTTACTACATTCCAGTCCAGTGGCTCATATGCTAGCTCTGACAGAACTGTGCATCCCAACTGTTTGTCTTGGATATATTTTCTTTGCAGTAATAAGGTGACTTTTGGCTCTTAAACCAATGAAAACTGCAGAATGAGATAATAATGTTATGAATTGAACCCATATTACTGATAGCAAAAACAATAAGAGGGAGAGGAAAGAATGAGAAGTCATGAAAATACATAGGGGATCAGAAATCCTGCTTATGGTGTATTATTGTTCAATCCTAGGCGAGCGCAGAGGTAACCCAAACTGTTCCATACCCAGTGTTCCCATTTCCTCCTCATGTCTCTTCCACAGAGCTTGACTCCTCCATCCATTTCCAAAGATATTCTTAATCCTTTGTGGTCCTAAGTCACCATCATGGCCAAGACTAAGAATGTAGATCATTCATTTTCATTATTCACCTGTCTTAATGTTGTTTTTATGCTACTCCCATCTAGTCCATATTTTCTATGACATTCCCATTACTCATGACCCAGTGCATAACTCTTATTACTCTTGCCACTTCTGGGATGTTACTGTGATGCAGATAGAAACACACAGCAACACACACAACAGGTGTTCAGGTAGAGAAGAAGAAAAGAAGTCCCTTTATTGTTGACCTTGTATATATAAGTTTCTGGACAGTGATCAGAGATTGGACAGAGAAGTTACCACCTCTCCATCTTCACTGGTCACTTGAGAAGTCCATCAGGTGATATCTTTTACAAAGGAATGCAAACATGATTCTTGTTTATCTTACAATTCATGAGAACTGACTCCACTATACTAAAACAAATCAGAAGGCTTATTTTCAGGGAGAACATCGGGTTACTTCAATTCTGTCTGCAAGAAAAGATTGTTCCCTAAATGTTGTAGGGAACATTATAGAGTTGGAATACAAACTATATAACCATATAAAAAAAACTTCAAATGGAATTTATACAATGTTCTCCACCTTTCTTGTTAAATATAAGGTAATTTCTTCCCATATTGAAGAAAAATTCTCAGTTAAATATATCTGATGAAGGTCCCCAGAACTGTGTTGCTTGCAACTATGGATCTCAGTTGACCAAGTCATCTTGTAAAAAAGAAGCCAAAAGAAAGATTTTGAAGTTGCTGAAATAATAAAATAACCCACCTCTTAAATCTATATGTCTTAATTTTTAGGTCTGGTGTCTAAATAGAATGGCTTCAAGTTGGGCCATTGATCAATGAAATGAGCTACTGCAGCAGTCAAAACAACAGACAATTTTGAAGAGATTTAGAGACAATATTCTGTGGTTTGTGGTTTGAATCTTGTTTTCATTAAACCCTTTTCTCACACCTTAACCGTTTGTGACTAAATAAAGACAGCAAATGCATAACTTTGATTCTTCTTGATCATTGGCTTGTTTGGGTTGGTTGCTTCCATTTTAGATACTCGAGGTATCCTGATTTTACAGAACGGAAGGGTTTGTTTCAACACATCATCAGCCTGCATTTCTTCCTCTGCCAAAGATCTATATGGACACTTCAGAGAAGCTCTAACACCTCCAAGGACCTCTGCATATCTGCCCAGCATCAGTACAGCCTGAGGGAAGCCACACCAGCAATTCCCACCAAATGCACCACTACCAGCCTGCAGCTCTGGCTGCAGTCTCCATTCTTTCCTCCACTGGGCAAGTAATTTAACATAAGTCAACCAGAGGAGGAACAGAAACAACTTAGTGGTTAGGGTACTACCCTGGGCATCAGGAGTCATGGGCACTGCTCCCTTTCCATTGGAATTGCTTCTGTATTTGCCATTAACCTTCAGAAAAGAAGCCATGGCTGGGAGCACACCAGGACCCGTGTCTGCTCAGCCAGAAAAATATGGGCCTGATTAATTGTTAATTTTTTTATACAGCGTGTTACAGCAGTGCTGAGCATCACAAAGGTCAGAAGAAAATTGGGAGGAAGTTAGCAAAAATACTTGGGGATCAGTGCTGAATAGCCTCAGTGGTTTGCAGAGAAATTGAACCCCTTAATCCTGGTTTGTAAGACAAAAAATGTAACACTTTCTTTCCAGCTAACAGTCTGTCCTTAGGAGAAAGGCCTCAGCAAAGAAGCCCCATCAACAAAAAAATCCCGGGAAAGCATCCGCCAGAGGGAGTTCCAGGAATGCATCAAACCCAGCCTGAGCTGTAAATGGTTGCACCGCGGCTGAGAAGAGTGCTCCCCGGACAGACATGCTGCTCCCCGCAGCTGCTGGTCAGGAGCCCGGGCTGAATTCAGCAAAGTACTGACCCAAATCTGCATAATCTTAAGTCAATACTCAGTGAACTCTAAGGAATTGCTCTGTGCATGGCATTAGGCGAGAGTTTTATTAGAGCAGGGTCAAAATACTCAGTGCTTTGCAGGATCATATGAGCAAAAGAAAAGACTCTGTTTACACCTCGGCTTTTATTTTTCCCTCACTGGTTCACTTGTTAGAAAGAAAGCTAAGCCAGGGCCAGCCTGGTTTCTGGGAGGCCCAGGAGGAAGCCTTGGAAACAAACCCAACTGCTTCCACTCAGGAAGAGTTTTTGATGAGGCTGCCTCTGACACGCAGCAACGGCAGCTGCTCTGGATGCATCCTGGCCCCTCTGCCAAAGGGAAAAACAACAACAGGACAACAGGATGACACCTCTCTATCTGGAATACAGGATAAATCTCTGGTTCAACATGAAGTCTGCTTCTGAGAACCTTTTGTCTAATTCCCATTAAAACTATTTTCAGCAAAGGGAAAGAGTGCATACTATTCCTTTACCAAAAAAATGAAGGCCTCCCTCTGCCCCAGAGAGCAAGCAAAGGATCACAGTGCTAACAAGCCATTGTGGAAATATCACAGATTAAAAATACCATTTTAGACCTTTTGATTTTTTTTTTCCTTTTAATTGCTTCTCTTGGGCGTCCTAGAGTCTTGAACAGTTCCTAAAAGAAATTTAAGAAAAACCACTCCACCCTGCTGGAGATCTCAATCCAAATTCTGCTTTATATTGGGATAAAAGAGCCCAAGGAATAAATCCCAGCTATGTGCTTTGACACAATTCCTGACTGAAGGCCTCACAGAAGCAGTGAGAAGACATTAAATGAAGGTGATTCCTGCCTTGATGAGATTATTTTCCAATAAGTGGGGAAAAAAAAGGCATTGCAATATTAGAAAAGGACAAGGCTTTGTTTTCTGTGACCACAAGAAGGAGATGCAGAGAGGGCTTTGCCTTAGAACATTCCTGAGCTGGAATTCCAGCCCCAAAAGCAGGCGGCCCCTGGCCCAGGGCACAGTCCTTTGTCACCTCTACCCTCTCTATAAACCAGGCATCTTAATACCCCCACTTTTCACAGGAATGCTAAATAAAATGCCTTGAAGATGAAGTGCCTGTCTTGCTGTCACGCTGCCAATTCTCCTGCACTGTGTGGATTCATATGGTAACAGGAGCCAAGGTCAGGGAAGCATTAGTCAGTCTGAAGTTGGCAAACGGGGGTGTCAGTGTCTGATAGCCCTCGCTCGCAGATTAGATTAGCATGAAATGCTCTGCCTAGGTTATTCTTGAAAATCACTTCAGCTACTGCAGGAAATGGCTGCTCAGTGCATTAGCAGGGATGAAAGCAGGACAGTTACTTTCGACATGCATTTGCTTTGCCAGTTTTGACTTTCTGTGATGTTAATGCTGGTTTAAGCCTATCTAAGAAAAGTAAATATCCCCCATTTTTTTCAGGGGTACTTCTGATCTGTTCATATCCCAGGAAGAGTTCAAGGCCAGGCTGGATGGGGCCCTGAACAACCTGGTCTAGTGGAAGGCAATGCTGGCCACAGCCAGGGATTGGAACAAGATGGTCTCCAAGGTACCCTTCCAATCCAAACAATTCTGTGATTCTATGATACCTAAGGTATTGCTCTTTCATCCTACTCCTCTTTTCATTTCTTTCAAGCATATCCCAGGGGTGTCTACTGCCAGGCCATTGTCAGTGGTGGTTTCCTCACTGTGGAGGTCTTCTTAGTCCTATCTGAGCGTGCAGATTTTGGTGCAATGAATTACTGCAGGGAGAACACAATTTAGCACCTATGGAGCCTGCATATCCATGGAGTGCAGGGCAGTTCAGACATGACCTCAGCATCAGTGTAATTGCTTCACTGCCATAAGCAAGGCTGATGAGCTTCTGTGCAATGTCCTCTGCCCAGCACACTCCCAGTTTTGGAGTCAGCTAACTGGGCCACAGCTGTCAGGCACCCTGCTCCACTGATCTGTGCAACGTGAGGCTGCTGACAAGTTCATCCTGCACTGTTAGGTTGGAGAAAATATCTGGGAGGACAGCAGGTAACCTCAGCCCTGTGACAGGAGACAAGCACATCAGGTGTATGAGGCTTGTTTTAATCATATGAAAAGGGTCTCTTGAAAATCTAATGTATTTATTTTTAAAATATTTTCTTAATAGAAAGACAAACACTAAGAATTAAAATGTCAAGTGGTTCTCAACAATGTCTGCAAGTCACCTTTTGTCTCCTGTCACTTGTAGTTTAGGTGAAAGGCAAGTCTTTTGAAGCACTACTACTGTTAGTAGAAATCTAAATATTAGCCCTTCCTCTCCATGTCTCCATCAGATAAGACACCAGGTTTTCTGTTAGCAGCCTTGAAGGTCATAGTTCTTGATGCCAGCCACACTGGATTCAGCAGGAATCTGGAACACAAAAAGGTGGGGAGAGAATATGGATCCACGCCACTTTTCTTCTTTCCTGCCTTCTTGCATAAAGTACTGCAATTAATTGGATACTCAAATTGGAGTGAAGGCAGGGACCACCCTTTCTTGGAGTGACACAGTGCTTCAGCCCTGCTGCCTTCAGAGCCTTTACCTCCTCCTCCCAGTGCATCCTCTCACTCTAGGGCAAATGTTCACCCCCACTGCAACAGTGGAAAAAGCACAGAGCAAAATACCAAGACTGGACCAGTGTCAGCATTAACAGTATTGGGAAATAATGCCATTAAATCCAGTGTAGAGCATTTTTCATGTAGTTCTGTGGGAGTCTGACAATAACAGTATGTTTTATAGTAGTTCCATTTGCTCTACACACACTAACCCTCACTTAGTAAATTGCATATGGTACAAGAATGTGATACAATCATGCCAAAAAAGAGATATCTTTCAGCTCCACACTCATTCTTACAGAGATCTGTGTTGCTCTATACAGGCAAATCAGCTTCCAAGAAGCAACATGTTTCTAGAGAGACAATGTTAGTGAAATCATCGTGTGTGTGAGGAAAAGCCAAGACCATGCTTGAAGGCATTCTGCTGTCAGTAAACACTCCCTCCCCTTTATCCTCCACTATTCCCTTGTCCCCTTTATCACTGGAAAACAAAAATCATGATGAAGCCACAAATGACATAAGGAATATTTAATTTTTAGGAGTGAAACCAGTGTGGGATAGCACTGAGCTGAGTTAGAGCCATGCAAACTGGGGACGAATCAAAGCTGCTTGTGTAGAAGCCAGGACAGCCACAACTCTGCTGAAGGCTGTCATGGAAGTCACATGGAGATGAGTCTTTGAAAAGAGCAATTTCTAATATAATCAAAGTCAAAATACAGTCCAAGATGAGATTCCTGTAAATAAAAGGAAATTTATTAGTTCCACATGGCATCATAACACAAAGTTTTAAAAAAGCTTAAAGCCAGCATGCAGAAGAACATAACCAATGTTTTTGGTCTGTCTTATGGAATGATGTACAGACAGCCTCACTGGATATGCTTGTTCCCATACGTAGGGGCAGGGCAGGGCAGGGCAGGGCAGGGCAGGGCAGGGCAGGGCAGGGCAGGGCAGGGCAGAGGAGCAGGGCAGGGCAGGGAGGGAGGGAGGGAGGGAAGGGAAGGGAAGGGAGGGAGAGGGAGGGAAGGGAGGAGGAAAGGGAAGGGAAGGAAGGGAAGGGAAAGGGAAGGGAAGGGAAGGAAGGGAAGGAAGGGAAGGAAGGGAAGGGAAGGGAAGGGAAGGGAAGGGGAAGGGAAGGGAAGGGAAGGGAAGGGAAGGGAAAGGGAAGGGAAGGAAGGGAAGGGAAGGAAGGGAAGGGAAGGGAAGGGAAGGGAAGGGAAGGAAGGGGAAGGGAAGGGAAGGACCTAAGAGAAGGTTTCCAACTGCCTTCTCCATGTATCTGATATATTCTTGTCTCTATGCATAGCAACATTTGAGACCAAGAGAATCCTTTTTTATTTTTTTTGCCTAACAAATTCTGATTGTTTTAAATCTCAATAAGTCATAAATCTTTATCTGAAAAGTCAGCAGTCCTTTGCACAGCTACTGGCAGGAATAAGTCAGGCTTATCTATGCCTCGATTGCCTTTGAAGCACAAGAATCACCTTCATAAGAAGTGAAGGATATTTTCACTGAACCCAGTAGCATGACTTAGTGGGTTCAGGATTTCACCCCAGCCATTCCTCCTACAGTCTACAAATGAACCTGAATCTGAAAATTGTATTTAACTTTCTCATACTTTTCCATCACCAATAATGTTTGTACTCACAAAAACAACTAAAGAAGTGGTCATAATGCATAAACCAGCAACCCACTTTTGCCCATGTTGTCCCTGCAGTGCTCTCAAGGAGAAGAAGCAGGGCAAGACTATTTTTGTCAACTAAGTCACTCTGTGCAGTCCTGCATACTTGCAGGAATTCACCCTCTTGTATAAGCAAGGGCCAGACAGGTTTACATGTTTCCATAGTCACTTAACAGCCACCATATGCAAAAATCCCCAGGTTTTGCATACTTTCAGTTGAACAAAACTCTACCTCAACCCTTAATCTTCATGCTGCTCTCATTTAGACTTGCCTAGCTTTAGCTGACATCTTGGGCTCAAAAGAATAGTATCTACACACAACTTGCCCAGATATGAAACAGTAATATGCTCATCTGGCTGTGTGTTCAGCTGGCTCAGCACCTCTGATTCTCCAAAATATTGTGAGAATATTCCATTTCCATTTTTTCCCCCCATTTTTCTTCCTTTCAATTTCCATTATCCTTTCCCATTTTCAAAGTGGTGGTTTCTTCTTTGCCTTGCTTTGACCTGTGTGTGATAAATTCATCTATGAATGGTGATGTGGTTTTTTGCTGATGCTTCTTTTCTTTTCGCAGCTGGAACTGCAGTGTCTCTTCCAGCACCAGCAAACAGCCTATTCAACCATCTTCAGAAGCTTTGCAGGCTATGGTTTTTAGCTTTATTGCTTCTATTGCTGTGTGTGGAAGTTGACTTCTCAGAGAGTAAGAGTAGCAAAACTAACTGGAAACATTTAATACTTCATCAGGGACATAGGGACTTCTCTATTGAAATAAAAAAATAAATCTTTCTTGGCTGTGGCCTCTTCTAAGACTGGTATGCCACATCTGAGGGGCTTCCTCTGCCTTCTGGGCACCAGGAGGGAGCAGGGCTGCAGCAGAGCCCCAGCACTGAGGTGCTCCAACCGTATTTCTTCAGCAGTGAGGTGACAGCTGAAACATGGCTTCTGCCCGGACCTTGTCTGGGAAATATTCCTGGTTGCACCTCACCTTCATGTCAGTGTGACAGTATTTGAGACAGCAAGTCCAGAGTCAATGAGCATTAGCAAGCTTTAAGAAGCACCTCTGGGCATCACTGCACATCACTTTGCAGGCAACAATGGGTTAGATGAATCCAAGCAAAACTAAAGTAATTCTGGTCAAAAAGGTGAATTGTTTTAGAGATCTTACTTGGGCACTGAGTTCGTATCAATATATAGCACTTGATATTCCCATGCTGAAAACCTTGGAGTCCTCAGAGCTCACAGGGCAGCAGTGTACCTAAAGGCATCTTATTTCATCCTTAAATTAGATATTAGGCAGAAATGCCTTACTCAGAGGTTGGTGAGGCACCAGAATGTGTAGCCCAGAAAATTGTGGATGTCCCAAACCTGGCAGTATTCAAGGCCAGGCTGGATGGGGATTTGAGCAACCTGGTCTAGTGGGATGTGTCCCTGTCCATGACAGGGGGGTTGGGATCTTTCTATGGTTCTATGATTATATAATCTCTGGCAAGCTAAGAAATTCCCTTATTTCCCCATGGATGAGGTCTCAGTGTTCTGTACCTCCCATTGACTCACTGTGATTCCGTTTGAATCTGAATGTAAAGACAATACAAGTCCAACTCAACTCGCTTTTTCCAGGCTTCAGATCCCCACGAGCATAGAAGCTCCCAGGGAGCTTCTGGTAGCAGTGGTCAAGCCTATTTTTGTTTCCTGAGATATTTATGCTACCTTGGGAATAACAAAATGGTAGGATAAAGCTCAAGACAGAAAAGGAAGCTTTTTTTCTCCCTTGACTGGAGCCTGGCTATTAGAGGCTTTTGGATAAATTGATTCCCTGAGCACCTTTAGGAAATTAGGCAAACCCTTCCTGTCCAGATCTGTTCTCTCAAAAGGTGACTCAGCCCCCATCACTGCAAACAATTGTTTATGTCTCAGCTGCAAGGCCATGCCTGGATTAAAATATTTCCAGTTTACTTTTGATGAATATTCCCCATTTGAAGGAAAATGAGAAAGACTTTTTATTTCCCTTCAAAACACTCACTGTTTGCACAGATCTAAACAGTCCTTCCTCTGGGAAAATGTCACATACTGAACTTCCTAAGTAAAGCTAAAACCAGCCTCTAAGAAATAACCTGAACTTCCCTAAACACTAGGAAATGAAAAATGCCATTAAATACGGAAAACAAGGACTTTTAAGTTATTATTCTTTGAAAAGCTTTGTATTATAATTTTCACTCTTAGAGTAGCACCTATACAGAGTAATTCAGATTAGCATTCCCCTGAGATAAGCACTGCTCAAAGTCCTTATAGTAGGAGGCAATCCCCATAATAGCAAGGAGATTAATGTTGAAGAAAGTGAAGTATTTCATAGGTGAATGTCCTGCTTAGTAAAGCTGGACAAAAAGCCTTCTTTTCACACTCCATTTTCCTCCAGCAAAGAAGGACAAATTAGCCTGCATGGTGCAACAGACTAATGACTTCCAGTCTTCAGGCTAGATCACTGTGGATAAATCTGCCTGGAAGACCTTGGGCAGATGTGAACTCCCTTGCCAGCGCTCAGAGCAGGTGAGATGGAAACCAGCTTTGAGACAAAGGCTGCATGACCAGGTTATCATAGCGCTGAGGTGGTGTCCCTCTGCCTGTCTGGTTTAGAAGGAAAAGCAAAGAACAGGAGGAAGGATTATTCCATAGTTTGAAAGAATTGAGAGAGTGTTTAAGCGACATCTCTAAGGTCACTTACAGGCACTGACTTGGATGGCAACAGGGCATAGGAGTGAAAAACAACAGGCAAATCTCATTTTCTGGAGTATAAGCAACCTAACATTTTCTGACATGGGTATAGAAAATATTTTGTACAGATGAAATATTCATCTCCTTTTCTTTCTGACTCTGCCAACTCCAGCTTTACCCAGCTGCATTTTCCTTCATGAATTTCTTCAAGATTTTCTCTATTCCACCCTGGAGTCCCGGGTGAAGGATGGTACACCAGTGGGGAAGGTGAGTGCACACAGAAGGAATGTGAGGGCTGGAGGAAGCCGGGCTGCCAAACAGCATCTGCTGAAGGCTACGCTGACACACCAGGTTATTTCTGCTCTGATATTACCCGGGTGTCTAATTAAAGACAAGGTTAAAGAAACAGCCAGAGATTTAAAGTTGTGAATACTTACAAGCAGAGATTTTGGCTTTTGCTTTGGTGTTTAAAAGGTCAGAAGCTTTATAGCTCCTGCCAATCTCCGGTGAGATGCATCCCAAACACCCTCTCAGGTAGCACAGGCCTAGTTTTAGGACACCAGGACAGCAGAGAAATATTCTCCTGCCAAGGCTAATCAGAAAAGGTTTCTGTAATGAGAAACCTAGTCAGATTTTTCAGACTCAAAAATGCTTGGTAAAAATATTGAAGGGATTTTTTTCAATATAGCAAATTAAAGAGGTTTTTATTGCAACCAAGTCACTGTATCAATTAACATATAAAGTGCAGGGATAAATAACATTTTTCCATTAGATTTTATTTGGAAATCAAAATAAGTACAAAACCCTGTTTTAAATCCAGCTTCTTATCCTTGCCAAAGATCATGAGTCACACATTATGGTATTCATGGAGAAGCCAGCAGAGCTTGGAGAAATATTTTGGTATTAGGTTTCTATTCCATATCCAGAACCAGACAAACCTAACTGAGGGTGAAATCTGAGAATAAAAACAGTGGTCAAGATTCTTGAACTCAGGTGTCTAGAAGGTAATTTTGTTCTGGGGGGCTTTAGTAAAAAATAACATCACTAATCAATTTTGACATCTATGAAATTTCCTACAATTTAACAGGCATTGGAGGTGTGTTCTGCAAAGGAAACTGGGGTGGGGTACAAGCACCACTTTTAGGTGTCTGCATGTGAACTAGGGACTATGCTCTCATTACAGTAAATATGGATGGTGCCTCCAATAAAGTTATAGAGTCTGGAAATTACTTAGCTGACAAACTACCAGGTGACTCAGAGTACACCAAATTATACTGAAGGCTCCATGGTGTGAATTACCTGGATTCTTATTGAGTATAAAAGGATTATAGACATGTAGGCCTCATGTACACACTAGCACTTGTGTGTTTTAGCATGCAACTAAATCCCACAAAAGCTGTTAAAAAGGTAACCATCTGTGTAAGTGTACTCAAGATGTCTCGAGCCATGTCTAAACCACTTGTGGCTCAGCAGCCACAACTCCATACAGTGGAGACTCCTCAAGGTACACCACACTCCTCACACATCTGTTTCTTCACAGCAAGGAAGCTGAGGTTCTCAAAGTACCTCTGAACCAAACCCAAGATGAACACCCTGGCCCAAACCAAAATGACAGAGGTTTCTGCCCACATGGACAACACACAACCCATCCTCAAGCTTCAAGATTTACCTTACCATGTCTTGTATCTGCAGGTAACAAGCTTGAAACCCAAGTGTGAACTTCAGCTAGGGGAATGTAGGGGAACTTCAGTCAGGACTAATACTGACGGCCTGGATTATCTACTGAGCTGGTGGGATAGGTACTGAGATTCCTGACCAAAACTATTTTGTATCATGCTGTTCCCACGAAAACCAGTCTCGGAAACCAAACATACAAAACTTGTTCCTACCTTCCTTGCAGACTCCCTTGTCCCATCTTAGAACTAACCTGAGCTTCCAAATATTTTTAATAATTCTTCAGGTTTTGTTTCTTTTTCCTTTCTTTCCCCTTGATTTTTATTTCTAAATTTTCACAACCTATTTTTCATAGAAAATTGTATCATAAGTCTAGCCACATGCTCTTGTTACATGGAGCTTTAAATCTCTGCAGAGTGACACTGGAAATCAAGGGTTTATGTTCACAAAGCTCCCTGCCATATCTAATCTCTACAACAAAGGACAGGAAGAGAAGGAAAATCAGCCCTAAAGTCCTCAGGGTTAAATATCCAAAAGGGTGGGGACTGCTGACAGAGGGTGAGGCGCCTGCTGCAGCCCAGCAAGAGGCTGCAGCAATGTTGCAAGCGTGACACTTAAGCAAGGCTGTCCCAGTAATTGAAAACAGCCAGAGCACTTGGTGTCAACATCACTGCAAAGGACACCAAACACTATGACACGTGTGTTCAACAGAGCACAATCAGGCAAAGCCCTGAAAAATGAAAGAAGGTTACAGTACAGGGGGGAGCAACTGGTGGTCAGGCTCCTCAGCTCTGTTTTTTTCCTTTGGCTTTCCCAGAGCCCAGCTTCATTAGGAGCCAGGGCTGGAGAGCTGGACGCTAGGCATTGCTTTCCCCTCATACAATCCAGCCTCCCTGACCTCATGCGACCCCACAGGGATGATCTGCTGAGGCACAGGCGGAAGCCTGGAGATGTTTCATGGGAAGGGATGGGCCTCACCATATGTACAGGACGCTTTTATAACCCTGCCCTGCGGAGTGAGCCTGAGAAAACAGCAACCAAGCCGATGACAAAGGGTCGCATTGCCATGTAAAGCAGTTGGAACTAATGATATAAATACACTTTGAACAAGACATCTTTATCAGGAGAGGAAGTATTAAGAACTACATTGACCAGGCAACACAGGAGAAAGGAGGATAAAGAGGGACTGAGATAAGGTTAATGAAGAATGACAAATAGAGCCAAGTGGCTTTTTCCTGTTAAAGAAAACTTGTCCCTTCTATTTATCGAGCTCAAGGATAGAGAGGGGACTTTCCTGAGCAAGGACCCTAGCAGAAGAGGGGACTGGTGCTCTAGAGACCCAAACCCTCTCCTTTACAAATATGGGTGCAGCTCCAGTCCAGCCACAGGTCAGCCTGTTCCCCATGGGAAGCCCAAAGGGAGCACGTGGACCATTTCCATGAGGCAGAACATTTCCCCTGGGGCATGGCCAGCCCAGGGCAGTCCCTGGCATGCAGGCAGTACTTTGATGACTTAAGGCACAACTTTTATTGCTCTCCCTGCTGCAAGGGAAAGACAAATGCAAAGATATGCAGGTTAAGCCAGGCAAAAACATACTTGATTGCCTAGAGTTGTCATTCCAGAAAAGTTCCTAGGAGGATAATAAACTGAAAGGATTAATTAAAGAACAATTAATCAAAAGCAGAGCAGTACCTTCTGGCTAACAGACCCTATTGCACTTGCAGATAGAATTGTTTCCATCCCTCCATGGTGAAGTTTTAATTTCTAATAATTGAAGTCCCTCCAGCCATCTGCAAGCAAACTTTCCTGGCTGCCACCTGACCTGAATCTCTCCACTGATGATGGCCTTTCTTGTGGATGAAAAAAGCAGCACACTCATCAGCAGTGCAGGGAGACCAGGAAAAGCCCATCCCAGGAACTGGCTGGCTCCAACAAAACTGAAGCCAGTGGAAAGAATCCAAATTACTTTCGAGGACGCTGGCTCAGGGCTTTTCAGATTTCAGGCCAAGATGACAGGGCTAGAAGTCACAGGAGCAGAGCAGGTGTGAAGGTCAGGGGGAGATTTATGTGACAGCACCCACTGCAGAGCTCTCCTGCTGAGCAGGGTCTGCCTCCACCAGCCTCTCTCACTAATGTACTCAGTCACAGCCCTGAATTAACTGACCTGGTCAGCCTGCCCTCTCTGCCCCCGTGCTTGTCTCCATTCCTGTCTCCAGCTCCATGTACTGCTGCTCCTGAGCAGGCTGCCCAGAGAGATCCCAGATCTTGCCTTGTCCAATGCTACTTGGTGGTCAGTGGAGTCACTGCTCTGGCCCACTGGTGTCTGCACCTGGTCAGGGATGGCACGCCCTATGCTGGGATCACCCCCTGCTCCCAACTTTTCCTCCCTTGTGGAGTAGACCCACTCCTACTGCTCCTGAGGAGTCACTTCAATACCATTCCTAGCACACATATAAGGATCCCATGAGTAGCTAATGATGGCTCCTGCAATCACCCCAAAGTGTTTTCCATACTCTGCTTCACTGACCTCCCCAGCCTGGGCAAGTGGGTAGCTTTCCTACAAGCAAGGCAGCAGGCACAGGCTCCTCCCTGTAAGTCAGATCAAGGCAGGTGACCTTCAGGTGCACCTCAAAGGCATGTGGTGTTCTCTGGACAAAGAGGGATACAGTTCCCAGGCCAACCAACTCAATACTCTGTCCAATTTTAGGTTCTGAAGAATGGAGTTAAGTGCAAGTGTGGGTTTACACATCAATATAATTAGGTTAAAAGTAGAGTGTTATGTCACATTAAATTGTATGGTATACATAAATTAAAAAATAAAAAACCAAAAACCCAGCTTCATACACACACATCCATACATTTCCATGGCTTCTTTTAGCTCATCTCAGACAAAAGGACTTGGACATTCTTATCAATCTCAGATTTAGATTTGGAAAATCTGGATATGTCACTTAAGGCCTAAGCTATCAAGCAATTAGGCAAGATTGTAACAGCCTGTTTCTTGGGCATACTGTCAGTCTTAGCATGCTATTACAAAATGTATGTGTAACTCAGATTGATACTTTCTTGGTATGATGTACAGGTAGCTCATCACCTGAAAGTGTATCTAAATAGCAAAGCATTATTGAAGATTACTTGTGTTTTGATAAGGCATAAAAATTTTGAGAAAGGGCTAGTGGCAATCAAAAGATGGATGGGAAACTCTTAGTAGTTGTTCTTCCCATCAGGAAGATTCATGACCCCTCAAAGGACCTGCAGAGGGACTTCCCAGCTCCTACCTCCAAACAACGAAACACGTGATGCTGAAAACTGGTAGTTGCTAAGAATATCTGTAATGAAACATTCCACATGGCATCCTTTGCATTTCCACATGGAGATTTTTTGACCTCTAAAAGCTGGTCCTTCTCATTGCTTTTATCCAATGCAGATACAAATGTTCATCGCTGCTTCACTTCATGAGCTGATGCATTGAGATGCAGCTTCCAAGGAGCCTGTTCTCCACAAGCTGAGATGTGCAGAGCAGGCAGGTCTGTGCCTCACTGCACAGCCACTACATCACTCATCATAGCTCGTGATATTTGTTCCAATAACATTTCCAGTGCTCCCTTTAACAATAATTTAACTTTGTGTTTTAATAAAAAAGGCAGATGTAGGCTGCAACAGAACAATTCCCTGCGTGAAATAACTTTGAAATCCAGACAAACATACTTTAATAGACTTCCCTTACATATCATTTAGCAAGTTTTCAAATGTACAGATGCTATCCAGTTACCATCGCTTTGCTGGCATCTGCTTCACAGACTTTTTCTACATTAAAAACAAGCCAGAAAAAAGTGACAGCACAAGAAAAATATGGCCAAAGTGATAGCATTTGGTAAAAGTACCATCTGCTCATTTAAAAGCAACAAGCATTTAATATCCTGCAGTCACTCTTGTTTTTCAAGCGTTTTATGGTCCTGAAATATTTGCAGGATAAAGGTCCCAGAAGTCCCAGGCGAGGAGAGAGATCCACTGCTGCAAAAACAAACCCAGAATGAAACAGCTCGTCAATGAGATCAGAAAAGAAATGTCACTCACTCCACTGTGTCTCTGTATAGAGCTGCCTCTCTGACCATCCAAACCCCCTTCCTTTGGACCCATCCCTACTTAGACAGAAGAAGGGGAACTAGCTTCAAATCCATGCAAAAAGTTTGGAAAATAGTGACTTGTCTCACTTCATGCTTGTGCAAAGACTTCACTGTAAAGAGTGTACAGGGACCAAATAGACCTGAACATGTGGAAATGCTTCTTTGTTGACCCAAAGGTTTTAGGGAAGCTAAACCAGGCTTATTATGGAATTTCTTTTTTGTATGCTGTAAATTACTAAAGAGAGATCTCAGACTTCAAAATCTGGCCTGAATTTCAACCTCCCAAAGAGCTGAGCTGATTGATTCTGTGGTTATAGTTCAAGTCTTGTCACAGAGCCAGTTGCAAAACTGGCATGTGGTTCCAGCCTCAGATTTTGATTATTTTTGGACCAAGAGCCACATGCGTCTGGAGCTGGAATTTTATATTATGGCTCTATTAAGTAACATTTTGCAAATGCTTAACCCAGAAGGAGGGAGTACATTCCAAGGGGCACAAACTGTTTTAAAACAAAACTGTTTTTCAATGTTCTGGTGAATGATCAGGACCAGTGCAGTGCTGAGTACTGCTCGCAGGTGGGCAGGAGCTGCCTGCAGCCCACAGCCCGAGCATCACCCTTGAGAGAGCAGCCCCACACCCCATCTGGGTCCTTCTCTCCCTCTGCCACCCTGCAAAATGTCAGGTTTTGTGTTTTGCTTTGACCCGAATTTGTGAAAGTCTCTGTTTTCCCCCAGCCCCATGTCCGAAGAACAACCCGAGATCGTCCGTTCTCTTGTTCAAGGATGTTTATTGTTTGTTATCTTGTTACATTCGTGCTCTGGCCTGCAGTGAGTTTTCTTGCAGGTCAGGTTGTGGCCGACTCACTACTCTTGGGGCAGTGTTTACTTTTTATACTAAAAATTACGTATGCTTTATTTCTAATAACTCTCCAATACCTATCGACCATATCAAACAGTGTGTCTTTATTCTAAACCAATTAAAAAGTGCCACCACCACAGCAGAAGATGGAGGACAAAAGATGAAGAAGAAGGGCAGGGATGTGCCTTGAATCCTCTATCTTTGTCCCTTAAACTCCATTATAAAAACCTCAAAATTCTACTTTTTCACTCTGTGATATGTTAACTATCATTCTAATTAAATTTTTGTGACTTAAAAATTTTCCAGCACAGTCAGAGAAATGTCCTGGGTTCCCACAGCAAAGGCTGCACCATCAACACCAAATTCTACACAGGTATCCCAAGGATGCAGACAGGCCCCACAAATGGCCTGACAGCAAACAGGCCCACGGGATTGTGAACCTCTCTGTGCAATCCCACCACAGAAGCTGACACTTCCAGCCTTGGTAGAAATTCTCAGCCCTGCCATTCTTCATCGTGCCAGCCATGCTCCAGAAGCTGAGCTTTAACAAGGGACTTTCCCAGCTTAAAACGCTCTGAGCAAAGCCAACCCATAGCAGCAAGCTCTGGGTGCAAGTGATGGAAAAAGGGAAAGTAGGAAATCTGGCCTTCTAGGCTCAGTGCACTTTCAGCTGAACTGTGTGTGATGATGGGTGGAATAACAGACCTGTGGATTTAATTAAGCAATAAAACCCCTTTCTTTGATTAAAACAATGGGAAAGCCTCCACATGGCATTTATTTATCTCTGGGTTAATCTGTCTTAAGGGTCTGAAAAACACATTGCATCTGCAGTAGTTTTTTACTATTTCTGGCCATGTGAGCTTTGTCACTACACATCTGAAGCTCTTGAAAACACAGTCAAGAAGCATGAGCTCATCCTCATACTAGCCAAGTGACTGAGTGTGACTGTCCCATAGAATGTCTTACACTCCAAGGACGGGGGGGGTCTCTGCATTGTGCATTTTCTCTGTATTCAACAAAATGATGATTTGGGGCCTATCTATGCCCCTGTAGCTGCCTCATATCACCTGCATCATTTATAAGGCAAAACCCAGAAACCAGTAAATGGTGTTTCTGCAGAGAAGTGTCAAGAGGCACAGACAAGAAAAAGTAGTTTCTTACCCTGTGGTAGCTCAAGAGAAGAAATCTGGTTGCTGCCTTACTGAAGTGTGCTAATCACCTGTCCCTGCCCTCTCTTACCACTAATGAAGTCAGTACATACAATCAAACTTGATCTGAATTAATTATGATTCATATCTTACCTGAAGTGACTGTTGTAGTCAAGCAGCCTTTTAAAAACTGAGTTCCTTGAAATATTGATACATACAAACATTACTCAATAAAGATTACTCTTCTAAAATTAATACCCATATTAATTACAATATATTTTCCCTTCCCCTCTTGCCTGCTATAGAGTACCAACAGAGCTATGAGGAAGTGAAGTGATTTTTAATTCTGGATTGCAAACCATCAACACAGCTGCATATTCATTCCAGTTGCAGATGCTTTCTGGCTAATGACGTTAGAGCCAGAAGAAATGCAGTTTGGCTTTGATGTTCCAAATGGTTTATGGGTCTCACTGCCTGGAAGGGGAAATAAAATAACCTTTTATTTGTACTTTTGGTGAATTAATTTTTGAAATGGCTGAAAGGCTGATAATGAACCTTGCACCATCATGCTCACAGAACTGTTTTTGAGATTGAAGCTAAACATAAAAACTTATTGGATGAGAGCCTGAAGTGCTCCCTGGGGAATAATTGTGCAATAGCAGAGGGATGAACAAGATGGGGAAATAAATCTTTTTTGCCATTACTGTCTCTGATGTTAGAATGCTGCTAAGGACATGATAGCAGGAGAGACTTAATATACTCTTGTAAGACTTGTGTTGAAAAAACTCCACCAAAAAGTCCACCAAATGTAAGAGTCAAAGGCACTGTCAGGCCTGCTGGCACATGGTGCGGGTCACCTAATATAGAAATTCTACAAACATAGAATTCCCCAAACCAAGGGATAAAGGACAGAAAAAAAAGAGTGCCTTCAAAAAGGGAAAAGGCTTGGGAACTGCCATCAGAGCACATGTTGAGGTAGAAACCATGATCAGCCAAGGCAGTGGAAAACAAATCTCCTGCTTAGAGGACAAAATCATTGAATGTGCTCGTGTAAACAACTCTGACCTGCTTGCTTCAGTTCAGTGACCAGAGCAGGTGTGTGGAAAATTATTCATTACCTGAAGGGAAGTGAGTGTCTCCAGATGGTAAGGGGAGTAGACAGGGGCAAGGACAGTGTCCCAACCCAGAGAAGAGGCTCCAGAGAAACTGTGAGGGAGGTGTGAGAGGCAGGAGCAGGGAGGAAAAAGAAAGCATAACCAAGGACTCTGAGTAGTTTGCTGCAGCTCAGAAAGTCCCTGAGTGAGCCAACACCTTTCTTCCAGATATGTCATTGAGGACCAGCAGAGATGCAGAAGCCTTTTGTCATTCACATTCATCTAGAGTTTTTAAAATGTGTTTGTCCTGTGGCACAGTAAGTCAAATGGCAAAAGAAAAGGAGTGACTGTGCATGGGCCCATCATAGCATGGGCTTGGTGACTAGGGCCTGGACTTCCAATCCTCCCTTGCATCAATGACTTCCACTGAATCCCAGAAAACCAAAACAATTCTCAGAAATGGGCAGAAGTCCTAACAATGTGTTGTGGAAATCACATCTGAGTCAAATCCCTCTGAATTCTAAGAGGAAACAAAGTGTATTCCAGGCTGACATTCAAATCTATCTATAGCTTCAATGTTGCTACACCAGTGTCTAAGCATCTTCCAAATTTAACAGTTTTAGCTGTCAGCTACCTTTCCAAAACAGGAAGGTTCCGTGCTCCTGCAACTGAGCTAAGGGCCCTCAGCTCCTTTTAGAGACAAAAGACAGAAACAATATTATTCAGTGATTCATCTGACCTATTTAAACATGAACTTCACGGAAACAAATCATGACCTACAAAATGACTTCTCCTCTCTATTGACTGTGAAGTGTTTATCACATCATAGACATCTGCATTTACTCAGCCCAAATTGCATCCAGAGAAATGAAAGCCCAGACTAATTATCTTTATTTCATTGGAGTTTGATGTTAAAATATCTTCTAAATCTGTTCATGGTTACACAGACAGGGGAAGTAAATCTAGATCTGAATTCCAGGCATTACCTTCCTTCTGGTCCAGTATAAAAGGAGAAATGGTTTGGTTTTGGCTTCTATTTCAGTTACAACTGAATTTTCCAAACAGGCCAATATGGTTTGAGTTCTTCTCTACAACAGAACATAAATATCCCCCAAAGACTGAAAATCAGTGTTTCCTCTTTGTTAGAATTCTTGCTCAGAACGAAATTGACTCTCATTTAAAACTTAATCCTAACTCTGTCTCAAATTTGCAACATACCAAATCTGTCTAAAATCACATCTGTCCTGATTATTTTGCTTCAGATATTTACATTTGAATCTTGTCAGAAAGCTTTACAGCTGTTTGAGTGGTCATCATTTACTAAAGTTAGATGAAGTTTTGTGACAGGGTGAAAATGGTTTATAGGATTTATTTGTAGTGATATGATTCAGTTATTATTTTTTTCAGTACATTTCTCTTTAAAATCAATTAAAACATCATATTTCCTGGGGGAAAAAAACATTTTGCCTTTCTTTTCTCTTCATATATGTCTCTTTCCCTCCATGCCGATTTTCTCCCCTCTTGCAGTAGAGAAATTCATCTTCACTGGGGAAGTGGAAGAGGGTTCTCCATCCACTCCTACCTGGAACAGAACCACAATTCCCATAATGAGCAAACAGATCTTTCCACATCTGTCCATCTTTCACACCCTTTTTGCAGCCTTAAAACTTCTTCTTCTCGACTCTTCGAACTCTATATGCAGCTTGTCTTGGCAATGCCTTCAAAACACTTTGAGCAGCTCTAGAACTCTTGAGCTCCTGTCTTAAATTTTCTGCTCTGTAATTCCTTTCAGCCCTCTACTACAAGTCTCAGAGCTCACTGACTCTGCCTGTTATTGAGATTTCCTGCTACTTTCTTTTAGAAGATCTTGTTAAAGGCCCTAAGATCTTGGCAAACCAGAGCTCTAAGACAGTGATATTCCTGATGTTCAGCCTTCTGCTTACATATTCTTGGAAACTTCAATCATTCCTGTAGTGAAATGAAAAGATGAAAGAGATTGTTGTACAGCTTAAAAAGAAAAGGCAACATTTTGGGTATAGAAGTGTGTTTGCATGAGTGATATCTCTCTTAACAGTTTACTAAAAGTTGACCCAAATCTGAGCAACCTCTAAGTGTTCAGAAAAAAACCCAAGCCTGTGTTTTTACTCTACAGAGGCTTCTCCTGTGCAAATAAGTGCCATTTCTGAAGAAAGTCCTTACTGTGCATGCTCAAACCTTCATTTTCATCCACAAGAGAGTGATGCTAACCAGGGCCTGTCTTTAACCTGACTGCAAAGGCATCCACCACACCTCTACGACTGCTCCAGTTGAGGACACCGGGGCAAACATTGGCTTTCCCAGTGATGAAATGCTGTGGCTGGTGCTAGAACCAAGGGCTGGGATCTGCACTGCTCTGGGTGACCCAGGCTCCCAGGAGCACTGAGAAAGAAGCATTTTAATTCAGCATGGAATTGTTTAAGAGAGGAGTAGAGAAAGGGATACATTTACAGAGCAGCTGGAAACTTTGGTTTTGGAAGAAGTGAAAGAGAAGTTGAGAAGTATCTAAATTTCCATATGGGACTGTGACTTGGGGGATCTGGTTTGGGATGGATAGCAAAGGATGCAGATTTTTAGTCAGTACAGAGGTGACACAGAGACTGAAGAAGGGAATGTGTGGCCAGGATATCTTCCTCTTCTGTCTTTGTGGTGTAATGAGGAGGCAGCTCACATCACTGGTGAGAGGAACCAGACCAGGTGAAGGGATGAACTTAAAAAGAGGAGGAAAAGCCAGTAAACAGCTGGGAGGAGATGAGGCCTGAACTGAGAAGCCCATGAGCGAGCCTAAGACAAAGGTTTTGCATTCACTCTCTTCTCCAAGGAGCTTCCAGCAATAACTTTGGTTCATGTTTCACATGGGAAGGGGAGAAGTATTTCCCACTGTAATAGTGCTGGGGTGGAGAAGGGTCCTGGTGTGGCACATTCACAGCAAACCTGCAAACCATGACCTCATGATTTTAATCTCTAATGCTTCATTTTTTTCTGCCTGGATGGACTTTTACTGATTTATAGAAGAGTTCCTTCCAGTGGTAGACAGGCTGTCTCCAGGCAGAGGCCAGCTTTTACCTGCCTTGTGATCTAGCACAATTATAGATACCTCTTGAATTTAACCTTACTATGAAAAGCTCTGGGTGTTTGGACAGTCACCAGTCAAGAGAAAGGGCTGAATCTCACTTATCATCTTGTGGATAGACATGGTCTAGGAGTTGGATCCCATAAGACATAAATCCCATTCAGTTTAAGAGATCAGGGTCATTTTCAGCTTGCTGGTGCTCAGACCACAAAGCAGCTGGTAGATAATTCCATTTTTGACATACAGCCAGTCTTGGCCTTGACACTGTGTTTGACACAAAACTATGATTTTGTTTGTGAGAATGTTGCTCTCGTCTTGAGAATGGATGGCATCCAAACATGTCCTTATCTCCCTTCCCAGGCTGGGCTTGCTCATGCCCATTGGTATTTGAAGAATCGTTCAACACTCCAGAGGAAACAGAGCCAGCTTTGTTCCCAAGCTCCTATTACTCACCTTCTTTATCTTTTAGCTAAAAGCTTTAATGGATCTGTTTTGCTGAAGCATTTGAGGTTGGCGGCTATGAAAAACTTCAAAGGTATTTAATAGCAGCTTTGTCACTGATTTTGTAAAAAGACCACATAGCTTGATTAAAAGTAAACCCTGCTCACAATACTGCATGCAACTCTGCTGATCTATTTTTACTGCACCACAAATAAAGCCAAGGAGAGGGGGAAATCCCACAGAGTAACAGGATGTGCAGGAAGGATGGAGTATGTCTCCCTTCTGTATTATCCAGGTACTCATTAACTCTCTGATAACCAGTTTAGACAACACAAAGTGGAATGTCTCCAGCACCAGATGGTAGTGATGAGGAAGAATGGGGAGTGCAGCAGACAAGATAAAACTTGGCAGAAAATATGCAGAGGAATTTCTGTTCATTAGGGCAGAGATCAGAATCTGAGAGTCCCAAGTTTTACCATTTCTTTGTTGTCAGGAATTGTCTGAGAAGTATAAGGACAAAGGTAACTCCTGTCCCTGCTTACATAGCTGGCCTCTCCTCAAAATGTCCAACCATCAAGTGATGCAGCTTTTTCTCAAGTGATGGAGTGTCTGTATGTATAAAATGTTCCATGTGTGCTGCTAACTGTGGGTACCAGATAGATGACTGTAGAACAGTCCAAATTTGCAATCTCTGAACTCTTCCAAAGTTCAAAAATGTGAGTGTTCTCTTGGCCCATGCACCTTTAAGTCAAGGTTCACATACATAGATAAATCTTCTTAATTAAACACTCCCATGTGCTTTCTCCAGTGTGTCCGGGAGCTTCATCCTTTGCCACAAAGAATATTTTTTTAAGGAACAAAAGGCAAGCTTGGGCCGTAGGAGTGTGAAATACTTATTCTTCAGAAATTATCAGTTACCTTCAATATCCTTCTGGATTCATAAAGTAAGGCTTCGTAATGAGAAAAGCATTTTCCCAGACTAATGAAAAGTTCCTCTTTGAGTGAAGGAGAATTTTATTGACAAGGATCCCATATAGGCTTTCAAACACTCACTGTGTAGATAGAAATTTTTGGAATGCATCTCCCGATGAGATGAGACCTGTTATTAATTCTGCCTGTCATTTTTACTGAAAACCAAACAAACTGCATATAGGATATGAAGAGCAAATGTAAACCTTCAGGGGCAAGTCATGCAAGAACCCCCAAGATCAAAGCAAGCCATGCTTTCTCTTTGACATGCCTTGTAATATACCATGTCCTGCCTTGGTAAGAATATTTAGCAGGCACAAATCATGTACTAAGCAGCAAAAATATGTGCAGAACTCAGAATTTGCAGACTTTGAATTCCATGTTTATTAAAAACTATAATAGCAATGGTATTTGGTCTCCTGTGAGAAGTTGTGAGACCTGAAGCCACCATATGTATTAATTCAGAGAGTTTGTGTGAAATAGTTCGTTAAATCCTGCAGCCTGTTCGCCTTTAAATTACAGATCTTTCACAAAAGCAAGTGTGTGTTGCTGGGCATATGTTTCCTGTGGCTAGTCCCTCAGCAACAGGATTCCTGGAAAAAATAATGCCCTTGAATGAAAGTGAAAGTAAGTGAAGGCACCAGCGGTTGGTATCAATGTAACAAGAAGTCTCCCTGCACATTAAGTCCTAAGCTGCAATTCTTAATGTATCTCAAGAAAAAGCATTATTATGGGAATTTGAGCACAGCTGAAAACAGACATGAACGAAACAAATCCCAAACCAAATATTTGCCATGGAAGTACCTTAGACAAACCTAGGAGTGATCAAATGGGATTTTTTTCAGATGGGTCCATGACTCTGGCTGTTGCATTTAAAACGGTGTGGAAAACACAAATCTCAGCTCAGTGCCAAGAAGCCAGGACTACCGAGGCTGCTCCCACGGCCCTATTGTGGGGTAAAGGGGATCCTGGCAGCCTCTGGCCCACACCAGAACAACCCCTGTGTGCTGGAGAACTCTCTGAGGCTGTGGCAGAGGCAATGTGGTGATGCAGGGAACCGTGACCCTCTGATCAGCAACAGCTCTGAAACAGTAGGGGATTGTGTAACACGGTGCCTAACATAATCCTAACTTTGATTCCTGATTCAGCTCTTCTGCTCAAATAAACAAAACATTTCGTACCCCAAACTGAGGATTTTTGCTAAAGCCTTCCATAAACTGACTTCACGGGCTGTTTTGGTAATCTTTCCAGATTGCAAGAATCAAAACTGAGAGGAAAAAGAAGGCAACACTGCTCTTTTTATGGAAGCAAAGGAAAAGACTCTTCCATTTCCAGATTTCTCACAGCCCTTTCAAATGTAAGGGAAGTTATCATGACAACAGATTTTATGATTCTTGGCTTCGTAATCACATGAAAATTGTGTTTTATCTGACATCAAAAGAATGAGCTGTTTTATCATCATGATGATGCTAAAGATCTTGCATCTGCTCAGATTAGTAACAATGTAAATAAGGCATCAATGGAATAAAAAAATCCCTTTTGTGTCCTTAGGCTGTATGTGTGGTTTTTTAAACAATCAGCTCTATGAAGAAAGAGAACCAATATAGTGTTCATGTTATGGATTAGTTCAAGAAAAATTAATGTGTACAACTTTTTCATAGGCTTGAAACTTAGATAATTTTTAAATTTTGTCCCATATGACCTCCAGTTATTTTGATAGCATTACACTAAATCTATGCCCTAAAACTGTAATCTTAGTTCCTGTCATTTCTTTCCCATGAACACTAAACTGAACATGATGAAATAGGCCATTATTATATTGCACATAATTTATTGCAAATTCTTAGCATTGTTCAAGCAGTAATTTAATTTATAATAATTGGTTTTGGTGGACCTCATCTAACTAGATTTCAGCAAAGAAATTAAAATGGTGCCATATAGGGAATTATTAACAAAAAATTCTGGCTGATGCAGAGACAAAAGGTGCTGAAAGGGGAAGCATCAGGGTAGAGAGAGGTTACAAGCACAGCTTCTCAAGCATCACTGTTAGGCAGTCTGAACTAAATATATTCACCAGCACAATTGCACAAGAAGAAGGAGCACATTAATGAAATTTGCTGATGACACAAAGCTGGGAAGAGCAGCAGAATGTCTCACAGGAAGAACCCAGGGAGCCGATTACTGAGAATACCCTAAAGACATTTCATTAGACAAAGCTTAAGATCATGTACTTAAAAGGGGATTGTGTTTCCTGAGTGAGATCTGGGGGAAACACAGAGACAGAAAGTCTGTTTTCATGGTGAAGCCTGGGAAATGGGAATTTCTAAAGTGGGTGTCTCCACAGTACCCACAAGCTTGAGACAAGCCCATGCAGTTAAGGTTCTTAGTGCTGGCAACAACAGCAGTGGCCACAGGTACTTAGAAAAAGTAAGAGTCTTTCTGGGTACCTGTTTGTAAACAGTTATTTATTGGCACGGTGTACCTAACACAGCTTCTGTCAGGTTATTTTCTCAATTTTTATTGAACTTCCTGTTAAAAAATTACTTCCCACTGAAGGCAGATGGCAGGTATTGAGTAGCTCATCCATAAAGGTGAGTGTGTGGCAATCCCTCTCCTGTTCAGCTGTTGCCAGAGACAACTCTGGGCATGGGGAGAGGTCCTGCTGATCAAAGCTGCCCTCCTTCCACCTGCAGAAATGACTCAGCCTAGCTCTTTACTTTAGGGAAAAGACATTTCAGAATTTTTCACACATCTGATGTGTTCCCAGCATGAAGGATTGCTTTTCTGCCACCCACACACTCTGGAAAAGTCCTTCCTGCCCTTTCATTGCCCACAATGTTCCCTCAGAAGGGCTGGCTGGAGAGAAGTGCTCCCACACGACTGGTGACATTTAAGCCATGTGGCAGATCCCTCTGCGCACCAATCCTGCTCCCACCCTACACAATAGCTGACTTGGTGGGTGCAGGGATGAACCCCAGTGTTACATTTTCTTCCACCCCACGCTTCTTTGCTGAGTGAAGCTTTTGTGAGATGGCAGAGGCCAGAAAACCCCTGTGGCTCCACCTGTTTCTGTGGGCTCCAGTCCCACGGTCGGCTGACCCTTTGCTGCAGTGGTGATCTTCTCACGTCCTCCTTGCCCCATCAGCAATGAAACCAGCCCCTGTATGCTCCATTCAGGGTGAAAAACCCCTGCAGTTAAACCAGGAAAAACATGACTTTTGGAGAGGAGAATTTTGTTGAATGCTGTTGATAAGACATAATATCATCTTGCAAGCAGAGATGTCATCCTCATTTCCATGGGGACCAGAACACAGCAGGAAAACTTACCTGAATCAGGGTATAATTGGAAATTCATTAGAAAAACAGGTTTGGTTTCTATGAACTTCTATTCATAGAAAAGACTTTCTTGAAACACCCTGATTTCAAAAGAGTTTTTATTAGAAAGGATTTTTTGACCCAGGTGCAAATTTTTCGGCAAAGACTGAAGCAAGTGTCACCTGCCTGTCAGAACAGCCAAGCCATTGGGTAGCCTCCCTCTTTGCAGCAGGAAAGCACAAACATGCCAGTTGAACAGGCTTTCTTAAGTGCACCTGATCCGCTCATTTTTAAGGATGTCCGTTCTTTTCCATCACAAGAAATTTATTTTCCAAGGATGGGCAGGAACAGAAAAAGGATAAAAATTTTGGGAAAAATTTGGAAAAAAGAAACCATTTTCCAACTAGCTCAGATTTAAACTCATCTAAACTACCCCACTTAAACCTACCCCTTTCTGTATGTTGACAAATATAGAATCATATAATGGTTTGGGTTGAAAGGGACTTTAAAGACTGTATGGTTCCCACCCTCTGCCATGGGCAGGGACAACTTCCATTAACCCAGGTTGCTCAGAGTCCCATCCAGTTGGGCCTAGAACACTTCTAGTGATGAGAAATCCACAACTTCTCTGGGCAACCTGTTCCAGTTTCTCACCACCCCCACAGTAAAGACTCCTTTCCTAACACCTAATCTCTTTCAGTATGAAGCCATTCCCCTTTGCCCTGTCTTGTAGTCTCTCTCCATCTTTCTTGTAGGCTCCCTTCAGATACTGAATGCCACAATAGGGTGACCCGAAAGCCTTCTCTTTTCCAGGCTGAACAGTCCCAATTCACTTTGCCCTTCCTCAACTTCAGCTCAGAAGCAGCACTTTATGTTAGAAAAGCCTTTACCAAACTTTTGCAAATGTGAACATTTTTTTTTTCTTCTGATCTGTCCATAGCAGTAAATATATCTGGCTTCAAAGGTAAAGGGATGAAAAAATCACAGAATTATAGCATATGCTGAGCTGGAAGGGACCCACAAGGATCTTCGAGTCCAACTCCTGGCCCTGCACAGGACCATCCCCAATAGTCACACCATGTGCCTGAGAGCATTGTCCAAACCATGTCTTGCAGGCTTGGTGCTGTCACCACCTCCCTGGAGAGGCTGTCCAAGTGCCCAACCACCCTCTGGGTGAAGAAACTTTTCATGATATTCAACCTAAACCTCCCCTGACAGAGCTTCAGGCCATTCCCTGGGTTCCTGTCACTGGTCACCGCAGAGATCAGTGCCTGCCCCTCCTCTTCCTCTCATGAGGAAGTTGCAGACTGCAATGAGTTCTCCCTCCAGACTGAACAGACCAAGTGACCCCAGCCACTCCTCATGTGGCTTCTCCTCAAGGCCCTTCAACATCTTCATGGCCCTCCTTTGGACACTCGAATAGTTTAATGACTTTCTTCTATTGTGGCACCCAAAACTGCACACAATATCCAAGGGGAGCCTGCCCCAGCTCAGAGCAGAGCAGGACAATCCCCTCCCTTGCCAGGCTGGAGATGCTGTGTCTGATGCACCCAGGACACACCTGGCCCTCCTGGCTGCCAGGGCACTGCCGACTCATGGCCAACTTTATGTCAACCAGTACCTAAACCATCATTAAATCAACTTCTTCATGTATGCAACCTGTGGAAAATCACCAAATCTATGATAGTGTGGCATAAAGCTGTTATAGGAATTTGTTTAGGATAAGTTGAAAAAAACACTATTGTACCTTATTACTGCTGTCACTCCAATACAAACTAACAATCTTCATACTCTTATCACAAGGCAGTATTTCTTGCACATGCTTTTTGTATTCAAGTTGGTCAGGCTTGCTAGAAAAATACCCTCCTCACCAAATCAGCATAAATGGTGATTTCCAAAACTGAAATGAGTGCAAACAAGCAAATGTCATTAAAAATGTATCAGATATTACATATTACATGTGCTATTTAAATGGACTGTTTTATATCATGATTGTTTATTTGGGGAACTAATAGAAGTGTTTAACCTATTGCAGAACTCTGCCTATGCACAAATCTTTTTATTGTAAAAAACCCCAACATTGTCCATAAAAAGTTTGCAGAGGAATATTCACCATCCCCCCTTGAGCCATGACACAATTACTGTTAGAGATCTTTAGATTAAAAAAACAATATAAGCCTGCTTCATGGCTCAACCTATGCCCATTTAGTTAAAAATCAATCCGCTCCCAAAGCATCACTGATAATTTTTATCCTGGGAATAATCAGTGTTGATAATACTGTCTGGAGCATGTTAAGGTATTTCTCCTCCCTTGTATAATCATTTACCTGTAAAAGCCCACACTACCTTTGCCAGCAGACACAAAGCACGTACCACCTAATAGTCACCATGTAAGACAGGAAAAAACATCTGGGAGGAGGAGATCAGGTTCCTAATGCTTATGTCACTCTTCTCTTGTATATCTATTAGACAAATTATCAAATCAGCCTAAACTTCTCATCTGTGCTGCACACTGGCTTCAAAGCTGGCATTAATGTGCTCATTTGAAGAGACTTAATTTACTTCAGCTCCAAAGTTTTTCTTCTCCACCTGGTAGAACTAGGAATGGAAACTATCAGTATTATTTATAAAAAACCCTCACACATGCACATCCACAAAAACTGATCCTCTAGGAATCCTCCTCCTGTGATACAAATCATACTGTCCTTTCACTCTGCTCCTCTTCTCCATCCACGCTTCCTTTCTCTTCCAGAAAAGCATAGCAGTTTTTACCCACCCAACTTTATGCACTCATTGAAAGCTTCTCTTCCCAAGGCCTGTGCATGTTGCACTGGCAGGGTACCAAAACCTGCTAAGAAATGGCAGATAAAGTGGAAACACGGAAAAGAATTTCAAGCATGTATTATACTTGCTTGGGGTTCAGCCTGCAACTTTAAGATGAGGGCTGCCCTCTAAACAGGCAGGCCTGGGAATTCAGCTGCAAAACAATTACAGATGCAAGGAAAGGACTTTTTCTCTGAGAAGGAAACTTGATGATATTCTGCAATCTTCAGTAGGCTAAGTTCAGTGTGTGCTGGGGAAGAGCTGGGCAGGTTTTGTTGAGACCTCACTTTCCATCTTCAGCACTGTTTTCCGAGGAATTTATAGCAAATTAACTAAATTTTTTCATATGTTAGCCTCTTACAGATGCAGAGGCAGACTTTAATACTTTTCAGTCACAATCAAAACAGTGCGTCTATACCCAACTACTGTCTGCATTCATATACAATAATGAGGCACTTCATTCAGTTCTCCAGGTCATAGGCAGTCACTAGCTGGACAACAAAATTTCAAGTGCTATGCCTGTATATAATTTAGCTACTTGAGTTTTCTTGATGAGCCTTATTTTGGCTGCAGAGCTATCTTTCTTATGCTTTAAAGTTCTGGTTTTAAAAGAGCCTACTTTACAGCATCAAAGAAAATATCCTCAGGATGCAATTTTCAAACCTGTCTGGCATGCTGAACCTTGCTGCACATGTTTACACTGGCAAAATTACCACCAACTCCAGTGGGCACAGGTGAAACAGTGCTGAACTTCAGCACCACAATTCTGCCCACGTTATCTGAGATTTCCTTTTCTTTCCAAAACTGGAATGTTTGCAAAGGTTGTGCAGTGGGAAGAGACTCTCCCACTCATGATTACACTGAACTTACTGCATATGTTCTTAGACAAAAAACAAAACAAAAACCCCAAAAAACCCCAAAACAAGAAACCCACCTTGTTCACATTACTCTAGAGGAAATGGCCTCAAGTTGTGTCAGCAGAAGCATAAAATGAATATTAGGAAAACTTTCTCCACTGAAAGTGTTGTCAAGAACTGGAATAGGCTGCCCAGGGAAGTGGTGGCAGCCACCCCTTGAGGTTTTTAAAAGACATAAACGTGGCACTTTGGGATGTGGCTTAGTGGTGAACCTGGCAGTGTTAGGTTTACAGTTGGCCTTGAAGATTTTAAAGATCTTTTCCAGACTAAATGGTTCTGTGATTCAGTGAAAAATTCTTAGCCTATGGTCTGAGAAAGCAGTTGAGAGCACAGGATCAGTGGATGGGAACTATGTCCAATAAATCAGGACTGATATTCTCAAGCCCCATGATATAGTGTGCGCTATTAGAGGTCAGGAAATTTGTACGGGCAGCAATTTCAAACCAAAAAACTTTCTGCATCCAGTGTTTCTCTAAAAACTGTGGGTCTCACTGTTGGCCTCAAAGGAACTTTTTTTATACTGCATTAACTAAAAGAAAAAGAAGATGGACTGACCTCAATTATGACCTTATACTGACTGGTTCACATTCCTCCATAGTTTATTTACCCTGAAGTTCATAAAAACAATGTGGCTTTTCAGTCTAATAGGTTATTTTCAGCTTCAACTAATCGGAGCTCATGACTGGCCTTGGAACTGCAAGTCATACAAAAGCTAAGAAGATTGATTATTAGCATCCAAATGTATAAAGTAATTAAACCTACTGAAAAAAAACAGAAATAATACACAAAAACAAAAACTTCCAACAGGTAGGAGCAGAAGAAAATTGAAGGAAAATAAACAGCACCAAGGATTTTAATAAATCTGTATCTGAATGTCTTTACAAATAAGTAGCTGAAATGAGACTGAAAGTGCAACCCAATACAGCACAAATACAAAAATGTCTGCATTGAAATTCCATAACTTTTCTTTATTCACTGTGATACATTCAAAGAAAAGTGCTCCAGATAACAGCCATAGAGTAAAAGAAATTAAAATAAAAAGTCAGAAAAAGACCATCAGATACATATGCTGATTATTCATATTTCAAAGCATTAGTAACTGCTTGTATCTGAGTGCACCAAAAACACACATGAGAGTCCACATTTTTGTACACTGCTTCTATAAAAATAATAATCATAGGCAGCTCCAGCAAAAATGTTTGTCAGAACTAGAGCCAAAGCCACCACAAAGATAAAGCACCATCAGGCATATGTTTACAAATGCCACAGTAATTAGTAGAGTGTAAAAAAGGCTTAGCTGAATTAACATTTTCCTTGTATTAGTATAGCACGGGGAAGCTCTGCGTGGATTCACTCCTTCCCAGCTTTGATATTTCTCACCAGGGACTTGCATTTGCCCCACAACACCAAGCACCATGGGCAGCTTGGGAAGCTTCAAGAATCAGTGAGTGATGGAAGAGAAACTGGAGCTGGTGTCTATCCTCCTACTTTAAAAAATCATCTTGGCATGGCAGCATGTCCTCAACCATGTTACTGAAATACAGTGGCACAGTCCATCTAAGAAAGGCTGTTTGTAGAGACCATGTTGACTTCCAAATATTGACTGTTTGCTGAGCTACAGTATTCGGCTGCACTGTTTTTACCTCAAAAAGACAGTTCCTGTTTTCAACTCTAAATCCTCTATAGTAAAACAAATATCACTGTTATATGCAAGAGACAGCAGAGGATCACTTCACAGTAAATTCAGGCTGCATCCTATAAAGTGGTTCTATTCCAGGTGCAGAAATCCCGAACTGTGCATTAGCCAAGAATTATTTGTAACTCAACAGCTAGGTGGGGAGGAGGACTCCTATTCCAAAAACACAATAGATACTAGTCAAGATGCCCAAATTACACTGTCAAAGGGATATGGCTGAGAGACGCTTTTAAGTCCAGGGTCCCTCTACATAGTGTAGTATTAGGTAGAGCAGCAAGGATCTTCAACAAATAGGGGGAAAACTTGGTAAAACCTTGTCCTTTACTCTGCAGGCAGCAATTCAGATAGACAGCAAGACTGAAGACAGGCTTCCCCTCTGAAAATCTGAGCTGCTGACATGAGATTTTCCTTAAAAGACCTAAGCAGGTCATAAACAGAATAGCCCCTTTCCCCATATGCTTTCTGGTATATTCATAGGGATCCTGCTCCTTCATAGGTCCCAACTCCTATAAGATTTAATCCCATGTGCAATATGGGTTTCCCAAAGCAGGATGTAACAGCACTGATCATATGACCAACATCATCTTCACAGTCAAATTCTTGCAACATCAAGGTCTGTTTGCTCAAAAAGCATTTTTCTTAACTATGTTAATAATAAAATTTCAAATCACTCAGGCTGAAAGGAAGTTAGAAGCGTTATGTGGTCATTTACCCTTCACGCTATTTGTGTGGCATTCATCTCCCACGGCGCACGCCTTGCCCTTTTCACACTCCCTTTTCTCATGCAGGAACACAAAGCTGTAATGTTTGGGTTGCAAACACCATTAAATGCCCCTCTTCAGCCCCCAACAGCATAGAAATATTTTCTTTTAAAAGTTCAGATCAAAGCATTTCTACTAATCCTAGGATTTATTAAAACAAACATTGTAGGCATGAGATAGTCAACAGCGTCCCTTTTACAAGATTCTTTGGAGACGGTTCTGTTTTCATACTGTTTACTGATCCGCCCCTAATTAATCTTCAGTTGCTCAGCTGCAAATTCAGCAAGTCCACCTGCTCCTTCCCCACCCAGCAGACGTTCCTTTCTCCCCAGTTTCAGTAATGATAGCACCACACAGTCCCTGTCCTAAGAACAAGGTGCCTGGCTTGAAAAGCTACGTATCACCTCCTGATGTTACATGATCACATGCATTTGCAGCGCAACTCTAGCATTTCCTCAGATGAGTAACTAAAACCAGTCATTAAGTGCTTTCAAGGAGTTTAATTGTCTTTATCCTTCCCTGCAGTCAAGGTAGTTGCCTTTGATCCAGTAACAGATCTGTGCGTATTTGAGGGGTGTAATGCGAACAGCTACATTGAAATCCTGCGGGGTGCCATTCATGTCCACCCACTGATGGCCTGAAAATATACCAATAATTTTACGCTCCCATTTGTGATTCTGCCTCTTCCACATCCTCACATATACCCCAGATCCACTCGCACCCGGCTGGGCATCACACTGCTGGTACAACAGGTCGTACGTTTCATCTTTGACATCACAGAAACGGTAAACCAGGTTTCCTGGACGGTCATTGTCATAGCCAGAGAAGTGAATCCTCCCTCCAGGTAAGTGTCTTGCTGGTGGGCTCACACCTATCTTCATAAACTTTCTTTTATGTGGCTTCTTCAACTCCAGCAGGGCATAGTCATAATCCATGCCAATGTCATTGGCATTGCCTTTGATCCATCCTTTGGGGACATGCGTCCGTTTCACTCGGATCCACTGGAATTTCATTTTCTCAGGCATTGCCGAGTTGGTGATATTGGACCCTTTGCTGCCATCTTTCTGTTTGGGCTTTAGGAACCCACCCGCAGTTTCTGAGCTCCTTTGACATAACTCTTTCCATCGTGGATACAATGAGCAGCAGTAAGAACATGCTTTTCAGCCACCAGCGTCCCTGTGCAGCCTGTAGAGAGCTTCACCGATGTGGAGAATGGGTAATTCAACAAGAAGTCTTTCCCAAAAATGCTAAACCTGCTGTCATAGCCATAGATCTGCCTCTTAGTTCGAGATTTGCCTCGAGAGCCTTCACCGCCGTTGCTCAGAATATATATGCCCACTTCAGTTTCAGTGAGGCTGCCATTAGCATACAAGGTTTCATAGGACAGGTAGTTCTTCACTTCTTCGTAAGTTGGCAGCGGAGAACTTTTGTGGCATGCTGGGCCACACGGAGATACCACTTCCAGTCTGGCTTCAGCGTCAAACTGTGGTTTGTCCAAGTTCAGGGTAGACTGCGGCAGGATAACGGGAACTCTGTAAGACGGCCAAGTTGGCTTCCAGTGAGGACTGGAAGGCATCACATCTTTAGCAGCACACAAAAGGAGGATTAAAGTGGACAAGGCTGCCATTCTGAATGTCGATCTGTGGAAAGCAAAAGCAAATACAGTTATTCACCCAAACTCATTGCAAGATTATCCTACCTTGCTAAGCAGTGGCCGGCTAACCCAGTACAAATGTAATAAGGGTTGAGCAATTTGAATGCAGTTAAGTTACACTGAGTAGCTCACACTTCTCAGTGTCAAACTATTGCTTTAGCCTTAATCTTGAAACAAGTGTCCCAGGTTAACACTGCAATACAGGACATTTAACCCTGAGATATGCTGAGCAACCAACTCCCAGCTGACATCAGTGGGCAGTTACAGTACTTGTCTTCACCCAGTTAAAAAAAATCAGATTCTGTTTAAATCCATTCATCCAGTAAACAGAGCTCATGCAAATAGTAAATGTGTCTGTCTTCAGCTAGGTTAGAACACTCTCTGAAAGCTCTCCCCTACTCTCCGACTTCGCTGAAAGATGTCCTTTCAATCTCTTCACACCACTTGCTGTCTCAGCCAGAGACATCAGGCTGATGGTAGGGACAGGCAGGGAAGGACAAAGAAGATGACCTGACAGGGGCTGGGTTGCAGAACTTGACCACAGAGGAAACTCACTTCCCCCTGCAACTCACACCAGACAAAGGTTCTGCACCACGTGGCACTGAGTCTCCCCGAGGCTTACATGAGAAAGGGTGATATGATTACACATAGGCAGCTAATGAAGGAAGATTACAATTCTTGAGGGAATTTTCAGTTAACACACTAGCTTATTGCTTTATAAACTCAATTAATTAGAAATGCAAACCAACCCCCTCTGAGCGCAGGGAGGCAAATGTGACTGTAAATGTGTTTATGAAACGCAGGCAGAGTGCCTGAGACTGCAGAGAACAGCATCCACCAGCACTGTGTCAAAAAAATGCCTAACTTCAGTTTATTTGAAGATTAGCCATACAGCTGAATCGCTGCAGGAGACACTGTGCCCTGGGCAAGAAGGCAGGCAGGATCTCCCTCACACAAAGATTATTCAAACGAAAGTTCACAATTATGTTGAGCTTACACATATTTAAAACCCTGCTGAGGTTACATTGATCTCAACTGCAGGATCATTCCTGAAATGCCTCACACGAGTAAACCAAAGCAAATCACACAGGAAAAGACCACAGCTATCTAAGAATAAAAAAGAAAAATCCTTCTCTCCAATGCTTTGTATAGGAATAATCCATCCCTAAACTGCATCAAAAAAGACTTTGAAAACTACAGGCTGCTGATGTCCAGTGGTGTCCAACTCTAATACTGGGCCTAGATTCTTAGATTTTTAGTACCATCCTCTTTGGGAATGGAGGCTATAATTAAAGCACACAATGTTTAAAATATCAACTGACTCATGCAAGATAGCAAAAGACTTTGTCCAAAAAACAGATATAGATGAACAGAACTGAAGCTACTGAAAACCACAGAGGCAGGTACTGACTCTTGCAGAAGTGACCATACATTCTGTTGGCAAATTTTTCATTAACGAACAGGAAATCTTTAAAGGAACACACTTTTTTCCTAGATTAGTCTCTACCAAATTTGACACTTTATACCTGACAAATGACTCATGCTGGCAAATACAAGTAATTTTAAACATTAATCAGAATTGCATCATTTTGCATCAATCAGAAAACACTTGGTATTCAAGGAAAACCACCAGTTCCTCTGACTCCTTCCACAGTAAATTTTAATATTGGATGTGGCTGCATTTTGCAAGCTATGAAATGAGAGAGTTTCAAATTGCTTTAAGGATGGCAGAGGGAACACCTGCTGTATTATCACAGCATATATTGTTGTAGAACAGTGATGAGGAAGAGAAAAACAGAAGGTAACGGACAAATTATATTGCTCCATCCCCACAAAGACAATGTATACTGGTGTAAGTCAACTGCTAGCTGTCCTGCTAGTGTCAGTGAGGGCTGCATGCAACAGCGCTTACTGGTTTCACAGCTAGAAGCTGACTGCAGACTAAATCACACTTAAACTGTGCATCAGGTAGCTGATCCCGTCATTAAGAGCACGTATTTCTATGCAGTTTGCCCTCATTGCCCTCAGCTTTCTTGACAGATGGAGTCTCTCTAAATTGCACCACTCATGCCACTTCTTGGAGCTAAAACCCATTCATGCTAACTGAGCCTCTGCTGGCCTTTGGCTGCTTTATTTAGCTGGCAGGGGAAAACAGAAGCGTCTCACCAGTTGTTATTTGCACAAGCAGCCAGATTCCCTCATGCCTGTCAGAACGGTGACCCGAAAAAGGGATTGTGTGCCAAACAGCTCCTCTGCTTCCTCCGAGATTATCATCCGAGTTGAAAAGTGAGATTACCTCACCCCGCAATTTGCCCTCCTTTATCTCCCCACCATCTCCACCACAGCGCTGGAAAGGGCAGCTTTAGACAGCAGAGGGCAGCCGCCCTATGAGGAGAACAAGACACGGAACGAACTAGTCCCAGAAAAAAAGTCTTCAGAAGAAGGCATTTGGGGCTGTGCCGTGCTGGCTAAAGTGGTACTTACTCCACTTTACGTCTCTGAGCAAGTCTCCCACCCCACCCGCTTCTGTGCTGCGACCACATTGCCGTTCTAGGGGATAAAAGAGTCTTTTCATCAGTTACAAAACTTTTCTATTATTTAAAATGGTATTTAAATCTGACAATAAAATACAGTTGTGGGTTTATACCTGACTGTAGAAGCTAAACAGTACTCATTTACTGAAGCCTTCATAGTTAAATCCCATCTGGAGACAACTGGTACTAAATCAGATCTGGGCAGCAATAAATAGAATAAATATGTCTGACTTGTAACAGGATGCAAATTAGTGCACAGTACCTCTTTCTGTGTAGATCCTTCCTCTTAAAAATGAAGTAAGTGAAAAAGCAGTCTACATTTAAACAGACACTTTCCAGTAAGGCTCCTTTTTCCTTTTACTTTCTCTTTTCATTTGAAACACAACCAAAAATCTGCAAAAAAATCCCAGGGTTAAAACTCTCTGTCCTCAGCTACTTACTCATGGGTGACCCTGCGAGGTGTTCTGAAGCTGAACAAACTGGTAAGGAGTGAGCACTTCCCTGCACGGCTATCACAGAGCGGCACTGAATGAATTACGATGTGCTGCTCTACTGTAGCTCTGCTCTTCTGTTTCTATTTAAACTGTGTCATAAACTCAATCCGCCCTTTGACTCAGCACAAAGCCCTGCTCTGACATCCAGCCTAGGAACCCCCTAGAAGCGGTTTGTACATAATCACACTCACTAATGGCATTAAAATTGTTTAGAGAATGGAAACAGTGACAGCCACCCCGGAGCTCCCCATGCTGCTAAAACACTTTACAGACACATTTTCCTGCTTGCTATGGGCATGCATGCCCCAAGATAGATGCTGATGAAATAAAAATGCCTTGTTCAGGATGGACATGAATAATTTTCTAATAAGCAAGTAATTTTTCTGCAAGAGTTCACTACTTCAGGGGTGGTTCTTGTAATAGATGGTTAAATAACAATAAATCATGGATCATCTAGTATGAAAGCCCATGAACCAGTCTCCATTACATTTTGAAATGAAGAAAGTTTTTCCACAGTGCTGGAAGCCAGAAAGATTAACATACCAAAAAAAAAAAAACTAAGAGAGAAAACCAAAACATGAGAGAGAAAAATCTGCCTCAAACCAAATCATAAAGGAGAACTAAATCACTGTTAGTGCCATGCCAAAATACCTCTGCTGCTTTTCCTGGTCACAGAACTTGTTAAAACACAGCAAAAATAATGGAGTTGCACTTTAATAAGTACAGAAGCCTTCCTGCCATTAAAATCTAACAACTTTATTAGCCTGCCTGAGAGTGCGAGAGTTACACTGCCTTACCTGCTCGACTGAGGGCAGTAGGAAGAGATGCCCTGGAAAACCTGAAACTTAACTTTGATACTGGCAGGCCACGGGTGTGTCCATTAACATACACACCAGGCTCAGCAGCTATTCTGGCATGTGTGTCAGTGACATGCACACACAGAGGAAAGGGAGCATAGTATGTGTTTCCATTTAGTCCAGTTCCTAGGACTGCCTCCTTTCACCCTCCTTTTCTTCTTCTTTCTCTTTCCCTGCATGTCAAGCAGCTTCGGTATCACGCTACAAGACCAAACCGCATTACAAGCAGACAGTGACGGTCAGTTTGAATAACGGGGTAAGCTGTAGGAAGGACCTGCATCCCCAAGGCTTCCAAAACACCTGAGTGACGGGGCAGCTGCACAAGCTGGGTCCCGGTGGGACCTTACCAACCCCTCGGACCTTGCTCGGGGCAGGAGGCAAAAAACAACTTCCCCACGCTCCAGCAGCCGCTTCACTGAAGAGCTCGTGTCACGTATGTCTTAAAAGGCCACCCCAAAAATACTAATGTGCTCAGACACGGTGATGAATCCAAGTACAGGACCGCAGCGGAGCGCTACCTTCAGACGCCTCCAAAGCACGAAAAAGCAGCAAAGGCGAATTTTATCCCAGCTGTTCCCTCACCCGCCGGCCTTTCAGAGTTGGTCACCGGCAGCGGCGGACCGGCAGCGGGAACCGGCGGGCAGCAGCCGCGCTCGCCCTTTTGTCGCCGGCGCCGCCGGGGAGGCGGCGCCCGGTGCGCTCCGGTGGATGCGAGCGGGGTTAAACATTAAGCCCCGCGCGGAGGAGCGCTCGCCCCGGGCCGGGACAGCCGCTCCCACCGCCGGGTGCTCCCGGCGCCGCGCCCGCCGGCAGGTGAGGCACTGCCCGGGGTAGCGCAAAGGGCGAGATCGGCGCTCGCCGTCCTCCCGCCGCCCCTTTGTCCCCCCGGGGCGACCCGCACCCCACGGCGCCCTCCCGGCCGGCCGGGCCGCTACCTACCGGCTGCCCGCGGCGGCGGCTCCGGGAGCGGCTCAGGCAGGTGGCGGGGCCGGTGCCGGTCCCATCTCTCCCGCCGCCTCCGCGGGGCTCGGGAGCGCCTCCCCTCCCTCCCGCCGGGCGCCGGCCCTCGGCGGCGCGCTCGGAGCGGGGCGGGGCGGGCGGAGCGGCGCCTCCCGCAGGTGGATCCCGCCGCTGGATCCGCCGCCGCCCCGCCCCGCTCCCGCCGGCACGGCCGCCCGCCCGCCCGCGGGGCCCCTGCGGGCCCGGGCCGCCTCTCCGCGCAGGCTTTCCCCGGGGCAGATGCCCCTGTTCGTCCTGTGCAGCGTCACACCCCCCTCCCCCCCCCTTTTTAGTCTTTTGCTGCTATTTTCATTTATTTCCCGAGGAAAAACGTATGGGGCTTTCCCCATCCTGTTTTTCATTCGCGGTGTTCTGGGACTACGGGCAGCTCAGGGGCTGCCGTCCCGGTGCGAGATTTTGGGCTGCAGCCCTGCCACCTCTGTAGCCCCGAGGGCAACAGGCTCTTTGTCCCCAGTGTCTGGGTCCCCAGATCCCTTTTCCGAGAGTCCCTGGGAGTGGGATGAACCCCCGCGGTCCTTCCTGCCTCCGCAGGGCATCAGCTCCAGGAGCTCTGCGGTCACTCACCCATGTTTGCCTCATCAAACGGACGTTTAAATTTAATTGTCCGACACATTGTTTGCATGGGTTTTAATTACTCATCCTTCTTGAATCCTTATAATGATATTTGGCAAGAAAAGAGGAAGCCAGAGCCAAGAAGGCAAAAATCCTGCAATGTTTTAACTCCACAAGAAAAAGTCACAAAAAAAAAAAAAAAAAAAAAAAAAAAAAAAAAAAAAAGTTTTTTCCCAATTCCCATCTGATCACCATTATTCCAGAAAGGAAATACAAATTTCATAGGAGTGAATTTCTTTTCAGTCTTCTACTGACCTTTTCAACCCTCTGCTGCCCTTGCAAAGGATGAGGAGAACCTGAAGCAAAGCAAAACCTTTGCCTCACCCGTGCACAATCTGTGAAGAGCCGAAAAATGACAGGATCTTACATTCTCAGACATGATTTTTCTAATTTGCATTTGCTTGGCCCTAGCACCATTCCCATCTGTGTCTACAGAAAGATTTTACCAAATGAATGGAAAAGGCACATGCTAAATTAAAAAAAAAAGAAATAATTACTCTGACAGCTAGAGAATACAATTGGTGTTGGGGAAGGGCTGGTGACACCAATGCAGCTGCTCTTGGGCCATGAGGGAATGGCCATGCAACAGTGAGACAGATGCCTGGAGTATCAGCAGGCAGCAGACAAGTCAGGCTCCATCTGCAATGCTGTACTAACCACAGGTCCCTTCCTGATCTGACTCTGTCTAATCACATCCCGACAAGATGTGCAGTCCCACAGCTCAGAAGCTTTGCCCTGTACGCACACATCTGCTGATTTTCATGGATGGAAGGACTGGCTCATGCCTTGTAGGGGTGAAAATGTTGTAAGGTTTGATTAGAGTGGGTCTCAGGGCTGCAGCAGTGGTGCAGGTAGGCTCTTACTTCCCGTGGACATGCACATCTTATGTCACAGCTGCCATACGTGCTCCAGGGCCTTCCAGACACAAAATCAAATAGACGCAGTACTGGATGATATGATGCTGATAGAAGTTTCTACAACAGACAGAGGGACAGAAATACAGAGATGCTAAAATGTACATAGTGGGACTCACCTCACTTAATTTTAGGGATTTGGGATGTCCTAGGCTATCCATGATACAATATAGAACTGCAAACCTTCTGTGCCTGAAGCAGCAGCAGTGGAAATTGTCCTTGCCTGTGGCAGGGCATTTGGAGCTAGAAGATCTCTGAGATCCCTTCCAACCCAAACCATGCTATGATGATGTGATTCCATGAAGTGTGTCTCTATGTACAATACATATGGATGAATAAGAACCACAAGACTTGGTGTCTACAGACCCCCTCCTTACAATGAAACCTTAAAGAAAGTTTTGGGTGAAACTTTCATGAAAAAAGGAGTGGAGAAGAACGTTTAGTTTGAAATTTAGTTACGAGACATTTTGTTGTCATAGAAACTTCTGATTTCTATTAGTTTTAATGTATACATTAAACTGTAAGCTCAGAAAAGGCAGTTTGTCTGGCCTGTCTTTAGAAATAATGAACTACAATCTTGTTCTATTGAACATCTATAGAAAAAATTTAATGTTTTAACTTTCTAATTCAAAAGAGGAAAAAAATACCAAATAGATTTTCCCCTATGTGTATAATTCTAGAGAAACAAGAGCTCTGGTGAAATTGGGCTGCACAAGTTTTTTTTTTAATAAAGAGTGAAGTCCAAGATCTGAATGTTACTGTGAGCCATTGTTGAGGCAAAGAGCAGTAAGTGACCACATACATAAGGGTGAAGAGGTATTAGCTGTACTATATTGTCAAGTGATAACACACACGCTGACTTTTCAGCACCCTGTGAGTAAGCTGAAAATGAAACAGTCTCCAGGTGGGAGCCCTAATGAATGGCGCTGTCAGGAGATAATTTCTTATGGTTGAAGAAATCTTTTATTCTGAAGGGAAGGGAAGAAACCTGGCATTATGGTCCTGCGCCAGATTCTGCTGCAGACAATGAAGTGATTTCAGAGGCCACTGGGTCTGGAAGGAAGAATGACAACCCACAGTTGGCTCAAATGAGTCTCCCTATTGCTCTCTGCTGATGCAATGCAGAAGAAAAGTCCTTGGAGTTCCTCACTGGAATGGCAGCTCTCCAGCCAGCTCCCTCTACTTTCCCTGGCACACAGACCCTCCTCACTGATGCCCTGTTTCCTGAAGCACTTTTTAACTGTCAGAGAAAGTTAAAGGTGAAGACGTTATCTATCTCTTTAAAAATAGCCTATTTTGAAGTCAAGAATGATGCAGACTTCGACTTTGGAGAAGCAAGTACTTGTCTCATCCCTGCCCCTACTTCAGTTCAGGATTTCAGGAAGGCTCTGGTGCCACAGTTCCCAAATCTGTGCAACAAGTGTGAGAGTATATCCTATCTCAATGAAATATTATGATGATAATGACAGTGGTTACTCTCCCATGACTGGGTTCTGTGCTGATGGGAAGGGGAAGGCCAGACATTCACTCAGATGTCATTCATCACAAGATAATACCACTAGGAGAGAAGGCACTCTTCCTCAGGTTGTTCAAGACTGTGGATGCAACGGTGCTGGGTGAGGTACTTATTCCTAGTTCCCAAAAGCAAAATGCTTTTACTGTCAGCTCTGAAAGGAAGCATGTCAGGACTGGGAATCTGAGTTGTTTATTTTATGGAAAAAATTGCTGAGTGGGAGAACTGACAGCTGAATGTATACAATATCCTTCCTGTGTTGGCAAAAATCTTGTCATCAGCGAGTGACAGCATGGACGGGGGCCCTAACCTTGCAGGGGATTCTGCTTATGAATAAAGACAATTAAAAGCTAATCATGATCGCTCCAGGTTCCTTTTGCAGGTCTTAAGAGGCTACCTCAGAGGGCAAATAATCACATCCTAAAATGGGATCTAAGTTAGGCCAGACGGTCCTTCCTTAAAAGTACTCATTTTATTCTGCTGTCTATCATGAGAGGTTAAATCTAACTTTTTGGTGCCTACAGTTACATGAAGTGAAGACCACTCAGTGTGTCCATCTTCTTCCTGGATGTATAGGGATATTTGAGCATCTAGTTGCAATTCACTCGGACTAGGGGAAGGTTTCTACTGCACAGGTCCACCTGCAGATATAAAATATAAGCAAATAAAAGACTTTGCCTTAGAAGACTAGAGCTTTACAGAAAGTTTCTAAATCTATTGAAAAACTAATCTACTGCTATATGGGAAACACAAGAGGTAACATTGGTCTGAAAATACAGTACGTTTAGGAATGATATTGTAGCTGTTTTTCCCCCCACCAGAATTTTCAACTTAAAGGCTTAATCGGATTATTCATATCTTTGCGACATGGCATGGGATTCTATAAATAGAGAATATTATGTAGATAGTTTTCGTCAAACTATGAGGTGCATAGAAGGAAGAAAAAGAGGATTAATATTTTGAATTCAGCTTGTTCTAAAATTCACAGCTATATACATTATATATACTCTTAACTATTGAGAATTCCTACTATTCTTACTATTGAAAACATTTCTTATGAGTGATATTTAAACTAACAGTACCTCTTTAACTTCATGATAGTGAAAACTTGTTGAAACAAAACAGGCATTTGGATTTGCTCCAGCAAGACTGAGATTCTTTTACAACACTGCATCTTCACCATTTGAATAAACAGCATATCACTACAGTGAAGTAATCCCAAAATGACACCTTAAAAATAAAACATCCACTGTGACTGCACTCTCTGAGAACTTCAGAAATTTTCTAAAAAATGGGATCTTCAGTGTTATGCAAAATTGGATTGAAATCATCCCTACTGTTTTTGTTTTCATGGCCACCTGTCTATCTGCTGGGTTTAGATTCTGCCGGTGGTGTCACTGCTCTGTCTGGAAGTTTTGAATCCACTATGTGCTCATTTAAGAATAGCGAGCTGCAACAGTTTCTAAGTGCTGTATATGACCATGAAGCTACTGTATATTCACAAGGTCATTGAGGATATTAGTAGACATTTTTTCAGCTCCTGTTGGAGATAATATTCACCTCATGCCCTGTTTGTTTTAAGAGAGTGCCATATTCAATACATATGGCAGAACAGAAGGTTCTTCCTGCAGTGAGATCCCACCCTGCAGAGCAGGGAATGGCCTTTCCTCTCCCATTGTGCAGCTGGAATTGGTGGCATTTCTAGTCAGATGCTTGAGTTCATATAATTTTGATGCCTGGTCGTCTTGCAGCAGCATGAAGGCACCTTGAGATTAGCAGTGTGACTCTGAAGGATCGCATCATATTTCAGAGTGTATTTTAGCTGTGGTCTAAATAAGGTGGTGTTCTTGTGAAGATCATCCTGCAATGGATGTAGGCCCTGTGGAGACAACAAAATCAGGTCTATCTCCCCTTCTTAGGGAGGCAAGGAAAAGGAAAACTAACCAGGGATTTGGGCTATTTTTTTGAGTGGTTCTGTCTCAATTTCTTGGTCAAATAAGCTTTTACGGGTAGAATTTCTGTGAGTCAACATAATGTCCCACGGATCAGTGCTTCTAAGGGAAATGAACACGAGGGCCCAAGGCACACAGGAGGGAAGTTTAGCCATCAGAGGTAGCATATGGGGCTGTCTGTAAGGGGCTTCTGTTCTGAAACATGAAGAGGAAACAGTAGAACCAGGAGAGGTCAGTTATAATTACCTTGGGAACAAGTAAGCAAGATCAGCCTTGGCTAGTTTTAGCCATCTAAAAATTATGTCAATAGCCTAGGGAAGGCTGTCTTTAAGCAGAGGAGAGGAGGCAATCCAGCCCACCCATGTTAGATGCTGATGGTATTATGGAATTACAGTCTGGAATTATTTTCTCTAGGGCATCAATAGAGGCAGCCCAGACAGCTTATGTGGAGTGGACATGCTCCTCACCAGAGAATTACTCTTGGGTGGCTCTTGTTCACATGTCGTCAAGATGAACTTGGGTTTTTTTCCAAATCTGGCATATCCAACTACAAAGAGAATGATGATTTTTCTCCCAAAGAGGTAACCTGTTTCACTAATCTATGATCCTTTTCTTTCCTGTCTGACAGATGACATGATCTTTCATTTGCAAGGTACTAAATGCAATTTTATGCTTCTCAGCTGTGACTGCAGCTGCAGGACTGTATTTAGGTCTGGCTACCTAACTCCATGTGAGACATAGACAGATTGGAGGTAAATAAGTAAAAAATAAGGTACATTAAAGGCAAATAAAGAAAACTTTATAGCTTATGATAGGATGAATCTAACAGTCTGCACTTGCAGTGCAGCGTATATAGGACCCTAAGGAGGAATTACTTCACATAGCACTGAGTGTAATGACAAGAGTTTAATGCAGTGAGGTTAGAAGAGACATATTTGGGCTAAACCTCATCAGAAAATCGCTGACTGTGCAAATTGGTTGTGAAATAATATTCCAGGGGATTTCTGCCCCCTGCCCCCTGGATATATAAACTGTGTGAGGCAAAACATTAAGAAGGGGAAACTATGCTGAATATCATGTAGTAGTTTAGGCAATCCGATAGATCTTTCCCAGCACTAATTACTACAATCTACAGATCAAAGCCTAGAAGATAGACAAGCCATTTGATGATATATCTTGCAGAGACCTATCCCATGAGAAATATTTATAGCAAGTCTTATAACTTATTTTTGACACAGTTTGCTTTGAGAGCATTTTATAACTCAAAGATGAATATATAAAAATAACCCTGTGCTGCTTCATACAATGAACCAGGTACTTACTGGTGGTCTGTTAATATTTCCTCTCTGTCTCCAGAACATCAAATATATGCATCCAGCCTGTACTCTTTCATTTAACCTGGGTTCCCTTTGGAACCAAGGAAAGAGATTTAAGTGGAAACATATAATTTTTAATTACATGTATGCAGCCTCGTACAAGACAAATCAGATATAGATACAGACACTACGAACCCAAGACTGGGACCAGGTTTGCACCAGGAGTTGTCATGCATCAAACCTGTAAATATAATTTAGAATTTCATATTACTTTCTAATTCTCATTGAAAATACAAACTAAGACAAGCAGAGAATAGATATCTACCTACATTTATCAATAGCCTAAGACAGTAAGTCTAGGAGGCATCCTGAACAACTCTATGGCCACATTGCATGGCCACCTTGGCAGGCAACTTCCTGGGACAGAAAAGGAGTGAGCAGCACACCCAACAAAGATATCCACACAGATAGACCTGGAATGGCAGTTTAGCTGCTCTCAGGAGAAATAAAAGTCCTTAAACTGCCCTTGCCCTAGTTTATGTGTAGGAAGAACCCATATAATTACTGATTGGAGTAGTGGAACCTGGGAAATGAGGAAAGATCCTGTCTAGCACTACTTTAGGTGATGCAAAACACTTTGGTGATTCACTTGATAGTAAAGTTACCCACACAATGAGGATTTTATAGCTGGGATGAAGCACTGAGATCCATCCTGACTTCCTGCAATACCCGTGGAATTCTCTGTCCCTGGCTGCTAATCTTGTTTGAGCTAGAAAGATATTTTAAAGAACAGTCTTGAGCTAAAAATTATCACAGTGTAGGTGTACATTACAGCCTTTAGTTCATCATTGTCTAGTTATTTCTATTTATACTTCAGCTGTTTAGCAAGATATCTTAAGGTCAAAGGCCCTAAAAGTCCTAGCATACTGCATTAGTATATATATATATATATTATATATATATATATATATATATATATGTATCAGTACTGTTATTCTAAAACCTGCACTTACATCAAAAGCTGAATTATACTTTAACAAAATCTGTTTCCATAAATCTTAATTATATTACTTTGATAATTTGTGAAATATATTGTCAATCTGATTATGTGATCTGAGATTGAAATCAAGTAAAAAAAGCCCACAGTTGTCTGGGTCATTTCGTATGTCTTCCTCAAACATTCATATCACCCTCACTTTCTGCCAAACTTTAGTTTTCCTTCTGTTTTAGAACTAATTGAAAATTGACAGTAGTAGTCAAGAGATCTTGAAAAGGTTCTGTGAACCACTGGTTTTAAAACTTTTAATTTTAGAAATGGATGTGAACAACAATATTTAATTATTGGAACTATGCCTTTGTTACCTGGAAAGGCTAACATATATTTTCTGTGTTGATTTTCAGTCTAGGTAACTGCTGTAGGTAATTTTAGATAGTCCCACTGTCAATGTGGGAAATCCAGAATAGATCATTCAGCCTAAGTCACTTTCTCTATACAGTGCAGAGAGATGTTTTAAGTAGATACTGATCCTGTGGTTCAAAAACATTTGAGATCAATGGTTTCCCTTACCGGTGATAGAAAGAGCTGATGCCTTTTGCATACAATTTCTCTTATTTTGAGATCACTACTTGCTGTTTTAGTTATAGCAAGTGATTTAAACTGTCTGGTCACAGAAATCCTGACACTAAATTTGGTAATATCTATTGGGTCAAATTGATGTTTATTAGTGATCAGGCAAATTATTTTTGCTTATTTTCCAGACTGAGTATTAGCTTAAGTAATTTTGATATTTTTTTCCTTGCAGGTCTCTTGGTTGCTTTGCTGATTCCTTTCATGGTGTTTTCAATTTGTGCTAATGAGTGCTTTTGCACTTTTTCTACCAGCTTAATGCCTCAGCCTAATCCCAGAGAAGTTCATATGCCTCTCTCTTGATAAGGAGCCCATATAATGAAGCTGAACCTTAAATGTCCCTTTGAAGTCCAATAAACAACCTCTCTTGCAGAATATCCAGCAAGGACCATCCTCTGCCTTTGAACAGGTTGTGACTTCTTGTACAGGCTTCTTCCAGCCTCATGGGTTAAGACTTCCACAGTGCTTTCCTATATACTCTGGTTTCTTTCTAAGTATTTTGTGTGTAGGTGGCTGAAAAAAATAATACCAAGTTTAGTGATTATGTGCAAGAGTAGCTTGATTCTGCTCTCAAAGACAAGTGGAAAACAATAATAGAATAGCAAAATGGTTTGAGGTGGAAGGGATCTTAAAGACCATCTAGTTCCAGTCCCCCTGCCATGAGCAGGGACACCTTCCACTAGACCAGGTTCCTGGGTCCTACCTGTCCTTGAACACTTCCAGGGATGGGGCATCCATAATTTCTCTGGGCAAGCTGTGCCAGACTTGCACCCTCACAGTAAAGAACATCTTACTTATATCTAATCTAAACCTTCTCTCTTTCATTTCAAAGCCATTCCCCCCTGTCCTGTCGCTACATGCCCATGTGAAAGGTCCCTCCTCAGCTTTCTTGCAGGCCCTTTCAGGCACTGGAAGGTCACAATAAGGTCACCCCAAAGCTTTCTCTTCTCTAGGCTCAACAACCCATCTCTCTCAGCCTTTACACATAGCAGAGGTGTTCCTTCCCTCTAATCATTTCTGTGGCTCTCCAGCAGGTCCATGTGCTGAGGAGCCCAGAGCTGGATGCAGCACTGCAGGTGGGGTCCCATGAGGGCAAAGGAGAGGAGCAGGATCATCTACCTTTACCTGTTGGCCATGCTGTTTCTGAGGCAGCTCAGGATACATTTGGCTTCCCAGGCAGCAAGCCCACATTGCCAGCTCATGTCCAGCCTGCCGGGAAAACAAGCAACCTTTTTTCTCATTTTCTTCCAACATATAATAAAAAATATTTTCCTGCAAATTTTTGTGTGTTGTTCACCATATTTTATTTATTTATTTACCATGTAAAAGCTGGCTTGACAGATCTGTGACATTCAGAATGTTATTTTACCTTGAGAACTTACTTAAGTTCCCTACTCACATTGAAAAATGGGTTGGATAAAATTAGTTAGGGTAAAATACAGAAGTTTCTGATGTGCAGGAAATTGACTTAGATAATTGTGTGTATCTTTTCCTGTATCAATCTGAAATTATAAAAGGCATGGATTATAATAAGCATAAAGTCCTGATACAAAAGGTACTGCCACATGCATACCTCAGTGTACACTAACTTTACTGATTTTGATACATCATTAACGTATTTGAAAATAAATACTTCATAAGCACTTGTTTAAATATTTCCTGCATTGCCAGCAAGAAGCCATAAGGATACAATTCTCCATTGTACTGCAACAGGCATGATTATAAATGGAAAGGCAGTTTTAAAATAACAAATTCTCTATTATGTTACATTAAAAGCTAGCTGTTTGCTACCAGCAATGAACACAGAAGGGTCTGTGACAGCAACACTCCAAGTTACACTTTGTCTAAGTGTACACTTCTTATAGTGTTGGTAGTATATGCTGGTAGTGCTGACCTGTTCCATTATATGACTTTCAAATAAATTCTCTTTATCCCTTGCTGTAAAGCTAAGTATTTTTTTTTCCAAAGTTCCTAGTAAATAATCTCCAAATCTTAATTTACAAAAGTAGAATGGAGTAGAAATTCCTAACCGAGGCTTTGGGTCTGGACAAACGGTTGCAAATGTTTAAATATTTGATTGGAGAAAAGCCAAATTTTGAATGTCATGGAGAGCGGCCAGTGCCTAGCATCCAATTCTTCTGCAGGACCTGAATGTTGGAGCTAGAGCTAATTGTTTACCCAGTCTGTCTGCCCGGGCAAACAAGCTCCTGGAGGCTCACTGCTGCAAGCCTGCTCGGATCCCCATTCCTCAGCCTTTATGTACTTATTAGGCTTACAATAAAGGACGGCTCCGAGGCAGGCGCAGACGCTGACAAAGACGGGAAATGCCAGGCCTGGCCAGAATGGAATCAGTGTCGTGAGTGCTCTTGTTCTGAATGTGAATACGGAGCCTCTGTTGTGAGGGCAGAGGGGTGGCAGAAGGAGGGTGAGATGAAGTTGAATCCCCTGTACTCCGCTCGTCAGGGAAAGCTGACAGCTGACTGAGCCCTGATTAGGACCTGTCAACCTGATCCTGCAGGCAATATTCTCATTGGAATAAATGGGAGCTCTGTCTCATTAGGAACAGTATTGTATTATGTCGGTTCATATATTATTTGTATTTCTCTGGAATCCACAAGTTTTAAGTCTGTTTGGAACTGCACTGTGCTATACATTATAAAACTGAAAAAAAAAAGAGATACTTTCTTACCCTATTTGCAATTGTAATAGGAAAAGTAGTCTATCTGTCTAATTTTGCACAACCTAGAATAGAGTCAGCATGGCAGAACCTCTTTTCAGAAGGTAATATTACTCTAATTTAATTGGGTTTCTCAGCTACATTCCTAACAGTAGGGCTTAACTCACTTTTGAATTTCATATTCATATTCCATATTCCTCATAGTAGATTCAGGAGACTGTCAGATTCTGTAGTACAACCCCCTGTGTCATTCAGTGAAGGACAGAACTTCTAATTAGTCTCTAATGTGCTTGAGGAGATAACAGCTTTTTGGAGCTGATTTTCTTGTTTCTTGGAAGTGTTTGAGGAACAGGAAGCAATAGAAATGTGGAGCTAGAAAACAGCAGCTTTTGAGGTTAAACTCTTTCTCTCTTTGAAATTTATCTGAGGAGCTGTTTGTTTCCTCATGGTGGTTAATTAATGTCATAGTTTGGCAGAGATTAAGAAGAGTGGGAATTGAAGAGAGACTCTCAGTTTAGAAAACAAGCCCTGTGATTTTCCTTGGAGATCAGTGGTGTACCTCTTGTACATCAGTGCCCTGCTCCTTTAGTGTGGTGCAGTGCCTGTGCTGAGGCAAGGGGCCCCCCAGGTCTTCCTCACTCACTCAGTTTCAGGCCTTTCTGCTGAGATGACTGATAAGTATGTCAAAAAGAGATGCTGTTGGAGGATGAATTTACATTACAAGCCTGTGTCTCCTAATTGCCAGCTGGCAGTAACTGGTTGCTGCTGCCTTGGATCTGATTTGAATGCCTGACAAAAGGGAAAAGCTCCATACGTGCCATTGTCTGGCTCTATGAAAAAGCTCCTCTGGCTCTTTTCTAAGCCACTGAGGAAGACTTTAAAGTGGGTTCATCTGTGGATGGAGATGAATTCACAGAGGAAGCGGGGCATTGGGGTGGCCCTTCTGTTCCTCAGATGCGGAGGACATCCTGGAGAGTTCCCGAATACTAAAACACCACCCGGGAAATAAACGGGAGGAACTGGAGGACTGCGCAGCTGCAGAGCTATGCCATCACTGCAATTACAGAAGTGTGGTGGAATGTTTGCATGGCTGGATGTACTCATGTGGAGCTGCAACATTCATCCACTCTTCAGAAAATACAGAGACAGTGGGAAGAAGGCTGTGCTCATTGTCAAGGAGAGCTCTAATGTGCAGGATGACTAGATATCTCCAGAAGTCCTTTACAAAGTAAATTTCTCTACAATTCCCCATGGTGCATTTTCCTTTGAGGATTATTCTGTTGCCTCAGATCCCTGGTCAGGAGCCCAGCCTACATTGTCCATTTCCCTTCACAGTTTATTCCCACTGCATTCTGCTAGAAAACATTTTTCCCTCTTGGTCATTTGCTGAAATTAGTGATAAAACTGGAATTAGGAAGACACTGCCAAGAAGACAAGTTTCTGACATCCTCTGTTGAAAAACCACTTGTGTCTGGGAATATTGATCAGGATTTAGTTCTCATTGCGTAATCTCACATTCAGTTGTTTCTTGCAAGCATTGGGTTTCTAGAGGAAAATATCACAACCTAGGAAACTGCAGTTGGCTTAATGCTGAGAGTAGCAGTAGGACAGGTTTTCTGATCTAGAAGTAGACATTTTAGTACTTCCAAATACTAGGAGCCCAAAAGTCTGTTAGGGTGCAGTCACAAGCAGAATTTAAAGCTGTGGGTCTCATGAAGGGAAGGCCTGGGATAGAAGGTACTAAGAGAGAGTGGTGGGATAGACAGCTGAAGTTACACCTGTACTGACATTCCAAATGCTTTACCCTTAACTGGACTTTCCTTGAAATGCCTGAAGACATTTTTTCTCCCCGAGTCCTTCATGTCTTCTCTGGCCTTCTGGCATCAGCTCTGGAGCCATCAGAAGAGGGAGCTTTTGCCCCTGCTGCCTGGAATCCACAATTATTCCCATGCCCAGCTGCAGGCAGTAACATTTTCTGTTGTTACAGTGAATAGTAACCTGGAATAAAAATTCATATTGAAAGCAGCTTTGCAAAGCAACATTTGAAGGAATACTGCAATCAGAGCCATAGCATAAAGACACACCTTGTGGAATTTTGAAAGCTCATATTTAACCTTTTTCTTAAAGCTTTTTCAGGAGCTACTCAGACCAGTCACTTTGCCTGTTCAATTATATTCATCTACAGTGCATGAAAACTTACATCCAAGGATAAAAACAGTTAATTGTTTTATTAGATTGTGGTTCCAATGAAGTGGATAGGAAGTACATAGCTTCATGCTTAACTGCTCTGGATAGCTCCTACAGCCCCCTCGTTATTTGAATGCCAAGCCTGCTAGGCCCTGTCACAAACAGCCTTCTAGAAGTTATAAGATTGGAATGGAAGATAGTTGCCACCTTAATTCTGCATTTATGTTTTCCTGTGATTTCCAAGGAAAAAAATCTGAAATGGGAATGACTGCAGATTGGCAAAGCCTTTTTCATTTAGTGATTACTCTGTGGTCAGAAGACAATTTTTACATAAGAGGTTTTCCTGAGAAGCTGAACACAGACAAGTTCCAATGCTTTGTGGAGTTATGGAACTGGACACTGCTCCTGTCTGCCAACAGAAGAAAGGGAATGGTAATAAGAAAATGATAAAGCAAGATATGTATAGGTAACTCTGCTGATACTTTATTTTTTCCATGTCTGATCTTCCCACTGTAGGATCCAGGTAGGGAGAAAAGAAGCTGTACAAAATAGGAAGGATGAACAACACTGCCATAAGGTATTTTGGACCAAGTTACCTGCAGCTGAGACGTGCAATTTGACAGAGTCTGTAAGGGTCCAGTGCAGCGCCATGAGGAGCCGGAACTTTGGGAGGCAAAAAAGAGTTACTGGGATACAGTGATCAAATCAAAATCACATGTGAACTTGAATGTCCCAAGGACAAGAAGCCAGTATCCAGGCAGGAGTTTGTGCCAACCTTTCTAAAATGTCAGCATTGCTTATGCTCCATGGCTCAGGGACACTATCTTTTCTGGGTCAGGCAGCCTGAAAATATCCCTCTGGTGCAAACAGGTGATCCAAGACCTGGCAACTCAGCTATTCCCATGCCCTATGCATATGTCTCTGTGAACGTGCTGCAACATAAGGCTGGAGCTACATGCTTGGCTAACAGCAAGAGGAGACACAGATACACAGCTTGTGTCATGCAGAGGTGAGGAGGAGCTGTGGGCAGTGCTATTGAGAGCAGCTGCCTGAGCACCCCTCCGGTAAATCCTCACTGCAGAAGGACAGCTTATTCCTCCGTCCAGATATCAGTGCTGAGGTCTCCTTAAAGCAAAAGACTTTCCCACTGAAAGTCATTTTGCACTGTCCCTGGAAATGTGTCACTGTGGAAAGTTCCTATCCACCTATTTGCTGGATTGTACCAAACATATTTATATTTATATTTATATTTATATTTATATTTATATTTATATTTATATTTATATTTATATTTATATTTATATTTATATTTATATTTATATTTATATTTATATTTATATTTATATTTAATATATATTATTATATATGTGTGTATATATATATTAGCTGTGTCTCTCATTAGACTGCTGACACTGCATAGGACCAAGTGAAAGGACATTTTGACTCAATAGCTGGATTTTGCCAGGAGAAGAGCTTTACATTTATTTAATCTACCTACTGAAAATGCAGCAATAATTAAAGCATCTACGACTGCCTAAAAATATTCTGACATAATTTTTTCCTGTTTCGTCTACATTCAAAACTTCCTCTGTAACAGTGCTGACTTAGTTGGTATTTTGGATTGACTTCTTTGACCGATTTTTTATTTCACAACAACTTTTTGTCTCCAAACATATTTTGTTCTATATTACATTATATTAATGCTCCCCAAAGCTAAAGTCATAATAATGTTCTTTGTTCTCACCATAATAGAACTGACATTAAAATGCTGGCATTTCATATGGAATGGAAACTTGAGGTTTCAGATAGATCTAATCACTTTTAATGAATCCCTTATTTTAATATAGAATAAAACATTAGGGGCAGGGGCTCACACCTGTTCTGTTGAATCCAGCTGTATTCTCAAAAAAGCAGGAAGACATGGTTTTTTCATAAAATAATCTGAGCCTTCATGAAAAATTTGGTTGGAAATCAGAAAACGTACTTCCAGCCAAAATCAGTCAATAGAGATTCTGTCCCTGTCTGCTGCTCAGATAAATTTGAGCTTCACATGTCATGGAGAGGAAAATGGAATACATTAACATTGATGAGCGAGGTTGGCAAGCTGTCTCCATAAGCTGTTTGGAGTGAGGAACCATGTACACAGCTACACTTACTGAGTGAACTTCCTCCTCATTTTCTGGGGACCCCTGGTGGAGGAATGATTCTGACCCACTTTTTTATTTATAGCCACAACAAAGCCAAAGTTTTTGAGTTTTTGCATCTAATAAAATGCAAAACACAGTGAGAAACTCAGAACTACAGCACCTTCTAGTAGAAAACTATTTGCAATGTCTTTGGTAGTTGAGAGTTAGAAAGAAAAATTTTCCCGTGCCAAGGAAAGGTAAGAGGGGTCAGTAGTTTAGCTTGCATCACGTATCTTTTCCAGAGTCACAAGCCAAACCACTGCTATAGATCTCCCACTCACTGGGCTTTCTAATGTGAGAAATATCTTCCCATGGAAAGCAGTGGTTATACAGTCACATGGGATCCTGCCTTAGTCATACAGTTGGAATCTGTTTTATTAAACAGGGCAGAGATGCCAGACTTACCCTCAGGCTGGGATCTCTCCTGTAAGCAGCAGCAGAAGAAGTCAGGAAGGAGCAACAGGCTCCAAAAGATTCTTCCCGGCATCATGGGGAGTGACTTTTATTGGACTAAGCATCAGACAAACATCCTGCTGTGTATTATGGCCCATGAACTGCCAGGAGAACAGGGGACATAAATCTGAAGACCAAACCACCCATGCTCCCTGGAGACCCTGAAATCTTTTTGTAAGACAAAGCTATTCAGTTATGAGCCTTAGACAAATTCCAGTCTAAGTTCAATATGCTTATCTGCAATGCTTTGCCCGCAGCAGTAGGACACTTATCCAACACTCTCTGACCTTATTAGTAACACCAGCATTGTCTGAGCATCAGCTCTGCCCAGCACCAACCTAGCTGAGAGTATTCCAATGCTAAGCAGAGCAGGTTTTAAGTATTAGACTTGATAAAATTCTTTTAGAATGTCACACAATAAATTGCAAGCTTTTTGAAAACCCCTAGCATATCCACCCAGAACCTGAAAATTGAGGAAGGGACTTGGTGAACCCAGATAGCTCCAGCACCATCAGATCATGAGTAGCTTGCACACTGCCATGGAGAATGCCAAGAGGGGAAGCACAGCTTTGGGTGCTTGGGTGGTCCCCCAGTTCACCTGAACAAGATAGGCATTAGGCACTTGCACTGCATTTGTGACTCAGGAGGTGGTCAGCAGCCTCAGCTATCTGCACTTTATGTGCACATAAGACTGCCATGGGTGTGAATGGGCAGGTAGGTACAGAGAGAGCAGCAGGGTCTATACAGCTCACTCACATGCTAGGGAGGACTGCTTTCTACAATGGCAGAGCTCTCTGCTGGGGATTTAGAAGGAGATAGAAAAGCAAGATGGTAACCTGAGATTTATGTGTGGAGCTCCTCTTTTCACTCCTAAGCTGCTTTGCCTTTCTATCACCAAGCACAACATTTCCTTCAACAGTGTCCCAGTGGAGACACAGCAGGAGAGGGAGTTGAAGCAATGTGAGTTGATGACACCCTCACCTGTAGGAGCAAAGGCAGAGTTGTTGGTTGATGGGTGTGCTGGACATACAGATGAAATTAGTCAATCTTTTATATCTTTTTCTAAAAACCTTTCCCACCAACCAACCAACCCACCAACCAACCAACCAAACATAGATTAAATGAGAACTGAGGCCATTTGGAGAGGTCTTAGCTCTTATTTTCACTGTTCTGCCATGACTCTCAAACACTGACAAGATGTTTTTTGACTCTGCTATATATTAATCTTCTACAAAGGCTGGTACAGACAAAAATAGGAACAAAATAACATCACAAAAGGAAAGCTGTAGGCCTATGCTGGTCAGCATATTAAGCCTTTGGAAGCTTTTCTTTGAGATGGAGGAAGGGGATTATCCCCCTCTGCTCTGCACTGGTGTAGACTCACCTCAAGTCCTGTGTAAAGTTTAGGGCACCACAATATGAGAAAGACATAAAGCCATTAGAGAGTGTCCAAAAGAGGACCACAAGGATAGTGAAGAGCCTTGAGGAGAAGCCATATGAGAAGCAGCTGAGGTCACTTGGTCTGTTCAGTCTGGAGGAGACTGAGGGAGAACTCATCACATCTGCAACTCCCTTGTGAGGGGAAGAGGAGGGGCAGGCACTGATCTCTTCTCTCTGGTGACCAGTGACAGGAACCCAGGGAATGGCCTGAAGCTATGTCAGTGGAGGTTTAGGTTGGATAGCAGAAAAAGGTTCTTCACCCAGATGGTGCATGGACACTGCAACAGGCTCCCCAGAGAAGTGGTGACAGCACCAAGCCTGACAGAGTTCAAGGAGTGTTTGGACAATGCTCTCAGGCACATGGTGTGACTCTTGGGGTGTCCTGTGCAGGGTTAAGTTGGACTCGATGATCCTGATGATTCCCTTCTAACTCATCTTCTTCTGTGGTTCTGTGAGACCTTGCAGGCAGCTCAGGGCAGTGGGAGACACAACAACCTGTCTTGTCACTGTGTTCCCTGGAAACTCTGCCCTAAGTAGTGCCAACATGGAAAGTTAAGACAGTCTTTATGAGGATGACTGTCCTGATGCCTCTTCTATCTCTTTTTCTCTCCTGTTTCTATTGTTAGTTGTAACTAGTAGTCATCAAACCATGACTGATAAGTTGTAAAGGTATGTGACAACAGTAAGGGACATTTTTCTTCCTCATACAGCCTCTAGATTCACCACCCACTTCCCAGCCCCACTGCCTGTGGACACTCATGAATATAATGCAAAATAAATTAGTTTCAGGTTTCACCCAAGGCCCCTACTTTGGGCCACTCTGACTCACAGGAACCCACAGTAATGCCTACAATTCCATGGTAGGGTTTTTTTATTGTTTTCCACTGAATTAAGGCCACAGTAATAACAGTGTCATAAGACCAGAACCAAACAGAAGAAATCCTGCCAAGTGAAGCTGTAGCTATGTACAGTGTGAAATCAGCAAGGAAAGGAACTGCCCAGAGACTAAAACATTTCCATGTTAAACTTATGATTTAATACTTGTGTAAGTTAAATATTAATATGGGTAAAGCAATCTTCAAAACGGAGCCGGTGCAGAGTTGATCCAAAAGTCAACAGGACAAATGAATCTAGAGCAAAAATCTGAGCCAAACCTCTGAAGCTGATAATGTCTGGCAGAAAACTCATCTCGGAGAAGATGAGGACAAAGCTCCATTAAAAAACACAAATCAGACCTTGCCCTGTTCTTACTGTCTCCCTGCCTTTATTCTGACCAGAAGTAAAAGACTTATGATCTTGGAGGCCTGGATATAGTTTGTAAGAGGGCTCTGCAGGATCAGGATTGCTTCTACACTGGGGGATTCAGATTCCAGCCTGAGCTGCAGCTGACCTTGCCAACTTGGAGGCACAAGGACAGAAATATTTAAGTGACTCTGGCCCAAATAGTATTTACTGACAGAGAGCTGGTCTTGAGCTTGCCAGCAATTAATTGTAGTTTGACAAATTATAAAGGCTTCTTGTCATCCATTAGGGTATCCACTTCCCATTATCCTGGGCTGACAGTCTGTAAAATGAAAATGGCAAACAGAGCTTCATTAAAACAAAGCAAGACATTTCCTTGGCTGGCAGGTTTGGAAGAGTAGGAACCAAGTCCCAGGGGCTGCACTTCCAGCTTCATCTCTGAACAGATATGTGGGGGAAAGAAGGCACAAACCATGCTTTCACCTCTCTGTAACTCAGTCTACACATTCATTGAGCAGGGACACACCCTGATACTCAAAGTCATCTTAGAATGTTATGGAAATGAACTGCAATTTATAAAGCAGTCTGTGGTGCTGGGTGGATGCAGATACCAAATTCTGATATTCCAAAACCATCCAGATTAGCTTTCAGAGCTCTAAATGGTTTTATTAGTGGTCATTATTTATTTGTGATACCAGGATGTGGGTATAAAATAATAATAAATTAATTAATTTATCATCTGGCTGAGTACAAGGGAAAATACACTCCTCTGGTCTAATCCAATACATCTTGGCTTCCCTTACTAGCTCAGATTCCTCTGCCCTGACTGTATACCTACAGCTGAGGCAGCCACTGAAGACGATAACACCTAAGTCTTCTACTGCAGAGAGACAGACAGACACCTTCAGGCGTGATTCAGATCCTGTCTGGGCTGACTCAGACTCTGAAAGTGTCTTTATCTTTCCGGGTCCTAGACTTGGTCTGTGTTAGGAAGTTAAATGTGTCCAAGCTCTAGGCCTGAGGCCAGACTGCACCATACAACTGCCAGTCAAGTAAATCTTCCTGCTCTCCTAATCAAGGGGTCTGTGTTGGGTCATGGCAGGTTCCCAGGTTGTGACAGGGCACAGTTTGAACATGGTTAGTGCCCTCCCCTACACCAGTGCCAAGGGCCTTTCTGGCAGTACAGCAGCACTTGAAATCCTGCACCCTGCAGCATTCCCTGGCTTGTTTAATTTATTACTGGAGGTGCACCCTTAGATGTAGGAGATAAGTTTCTGAAGTTAGCTGAGGTGTGCTAGGACAACAGAGCTATGTGAGTGATGGGGCTAACTCTTCCCATCCTGTAGCCATGTGAAATCCTACTTGTTAGGAAATAGGGACAGATCAACATCTAGGTAGTCAAGGTAAGTCTATATAAGCTAAATACTTCAAAGGAACTCAAGAGAACCTCATACATTTCCCAGCCTCTGCACACAGCTGGAGAGTGCTGTATGTGCCTGATACAAAGGTTAAAAGGATTCTGGGTACCTGGGACTTGTCCATAGGCTGGCTGTGAGTCAAACCCAAGTGCAAGTCAGGATGTCTGAGCCACAACCCCCTGCCTGAACCAGGAGACTGCACTGCCTCACAACTATAGTCTGAGCTCGTTTGATCCCACTGCTATAACCACCCCCTAACTGAGGACCAGATACATCAGCCTCCACAAGGAGACAGGCAAAAGGAGGGAGGATTTCCTCCCTAATACCATAGAAAGAAGAGTAGTTCCTGGAATATTTACCAAGCCACTGAACCAAAATTTTGGGTTTATATTTTGTTTTTCAGAGCTTTTCAGCTTCTTTTTTTACTTGATAGCTATTTCACAGCCCAAATCCTTGAGTTCTTCACTACAAACCTGTGATGCAAAGAAAACATGGCCACATCTGATGTTCCAGCATCCAAAAAAACAGCTGCTAATGGAAAATCATGTGAACTAAAAAGTGTGGGAGTACTTGCACATATGAGGCTACAGTTCTTAATCCTCAGCATTTAGAATAGTGCTTCTAATTTGGCTTAAAATATTAAAAAAAATAACTAAAACTTTACATTCCAAGTAAGAAAAACTGCACTACATTTGGTCCTTGAAGTGCTTTGATTTGATTTGAATGTAACTATTTGGATCACATGGCTAGCAAAAGGCACATGCCTCAGAGTGACAGCTTTTATTCTTTCAGGGCAATCAGCATCCCCTCAGTGTGAAGGATTAAATCAAAACTAAATTAAATGGCATACTACAGAGAAGGCTGGCTGTGTACTTTTCAATATGGACAAAGCAATCCTTCTCCCCACTGGTAAAAATTCATGCTGGTGCAGAGACCCACTTAACATCCTGCTGAGGGTTTAAGTGCTGGCTACGCTTTGTGCTAAGCCTCAGTAATGGATGGAATATCACCCACAAGAAAGAACAGGGACAAACTGCATTTAGATTTTGCCTGGCTCTGATTCTGTATTTCCAAAGCCTTGATTTGGTGGGAATTTGTGGTCAACATGAGATGTAGGATGTGGATTTACATTTCACCTCATACCTGAAACCTGCCTTCATAATGAAAGTGGCATACAGATATATTATCCAGGATAATATTTCTTCAATGTAAATGGCCACTGCACATAAAATATCTGCAGACCAACTATCACCCATCAAAGACAGTGCCACTCACCTGAAAGAAATGGTGTGACGTGAGTAATTCTGGCTCAGGGTCTCTCATAGGGAATACACAATCCGTGTCTTCATTCCCACACTAAGAAGCATTGTGCCTGTACCATGGACATGCAAACTGATCTGTGCATGCAATTCTCTTGGAATCTTGCTACAGACACCACTGGGATTCCAGCTGAGTTGCCAACACAGGTTTCTTCACTCAGGTATCACTTTATTTTTTTCTATAATGGCTATGTTTGTGTCCCAGATTCTGCCCTCAGGAAAGAGGGTGTAGATGATGTTTGTGGCTATTCTGAACTTCCCATCATCTATTGGTATTTCCAGCCAGGGCAATCATGTGGGTTGGCTACTGTAAGAATGAGTAACTGGGTATACCCATGCTGTCATTTCTACACAGCTGCTTCAGCCCTCTTTTCTACAGTTGCTGCTTCTCATGGACTTTCACAAAAGGAAGCCTAGCTAGAAGTTAAAACTCCCCAACTCATCACACCACAGACATGTTTGGAACAAGATACCAAGTTGAGTCCTGGAGATAAGAGAAGGGATACAGGAGGTAAACTATGGTATGTGTGCATGGGGGGAGACTAAATGTCTTTGTTTAGATAGGTTTAAATATGAAAACAAGACAAAAAGCTTAAATCAGTTGCAGAATTCACTGCAAAAATTGTGACAGACACAGCTAAGATGTATACTTCCCGGAAGTATAAAGATATCAGGCAGTAAAACTGCCTTAAAAACTAAATCCATGTTTGTTTCAATGTTCTTGCCAGGTGTGAAGCAGAGCAGCTTCACTCAGCAGGGCCGGTGCACTCAGGCCTCCTAATCCCAATGGAGCCCTGGCAGAAGCCAGCTGCCAGCTTCCAGCTCCAGGCTTTTCCCTGTTCCTATCAAAGAGTGAGCCAAGGAAATCATAGGGTGCGAGAGGTATTTTCACATTTTCCCCATAGATTTTACCAAGAATGTAACATTCTGTGGCAGTTAGCACCAGGACTGATATAGCAGAGTGGACAGAGGGCTGTTACATCCAGCATCCTCTTCCCAAAAGCCTGCAGCACCAGATGCTGCTAGGGAGGATACCAGATACTCTGTGTATCTGATCCCAGAAAAACTTAATACTTTATCATCTCCAAAAATCTGATTTTGGTTGTTTTTCGGGGTTTTTTTGGCTTTTGAAATATTTTTCCCATTCTTCTGGATATTCTCACTAGTCATATAAATGTACTGGCCCTTCCAAGAATCCTGCTAAACTCTTGGTATTAATGGCTGTGTCTAGACCACTAAATTAAACAGGGCCACGACACCACTTCTGACACTGTTCCATGCTTGTCTATGTTGTTTCATGGTTCCTTGACATGGATTAGCATCAGCCAGCAGAAAACACATATCTGTTGGCACTGTGTAGAGAACAGCACATTCTTGGGGCATTCCCAAAAGGTAGGCTGGGTGTAGCCACCCTGTTTTTAGGGGTAAAAGAGTTCAGTCAGATGGGTATGAATCATAACATGCTTCTGGCTTCATGCCAGGCAGCAGTCACTGGTCTGTTGCATTTAGTAGTACAACTGCAACCAGTGGGACTTCTAAATAACAAGCTCAACAGACCAGTTAAGTACACCTGGAAAGGCATCACTGGGTAGCTTTTGAAAAAATCTTATGGCATGTACATAGTAGCTGGATCACCTTTAGGGGAAGAAGGCAACATTTCCACCAAGGACATGGTGCTGTGACAAAGTACACACTGTGCAATGAGGATTTTGCCACACTTTTCAAATGTTATCAGCAACCTAAGATTGAACATGCACAAAGCAGGCTTAGCACTGTCCCTCTCGAATACCTCCCATCCCTATGGGCATGTTCAAGGCTTGTTCAAAACAGCTTGGCTTAAATCTGATCAGTCATCTTCAAGACAAACACAAAAACCTTCTAACCTGAGGTGCTTTTACATGCATATCCAAATGGGAGGGTTTGGATTGCCTCGGCCAGCTGCCACCCTGAACAGCATTTTTCAAATTGACAGCACACAGGTATTTGCACAGAGGCATGGAACGCCTCTCTGAGTGCCACAAGGCTTCTCAGCCTGGTCCTGCAGTCCACTCTGAACCCAGTTTGAAATGCCTGCATCTTAAGCACACTTGCATATACTTTTCTAAGAACAGGAGGAAATTGTCCACAAGGTCTCTGTTGACCTTAGTAACACAAATACAAAAATATTTGCAGTCAAGTTAAGTAGCGGAAAATGTGTCCAAAACAGTATTGAGTAACCCTCCTTGAGGAGGGGAGTGTCTGTACAGTCAGAGAGAATTGATACTGATGTCTCAGAGGACTTGGGAATACCAAGGACAAGGCACACCAAAAAAGGCATAAGTAAATATTTAACTGAAGACTACAAGAACTTTCCCTTTTAGGTAAATCACTCTCCATATCTGAGTTCACCCCAAGGTGAAGAGGGCAGAGGGCAATTAAGTGGGCATCACCCAAGGAATTCCAGAAACCAAGAGTATTGCATATGGGAAAATCATTAACCCAGAGTGAAAAAGAAGCAGTTTGAAAAATAATTGGGAAATGGATGACACTGTCTTATATAGAGATGATTCACCATATCTGACTTGAAGAAGTCTGCTCCCTCTGGCATGTGCCCCTGTAAGTACTTCCCACCAAGAGATAGAGATAGGCATGTTTGGAAGAAAAAGTCCTAAGAGATACATGCAAATCCTGTTCCTCCAGAGATGGCTGTGAATTTTGCCTCCTGAAATCAGTGTAAATCCAGTGTGATCTCAAACATGTATCTATTTCCATCCATACATGGAATTCTGTTGGGTTCCTCTGTTGCATCCAAATACAGGCCCCAACAAAGTGGATGGATGCACCCAGTAGAAGAAATAGGAAGCCAGACAGATCCAGATAGCCTTGCCTTGATTTAGCAGGAGTTACAGGCAGGTGAGCAGTGTGATGTGTGGCCCTCTGGAAAATCAGTGCTTTGTTTCATTCATCTATTAGGATGGCTTAGGAGAAATATCTATGACTTTTATTTACTTAGCCTTGCAGGAGAATTTGTTTAATATGGTAGGTACATAGTTCTTCCCGAAAGAGTAGGATGGTGATAATTCAAGACTCCAAAGAAACGAGAAGTGCAAAAGCTAAAAGACGTATCTCTATCTAAAACTTAAGCACCACTGAAATCAATTGGAAGGTTATTGCTGCCTTGGATAGGAACAAGAATTTACCTTCTAGAGACCTATTTCCTTTTAAAGAATTTCAGATGAAAAAAAAAAATCTTATTTTTCCACTGCTGGTTTTAAAGTTTCACAAATTACACTTTTACAAGGACTTAGTTCACTACAGTGAAAAACTCTTTTACTTCACTTTAACATTAAAGATTGTGCAAACTCATTCTAGCTGAAAGGTGTGGTCATTTTTTATGTTGGATAGTTCTTATGACAAACAACTAAAATATGCATCTGGAGCTCTTGGGCTTGTGGGACTTAAATCATTAAAATATTTTTATGGGGAAAAAATTATGATTGCTCTGAGGGAAAGTTCATTGTAGTGTACAGTATTCAGGGCACACAAACCCACTTTTTAAGTATACATATGCCTCAGATACACTACTTACATCTACATTTCCCACATATCTGTGAGTGTGCTTTTGTGTGCAATGTTTACACAGCCTCGATTGCATTTGGCCACATTTACTTTTTTATTCAGCAGCCCAGTTTGAACTGGAACCCACTGGTTTTTGAATATGTAAGATAAAACTTGTTAGATAGATAGAAGAATGATAGAGCTTTTTTCACACTAGAAGGTTTTATTTAGCCATGAGAACAATTACTGCTGGGGATTCTGCAGCTTTGGTGTTTCCCTAAACTGAGGAACAATGCAATGATGATTTTTAAAATTACCTCTGCATTACAGACTGAATGAGTGTGCTTTAAAAAGGCCTAGTGACACTTAGCTGCTTTCTTGGCTTTGTCCCCTACACTTTTACTAGTTCCTTAGTAACAAAGTGGATGAGTGATCTCACCATACACCAGCAATACCAATGACTGCTCGATTGGGATGGAGGGTATCCATAAGGTACATGAATGTTGGGAAATATCTGTTGGAATGGCTTAGCTGAACTCAAACATCTGCCTGCAACACAGAAAAAAAGGGATGTTCCTAAACTACTCAGTGCGCAGACCCTAAAGGGAAAGTCTAGCAGTCCCTAACTCCTCCTCCACCTGAGAGGCTTATGATTTATTTACATGGAGTGTTTTTCAATACATGAGGGATGCCTTGTCATCTGGGCTTGGATTAAAAAAAAAAAAAAACCCTGTAGCTATTGGTATGAAACTCAGCCCTCTCTCTTTTTCCCAGGGCAGTTTTATAGCGTTCATATTTCTTTTTAATACAGGGTCCAAGAAAGGAAAAATAGCTTTGAGCAGTTTTTCAGTGTCTCTTATAAGGAAAGTTCATGAAATACATGGGAAAACAACTGACTGCAGACTATCAGTGCCAAAACCATGGTAATTTATATGGCTATCTGAGTAAAACCAATGTGAATACTTTGACTTTGCCGTATACTGATAAGGTGCACCTCAGGCTTATTTTAAGCCTGTTTGGGTAACAATCAACATGCATTTGCTGAAACTCCTTTCACAGTGCCTTGGAAGGGATCCACCTTCATCTCAGGGTCAGTTCACACATTTTGGCTGACAGATGTAGAAAGGTGAAGTTGCTTCATATTGGTGTGTGCAGCTGATGGGCAGTGATTCATCAAGCTGTAGTAACACAGCCCTCTCATTGCATTCCTGCACTCTGGTTTGGATGCCTGGCAACCCCATTTTCCCTCCCACACCCCAAAGTTCAATGTCTCATTGCTGTTCTACAGCATGAAACCATAAACTTTAGCCTCTGTGCAAGGATGCTCAGATGATAAAGCCCTTAGTACTGCCATTATCTAAGTTTGTCCTTCCATTCCCTTCTCTTTCTCTAGCTATAGGATGAAGCTGCTAGACATATCTCTACTGACTGTCCACTTGCTTGCACTGGCTCTCTGTATCAGCACTTCCAATGCCCTACTCCTCTTTAAGGTGTTTCTACTGCATTCATCAAGACAGTATGTAGAAAGTTACTTTCTGTACCTTTACCTGTCTCTTTATCCCTCTCCCTGCCTTCTTCCAGGCATCTGTCACCATCCTGTTGTTGCCATACCCTTTCTCAATAGGTATCACAAGCATTTCTCTAGAAATAGTGTCAGGCTCAGTGTGTGGCTTCATGATGTATTCAAATAGTGATGTTGGAGTCAGGAAACAGTAAGAAGGAGCAAGGTATGGAGAAAAGTGGAGGTGAGGAAAACAACCAATAACTTTCAATGAATGGTTCTGACGAAAGACAGCCTATGCTGCACCAAGCTGTTTGCCTCTGTGTAAATCATATCTTAGGGTTTAAAGCACGCCATGCACCTTGTTCTTTAGAAGTAGGCGGCATAGGAACCCAGGAAAGCATCTGTTAAAGTGCAGTCTCAGTACCTGCTGGTCCCTTTACCCTGAAGTTCCTCAGAACAGATGTTGCCTTCAAGCTATAGTTACTTAAAATTTCACTGCAGGAATGTACATGTGTTCAGAGAAAGTGGCCATTGAACCACAGGAGAGTCCCTGTTAGCTGCTGGTTTCACGGAACTCTGTGACTCAGAGTTCAGGCTCCATCTGGTAGGAGATGGTGGCCTGGGCAAATGCAGGCAGATTTACACCAAGAAACTAATCATGGGTCAGTTTTACAATGAGTTCTAGTCTTTGGAAGAGGAGCAGTCACTATTGAAGTAAATATTTTTTTCTTCAATGAGCTAAAAAAGATACTTGCTTAATGCTTATCTAACATAGGAAAATCTTCATGTGAATAAATAAGGCAGTCGGCTTCTGCCAAGTTATCTTGCCAAGGGAAAAAACCAGCCCATTTGTGAATTGAATGAATTAAATCAGAATTTTCTATACTATGGGGTTTTTTTAGGGAAGGTAAACCAGTCCAGATAATATGATTTATCATTTTCCCAGGCATATTCCCAAGGAGAGTACTCTGTCAAGTCTAGCTGAAACTCTGACAAAGGATGGAATTTCCTCTGGCTCCTATGGATGATTATTGTGCTTCTTGCATGAGAGTGAATTTTGTTATTAGTTATTTTGTATTATTCACCACTGATCTATATATTCATCCTTATTCCATTTTCCAGTAATACATTATGCAATAAAACATCTGGCATTTGGTATTTGTTCTCCCATCCCTTCCCTGCAGGTAAAGGTGAACACACTGCAGCAACACGTGCCAGTGGGAACTGGGACTGAGTACGTTCAGGTCTTGGGGTTATTTTTATTTTCTTATAAATGTTAATAATCCTGTGGATTTACATGATTCTATGTTTGTGCTTCTTTTTGTTTCACCCTGTGAGATAATACCAGTTTAACGCTTCTGCCTTTTGGACATTTGTGATGTTCAGGCCTTGTTCAGTCACTGAGAGAAGTACAGTATCTGCAACCAGCAAGCAGAGGTGGCTGTGGCTTCTGGGTCTCCTCAGACCATGTCCAAGGTCCAGCTCTGCCACAGCTTCCTACAAGGTCATGAAAAAATCACTGTGTAATGGGAAAGGATAGCATCCTTCTCCCACATGCTGCTTTATACCCCATAAGCTTTCAGAGGACCACAACACACTTGATTGCCAGTCATGTCTCCGGCATTTGAGTTAGGTTATCTTCAGAGCAGGACAGCAGCAATACGTTCTGATAGATGAGGTTCACTCTTTTAAGTTTCTTGGGACTCTTCCCTTCTCTTGTCATCAGCTGCATCTTTCAGTTACCAGTCCTGATCCCAGCATTTTTCCCAGCACTTCTTCCCAGCACTCTTCCCCTCTTGGGTAGACATCCATTATGAGGCTGTGGCTCTGCTTTAGGAAATTATTCCCATGTGAGTTTTGTGTCAGAGTATCAGAGAAGTCCTCTGGCTTTCCCAGATGACACACACATAGCTGACAGACTCAAGAGAGAAGCAAGCTTAGTGCAAGCAGAACTCACAGACTACTTACAAGACCAGGTTTTTTACACTGCCCCCCGTGTTTTTATCTCCATGTCGGGAGGATTAGCACTTGTCCCAGTGACAAAGTAATCCAGGAGAAAAGGTGGAAAGGGCACATGCCCCCTTCTCAAACAGCTTTGCAGAGTAAACAAGAAGGCCTTCCATCTTGATTGTTTCTCTGTTGGCCTTTTTACGCCTATAAAAACAGGTGTGATCTCTCTTGCTGTATCTCTGCCAGGATTGCAGGCAGCACCAGCCATCACTGAGAGTTGTTTTTCAGGATATAGCCTGTCAAAATGGAAGGAATGAGTCAGTGTTGTGCAGAGTAGGAGCAACACAATTAACACCTATTTCATGTGTGTTCCTGCCTCTTTTTGTTGCAGATGAGGGTCTTGAATTATTGGGGTTTTCAGTACTACTATTCCTGGGTGTCCTAGCTGTGCAGTAGTGATGATGGGATCCATACACACACATCCTGAGGTGCAGAATCTCGCTGTAGGATATTAAGGAAAATTCTCCTGTCGGCGCCTCTTCAAAGGCTGCTTCCCAGCCCCAGCTTTGGACTAGCTGCGGTAGAGAGCCCGTGACAGCCTCCTGCTGCAGTCACAGGTTTGTTTTTAGAAGCCGAACGTTGGTGTTCTGCCAAGCTGGATACCTGGCAATGGGAACGCAGATGTGATCGTGCCCAGGGGGAATGTTTTTTGCATTACAGGCTGTTTCCTATAGGTGGAGTGAGTTGTTTAATGCTCTGTGGTGGTTCTTCACGTTTGCAGAGTTATTTGGTAGGTGCAGCATCACTGAGGGCAGTCTGACAAATTCATTTCAAAACAAGTTTTTGACATATAATAAAAAGAAAAACATGGTTTCCAGCCTTCAGAGAATGGAAGGAAAATTTCCTGTTGAAGGAAGCACTGAAGACAGTGGGATTGCTACAGGATTAATTAATAGAGGTTTAAAACAGTATTTCAGCTGTTTCTAATCACCCCAGTATCCCAGGGACTCAGACTTTGTGGTCTCAGCTTTGTTTGTTATTTAGAAGGGGGAAAAATCCTTGCTTTTCAGGCTTTCAGCACTCTAAGAATCCTCTCTTCCTTTAACGTATGTCTCAAAACCCTCTCACTGGCAAAGCCATTTCTCCCACCCTGTTAACATCCAAAATCTCTCACATGATGAACATTCTCTACCTGATGCCGAAGAGTCCTTGTTATTGTATCTTGCAGATTAAATGTCTTGTGCTTAGGCCTGTGAACATCTTCTTGAGGGGTTAATTGGGATGTGGGTTCACAGACTATCTGGTAACTGCTGGAGCATCCCGGTAGCTGCTGGAGCATACCCATGGTCAATGTGGTCTGATCCAGGGAGCTTGTTCCCTGGCGCCAGGGGATCAAGCGTGCAGAGGGCTGTTTCCAGAAAATAGCTGAGGTTTTGTAAGTTCATGGCTAGTGAACCTTCCAGTCAGATGTCGATGCGACCGTATCCTGTTAGTGTGCTCCCCAGGATAAGTCTCAAATATTCAAGTATGACTCTTATCACACAAATAAAATAATAGTTAAAACTACCCAGAGACATCTAAGGCTATGGAATTAGCCTTAAAAAGGAATAGTTTATAAACAAGACTGTGTTTTGAACCTAACTTTTGATACAGAGAAGTGACTCCGATATAATTCTTCTGGTTGTGGATAAAAAATACCAGATCTTGCTTGGTTCTTTCAGACTGTTGAGTGACTACATAAACATCCTTCCCATATAGAATCATACAATAGTTTTGGGTTGGGCTCTTAACAATCATCTAGCTTCAAACTCCCTGCCATGGTGTTAAGATCCAACTACTGAGAGATGCCTCTGCCTGAACTCAGGTGCAAACAAGACCATATGTGGAAGTCAATAATACCCTTTTATTTAAAAATAAATGTGAGGGAGAGAGAGAGAAAGAAATAGAAGAGCGAGAAGAAAGAGAGAGAGAGGGATCAAGCAGCAGATAGTTTCAATCCATGGATCCAGCAGCATCCTGTCCTGTTCATCCTTCTTCACATGGAATTTCTTGGTGGTGGAGGTCCCAAGGTCATACAAAACTTTTCAGTCTTTATACACCTTAGCAAACAAAAGAATTAATGCTCATTGGCTACACAGTTCTCTTATTCTATTGGTTAAATTATTCCCTCACTCCTAATGCTAATTAGTCCACATGATCTGTCATTTTCCTTTACTGAGTTCAGTCAGTTTCTTGGGTTGCTGGTCTGTGAGTTGGGGATTGGAATCTCCCCCATCTGAGCTGATTTCAGCTGAGTTGGCTTTCCAAGTAGGCCATAAATTCTGCATTTTTTGTGTCCATTAACAGCAATATATTCTTCTCCCCTGGCTTTGTTAACCTTCCCCTGGGTCTGAGATTTCACCCAAGACAACAGTACCACCTCTATCTTATCTCAGGTTCCTGCTGTGGCGGCTCAGCTTACAGTCCAGGTTCCAGGTACATTCAGAGGGCTTTGGTGGTTGTTGGTGGTCACAGATGCCATCTGTCCCATAACTTGGAGAGATCTTTGTCTTACCAGTGATATGTGTACAAGCAGTTACCTCTTTATACAGTTTATCACAGTGTAAATTTTTGTCTGCATGCGTTACCTGGGATGTGCTAACCAGATCTCCTCTCCACCAGGACTGGAGTTAGTGCCATCCTGTCATTCCCTTCTGTACTTATCCACAAAGTCATTCTGTGGCCTTCACTGTGTTTGAGACAGGCAACTGTGGTCTGTAAGTCTTTACACATGGGCAGAGACCCTTTCACTTCACCAGCTTGCTCAAAATCCCATCCAGTCTGGCCTTGAAGACTTCCAGGGTGAGACACCCACAATTCTCTGGGCAACCTGTGCCAGTGTCTCACCATCCTCACAGTAAAGAATTTTCTCCCAATATCTAATCTAAACCTGCCCTCACTCAGCTTAAAGCCATTCCCCCTTGTCCTATCACTATGTGCCCTTGTAGAAAGTTACTCTAAAGCTTTCTTGTAGTGTCTATTCTGACAAGTGTTTCATGGAAAGCTAAACAAAGGTACATGAGCAGGTAATGGCCAGAGTTTATTAGCATGAGAAAAGAGCAGCTGAAAAGGCCTTTAAACCAAATCATAACAAACTATTAGACTTTTTATTAGTCTTACCTGCTATTTTCTGTATGCAGGTTTTGCTGATGATCCTCAAGCTGAGCCAAAATATGTATCATGAATTATTCTGACCTTGCTCAGAACAGTTTTATATATTTACATGCATGCCTATAAAAAATATTCTCTCATAACCCATACCTGAATGTTGCCATACGCATTTGCCACATCGTAAAGGCATGCAACGTCATTCACCTCTGGGGATTAAAGGCAGCACTGTTTAATGACAGGGACAGAATGTGCTGCCCTTGAGCAATTAGTGGGCCACGCCCTAAGCAATCTGTTAAAAGAATTTTATACCACCAACAATGGCCCTAGATTAATCAAAGAAAGAAGAGAAGCTACAACATAACCAGCTTCCACACAAAACGAAAGTCTAAGTCCTGTCTGCAGCTGTCTGTACCTTCTTGTTACAATCCCTACATCAATCTCTTTGCTGCTACCGTGCTTGTTGCAATACATCAGTTTAGAGTCACCTCTTGTTACTGCTTGCAGCTTCCCCAATTTTTCTTTAGTGTCACAAGAATGATTTCTATTCGCATTTACTGCACTTGCAATCAGAAGAGCTATGGCACTCGGCATTTTTACAGTTTGGCAGAAAAAAGAATTATACCTGAGAACCTACTGAAAGATGGCTTTGCTCTTAGGCCACTATGATGGACAGGTGAAACTCCTCTGATTTGGCACACACTTCCCATGTGATCCTAAAAAAAGACCCTGTTCAGTTACGGTGCAGGTTGTCTTCTGGAAAATGGGAATCACAGGAGACTGGAGCAAGAACTACATGTCAGAAGATGGGAAAGATTTTGACACCATAGTTACAGAGAGCTCCCTAGAAGGAACACACAGTTAAGACAAACAGGACCATTTCATGCCTCAGGTTGTTCAGTTACAAACCCTGGAACGAGATACTGTGAGAAACAGAGCCAAGTTCAATGTATATTTGATGTGTTGCTGCTGTTTTGTTTGGCAGCTGCTCTGGTGATCAATACACTGTGGAGCAGGACTGTCACTCCCTCCTAAGAGTCATTAGAGTAATGCATGACTCTGCAATCCTCCCAGAACGTCGTGTGCTGCATAGCTTATTAGCAGCCACACAAGATCCTTACCCTTGCCTCTCCAGAGTTAAAGCTGAAATACATTTTCTCTTGATAAAGGTCAGGGAACCAATTTATATGCGGACTTTGGTTTTACAGTCTTCAGGGGATTTGAACAGATGATCCTTGAGGTCCCTGACAACCTGGTATTTCATGGTTAAAACAAAGTTTAAATTTATTAGTTTGGATGGAAACTTACTGATATACTGATGGATTTTTTTCTTAGTAATGCAATTAAGTGCAAATATTGATGCAAATGAAACATGGGGAATTAATCTCTGCATTTGGATAGGACCATGAGAGGAGTAGATATGGTGGTCCTTGACTACTGAAATTTGATCAATTGCTGTAATTGGTGGGAAAAAACATGTTCAGAAAGAGAAACAGATTTAACAGGAGTAATGAGGACTTACCTCCTCCCTCCATGCTTTTCTCTGCAGTACCTCAAATTGAGCCGACTACAGTTTTCTTTCCAGGGCTCTTGTTTCTCAGCTAAGGTAATAGCATTGTCTTGTTCTAAAATAGGATATCAAGGTCAAACTGAATGTCACAAACCAAGCAGGGTATCAGAGTGCCACTGTTCACATTAATTTTGTGAACTGGGAGATTATTAGGTCATCAATAGCCCAGCTCCAGCTCCAGTTCCTCCAGTTCATCTGCCAGCTTTTCTCACACCTGCCACTACTTATTGTGCCAAGCTGTTCCAGCTTGCAGGTGAGCAGATGGTCAGGAGAAGCATCTCATCTCCCCTTCATCAATTTTATGCCTTCTTCATATACTTCACTCTTTTGTAACTACTTGACTTGAAACTACTTGTTTGTATTCAATATTCAGCATTCAATTAGAATTATGTAATCCTGTGGTCTCCTATACAATTTCTTTTCTTTCCTCCCTTTCTCCTGATTGCATGATACAACCACTTTCTGCAATCTTCCATAAGTCAGGGAGCAAAGTTATAAAGGACAAGGGTAATTTCTGACTCATTTCTTTACAGGTCATTCCCATAAAACAGAGAGCACCCACAGGCTTTGGCTGGGTGTCACATCATGCAGGGTACGGCTGGGTAATCTTGTCTGTCACAGTGCAGAACATCTTAGCAGCTGTTCCACCTAAGCCAAATGAGCAAAGGAAAAAAAATATACTTTTAGATTTGCTTCTTGAGCTGTAAAAATAAGATTTTCATCTGTAGTTTGGCTGTATTGTGTTGTGAACTTACATATTCTTATGGAGAAGACCAGCTCCAAAAACTGGGCTGAGAGATTCTTAAGCAAATCCTAAATGCTGCAGTAAGTGCTGAAATCAATAGGAGAAACTTATGCATTGTAGATCCCACTGCAATTTTGCAGAATATCATAAGGGACGTGCATCCAATCTGCCTAACTGAAGCAACCAAGTGGTACCCTGAATTGTATCCAGCTAAGAAGTAATCTTTCAAAAGTCAAAACCTCAGAACCCACATGGTCTGTACAGTCAATGAAAAGAGGGAAGTGCCTTTGGATGCTTATAGTGCCTCTGGAAATGGACATCCAGCCTATAATGGACAAGAACTGTTATACTCAGTTTTGGAAATATAGAATTAGTAAAATTAAATTAGGTAAATTAGTTGCCTAAATTACCTAGACTTAACCCCATCCAGAATCTCAGTGATCATGAGACCAAGGGCAAATTCTGCCCTAGATAAGTATAGTTTACAGTTTCTCTTCCCATCTTCATGATCAGTTGCAGGCTCTGCTGCAGTGAGGATGAAGTGTGTTGTTAATATTTGATGCTCAAGACCCATAAGATGACTGCAGATCAACAACAGGTGACTTCCTCTGTTTCATCAGTGAAGTCTTGCAATCATTCATGAGGATTATACACACAAGATATTTTTTACAATCTATTGTTTATTATTACCTCATATTCTAAATCTACATCTAGCCATATAGAAAAAATATAGTGAACTGTAAAAAATTTCTTCTCAGTGTGAAAATGAAAAAGATTGTTTTTAAGTAGAACATCAAAAAAGTGATGGGTTCAAGTGATTATCAGAATTAATGAACAGAAATCTGAGTTTCTGATACTTTGTCATATATACAAAATGTCACCAGGGTGTCTCACCCCAAATGCCTCAGTTTCTCTTGGAGAAAAAAGCCTGTATTTCTCATGCTAACATGGGAAATTGACTAACATGCTAACTGACTAACATTCTCAAAGTGCTTTGAGCTGTTCAGATGAAAGACTTTTCTAAATGCAAAGCATTATTATTTGGTAAGTTCATGACTGGAGTAAATTTTTAAAACAAACCATATGAAAAGCAAAATGAAGAGTGGAAATGCTGATCCAGTCATTAATTGCTTCACATCAGAGAGTGGGCAGAGGGGCTCCTTTTATGTTGTTTATTTCAAACAAAGAACTCTGGGAATCTCCTGTGGAAATGAAATGCAAAAACCAAGGCTGTTTCATGGGTATTTTTGGTTTATCTCCACATGAATCTTAAATTCATCATGTGGAGAGAATGTGGAACACATTTTTTTTTGCCCGTGTACACTGACTTTCCCACAATGAATGAAATCCATTTTCTTGCATAGTTTGTCTTCTTCCTCACCCTCGGGTAACAAAATAACTCAGAAAGCAGGAACACCCTGTCCCTGAACCCTGTGGAAAACTAACTAACTAAATAAATAAAAGGAAAAGAGGGATGACTCGGAGGGTTCCCAGGGATGACTAGGAGGGTTCCCAGGCGAGGCAAACCTGCCCTATTTAACATCACATACACAGTGACCACCGACACATGAACCCTGGAGCTCCTAATTCCTGAGCTATTGCTCAGCAATGAGTAATAAACCCTTGCTCAGTGACTCACACAGGCTCTGAAAAACAGCCAAGTGTCAATAAGCATCCAGGTTTTAGAGAATGTGAGTGGGAAGGGGAAGGTTTCTTGTATCTGCCTGTCCTGGGATGGGGGAGAAGTTTGGCACGCTGCAAGGATATGTCTATACTTTAGTTACTGCTGCTGGTACATGGACTGTCATACCAGAGGCTCCAGCACATTTAGTACTCCAAAGCTATTTTGCTTCTGTATTTCATCTTCTCTTCCACCTTCCTTCCAGCATAAACATAGACTTTCTTTTTCAGATTTAATCCTTCAGTTAGCAAGATGTCACTGTTACAGATACAACATCTAACTGGAAGTTAGCTGTCAGTAGAGACCCTTCTCTTGCTGCAGGAAAAGTTTAGTTTTTCCCAAGGAATACTGATGTGAATACACAGTAACGGGGCAGCCAGCTTCAATGAGAGGAAAACAATTATTTATAAATAGTTTATAAACTGTAGTGAACAGGGCATACAAACTGGGCTCAGGACAGGTGGGTTCTAAGGGTTATCCTAGTTTGTTTTGTCTGTTTAAATATTAGACAGCAGCTTGAAGATACACTTCAATTCTTTAGGATGAGAGAAGTCAGGCACTTCCCAGCTAGTGATTCACAGCCCCTGAGGTGCTTATCTTAGGATGGGCGAAAGTGGTCTCTTGTGATAGCTTTCTGTGTTTGCCCAAGATTAGACTCTGCTCACCTATCTTAGACTACCCCTCCTGTTTTCAGCAGTTAAGCAACATCTAATGTCTTAGGAGCATTTTGTACAATTTTGGGCTTCAAAGGTTGTTAATTCATTTTGTTGTGTTATACAATTTTTTATTACACTGCATTGGCAATTTGACACTTGCACAAGTGATAGTTTGTTCTGTGATAAAAAGATGGTATCCGTTTCCTCTTTATTATTCTGGTGCTTCAGTTTTGAGAATCTGCCCCACTAACCCTCAGATGTCTCCCTGCACTGACCTCTTACATATTCTGCTGTAGTGACAAAAGAGGGGGTTCTTAGGACTTGTCCATGTTGACATTCACAGCTTCATTTCAGTGAAATATGCACTACTGCATACTGTTCACCCACACACTGCTGCTAGGTGCTTGATGTATCCTGTGGAAATGTCTGGATTTTAGCAGGTCTTCAGATTTTAGAGATTATCTATAATTTGTGTGTGCACTTTGGACTTGGAATGTCTGTACCTTTCTTCCCTCTGATTCTTTCCATAGCTGTCTCTAGTGATGTTGGGAAACAGAGTTTTACATTGATTTTGATATGAGGTTTGGGCATGAACTTATTTTGTTATCAAATTGCCTTTTGTAATTCCTGAGAAGCATCTCCTCACTTATAAATGGCTCACTGCAATCTTTGCTGCTCATAGATTTCTCTGTATCAGTGATGAATTGTCTTTACTCAGTCCTAGAGAATGAGCTTATTCATCAGAACTGCACATCCCAATAGGTGTTAGTGCAGTTAGTCCGAGCTCCCTAGGGATGGGCTTGTGGCTTGCTATATCCTTCCATCTTAATTTAGAAGCAAAAAGAATTGGTTCATCATTTAAGATTCATTATGGCATAAATTATGGTCACCATTACAATGATTTATGTTTTCCACTTGTATCAAATGGTAATTCATAAAGGATTAACTTTCATATGGGGCATTTTCCATGGGTTGAAAAGCTTTTGAAAGCCTCCTAGACTTCTGCATGGATCCAATAGCCTGTATGGATGTGCTGGCAGCATTTGCACATTACAGCTACAAGCAGAGACTCTTCTTACTTTGCTTACTAATTCATTCATTCCCTATGCAATGTCACAATTCCCCACTGTGACCTAAAGTATATCTATTTGCAAAAAAATACCAATCCACACTCATTTCTGCCTGGTTCAATGTTATAATGGCTGTCTTCTCTCTCCTCTTAAAACAAACAAACAAACAAAAAAAAAATACAAAACCAAAACCAACACCCCTCTCTGACACACAGGGCTGGCAACTTGTGCTGCAAAAGTTTACAACATCAGCAGAGCCAGCTGCTGTCCACCTCCTTTGCCAGAAGTTGATTTCTCAGAGCAGAGTCAGCAGAAGCACGTCTGCCCAGCTCCCAGCAGCCTTAGTGCAAAGCTGGGCTTCAGCTGGAACTTGGCAGGTCACTATTTTTAATGATGGGCAGCAGCTTTGATTAGAAAATGAACACACTGATTAAAATTCCTTTCTACAGCTGTCTCATGCATGCAGGTTCCATGAAATAAAGTGTATTACCCAAACTGTCAGATCTTCTCAGCAGAGTATCTGTGAGATTTTTCTCAGTGAACTATCTAAAATAATTTACTTTTAGCAGTGCAAGTTTGCCTGTACTTTTGTTACATTGTCTTTTAAAGTGTTCATTTCCTACTTTCTGGTTTTCATGCCTCTGCAAAAAATAGGTACTTCTAACTACAAGTACTCAGGAGAAACGCTGTTTGCTTGAAGAGATAAGGTCAGTGATACAAGGCTGCGAAGCTTCTGCTGGAGTGCAAATAAGAGAAATGTCAAAAAAAGCTATGCTGATTAATATCAGGCAAAAATAAAGACCCGTTGACTTCAAAAAACTTAGCCCTCATTTATTTTAAGATGCATAAGAGACTCAAAGTCTCCTAAAATGAGATCCAAAGGCTCTATGGAAGATTATTTTGGAGGTTAGAGAATTAGCTGAAGGCTTGACGAACAGATAAAAATTTTGAAAACCTTTGTATTGCCAACAAAGAGCACTTAATGAGAAAACCGGCAAATATTTCTGCTTTACTTATGTAAATTACATGTTTTTATGCCACATGATTTGAAGCCTGTCACTTTTTTAAAAAGATTATTTTATGATTGGATAGGACTTTGGAAAACTACTTTTTTTTTTTTTTCTTTTAAATGCCAGCAAGTCTGAGAGCTCTGCTCCAGGTAGGACAGCGTGCCAGCAGCTGAGTAACATCTGTACCTTTCTGCAGCTAACCTTTCGAGCTACTTCTCACTTTCAGCTGTTTACTTTGCTTATCAGTCCTGTATTTTATCAATAGAGCTATGAAGAGTTCTGTCATGCCTAACAGGATGCACAGCAAAGGTCAGTGAGAGGCTGCTGCCCTCTGTGAACTGGTTATCGCTCGGAAATTTTGTGCCAGTGTTTCCCCTCTCCCAAAGAGCTCAAAGGAGGCACGCTTTCGGGTGCAGCACTAATGAGATGATCTCACCAGGAGGCCATGCTTGAAGTTTCACTTGACAGCTCCTGATCGTTAATGGCAGAGCTAATACAATTATACAGTCAAGTTAAAGGAGATTTCTAAGGAGTCTTGTACCACACCAGCACCAGTTTCTTGAAGAGCCTGAGAAATCTTCAACAGATGAATTCTTCCAGTCCTTACTCTTACTACAGTTCTTGTTGGAGACTTGCCTGCTAAGGAAGATATCCTTTGGGATAGGGATGAGTATAAAGAGCATTATATAAACATAGGACTCGGAGAGTGCGCCACCTAACATTAGTAAGCCTTGTCTTCTAGGAATGAGATTCAAAAAATGAAGGGATGACAACTGCCCGGTTGTAGAAGATGAATGAAGAAATGCTTTGCATGTAGGCATGCAGGTTTCTTCACAATATATTTTTTTTTATTATTATATCCAGGTTAATCTGGCTCTGAAGCCATTTTCTAAATGTTCACTTATGTATCCTGGTATTATTTTCTCGTTGTGCAATGTTTGAAAATAGCTATTTTTAAACCTTGCCTTTTCACACATACAATTAAAACATTTAAAAATCTCAGTCAAAGACAACAATGAAAATACTTACAAAGTAAAACTATCCTCTCTGATTAGAAGCTTCTCACACAGTTTTGTCTTTTCATCATATAGACTTGTATTGCCCTAGAACAGTTAGGAATATCAGAATATGACCAGAAATGAATAGAATTATAAAATGATAAAACAGTTTGAAATGGAAGGAACCTTTAAGACCATCTAGTAGCAACACCCCTGCAGTGATCAGGGATATCTTCAACTACATCAGGTTGCTCAGAGCCACATCCAAACACACCTCAAATGTTTACGGAGATCAGGCATCCACCTCCTCTCTCAGCAGTCTGTTCCTGTGTTCCACCACCCTCATCATAAAAAAATATTTCCCTTGTATGAGTCTGAAACTATTGAACTGATTAAATGCTAATTGTAATTCTGCACAATTGAAAAAGATTTTTTAGAAACATGTTAATGGTCACTTTTTTTTGGTAGCAAACTGCTATTTAAAGCTCCTCTCACCTCCTCTGTGGTATTAAGATAAATATTTTATTGTTTTAAAGCCAGAGGGAACTTTTAAAACTTTGGTGGCCATGAATTGTTAAACTTACTGCATATCAAATGTACATGTACATGTTTCCACACCATGACAAACGTGAGCTATTCAGAAATACCTTAACTGTCTGTGTGTTTGCCTCAGTGAGGCTGAAGGGAACACAGACCACTGTAGTGTACTTTCACTTATAGTTAACCCACCCTGAACTGCCTTCACAGCAGCAATAAGTGGGCATGTGAATGGGTGGACCAGCTGACACGGTAATTTTATCCCTCAGTAACTTGTAAAACAGCTCCTGTTCATGTGTCTGAGTCTTTGACCACCCCCTTGACTCCTTTTATACCACAAGACATTATTTGGACAACTCTTTTTTTTTTTTTTCTTTTTTTTTTCCTTTTTTTTCGGGGGAGGGGGTGTGGGGGGTTGGGTTTTGGGGGGTTTTTTGTTTGGTTTTGGTTTTGGGTTTTTTTGTAAGCTGCAAAGTCTCACTCGGCATCATTTTACTGAATCCATACTGTTAATTCAATATTTCAACTGCTCAAATCTTTCTAGCAAAAATAATGGTCCAGGTCAGACTTGTGCCACATTACCAGTTGGATGTCAGTCAGATGTGCTCCTTCAAATAACAAACAGACTAAAAAAAAAAAAAAAAACCACAAAAAACAAAACACGTCTTTTTTTTTTTTACTTCAGAACCTTCTGTTTAGATTGTAAAATGTCACCCAAAAATAGTATTATCATGCTAGATGAAAATATGTACTCTTGCCCTCTATATGGAACCATTTTCAAATTTAAAATATGACTAAAATTTATAGCTGGACTACAGCAGTATTTAAGTCGTATTAAAGCCAATTGTGAAATCTATGCCACCTTCTATAGCAGGAAGCTTGAAACCTATGTGTACAAAAAAATATTTTTAAAATAATCCAACATTAAATGCTTATATATCACTATAAATTGAGACTTTAACAATGCATCGTCTTTGCTGTTCTGTCCTCTTAAAAACCTGGGGCACTGAGGATCATGCATGTGCTCTACAGGTTACTGCACTGCTTAGGATGTATGTAGTAAGATGGGAGTAAAACAACATAACAACAAAAAGACAGCATTTGTATTGGAGAGAAAGGGAGAATTTATTGACTGAAGTATGTTTATTCCCATCCTCGTTATTCATTTTAAGAGGTGTAAGTATAAACCATTATCATTATCACTTAAAATTAGCCAAAGCCAAGAGTCTGATTAAGGCTTGATTGCATAACTGCAGAGGTTTTTGTCTGGATGACACCGAAGTCTCTCACTGCTGAAGAATAACACTGTGAGAGCAGACGTCAAGAAAGTAAACTGTGACAAAGGCAGCCTAATGATAGAAGACAGAGCAAGCAAGGGACTGACAGCCAGGATGTATGGATCCTGTTCCCAGTTCCATCACTGTCTGACTATGTGAACACAAAAAAGAATCCTCTGCATGTCCCTCCATCTCTAATGTGTATGACAAAATACGGAGTTAGCACAGTGGCATTAACCCTACTTATATTTAAAAGAAACTTTGAACTTTACTGCATGGGACAGGCTGCAGTAATAAGGATTTTTAAGTCCAGAGAGGCTTGTTCTTCAATTGCAGAGATCTATTTTATGGCAGCATGTGTGGCATTCTGTCTGTAACATTAGGTCTTGTGTTCATCAGAGGTTCGTTCTGTGGCTGCTGCATCCAAAGCAGACTTTTGTGAATCCTTGTGGATTAAATATCAAGTATATAATTGCTTGCACTCAGGGAAGGTTGGCACAATGATCCCTGTGGTCTCTTAAATGCCAGCAGGACCAGGGCAGTGACCATCCCCCTGTACTGGGCACTGCTGAGGCCACTCCTCCAATCCTGGGTTCAGTTCTGGGCCCCTCCCTGCAAGAGAGACCCTGAGGGGCTGGAGCGTGTCCAGAGAAGGGCAATGGAGCTGGGGAAGGGTCTGGGGCACAGGTCTGATGAGGAGAGGCTGAGGGAGCTGGGGGTGTTCAGCCTGGAGAAAAGGAGGCTCAGGGGAGACTTTATTGCTCTCTACAACTGCCTGAAAGGAGGATGTAGCCAGTAGGGATCAGTCTCTTCTACCAAGTGACAAGTGTCCAGAGGAAATGGCCTCAAGTTGCACGAGGGGAGGTTCGGATTAGAAACTAGGAAAAATTTCTCCACTGAAAGGTGATCAAGCTGGATTAGGCTGCCCAGGGAAGTGCTTCACTCACCACCCCTGAAGGTATTTGAAAGGCTTAAAGATGTAGTGTGTAGGGACATTGTTTAGTGGTGGCCTTGGCAGTGTTAGGTTAAAGTTGGAACCTGATGATTTTAGGTCTTTTCGAATCTATATGACTCCATGATTCTATCTGTGAATCAGTTGGCTCCAGACTCTTCTACAGCACTTACAGTTTTTCTAGCCACTATTTGTTGTACAGAGGGGTCCCAACCAAAACTCATTACTCCTGTTGTATTAGGCTTTTCATGTCACAATGAATTTAAATTAACAGTCTGAACCGTATATAGTCTGTGCAAAATCTAATAAACCAGGGGACACATGGCTGCACAATGCCAGGAATTCTCAAGGTATCTGATTTGAAAATCACTACAATGAAAGTTTATAACTGCAGCTCAATTCATTTCGTGAGAGGAAAGATAATGCCACAGAAGAATAGACACTGTACAATTCTGCTTTATGTGTCAGAGATTCATTCTCTGGTAAGCTTAAAGAGTATTTCATTGTCATTCTCTTAGATGCCAAACTGTTAAATGAAAGGCCACAGCACAAAGAGGTTTCTTAAATTACTGGAGGAATAAATTGGGTCCAGTAACATGCTTTGTAATTTCAATAGCATTTTGTAGCAACTCTTAAATCCCCAAATGTATATGGAATCCCACTCCACAAACCATTGTGTCCTTCCTGCTAATGAAAAATAGCTTAAAAAAATCCTAAGACCTCGATGATGAATATAAGTGTGCATTTCATTGCTTTAATGGCTCTTTCTGTAAAGTTTTTTTCTAGTTTTTAATCAAGAATTTGACCATCTCTTTCATTCAATTTGCATTCAAGAGAGGTTTGTGCATTAGACAAAGTACATTCATGTGCATCTGACAGCATGCACTCTGCAGCGTGGAGATAATGAATCCAAATCAGATTCAAACTTGATTTTGCAGTGCCAGGTAAATTTTAGAGGCCCGGCATTTGTAATTTATTTCTCACTAAGATGAAAAAGTCAGTTTGATGGCTTCTGTCAGCCAGTAGGAGGTAAAAGATGAGTTGGCCTCTGCCAGGCACTATTCAGTGGCTGCACAAAAGCAGGAATACAGTTTGTGGTTGCAGAGAAAAAATTATTTTTACACTTCTAAATATATAATACATCCCTGCTCTGAGAAGCACATAAGCTAGAATTTTTAAATTAAGGAAATAAAGTATGTGAAAGAGTCCATACATTAACAATAAAGTCAAAAGCATACATATGTGTGTATATCTTCTTGTGGCCACATGTGCACAAGAAAAAATACTTATAATCCTGTGCATTTGTTAAAAATAGCCCTCTCCAAAAACCTCAGCAGTCAATAATGGGAGATCACCTATGCAGCCATTTCTGCAGCCCATTTAGAAATGAGACACTACAGATACAGCACTTCCCTTACTCCCCAGTTTGCACTTTTGCCAGTCCATTGTAGAAGGGCTGTGTAGGAATTCCCACCTTTGCCATTTGACCTGTTGTGTAGCCCGAGGCAAACGATTTCTCCATTCCCCTGCCTTCATTCCCGGGCTGCATCGGAAACAGTGGGACCAGCAGGTCAGGGAAGGGATTCTCCCCGTTCACTCCACTCTCAAGAGACCCCACCCAGAGTGCTGAATCCAGTTCTAGGTCCCCAACATGAGAAGGATGTGGACCTGTTGGAGCAAGTCCAGAGGAGGCCATGAAGATCTCAGAGTAAGGCCATGGTGGCTGGTGTAACAACTGGCTGGGGGAAGGATGAAAGCTTCGGCAAACTGGCATGATATTGGCTTTTATGCAAATTGTTCCTGAGGGGATCAAAATCTCTAAATTTTTCAGCTTATAGATACACTAAAAAAAAAAAAAAAAAAAAAAAAAAAAAAGTAACAGTAGTGGTATATTTCTTCATGTGTCTTCTAAGCAGTAACAATCTCCCTGATCACATTCTGGCCTCAGTGACGCACATACTCCTTTTCTCCACTATCTGGGTCTCCCCAGAAGTGTGTCTCCATTTATGACCAATTTTTCAGTGAAAGACCTAAACGCCCCACATAGTTCTAGTAGTTATTAAGTTGCCACAGTCCTCAAGCATGAGGTTTGAATATAATCATTGCATACAACAGAGGTGCAAATATCCTGAACACACCGAGTGCAATGCATGAAGCCATGCACTCTTTAGGGAGAAATCATAAGGCTGTGGAATCAAATTGCAACAGTCTATTCTATTGAGTGCCTAGAGGCAAGGCAAGGAAAACCAACCATATCCATCTAGTTGCCTTTTGCTGTGCAGTCTATTCTTTTCTGCATGGACTGTCTCATTTATCCACAAATATATTAAAGCATATTAAAAAACACACCTGCAGACAGGAATGCTAATGCAAGGATAAGCTGGGGAGTGTCCCTCCAGCAAAGCAGACATGAACTTCCTGAGAGGGATGCAGGTACAGAAGCAGTGTTGATCTTAAGATGAAATTGAACACGAATCTTCCACTGTTTTGGCGGGTAATCAGAGCACCGTTTTTCCCACAGAAGTGGCTGTGGTGATGGTAGTGGCCATGATATTCTCACCGTTTTAAAGGATAAAAGCGCTCATTTATCAAAAAAAAAAAAAAAAAAAAAAAAAAAAAAAAAAAAAAAAAGAGGTGCAGAGATCTGCCTTCTTTAATAAATATGTAACTACAACATAAAGAAAAATAGGCTATATACATTATATAACCGCATACATAGTAAATATGCACAATATACGGTGATATAGGGAAATATAGGGAATTTATGGATTATATGCGGCTTGAAATGCCTAACCAACCACGGTTGTTCACACTCCCGGACTGAAAAGCTCTCTGAAGATGCTCCTTAAGCACTGACAACTCCTCCGAGCAGCTTTGCTCCACAGCCCTGCTCCGTGTCCTTGTCCAGGGTCCCGACGCCCTTGATGGCGGCTGGGGGGCCGATGCGGATGCCGAGGGGCCGAGCGGCGCAGTGCCGCGGCCGGGCCGCCCCGCTGCCAGCGCCGGTCCCGGGGTGCCGCCGTCCCCGGCGGGGGCGGGCCGCGCCGCCTCCCGCTCCCCTGCTCCGCCGCCTGAGCCTTAACAGGTAACGGGGGAGTGGCGGTCGCCGCGGCGCGATCCGCTTCCCGGGGTTGCTTTCGCTTCGGCGGGACCGCCGCGCCAGGCTCACCTGGCAGGGCACGCCTGGGCCGGGTCGGGACCGCCCAGCCCCGCCGGGCTCCCTCTCGCAGGAGCAGCGCGGCGATGGTGCCGGTGTGCGGCGGGGTCCGCCGCCTGCTGCGGGTCCTGGGGGCCGGCCGGCGGCCGCTCCTGCCCGGCGGCCCCCGGGCCCGCAGCGGCCAGGCGGGCAGCACCGCCCCGGCCGGCCCCGGCCGCGCCCCTGCCATCAAGAAGCGAGGCTACGACATCACCAGGAACCCCCACCTCAACAAGGTGCGTACCTGGGCCGGGGGCGTGCGCGGCCCGGGCCTCGGGGCGGTGGCGGGCGAGGGGAGGGGCCCGGCTCGCAGGTGTGCCGCTCGGTGGGCGCTGTGGCAGCGTCCGCAGGGAGCGGCTCCGCTCCCAAAGGTGTGAGATGCTGGGGACGGGCAGCGGCCGTGGGTTGGCCTGAACAGAGCGCGGGATGTGGGATGGGTGTCCGGCTGCAGCCTCCTGTGGAGCCGGGCAGCCTGGCCGCTGTCCTGCTGCCGCAGTGGCACTGAGCGCCTGGGAAGGGCACAGGTACCTCTGACTGGGGACCGAAGCTGTTTGCCTGAAAGCACAAAAAACTCAACTGGAGAAAGCGTGGCTTCTTCTTACAGTCCAATACCAAAACCTGGGTTATTTGTATATATATAAGTAAACTGGGTTATTTATATATATACATACATACATATACATATATACACACACACACATATATACACACACACACACATATGCACACACACACACACACACACCACACACACACATATATATATATATATTTTTTATGCATGTAGCGGTTTTATGCATATAGCGGTTTAACGGGTCATTTACACCTTCATGATAAAACAGGCATGTGTGGCTGTTCTTGTTTTCAGTCTTCATTTCATAGCATATCCATAGCTCTGTGTGTTCCAGTACCAAAACCGACGTCTCGCCAGGCTGAAGATGTATTTATCCTCAGTACTGTGGAAACATTAACAGTACATTTATAATAAGAAGAATTCAAAAAATGCTTTTGGAGAAAATTTTCAGCAAAGTCTATATAGCATGTGAAGTGAGACCCCATCACTTTACAGTGTTTTTTTACGCCTTTCCGTAGTTTGAAGGGAAAAAAATAATCTGGGTGCCCATTTTGGGATGAAATGTGTGAGACTCAAGAGTGTTGGGTTCTACTTTCTTGTGTTAATATTGCTAGAAATAAATTATATTTCCTAAAATGAGCAGGTATTAAACATGGTATTGAAATTGATTGATTGATTGATTGATTGATTGATTGATTGGGCTGTGACTATTTGTCATATACTTGGTACACAGTTATCCAGTCCATGAGCCTCCTCTGTCACCTTCTGGTCTGGAGACCCTTTGGATGACCACTTTTGCTTTGTGTGGGGTGCTGTACATTGAGCTGCATCTTCTGGTACCATTTCAGCATCCATAGAGATGAATCCCAAAGGACCGAGGCATGCGATGACACTGGATATTACTGAATATGCAACAACTTCTTAGGCATTCAGGTTTGAATCATTATACAGTGCCTGTCTGTAAGGCTGAAGAGAAAAGGGACTTCCAACCAGGCCATATATAACAGTAATTTGTTGGCATTAAGAGGTTTTGATGGTGCTTCATGGTAGTTGCTGCAATGACATAGCTAATGTTTCTAGCTTTCTTGCATATATTGATTTGAACTGAAAAATTAATCCTATGGCCTTTCCTCTGTGTAATGCAATTATAACACAAAAACAGTTGAATCTGGATGATGCAAGAGTAGATTTTTTAATGTCCTGTTTTTTCAGAACTGAGGCTTTTCTTAAGTGTTTTCCCTCTTCCCAGTGAAATAAAGTATTTTTCTTGACATCTAAATGGAATTTTTGTCCATGTGGAGAGAAGGGTAGAAAACTGTTCCTGTTAGAAGAAAAATGTACTGTGGTGTACTGTGTTAAATTTGCTGTGAGAAGTCTCCCAGCTGGTCTCCAGCCTGGTGTTTGCTGTTCCTTATGTTCCTGAGTCAGTGCAGACCTTACAGTCGCTGAGATAATCATCTGAAGAGCGTTCAAGTCAAGACAGAGATGGCTAACATCCGTGATAAGAGATAAGAACTGCCTGCACCTAGGTAACCCATCATTACTAAATACTCAAGACCTCTTTCCAGACTTTTCTAAACAGGCTTCTGTTCCTCTGTGGCTCTTAATATTTCTTCGTAGCCTCTGAAGAATTACCTGTGTTCATCTGAAACCATATGTTTCAGGCAGTTCATGTGTTGTCAGCGTGGGATTTGTGGACCTTTGGTCTGCTGTGCTGCAGTGGTGTAAATCAAAATTAGGGTTCTCTAATTTAGGTAGGTTTTCAGCTGTTGTACTCTCCTCACATAGCAATTGCTCTTTACCCCTTTGGTAACTAAATGCAGGCATGGGGTTATTGCTGTTTTTATGTGGACGATCTCACTTCGATCTAAATTTTCAACTGATTGCAAGCAGCTCTGCAGGGAATAGTCTTTTCATCTCTCCAAGAATCTCTGAAAAAAATGTTCAGAAGTGAGACTTCAGGCAGCAAGTGTTTTGCTGCTTTATTCAATACCCTGGTTGTTTTATAGCTCTTGGATGAAGTTTAAGCTGTCAGTCTGAAGCTGTGAAGTGTATGGTATTTATTCAATGAAGAACACTGTCCCTTCAGCAGAATTGCAGACAGATTTACAGTCTGAGGTTATCGAACCAAGTCTTTGCTTGCTTAGTAGGTTGAAGGTGCTTTGAAGAAGAAGCAGACTCAAAATCTGCTGCTGTCAGGTCCTCTGTTATATCCTAAATATTAGTAAAAGTAAAAGCAGGCTGTCCTCCAAGAAGATCCCCTGGTTTCCAAAGCTGTCTGAGAAGAAGAAGAAAAATAAATCCAAAAACTAGTTATGGATTTAATAAATTTGCAGTTGTTTCTTGCCTTTGGTGGTTGTTTACTATGTGCTACATTTCCTGCTGCTGTAGTATTCAAGTACTGTTCTTCCTTGTGTTGTAAAGTGTGACAGTCCATGTTTAATCCAAGGGCAGGACTTGGGAAAACATCAGCATTCTTGTGAGAGGTACTTGCAGCTTTAAAAGGCAATAGCAGTTGTTCTTAGCTGACTGAAGAGTCTCAGAAATAACAAGATGGTGAAGAACTTGTCACATGTTTTCATGAAGTGCCTCATGAAGAAGTTATTTTCCAGACCTTGAATGCCACAAAATTGGAAAACCTAAAAATGTTAACAGTGTCAGATAACCACAGACACCAGTAAGGGTGTGATCCCATGAAAACTGGACTTGCTGAGAAATAAGTCTGTTCTACTGTGGGGCCTCAGCCTTGTGAAGAGCTAATTTGATGCTCAAACCCTGGAAGAGAAGATGGGGTTTCCCTTACCCAGTGCCTCGTTTATCAAAGCTGCCCTGTGTTTGTTGTGGTCAGGGCCATGTTATGTTCTCTCTGACACTGCTGTCTGTTCTTAAGATCTGGGAAGTTCTGTTCAGCTCTGTGCCTTTTATGGTTCCCAGTTCAGGGACTCTGTCAAATTTATATGCCTTTTCTGTACTTGAACAAACATGGGCTGAGCTGAACAGTTCCTAGTTTGACCACACACCTGCAGGGACTCAGAAATCTTGTCCTGTCCAAAACTGACTGTGACATTGTCCATGACATCTGACTGGAAGGTTGATGACACTTCTTGAATTTTTCTAGAAATTCTAATTTTGGGATAAATCATGCCTGCTTGGAGATTTGCCATCACAAACAGATGCAAGCATTGGAGGTTGCAGTTTGTTTTTGGAGTGGCAGGATATTGCCCTATTTGAAGGGTTTAAATTAATTAAATTTTAATTTAATTAATTTAATTTTCCTGCAAGTGCAGTGCAGGGATCTGACTTTGAGGTCTCTGAGTACATCTGAATAATACTTTCTACTCTTCTGATATGCATACATATTCTCCTTAGTTTTTCACAGAATGTCATAATGAATTACCAAAAAAAACCCACATCAAAACAAAATTACTAATCTGGGTCTGTAAGAATCAAACCTTAAAGAATTGCTGTAGGTTTCTGTAGCATTCTTTAAATGTACTGCTGTATACATGATTAAAATGCAGAAAGGTTGTTTGTCCTTCAGCTTTGCAGGGATTGAAATTGAGCAAACTGAGGGTTCTTTGAACAGCACCCGTAATTTGCCACTGCAGCTGAGAAACAAATTGTGTGATCTTGCACACGACTGCACTTGGCAGCTGTGGTGAAACGGGGCTAAAATTAGGTGGATTTGTAAAAAGATTGGATTTTTTTAAAATTAGTTATGAGCACAAGAACAGTGTGTCTGAAATTAGTTGGCAAGATCAATCGAGGCAGAATTCTGTTTTCAAAGCAGCCAATCTCTCTAAATCCACAAGGTTGTGTTCTTACAAGTGGAGTTTTTCTTGCAGCTGAGGTTTTCAGTTGGCTAGCTTTAGGTCTGGATAGACACATAACAACTGAGTGATGCGCGGGGCTTTAAGCATGTGCCCTCCAGCACACACTTGTTAGCTTGCCATCTCTTCGTGTTTTGTGAAGAGTATGAGTTGGGCAGGGTTTAGAGATTCCCTTCATATTTTTTCAGGATCCTGTAACTATTTGAGCAAGTTCTGGGGAACAAATTTTAGACTGGGCAATTAATTAATTTAATTAATTTAATTTAATTTGGGGTAAAAAAAATCCACTGGGGTTACTGAATACTCTAAAAAACACCTGGCTTAAAAAGTCCCCAAACTGGAAATGATGAAAAGATGGTAGAGTGCAGTGGAAAAATATCCTATTAGCCTGTGTAATTTACTTTTCTTAAGGCTTGTGGGTCCTGTGGGAGACAGGATGCTCACATGAGCTGACCTGATGGTACTGTTGTTTTTCTAGGGATATCAAACAGGACACTTTCATAGCCAAACTCTGCAACTTCAGACCTAAGTAAAACTATAGCTGAGAGATGGCATTTTGTCAAATCAGGTTCTAAATACTCTAAGGGTTGAAATGTGAGTGAGCTGGAGCACTGTGCATTGGGATGAGCCTTCGATGGTGCCCAGTGCAGAGAGGCTCTTTACACATTTGTACTTCATTATTCAAGCCAAGGTGTATGTATCTCCCATGACTTCGACTGGAAACAAACTCAGAGGAGGTGATTTGAAATATTTTGGCAAATGTGGTGGTGTTCTGGAAACATGATTGCTCAGTTAGATTTGTTTTGGCCATCATCCTGGCATTTGAACTTTCATTTTTGTTTGCTTGGTGTTACTGTCAGTCATATGTTTTTCTGAGTCCAGACTGTCTTTTGGCAAGGACATTTCTTAATCTTTTGATGCCAAAGAACTTGTTGTTATGGTGTGGTCAGCAGACTGAGCCCAAACTAAATCTGTTGGTACTTCTGGTATTAGCAACAGCCTGCAAATGTCCCTTTGCCCCCTCAGCTTGGATTCTAGTTTGTCTCCCTTATCATAGCCAATCCAAGAAGCCATCTGCCTTCCTGTCTGAGTGCATAACCTCTTGCCAACACTGTCACTCTCCCCTTTGGGATGCTGCTAATGCTTTGGGAGTAGCATTTCCATGGAAAAGCTTGGAAGTGCATGGGGTATCTGTTGCTGTGAGGGTGAGAGGGGTGCTGATGCACTCTGCCTCTGTGCTGTATTAACCCTGTAATATGTTGGTCCTTGTTTTCCCTTCAGCCCTTCTAAATGAAATTGAAAGGTCTTGGAAGCATTGGTTGGGCAGCTTTTATAAGTGGTGAGTTTATGCTTGCACTCAGTATAAGATTTTAATAAAAATAATTTGGTTTTGGAACAAATGCTTCTTTCTGCTTTCTGAAAATGTTGTAAAAATACTGTTAAAACTGCCTTTAAGTTGAGGAAATTCATCAGTTTGGCAGCTGTTATGTTGCTTTCTTTTTATCATGCCCTTTTTTTTGGAGAAGCCTTAATCCTTACAACAGGCATGTTTTGGTAAGGCAGAGCCAAGAATGAATGTAGGTCTAGTTTCATAGGATGGACTAAGCTTTCCTGGCACTTGAATAAAATTTGCACTTAAGTAACACAAACTCTTTAGTGAAGAATATGAAAATAGATATTGTTGCGGTTAGAATGGACTTAGTGCTGAATACTGCAGCTTGTTCACATTCCTGTTCCTTGCATCTAGTGAAATATGGGGTAAGCTACTAGTTGATTGCTTTGGAAACGCTGCAGATGTTGGCAGGAATACTGAGCATATTATGTGTGGGGTGAACAGTCTGTGCTCCACTGACCTGGGCACACTCCAAGCCTTGCCCCGTGTAAGTAGCACGACATAGGATGTCACTGAGGATAGAGACTGTGTGCTGCTCTGCCATGAGATGAGTCATTGGTGCTCGTCAGAATTAGTGATGGTTCACCTGAAGGGACAGAAAGGCAGTGCTGATCCCCAAGGTAAAGTGAAGAGCTGTAGTCTGATGCTCAGTTTTGCTTTCACATGGTTTGGACATGCAGTAAGGTACCTGCTAGAGATGGGTCTGGCAGCCTTGTAATGCTGGGTGGCTGATTTTGACTCCTAAGTTTTTGGGTTTGGTGTGTTAGATGTGGCATTTGCTAAACAAAACAGGACCTAGAGCTAATTCTCTTTGACTTGATTTTGGATTAAGAGAATATAAATTGAATTCCTCTTTAGCTTCTGCAAGAGCCACCTCCAGAACGCTTGGGGCTGTTACTGACCTTCATCCAGAGATGAGAAAGGAAAGGTTGTTCTTTAATGAACAACTGTGCTCTCTTGGTACTCCTCACTAAAGGTGGGACAGTTAAAATTTTTTGTAGTATTTAGGGCCATCCAGGGCTTTGGGATAGTTTTCTTTCTCTAACTTGCTACAAATGATGCTGATCTACCTTCCTACCCCACCTCACTTTCCTGGCTGATAGGAGATACTGTACAAACGTACCTTTGGCAGCTCTCCTGTACTTTGGATGTTTTACTCATTCTTCACTTCAGAGAGAGCCTCTGCCACCCTGTGCCCCCATGCAGACAGCACTCTGGCATTTCTAGCTCTGAGCCCCTGGCAGAGTTTGGGCCTCGAGTTTGATAGTGAAGCTGCCAATGCACGTGGCTGCTGTAGCTGAAAGCTGGATGCTGCCCTGCACAGGAGGAGCCTTGCCTCTACCTATCTCTTATTAAATGACATGCAGTTCTATAGATAGTCTCATTTTGCTGGGGTTTTTTTAGGTTCTTATGTTGGTCTCGGTTTTGCTTTGTCTCATTCTTTTCCTGTTTCTTATTTTTTGGCCTTTTTTTCTTTCTGTATTTTTCTCACTGAAATACAGTTTGCTGCCAAACCTTGAACAGCCTATTGTAGCACTCACCCAAATATATTCTTTTGGGACAGACTTAGCTTTAAAGCTGTTGTAAGCAGGTCAGACAGGCCTTGGTGCTTTGGGGGAGAATAAACACTGCTGAAATTCCCTCTCTTTCAATAGAAAGCTTAGCGCAACAGCAAACTTGACTACTTTCAGTTTATAATGTGCTTTAGTGGAGATGATGAGCATGTTTTTAATTTTTTAACCTCCTCTTTGAAACCCAGGGGTGACACTTGCTATCTGTCTCTCCATACAATGTGACATTTTGATAAATGACTTCTGTATTGTCAGCCTAATACAATATCATTCTTCTAAAAATTTTTAAATGGCATAGCTTTTTATAGTTCTGCAGCTGCCAAACACAAAACTAAGACAGGAATCTGAGCGGACTATGTTCTGACAAAGAAAATAGGCAATTCAAAAGTTTTCTGCATACAATATTTTCTACTTGTATCTCCTGTTCATGTACCTTTCACATGTGACTGCAAACTGAAAGAGATTTCAGTACTTCTCTTTGTTAAAAAGATTAGCTCACACTTAGAGAATTATATTCTGTATGTCTAGCTTAAAAAGTGGTAAGTCTCTTTTATAGTAGGTCCATATGGATTAGCTTGTTCAGCATCATAAAACATGTAGTTATTACTTCATGTGTTTCTAAATATTGGAAAAAATCGGTTATTTAAAAAATGACAGTGCTATGTTCTCCTGGACAAGGTGTCTTGAAGTTTTGTCTTTGCCTGGGCTAATGGATTTATCACTTTTCCTAGGGGTTAAATTCATTATAGAAACTATTAAGCTCTGTTTAATCTTCATTTGAATGGTTTGATGTAAAACCTGCAGGTGATTTCAGCTATGATTATTCGCATTATATGTGATTATTAAAAATGAGAGAATGGATTAAACTGCCAAGTCCTGTTATTTTTTGAAGTATCCAGATTATTAAGGGTTTCTGTTGTCAAGATGGTCTAAGCAGGTAAGCAGGGCAGAGGCTGGAGTGGCTGTTTTATTGTGCCTGATGATTTAGAGGTTGGGGGGGAAAGGGGAGATGTAAGTCCAAGGATTTTCATGTTCATAATACTTCTAGCAACTCTGTTTTTCTTACCCTCAGCTAGATTACTTGGTCCAATAAACAAAGAAAAATCCAACAAAAAACCTCCAAACAACCCCACCACCACCCAAGCCTAAACCTTCTTTTTCTTTGCCATTTCCTACCTCACAGGAAATTAGATGTCCTCATGTCGTCACTTGTGTCTGTAGCTAATTTCTGTGATAAAACTGCTGCCTCTGTAAATTAGGTTCCTTGATCACAATTATTGGAGGGTCAAGATCCTTCTTTCCCCCAGTACCATATGAAGGTCTATAGATCTAGCCATTAAATGAGAACAGTAATAAAAATTGTTTGCTGAAGTGCTAAATGTGACTATGGAGGAAGAAAAAAAAATTAAATTGTATCTCCCATTGTTTTGGATTTTATTTATCTATGACAGAACCTCTTTAAGATCTAGAAAAAAAAAACCTGCTGCAAGAGAAAGTCATTTGTAGTAGTGGAGCATGCATAGTCTGAATTCCAGCAGACACTACTCTTTTAGGGAAAAGTGCTGTACAATGGTCGCAGAAGTGTGAAAGACACTTGTAATAGAACAGCTTAGCAGTTCAGATGTTTTCTGGGCGAGACACACAGTTTGTAGGAGAGGATCCCAAAATACTTGAAGTGATGAGGATACTGGGAAGAAGAATTGAAAACGTCTCTTTTTCTCTGGTACCTGGCAGATACAGTGGCTTGATGTGTGAAAGCCATAAAAAGCAATTATAGATGCTACCTGTGCTCCAGGTAGCAGCTCTACAGAAAACTGTCCAAATGGAATTCACTGCTGGTCTTAATGCAGAGAGGCTTGTTCTGCAGTTTCTGCTACTTTATACTCGCTAGTGAATTGTCTGCCATTGGTGGCTCCCGAGCTTGTAAATTACATTCAAACACAGAAATAGTTGTTCAAAGGTAAAGGTAAAATAAGAGAATTTTTTTGTCTCAAGTTGTGAGGATTTTCAGTGCACATAACTCTGTGACTTGTTGCTCATTGCAGACATGCAGCAGATTCCTCTTAGGTTTGATAACTTGCCCAGGTTGTGATGTGCAGCAGTATTTATTCGAAGGAGATGTGGAACATGCCTTTCACTCCATGTGCTGATGCCAGCAGCTTTTCCTGGCTTGTGTCTAGGGGGAAAAAATGCTTGCCACAGTAGAGCCCTGCCTGAGCATTGCTCTTTGGTTTCAAAGGGACAGTGTAGGCTCAAGTCATTAGGAGGGATTCTGTTAGCTTCAGTTAACTTTACATTGAGCCATTTTTGAATTTAGGAATAAGCAGATGGCTCATTTAAGATACAAGGTCCTTTTCATTACAAACTGCTAAGGTTAAAGGTAAGTAGAGTGTCAAATTTTGTCATCTTGCTCTGTTAATAAATGGTAATTAAAATGAAGGCATATGTGAAAAGTTATGCTTACTAATTGTTTAAGCCAAAGTCTCAAAGCAAAAATGGAAAATTTACCAATAATATCAATTTCTACTGATAGAGAATCCCATGAAGGCTCCAGGTACTCCCATAGCTGTGTGTCCTAAAAATCAAAAGTGCATGTTAGTATTCTTTATTTTAGTGTTGTCTCCTTAAACTCACTCATCTTCCATAAGAGCTTTGGAGTGGCCCACTCAGTGATGCCTTTCCAAAGCCGGAACCTGTCCTCTGACATGCAGGCAAGAAGAGCTGGACTACTTCATGAGAGCTGCTGGAGGAAAAACGAGGGCACTAAGTGAGCTGCCTTGGACAGCTTGAAGCTGCCCTGCTGAGTTCTTGTAGCTTAGTAAAATTTACAAAAGTGCCTTTGAACTGTGACCTTCCAAATGTCCACTGGTCAAGGGTAATGGGGTGGGTTTATGAAAGCAGAATGAGTGCATGACTCACGTTTGCTGAAACTGGGCTACTCTCCTTAGAGGCAAGTAATTATTTTGTATTTAGCATGTTAACTGTATTTGAAGTTAAAAGATAACAAAGTAATTTCTCATAAAAATAGAAAGGAAGTGAGGGGAAGGCACTGGAAAGCTGCAGCAAGACTCTGGCTGCTGCTGTAAAATGGATTTAAGTGTTGGCCACTTTTAAAAAACTCATTACATTTTAAAGATAAGCTTTAATGGAATTGGCAGTGACAGTGCAACTGTAACCAGATCTTGTTGTTTTGTACATGTGCCTTTCAGGTTTCTCTGCAAGGTCAAATGTCCTATTGACTGGCAGCTGGACTGTTTTCCTTGTAGGAATGTAACTGGTATTTGATGGGGTTGCAAAATGAGTTTTCCACTGAAGCCAAATATAAAAGAGTATGAGAGTCCAGCAGTTTCACTTCCTGCAAAGCTGGAAACCCTCGTAGCATTTATTAGGATTTCCTGCAGGGAAAGAAGGATATTAACCTTGTTTGACTTACAGAATCATAATATTTGTGCTGCAATTTGTAACACAGAGCAAGAAGTTTTCAATTAGTATTTCCTGAGAAATAGCAAATTCAGTAAAGTAGATGCTTTTAACTTTTTGGGTTTTGTTCTTTTTTTTTTTTTTTTTTTTTTTTTTTTTTTTTTTTTTGTCAGAGAATAACTATAATGTCTCATAGGAGCTTAAATGTGGCACAGTGTTGGAGCAGGTGAGGACTGTGGTAAATGTGGCTACAGATCTGCTAGGACACAGTGAGCAGCTGGAACCATATTCAAGTCCTTCTCAATTGGCACCATCATAATGTACTCTCTGAACTGCAGTACTGTATCAAGTGTGCTTTTAGGAGGCATAAACTCATTGATAAAAGAGTCACCTGGTCAGTTCATCACTGGTTTTAGTTTTCCGAGTGTTGGAAAATTTTTCTCAAACTTTGAGCTATTGCAGTGAACCCCGATTTGAGGCCCAAACCAAATTAGCTTGAAGTACTGTGAGCCTCTTTCCTTTCAGATTTGTAGTCATTTTATACTATGTAAAGCACTTTATGTCTCTTGAAAAGAGGCTTCAGCCTTTACTTTGGGGAAGCACTGCATTCTCCTATCCAGGCAGAAGAATGCTGCTAGGAGAGGTGAGGCTGAGGGCTTGGGCTGAGGAGCTGCAAGTGTGAGAGTTTCCAGATCTGTGGTGGGCATGGTTACTAGACCATCTGGACAAACTTTGTGCATTGTGGACATTCCTCATCTCCATTCTGGATGAGGTGGACCTCATGCTGGTGCTGGGTCTTCTAGGCATCCAGCATCTCCTTTGCATATAGTCTGTGCATATGCAGAGGCTGATCATATTTGGGATGCATCGGATTTACTGTCCATTTGCAGACATTCATCATGTGAGACTGAAGCTCTGAGCTGACTCCTGGAATTTTAGAAATCATGGGGCAACAGCCAAAATCCTTATATTTTTCCCCAACAGAACATCTAGGTAGAAACAGAGGCAATGCCTTGAGATACCTGTACAGGAGAGAATAGATCTCATTCTTTAGGAAGAGCATCTTTATTTATGTTTGTTAATTCACCTGACAAATGAGAGGTGAAGAGAAAGTGTACTAGAACTTGTAAAGGTACTTACTTATTGCTCTGCAAATTAAGAAACACCTTAATTAGCTAGAATGTGTCATTTATCTAGAATTTTCTCCAACTTGACTGTAAATTGGAGTCACAGATTACTTTTTCAGTCCTGTAAGGCTGTGGTTAGATGCATAATCCCCAGCTTTGGCTTCTAGATTTTGGCAAAATATAGAAACAATTGAATTTGAACATCAAGACTTGGAAAAAAAAAAAAGAGAAAAAAAGAAAATTGTGTCTGAGAGAAATATTTGTGGCTTACTTCTTATTCCTAATTCTTGGGACTTTCAAGGCATGTATCATTCACTTTCTGCTTTTCATTAATGATATTTATTCAGGCTAGTGGATTCCTAACACACTCCTGCATCACATCAAACACTTTTGAACTCTCTCCCATTTCTTATCAGTTATGTAGGACAGTTTCTGAATCACTGATATGCGTTCAAAAAAAGGATTGTGCAGTCAAGGGTATCATGTTGTCATAATTTACATTTAGTTTTAGAGTACTTCAGTGGGGAGCTGAATTTGGCATGCCCAAGGTAATATGGGACCATTTGTAGGTGAGCATGAGTCTCTCAGTATAAATTCCCTCACCATTCAGCCAGCAAACTTGTTTGCTCAGCTGGCTTATTGCCTATTATCTGCACCAAAAATGATCTCCACCACAGCCTGTTAGAAACACACGTGATGTATCAACTGCTATATTCCATATGTGCCATCAAATATGCATTGCTATATAAAATTAAAAACATTTTGTGAAATATTTCCCAAAAGCTTCCCAAAGGAAGTGAGTGCTAATACACAGCTATTATAGGAGGTTATTTTAATTCTGTTTACCAGAGCTCACTTCATTTTTTTTCTTAAATTTAGTAATTTAAAGTTTCTGGCTTTGTTTTGTAACAGTTCAAAACTTGAATCATAGTGTGTATAAGTTACAGATGCCAATACCTGTAAACTTGAGTTTATTACCTTATCTGCATAATTAAAATAGTAATTCAAAGAGAGAACCAAAATAGAGTAAATACTTACACTTAAAGCTAGTGGGCCAGAGAGTGAGCTAGTGGGTGTGATGTGTGGTCCCCCTGTGACTGCTGCTCAAGTATCTGATGAGAGAGATGTAACAACCAGTGATTTCTTAGAAATCAAGAAATTATTGGCCTGGCTTTCCTCTCATTTTATTTAATGACACCTTCCAGCAAATGTCTAGGACTAGATCCAAAGCAGATTGAATTTTATGGGAAGCAAACAAGTATTTACAGCCCTTTGCAGTGAAGTTATAATCTTACTGGCTTCATATTGTTTAAGAAAGTGTTTTGCTGAACTAGGGCATAGGTTTTTGATTTAGTATCCCACTGCTGTAAGACTCCATGTGTCTTCTGGCTAACGCCTATCTGAGGAGTGGATTTATAGGAGCACAGCTGGGTTGTAAACAAATGGTGATGCACTTTGTCTGCATTCAGAGGGAAGAGAAGCAAAACTACAAGACAATAATCTGTCTGTATTTTTGAATACCAGACAGAAGAAAATCAACTGCAAAACTGAAGTGAACTTGCAAGATGAGCTTCGGTCAACTATGATTTACAGCATTTTCTGTATTAAATAAATGAGAAGTAAAACAGTCACTTTTGAATGTATACATCTGCCTTCAGCTGAGGTTACATGGAATTTTTTCACTGTATTGCTTTCTTTAATTTGAAAAAGAAGTGTAGTGGATGCATGGAAGAAGGAATCCCGATGTGGTATGACAGACCTTTGTATTATAGTGGGTTTAGATTCTGGATTCTCTAATGCTAATTTAGAAGTTTGACCTGTCTTCCCCATGTGCTGTTCAGTAACTAACCAGTAAGATTAAAGTATGATTGATAAAATAGACACATTAAGGGTGTTTGGAGCCAGGATTTGCCTCCAAGCTATGGAGAACAAACCTTTCTAAACCATTCTCCCCAAATAGTTAGACATTACATTTTGGTTCACTTTGTCTTGGTGTGAAAGAACATACTCTGATACATTTGCTATTTTGGTTCAGAAATCCCAGGTCTCAAGTCTCTTGTTCCTAGGTTTTGAAAGTTAGGGAAAGCAAAGCAAAGTGTAGCAGTAACAAAACAAAGATAATAGGATTCCCTGTAAAGTGTGATAAAAGGAATAAACCCCACAGTCATGGCAAACTTGTGCCCTCTTCTATATATCAGGCACTTTGTAAGCCAAAAGTCAATGTATTTCTTGAAAACAAAACAGATGAGCAATGTTGTATAAATGTTTGGGGTTTGATTCTACAGATCCTTAGATATAGTTGGTTAAAGGCAGGAAGTGGAATCTTATCTCCTTGATCCTTTTGGAAAGACTTATACCAGGATTATGGACAGATTCTGAGATTTGTTGAGAAAATTCAGTGGTAAATAGATTGGTGAATGATATGAATGTGGATGCCTAGGTCTGTGCAAACAATACTCCAAGGCATAGATTTTCAGTAAAGACAAAAATAAACCCAGAATGTTTGCCTCTTGCTGAGTCTTAGCAATGTTGTTCCAACATAAACATATCTTAGAAGTTGTTGGCTTTTAGGAAAAACAAATCCTTTTTTTTTGTTAGTTTTGTTTGGTTGGGTTTTTGGTTTTTTTTTTTTTTTAACGTCTCTTAGTTATTCAGGTAACCTCAAGCTTTGCAGAACTGTGTTATTTTGTCTGGAGAGAAAAAGGCTTGTAGAAGCATCAGGGTAGCTTTTATGCAGATAGTTTGACTGAGACTATCATAATGTAATAGAGATTCTGTATATTTGCATGTAATAGGGTGTAACTTTAAGTTGTGCAACTTCAGGGGCATCCCTTTGCACTTACCATAACATTCTAGTCAACTGTAAAATTGTCATAGATACAAAATACTCCCAACAGTATAAGATTTGAACAATTTAAATACAGTGTGATGCTTATCAAAGTAGGATTTTGCATTAAATTTGTCTGAAACTTACCCTTTTATTCCCCCATACGCAATCACATGCATGTCCCTAGACCATGGGTTTTGGCAGGATCTGGTCTCTTTATTTGAAGTTCTGATTCACTCCTGCTGTTCTCTGAAATTCTCTTCTGATTGTCATACAGGCAGGGGCATTGATGCTGCCATCTGCAATGCATCAGCATCTACATCACACTAAAACCACACTGACCTCTCAGCATATGGTGACTTTTTAAGAATGTTCGAAGGCATATCCTTATCTTGTCTAACAGGGAAATTAAGAGACTGAATGTGTTTTGTCATGTAACCAATTTATTAGGTAAACATCAGTTTCAGTTTGTGTGTTCTGTAGTCTACAAATGATGTGTTTATCTACTTTGCGTTAATCCATATTTTGTATTTTACAACTAATAACATTCCTCTGAAGTAGTAACACCTTTGAATAATATCTTCTAGATGTATTTGCAAGATCTGTCTCTTTTAGAACTCTTCTTTGATTACCATTAGATGTAGATTGTGAATAGAAATGGTTTAGAAATGCAGGCATAACTTCAAATCTGAAGCTGCATTCTGTGGAGAATCTGTAACACTTTTGAGAAAAGTGAAACATTTCATGCTGTTGATACAACCTTATTTTTTATATGATGTATCAGAAAACAATTTTAATGTAACTGAGGGAATTTTATCATCGGATAAAATCTCTGTCCTATAATGAAAGCAAGACCAAAAGTGATTTGATGTTTTGCCTGTGTCTATACTGTATTTGGGCTAGTTTGGAGGAGCCCAGATCTTGGTTCTGTCTGTCCATTTGTCTTGGTAAGCAGTCCAGCTTCATCTTGTACATGAAACTGAAACTCTTGTGCCAACCTCTTCAGGAGGAAGTATATGTGGTCCTATCAGTTGGCATCAGGTTACTGAAAATTGGATGAGAGAGGGCGTATCAGAGCCTGCATGTGATCTGCAGCCCCACAGGAGAGAGATAAGCATATGCTTGAGTGTACTATAAAGCACAGACTGTACTTGAGACCTTTTCTTAGTTGTAGCAGCCTGATCATCCTGGTAGTGTCCCACAGAGGGTTTTTGAAGGTGAACAGGATGCGCAAGCAGTGAAACAGGCCTTGAGCCTGGCGTTTTGAAAGAAGTAGAAGTAGGTGGTATTCCTGTTTCTGAAATCTTGTATAATGTATATTTGTTTCCAGTTAGTTTACTTTTCTGTATCTTTAAGCAAAAATAATCCACTCGACGTGGCTAAAACAAAATCTTGCTGCTGTATAGTGTGAAGGGAAGGGAGTCTGCGTAATGCAGTTTATAGGTATAAAGTATCGTATAACTGCAGCATAGTGCACTTTGCCCCCTCATTCTGTGTCCATAGCTCTCTGAGTTTGCAGCATGTTAACATAGAGATAGGTTTCTTGTGCCACCCCGAAGTCGAGGAGATGATAATTTTTTTAACTTTATCAATATGTCTCAGGAAAGCAAAGATAAAATGGATACATATGCCTTCCTTTTGCCTTTGAGGACTTAAACATGTGGTGAGCATTTACAGTCAAGTTTAAGGTTTGCAAGATTTTATCTTCTTCTGGAAACATGGTCAACTACCAAGGGAAGAGCAGAGAAACCATTTTTTCAATCCGGATGCTTTTTTCTACAAACAAATTCATTCACTGGATGTAAGCATATTTGCCCACAGTTTATGTAAGCATAATTGCCCACAGTTACTTAGCCATCTGATACACCTAGAAAGACTTCAGGAAAACATCTGTTTTAACATTGAAATGAAGATTTCCCGTAGAAATACCTCTTTGTCTTCACTGTGCTTCATTGGACATCAGGTTTTGGTGATAAATGGTGTTGAAAGAGGTGTAGTATTTTAAAGGGCAGGTATTGGAGATAAGCTCTTGGGGAAATGGTGACATAAGCTTTCTGAAAGTGATTGGAGGTTTTTGTGTGTGTGTGATATCCAAAAGGGTTGTAGCTTCACCTCTACAATCAAAATCAGATGTGATTTATTATTCTTCCCAACATCCAGTAATCTGCCAGCTCTCAACATTGTTAACATTGCTTGCAGACTTCTTTGGACTACTAATTGATCAAGACATCCTGATGCTCATTTAAAACCACTTTTGGCTACTTTGCCATCTGAACTAGTTTCAATGACATAATTACATGTTCACATTGACAATCTTATTACAGTTTCTTAATGCAGGCTTTATAGCTCAAGTTCATCCCTCTCTCAGGGGAACATGTTAGTCAACACTTTCTGTGAATCGGTCTGCTTTCAGTTTTGTGTCGTACTGGATTCCTGCTGATGTAAAAACTCTAGAATCCCCAGATGACATGTGTCAGATGTAGGCAGTGTCTGTACTAACAAATTAAGCATAAGCAACCAAAGCCAGCTGCAGGGTCTGCATGCACACTACTAAAGCCTTAATCTTTGTAACAGTGAGTCTTTATAACTGGGTCTGCTCTGTGACCCATTGTAACTCCCAAATGGCCAGTCCAGGAATCACTTGTCCTATAAATAGGACTGATTGCTGCAGAGGTTTTGCATCTGCTGTTACTAGGAACATCATAGGTTCACAGGTAAAATGCAATATTGGTAAGGACAGCTTTCAATATACATGTAATTATTCTCCTACACTTGTTTTTATTATAATTTGTTATGCAAGTGCAATTCTACTTTTGATATATAAACAATAGTACAATTTAGGTTTTGTTACCAGGTTTTTTTAAATCTCAAAATACAAACTACAGTTTACAGTCTTTCATTTTTTTATCCAGAGAGACTTTCCATTGATGATGTTGTTTTATTTTGAGGGATAGGTGTTGTGTTTATTTGGTTTGGTTTGTTTGGGGTTTTTTTCTTTCCACCTAGTGACAACCCCAGGTTTTCATTTCTTTTGTTCCATTGTTTCTACTTAGAGATATGAGTCCCCATTCGAAGAACTTCTGATTAGAAATAGAATTTTTTTTGAAGCAGAATCTAATTCTAATTCTAGTCTTAGAATACAAAATATGCAAAGCACTTCTGTTGGGGGTTTGGTTTCATATTACGTTACTGTTCTTGATGATGTAACTCAGTTGTGATGTTATTTCTGTTTATTTGCTTTGCAGTAAAGTATGAAACTTATTAATTTTTTATTTGTGTGTGTGTGTGTGTGTGTGTGTGTGTGTGTGTGTGACATCATCTTGCTTTAATAGGGCTTACAAAGTTGTGGCTAAAAGCTTAGACTATAAAAAAGGACACTGACACCTTAGAGTATCAGTGAAGCTCTGCTTGCCCAGACCTCTCTGCCTGTACCTTTCCAGTGTGAACCCACTGTATGACAGCAGCTTGTGGATTTTTATGCTTATTCACAGCAGAGTCAAAGACCTCTTGTGCAGCAAACAGGGATTTCCCACCCACATTTTTAAGTAATTCTTTGAAAATTGTATTTCTTTTGGGCTTCCTCAGTGTTGGTGAATCACGAGGCATTAAACCCACAAATCATATCTTGGTTAAGTGGTCTAGAGTAAAAAAAAATTTCCAGTATTTGAAGAAACATTTGTAACCCTGAAAGCTTGTCCATTAATTTTTTATCCATGACTGTGTTGCACCACCAAACTAAATGGCAATGATGGATATATTCCAGGGGCTCATAATTCTGAGACTGAGAGTGGCAATGCTTCTGGTTAGTGCAGAATGGATAATGTATTTGCCTGGCATTTCTAATTGGAAAGCTTTTCATTCACCCAGGATGGTACTTTTCTCTTGGACTAATTTTTCTTTATGATAATTAATATGAAAGCTGACAAAACAATTGCAGATAACTTTACATAGGAGAATTGATCTTTTTAGTTTTCAAACTGTATTATTTACAATATTTAGTTCTCTAATAATGTTTTTTAGACCTTGGGTTCTTAATTGATTTTCACTAAGAGTTAATGGTATCTTGCCTGTTGCTTCTCACCTAAATTGGGTACCTGTTTTAGAGAGGAATGAAGAACTAGAGCCCATTTATAAGGTCTGTTTTCTGGAACAGGGTTGCTTAAAACTTCACAACTTCTGGTGATTGCCCATACTCTTGGGGTTTTTTGGCCATTGAAGGAAATGCTCTCCTACCTGCAACACCTCTAAGGTTGGTGGGATTGGAAGGTACATATAAAAGACTTTTCATTGAGATACCTGTGTGGGAAAGGTTCCAAATACAAGGCAAGTAGTCTGATGGACCTCTGAAAAGTAGTATTTCACCAACCCCAGAAAAAGTGGTGACTTGTGTTTCAAATACTCGTTCATTATCCTTCCAAAAATTATACCTGCCAACAGATGAACGGTGTTCAGGTAAGAGGTGTTCTGGAGTTAAAGAGTCAAGGTCAAAGGAAGCTTAAATATTTATGTCTGTTGTCCTCCACAGCTACCCTTCCATCAGTGGTTTAGACTTGTTGCTTCATGTGGGATCCAGAAGATCCCTCTGACTGTCCTGGAAGATTTATAAGTTACAAGAATTTAGGTAGAATGATAGTTAACATATCACAGGGTAAAAAAGTAGAATTTTGGGGTTTTAGAATAGGGGTTCAAGAGGCAAGATGGAGGAATCTGGGCATCTCCTGTCCTTCTTCTCCATCTTCTTGCCCTCCATCTTCTGCTGTGGTGGTGGCGCTTTCTAATTGGTTTAGAGTAAAGGTGCACTGTTTGATGTGGTTGATAGATATTGGAGAGTTATTGTAAATAAAGTACCCGTAGTTTTTAGTATAAAAGATAATGCCGTCCCAAAGGCGGAGAGGTCTGACACAACCTAGCCTGCAACAAAAATCTCAGCAGGCCAGAGCCACAAATATGTAAGATAACAAAAATAAACAGTCCTTGAAAGAACAAGAAAACAGATGATCTCGAACTCTTCTTCAGATGTTGGGCTGGGGGAAGCAGAAACTTTCGCAGAGACAGAGATAAATTCAAAGTCAAGTTCAGAAACAACAAAAAATACCATTTTTGAAAAACCTGACAGCTTCATGCTTTATGTGGACAGAGACTCACCCTTCTACAGCAGCAATCAACTAAGCAGTCAAATTGGACCATCAGAGACTAAAAGACATTAAATCACTGCAGTAATTATCTTCAGGGCCTTGTGACACACATTCTGCACAAAAGCCAGTGTTCATGCCTTGAAGAAAAGGCTTTACCACCATAGCAGTTCACAGACCCTCAAAGGACCCTGTCACCTGAAGGGGTTCTGCTCATTTGTAGAGTGTTGTCAAGTCTCCTTTCTACAAATAAAGGTTGTGTTTCTGTAGGCCAAAACATGTTTGGGGGTGTTTTTTTTACAGGCAGGGCTCATTTTCATTAAATACAAAGAAAAGATTGCTGTTCTTATGCTGAGTAAGACTCAGTTCTGAAGCAATGTCAGGTGTTAGTGTGTTATTTCAGACAGATCTGGCACAGGGATGGGATCTAGCTGAATGGCACACGCTTTCTCTGTGCCATGCTTCAGCACTTCAGAGAAGCATTCAGATTTTAAGTATATTTAGTGTTTTTCAAGAAGTCTTAAGTTTCTGATTCACAAACTTGTAGGACATAGGTTTTGTATTGACTGCTTATCTGTGGGATTCCTCTAAGTACTGCCAGCTGGATACACGTAAACATGTTAATAGTAGAGTACATGTGATGGGGTTTATGCTGTTGTTACAAAGGATGTTTATGCCTTGTTCATCTTTCCAGATCATAGTAACCTTCTTTTCTGTGAAGGCCTTTCACAGCCAGAGAGCTGCCCCACAAGCAGAAGTTTGAAAAACACATTGATAAGTTTAGGAGTGTGTATACATATAGGAAAAAACAAAACAAAACAAAACAAAAACAAAAACAAACAAACAGAAAAAATCCAAAAAATCTTTGGCTGATATAGCTTCTTTTTAATCTTGCACTTTATGGAGTAAAATTTCCTTCTCGATACCCTTGCATTAACAGTGGTATTACATCCACAGGGTTTCAAATTGCAAAACACTCTTGCATTTTTTTCTTTACAGCCTTTTCATCTTAAGCCATTCATGTCTGTTTCACTCTGTCAGGGTTTCTATTTCTGTAGCACTACCTATGCCTCATTTGGGTTTATTTCAGCATTTATGCCTGGCTGTTGTGTCTGTAACTACATGTACCTTGACTGCAGAAGTCAGTGTAGGGCTTTTTGGCCAATAATGTGCAGGATGACACTTGGCTCAGTCAGCAGACTTTGGCTGGTCAAGCTGACTCTATTCTGTTCTCCCTCCACCCACCCTCTGATTTGTTTTCCCCTGTTCCACAGTTTGGAAAGGAAAAATATAAAAGTGAAGAAGTCTCAGAGGTTCCACTACTTAATTCCCAGTTCTCTGTCTTTAGGAAAACCAGTTCAACTGTGAATCATAACCCCCCAGTGTGAAGTTTACTGTTTAGAAAGTGTAATCTTGTGTTGGGGTTTAGAATCAGTTCCATGTTGTCCAGCTACTCAAGTCATTCCTAATGCTGTTTTCAGTGCTTTATAAACTATTAGAATATGCTTTTGCCTTATAAGGGATTTTGTTACAAGCCACTACTTGGTAGTTGCAGAATTTTGGTTTCTGCACAAACTGTGTGGTAAGATCCCTGGCACATGCCTTGTCTCTGCCACGAATTTGGCTTGGAGCATCAATGCTAGAGATGTCTGTAGAGTACCCCACATCAAGAAATAGTATGAAAGAAAACCATGAGCAACTTGAACTGATGTGGGGCTCCTTGTATTCTGCCAAACAAAAGGCTGTTCATATCCTATCTTTCCTGGATTTCAGATAAATTAATAATTTCCATCCTTGGATATGTCCATTTGGCTTTAATTAGACCAGAGTGTTTATGCCAGTGTCCTGTTCCTAGAGCAGACAGCAGCAGATGCTTAGGGAAAAAAGGGGAAGACAAACAAGCAGCAACAGTGTTTCCAGCCTCCAGCAGTATCTGTCTCAGGGACCTACAAACTTAAATAATTCCATTTAATAGCCTTCAAAATACTTTTTTCCCTCCTGCTTGTTAAATGCTTTTAAGCTCCATATTCAAAGAAGTAACATCCAAGGTAATGAGTTGATTAAGACAGCTGAGAGTTGTATAAAAAAATATTTTGTTTATTTTGAACCTGCAGTTTGGTAGATTTGTTTTATGTCCTCTTGTCCTTCTCTTAGAAGAGACTGGGAATAATCACAGATTTCTTTGTCCCTCCAGGAGAAATATGATTTCCAGCAGCTTTTAAAGAGAATCTCAGAGACTGAGGTGCTGATGGAATGAAGGCATTACTGATGAAGGCCTTGAGGTGGTGGGACGAAGGCTCCAAAGTAGGACAACATGTACTAGTCTAATTCAATTGCTCAGTCTTGGGGACCAATTACTGGGGCTAACTAGATATTGCAGATCTCTCTTCTTTACTTTCAAGTTTTCTGGTAAAAATAGTACATTATTAATGCTCAGATGTTAATGACCTCTTCAATCTTAACACTGGTTTTTTTTTTTTTCCAGCGCGTGCAGGGAAGAGAATAGTACCAAGAGTCAGGAAACATGAGTTCCATTTGAAGCAGATTAGTTTTTAGTTTCACTGAGGTTAAAAAATAACAAACAACAAATAATAATAAACACCACAAAAGAATATTACCAAAAATTAGCACATCTTTTTGAAAGTAATTGATTCTCAGCCAGCTGCTAAAATTCTCATGGTGAAATGAGTGAAAAATCCAAAAATAGGATGGAGACTTGATTTTTACAAGCCCTAGTGTGTTGGAATAGAGCTAGAAAATGAATTTGAAATGTGCATTTATAGAAAGTAATGTTTCTCATTTCATAAGAAAATAAGAATTCTAAAGCAATATCTGAAATACAGCTCTGAAATGACAATTACTACTGTAATCTGAAAATGTAACTTCAAGTGCAGTACATAAGCACATATTCTACAGCCTCAAAGCATATTTAATAAATCAATAGGATAGAATTTCAATACAAATTGCTCTGTGAAAGGGTAAAGACTACTGTGGTGGCAAAACTGGAGAGAAAAGCCATAAGGGTCTTTACAACAGGGGTTTTTGTTGTTTTTCTTTAAAAACAAACCACTGTAAAATATACCATTTTAAAGGAAACAGTCTTTGCCCATTTTATGTAATTATTTGCTCTGAGACTGGCTGGCTTTAATTTAAAATAAATACATATGTTGTTACAGGCTGGGCTTGAAATTTTCATGTATTTTGAAGTCATTTGCTGCTCTGAGGGTTCATTATTATCTTGTAAAAGAATGAATGCAAAACCAGCAGGTTCATCATTGCAGCCTCAGTGGAAACTCCCTAGGGATGCCCCGTGGAGCTTTAGGAGCAGATCCCAAGACTTATTTATGTTCTCAATCCCATCTGCTTTATCTTACTGGGCACTCCACTCATTCACAGAGAGGTCTCTCTGAGCTGTGCTGAGAATCTCACACTGGACTTCAGTTCTGCAGAGAATGTGAAAGATAGAAGTCTGAAACCTAGAACCAAGGAAAAATTCTGCTGATTGGAGAAATGTGGAGATGGAAGGCCCTATCACTTTTCTTCAAAATTGTGGGGAGGTTTCTGCCAGTACAGTGCTGGAGATGACACATGAGGATAACCTGAGGGGAGTCAAGGCAGCTGTGGACTCGGCCTTCTGTCCTCAGAATGACTGTGTGCCCTTAAAGAGACCTGTGAGGATTGACATGGCCAGGAATGCTCATCTCTCTGGAGAGGTGCAGCCCTACTAAAGCATTCTTCTCAACCTTGCCTCTAAAATCCTTTCCTGACAACATCATTTGTAGCTTTGTCAACTTTTGTGCCCCAGGTACATTAAGCAGCTCTCCTGACGTCAATTTCCAAGTTGCTACTGCAGGAAGCCCTGCGGGTCTGTGCAGTTTCATCTGTCCTGGCTATTTGTTCAGCAATGTGGTTGGGTTTTCTGTTTGGGATGTTTTGCTTTTTTTTTTTTTTTGTTTCGGACTGTTATTGGAGCCTGTGTTATGGTTGTCATAATTCACCTCACTTGCATCCAGGGAATTTGACCTGGAATTCTTTCAGCAGGTCTCTGTTGATTTGTGGTAGAGTGCAGGGAACTGAGCTGTTTTGTCTCTAAGTCTAATTGGAAGTTGGGGATCAGCTGAAAATTACTAATCAGCTTTTCCAGTAGGGCTGATAGAGCTGGGCAAGGGGTCAACCCAATGTCTTGTGAATAGGAACAAATAAAAATACAAAATATTTTGGGTTGGAAGGGACCTTTCAAGTTCATTTAGTCCAAACCCTATGCCATTATCAGGGCTGTTCAGAGCCCTGTCCAGCCTGACTTTGAATGCTTCCAGGGACAGGGCATCTACCACCTCTCTGAGCAACCTGTTTCAGTTCCACTCTCTTTGCAAAAAAATTCTTTCTTATAAGTAGTCCGAATTTACCCTCTTTTAGTAGAAACCCATTATCCCTTGTCTTTTTCCTACTGTCCCTACTAAAAGGTCTGTCCCCAAGACTCTAAAATGAGGGCTTACTTTGGGGTTTCATTTATTTGCTGTTAAAAGCCTTTTCCTTTACAAAAGTATATTTCAAAATCTTTCACAGAAGGCTTTTGTTAGAAGTTTTCCAGTTTCTAATAAAAATAAAATATTAAAACTCTCTTGTTTTTAATTTAGCCTTGATAAAGAAGTTTTACTTTTTGTCACTAAGTACAGTAAAAGCCTAATTATTGTATTTTGTTATTCCTCCTGTTGCCATATTGCAGGGGTTTTTATTTTCATAGTTCAAACTTGAAAATGCAGAATAAAGAAAAAGGAGTTTAAAATGTGGAAGGAGGAAAGAACTGAATTATTTCCTTTCAGAAAGACAGAACAGGAGAGGAGGAAATAAAGTTTGAATAGCAAAAGCCAACCTCCTCCAAGGGTCCTTACAGGCACTCAGTGAACACAATCAGATGAGCTTTTCAGTAATTCATCTGAGGGAAAAGTGAGGCAAAGGGGGAATATGCAAACAAAAACATTCTTAAAATGAAAATATTCCTGTAATTATATTGTTTAGATCTGTACAGCATGTGTGGCCTGAGGTCTCACTGTGCTAATTAGGTTAATTGAAATCGTGAGAAACACTGTTCTGTTGTTCTCTGCCACATGAGAGAAGCCAGGAATGGGAAAGGAGCAATTAAAGATCAAGAGGCATTTGGCTTTGATTCCTTCAGGCAGATGAACAAGGATGCAGATGCTCTTCAGTGACTGTCAGTGAAAAACTTCAGGAGGATGAGACAGTCTGGCATGCCTAGTTCAGGTCACCTTGCGCAGCATGCCAGGTCTGAAACATTTGGCTTGTCCCTGATCATTTTGTTTAAAACAGAGGCAAAACCCCCACACTACAAAACTTGGTTTACTGTGGGTATCCAAACCATGTTCATTTTTCTTCTGATTTCATCTTGTTTATTCTGAAAAGTTTCTAAATTCTTAATTTTTAGGTCAGTGCTGAGCTCCAGTCACGCTATTCTCTTTGCTCTGTCAATCCCACCTGGTTTTTGCAAACCACTAAGAAGGCATGGTCCCGAACAAGCTGACCTGCTCTGAGTAGGGATAGGACTAGATCATCTCTGCAGGTCCCTTTCTACCTAAATTCATCAGTGACTGTGTGACACTCGTGTTCCTGAGGGAGATTGTAGTTCAGTAAATTTTGTCTTTGGAGTTTTGCCTCCACTGCTGACCTGGACAGCAAGAAGAGTAGCTCTGTCGTTGTGGTTGAAGCCAGGAGCTTAAGGGGTTGAAGACTTTAATTTCTAACTATTAATGTCTAGATATTAAAAACAAATGGGTTTGTTTCTTTTTATTTAGCTTGACATTAATTGATACTTTATTGCTGCCTAAGAGACACAAAATTTAGAATTTTAATGTTCTGTAAAGATTATTTTTTAAATGAGACCAAAATTAAACTACAACTTTTGGCAGAAGGTGTGTTTTTTTTAATCTGTGCCAAGAGAATTGTTTATTTCTCCTTCCCTATTCCTCAGCACTGAGCTTTCAAAGTTAAATAAAATGTGCACATCCATACAGCATCTCTGAAGCAGAGAAAAGCAAAGACATTGTTCTTGCCAGGTAGGTCTTCACAGATTACTTAAGTGCTCTCTTGGATCGCAAGAAGTAGTTGGACAACTTGTTTTCATGCATGACAGCCTCTGGCTCATTTAAAACTTGAAGCCAGGGCTTGACTTGTTTTCCACTAGAAATACCTGTGCCATTGCTCAAGATGAGAGTCCATGTGCTCTGTGTAGTGCTACAGGGATGTGGAAAAATAATTATGAGAATTGCTTGTGCTGTGTGTATGTGAAAGCCAGGCAGACAGCTGCTGCCATCTCATCTCTCACAGGCACTGACATAAAATCTTTATAAATAGCAGTTCCACACAAAAATTAATCCATACTTTGCAATAATTTTTCATACTCCTTCCCTTTTTTGCTATTAATTAAAAATAAAAAAGAATTGTACATAGGCCATTCCTTCTTTAAAGACCATCAGAAAAACCTGTCAAAGGTTTATTTTGGAGATAAGAGAGACCAGAACAACTGTACTTCAAATGTTTGGATATTACCTGTGTGTAAGTGTGTGTGTGTGTGTGTGTTTGTGTGTGTAACTGTGAAAGAGTGTGTGAGTGTTGCCTGCCATCTGGAAGGATTTAATTCACAGTAAGGTGCAAGTCTGGACATGAATTTGTAGCACTTGAGATCAGTAAAAAAAAATTCTGAATAGTTTAAAGATCACATTTGGTAGCAGGAATTGTTAGGAATTCTGTGGAACCTGGGCTGAAATTTCATGTTGAATAAGAAGAGAATAACATTAGATCTTTACTATGTCTCTTCTATCAGAACCATGATTCTGACTGCATACACAGAGATCACAGGGGCAGAAAATACTCTTGTATGTGGAAAATCCGGTTGCCACCATAGCTGTTGCCTCTTGTCTAAGATTTTGTCTAAGATTTGCCCAGAGGTGAAGTGGGCAGACAGTGTCAGTATTTGTTTCCTGCAGCAGCTAATCAAGGTGCACCAAAAAAAAAAAAAAAAAAAAAAAAAAAAAAAAAGGATTTGACGCTAGTAAGGTGAGGTGCCAGATCTGGCTAAAAATTTTGCATTTCAAGTGCAGCTCATACCAGTGACTACAACATCAGTTAGATTCACTGTCCCTGCAGAATAAAAAGGCAAAACATCCACCTCTTAGTTATGCTCAGCTCTGTAAGTTTAGGGGGGTGTGTGTGTATGAAGAAAATTGATAAAAGCACATTAAGATGGGATTTTAAGAGAATTAAACACTTAGAGGAGATACGGGGTTGCTGAACAATACCCCATCATAATTGTTAGTACATAAAACCCTCTAACAGGGGTGAAAAAAAAAAGGAAATGGTCAAAGGGAGCAAATACAGGCTAAGCAGCAAAATAAATTAGGTTATGAAATGATGGAAAGACAGTTTTTAAAAGCTAAAAACATATCCAAAAGATGAGAAGGAAAAAGCTCCTAATCTCCATAAGGAAATAGAAAGATACAAAAGCATAAAGCAAAAGGAAGGAGCAATTAGAAAAAGGACTCAAAACAGTATTAATTCTTCAAACCCTCAAAAGCAAAAACTGACCAGAGACTGTAGGATCACACTGTGATCATAATTTAAAACTGAGCAGCTGGACATGATGGACACCCCATTACAGAGAAGCCAAATTCATTATCTGCATTGTAATTCACTATTGAGAAACAGGTAAGACAGAGCATTTTAGGGTAAATTCATGAGAGAATAGGTCCAATATTGAGGCCACTGTGGAGGAAGTTATAGTGCAGTAGATAATAAAACATAATGGTGTTCACCTGAGAGTCTAAGGAAACTCACACATGAAGTAGCTGTGTAGCTTGTAGTAAAATGTATCATTACTTAAGACTTTCTCAGTATCTGAAGATCTTGAGGTGGATGATGGATGTCCAGCTTCAAAGCATTGTGAGGGAATGTGGGGAGCTACAGGCCTGCAACATCAGCAAGTTAGCTGAGGCTAATAAGGGATGGAATGAGTAGATGCTTAGACAATCTGCTGAGGAAGAGTCCATAGGCTTCTTTAAGGACTATTGTAAACACCTTTCTTTGTGAATCTCTGAAGGGATCAAAAAATACATAGATAATGGTTTGATTGATATTGTCTATATGAATTTTGATAAGTTTTTGATGAAGCCATTGCCAAAGAATTTTTAGGAGTTGAAGCAACTATGATAGAAGAGGGAAGATCCTGGCATGGTTATATCTGTTTTAAAAGATAAGAAACAAAAGCTTAGGGTGAATGAAAGGGGGTTACCAGTGAAGTCCCAGAAGAATCTGTGCTGAGATCTGGTCTGCTCATCTCATTTGTAAATGCCCTACAAAAAGGGATGTCTTCCCAAAGGTCACCAGAAAGGCAACAGGGCTTCATATAAGGAGCAGCTGACCATATTTGGATTATTTGGGTTCCAAAATTGTGAGTGGAATGGAAAGGATGGACAAAGATTACTTCAGATTTTCAAGCATGTATGAAAAGTACGATATAATTTTCAGGAGTTATATCTTGAAGGAAAATCCCCAGGAATTAAAACAGCAAGCTGGAAATGTTGCAAGTTCCATCTGCATTTCTTAGTTCCTTAACTTCTCAGGTTTAAAACTGAGACATTAATTTAATTTGATTGATTTCAGTCTTTCCAGTTTAATTTTGTTTCTGAAGTCCTAGCCATCTCCAGAGATTGATAAACTTATGTCTTCTCCTGGTATCTAAATTCGGACACAAAGTACTTCAGCATGAGACCCCCAAATTAGTTACAATACTCAAATTCCTGAGTATTGCTTGGGGAGTTTTTGTAAAACACAAGTTGTACCTAAGCAAATGGATCTAGAGAGACTTGGCTTCACTTGTTTCTGCTAGAAAACTGGCCAGTAATAACATAGTTCCTGTTAAGAAGACTGTGGCCACATTAGTCACTGCCAAAGTGGCCTGCTGCTTTGTTTCCAGAGCAGAGTGGCTCTGGGTTCATTTAGATTGGAATGTGACGACCGCAAATTCCTGCTCCTTCATGTAGGTGTGTGATACAGCCCCCAGATTGTTCATAGTCTTCTGAAGGATGTTACTAGAATAAAAAGGAAAGAGGAAAGTAATTTTTGAGTTTGTCTTTATTGTGCGGAGGAAAGCATTCACTGAGTAAATAAAAGATTATAAGATTAGAAGCAGCCAAAAATATTCCAGTGGGTGCTTTTTCAGCTTTACTTGGGTACCTCTGCTGCATTGTACATACTTGTTTTTCATGAATACACGAGAGCTAGATCAGCCCGGCCAAGCTTGGATCCAGTATAAACAGATGCCAAACTTTTATTGCCTGTGGTCCCAAGTCCTTATTTTCACTTAGCCTGATTTTACCCCATTGTTATAACATCAGTAGAGTTGCTCCAGGTATTGCTGATAAGTGCTATCAAAACCGGATTTTTAATGAGAACTAGGCTCACTATTTCAAGGGAAAACTGTGCCCTTAAACTGTTGCCAGAAGGAGAGCAGCACTCATTTCCAAATCAGACCAACTACTACTGACGTTTATTTGCTATAAGGGTTGTTGCAGAAGTATTGGGGTTTATGCTGATCAAATAAGGGACTCCTGTAAGCCAAAGTATTAAAGCTGTTAACTTTTTCTCTATGGATCACTTAAAAGACTTCATTAAAGAGGAGTGGACATTAAATCACTGCCATGAACATAAAATCCTGTTGTGTTCACGTGTAATACAAGTAAAGGTTTCAGGCATTCCAATAAGGATCAGCCCACACTGATGCAAATCACTGAACAGGAAATGCTTCTAGGCAAGATTGTGAAATTAACTATTAATTTTAATTTATGTATTGAAGTGTTGATCTAGATAATGCAATAATTGCAAACGCTTGTGTTTGAAGACCATGAAAATTGCTAAAAAATGAAATTTTGTAATCATCAGACTGGAAGTTGGTCACATTGGGCAAAGAAATGTTTGTCTTGTCCCAGGGCAATGCATCTGTAATAAAGATACAAGTAAAAGACTCTTGGGTAGACTTAGGTCTCTGAAGCATGTACTGGCTTTTAGACTCAGTAACACACTACCATTGCACATGGGGTGAAAGAAATGTGTGTTTTTGCAAGATGCCCCATTAATAATTTCAAAAAACAACCCAAAGTCAGGAATGCCCAAACTATCTGTTTTATACTGTGTCCTTCAGATGACTTATTTATTCCCAGGACATTTAGTTTAACCATATTAATTTCTGAATGATGGAATGAGACAGTGTTTTCAGGGTCAGTGACTGATTTATACTCCTGCTCTTTGCCTTTAGGCAGTGGATTCTCACCAGCTGAAGAGACCTGAAGACCTCTGTTATTCTGCCAGTCCCTAAATCAGCTGCTTCCAGGAGGGTGTAAAGAGAACCAGGTTTAGAGAACCAGTTAGCTTATTTCTGAGAGAATTAGTCAATTCACTCTGCTGCTCCAAAAGGTTCCCCAAAACTGTCAGATCACTGGGAAGTTGTTTAGTACTAGCCATAACTCGGAGTTATGTTTGACCTTTATCGTCATAAACATGATCATTGGCTACAATTGTACAACTTTGAACATCTACAAAAGAAAATGATAAGAAAATGTCCTTCTAGGGGGTATTTAGACAATACCCTTCTTTTTCAGTAGGGGTGTCTCAGCTCACCGCAGCTGCCTCCTGTTCCAGTTACCTGAGGCTGCTCTGCCAAAGAGCTGCCTTGACGTTGTGGGTGCTCTGTGGTCACTCAGGGTGAGACTTCACCTTTTGTAAATGGGATGGCATTTCCTCCTTTCTCTGTCCTTTTTGGCTTCTTGTTTTGGCCTTTTCAGCTTTTCCTTCTGCTTTAGGACTTGATTAAATGTACGCTGAAAATTTTTTTCTTTTCCTCCTTTTCCATCTGGGAGACCACTGATCAATCACCTCATGCTGCTTCTAGACTGGACTTCTCTCTGCGTTCCTGACCTTGTGTGACTAACACTATCCTGGGATCCTCAGATGCCATATCTTTTCTGACTTCAAACTGATTTTCCCTATTTGCAGCATTCAGAAATCCCAGAGTGTTTAAACACACGCATATCTCATTGGATTTGACATGTGGAGCTTGCTGCAGGCGTTTCATGCTTCTCACACAATAAACTAATATATATGCCAGATTTGGCACAAAGTCCTGTCCTAAATTACTCCCCCCACCTGCCCACTCTTGCTTTGTGTTATTTGGAGGATTTTGCTATTACAGAATACTGTGCTTCCAGGTGCTGTGTTGCACCTGAGTTTGCTCTCCTTAAGGCATAAGAAGATTATGTTCTGCCCATTCCAAGATTTGTTTCCTTTTCAAGCTGAAAATATAGATGCTCATGTGAATGTTAAATTTACATTAGAGTTACGTTCAAGATCTCCAGAATGGCAGTTCCTGCAGGAACCTTAAAATCTAGAATTCTGCTAGACTTCTGTACTGTGTCTTGCCTGTGATTTGTTGTTGCTTTGCTTTTCATCCACTTTGGCCACGTACATTTGACATGAAAATATAGGAGGGTTCCAGTGTATGAAACATTGAAAATGTAACTGCTTTAACACCAAAAGATCTAAAGGTGGTGTATCTCTAATATCGTCTTATTCTGATTTTCGTTTACAGGCTATGTATCTATATTGGTAAAATGTTGCCATTGAGAGAAAAAACTTACTGTTGGCCAACCATTTTTTCTAACTCTTGGAGGGTTTCACAGTTAGTGTGTTTCCTACCTGCATCCACTGGAGCAGCTGTACATGTACCTGTGTACAATTTTGGGAGGAAAACTACTTATAATAGTTAGAACCCGTATGAGATATAAACTGTGGCCTCATGTAAGCATGATTTCAGTTCTTCTGAAGTTAATGGGAAATAAGTGTGTGCTTCTACAGAAGTGTTTCTTGCCTTTGGAGCCATCTTGCATATAAATGCTGCATCTTGTGTGAGTCTAATATAGACAGGGCAACTCAACACAGAGCTGTGAAAGAAGACGGAGATTTCAAAAAAAGTAATTACTGCAGCATGTTATAAAATGGTTGTTTGTTGTCTCCTTCTCATCAACTTTTCCCTAAGACTATTTACTTAAAAGCTCCTCAGCTATTTCCAGGAATGCAGTAGATATAGCCTATATTTTAGGCTATGTCCACTCAGTAGAACTCTAAGCCCACAGTGCATGAGGGAGGATGTGCACTGGTGTAGTGCAGTAATGCTGCAGTGCTGTGGTCTGCCAGACTCTGCAGGTATCTAATATAAACCTCTTTTTTCTAAGGTGCTCACCCTCTGAAGTAAAAAGTAAACATTTAAATGCAGCTTTGCTGTTGGGCCATTTTTCTTTCTTTTGTATAAATTGAGTCTTCTAAAAGTTCATGATGTTGATGCCTCCAGATAATTTACCAAAATCACATGGACAGAGAGAGGTAAATGAGAGGGTCTACAGCACAGGGAGTACGCAAGAGACAGGAGAGGTCATAAGGCAGATGGAAAGGAGGAACTGATAAAAATTTAGCATCATTTTATGTGTGTTGCATATTGCCAATGTTTCTGTTGAATCATCGGGTCTTGTGATTTTAAGAACTTTACTCCCTATTAAGGGTGTGAAAATACAGCAGATAGCAGTGAAAATACAGGAAAGAAGGATTATATACTTCTGTAACCTGCAGAAGTATACTTTCTTGTTCAGACTGATAAGCTGTGGGGATCATAATGCTTTCATTGCTGTATCTGTGAATGCATTTTCTGGCCTCTGCTCTGAATCTAAACAAACCAACTTAAGCAGCCCTGTAAGTGACCTTGATTGAGTCTCTCTGCCAGAAAGGGAGACTTCTCTCCTTAGCAATTTCAAATGGAACAACTTTCATTTGTCTGGCCTGTGTTCTTTGTACCAGATCTTAATTTTTCTAAAAGGTGGGAAAATAGTAGTAGTTTGGGAGTGTGTGAGGGATGAACCAAAACAACTTTTAACTACTTGGATCAAATTCAGCCTGGAAGCTGAAGTACAGCCCCAAGCAGGGCTGTATTTGGCATCATCAGACACTGCTCCATGGCTGATGGGCTGGATTTGTCCTGCCTGGAATTTGAAAAACAGGCTGTTTCTTGTGCTTTCTTCACTCTGATGCTTATTAAGAATTTGACCTTTTGGGAGGTCAGTGTTGTGGTGCACCCAAGAGTCTTGTAGGTGAGTGGGTATTTGAGCTAAATCTCAAATACAAGTCAGCCCTGCAGCTATTTTAAGGAGCAGCATCTTCTCATTATGCTTATGGCAGACAGGCTGCCACTTTAACATGGCTTTCTGTGTTGTATCACTCCTTTCTGTGTGCGGCTTTTTGCTGGGACCCAAAAGCTTGTGTCAGATTTAATCTCTCACTTCTGTGTTTAGCTCATGTTGAAATCTTTGTGCTACTTTGCCTCGCTTCATTTAAGTGTTCATATGACAGTTATTTGATTTTTCTCATTGCTGTCTGCTAGGTGAAATGGGGCCATCTGTTTACCGCTATGAGTTTTTCTACTAATTTTCCTAGACGTCAGCTCATGACTGATGTCCACGTGCAGGATTTAAGAAAGCCTATTTTGGCTGGCATAGCAGGCTGTCTGTCTGTGCACATGCCTAAAGTGATCTCCTGCTGGGGGTTGGGAAGGGATTTCCTCTAGGACCAGCACACAAAGAGCCAGAAGCATTTCTGAAGGAGGGAAAAGCTCACATTCCTTCAGGGCATCAGCTACCTGCAGCTTAGATGGAGACATGCCAGCCTTTTGCTCAGGAGACTGGCTTGGTTCTGGCATCTAGATACTCATCTCTTTGCCTCCCTATGTACCACAGCAATTATTACACATTGTCCAGAAGGAATCCCTGACATCCAGTTTCTACCTGCTGTATTAAATCCCCTTAATTTTATTTCTTTCTGGGTGATTCGAGGGCACTGTGGTCTGTAGCTCCCCACAGTGGGAGATCTCTGGAAATGCTTTAGGCTCCAGTGAGTTTGCAAGGATGGAGGAAGGGTGATTGGGTTTGGGTTTTTTACTATCTCTGCACTTGGCCTGTTTCACCCTTTGCAGGAGGTAAAATATGTCCCAAGTAATGAGTTTTGGGTTTTTTTCAGTTTGTCACAAGGTTCAAAGGAGTAGAGACGCTTGGTAGATCTCATCTCCACTTTGGGAAAGAAATTTGAGCAGCCCTCAAATTCCTGTTGCACTGCTGGAGAGTGAAATCCAGGGTATTTTACTGAGGGCAGGAAGGGCAACATCTCTCATTAGACCAAATACAAGCATACAGGCATCTGCAAACCAAACAGTCACAAATTAGGAGCTATAGGCTTTATTTGGTTTTATTTGGGTCAGGTTTGACTCAGATGATGTGGTTAACTGTTGTCCTGTGTTTCCATCTGCGTCTCTGAAGAGCAGTGCGTGCTCTTCACATACAGGGCACAGGAGATATGCCACAGCTCAGCTAGTCCCTCGTGGGAAGAATTGTTTGGAATGTCAGTGTCTGAACTGACTCCTCAAGTGGGCGTGGGATTGGTTGATGACCACAAGGGAGAATAAGGGCAAGAAAATGGAATGGAGAGTTGTGCCTTTGTCAGGTCCCATCTGCAGCTGCTGGAAGTGGGTCTTAGATTGAGACTGGTCTTGAATGCATTCAGTCTGTGTGGAGGGGGAATGCCCCTCATGGAACAGCTTTTAGCAGAAGCAGACCTTGTCTAGGATAAGGTGTCCTCTGAGATCAAAACTCAGAAAGGTTCCCATAGCTGGTTCCATAACATGCAAATTGTGGGAAAGACAGCGGTGAGCACTGAACTGTGCATGGACTTCTTGGCCCTGGCCCGTGGACCTGAGTCTCACCAAGGAGCATTGAGCCACATCCACCACTCTTGACCAGGTGTGTGAACTGGATATTTAGTTATTTCAACAAGCAACCGCTTAAGCCAGCATTTTCCCAGCTGAAGCAGCACAGAATAAGACTTTTCATAGTACACACTCTCGCCATCTTATAGGTAGCTGTCGCACAACACAGGAAAATCCCGTGTTGAGTTTCCAGCTTTACAATTGTTCTTGAGCATGAGACAGTCCTAAAGAACAGAACAGGGTATTCCTCCAGATCTTCACTTCATTATGTTACTGTGACTCGTTTATTTTCTTTATATCTGTGGATAATGCTTTAAAATGGGTTTGAATATTTCTTCAAAAGTATGATTTACATTCTATATTTGGTGTTAACAACCTTAGTTTACGTGTGTGTGTTTGCTGCCACTTGCTATTAGTTGCATTTAATTCAGCTGAAATAACAAGCCTCTACACAGATTAATCTTCTGTTCATAATCTGTTTTGATTCCAATTCACTTCTTTGTGTGTCCCAGCACTGGGATTCCAGCCTTCCATCCGTTACTGCACCTTGCAACAGAAGTGATATCTTCTAGTCAGGACTGGTCTCTCTGGAGGAAAGGAAGATCTGTGAGGAAAATTTCAGAACCAGTACACTAGTTTAGCATTGAAACTTATGGGCTGCAAACCCAACAGAAAAATAGGAGTAGTCTGAAAACATTCAGACTTTTTGGACCATTCCCACAGGGCTGTTTGTTCAGCCTGTTGCAGACATTGTGTGCCTCCAATCAGTATTTAATTTTCTTTTTTCCTTATGCTTATATATGTACTTCATATAATGTATTCAGGAAGGACGAGGAAGGAGAAGGAAATCCTTCATAAGAATACTCTCAATAACCCCTGGCAGCTCCCTTCAGGACAGTCCTAGCCTGAAGTAGTCTAAACCGTTTCTTAAATATATTTCATAGTTTTTTGATTCAGCTCTGACTTGTGCCCTATGTTTTTTGCCACAAAAGCCATAAACTGAAGGAAACATAAGCACAACACATCTTTATTTTTGGTTCTATAAAATATACTAAATTTAGCAATAAAAAATGCTGATATATTTTATATGATAACTTCTGAAAAACAGGTAGTGAAGAGCTAATCTTTAAAGAGTTTGAAGTATTCTAGAGGAATGCTACCCAACTTGTTTCACTATAATCATATTTGAGTAGTACCAACAGTGATGGTCTTCAGTGGGGACTGTGCTTCACACACTTAGGGTTTATTATCACACTGAGTGATTTCAAAAAATAATTTTATTTATAACCCTAAATAAAAGCATGTGAAATTTTGTTTTATGGATAAATCATCATTGCACCTGTGCATTTAAGTAGCATCCCTGTGTACTGCAGCTGGAAATTGAAAACCTGATTATTTCCAGGCAGGTTGTGATACAGATCTGTGTCATTGCTCTAATTCTTGACAACATTTGCCAGAGTTTTAAAAGTCAAACCCCAGTGCCCTGGAAACTACATTTTGCTACGGATGCAGTTTAGTAAGGGTTTTCCAGGGAAGAAGGTTAACGGAGCACTGTGTCCAACCATTCCTGTCTCATGAACTCAGCATTGTTAGCGGAGGGCTGCAATAACATCTTTGCTGCAAGCAGATTTACACAGATACACCCAGAACAAACATTTCCTGTCATTTTTTATCTTCTTTGTTAGATACAAACACAAATGTCTCCAAGGACAATCAAGTGGGAACACTTTGAAATGAACCCAAGCAGTGAGCAAGTGCATTAACATGCAGGGTCCCGTTTGAGTTTTCTAATTAAACTCAATTGTGTTCTCTGACCTGCATTTTAAATACTGAATATTTAGTGAGATTCATGCTTTTTTCCTCCTAGCCTGGCTCCTTTTAGGCATTGTTCAACATGTGAATAACTCCATTAGGGAAGTGTGAAAGCACTGGACTATGCATTGAGTTGCTATTTTGACATTACAAAGGGAGATGCTACTAAGCTGTAAATTACAGAATTGGACATCATTGATTTGAATTCAGAACGGTTTGGCCTGAAAAGCTGGGTTTAGCTATTTGACCTGCCATGACCCATTTCTGTCCTTTGTTTAGTAGGTACCTGAGTTGCTTGCTAATTTTTTCCTACTTTCCTGTGTACAGAAGTCTAAAGTATTCAAATATTTTAGCCCATGTCCCTTGATTTATTGAAATAAAAATAATTTTGTGCTTCATCATAACATGAGATTTCTAAACATTTCTGAGGCTGCTCTTTCTCTCTTTTTTTTTTTTTTCTTCCCAGCACGCCACAGTTTCAATAGTGTAGTTACAAGAAGAAAATTGCATATAAAACCCATCAAATTCTGGACATTGTTGGAGCTAACATTTAATATAGTATTTACAGTTTCCCAAGATGAGATTGTAAAGGTACTGGGTTGGAAACCTGGACTCCAGGAAGACATGGGGTACTCTCTGCCTGAGCCATAGCCTAGTGCAGAGCTCTGCTTGCATGTTGGAGGGACAAAGTTGGGGCAGTAAGACCAGTATGATGAATCTGTGCTGTGCTTGAGAGGGATGCTCAAGAGGCAGCAGTAGCCCTTATGAGATGCAGGGAGAAGTGGAAAGAAGCAGTGAAGAGAGGAGCATCACCTGCTTTTTCAAATGAGACTCACAGAAGGGTTGAGATTTAAGAGACTTGGTGTAGTTCCCTGGATTTTCCTGTTATTTACTGAATTAACTTGAAAATTTGGAGCATTGCAGAATCATAATACAAGTACAGGTCTTTATTTTCTACTCCCAAAACCTCTTAAACTGAATGCATGAACACCTCAGCCAATACATGTGTGGGTGTAGATAGACTGTTCAGACGAAAGCCCCAGACCTTCAAAAGGAAATCCACTGGACGCAAAGCAGATGCCCATTTGCCATCTTTGCAAATAATTTCTCTTTTTCAAGCAGCTGGTGCTGGCTGTTGTCAGAGCCTGCTCTCCTGAGCAGGTTGCTTGGGTCACTGGTCTGACACCATTGCTGTTCCGGCAGTGCCACTGTGGCTGCTCTGCATCCTGCCTGCACCTCCTGCCTTCCCTCTGTCCCTATGTTCCCACACTGAAGAGTGCAGCTTTTCAGAAACATGGACTCTGGACTTTGCTAGTGCAGCAAGGTGCCATGGTGGAGGGGAGCTTGCTATGGCGTGCTGAGGCTCTGCTGCTGCCATGCTCTTCCATGGGGTTAATGTTCTTCCAAGCCAAGTGCTCCAACCTGCACAGCTTGCTGACTCAAGCTTTTGAAAAGACAGATGTACTGCATCAGGATCACTTCACCAAGTTGTTTGCTTCCTACTCCCTTTTTGAGGCTAGGCTTTGGAGAGGCTAGGAGAAATGGGAAAACACATCTTAATGTTCTTACTTACTCTGCTCCCATAGGGAGGCAGAAGATGCCTTCTTGGTTGTTGCCAGTTTTCCTTGACTGACACAAGATTATTGTCCAAGTCTGGAAGAGGAGACCTTCTGAGGCTGAATTATGTTGTTTATCCTTCCTGGCTGTACATTAAGGAATGTGGAATTTTTTGTTTTCATTCCCTCAATGCAAGTTATGAATATAATGATCCTTTGCCCAGCATTTGGTCTGTAGGTTGGCTGATGCAGGATCATAAAAGTCCTCTGTACTGGGCAGATGAAGCTGATATAAAAGGTTTTTCTTAGTGCAGAGAGGAGCTGGCACCAAGCCCTCTGCATCTCTTTCCATTTCAGTGCAGATGATTTGCAGGGAGCTATAAAAGACATGGACTGTGAGTGGCATTGCTGGGAATCTGCAGTGAGGAAGAAGTTCTTTAGCTGACTGAAGCAGCCATCAGCTGGCTCCAGATATGAGCTGGCGGCTACTTCTGCCTGCAGCCGTGAGCTATCCCGGCTGATTGCAGCCACAACTGAGAGCTATGTCTGGAGATGGGCAGTAATGCCAGAGAGCTTCCTGGATGGTGTGCACAGGACTGTGATGTATGATGTGGTAGTGTGAAGAAATGATAATTCAAGAGTGCTCATCATTGTGATGTAGTAAAAGTTATGCCTAAGCTTAAAGGAGCAGAAAGGAGACAACAAAGGCGGTGTTAAAGGTTTGACGTTGGCACAAGGCCAGTGCCCCTATAACGATATACTGTCCCTGGTATCTGTTGTGAGATGTGACCAAAAACAGAGCAAAACAGTTTCTAATTTAGAAAGCAAGAGAAAAACTTTATTACTAATAATAGGTAAAGAAAATACATACAGAAGAACATGGAAACTTTTAAAAAAAAACACTCTTCCTCCCCCCCCCCCCCAGTTCTCAACCTAACAAAACAAACTGAAAATTTTTCATCACGTTACTACCTTTTAGATAATTAATCTTCAGTCTATTACCACCCTTCCGATAATCAGTACTCAGCTCGTTGAGGAGAGATAGGAGTCCTTCTTGCACCACATCGTGGCCTCTTCTTCCATGTCCAGTGCTCTCACCACTGTGCATGGACCAGAGCTGCTTCTAGGGTTTCTCTTTTTAAAGATGCTTTGGTTAGTTCCAAGAAACGACAGCCTCTCAAATTTTGGGGACACTTCTCATCTCTGTTCACACTACTGTCTACTCTTGGCTCCAAGCCAATGCCTCTCTCCAGATACAGCTTCTATGTTATAGGAAAAAAAATGAGTCCGTCCATGGCTATACAAAAGAGTCCAGCCAAAGCCACTCCATCATCTCTTCTCACCTAGGATTCTTTTCAGCATTCTTACTCTATCATCTTTGCTTAATTCTTTCTATCTTTCTTCTTCAAATTCAGGAGGATTAGCATTTATAAAGTTTCCATCATTTACGAAAAGGGTTAAAATCTTGGGCTTTGTTTCCCCAGAACTCTCACGGTATCTTTGCTGCTGGGCACTCTTCTCACGCCACCCCCCCATACTCTTTCGGTCGTGCTGTCTAGTTGTTGATATCAAATTTCAAGGTGACGAAGATCACAGACACGGTTTTTTTTCAGTCTCTCTCTCCGGGGGGGAAGGGGGGGGAAGGGAAAAGAAGGCTGTCTGCCACCCTTCCATCCTGCAGGATTTTCCTCTCCCCCTCTGTGCCCGAGGTTCCGGCCCTACCTCACCCAGGCCGCATGGCTTCCCCTCCCCCGCCCAGCCAGCCGCTGGGCAGGGGAGATCCCTCCGTCCTCAGGGACCGGAACCAAGAGAGAGCTTTCCGGGGAGCCCTCTGCTTTTAACCCCTTGTGTTCTCAGAGGCGGATCCTTGTCCTCAGTGGCCACACCAGGTGCCAGTCTTTAAACCTGAGCACTCATTGGTTTGACCACTGAAGTTCAGAAAAAACTCATTTTTTCCAAACTACGACAGGCGGGAAACAAAAGATGTACAAAGAAAAATGTACAGATAAGGATGTACATAGCCTGCATTTCCTTAACCATTTTTTGCTTAATTTCATGCTTTTGGAGACATTTTCCCACCTGATTGTTACACTTTTATAACAACCATGGTGTACAAATTAAACAAATGGCTTGTTCCATTTTGCCTTTTCCAGTCCTGCAATATTCTCCTGAGAAGCGTGATACAGAAGTTCTCTTGGCTATAGCTGCCAAGTAACTTGTTCTGATGGAAACCTGCTGCTCTTTGAAGCATCCCGTCTAGGAGTTTTCTCCTGAAATGTGAGGTATAGCAAACATTTCTGGTAGTGGCAGCTGCAATACTTACTCTTTGTTACCTGAACAGCTTGTGCTTTGTGTGGTTTTGATAGAAATGATACAGTAAACAATAAAGAAACAATATAGTAAAATGACTCCCTGGTAATTTTACCCGCTTGTTGAATGTACTCACTTCTCCCTCTAAGTTCTTGTGGATTCAGGAGGCCTGAGCAATCTACATTTATCAGCTGCTACTTGAGATCATGGGAGTGCTGTTGGCACTGGAAGCAATGATTCCCCCTTCCTGAGTTTACTGAGACCAGAAGAACATTCCATCATGGCCTATGCACTTCGCCATGGCAGAACACAGAAACTAAGAAATCATTCCTTTAATCTGGCTGTTAGAAATTTAGATGCCAGCAGTGATATAACAGAGAGCTCTATTTTCTGTGCTTTTATTGCTTTCTGTGTATTGTAGGGTTTGAGTTAGTAGTGATTTTAAAGCAGTGCAATTATGGTATTTATTCATTATGTTTGCTGATGACAACAAGCTATGGAGTGTCTGTGGGCACATCTGAAGGCAGAACTAGAACTCAAAAGGATTTGCACAAATTTCAAAAATTACATGAAAAGGCATACATATGTGAGGTTGATTTGCAATAATCAACAGTGCAAACACAAGCTGAGGGGAGAAATCCAGCCAGGGAGCGCATCTGCAGGAAAGGATCCAAAGAGGGGCTGGAGGTTTTGTGGCAGATCTCAAACCAAATAGAAGACAACAATCTCATACTATTGTGGAAAAAAAAATCCAGTCTTCATATGAGTATGTACAGATTGGGTTGTTCTTTGCAAGATTTAGTTAGTGAACCTTCTCCTCCTTTTGGCCTGTGCAGTTGAGCTGGGTGCCACGCCCCATCTGGCACACAGCACTTGCTAAAGGGATATGGCCACTTGGTCAGAAGCTGGAGGTATGTTCCATAAAGGATAGTGATCTTCACATTTATGAAGTGGGATAGTAACACAAAGGGATACATTGGATTTTGTAGCTATGGGAAGTAGTGAGCTTCACTGAATGTGAGGGCTGGACAACAGAGTGGTTTTGTGAAGTGAACAGAATGGGTGATGTGGAACTTCTAACATGGGAAATTGTTAAGACTAAAGGAAAGGTCTGTCCAGAGAGATGCTGGTGTAGCTCATCTTGCGTTTTGAGTCAGAGGATCTCTTCATGCCCTTTCCAGCCCCTTTTCTTCTCCGTGACTAAAAGAAAGTAACTTTGCAGCTGAGCAGACCTTACACCCAAATGCTATATTGGCTGTGTTACATTCTCATGGAAGCTTGACTGAGTGGGAAGGAAATTAATACTCTCCCAAGGCCACTTGATGGGAAATGGAAGCCCTTCAGAGAGATCAATAATAATATGTTTCCTTTCCCCACCCCAGAAGAACTAATAGGGGCAAGAAGCATTTGGCAAAAAAAAAAATGGCTCATGACTACAAAATTGGACATAGAACCTTGTCCAGATGTATTTCCTACCCTGTGCCAACATGCAGTGTCATTATGTGGGCTATGTCAGCAGGACATTGGCAAGGAGAGAGGAGCTGGATTTGCCCATTGAAGCATTCAGCTGGGGAACAGCGTGCACAGGAATTCACTTTCATTAAAGTAGCAAGTTCAGCTGGAAGCACAAGATGTGCACAGGCTGCTGCTCTCTATGGGTTTATGTTGGCTCTGTGAGCACAGTCTGAAATCAGAATGATGGAAATGCAGCATCCAAAATACAGCGAACACCTGCTCATTGATTTTCATAAACTTTCTTGTTACATCTGTACCACATAGGCAACTCCGAGTACTTGCTTTCTCCCTCCTTCTGTGCAACAACCAATCACCTTTTTAACCAAAAAGAAAATTGAAATCAGGTCAGAATTTACTTTAAAGAACAAAATTACTATTTATGCTGAATATGAAGCAATTTGGGCTTTGCACAATAGAGAGTAAGATGGTAATTATAGTTTGTCATTTTTCCCTCACTCATTTCCAAAAAAAAAAACAAGATGATTTGGGATTTGTTTGGCAAATCTGATACCAATGCTTACTTCTTGAGTTTAAAGGGGGGAAAATAAGATGGAAAGTTCAGTCCCAGACAGAAAAGAAATGTCTAGGAAAATAACAAATCAAGATGCTAATAATTCCATGATTCCATTATGGTGTGTATAAGCTTGAGTACAGTCCAAGGAGCTTTAAACTTCTGGATACTGATACAAACATGTTCATATAGAGTGGATGGTGTGTCATAACCGTAAATAACAGGGGTGATGGAAGAGTCCTGGGGGTAGTTTTGAGACAAATTTGCTTTTAATGATGCCCCTCAAAGTTTTAGCTTTAACTTCAGACAGGTCAGATTTCACCCTTTGGAAATGATCCTCTCTGGAATGAGAAATGGACCAAGCTTTTATATAGGTGGATGGGTTTCTCTCCAATTTCTGTGAATTTTGCAGGTTAGCTTTGGGAGTTAAGTTATGCAAGTAAATTAGAAAAAATGGAAAAAACGTGCATGTGGTTTTAGAAAAACACTATGAATACATTAACACTGAATGAGAGAAGAGGGAATTCATAAAACGTTTTACATTCTACTAATTCCTGAGCTATGCAACAGATGTAAGAGTAAACCAAGTGGCACTGGTAGAAAAAGCTTCTTTGCAGAGTTCAGTGGACATCTGGCTACAGTTAAGGGATGCTTTTTTAATACAAAGTGAATACCCTGTTAAAATATGCAGTCCTATAGGTTCAGCATTGGGAAGGGCCTGCATTAGTCAAGGGCACTGTGTAAACAGAGATGTATGCTATTGGGGAAATGTTCAATAACCGCCATGTTATAAGTGTTCAAATTTGTTTGGCTCTGGATCGGAGAGTTGCCCTGATGAGCTGCTCCAGATTCAGAAGGAATCAATTGAGAAAGAAAGAAGGACCCCGAACTCTGGGGAATCTTCCCTCTTGACAGCTGCCTTCAACTCTGACATTGGTTGCAGGAGATTGCTGACTTAGCTTAAGACCTTCCTCCAGATGCCATAGAGGCATCCCCAGTATTGCTACTGCTGGTGGTGTTGCCCCCTTGGTAGGCTCCATGCAGAAGTAGATGCAGAAACCTGGAGCTTTTGGACAGGGCAGATTCCTTGGCAAGGTTTTTGAAGGCTAGTTATTAATTTCTAAGAAGTGCAAGACTTCTTACCTTATGGATGTTTTAAGGCTATCAAATCTTTTCACATCAAAACGTTCAATTTGTTTTCACAGGACAGGAGTTGTGCTCTCAGGAATATTGTCATTCCATTGTCTACTTAATCCCTTTCTGAGGTTTTTCTGTCTTTTAATGCAAGTTTCTCCCTGTCTCCTATTTACAGCTGAGCTGTGCTTTAAGAAACTCACAAATCCTTTGCATTGCTTGCTTTTTTTTTTTTTTTTTTTTTTTTTTTTTTTTTTTTTTTTTTTTCTTTTTCAGAGGAAACAGGTATGACACCAGGAATGAGAAATTAGTGGGGTAGGACCAGATCCTAGTGATATGGAAGTTTCTTCTTTGATAAAACTTCAAATACAACATTTCTCTGTAGTCTAAATAACGATGTGGTACACACTGCATATTCCTGCTGGGAGAAACATTTCTAGTGACAAGACCTCCTTGTATTAAGAAAATACCTTGAAGACAGTATTTTATACCCTTCCTTTGCCAACTTCAGCAAAGTCCATGATATCTCTGTTCTTGTAGTCCCATCATCCTTTTCCATCCATGGCTGTTTGCCTCTATTCATACATCTCTCATCACATTTTTATTTTCTTCTCACTAGAAGACTTCTTGGGGTAAGATCTCCTGCTGTTTGTCCCTTTCTTTTCCCTTGGCCTTAACTGTAACTACAAGTGCAATAACCATCACCTATGTGTGATACACATTTTTTATTTCTCCACCTGCAAATCTCTTTCCAAACTGCAGTCCATTCTCTACAAGCTACAATTTAGCCTGTTTCAGATACAATTTCATCTGACCTTTCTTAAGGCTATCTATTAGCTGTTCCTTGTGTACCTAGGATGGTGAACTTGGTATTTCATTCCCTACCTTTTTGGATCACTGTAAGCTGCAGCAGCCTCCATCCCAGTGTACCCTCAGGCACTCTGTGTCTGAGGTAGTACTCTGTATATCTGTATGTTCTCAGTGTCTTTCTGCATAACACCTCCAGTGTATGGTCTTTCTTATGCTGAAACGTCATACAGCTGTCATTTCATCTAGGCTTTTAGAATTCTGTATCTGAATTAACCTGAAGCATTTTTGTTTTGTTTTTGGCTTTTCTGTGTGCTGCTATTCTTTCTCTGCTTTTCTGTAATGAATCTAACCAGTCTTTTGCGGTCAGAGCAGTTCACAGGTGATTCTCATTGCATGGCTTCTTTTATTTATTGTCAGATGTTGAATCCTGATTCAAAGCAGCCTGCAACATGAGCCTCTCTCATTCCTTTATAATATTTTCTGCTTTCTCTCATTTTCTCCACATTAGAAAAAACTCCCTTTGAGTACCACCAGAGCTGAAACACTCACCAGCTTTTAAAATAATGACTACCTGACCAAGTTAAGCTACTGATACAAAATCATAGAATTGTTTGGGTGGGAAAAGATCTTTAAGATCAAGTCTGGCTGGTAGCACAGTACTATCCATCACTAAACCATGTCCCTAAGCACCACATCTCTCAAAATCATTGCTTATCTTGAAGGTACACATTTGTGCCTGGACCTGGAAGCTGGACTTCCTATGCTTTGTAGTCTATTTGGGCAGGATTTGCTCTGTTGGTACCACCTCCAAAACAATTGCTCTGGGTCTCGCTAGCAGAGATGTCCCTGAAAGGTGCCATGGTAATTCAAGGGGAGAAGGAAGTTTAGAAAGTATTTGGTGGGTTCCATCTGCTCACCACTGAGCCTGGCCTTTGAGTCTTTCTTTAGCTTTTTGTCCAGTATAGAAACAATTACTTAATTCCTTTCCTGTTTTAGGGAAAGTGCTGTAAACCTTTAGCCTGTGACCTCCCTGAAGGGCTGTGCTGGCAGGAGCATGCTTTGCATGTGCTTCTCAGCCCTTCCTGTGAGGCTGAAACTAAACATCCATGTTTGACTGCACTTCTGCAGTCTGGAGAAACTTCCCTTTGATCCAGTAAAACTGGAAACTCATCTTGCACATTTCATACACAGACCATGAAATTCAGCTTGTGAACTTTGCATGGCAGCAGTGCCAGAAAGCTGAAATGCCTTTGTGTTTGCAGTAAAATGTATATGAGAAGTGAGCTATTGGGAAAATGAGTTCATCTTTTAACTTACTATTTACTACATGTCAGATTCGTAGGATCAGTGATGTATTCACAAAATATGTGAAAGAATGTAATAGGACTCAATACAAGGTCCCTAGTGATGGAATTTTACTAGGAGCCATCTGTACCCTCTGCTGTAGTTCCATCCCAAAACTTTTCCTTACAGCCTTCAGATGGGGATGGTCTAATGCTGCTACTAGAAGGAAATCATCTCATACAGTGTCAGTCTACTTTTATTCTGCCCTTCCTGGCTCACCCAATTAATTCTGAGAGCAAGAGTTGCCTATTAGGTAGCTAATGATGCAGTAATTTATGCTGGTTACATACCTCCTGCAGCTGATAATGCATCCCAATTACGTGAAGCAAGACAGAAATCTGGAGCGTCTCTTCCTTGGTCTTCCTTGCTTTTACAAGGAACAACATGCTCTCTTTTTCACTCTGCTGTATAGATCCATAGGGTCTGTTCAATGTTCTCCCCCTGAGGAAGCATCCCTTGACTGTGTTATGCTATAGGATGATTATCCTGCTTAGCCATGTTTGTCCTCAGCAGGCCTGGTGACTGCCAAAGCTGGCAGTGTGAGCTCCTCATTTGCACGGCGTGCCCAGCTGGGTGTCATGCAGCTTGATGGGAGTAGCCTGATTTTCTATGCAGACATTTCAATGGGGCCATAGGCAATAAATCGGTGTCCTATGGTGAGGGGTTTTTCTTTGTGTCACTCACAATAAGAATTCAGCCAAAGATCCTTTGTGTTTTATCTCCGAGACGAATGTCATCCTACACTAAAATGACTTGCACAGAGGATTACTTTAACATAACAAATATTTTTGAGCTGACTTACTGACTTGGCAGCGGGTGCTGGGAGCACTGCAGGCTTGTGCTGAGGATGAAGCTCATCGTTCTAATCAGTACTGCTCCTCTGCTGTCTCCTGCCTCTCTGAACCAGTTGTCTCTTTGGGGCAGAGCCCACATTTTTTCATTTGTTTTAATCTCCTGTATCTTTTTTTACATTGTGCTTTGGACCCTAACTAGGGTTGTGATGTGTGACAAGGGCTATTTTAATATGAATGTTTTTGAGGGCTTGTTCATAGTCCAGAACAACGCCTTCGCATTTATTGCAAAGAAATAGGCTGCTTTCTTTCAGTCGGTCTGCAAGTTACAGTCTTCTCCTGGTACCTGGAGTGCATTGAGCTTATGTGTCTGTGCTGCTGGTAAGCAAAAGCTTGCAAGCACTCTTGTCAATAGTTAATGCTGCCAGGCTGTTTTGGTTTGGTTTGTTTTTTTAGAAGGAGAATTTTTGTTGGTTAATTACTTAAACCGAGTAAAATGTTCAAAAGGCTGTAAATGACAGTGTTTCCAGCTTATTTTCCAAGGAGTTTTACTGAGAAATGAATAATGTGATACGCCCCATATTTAGATAATAATGATGAAGGTGATAAGTTAAATGGTAAGAAAGCAGGCTTAGGAGTCACGGTCTATAAAGAATTTTGTGTGCTTTTGACGTTACATGTCAGATGGAGGGGAAAAGCATGTCCAAAAGCCTCTGTAAAAACAGAAGACCTTCATTTCTAGTGTTTGAAAAGAGTAAGTCAGAGGAGGAAGGATGTGCAGGTGAATTTTCCATGAGAGAGACAAAGTTAACAAAAACCCAATGAATGTAGATTAAAAATGTAGTGGGAATTGGCAGTAGAGAGATGTTAAGGTCTCCTGGATTCCCAAGATCCATGGACTACCAGACTTCTCCAGTTATACCTTTGCAAATACCCTCCCTCTAACATTCCCACTGCTAGTGCTATGCTGCTCAACAACCTTTAGATAGAACCCACGGACTCCATGTATGTATAACGTCTGGCATAGGCAGGCATTAGTCTTTCTTGGAGGCTGCAGGTGCTACCAGACTCCACAGTGGAAACACTCTGGCCTGAGCCTGTGAGAGGGAAGGGAGACAAATCCAGAATCACTAAGACCCGGTGTGATAAATTAATTGTGTCTTCTTTATGCTCTGGTGGAAGCACCCAGCTCTGGTTTCAGCTGAAATCTGGGGACTTTCCCACAAACTTCATAGCACAGGACATGCTACAGAGGCAACAGACTAGGAGCAGAGTTGTGCTTTGTGTAAGGAAAGACTGCAAGCAACAACCAGTGCTGAAAGTCTGCTGAAGACTTCTGAGTCCCATGCCATGCGTCACAGAAGTCAGATACTTTTCACCCCAGAGCTTGGAGGCGACACCTCTGTTTTCTGACCATATGCACAGGTCCCTTTCCCTCTTCACCTGGAGGATCTCTCCTTCTGGAGTTGATTCTGGTCTAAAGAAGGAGCAAAGGAAAAGCAGTGAAGTGGTGAAAAGGTGTATTTGTATTGCCTCTGGTGTGGGCATGTCTGGATGAACTCCTGGTTTGACCTGAAGACTTCCTTGTTTTTTTTCTTTTCTTTTTTTAACCAGCAGTAGGGAATTCCTCACCAGCTTGTTCTTGCAGTAGCCAGGCCAACAATGACAAGAATGTGGAAATCAACTAAGCAATTATATTCACAGTGGTGGTTAAAAGCATCCCTTCATCTGAAACAAATCAGTTACAGTCCAGTGAAACCTGCTGTACCTATTGCATGTACATAATAGAGCCCTTGTGCATTTTCAGAGTGTGCCATACCACTTAAACAGGATCAATGAGAGGCAACAGGAGAGAAATGCTATGTTTTATTAACCAGACACAGAAAACTGGATATTCTTTTATTCAACCCTCTTCCACACAGAGAAATCTGCCATTGTATTTATAAAGGCATTTCTCTAGGTGCTGTTAAATGTTGTAGGAATGAAGTCCAGGAGTATAACTTGAAATTAACTGTGAACAAGAGCAATGAGCAGTTGCCAGGGTAGGAAAAGTTATCTAATAGACTTGAAATTAGTGGTAGTTACTGTGGTCTTGGTCACCTCTGAAAATCTGAAGTATTTTCTGTACCACTGGTGTTTAATCTGTGAGCCCCAGTAGTCCATGAATTGATTCTAAGCAAGTCTGTGAAGAGCGGTTAGGAACACAAGCACACAGCTGCTGAACAGCACTATACAGACATTTCTAAAAGAACATTTGTATCTTGCTTGAAGATTATCAGAGACCTACGACTCAAACAAGACTACCAAAATGAAATATGTTGTGATAGACAGAAGCTTACAGAAATCAGCCAGGATGTGCAAGAGGCAGTTTGGAAGGTGTGCCCTAAGGTATACTCCCAGTAACGTAAGCCCTTCATAAACAACTAGAGAATTTGATCCTTGATGTTTCTTGTCCTAAAGAATTGGCTTCTCTCTCTCAGATGTGAAAGATATTCATGGTCCTAGGCTGTACACCATAGAAACTCCTTGTTTATGGTGCTTTTATTATCTTTTTGTTGAAATTACTTTTCAGTGACTTAGTGGCTTTTAGGAGGTTCGGGAAGATTCTGCAGTGGGCTTTAGCAGTGTCCAGCCAGCAGTCGTAGAGTTAATGCAGCTAATGCCTGCTCTTGCTGAATTTGTTGTTTGAATTACTCTTTAGTCTGCACAATTATCTTGAAAGTGAAAACAAGCTGGTTCAGAGTGAATTGGACAACAGGGTCCTAAATGGGAGGGCAGTGTGAACTAGAGTAGCAAATTTTCATGGATTAATGGCCAAATTGTTGTCTCATTAAAGTCCAGTGGCAGAATTCCCATAGGCTACAATAAGAGACAGGATTTGACCCTAAGAAAAGATTCCATTTGAAGCATTTGAGTGTCTCCCAAAAGCCAATTATTAAATCAGAGGCGCCGTAATAACTGAGCTCAAATTTATTTCAGGCCCAGGAAACACAGTTAGGAGGTCAGTACATGCTCATCATGTCATTTCTATGGTGACTTCATTGCAAAACTCAGCACTGGGCTGTGTACAGGGCTGACAATAAGGCTGAGCCAAGAAAGAGCCTAAAAGAATTGCATTGTAAGGGATGAAAAGAAGCTGTTTCCATCAGCCACGTTGTCAAGCAACTTGGCAAAGCTCAAGCAAAAAGGTCTCTTCTGGTGACTGATTTCCGCCATGTTCCTCTTCTTTCAGTGCCACCACTAGTCACTGCCTGGCTCTGCTCCAGTCTCTTAAAGAAAGCTCCAAGTAATCAAATGTTTGCTGACAAAACCACACTAACAGAGAATGTCTGTCTCCTCGATACAATTTAATACCTGCACATCACTGTTTTCTTTTCCTCTAAGCAAACAAACAAAAAAAAAATCAACAGAAAAGATTCATTTACATGGCTCCATGTGAAAAATATATTGTGTTGTGTATTCACTTTTAGCTTCTTTTTTTCTTTTTGTTTGTTCATGGTTTAATAGAAGAAATCAACTGGTAGAGGCTTTCCCAAAATATCATTTTACCTCTAGCACTTTTGTTAGGGACACTAATCTCCTACTGATTCTGGACTCATTAACAGAATTACCAATGCCATGCATGTGCACATTCTTTTATTAAGCTGGGATGTTCTGAGCCTTAGAAATTGAAGAGGAGGTCTCAAAATTAGAGGGTGAGGAACTTGGTTGTCCAACAAACCACACATCTAGAAAAACTCATGTAGCCCCTTCAACAAAATAATCCCCTGTAGCAAAAGCAACTCAAGTGTTACAGCACTGTGGTGCAGAAATAGCATCCTGCTGGAGTAAATGATCTGGAGGGAAGTACTGGCTCACTGAGGTCTGACCTGTAACGAGAAGGAAACCTGATTTTATGTTTTGTCTTTATTTTCCTTAACATTCTTTCTCTTTGGCTGGCAGTGCTTATGCACATGTATGTCTGTAAGCAAGTTGTTGTTATCAGAAGACAGCCCCAAGACATGGTTTTTAGCTGAGCAGCCGGATAGCTTGTCTAGATCCATTCATTTGTATTCTCTTTTTCTTTCCCAGATGCTTTTATTCTGATTTTATGTTAGGGTTATTTGGCAAGGATTTTTTAAAATAAATTTTTATGGATTTTGTGTGTGTGTGTGTGTGTGTGTATACCCAACCTAGTTTATAAAATAAATAAAATACAGCCAATAGATAATATGTTCTTTCCTACTATCAGTCAGACTTGTGGAAGTACTTAGGTAGAGCTATATTAAATCTCTGGGATCTGAACACAAATGCAAATTACAGACATATTTTATTAACATATCTCTGATAATCCAAGTAGGTATATTTATGTATCTTCAAGCACCTAGATACACCTGGAAAGTAGCACTCTGTTTTCATGAAGAGAATGAAATTTTATTTTCATTTTGGCTAAATGGATCTTATTTTTGATTCATTTTCTTGAAGGAAAACCTTTATCAAATACAAGTTCGTTCTTCTTTATGAAATAAGAGTTGGTTTTCCAACTTTGTGGCTAGCCCAAACGCAGAGAAAATATTACACCTGCTAGCTAAATTCAATCCAAATACACTGAGTTCAGGGCATTTCACAAGAAATTAAAAGATTTATGTTTGAAAGAGTGCACTTCATTGGCTTTTTTATATCAGTACCTGGTACTGAATTTGGATCTGTTGATTCTACATAAATTAAAAAGCATGAGGTTTTCTTCCTAGACATGTAGCTTAATAATGCAATGTTTCTTTTGCTACAAATGTTACATTCATTTTAAAAGCCTTAAATCTGTAAGATCACAGAATCTTATAATATCTCTGACTGGAAGTGACCCATAAGGATCATTGAGTCCTACTCCCTCCTCCTGTCAGGACCTTGCAGATTTAGTACGATTAAATCTTGGTCTTACCACTGCTTCAACTTGCACTTAAAGGAGGCTTTATTTTTTAATAATAATTAGTAATTGTCATCGTTTACATTTATGTTTTTGTCTTGCAAACAATTTCCAAAATTCTGTTATCTGCTCTGGATTCAACATGAGTTTTGCTGTGGAGCCAGGGTTTTACCACTGGAGTCCAGTTTCTCTTAAGCTGGAAAGAAGGGCTAGGCTAAGTGCTAAGCCAAACTCTCAGGCTAAGGAACAAAGAAAGCTTATTTCACTTTGCTTTCTGTTTCAGTACCTATAAAGTTTTGCCAGGCCTAAATGTCAGCTTCATAATTTCCACCCTAGCTTGCTGCTGAGTGAAGGCCTGCATTAGGCTCAGAACAGATTTGCAAGCTTTGGGCAGAAGAGATGACTTTCAGTCGAATTTCTAAATTGCTTTAAAAGATTTAATTTTTAAAATTTATTCTAGCGGAAGGATTAACTCAGTCCTTTTGTCTTTAGACAAAAAACTGCTTATCTTTAGACTTCATATCACTGATTGTCATCCTGGGACTCAGACACAGAGACACCACCCTCCTTCCTTTGGGGAGTCCAGACTCCATCTGTGGTTAAGCTCTCTGTTGTGCCTTGTGTTTTTGAAGAGTTGTTAGGGCTTTAGAAATAAAAGGTTGTTTCAAATAGTTTCAGATACTGTTGCTGAAGAGGAAGGCTTTTGGTTATTCCCAGAAGGTCACACCCATGATCTTCTTGACATCCTCTGAAAGCTTCTTCCAGAGCTAGGTAACTTTGACAATATACATGAAGCTTGCACACAGTTTGCCTTGGGATGTGCTATCTGCCCTGTCTCAGCACCCCAGACATTGCAGTGGTTCAGAGACCAAGCTCTAGGTCAAAATTCAATCTGTATCCAAGGGCTCGGTGCACCGAAACTTAGTATGGGTTGGAAGCAATTTGAAAGATTGATTTCTTTAAAAAGCAAGGTTTAACATTATTGGCTTAAATACAGTGTGTACACTTGAACAGAAGGCTAGTGGACTCCCAACAGCCACTGTCCCAAAGGGAGCAGGTCACCACTCTGTGCCAGCATAAGTGGTTTTGTGATCTTTAAATCAGTGTGTACCAAGTTGCCTAACACAGCCTAGAGCAATAAATGTGTAGGAACTGTCTGAAGGATTATCTTTCTTTATTACTGACATTATTTGTGTACAGAATTCTATCATGACAGTACTAATAACAAGTTACTAAAGACTGTGAAAATAATCAACTTTTAGTGCAAATTTTTTTAATTGTGTGCTGAAGCAGCAATCAGGTTCATCCTGCAGGTTTGGCACTAATGGTGTCCATTTCCTTAGCTTCTGGCACACATACATCTGCTATTTGCTAGAAAAAACAAAAACTTTGCTTCGGGAAGTCATCAGAGGAAATACAATGACAGTGTGTCAGTACTGCAGCCCAAACAAAATGTTCACGGTTGTTCTTGAAAGCTCTGAGTGATACATCCTGGAAATAGCAACAGCCACAAGATAGTCTGATATTCATTATCACCTCTGCCACATAACTTCTTTGCATTTTCTGTGAAAGAAAATCAGAAAAGAGAGAGAGGACAGAAGAAGCATGCTACATCTGTGTTGTAACAGTAGAAGCTGCTCTATGAATGGAAATGCACTTGAGCTTGGAAATGCTCATGTCCAAGTGACTGGGAAACCCCTTGGGCTCTAGAAAGACCAAGTACTTCCTGGGGCAGTGCTGACCCTGCAGTGGGGGCAGAAGTATCCCATTGGCTTTCTTCTAACCATTGCATGCTAATAGAGAGCTGCCCGCACCAGTATCAGGACTGGGATTCCATCTCTCTGGCTCATGGGCTTTTGTCCAGCCTATGGCTTTTATTTACTGGAGAGGCTGCTGATGCAGTTGTATGCCCATTCTTAAATAACTGTTCAGTAACTCCCTGAGGTGCCGCTCAGCTTCAGGACTTCCCTTCAAGAGAATCTTTAGTTCATCAAAATCAGTAATGGATTAGTCAGTCAAAACTGCCAGCCTCTTCTCCTGGGTTTGGAAAGGATTCTGCTGTGTGGCAGCAAGTCAGACATGTTACAGAATGTAAGTGATGTTGGTTAATGACTGACCTGGAAAAGTCAGCACTTCTGTGTACTGAGGAGACAGAAGACAAAGCTTTTGTAAACACACAAAAGACATGCCATATGGACACATACTCTGGCAGCCATGCTTTTATTGTGAGTAATAACAAAGCGGAGTGTGACTTGTTAGGTTTTGTTCAGTACTAATCATGATGGCAACCTACAACTTCAGGAGTGCTCCATGACTCAGATTTTAGAGATAGCATGAACACTTCTTACATCTGAGTTTCAGGCCCAGGGGGAAGATGCTGGATATGATAAAACTCCACAGAGCCTTTGACAACTGCCAAAATCATACTGATGGTGAACTGTAGCCTTGTTTTCCCCAGAACATACTCTTGGACTGGGTTGCACGGGACCTTAAAGATCATCTAGTTCCAAACCCCTGTCGTGGGTTAGGATGTCACCTACTAGACCAGGTTGTTCAAAGCCCCATCCAGAGTGGCCTTGAACATTTTCAGGCATGGGGCATCCAGAGCTTCTCAGGGCAACCTCTTACAGTGTCTTACTACCCTCACAGGAAATAATTTCTTTCTAGTATATAATCTAAATCTGCCCTCTTTCAGTTGAAAGCCATTCCCCCTTGTCCCATCGCTACACGCCCTTGTAAAAAATATATGAATGCTATTCTAAAAAAAAGTCTTCCTTATGTCCGATCTAAACCTACCCTCTTTCAGTATAAAACCACTAACCCTTGTCCTATCACAACAGGCCCTACTAAAATGTCTGTCCCCATCCTTCCTAAAAGTGCCCTTTTTATTTTTAAAGGTCAGTAAAAGGTCTCCATCCAGCTTTTCAGCTCTGACAATGCAAACCTTCTTTTATTTTAAACACCAAGATAAAAATGATTTTACATTTGCTTTACTCTGATATTACTGCATTACTGTGGTGCCAGGCAGAGGAGAATCAAAGCCTTAGCCTCAAACCTGAGTTTGAGGGGTCTGTTCACAAAGATATGCCCTGCCCACAGGTCTTTCATGCTGGCCATGAGTGAAAATCATGTCAGCATTCCCAGAATTTGCAGACTCTGGCTCTGCCTCCAATGCTCCCCACACCACAACATCCCTTCTCAGCAAGGCAGGTATTATGAAGTTGAAACCCCACTTTGAATAGCAGGTTTGGAGGTTTGATTGGTCATGAGGTGCCTGAGTGAAATCAGTGCTTCAACCATAATCTTTACCTGATCCACCTATAGATCAAAATATTTTGGGATAACGCTTGTGTATTCAAAGAGTCTGGACTGTTTGTTACCCTTACTGCAGTCACACTTCATCTTTGTGTCATTTAGCCAAATTATTTCGGGTATAGAGGAATAGATGTTCTGCTGGAGGAAGGAAACCACTGCTTCAGCCTGGGATGATACTTGTTTAAGCTAGGACAGGCTGAGTAATTGAGCCGAGGTGGACAGGCAGCAAGCATGCCAACAATAATATTGATGCATTTTAAGCTATAGCATCTAATGTGATCAAGAACAGAACCAATTTATTTCGAAATTCATGTGAAGGTTTGCCAGAGGGGTGATTTACAGCTTCCTAGTAATAATGAACAGTTCAGCTGTCTTGACCAACATGTGGTCACGCATGTTACAAACTGACATAAACATTTCATAACATCTTGCTGCAATTGCTGTCCCACAGAAATGTTTGTCAGACAGCTCAAGGAATCAAAAGGGGTTTAATCTTCAAATTTCATCTCCAAGTAATTGTGCTTTCTCTTTTTTTCATTCTGAACTTGGATAACTTACTTCATACTGTCCTTGATTAAAAACAGTTGGAAGAGGAGGATGGGAATTTTATTTTTGAACTTTCTTTTTAAAAAATCTCAGGAACTTTATTAGGTATTTGATTTATAGTTTATAGAGCAGTGTGCGCTTTTGAAACTTGAAGTGGTTAAGCTCAGTCTTGAGAAAGCGATAAAAATTAAAGCACTTGTATGAAATTAGTGGTATTTTGTCACCTGGAGTATTTGGATGTAGTGTACCCACACCATATGGAAATGATAGAATTGAGATTTTGAGGAGCAAAGAAAGAGGAAAACAAAAGGACTGTATAATTGGAAGAATATTTAGAGGTCCTGAAGGGGAAGTTTGATAGAAAGGATGTATCATTTTGTATTGCGTTACTGTAGAAATTGCAGCCCAATGCTTCGGTGTCAGGGCCAAGTGTGCCAAGTGCTCAGCATTCAGCTGCATAGAATTTAGCAACAGCTCACATTGAGTTGTCAGTAAACAAAGATAGCAGGGAAAGTGCACACAAAGGTGATGAGAGCTGGAGACAGAGGGTCAGACTGCATGTGTGTGAGCACTTCATGCATCTTCCTTTTTCCTCTATGCATTAAAAGGAATAAAAATTTTGGAGTAAAGTATTCAGACAAGGGGACGGGTCAGAGGGTAGTCATGATAGGCCAGCTACTTTCCTGGTGGTGCCAAAAGTAACTTGGACAGTTAAATGGCTCTTATGGCTTAGGAAAAACATGTGTTTGGCAAAGCAACAGGCCCCTGAGGTCAGCATGGAGATCATTTTGGGACTGGCTGGAGGCTGGTTTGGAAAAAGACGGGCCCTGCGGCTAAGTGTTTGTATATATGTATACACACACACACACATATTTGTGTGTATACATATATATACCTTTAGCTACCTATCAGTCTTAAAAAGGGGTTTGTGAAATGCAGCCATAGAAATGCTGGAGTAAAAAGAGGAGAGCAACTTGCTTAATGCCTTGAGAGACAAAACCATTGGAGGATTGAGTCTCTGGGAGGCTGAGGAGTAGGAAGAAAAATATCACCATGGCACAGAGTATGATTAAACTCTAAAGTGAGCTGCCAAATTAGGACTGCACAAAGATGTCCAGAGGGAAGCTGGACACTCTTGACATTGCTGTATGCCTCTGGTGTGTTCCAGTGCCAATGGGCACTGCACTGGGGGATGGTTTCTCTGTTGAGCTCCAGCATTAGCTGCCTGGGTTGAAGTCCATCAGTGACATTGCCATGCAGGACTGCAGAAGGAGCAAGGGAAAAACGAAAGTTGTACAAATTACTCAAATAGGAAGTGGAGGCTCACACAAATCTCTTATGGGGTGCTCTGTGTTTACCTGCATGTTTAGTTGCCTTCAGGTGGTGGTTGTATCATTAAATGAGAGCTATGGGTGTTTTTTCTAGTGTGTTTGTTTTACTTAGATGGCAAATTTCTCAGTTAGAGCCTTGTCTGTTTCTCTTGTTCCTAACTTTTAAAAGAAAACATTGCCTTTCTCTAGAATCCTTTATCTGAGAGGGTATCTGAATGTTTTGTAAACACCGCAAATGTTCTGAAGTCAACATATGTTAGATCTCCTTGCGCAGCTCTCAAAATTGTGGTTCAGGAGCCAAGCCTGTTTCTCCTGGATTAGACAAGGATGTGCAGAGAACATCTGGTACTGCTCAAGAAGCTGCTGCTCAGGGTCCTTGCTACATAGCTTTGGTAGAAGCAACATGTGAAGGAGGACAGTGACAAGGACATAGGAATTCTACAGTGGAGAAAACATCTCTGGTAAAGTCAGTAACAAAACTACTCTTGGCTTCATTCAGATTCAGCTTCCGTCCAAACTATTTTCTTGTGAAACAGGTAATTATATGGCTGAGGCAGTGCTTTTCAGTGGTGTATAACTGAATACAGCATCAGCAATCAGCCATGAACTGTAATCCAGTTCCAGCCTACATTTGGAGCAGCCCATTTGCTGGTGTGGCAATAGCAAAAGAGATACAAATTGCAGAGGCTCCCACCCTGCAGACCTACAGCATGGTGCAGTTTATGTGCAAGCAGTAAGTGCACGAGTCTCATTTTATGTGATTTACTCGAAAGGGATGTCAAAGGGAACTTAGTGTTCTCTGTAGCACCAGACACAAACTATATGCAGCCACAATTCACAGGATCAGCTGCATGTACAATGGGAGAAGTTTCCAGACATTGTAAAACTGGCATTTAAAACTGTATTTTCTTAATATTCTGGATCACATTTAAACCTTAGAATTGCCTTGATCTTTCTTCTCAGACACACTTGCTCTTTCAAATTGATGATGATGGCTGGTTTTCACAGGCTTAGGAATGCAGGCATTGTCATTTATGCTGAATTCTTCCTGCCTAGTGGCAACATTATATTTGGAAGAAAAGTGTGTCTCCAGCATCACAGTAACTGAAATATTTGGGTTAGTGCTTGGCAAACTGCCTGCAGAAACTGATTTTACCCTGCCCCCTTTCCTCATAAGAAGAAATAATAGCTTCCCCCTTAGCTGAGACATAGGCACGTGGACTATGAGCTTTCCATTTCTATCCTGGACTAGCTCGTTTCACTTGCTAATTGGCATGAAAATCTGAGACAGTTGTAGGTGTAAAACTGATGTGGAATTATTTAGGGAGACTGGAAATAAAGCAGGGAGGCTTCATTTGCTTTGGAGTTAGGAGGGGCAATCCACCAAAATCTGTGTGCCAGGATTGCATGGGATACTTTTGATAAGGGACAGAGAATTTTGGGGTTTGCCTCAGAGTTCTGCCCAACAGCTCGGCAGTAGCCCAAAATCTGATGTCTTCATTACTGCTTACTCCATCAGGCCACTCTTGTCTACAATATTTTGCTACACAAAAGGAGGAAGCCAGCAAGTGCTTCACAATTTAGGCTGATCCAGGCAGGAATGATCTGCTCTGTTGTTTGTATGCACCATGTATCCCCCACCATTTGAGACTCAGCACTGCTCTGTTGCTCATAATAATTTTTCAGGATTTCTCTGGGGGTTTTCTTCCCCATGCCACCACATTTTTCTGTATACAGCAGTCTTGTTCTTGAAGTGATTTTAATCTTCTCCTTTACCAGACACTGAAACTTGTGTTTAGACACCTCATGCATGTAAACACATTTGTGAATCTAGCCAAAATCAAAGGAAAAGTCAGACTTATCTATCCCTCCAAAGAAATATTTTCATTAGCTTGGCTCGAACTTTGTGAGGATCTTAACATTGCTTTTGTGGGAAGAAGCAAGTATGCCAGACAAGCTGTTCTTTGGGGAATTTTGTCTCATTCATTTTTTAAAAATCTGTTTTTCTCAATGCAGCAGAAACTTATTTGCAGACAAAACACATAAAGTCTCTAGCATATAAGGGGTTTTTTTTATATGGAGGACAAATTGCTACCCTGGAGGCTGACAAACTGCAGGAAATTATAATGAGTTCTCTAATAACTTTGGTCTAGAGCTGTACTGCTGCAGTCTGAAATCACGGTGAAGGGTTTCAGGAGTTTTGCACTGCAGTTCCTCCTATGGATTAATTAATAAGTCCCTCAAGATATTTGTCCCATGATTTTTATTTATTGAAGAAGACCTCCTGCAACACACATCTTTGCTGCTTTTTGCCTGGGACCCTGTCACATCTTGCCCCAGGAATGTCCTCACCAGGAAAGAGTTTACTTAATTCTGTGAGATTAAACTGTGCAGGATCAGGTCCCTCTGGCACAGGGGCTTTGTCATGTTCCAGTTCTGCTCAGTCTTACGTTGGTGTAAGTCAAAAGTCACTGAGAAGAATAATAGAAATGTAATCCAGTGAAAAAAAGTTACTTGCACAAAACAAAAGAGTTATTGGTAAAACCTCATTAATAGTAGGGACAACTTACATTGTAATTGAATTAGAGGACCTCATTAAAGATGGTTCCCCCAGGAACTAAAACAAACACAAAGTTGAGTTGAGTTGCTTAATTATCTTTGTCTTGGAGTTTTTAATAGAGTCCCAGGCTCTGTGGGAGAGGAAGGAAGAACAATATGAAAGGATTAGAAATCCACTATTATATAATTTTGCAACAAAGGGGATGGCTGAAAGTGAGGGATTTTTCAACTAGTGACTGTGAATTCAGAAAGAGGAACAGACACTGTGAGAAGAGTTTGTAAATCACAGTCAACAAAAGGTTTGCCCAGCAATAACTGTTGAGAAGACACAGAGGGGATTCTTCTTTCCAGATTTCATAAATGTCTTCCCCATAACCCAAAGCATCACAGGTTTGGATTTTTCCTAAGCTTAAAAGCATAAACACATCCAGATTAAAGGTAATATGAAGCTACAATAATTTTAAAAGGAGAAAATAAAGAATTGCCCCCCCGATGTCCTTCCTTCACTCCTTTTTTGCAAAAAATATTTTCAATACAGCTTTTCCAGGGTGGAGTGCAGCTTGTCAGTCCATCCACACCAGGAAGAGAAGCTTGAGTAGCTGAGAAGGAGCACTGTGAAGAAGTTTATCAAGTCAATTGGAGTCAAGGAGGTCACTGTAGGATCTGGTCTTTGAAGAAAAACCTTTCTCTGTGTAGAAAATGGATGTTTTCTGCTGTTGCTCTCTGCTCCCCAGCCCATGTGAGGCTCCCCAGTCTCAGTGGGGATTAGTTTAGCTTCTGGTGGTGACCCCTTATGGGAGGAGCTTTTGCTTGCAGATAGTCAAAGTACATCCCTACCATAAAACTGTACAGGTGCAAATATCTATGAAAAACACATTACAGGAAAAATCTCTATAGAATAAGCTTGTAAAGTTCCCTGACTTTTAGGTCTTCCCTAGCCTGGTTGTTGACATACTAACTGTAAAGGAGAAGTAAATTAACTGCACCTGTTCTTGAAGCCTGCAGTGGTGATCCCTGTGCGTCTGAATCTCCCCTGAGTGCCCTTCCAGCACTCTGCTCTAGTCAAACTAGGAAGTTCCCAGTTCCAGGGACTGTTGCCAGAGGTATTGGAGGGTTGGAGATATTCACTTGTTTACTCAGCTCAGAAGCTGCCAAACCAGCTTTCACTTGCATGGATGAAGGATGTGGTCCCAAAAGTTTCCTGAGAACTGCAGCTGGAGTCCCAGCATCACAGAGGGCAATGGCCTGGGACTATATAAACTGCATGAACCTCTTGGTCTGGCCATCCAAGAAGTCCCACAGCCCTCCCTGTGCTGTGGCTGCTCATTGCTCTCTAGAGCACAGGGATATGAATAGATGCAATAAGCCAAGGCTTTGCTCCAAAAATATGTCTAGGAGCTGGAGATAATCTGAGTTACACTGGACTCTGGATGTTCTACACTAGATAAAGAATAATTCAGCCCTTGATTAGGCACCAATTACATTAAAAACAGTTTTCTGATACCATAGGAACTATCATTTGTGTCTTTATTCCCACTTATGGAAGGCTGATCTATAACAAGTAAATTATAAACACAAGCCTTGTGAGCACCCCCGCTGCTGGTATCCAGCCCTGAGTGAAACACCCCCTTCTTACTGCTAGAAAGTGCAGTGATAAAAATAATTATTGTCTGTGAATTGGCTTCACCCTTCAGTTTCCAAAATAAGTGGCTTTTATGGGATTGAACTGCAAAGAGGGACCTGCCACATAACAGACTTGGTGCTGTCAGCAGTAAGAAAACAGAAGCATTTGAGGTTATTTGCAGTAAGCCTTTTTCAAAACAAAACCCCTCATTTAGCCTCTATGTAGTGTGAAGCCTTGTGGGCAGCTGGTATTTTTGCCTTTGTTTTTGGTTAGTGACATAGCATCTGCCCTCTCCATGCCAACTCATTTTCGATACATTTAAAATTGAATTGGAGCACCTGGCTTTAGCTGTGCAAGATTGTGGCTCATCATCTAATCATTAGACCTTTCAAGACCAGAAAAAGAGAGGTACAATATGGCTTTCAGGCAGTCTTTTAAAAAAGAATCCAAGTCTAAAAGCTTTAATCTTAAACATAGCAATACCTCAGTGAATTTGAGCTTTTGATCTGGTGCAGAATGTGTTTCCAGATTCATTTCACGCTGTGCTGTTTCAGTGAATATAACCACCTCACCATGGGGTCCTACTCCTAGGCCTTCACAGAAACTTCAGAAAGCAGCCTTAATGTTAGAGCTGGCAATTTCTGCCCCGCTCCCAACCCTTCCAGAGAGGCACTGGATGACAGATCAGCTCTGTACTGAAAAGTGTTTTAGATATTTAACCAGTTGTGAAAGCACCAATTCCTCATCATTCGTGTTTGCGATTGCTCCAGAATGAAGATGCTTATACTGGTATAGCTCATTCAGAGAAATGAAGAACTGTGAGAAGTGCAGAACTGCAGTCAGTTAGAAATGTTGTGTGCCACTATTGCCATGCTTAGCCTTGGACTGTTAACAGCACAACTGTGGTTGTGCTTAATCAGTTTGAGTTGTTGGAGCAGTTTGAGCTGCTGCTGGTCTTGCAGGATGGTTGGAGATGTCATTCAGGCAGAGCCAACCCAGGAAATAAGAATAGGTTACTATAGTGGTCATTCAGGCTGTCATTTCTGTAAGGCATCATGGTATTATTTTGAAGAGAAATGAGCTGAAATACAGGAAGCTTTTCTTATATTGGATGTATGATCATTTGATGAAATATTAAAACTTGTCACTGTTTTATTGTATGGAAAAATCACTGAAAGGACTTTATTTCCTATTGAAAAATTAATACAAGAAGTTTTTCAGTGGTTGGATGCAGAAATGCATAGGATACTGTGTTTCTACCTTTTCTACCATTTCAGAAGAGTAACCACTGCAGGTTTACTGTGTTTGCTAGCTTCATTTCTGTTCTAGGCTATGAGCAGGGGTCAAGTCTGACACCCTGATTGGCCAATCTTTGATGTAACTTTCTCTAGACAAGAGAGTCCTTATTGACAAATATTTCTGTCTCCCATTATCTATCCTCCATGTGCAAAGGTCACAGGAAGTAAATGGTTGAAACTGTATTCATTTTTACCCATTCATTGTAGATAAACTTTGACATTCACAGTAGTTGTATTTTCCCTGCTGTCATATAATATTGGCAATGTAAAGCCAAATACTGACACAGATCTGGTGTCCAGTGTTGAACTTAGTGTAGTACTTCAAAAGTCTCCAGCCTGGAGAATGCAGATGATTACAAGTTTTATGATGAGAACTTGTTGCCTTTTTTTTAATTCAGAAATGATAACTTATAAAAGCTTAAACTTTATCTTGTAGGAATGTACAGTTCTGCTATGAAACTCATTTGGGGGAATGTTTCTATTGTCCAGGAAGGAAATTTGGGTCAGAAATGTCAGGCATTTCAGCAGAAACACACATGTCCTGGGTACAACTTTCAACAACAACCATGGAGACCTCAATGCTGTTTCTGGGCTTGGCAGCAAAATTCTGGCCTCCTGCCTCTCAGGCAACTGCTGACAACTCATCTGCTGGCTGGGAGAGGAAGAGTTTCTCTCTGCTATGCTCTTACAGCTGAAGTTTTTGAAAATACTTGATTCAGAGCAGAAAAAAGTCCTATGAAAATGCTTGTGAGATAATTTTCAGCCATCCTGGAGGCGAATAACTTTTCTAAAATATATGAAAACTTTTCTTTCCATTTGTGATAGTGCACGTTTTACTAATGAAAGGAGTACTACAGTATGTATGTAAAAATCATGGATCTGGGAAACAGGAAAATTAGTTTCAATCCTTCTCTCTGTCCCGACACGGGTTCCGTGGCACTGCTGATAGTTTCACAAGCATTTTTGCCAGCATCTTCACCAGCTCTTCCAGTGGTTCATTCCCACAGCCATATGACCCCAGTAGCTGTGCCCAGGCTTGCCAATGTCTGTAGAGCCATCTGTGGTGTCAGCCAGGGGAGCTGCTCTGAGATCAAGTGACACAGTTATTTTTAAGCCAGGTACTTCCTCTTGCTGATTAACCATGTCACTGCACACGCGCTCGTACTGGCACAACCACTGGGATGGCACAGGGATGGGAGCAAGCAATAGAAGGGGAGGGAAAGTTGTCAAAACCAAGTTCATCAAGATACGTCCTCAGTTTTTCTCTGGCAGTGATAACAGTTATTTGTCATAGGGAAATGTTAAATCCATGGTAGAAAACAGCAGTTTAACAGCTATGCAGCTGTAAAGCTGCTCATTAATATTTTGTCAAGCATGTGTCTGTGTGCTTGAGTAGATGTAGTTCAGTAATTACAGATTCTGATTATTTCACTGGCAGCTGTTCATCAAGATAGGAACCAGTTTTATTAGTTAAGGGTAAAGTTTTCATTAGGATTTAAGCTCTTCAGACACTCCTGAAAATGTTTCCTGCCATCCTGCTGTCTAATCTGCTATCAGCATATGAGAAATTCCATTAACTAAAGACTGTTATGATCTCCTTCACCGGCTGCAGAATGCATTTACCATTGCTGTTCATTGGGCTGAGTCCAGCACAGGGCACTGCTGGCGGTCTGGAGCATCAGCCCCTGCATGCACTGGAACAGAACATGCTCAGGCTTCTGCCTAGGAAGTGTGACCTTGTCCTGTAAGAGCAGGGTCACCCTACAAAGTCTAGCAGTTGAGCTCCAGCTGTGGGACAATGTCAGTTACTAAATAAGACTTATGGCACTCTGTGTGCTACTTGCATTTGAAACAAAAGGTTAGCAATGAGAAAGCACCCTACATGACCTGTCTGTCTTCTACACTGCTAATATACCATTAATAAACTGTGTCTGGAGGTGAACTAGTAGGTAACTGAGGTGGATGAATTTGGTATACTATGCAGTACCTAAATAGAAATCTTTGCTATCTGGAGGTTAGAAAATGTGGAAAAGCTCATGTACAAGAAGGGCTGTGAGGATGATCCAGAGAACTACAAGGTCAGCGTGACCTTGGTATTGAGGAAGGACATGGAATAGATTGTCTTGAGAGCCATCGTGTGACATGTGAGGACAGCCAGGGAATCAGGCCCAGGCAGCATGTGTTTGTGAAAAGCAGGCCCTGCTTGATCAAGTTGATCTCCTTTTATGACAGTGACCTGGTTAGTGGATGAATGAAAAGCTGTGGATGTTGTTTGCCTGGACTTTAGTAAAGCCTTTGACACTGTTTCCCCCAACATTCTCCTGGAGAAACTAGCTGCTCATGGCTTGGACAGTGTTGCTACCGTTCCGGGTGGCCAGCTAGCCTTGTCCCCCAGCTGCTAGCCAGGTGCAGCTGTTTTCAGGCTGCAACCAGTCCTTGAACTGTAGAAAGCAGAGAGGCTTTCTGCTCTCTAAGCTTCTGACTCCCCAGCGTCGTGGTCTGAAGAAATGGTCCGAGAAGGCACATTTGCAGAGGTGTATATTCTTCTGAAGGGGGTGCAAAAGAGAGCACAGGACCCCGATTTCCAAGCTTTTAACCTGCATCAGTCCAGGGGTGTTCCCATTGGGTGAATACAGGCAGTGGCTAGCCAGGGACAGATCAAACCCATTGAGGGGGGAACAGGGACAAACCATTTGGGGAAAAAACAAATTTAACATCCACAGGACAGGTGCATTGTTTGCTGGGTAAAAAACTGCCTGGATGGCTGAGCCCAGAGTAGTGGTGAATGGAGTTAAATCCAGCTGCTGGCTGGTCACCAGTGGTGCTCCCCAGGGCTCAGTAGTGGGGCCAGTCATATTTAACATCTTTATTGATGATTCAGTTTGAAGGTGACACAAAATTGGATGGGGGTGTTGATCTGATGGAGGCAGAGGGATCTGCATTGGCTGGATTGATGGGCCAAGGCAAATTTTATGAGGTTCAACGAAGTGAAGTGCTGGGTTCTGCAAGGCCAATGACATCCTGGCCTGTATCAACAATGGTGTGGCCAGCAGCACCAGGGCAGTGACTGTCCCCCTGTACTTGGCACTGGTGGGGCCACATCTCAAATGCAGTGTTCAGCTTTAGGCCCCTCACTACCAGAAAGACATTGAGGGGCTGGAGTTTGTCCAGAGAATGGCAGTGGAGATGGGGAAAGGTCTAGAGCACAAGTCTGATGAGGAGAAGCTGAGGAAGCTGGAGGTGTTTATCATAGAGAAAAAGAGGCTCAGGGGCCTTGTTGCTCTCTACAACCACCTAAAGGTGATTATAGCCAGGTGGGGGTCAGTCTCTTCTCCCAGGCAACAAGTGATCGATAGGATGAGAGGGCACAGTCTCAAGTTGCACCAAGAAGGGTTTGTATTGGATTATTAGGAAAGATTTCTTCACATGAAGTGTCATCAAGCATTGGAACAGGCTGCTCAGGGAAGTGGTGAAGTCACCACACCTGAAGGTATTTAAAAGCCATGTAGATGTTGTGCTTATGGACATAATTTAATGGTGGACATAGCAGTGCTGGGTTAATGGTTGGACTTGATGATCTTTGAAGTCTTTTCCAACCTAAACGATTCCATAATTCTACACAAGTTATGTGATTTGTAAAGGAGTATGATTGCTGTGCTTCCAGGAAGGCCATGGAAACTAGTAGGCATGAGCTAATGAAGTAATATAAAAAGAGTATGAAGTAAAAGAAACACTAAGAATATGTACACTATGAAGTCAGAAACACTATGGAAATAAACCAAATTCAGATGGCAAAAGAGTGTGAGTCATTAAAGCACTACTGGTGTTGGACAGCTAATCCAGAAGTTGCAGGTCTGGGTGGTCTGGACCCCAGACTCCCTGCAGGGCAGGACTGCCTCCAGGCCCATGTGGGCTGCATGCTGTTGCTTGCTTTCTTCTTGGATATCCTAGCTGTAGTGCATATTATGCCATTTGAATGTGCCTTCTTTTTTTCTTCCCAGGGAATGGCTTTTACACTTGAAGAAAGACTACAGCTGGGAATTCATGGCCTCATTCCTCCTTGCTTCCTGAGCCAAGATGTTCAAGTCCTTCGTGTGATGAAAAACTTTGAAAAGCAATCTAACGATCTAGACAAGTATGTCAAAAGCATCTTATTTCCTCTCCCTTCCCCTTTTACTTTTCAGTTCTTTAAAGTCTCAAGGAAAAATTGTGGGTTCTCCTTTAATGTATACATTTCCCTCTGAGTCACTTTTTTCCAGTTGTCCATACTCTCCAACAGCAGAATCATAGAGTAGTTCAGGTTTAAAGGCACCTTAAATATAATCTGCTTCTAAACTGCCTGCCATGTGCGGGGGCACCTTCCACTTGACCTGGTTGCTCAAAGCCCCATTCAGTCTGGTCTTAAATACTTCCAGGGATGGGACCTCCACATCTTCTTTGGGCAATCTGTGCCAGTGCCTCACCATGCTGACACTCAAAAGATTTCTTCCTAATATCTAATCTAAACCTACCATCTTTCAGTTTGAAGCCATTCCTTTTTGTTCTATCAATACATGCCCTTGTAAAAAGTCTTTCTCCAGCTTTTATTTAGGCCCTCTTTAGGTGCTGGAAGTTGCTAGAAGATGTCCCCAGCACCTTTCCTTCTCCAGGCTGAAGAACGCCAACTCTCTCAGCCTACCTTCATATGAGAGGTGCTCCAGCCCTCTGATCATCTTCTTGACCCTCTTCTGAACCTGCTCCAACAGGTCCACTGATGATATTTTTTCTACCACTACATTACTGAAGAGTTCTGTTGTACTTTGGGTACAAGAAAAAAGCAGAGCACTGAAGGTATAAGGAACACACATAGTTCGTGTACCTATCTGTATGCTCCCCAATACATTCACTAAAACACTGGATGGAAGAACAGAAAAAAACCTGTCAGTGTGTAGGAAAAAATAAAAAGAAAACAGAAGCAATATTGTATTGGCTATTATGCTGAGTTTTCATTGCAGCCAGTATTGTTCATCAGGGTTGTTGATAGAAGATGCTGTTTGATTCCTGCTGTGATGGACAGTAGGATTTGCATCTCTGTCTCTATCTCTCAAAGCTGCTGTTGATCTGAGGACTAAGGCAACAGGACTCTTATCCTGTAGACCAATTGCATTGGCTTTTCTGTGTCCCAAATATCTATGTTGATCTTGAAAATAATATAATGATAGCTGTGTATGATGCCTTTTGATGCAAATGTCAACATTCTAAGGTTGTGCATGTGTGTAACGTTCAGCCTTTGTGAGCTGTCACTGAGGATGGTGGAGCTGGCCAAGCCCTCTAGGAAATTTTGCTCCAAGTACCTGCCCATGAGGTAGCACAAAGGAGTGTCAGGGCTTGGGAGAACTCAGTGCATACTGAGTGAGCCAATGACTGCTTTTCGTGAAACTGTGAACTGATATATAACTGATATACTGATATATAACTGGTTTTTTATTACTTTAAAGGTATATTATTCTTATGACATTGCAAGACAGGAATGAGAAGCTTTTTTACCGAGTGCTAACCTCTGATATCGAGAAATTCATGCCCATAGTTTACACCCCAACAGTTGGCCTGGCTTGTCAGCATTATGGTTTGGCTTTCAGGAGACCACGGTGAGTGAAGACACTGTGTTTGCATTTTTTTTAATTTCATGTGAATGTTTCTTTTGTATTGACACCATCTTTATGTGGGTGGCCCAAAACATGTAAAACTCAATCCCTCATCAAAAAGTGAACCAGCCAGCAGCGTCATGTGTGTACATTTGATGATGAGTTGGGGAGTCGAGAACAGCTCTGACTTCTTCCTATAAACAGTGAACAGTGTGGTTCTGTTCTCAAACAGTGCCGTACAGTCCTCAAACAGCTTGTTGAACTTAGGGCTACACCCCTCCCCATGTGCTGTCTCAGGAGCACTGAGTGCCCTCTGCAATGCTGTTTGAGCAATTGTAGGGTTTTTGGATACATTGTGGTGATTTTGAACTTTGTTTGTACTTCCACAGACTGCCCCACTAGAATCATTTTCATAGATGATGCTCTGCATCAGTGCCTCCCTCTCTGCTCAGAACAGTCACTGTATAAATTCATGCAACATTAAACACTCTGTACCATGTTGAAGACCCCATTCTGCATGATTCTTTTTAATGATTAATGCTTAGATAAATCCCTTGTTAGCTTTGTGAAGTACATTTTAACCTGGCCTGAAAATTCAATGGTACGGTTCAGTTTTCTTTGCAGGCTTTTAGGGTTTTTTGTCCTTGAAATGTACCAGTAGTCAGATGAACATTTAAGCTTTTGCTATAGAAGTTTGAAAAGTAAAGGAATGGAATAATAACATTTTCAAAGCATTTCACAAGCATGAGGTTTGACTGCAGTTTGAGCTGAGAATAGTGCTACAGATGGGGCAACTAAGGCAAATTCTACTGAGTCTAGGTCACAGGGGGTCCCTGAGGCATACCTCAAAGATGTAAGGGCTGTGTAGACAAGATAATTAATAACATTTTATGTATAAGATTATCTTGGCAAACATGCTTGTGTCCTGCTTGTGATGAAAATTCTTAATAAAGCCAGTGTATTCCTTCATAAGAGCTGCTCCTCATGGGATTGCTTTTTGGATTGTGTCTGTGCCAGGTAATTGTGTTCTGTGCCCTGATGTGCAGCTCGTGGATCTGCTGGGCTATGATGAAGTCATTCATCTATCCAAGCCTTGATCTTATCCTCTTCTCTTCCTCCTCTGTGTATGAGGAAACCAGAGAAGGATCTGCACTTTGTATAGGGGGACAACACTAACTTCTTCTGGACATGAACAGAAGGTAGCAGAGATAAGAGAGCCCAGATTGTGTCTCCACGTGGTGAGCTGTGAGCAGTGTCAGGCAGAGAAGAGCACACTGCTGGTTCTCAGCTAATCAATATTAATGCAGCAACTGCTGATCCTCAGGTAATCAATATTCATGCAGCAATTCCTGCTGTACACCCACTGTGTCTTTGCCTCACGCTGCCTTTACCTTGCAATGAGTTTAAACAATATTTGGGAGCTTTGCTTCTTTTATTTTCCATCCATTGTTTTCTTCAGGAAAGCAAGGATGTCTTTCCACATATTGAACTCTTTCTGCAGTTGTTTCTGTTAGAGATTTCCCCTTCCTATAACTCTTGTCTTTCTCATGTTTTAAATCCACATTATTTTACCAATGTGATAGCAATGATTGTTCTCATAGTCCAACAGTTTTGCTGTTAAGTTTGGGCTGGGTCTTTTCTGGATTCCAGTCCATGGCTTCTTCAGGAAAGAGCAAATGACCATGTCTTTGGTACACTGGATTTCCTGTGGTGCAGAGTTTGTTTCCCTGAAGATACAGAATGAACTTCAGCCTAGCTTCAGATTTTGTGGTAATCAAGGTTGTTTTAGCAGAAGAATGGTTTTGTTGTGAAAAAAGCTGTTGTATCATGTAAAGCGATGAGACCAAAATGTGAAGTGTATATGTGCTTTTTTTTTCAGTCTGACTCCTACTGTCTTGGAGTATATATTTTCTCTCCTGGAGCATATTACGTACATTAGGAGTTAGCCTGCAAGACACATAGTTCAAGACAGAATACCAATACTTCTGCTAAAATCTCCATTTTAAAATCCCACATTGTGCTCCAGGATGGGTGGATGTGCCCATATACCACAGCTTATTGTGCAGTCTGTCTGTGGCCACAGCAGCAGCAACCTCTGGACACAATTAGCTTCTTCCCCATGCTGGGGTCTTTCTCAGCCCCATTAGAGCTGGCCTTGAAGGTTGAGCCTGAAAAGATTACAGTGCACATAACTTGCTTACAAAGCAGCTCTTGTACAACAGCATCTAAAAACAGTCCCAAGATGTCCTGCAGGGCTTCTCTCAGAATCATTTATCAGAGCACATTTATCTGTGTTTACATGGCTGCAGGTTTTGTTTGTCAGATACTGTTGTTGTAATTGCAGGACTCAATGCCTCTTTTCCCTTTCTTAGTCTTTATATACAAACCCTTAAAGGGTGAACCTCTCCAAGCTGCACTTTTTGGGGACCAGTGGACAACAGAATTCTCCTTCCAGGTCAGGGCTCCAACATACTCCATGCTAGCAGATTTATCTTCTCCAAATGGAATTAGACACCTGGTGTTCTTTTCTTTCAAAAAGCTATCCAGACAGCAGTCGAAATGAACGGGCTTTCTATATTTAACAGTAGAAAAGAGCTACTAAGAACAAAAACACTTGCAGGCATTCAACTCTTGTCATGCTTATCTATGATGCCCACAGTTTCCCACCTCTGGTGAGCCAGGCATAGCTCCTGATGCCTTAGCAGGTTTTCTGCCTTTCCCAAACTCCTACTGCCTTTCTCTTTATTAGTTGCTTTAAATTCTTCAGGCAGGATTTTTTTTTTTCCATTGACCTCAGACTTCTTCCCATGTGATTAAGCCTTAGAGATTTAGAATGACTGAAATAGAGGTGGAACCATAAAATTTATAAAAATTATATCCAGGCACTGTTGCCTAAGAGCTATGAAGTTTTTGCTGGAAGGTGTCTGTGTTGAATACATTTTTCCTATCTTGTTTTCAAGCCAGCTCCCTGGTGATTCAATGATATTTGTTTATTTAAAGCCTTGCAATAGCATTACAACCTTCAGGCTAAAGTACGGTTTCATTTTGTATTTTGAACTTTTGAAATAAGAAATATAAATTATTATGCAATTTGTAAGTACAGGTGAAAGTACTAAGCAATAGCACCTCTTTTGCAGTAATGATTAAGAACCCTGTCAAAAACTCTCTTCTGTGATCAAACTGTTTAAATAAGCACAAAAGAGTAACATGTCCAAAGAGAAGTCTTCCTAAGCACAGGTCCTGTCTGCAGCTGTGGCCCGTAACAGGAGGAGTACAGGACTAGGATAAGCAAACATGCTCACTTCTTGGGGACTTCTCAGGTTATGCTCCTCCTTGTTTTGTGTCTTGTGGTTGCAGTTTTATTATGAAAATCCATTGCTCTCTGACTCACAAGTTCTGTAATGGTGATGAGGGGACCCAAATGCATGCACATTGTCAAGGCCAAAGGATGTGACTGAAAACAGAGTCCCAAGGTGACAAGACTTGTTTCATATAAAGAATAAATCTGTTGCAGTGTATGATGATCAAGGGTGATCCAGACTCAAGGCAGATTTCTTGCAGAGTTGCACAGCGTCAGTTTCTATGTCTGCACACGTGCAGCTTTGCAGTCTGTCTCCTGCAATCCATCCCTTCATTCCTCCCTCTCACCAACCCTGTGCCTTCAAAGATGTCAGTGCTGCTGTCTAATGATGGTTCAGTGATAAATCTGTGCAGATCCAAGTCCCTTTTGGGCCAGGCTGGCAGTAATCCAAAGAGCCAGTTCTCTGCCACCTGGACAGGAGCTGTGCTGATGTGCTGAAGCAGAAGCAGGCTGCTCAATGCATGGGGAGGGCAGGTTTGCTTCTGTTCAGCATCAGTGATAACAAAACTGGCTTCAAGGAAAGGACAAGGTATCCTGGGTACTAAGGAATATGGGCCTTGAAGTGTTTGCTTTCGAAGCCCAGGAACCCCTTATCCTCATCAGAAGTTTGTTAGGAATGAAATGTAACAGAGCAGGGCTTGCAACTTTGAGACACTGAAGGAAGGAAGGAAGGAGGAATCTTGGTTCTTTGATCCCACTAAAAGACTGAGTCACCATTTCCTTAGGAAATGCTTCTACCATCCCTATAAGCTTTCAGACTGTGTTTGACAGTCCTTTTTGCTTTAGAGTAAGGGCACAAAGCCTTTACAAAAAAAAGTGCATAGTAGTATTCTGATTTTTTTTTCCTTTTTTGCTCTTTTTTTTTAATGTAAAATGCACTTAATGGCTACTATGGGGGTCTTTATGGAGCACAGGACTGAACACATGCAATGCTGTTTAAAAGATATGTTTTAAGCCAGAGGATCTCTCTTAATTGTGACAGTAGCTTTGAAAGGGACTATACTTCTTCACAAAGAGATAGTAAAGAGGAAACTTAGGGCATGGAATCAGGGTTTTATTTCTCTGGTGATTTTTTTTACAGCGGCATAAGACTGAAGTCTCTCAAGACAATGGTTAATTCATGAACATAGTAGTATTTGAAAGTATAAAGTTGTCATCTGCTCCTCAAAAGCTTTTGGCATCCCCTGAGATAGGACTGGAAAAGGTGGTTATATCACCATTGGAGAAGGGTTATGGGGACAGAAGAAACTTGCCTAAGTTCACTTTTTTCCCCCTACAAATGTAAGTATCCTTGAGAACTGCTTTCAGAACAATGTAAAACATGTTGGGATTAAGCTGAACCTGGAGAAAGCTAACAGGATGCAGATGGTGTGAAAATTAAGTCTGACAGAATAATGATCTGTATCTCTGATAAAAAATGAGTAAATGAAACATCAGTCAATCTACAGAATTGTCTTGTCAGTAGGTCTGGCTCTGATGAGTGACTCTTTTTTTGTAGTGTTTTGTCGTCTGAGCAGCAGGAGGGGAAGTTACCTGCCATTTCTGAACACTTTAAGACCAAACCAAATGGAATTAGAACAAAAGTATAAATCCCATAGACTTGTCCCTAACCACAGAATTGTTTCCATTCCCTCTTCCATAAACACTGGAGACCAGAACTGAGTGGGAAGACTGTGGATTGGATTATTGTCCTGAAAGTTTGTTTTGAAACCCCTTTAGACAATCTTTACTTCTTGTAAAAACACCAGTCGTCATAACTTCTCTTGGTGCCACCAGTCTGGTTCAGCCTTCTTCCAGAGGCACCTGAAGACAGTGCACAAGAAGAGAATGTGTTTAACAGTGTGTTCAGGTAACATTTCCACAGCCATGCAAAGACTGGTTCTGTAACTGGCTGAAGGGGAGAGACTGTCTGTGGAAAGTCTCACAGAGACCATGTGTAGTCAGGAAGCCCTGAAGAGACTGTCAGGACACATAGGTGGGAGACAGTTGTTGGTATGGGACAAGATGAGGGAGTGAAGACCATGGCTGAGATAGGTGAGGAGAAAGTAGTTCATGCAGAGGGAGCTCAAGGCTGCTGAAAATGGCTCAGCCTGTTTGGAACTTCTGAGACCTGGCAAAGTAATTCAAAGGCTCCCACTGGTCTCTCTCTCCCCACTTTGTTCAGGCAAGTCTTTTAAGCATGCTGTACCCTATCCTTGTCCCTTCTCTGTTTCCACTTCACTGTAGTATTTTTCAGAATGTGGAGACAAGCACAGATTGGTTTGTGGGCATAATTGAGAAAAGAGCTGAGATACTGGTCCTGATCTGAGGTTCCATGAAGGCTGGGGAATGGGATGGGCACTGTTGGTGTTGTGAGGCTGTAGCACAATTTCTATGTTGCAGTGAGTGAAAAAAGGAGTGAAAAAGGACTTAGCTCCATCTTTTCATTAGAAAAATAGTCAGTGTTCCTTGTTCCATATCTTTCTTTTCCTCATGTTTCCTAAGAAAAATGTGTATGCGCTGGCTCTAACAACCATAAGAACCTTTTATGGGCGTGAGGTAAAATGTCAGGCCCACAGAAGCTGACAGCAAATCTGATGTTAATTTCTGAAGGTCAGGCTTCCCGCTCCTGTCAGAGGTGATTCAGATTTAAGTCTGTTGAAATTCCCTGATTTACCAGGAGAAGCTTGAAGGAAGAGGTGGAGTTGTCCAAAAGAAAGAGGTTGACCTGGTGAAGGAAATACAAGAGAACGTGTTCTCCTTTGATCTGGCATAAATCTATGCTGCTGCCACAAAAAACAACCCCACCTCAAACAAAAAATGCCAAAGACAGGGAGGAGAGAGAAGAATTATTTAGAATAATGAATACCAGGATGTAAATTTGAGGGGAAATGATGCTGATTATCATGAAAACCTTGGACAGCAGTATCCATTTGGTACTGATTGTGCTCAGAAAGCCAACCACGTCCTGGGCTGCATCCAAAGCAGCATGGCCATCAGGGCAAGAGAGGTGATTCTCCCCTCTGTCTGTTCCAGTGAGACCCACCTGGAGTGCTGCATCCAGCTCTGAGGCCCCCAACACACAAGAATGACATGGACCTGTTGTAGAGAGTTTGGAGAAGGCCACAAAGAAGCTCAGATGGCTGGAGATCCTCTCTTATGAAGCCAGGCTGAGAAAGATGGGGTAGTTCAGCCTGCAGAAGAGAAGGTTCTGGGGACACCTTACAGCACCTGCAGTACCAGAAAAGCTGGAGAGGGGCTTGCATGAGGGCATGTAGTAATAGGATAAGAAGCAGTGGTTTTAAACTGAAAAAGGGTAGGTTTAGATTAGGTATAAGATGTTTTTGACTGTGAGGGTGGTGAGGCACTGCCATAGGTTGTCAAGATAAGCTGTGGATACCCCATCCCTGGAAGTGTTCAAGACCAGTTGGATGGGGCTCTGAGCGACCTGATGTAGGGGAAGGTGTCCCTGCCCATGGCAAGAGATTTGCCATGATTAGATGGTTTGCGATGGTTAGATTATCTTTGATGTCCCCTTCAGACCAAACAGTTCTGTGATCCTATGTTTCTATGACCTGATTATGGAAGAATTCATATAAAAGCTGCTATTACTTTCTGTATTTGCTGCAGTTTATTTCAAAATTTAGATTTTTTTTTTATTAGGTGGATTTACTAAAAGTATACCAAATTATATTTCATTTATCTGGAAGCCGATTTCTCTAGTATTGTCAAAATAATCTTTCTTTTCTTTGTCACACTTTGTTCTAATTCTGTGTTTGTTCTTGGGGCTCCCTGCAGTGCACTTTGAAAGGGAAGGTGTGGGTCCTGGAAGAATTTTCACAGCACAGGAAGGAAATATAATCAGGGTAGGACTTAATTTAACTTCCATGGGGTTTTTTATTCCGCCTTAACCTCTGCACTATGAAGTAAAAAAGAATACATTATGTGCTTAGCAGTGAAACAGATTAAGGGCTCCTTGGTCAAAATTAACTGAGTAACAGCACTGATTGACCATCTCAGCGTGTTTCTCTTTGTAATCGTGTAATCTTCCAGTTACTGAGATACTTCCAGGATCCATCACACGGTCGGGTGTAGGACTGAACCTCCAAAAAGGCAGAGGAAAATCAAGGCAGAGTCAAATTTTCCTACACTTAAAATTATTTTTGAAGAAAGAATATCAAGCCCCTTGAGCATGATGAGCTTAAACTCAGCAAAGGTTACTAAATTTGAGAAATGCCCACACTTGCTGGTTGGTGGAATCACTGGATCATGGAAACTTGAGTCTCACCTCAGTGCCTGGTCTTTACCCAACTGCATATGTAAATTTATTTGTGGGTGACTGAAGCCAGTCTGGTCTTTCCCTCTCCCTCCTGCACATTAGCAAGAAGGGTGATCTGGGATAAGCCAGAGTCAGACCCCATACTGCAGACCTGCTTGGCTCTTACCCAGACCTTGGCTCCAGGAGCCTGATCCGTACACAGGCAGACCTTCTCTTCTAAACACTATTGAAACACCACTGCTGGAAAGGACACTGGGAAATTTGGGGTTGTCAAGTTTTAAAATACAAGTAGAATTTAATCCCTGAATTATGCTACGATTTGGCAGTTCTCTGGTTCAATCAGAGAATCCAGTCCTGGGAGTACAGTAGGGAAAAGTAGCTCATGACAAGCCAAGAGCAATATGGGTCTGCTTGCCTCTTGCCTTGATCCTAGAATGTGGATAGCAGAGACCCACTGGGGACCTGATCCCAACCCTCTGCCTTTTCACATTGCTGCATAATGACCAATAACAATAAGTACTGAACTGGTCTTTCTCCATCAACTTCCCCCTGGAGATGAAGAAAGGATATTTATTCTTTACTTAGGCTGATGCCTGACTAGCAGAACCAATAAATCTGGCATTTCTCCTGGTTTCCGTCCACTCTCCCCTAACATTTCGTATCTGTGAAACCTTATGTTCCTTTCCACATCTCCTTCATCCTTTTTTCATATCCACCTGTGCTTCACCATAGCCACCCACACCAGCTTGTGCTCCTCCCCTTCCTTCACCTCTTCCTTAGGGAGCAGTGAGCATAGCTTTCAGTGCTCTACTTGCTGTCCCCTCTGATTTCCTATCTGTGCCTTTTTGATCCCACCCCATAACCATTCTGTTTTTTCATTTGGTTTCCTCTACAGTCACCTTTTTTCCTCTTTTTCTCTGCCTTCTGCTTATGCCTGCAGCCCAGGAAAGCTCTAAGACTTTGATATCAAGGGCTGAGTAGGTACTAGAGTAGGTACTAGGTGGGAAGCAGCATGTGTTGTGTGCAGCTGCAAGCTATGTTTTAGGGGAACTGACAAAATAATTGTCAGAGTAAGGTCTATGTTCCCTCCACAGAGTGGTGAGGACATGAGCCTCTTTATCTTTTCTCTTTATCTCAACAGTAATTTTCATAAAAGGGTATGGGAACAAACATCTTTGAGACCTCTGCCTTTCTGATAAATTTGTTGAAATGAGCTAGCAGGTAAGACAGGATGCAGTATAATTGCCCTTTTCCTGGAAAAAAAAACAAAACAAAACAAAAACCCAACCTGCTAAAAATAGTGGTGGATGTCAATAATTTGGCAGGTAGGAGATGGATCCAAAAGCCTTGCTTCAGGCTGTGTTCTCAGCTTTCCTGCTGTGGCAAAGGTTGGACTATGCCAAAGCATGGGAGAGTTACAGCTTGCACTCATATGTGCTCAGTTAAATCTCTCTGTTCCTGATCTCTGGCAGTTTCCTACAGCTTAGCAGCTTTCAATCTCTTGGAATCATGGAAATTTCCCAGTGTGGGTTTAGGAGGGTTGTATGGATAGTGACTCTTTCATTATTGTACCTTGGAGTCTGCATCTTCTGGCTTCCAGACTGAATTTTGGGTTTCCTACCTAAAATATGTGGTGACAGCATTAAGGACATTTATTATAGTAATGAAATTATTAATATTGCAGATCATTTGAAATTAAATCTCTTACGGTACTTAAATTATAGATATATTGCCTTGTAAGTCTCTGTATAGATTTCACTAATAATTGATTGTGCTTGGTTTCTATTATGTTTTCATTATTACCTCAGGGTGCTGGTCAGCAGCCTACAATTTACAAAGAAAATTACCTAAAAGAATGAAAATTTCTTAGCTTTTATTATAAACAAATTTTTTTAAAAAATCTGATGAATCATCACAGGGATTTTCTCCAATCTGATGATTAATTGTACTGTATTTAGACAAATCAGTGCATGCTAGCACATACTTTCTCTCCAAAGTCTGTAGCCCACAGGCATTTGTAATCTCAAGCTCCCTAAAACAGCCAAGCAATTTCAAAGTTTATTTTGTTGTTCTGAAGCCTTTTGTCCTGTTCTGGCAGAGACCAGAACCAAAAAAAGTCAACGGTGGGGGTGCAGCTGGTGGAAAAGTCCCTAAAGGCTCATATTGCTCAACCTGTCAATTTTGTATGAGTTTTGAAAGTGAAAATAAATAAAACCAAATGTAGGCCCTAACTGTAACCACATTTTATTTCATCTCTAGCACAGACTGGCCTTATATCCAGTGGCTCCTCAAGCTTGTTCCTTTGGCAGCTTGTTCCTTTCTGTGGTTAGTATGCAACAAAAGCCAAGTCCATCAGCTGATCCCTTTTGCAGCCTTGGGCTGCTGAAATACCTACCAGTCAGCTGGGCTTGGGGCATAATTCAGTCAGACTGCAGAGAGCACAGAGTGGCATGCAGCGACAGTCAGCATTCTTCCACTGTGACAAGCCAACTTGGTTTTTCATTTCCTGAATGTGGAAATAATTTTGACATGTGGATTTCAGTGTTACTCTGAGATGGTCTTGCTCCAGGTTTTCTGAGAGCATTGTGCCTTTGTGTAAGGAATGGCTGTGATCACTGCAGAAGGTCAGCTTGTGCCATGCCTGTCAGAGCTGTTTTCTGTCCAACATTATAATTCAATGTAGATTTCTGGCTGCTGTCTCACAACTTTTTCATGCCTGTCCAAAGGGAGGCAGCCTGGTGCAGGCTGGGATGCTGGCAAAGATCTGACGCATCTCTTTTGTTTGTTGCTTTTTTAAGCAATGATTTCCCATGGACTTCCTATGTCTTCTAAGGGAAGTCCAGGCCAAATTAAGTTAAAACATTCAAGGACTTTTATGTGAGTAGAATTTCATCACCTTCATGTTGTGAGTGGAGACACTTAACCTTTATTAGTATTCCGAGAATGAGCCATTCCTATCCAGATAAAAACACTTACTCATGATGCCTTCTTGTCTGCTATAAGCATCAGGAACATGTGCATTTTCTTAACATTAATTTACACAGTAGTTTTTATCCCCTCATAGCACCCAGACTAGAAGTTAGTAAGTGCAAAGAAAATTAAACAAAGCCTGAGTTTTGTTACCTTCAGTCTTGCAGTTCACTGAACTGGTATGGCAGAACACACACAAGGAGCCAAACTCCTTGGGAGGACCTTTCCTTGGCTGGCTGACAAGTATCTGGAGAATTTGGGACCTTAGCTACCATTTTAATCTACTTCCCTCCATCAGTTCCTCTTCTCAGGAACTAGTAATTATATAAGGCAAAGCTTGGTAGCCCATTAAATAAAACACCTCTTTTTCTGAACAAACAAGGCTGATGGACTGGTCTCTATGCAAAAAGCATGTGGAACTTGCAACTGAGGTTTTTTGTGTTCTTGCTGTTGTATACCAAACCCTGAGCAAGCCTGACCATTACAGTAAATATTGGATAATGCTGTGCAAATACATTCGTCCTGGACAAGTATCTTATCCTTCAGAGAGAAGTCCTTTGGAGGAGTGAGGAGAATAAGGATGAAACTGCAATAGTTGAGTGGGAGGGGTTGTGTTTTTCAACTCCTGTCAACATAGGAGTTTCTGAGGTCCTTCTGGTGGTTTCTCTTTTCCTACACAGATCATAAATATGCAATCATTTTCAATCTCAGCTAGTAAGGGAAGTTCATGTCAATCAAAGAGTGATGTCCCTTTACTTCATGCTAGTATATATATCAGTGATCCAGTGCCATCATTTGTTCTGCTCTTTTGTGGTTTTTACCAGTGTGATGGCAATACTGGTGGGTATAATTGCTGACTGTTACTCACATATGATAGGTGTAAAGAGGCCATTAATTTTATAGATGTAAACGGGTAACTGAAGTCATAGGAATGCTGCCCAAACCCACAGCACAGGACAAGACTGGAAGAAGAACACAGCAGTTGCCAAAGAGGTTTTACATGGAGCTTGATGAAGCAAAGGCATTGATTGCATTTGATTGCAGTGGATTTCTGTTTGATTTCATGTCAGAGGCAGCAGTGGGGCAAGACTACACCAGGAGGATTGCAAACATAGCCACAGGAACATTGGTAATTGCCAAGGAAAAGCCATTAGGAGAGGGAGAAAGACTTCTGGGTAGGAGGGAAGTGAGGAGAAATTTAGAGCTGTGAGGAAAGATTGCATAATGTTTTTTGCTCCCCTCTGTGCTTTGGGGAATGAACATTCTCTGTAAACAAACAATAGAGCTTTAGAGATAGCACTGCTGGCTCCACTGTTTTTTCTAGTGGGAAATAGCTCACAAGTCAGTGTTGCTAACCAGGACTGTCAGAAAGGGGAACACTACTTCGCCTTTTTAAAGAAGTAACTTTTTATTGAATTAAAGGATTAAAGGATATTTATTTTTTCTAATATCTGAGACATGTTAAAACTAGTTCCTTCCCAAATGTTTAAAAGAATCGTAGACTCATGGAATGGTTTTGGTTAGAAGGGACCTTAGAGAATATCTAGTTTCAACCTCCCTGCCATGGGCAGGGACAACTTCCACCAGGTCAGATTGCTCAAAGCCCCATCCAACCTGGCCTTGAACACTTCTAGTTATGGCAAGTCCCCAAACTCTTTGGGCAACATGTTGCAAGTGCCTCACTCTCCTCACAGTAAAGGATTTCTTTCTAATATCTAATTGAAACCTGTCCTCTTTCAGTTTGAAAGAGCTATTATCCCTTGTCCTATCACTACATGTCCTTGTAAAAAATATAAATGTTATTCCAAAAAGCCATCGCCAGTATCTAGTACCACTTCTTCTGGGCATCAAATATGCCATGTTTTCTTTGTCTCTGAACTTTTTCTATAACGAGCCTTGTAGTTAAGGGATTATTGTCATTATTGTCAGCAGGATGGCCAAGATCTAACCAGTACTGGGTTCAGAGCAGCATTCTTCTTATGGCTCACATGGTACACCGTGTAGCTTTATACATCCTGGAGTACTGCCATGAACTCAGTTGGGGTAAAACCAGAAAAGAAAAGATAATGTCCCTGGCTTAGGGATAAGAAAAGGTCGCGTGGGTGTACATACTCAAGCTCTTTGATGGATTCTGCAGTGACCTGCAGTTTGCCAAATCCTGCTGTCCATTTCGGGCAGTTTGACTGCACTTGCTGACATCCAGACAAAAATACTGCCTCAGTGACAAATTAAGAAGCTGTAACTCTCCTTGAAGTTTCCTGGACTCTTACAGATGTGCTCAGTGGCACAATAAAATCTAGTCTGACTTCCACCTTAACTAAAGGCAGCTGTAGTGAAACCTGTGACGTTAATGGACTGAATATGAAACTGCAGCTCTATGAAACCCTAATGAATGCAGGTTGAAGCACTCCCTGCTTTTAATTACCTCCACTAAGCTAACAGCTCTCTGAAGGTTACTATTTAACCAGAAATAATGTTATAGCATCTACATTCTGGATTGAAATTGCTGAGGCAGTTAATTTTTACTAAACTGTAGTTCTTGTAGTTTTGTCCCCATGCATGAGTGAATCCATGTAGAATGGCAGGTTTCTGGGCTCAGGTGAGTTTTCTGGTCTGGACAAACACTGTATCTCTGCCCCACACAATGCCTGTGTTACATGGCTTGATCAAAATTACTTACATTTTTAGCTTACATTTTAATTGAATCCTTGTTATTGAGTGCCAAGGAGACTAAAGGAAAACTGCTTCATTTCTTTTTGTTTCTCTGAAGCAATTTATCAGCTATAATCCCAAGGGAGTTGGAGCAGAAATGATAAAGGCAGAATAAAGATGATAAAAGTTGCTGAGGTTTCATTTTTCCTTCAGAAGGCTTAGGCTGCATCTTTTCCACAGAAAAATCAAGTTAATTTATTTTGTTGCCACTTGGATGTTTCTTATTTACTACTGGTCCACATAGGCCAGTCTGTTTCTCTTAGTATTCAGTGCTCTACCTTGGTATTCTCAAAAGCACAAATTTGCTCCTATTACCTCTCCTATGATCATGGAATCATAGAATGTTTTCGGTTGGAAATGATGAGAGATCATGTAGTCCACCTCTTGCCATGGACAGGGACATGTTCCACTCAACCATCTTGCTTGAGACCATCTAACCTGGCCTTGAATACCTCCAGGAAAGGTGCATCCACAGTTTCTCTGGGCAACCTGTTCCACTGCTTCACCACCCTCATGGTAAAGCGTTTGTGTGTCCTTGAGACAAACGTGGCTGCTAATCTTCCCTGTTCACTCATCATCAAAGCTTTTCCTGAGTTCAGTTTGTCTGTTCCTTCTGCCCATCTTGCAGAAGGGATTTTGGATAGATAAACCCTCTGCCAGTTTGGGGCATGTTTATTTAGCTAATTGGCCAGGTCATCTCTGTGCCTAAGTTATCAGGAGGGAGAGCACAACTCTCCTGGGGATCATACCAAATGAGGACATATCTGTGACCCCTGACTCTAAAGTCTGATGTGTCTGTTTCCCTTTGCATCTCAAAAATACAATGAATTTGCTCAACTGCCTGTCAGAATTGGTCATTGCATATTCCATCTGTAAAGGGATTTCCAGCTCACTACTACGAGGATCCCCTTCTGAAAGCTTGAACACCTAATGAGGGCCACAGAGCCTCAACCAAATTCAGGAACTTGCTTCAGCTGTTTCCCTAAAGGCATTGGAAATTTAGGTGTTTTATTGAACCTGGGCCCTTGGCCCTCAGATTCAGCATTAGTGAAATACAAGGCTTGCCTAGATACATGCCCACTTCCTGATGTGGTTGTATCACTGTGAGAGGTCACTTTCCCCACATGGATCACCATTTCTGCTCTTCCTGATGGTTTGCCTTGCAAAGCTGGTAGTGCCCATTAGGGTGTTAGTCTAAATTATGCCATCTGATTTTGCCTGAAGTAAAGTAAGGAGCAATTAGCATCAAATATGTAATATTAAGGAAGGGAACACAAATTCTGAGAGGACTGTCTCTCCATGCTTGGTTCTCAGTCACCAGCCAGGCTAAGCCAAGCCAATCCAGTGACAGCTATGAGAGCCCTACTCCCAAGGAGCATAGTGAGAGTAGTCATGTCTCTACATAGTGAGCAGTGAGTCATCAGATTTTGGAAGACCCAAGCTGAACTCTCTTACTGGCAAATCCCGAGCAGGGATTGAAAACCAGCCCACTGCCCTCCCAATTCAAGGGGCGGATTCAAGTGGCATTGGGCAGCTGCCCTCTCCACTTTTATATGAAACAACTCTCATGGAACTCTCAGTTCCATTGAGCTGCATAACCAGCAGTGGGTAGATGGTTGGGTTTCAGCTACTGCTGTTAGCTCAGGATGTTTCTCAAAGGTTAAATAGCTGGACTCCCTTCAGTACTGAAGAGATGTGAATGTATGAAACACAAGGCTAGACACTTAATAGGTGTGTTCATAATGTACGGAAAATGTTACCTTCAAACAATAGTATTCTTCCTAAAAGCATATCACAACCTGAAATATATGCAGTGTTGTTACTAATTTGCACTTTTAATTCCCAGTTAATAACTGCTTTCTAAACACAGATGGCAGCAGTACAGTACTCCCTTTTTATGAAGGTTGACATTTGTGAATACTGTCTTTGAGGCAAGCCATGTGTATGTGATTAGTTCATTGGTTATTGGCACAGTGTTAAAGAATTGCACTGAATAAATGAAATTGTTTTTTTCCTTTTTTGCCTTTCTGATCTATCTTTGTGATTGTGACTTGATCAGTGTTGAAGTCAGCACTTTTATTTTTCTTCTTTTCAAAATAAAGGGCATTTTCATTAGGAAATAATTATGATTTCATTAGGAAATTTCATCAGTTGCCTGTGGGAAGATATCTGTCCCCTAGACAAGTCACGTGAGATAAGCCCTTGCCAGAGTGAGTAGCCCAATTATATTTGATTATTCATCACTCATATGGCTTCACAATGGAGGTTGTTTTCAAGCTTCTTCTCCCTAGTGTTTCACATTAGAAGCCCAAACCATGACCGGATCTGAACTTTCTGGGGCTGAACAGTAGTTGAGAGATGTAAGCAACAAAAATGCATCTCTCAATTTCTCCAACTGTTACTAATTGCTGGCATAACTCCTGCTTTTGTGAGCAGATAACAAGGCAAGGAAAATGGCTGAATCCTTCTGCCAAGGGGAGTCCTCAAGTTAGATTGATACTGATTAGACAGCACTGTGAGCAATGTAAGCAATTTTCAGGTATAGAGGACAGGTTGCTTCTTTAGGGGTTAGTGCAGCCTAAAAGGAACTTCAGCAAAATCCCAGAGTATCAGAGCAGGCATCAGTCAATATAAATAATACTATCCTGGGTATTGAAAGAATCCCTGCTACAGATATTCTTTTTGGTAACAACAGCAGAGAGGTGAAAAAATAAGCCACAAATCTAAAACATGTTTGAAAAATTATCTCTTTGAGCTCCTAATTTTATTTAAAAAGAAGGCACTTTTATTTAAATCCTGAAGACATTTTCATTGAGAAGTGATTAACCTTAGTGCAATCAGCTATGTTATTGTCCATATAAACATTTCACTCTGAAGTTATACCCAAACATTTAATTTTCTGTTTCACTTCTCGTAATTTTTCATGATTTTCATTTGATGAATGTCAAAGACTGGGATCAGATTTTCATGGGGAAAAAAAGAAACACTGTTACAAGGTTTGGCTTGATCAAAGCAAATGTCTTGGCAGATATTGATCCAATCAGATTGGAGTTCTGTGGACTAGAGAGGTGACCCAAAATGTCTAGCTCTGGAGTAGCCATCCCCATCACTGACACTGGCAGCTGGGTGAGAAGGCTCATGCTTTCACTGTTTGGATGGCCAGGGGCTCTGAGCTCTCAGGAAAGAATGTGTAACAAGGCTTGTGGTAAAACCATTAGCCTCCACTGCATTTATCAAAATTGCTTTAACTAGAAAACTCTTCTGCACTAAGGCAGAGTTTAATCCCTAAAGCAAAGATGTTTCAAAACTGTTAATGTTAAATGTACAACACTGGTGGCTGCTAAATGAAGTTGCTGTTAAGGTTGTTGAGCCTTTTGGTTTGAAAATGTGAATTTTCCTTGCTATTAGCAGTCCCTTGAGGTTTCACTTTTGTATCAGCAAGTTGCCTGGTTTTGTAATCAGCAGCTCGCATCCCTCCATTTTCAAGTTCACCTATTTTCTTTTATCTTGGAGTTAGTAGTTTTATTACAAGGCTTATTTTTCTTCTCTTTCTCTCCTTTTCTTTTCCTCTCTTAGGGGATTGTTTATCACCATCCATGACAAAGGCCATATTGCAACAATGCTAAACTCTTGGCCTGAAGAAAATATTAAGGTATGTGGCATGTATTCTGTGGACTGGGAAATTACAGGCAGTTTAGTGCAAAATGGGATATTTAGTGGAACTGCTTGGCATCATTCACAGGACTGGCTATTTAAAAGGACAAGCAAAGAATGCTTCCCTTCCTCACAGAATTTTCAGGCTGAACTTCAATTTCAATTTCCAGTCAAGTTGGGACTTCAGAGATTCTATCATGTATGTATGCAGTCAAGAACAATGTTTTCAGAGGTAGCAGGATCTTGGTAAATAAAAAAAAATGTGCATGATAATAAAATTGTACAGAATAGGGGCCCTAGTGAAAAAATAAGATATGTGTATTGAAGAAATGTGTGGTTAACTGGTACCAAAGCTCTTTAAGATATCTCTGTAATTAATGTGTCATTGTAGGAGTCATTCCCAAATCCAGTGAGTCATGCAGCATCAAGAACACTGGCAACTCTGAAAATCATGTTTGATACCCAGCAGCTGAAAATATTGCTGACACCCCACCCAAAAAGTGTTCTTGTGAAGCGTTTTCAATAGAGCTCAGGCTGGGCAAGTCCCTGGCATGAAATAAAGTCAGCACTTAAGACAGGTCTTGCCAGTCACCTCTCCTTATTCTATCAGTCTGAAAGTACATGTTCCTGGGAATTTCCATGGCTATTGACAGAGTTTTGGTCCCCTACCAATCATCTGCTTCTTCCAAGAACAAAGGTTTGGCAGCTGAGAAAACCTTGCAAGCATTTTCCATTTCTAAGGAGAAAAAAAAAAGGAAATCTAACATGTTTTCAGAAAAAGTGATCACAGTCATATAAATTTGTGTTTGGAACCATGGAGAAGAGAGGCAGGCTAGGTATTTTGTCCTTGCTCTGTCCAACCAACTCAGTATTTCCATTTGTTTCCAGCTCAGAACTGTGAGCAAAATTCATTATGGCTAATAGAAATGTTTTTGCAGATGGGGAAACTGGCAGAGAAAGATTAGAGACTTGTTGAAACAGCCCCTCTGGCACCCAAAACAGACCATAGGAAGGCCAGTGGCCTATGAAAGAGATTCAGACTATCTGCTTTCCAGGTTTGCCAGACTACAAAGGCAGCTCATTTTAGCAGTATCGCTGTTATAGACCACAGGGTTCCCTGTGTCTTTGTGCACAGACTTCTTCATGCCTGAACTGGCAAGCACTGGAACACTCAAGATTTTGAGATAAGTAGGGAAGCACCTGGACTGCACCTAAATCCCTGGAGGGACCCAGTTGGGGTTTTTTTTAAAGGCTGAACACCCCTCCCCCATTGAACACCACTCAATAAAGACAGTGCAGAAATGCCTGGAGATGCTGCTCACATTTTGCTCATTAGATTTGGTTCATTAGGGCTTCATGGCAACAGTGCATACTGTAGACATGGGAAATCTGGGCCAAACCCCAAGTCCTCTTCCTGGAAGGGCTGGAAGGGTGCTGGTGCTCTGCCTAGCTTAGCAAAGCCTCAGCCAAACTCTCATAAGCCACATCCTCAACCCTCCTGTCAAGGCTGGGATGCCCTGAAAGAATCATAGAACCAGAAGCAGAACAAGTAGAAGAAACCATTTCTGTTCGTACTTATGTGGGAGTTTTGTGTCTCTTCCAGGATGGCTAATGAATCCTGATATGAAGAAATATTGGATAAAATGCTGGCCATCCCCAGGAGTGCTTTCCCTTGCCAGTTTTCTCTCTGGATCCTTAGTCTTGTACTCTTTTCTTCACAATGGCCCAGCTAAAGCAAAAAGAATGCAAAGAATTATACGGATGGGTGTCATCCTGGCAGCTATGAATTCAAGCCGCTCAGAGTGAGGATGGTGTTGAAACATGTATTTTATTCCAAGACAGGTGTGCTGCCATGCAACCTACAGCACTGGCCTTCCATCCTGCCTTCCCTCCTTTCATTCCCCCTCTTTCTTGTGGGATGCTTGCCGTAGAGGTGTACTCAGGATCTTGAATCCCCACCAGGATTACTGCTGTACAGGACTGTTCAAAATCTCCTTCCCATGGAGTGTTTGCTGTTGGTTCATTCAATGTAGAGTATCAGTTCATCCTGTAAAGGCTGACCTCATGCAATCAGTGCAGAGAACTGGGAATGCCAGCAGCAGCACTTGCCTCTCTGCATTTCCTAGGCAGCTTGGAGATTGGAGTAGCACTCTGGATCACTCTACTGGGCCACATGCCTGCTACTAAGGCACTGCAAACCTGGACTGGTTAACTGGCTACAGCCTATGGTCAAGAGTCTTCTCAGTTAATATCAACTGCCTGGGGACTTAGTGCCTAGTGTCATATTGTAAGTTCTTCTGCAGTGTCAATGAAGAGGGAACTGAGCTTTTCAAAGAGAAATAACCCATTAATCATAAACATAAAATCATAAATCATAAAACAGCTGCTGGAGAGAGGAGATGCCCTCTGGAGTTTTCTGTCTCTCCCCATCAGATGTCAAAGGAGTTTAGACACCATTTAGACTGCTGTCATAAACTGAACACCTAACCTTTATACAGTGACGTCACTAGAGTTATCAAGAAAATTTATATCACAGATGGAAGTAGAAAACAGGTTCCTAACTGTTAAACCAGTAACCTCCTACCTTCAGGGAGAAGGATCTGCCCTGCTCAGCCAGAGAATAATGTCCTATTTGTTGAGTCCTGATTGTGTAAATGCGAACGAATAAAAACATTACTTTAATGTCCGTGTGTATCACGTGTTCACAGAAACTGTGCTTTTTTGGGGTGTTTTTCAAATCCAAAGAGCCACAAATAAATGTGAATCAAATTTCCTCTCTCTGTTACAAATAGCAATGCATTTCTCCCATGCTGTATTTTCTATTCTGATTCATTTCTCAGCGTGGCGTTGAGGAGCTTTGGTAACTATAGAGTGCTGCAGCACATCCTAGGCTGAAGAATTTTTCTCTGTCTGATGGATATCTAAATGCTATTGAGAGGTTTTTAGGTTTGCCTGAGAACACTTATTTATTTGTATGAAAGGGGATCAGTACTCCAGAGAAATATTTTGATTCATTAGAACTTAATTTTGTTTTAATATTCTCTGCATAGTTTGATTACTAAGGCCATTTAATTTCAGGATAAACCTGTAGCAATGCATATGCTTGCTGCTTTCCCTATTCCCATTACTGCCTTCCAATCCCAATTGCATCCTCTGGGTGTGGTAAAGATGTAAGCGTACACCCAAAACCAGATGGAGCCCACCCAAAAAGAGACTTTCTCATTGCTAACACTTCACGTTGACTCAGAAGAAAAAGCAAATACAAAAAGTTCAAATATGTGTATAGCTTATGTTGAATAAGAAAGGACACTGAAATATGTTTCTTCCACAGGTGCAGTTCCTAAGCACACTTTTTTCTTCTAGGAAAACAGATGAAAAAAATCAAGACCAGGTCTCATTTGTGATAGTTCTTGTAGTACAGCTGGGGATGCACAAAAAGCCATGCTGCTTGTGCTCTGCTGCAGTGATTTGAAGTATTCTCCAGCAGAGCTACTGTTGTCCCACACTGTGAGCTGCCACCTGTTAACCACACTTTCTTTATCCCCAAAAATGAGCAGCCCCCTGTTGCTAACAGATAATTAACATGCTGTTGTGGACAAAGAGAAAATATCCATTGCACAATACATCTGCTAAGTGGCATCAGTGTGGAAACTGTGGAGCTGGTTTTGTTTCTAGAGCTTTGTCAACCCCATACAACAGTCTCTTTTAATCCTCCTAGGCTATTGTGGTGACAGATGGAGAGAGGATTCTTGGTTTAGGAGACCTAGGAAGTTACGGCATGGGTATCCCAGTTGGAAAGCTTGCTTTGTACACAGCTTGTGGTGGAGTTCACCCCCAACAATGTCTCCCTGTCCTACTGGATGTTGGCACAGACAACGAGGTAAGACAATTTTCCATAAATCTGACATGGGGGGAGAAAGAATCAAGATTAATGTTTAGCTCGGGCCAGTTCCCTAAATGTGGGACAAAGCTGGAAACAACTGAGATGAGATGATGGCTAGACCAGCACTGCATGAAAGTGGGAAGGTTTAATTCCTGTTTGGTGCATAAGAGCCTTTTGTTCTTATGGGGAACTGAAATAAATACTGAATAGACTCATTGTCCCCTGATGAGGAGACTCAAATTGTTACCAGTTGGAGCTGAAAGCTCAGCTCCACCTTTCAGCATGGCAAGGTGAGTTGACAGGCTTTGTACAGGAAGTCCCAGAATTATTCTTCCTCTGGTAATTGTGAAGGAACAGGCAGATATTCATGTCTGTGTACAGATGACTATATTCCAGAAATGGAGAATCCCTGGTGAGTGGTTTGGGAATGATTAATATCACTGTTTTGTTAGATTGCTCATATTACTGCACATGATAACCAAGCAAGAGGACTCCATCTGTTTGCAGATTTTTGCCTTATGACTCTGGCTCAGAAAGGCCAAAGTGAAACATTTCAGCAATGCCAGAACGGACATCTGTGAGGATGTCTTTTTAAAATTAATATCCTACAGCTATTTGTGATGGCCTGGGTTTGTCCATTTTTGCAAAATGTACTTGTGCTTCACGTGACCCCATGTAAACCAAACACACATTTCTTGAGGGATGTAAAAAATCTGGGGTAGAAGGGCTTTGAGTTTGTGTATGTAGATGAACTAATGCTGACATTTTCAGACATTCTGATGCTCATAGACGGCTAGATTTTCTGCACCTCTTTCAGTTCTGCCCCAAGTCTCTCACACTGGGCTCTTGAAAAGAATGAAAGAATGCAAAATCAATGCCCATATATGACGTCTGAGAATATCAATTACCTCTTTGGTCTCTGACCCCAGGATTATGCTACCCCATTAGGACAGTGGCCTGTCATGGACTTGTGGAATACAGGACGTGCTCATCTCAGCCTGATTCGTGGTCTTTCCTGGAAAGGGAGAACTCTGGGTTTGGACCCACCGAGGCTAAAGCAGGAATTAAGTCTCAGTCTCTCACTTACCACAGTCTCCAGTCAATAGAACATTGTACTTGACTTTGGATCCTTCATCTCTTCCTTCTCCTCCATGCTGATATTCATGCCACCAGTGCTTTGAGCCTCCCAGCTGGAGCTTCTCCCAGAGGAACCTGGGTAAAAGTGCTTCCCTTCCCATGAAAAGCATCTGATCCTGCACATCCATCTTGCTTCTGTATCAGCAGACAGGGGACACTAAAATCCAAAGAGGCACCAATGATTTTTAGGCCTCTGCAAGGGTCAGATGGCATCAGAAAAAGGGACTTACAGAATCAGTCCTGGACCTGCTTTCTTTTGCACAAGATTAGATTTAAGTTATGTGTTCAGGAACTTCTCTGTGAAGGCAAGGTCCACATCTGGGGTTAAGATATAGAAGTTGCTGTTTTCCAGTAATATCAACAATGTATTTCCTCACTGTATAGATAATTTGTTTGCTTGTTTATTTAATGGCTTTCTTACATGCATAAACCCAGATTAACTGAATCCTAAACACATCCTAGGAGCACCCTACTCCACAAGTAAATTCACTTATCAGTGCATAAATAAGATACCTCTTACAGGCATTCATCCTGATCATCTCTGCCCATTTATATCTGGTAAGCCAAGGGTGACTGTGTTGCTAACACATGAACCTCAGGTAGAACTCAGTAAGTATAGCCATTGAATTATATTTTCAGCATCAGTTGCCAGCTTGTCTTTGTGACAATCCATAATACTTTGTATGTGCTTTCAGCAAACCAGTCTTTATTCCAAGCTTGGCATTTCTCAGCTTGTCTGTGGCAGAATTTTGTACTCTGTGAACAGGGCCCAGAGCACGTGGTGCTGTAGGAGCTGTCGGCAAAGTTATGCAAATGAGCCTCCTTTCTCTTTCATGGCCCTGAAGAGCCCTGATGTATCAAACTCACAGGAAAGGAAACTCTTTCATCTTTCCTTCTAAGGGAAAACAGCTGTGGCTGTAAAAACAGATCTGATGTTAGCCTACCTGCAATATTTAGGGCTATATGGCTGCAGGACAATAAGTTTGAGATGGCTCATCCTCCCCTCATGTAGACAGTTCGGTTCCTGAAATTGGGAGTTCCTTTGTAGTGACTCTCTGAGGTGTTGGCCACCTGTCTTCTGCCAGTATTTATCCTGTAATTTTCCCCAAAATATATACTGTTTCTGTGCTGACATAGTCTTTTTTACGTGTCTTATGGATGCTGACTTAACACCTGCTAGATTGGTTGGAGGGATGGCCTGATTTTATGTTCCTTTTGGGAACCAAAATATAAATGAATCTCTTGTATGAAAATACCTTGACTTTATACCTGCCAGATAACCAAGGTGAGTGCTAGGTAGGTGCAGGTCTGGGGAGCATTCTGATATCTTATCACTGATTGTGTCAACTCTATGCTGTCACCTAAAAGGCCAAAAAGACAGATAATTTCAAGTTACATCAGGCAGTCATCATTGCACAAAGCACTGTTTATGGTCAACAGCTGTCCTGCCCTTAGTGCAAAATTAAGAATTGATTGCACGGTGAACACTCTGCACACAAGGTCAGTTTTATTCACTAGGAATGAGGCACCTTGGCAGAGAGCCTTTGGTAGAGCTGTTCTGGGAATGCAGAGCTCCATTTCCTATGGCAGTCAAGAAGCATTGCATCCCTCTGACTTTATTGATGCTAAAAGATAGGCAACAGCTTCCTACAGAAACACCTGCTTGGGAAGGGATGTGTGAGCTGGCCTTCTCTGCATAGTAACTAAAATTAATATGACTACATCAGACAAAAAATTTTGGTAGGCTGGGACATAAATCACTGTCCATCTGCAGAAGAGAAGATGTCAACAGAATTGCTTTGTGTCCTAGGCTCTCCTGAGTGATCCACTGTATATTGGACTGAAACACAAGAGGGTTCGTGGGAAACAGTACGACGAACTGATTGATGAGTTTATGCAGGCAGTTACCAACAAGTAAGTGGGGTTATATACATGGCTCTTCTGGGCTGCTTCCATTTAAGAACAAATGTTGCAACTCCTGAAATAAACATTAGTATAATTGATCACCCAAGAAAAGGAAGTTCATTTCAATGCAAGTTCCTGGGTGGTCTTCAAATGACTCTTTGTGCTTGAGCACTCTGTGTCAAAAATATTTGTCTCCAGGGAACTGAAATGGGACTGAGTATTTATAAGCATTTCCTATCCACATAGGACAGAGGTGTCAAACATATGTCCTGTGGGCTTGTATCTGGCCTCTGTCATGTTTTCATGAGCCTCATTCAGCATAGCCAGAACCTAAACTGTGGTTTGTTTATACTTTGTAAAGGAAGTTTCTAGTTCTTGCTATTGTAAAGGAAGTCATCTAAATGGAAATGGCATGTTCCTTCACACAGTGTAAAGTCTGCAGACTGCCTCTTTATAGCTTTGTCAAAAATAGGAACTTTGCTGCTGGCATTCAAGTCTGTGGAGTGAGGCCAGGATTATAAGCACTGTCCTTTTAAGCATGGGACAGACCAGCTGCATACTTTCATTCATACTCACTAACTGGGACAGAGGGTCTCTGATGTACCAGAGAGTTTAATATGGGAAGAGCAAAACTACCACCTCAGCCCTGTACACCCCTCTCTGAGAAATAAAAGAAAATGTATTAAAATCTCCTTGACTGTCCAGAGAGATTATATAAGAAGGAACGTGAGGACAATTTCTAAGGAAAAAAAGACTCATATTTGAAAAACTACAAATTCCTTTTTTTGCCTATTCTAAAGCTGCAGATGATACTGATAAGGAGCAGCAGAGAGCTCCAATCTCTGCCTGATTGCCAAGCTGCTGCCTGTCTTTTCTTCCCAGTGAAGGAGCTATGTTCATCCTCCCTCTGTGTCTCCAGCCAGCTGTATGTGTGTGTGTTCCTGCACAAAGGGGAGGGAGTGGGTGGTACGTGTGTCATCAACTCGCAGTTCCCCCTGTCTCCCTAGAGGTAGGAGGCACCATGACCAGTGTCTGACACAGCACCTACCCATCCACTGAGAAGGATGGGTTTACACATGGTGTGACTGCCCAGCTGGCTGTGGGTGGAAGAAATAGGGACAGAAATGCAGAGGATTATCCAGTCACAGCTGAACATTCTTTATATTTGATAAAGAATCTTGACTGAAATGTCATTTGATTACATTGCAGTATTATGTTAGATGCTTTGTGCATAATCTAGTGGGAAGAAATCTTAGAGGCTAGAAAGCTCGTAAAACATAACTAGGTAATCACAAGAGACAAGTAGAAACAATTTAAGAGTCATCAGGGTTGATTTGTGGGGGTTTTGTTTATTTTGATTGTAGTCACTAATTAATTCTTCAGGGAAACTCTATCCTGCTTTCTTCTGGCCAGAAGACCATGGGGTATTGCAGTGTTGGTGTTGATGATAGAATGGGAACAACAGAATGAGAATGCAGATGATGGTCTCAGCCATCATAAATTTGGCTCTGATATTTATGCTTGTGGTGTTAAATGCAAAGCTCATTGCACCCACTAAAGACAATATGCCTTTTCAGTGCATGCTGTTGGAGAGGAAGGATTGGCAGTTATTTTCCTGTGTTTAGTTTACATGAGCTAATCTCCACATTGAAGGGAGAAGACCATGAAACAATGAACTCTTATCTTGGGAGGTGGTGAAGTCATGTCTAATGCTTTCTTCCAAGTATTGGTAATCAAGTTCCTGGGGCCACTGTCCCCGCTTTTCTATTTCCCTTAACCAAGATGAATTGCTTGAACAGAGTAAGGCCCCTGAAAGTTCTCAGCAAAGTGGGGCTGGGAAATTCTGCTTCGTACTTCTCCATTCACATCTGTAAAAGATTTGGAGATCTTAGAGCAAAAGGAGCCATTACCCTATATTATCATCCTGACCACCAGTGTACTTTAAAGCATTGTTGGGGTGTGATCCTTATGCACTCTGGGCTGGTGAATAATCCTGCTATCAACCTGAGTTTGGCAAACTCATATGAAACAGGTTCATTTGGTCTCAAGTTTCCACTGGAATAACTGGATTCAACCCAGTAGGAGCTCTCGCTTCTGTTACAAAAGGAAGCAAAAATTGTTCAGAAGGTCAAGAACATGCTGCTTTATTGTAGCCTGCTTCCACTTTTGAGGCAACCTGCAAGTATGAGCTACTGCAATCTCTTCTGCAAGTCTCTAATGTTCAGTTACTCAGGGAGGAACCTTTTGGGTTTTTGCCACAAATCCCTTGCAATTTGGGGGTTTCCTTTTCATCTTGATATTCATGCAGAAATTGTCTACTTCCTGAGGGTTCTTTAACTTCTCTTGGAAACCATTTGTCAGTTCCTCTGCAGGAGTACCTCCCACCCTGTCAAAGCACTGCTGGCTCAAGGGACCTTTGTCACTGAAGTGGAATGTGTTGGAGCCCACAAAAAAGCCAGGGGAGTGAAGATTTAATCTTCTAATGGAATAATAATATCAAACAGATGTCAAATTTCTGTTGCTGGAGACCCATAGAGTCAGTAGAAAGGACTCCTGGTCTCATAATACCCACCTAGTAATGAAACCAGGCATGTGCCAGAGGCTTCAGAATTGACTGTTCCAATATTTTGAAATAAAGTGTGGGCACCCTGGGCAAATTTAGAAAGAAAAGCTCTTTCTGGAACAGCTGGATAAATTTCTCTGTTTTCCTGCTGCCTAAACCACCATTCATTACTCTTTCACCTAAAACATGTGAAATGACTAAGCTCTTAACAACAGCTCTAAGTGATGCCTTTTGCTCCTCTAGGGAAGCAACTACATGCAAAATTTGACCCGTTGAGCCTACCTGTGTCTGAATGAAGCAGCCTGACAAATTACTGTGGTCTCACAGTGAGCAGCAATATGCTTCCCCTGGGAAAATGCACTGCTTCAGTTTTGTGGCAAAGGACAAGTCAGTCTTGCTCTTAACCTGGTACATTTCTTTAGGCTGAAATAAGTATTCACTGAAAGTGTCCAAGGATTATAATAGAAATAAACCCCAGAATTTCTGGGGCTTGAATATCTGATCAAATTAATCCTTGTGTAGCTTTCGTCATGCTCTGAGGGGCCAGACCTGTCCCTGAACTCTAACCTCCATTTTGAGCTCTAGCCTCAGTAGCTGGCTGGCTGCAGAACATGCAGCCTGAGACTCTATGAGATGCAGTTCCCCACGCCAGCAAACCATGTCACAGAAACCTCATTAACCTGTCACAACTTCACTCCCCTTTCCTTTCCCATCAGTGCTTATTAACAGAGTGACCAGGGGAACAAGCTTTCTGTCAGTCTGTGCCATAAGGCAGAGCACAGAAGGCATCAGAAGATCAAGTGTTCGATTTCTTAGATGGGAAAAGAAGGAGACCTCGGCTGAGTTTCTTTTTCCTTGGGTATGTTTCATACCTGATTTCTCTTTGTCCAATGCCTTCCCAGTACTTTTACCCACAAACATACCAAGTCAGGTCTCATGCTCTTCAACAATCCCATTTTGAAAAGAAGACGCCTCTGTTTCAGCAGTTCTCCATGGTCATGGATCACAAATTCACCAGCACTTTTCAGAAACAAAATCACCAGTACTGGTGCACACCCATGTTATTTCTTCACATGCCCTGGTTAGCTTGGCTAATTGATCCTGAAATATTAGACTTTATTTTCTAGGCACCAGTTTCTAGGCACTGATTTGCTTCAAAAATCCCTCACATGTACTGCTAACACTCAAAGTCTCTCCCTAGCATCAGTGTGTTAGTTAGGACGCCTGCACACCATCACTAGTGCCCTGGCAGGGCTGGTCATGTAGACCAGATTCAGCCCTCATGGAATACAAGGTGGATATTCTCCTTGGCCATCTATCCCAATTACCATGGCCAGAGGGATTCTCACACCATTCATGTGGGATAAGGGATGGTGATTTGAAGAGCCTGGCTTGATGTGAGATAAGATCATCAGCCTGGATGATATTGTAAGTCAAGGAACAATATTTAGTTTTCATTAGCTTGATTTTCTGCTGCTGAGGAATGACTGAGCTCCAGATGTGCTGCTAGGGATCACTGTGGCTTTTATTACCATGAGTTAAAATCCTTTGGGCTAACACAGTTACAGATGTCACAAAGCCCTCTGCTCTAGGCTTTCATCTGGGCTTTTCCATGTATGCCAGATGTACCACAGCAATTCCAGTAAGATGCAGCTGAAGAAGCTCTTTGTGCAGAAGGTACAGGGTGAAGCTCTGTTTCTTATTGTGTGCCAGAGAGTAGCTCAAGGCTACATGTGAGGGTCAGCACTGATATAGTTGCATCTCCTGCTTTTGCCCTGCTCCTGAAAAGCCTTGTAGCTCCAGCTGCAGTCCTTCCTCACTCCAACAGCAAGCAGGATGATGTCATTTTGCATAAAAGCACCAGAACGGTCATAGCAGCCATTAGTACAGGTCTTAGTGCTTGAAAGTCATAAGGTAGGATGTGCAAAATAGTTGTTTGGAGGTTTTTCCTTAAAAATAAATATAACGAAATATATCGATATATTTTGATTTTTTTTTTACCAACAACTTTGTAATTGATCTTAACTTCATTTTGCCCCTTATCCTGTTCCTAGCAGTATCTCATAGCAGATGCCTTGGCATATAAGAACAGCAATCCTTAGCACATCCCCCAGTTTCCAAAAATGTACAGTTCTGGAGTTTCCTGATATTTTGTGCTTCAAGGGGTGCTTTTATTGACACAGCACTCACTAAATCCACAGCGAGCACTGTGCCTCAGAGCATGGTGTATATGTTTATGCTGGCAGAAACCCAGCAAGACTCCTGCCCAATGTTAGAACTTGTCTGTAGCCTAAGATGATGGTGAGTCAGGCAGCAGGTCCTGTTGAGTTTATAATGCAGCTCCCTAGCATGGGATTTCTAAACCCAGGACCCAGAGTTCTTAAGTTTGTATTAGCTCCAAGGTCTCCCTGGAGCCTTCTCTCCTCCAGCCTGAACAACCCCAGCTCTCTCAGCCTGTCTTCAATAGGAGAGGTGCTCCTGCCCTTTGATCATCTTCATAGTCTCCTATGGACCTGCTCCAGCAGATCCACATCCTTCTTGTGTTGGAGGCCCTAGAGATGGATGTTGGATCCAGGGAGGGTCTCAGGAGGGACATAATCCCCTCCCTTGCCCTGCTGCCCACAGTGTTTGGATGCAGCCCAGGACACGGTTGGCTTTCTGGGCTGGAAGCACACACCTTCAGTTCCCCATCCAGCAATACCCCCAAGTCCTTCTGCACTGGGCTGCTCTCAGCTGGCCTCTTGAGGAACTGCCTGACCAAACTGAACCTTAGCCTATGACCAGGAATTGTATAGCAGAGTACTGCTGGTCTGATGAGAAGCCTGACAAATGTCATAGCAACAGTTTAACGGTAAGATTGGCCTCAGAACACCAGACAGACTCAGGTTCTAGTCTTGTTTTACTTGCTTGAGTAGACTTTGTTTTTCCAATCTTAAATGCTGAACACTTGCCAAGTATGATATTTTTTCTAATAATGGGCTTCTGTACAGATAATTTAGATTTTCTTGAAAAAAAGAACTTTGTTTGCTGCCGTTTCACACAGCAATAAGAAGATGAAAAGGGCAAGGACAAATTGGTTTTTTCTCTGCCTGGTTTTATCTATGACTATGAAAAGCAGTTGCAGCTCCTCAGAGTAGATTCCTTGCATCATGAATGGCTGAAAGCAGTGCTATATAAATTCAGACAGGGACTGGAACTTCTTTCTTGTGATTCTTTCCACAAAGGAACAGGATCTTCTTGCAAATACGGGGGTTTTGCACGCATGTAAGAATGTATTATACTCTCTCCTCATTGTCAAAAAAAAAAGCCCTTTTGATTCTGGTCAGCAAAGGCAGTGCACAGGTCCTCAGGCCACCCTTGAAGTTCTGACTTACGCAGTTTGGTCAGATGCTTCTCAAATGGTAACTGCTGCCTCATTAATTTTTTCCTCTCTGACCTCATGGCTTATGAGTCTGGATGAAATCAAAGGGTACATACAAATGAGGATGAAAGAAAAAATTGTGTAATGAGATTGTTTAGGCAACTGAGAAGTCTCTGTCTCTTGAATATAGAATCTAAAAGCAATGTAATCATTGCTCCTTTCCTGGGATTCACGCTCTTTTGTTCCACCTTTTTGTTCCACCACTTGTCCCAGGTGGTCATCCAAGGGAAATGTGTATCATTCTCCACAGGGGATGCAGACTTTGCTAAAAGCATCTTTTCTCTTGGCACAGCCCAAGGATTCTGTGTAGGTCTTAGGTGGATAGTAACAGTACCAGAACAACAATACAGCGATAATCAAAGCATAAATCCTATGTTTGTGTGTTTTCCAGAAAAGAGGATCATTTCTTAATAAAGATTTTCAGGTGATAAGTTTTACAATAGGCTTATAATATTATATATTCCTAGAGTCATCCTTCATGAGGATGACAGTTTGTACCATTATTTTAATCAATAGTATATTGTTTCATTGAAAGTACTGTTTGTACAAGATTTGCTAGGCAAAGGCTGGAGATTGGACTAAAATGAGTGTATGGGACCATTCTGTAAAGCATTTCCCAGTGAGGCTATTTTCACAGGAAGATTTTTGCAAGGTATGAGAGCCAGAATTTGGGACATAATTATTTATGGCACAAAACCATGAAATAAGCAAATTAATGAGACAGCAACATAGTCTTTGTGTGAAAGACCAGTGAATTTTTTTGGATGAGGAAGAACTGACAAAGTGTATCTTTTTGTTTCCAATTCTATAAAATGGGTAAATTAATTCCAGAGGTGGCAGAGAACAGGATCCCCAGATGGTGGTCTGGCAGCCAACAGGAGACATGGTGACAGTATTAAATAATGATTCCTGTAGTGTAACCAGTTACAATTTTCAGCATGTCTGAATGTTTTCAAAAACACCTCTGTCCCAGCATCCTTCTTGACAGCCTACAAATGTAGGAATGACTCATGCTAAGGGGGAAGCTCCAGTTCAACAAGGAGGCATAGAACTGCAGAGATCCCACAAAATGCAAACTGCAGTGTGTCCAAGAGGAGTGGTGACACTTTGAACCCAGAACCACTCAAAAAATACAACCTTCCCTTTTTTGAAAGGGAGATAAAGAACTGAGAAATGGGAGAAACCACACAGGACCATGGCACTTGCTCAGTTTCAATGTACCTTGTCAGTCTGAAATCCCGATAGACTGCATTTGAGCTTTCCTTGTAGATAAAGGCAGTCAGATCCTGGCTGTTTAACTACTCATGTCCCAGATGCCAAGAAGATCATAGAATGCTCTAGAGAGGATGAATCATTGACAGTCAGGATGAGCTTGCTGGAGAGAGCCAACCTTAGCTGGCCATGCCTTTCCTGGACTGGAAAACATTCAGTCCTGATGTGACCTGCTGATCTGCTTCCAAATCTCCTGCAGGCTCTCAGCTGAGAGTTAGGAGATGAGTCACATGGATCAGTGGAAGAATCTATGAGAACTGACAACCAGCCAAGCAGACTGACCTCAAGAGTCTTTTCCTATCACAGCAGTTTGGAAGATCTCCCTGTAGGGCCAACATCAATTCTTGCTGCAAATTTAAGAATATTTAAATGTCTTGGAAAGGATCTTCAAAAATCCTTCTTCAAATTCTCACTTTACAAACACTTTTTCTATTAAAAGGCATCCTCCACCTATAGACAGCAAGTAGTTGAGTACTAACTGGGACTGCATTCGTATCAGATGTCACATATTAAACAGAAGAGAAGGTTCAATGAAAGCATACCTCATTAAAATGATTCCTCCAAAGGAATTCATTAATTTTGGTTTCTTAGTGGGAAATACAATGTTTCCAATTAAACACAATTTTGCAAAATCAATTTTCATTTTACAACATTATGATGGGGGAAGACTGGCCAATATAATTCACTTCATCAAGTATTTCTGTGTTTGCTGACAGGAGTCTACTTGGACACCATACACAAATGATGGAACAGGGCAGTTTCTGCAGACATCAACAAAGAAATTGCAAACATTGAAGGGCAGTGTAGTATTGCAGTGAAAGGGTGATAAGCCAGTGAACTAAGGTGCATGACATATATTTAAGATGTTCAAACCAGATCTTCCCAACTGTGATAATTAGATAATATTAGATTACCTCTCCTAATTTGGGTGTCTAAAGTTAGATATCTAAATTTAGGTTGGTCATCTTAGGCTGCCTTCACAGACACTCTTGAAGAAAGAGGCATCTCCGGAGACGTTATCTACTTCCATTTTTCACTTAGACTAGTTGAAAGAAGTTGCTACTGGATATGCCCTTTCTCTCCATGGTCTGAGAGGGCAGTCAGAGTTACAGAGCTGGGCATTACACAACTAACTTTTACCTTTTATGTAAAGGTAGTGGAAAAAATTCCATCCTACACTGCATTTTGTTGGCTGGATTCCAATATATGCAGCTGGTCTTGGGACACACTTTCGATTTTCACTGCAAATATTCTCCACCTCCTTACCTGAGCTGGACATTTTCTTAGCATTGCTGCATATTAAAGGAATTCTGTGCTCCAGTCCCAAGTTGGCTGCATTTTACTTTTGGGTGCTACCCAAACATTCTTTGTAGAGCACTCTGAATTCCTTTGGGATGAAAGAAATTACACAAATATTGAGATGCTGTTCCGTGGTGGAGTGGGACTCCATGGGGAAGTAGAACTGACTCATCATGTTCATACTCACAAGGATTGTACTGCACATGATCCCAGCAGCTGGTTTGTTCAAACTCCTTGCTGAGTTTATCCCTAGCCTGCTCTGGTCACCCTCGGATGGAGCACTACACACAGCCACCAAAGTGCCACTATAAAAGGGCAGCAAGATTAACTGGTAGATTTCTAAGACAACTCAGTAAGTCAGCTGCCTAGTTGTGTTCAATTTCAGTGACTTTGGGCAGCACAAGTTATTCAAATTTCTCTCAAAACTTCAGTAAGATGAGTAGCCCTTGAGGACTAAGATCATGATCTGAGATTCCCATCTTTAACTGTGAATCCCAAATACTTGATTCTTTCATTTAAAGCATCCAGTCATCAGGTCTTACCAAACATTAGTTTTCATGTTATGCAAAGACTCATATAAGCTCAAAAATGGAGCTCACACTTTTAAAAGCTCAGTAGATGTATTGCAGTGAAAAAGAGAACAATCTTCAAAAAATAACTTAGTGAGAAGAGCTTGCACTGCAGCACTGTCCTGTCATACGGAGGGGCAGAAAGAGAAATTAAGTGTTTATGGGCTACCATACTTCTTTTGTGCTCTGCTTTATAAACAGGGACCAAAGATGGAAATAGAAGTAACTCGTGCACTGTGCTATGCTGCAGACAACAAATGTGAAGTGGGGAAGGAATCACAGAGTTGGTCACACATACATTAATGCTGGCTGGGATCACTGATTTTGTTAAGCAAGTCAGTAATGTTACTTCCTCAGTGATACCAATAAATAAGACAGGTGTTAGAGAAATAGTTTCTATAGCAACTGAAGTTGCATAAAGATTTGCTAATTATTTACTGTGAGATATTAGCAGATGTTCTGAATGCTGTGTCATCTCCCTCTTAGACATGCTTTCTTTATACATCCAAATGATGAATAAGAGGAACATCCATTAGTAAGCTGATCTTCAACAAGACCAGGTGGCTCAGAGCCCAGTCTACTCTAACCCTGAATGTTACCAGGGATGGGGCATCCACTGCCTCTCTGGGCAACCTATGCCAGTCTTTAACCACCCTCACTGTAAAAGCTATTTTCCTTATATCTAGTTTGAATTTACCCTCTTTTAGTTTTAAACCATTACCCCTTGTCCTATTGCTACAGGCCCTAAAAACTCTGTCCCCATCATAGTCCTTTTAAAAAAGCAAACAGAGAATGTGAAGCAAGTTTAGAGCCAACCCTTGTGCCTTTGTAAGACCGGGGGTTTATCAACTGATAGATTCTCATGATGGAAAAATAAAGGAGCACAATGCATGTGCTTATCATTGTCTCCTTACTGACAGATATGCTTGAAGTGGAAAATAATAATAATTAAAAAAATCAAGGCCCTTCTAGGAGAGTCTGATTGCCCACACTGTGAGTGCCATGAAAAGACCTTTTCATGATAAAAGCCACAGTTCTCAAATGGAGTACGTTTTATCCAGTATCAGGTTCTATGCTAAAGCAGGGCCGTTCTACCTCAGATTTCAGTGGCAAAGGAGGAACGTCTGAATAGAAGATATGTAAGGTGATGCTACCTCTAACAAAATGCAGCTATTTAGAGCCCCTTCATCTGCCTGCAGCCCAGAGGTTGCTAATAGTTTCCTTACTCATTGCCTGAATTTCTCTCACTGCCCTATCACATTTATGTGTGAGAAACGAGTACTTTATGGCCCTTTTAGATTTTATTTGCAAAGCTTTAATGCAGCCTAGAGTCATACAAACTGCCTAATGTGTATACATATACGTATAATAGCCCGACTATTACCCAATTAATAAACTGCACACTTCTCCTTGAAATTGTTGGAAAATACTGGACAATTATGGAAAGTCTGCAATTATTTCCTGCCTTTTCACTCTACAGGTCCCTAGCTGTCATTGTGTGCTGGTTTTCTGCTCAACAACTCAGTGGAGAAAGACATTTCCAAAGCACAGAAGTGTGGCTGTGAAATCACACCATGAACCATTCGGTCCCACTGTGAAACACTCACTCCATGGGATCCAACAAGCAGATTTTTTCATCATCTCTTGGCCACTTACAGTTGAAGTGGGCCCCTGGTGGTGTCCCTTTAACTGGTGTCCCCTTTGCAGTTGGATTCGCTGTAATGCAGTGTGGCAGCTGCAATACAAAGAGTGTCTCCTCTGCTTTGAGAAGCTCCTCTGTAAATACACCACTGAAAATTTCTCATACCAATAGTCCAAAGATGCATGTATATATAGGTATATAAGCACATATATTAAGAAGCCACTTGAATTATGAATATAGTTCATTCCTGGTGACTCCACATTTCTCAGTGTGTGGATCTGGGGATGGGTGTGATCCTGTTTATTGTTACTGTGCTGCATTTCTGTCATGAGACCTTTATTTCTGCACTAGAGTCTCTAGCTACATTGTCTTGGTAGAAGGTGTATATCTTGTCCTATCCTATGTTGTATAAATATGTTTATCCATTTTAAATTGCCTTTTAACTTGCAGGTACGGCATGAATTGTCTGATCCAGTTTGAAGATTTTGCGAATGCTAACGCTTTTCGTCTCCTCAATAAATACCGCAACAGATACTGTACATTCAATGATGATATTCAGGGTAAGTACTGGAAGGAAAATCAAATTTAACCTTTACCTTGTCATGAGAAGTGAAGGTTACTGTCACAAGACTGTTTATTATACAGTAGTCAGATGTCTAACAAATTTTAGAGTTTACACAGAAGCATTTAAAAATACAAACAAAAGCTCAGCCATCTGAGTTGAAAAGTGAGTCTCCATTGTTTTTAGGAATTTAGCTGTTCATTGCTGAAGCATTCAGGGAGAAAATGGATCATATGCTTTAGATTATGCAGGTAACTTAAGAGAGTTCCATTAATCTTCTATAATTTAGCTAAAACAATGATGACGTTTTAACAGTTATGCAAGGCTTTCCGTTTTCATGAGCCAGGTGGTCATTAGCTGATTCTGGCATTTTCCCTGTATTGTTATGCTCTTTACTACATGCACAAAAATAAAGGTAAACCAGCCTCTTTCCTCTCTGTGAATGCTAACTCTGCAGTAATCTGAGAACAGATCTGTTCTCCCCTAGTGTGGTGAACATAACTCTTCCAGTGTCAAAGAGAAGTGACAGCAGCAAAGCTGGGGTTATAACAAGCAAGTCTCTGGGCCCTGAAAGGCTCAGCAGTCAGCAGGATTGCTCAATGCCCAGAAGGATGCAATCTGCATCCCGGTCTGATGCTGACTTTGCTTTAAATCTTTGTAAGGGCTGTTCACCCATTTGACAGTGACAGGATCTTCCCAAGTGTCTACAAACAACCAGTTCTCCTCTGAGTCCCTTCATCTTTTCTTTTGTTTAGTTCTGCTTGAAACATGCAGAAATTTCCAGTGTTTGATTTATTTATTTGCAGTCAGTTGGGCCCATCCTCACTTGTACTTGAAAGAGACTGAAAGAAACATCAGTGTTATTTTTCACACCATGCTGGTTCTTTTGTGAGCAGACTTTCCAGTGCTGTTTCTGCATCTGCTGCTTATCTAACAATATTTGGCAATGTGTATAGCAGCTTCTTCCTATCTGACACAAGGAGTAAAATCCTGTTTTGGGGAAATATTTGGTGTAGTGGGATGCATGGACCTGCTCAAAGACATTTTCATGAAGTGGGTTTAGAAGCAGAGAAGCTAAAGGCATTTCAGGGAAGGGCAGATGGATACTCCTGCACAAGAAGACTCATTAGTCTTCTTGCCACGCCCAAAAACTTCCAGTGGAGAGAGAAGCACAGAAAAAGAAAACCCAGGAGATACGTTTTTGAATGGAAGTATTGAATGGGGGAACCAAGCACTCAGACTTTTCTGAAGATAGGCAGATGAAGGCCATAATAACAAGACAATGTTGTAAAGATTTCTTTGGGATTAGTTGCGCTCTCTGAAAGTGGAAGGGGACTCAGCAGTCAAAAAGAGGCCAGGTGATGTGGCAAATCACACATTAGGGGCTGGATGCAGGTTTTCTTGGCAGAACAGGAGTGAATTGGAAAGGTTTCTTGGTGAATTGGAAAGATTTCTTTGCAAGAGAAAAGTTTTGGTTTCTCTCTTAATAGAGAGAAGAAAAAGAATATTAAAGCTAAACTGCACATTCTGAGTGGGAAGCAGGAGACTGTTTTTTATAGTTTTCTACTGGCCATAGGTTACAGCTGAATGCCTCAGACAGTTCCTGGTAATGACTGCCCCAGAGCAGCAAACCATATCCAGGAGGATGCTGTAAAACAGTATTGTCATAAAATGGACCTTATGTGATTCTCCCCAGTTAGATGCATGTCACAGCACATGGGAGACATCAAGTCCCCCAAAACTTCTTTCAAGTCCTGCCTTTTGAAAGAGTAGGATTTTACCTCTTTGTAGTAAAACATGGTTATATTCTCAAATAAAGCATTGTGCTGGCACTGGTTTCTCAGTAGTAGATAAGTAAAGAAATCATGCTAAGCTTTTGCACAACAAGCAAAGAGTCAAAGAAAGCAAGCACCTGTTTAGGCTTTTTTATGGAGCTGTCAGAAAGAAAAAGGAAATCCAAGCTAGGGTTGTAGTCAGAAATAAGTTTTGAGGACCTTTGGAATGCTGAAGTAATGTGGATCTACTCAGTTAACTGTCTTGGAGTCATATCAGAGATAAAAGAGTTGAATCTGGGATGTGTAGTCTGATTTACACACCCTAATATATCCCTCTGTATCCTCCGATGATAGGAGAAAGGTAGGAAGTGGCATTTTCTCACTTATGCCCTCCTGTTCTTTGAGTTTACCTTAGACACTCTCTTTTCTAACATACTGATGTTTTATGACTTGCCTACTTAAAAAAGTGTTAGAGTTCAATGTAAGTGGTGTTTAAATGATTAATGAGAATTATACAAAGCCTTGTTTAAGCTGGCCTGATTAATTTTACTCAAGTGAGACAGGAACAGGCCTTCTGAAGCCTGAATTATTCCAATTTCTGAGCCGGCAATGTTTTAAGCATGTTGAATTAAAAACACATCTAAGGCACCAAGCAGTGCAAGTTAGATCAGGCCTGAGCAATACTAATTTAAACTCACTGACTGTTGGTTAGTGGGACTCTGGATGCAATGGGCCTACACATACACCCCCACATGAGATGAGGAAAAAAGGTGTATAGTGCTTCCCTTAAGATCCTTTAGGCCTCCCTGTTGCTGCCCCAGGGCTTACACAAAATGAAAAACAGTTTAAAATATTAATATCTTTTTTTTTTTTTGTCCTACAAATTACTGTATTTCCAAGTCCATCCTTACCCCAGAGAATGAAGGTGACTCAGACCCCTTCCAGTTGGAGCCACCCTCCTGATGCTGAGTGGGATGCCTGCCAGGTATCACCATAAGATTGCTTATTCTGAAAGCCTTCTGCCTGGGATCCAGTCAGGAGCTGGCTCACAGTGCCCACACATGGAAGCTCCCATTGAGGGAGTGCTTCTCCTTCCTCTAAGGGAGTGATGACATCAGCCCTTTCCCAGCTCTGTCTGGGTTCATGCAAGGGCCAACAGCTTCAAGTACAGCTCTAAGGGAGAAAATTGATTGTCACTTCTTCCTTTTTCCCAGTAAAGTACCAGGGCAAGATCCGAAGCGTATAAGATTAGAGGTACATGAGAATACTTAGTTCCTGCTCTTTCTCTTCCTCCTCTAACTTGGCTCCACTTAATTGTTCACTGTGATAAACAGAAAGTAAACAACTTCAAAGTCCTACAAAGTTGTCAAGTCTAGTGAATCCTTGAAGCAGGCATCTCTGGATTCCTGCTTCATACAAGAAATGATATAACGCCATTGAAGACATTAGTTTGGAAGGGACCTCTAGACATCAACTAGCCCTCACTCAAATAAAGAGTGATTTCAAACTTAGATCCAAGTTTTATATTATCAAGCTCCTCAGAGCCTTGTCCAAATACTTTGCAGTATATACAAGGATGGGTATCCACAATCTCTTTGTGCTACCTGTTCCAAAGTTTTTTCATCTTCCTTGTGCATTTTTTCCCCTGATATCTAATTGGAATTTTACTAGATGCAACTTATGTTCATTGCCCCTCATCTCCTTTTGTACACCTCTGAGAAGAATCTGGCCTCTTTACAAACACTCCAACCAGTGCTCATAAACAGAAATTAGATGCCCTCTTAGACTTCTCCAGCCCTTTCAAACCCAAGCTTCTCAGTCCTTTTTGTATACCCTGGTCATATTTGTGTCCCTCTTCTGGACTTGATTCAGTTTGTCATTGTGCTGAAAGCCCCCAAATGGACATGCTTGTCTAGGGATGACCTCAAAAGTTCCGAAATAGAAAAAAATCATCACTTTTTTGACTTACTGTTGACACAGTCTAGGCCTTCTGTGCCACAAGAGCTTATTGCTGGATCATCTTCCACTTGCTTTCCACCATGATCCCAAAGTTTTCTTCTTCAAGGCTGCAGGACTTTGCATTTGCCTTTGCTGACCCTCACAAGGTTTCCTTGAGCCCATTTCTCCAGCCTGCTGAGATCCCTGTGAATGACTGACATACCACCTCTGTATCAATCCCTATCCCAAACTTGCAATCATCCATGAACTTTATGGAAGTGCGCTCTGTTTTATAATCCACATTGTTATGAGAACTTAAATTGTATTGTCCTCTTTGTACCAATAACCACAAACCTTTGAGCCTACCAGCCCAACCACTTCTTCACCCACTTGTTCAGTCTATACCTCTCCAGTCTGGCTACAAGGATATTTTGGGAGATTATTTCAAAGGCCTCATGCAGATCAAGGAAAGCACCCAGAGTTCTAGTTCCATGATGACAACTGTAGGCATGCAAAATTACAGCATCTCCATGGATTTCTGCCTGTTTAGCAGGGATTGTTCAAGAGACAAAGTCCATGAGACCTGATGAGAGGCATCTAAGGATTCATCTGAGGTATGTGGCCAACAGCATTAAAAGTCACTCTTTGAAAGGCTGCGGTAACTGAGGAGATTCCTAATTCCTGAAAAAAAGACAAATGTGACTGCTATCTTCAAGAAAGGCATACAGAAAAGATCCAGGGGATTTTAGCCCAGCTAGTTGAACCACTGTATCTGGGGATTACAAAGTAATTCTTCTGGAAGTCCACCTAGGAACATGAAGGTGAATGAGAACAGTATGAATCTCCCAAGGCAAGTCATACCTGAACAGTTTAGCTGCTTCTTGAGATGTTTACTCAGTACTGAACAGCAGAAGTAGTTCTGCAAGTCAGAATTGCAGAAAAAATGAAGAAATCTTTAATGTGTTTTTTAATTCATTGTGTCGGACCATGTCATTTAGAAGTCTTTCACACATACAGGCAGGGCAAAAAGAACAATGCACAAAAGCATAAAGCCTGTTATCTGAAGTAGTCTGCAGGCAATGCTCACAGTCCCCCCTTTTGCAGAACACCTCTGGGTCTTTTCCAAGTCATTAGAGCAATGATTCCCCTTGGTTGTAGGATGTGTGACTGCTGATGATCCTCAAAATATCTCTTGACCCACCAACCACCTTTTCTCATTATCCTAGCAGATAACCTTTCCATAACCTTCCCAAGACACTTCAGGAAGCAGTGCCTGGCCTGAAGCAACAGTGCTGCAGATCTCAGCTGAGGCTGGAAACAGGCTGACTCCAGTGCCACGAATCTGAGCAGCTTCAAACACTTGGGCAAGTTGGAAATCAATCATGTGAAAATGAGACCTGTTCCACAGGCACGTTTCCATGTGCTGTGAGAAGCAGGCAAAGTGAGAGTTCTTGGCTCAGCAGTAACTAATTTCAGGGGATTAAAATGGTACAGTATCTTACTTTGTTGTTTCAGCTGGCGTAGCAAATGCATCGGTAATTATCACAGGAAGCTAAGGAGGGGGAAGCACAATAGGAAGGGAGTGCAGGACAGCACCGTACTGTGGAACAAAGCAGGCAATGTCTTGCCAGGCAGCTCCTGAGCAGCACGCTTTCCCTGGGGATTTACCCAGCCTGGAGAGAGACTGAGAGGTGTTCTCACTCCTGTAGAGGTTCACTGTTAACAGTCCCTCTGGACCTGCTGTGGTCTACAGCAGAAGAGGCCACTGCATTTCCCCTTGGTGCTGCTGCCTTAACTATGTAAGGGCCAGCTCCTGGGTTTGTGTTGAATTCACACGCTGACTGCTACACAAGCCAGGTCAGAACAGTGTGGACTCCAGGCTGTAAATGGGCCTCAGTTTCTTGAGCTTATCAGTGCAGCACTCTAAAGATCAGGCCCATATCTTCTGTCACTTTTGGGAATTGTGGCATTTGTTTCCCTTTCCTTCCCTGCTTTTCTTGTTCATGATTTTTCTCATTCACTGGATGCCACTGCCAACTCCTCCTCTGCAGTGAAGAACAGCACAGGTCACCTCTGTGTTAGGCTGTGATCTTTTAAGCCAGGCTAAGAAGACAAAATGAAGAGAAGAAAGGGGTGTGGTCTGACCTGGTTTAGCTTGCTGGCATGCAGTAGCATGCCCAGTCCCCAGTGCCACAATGGGTTTAGGGATGTTTTCTTTCAGAGTGCTGGCAGCTGCCTGACAGCCTCTGCCCATGTGGCACAGTGGTTGCAGGCTGCACCGTACAGGCAGGGAGGAGGGCACTGCTGCCATGGTCAGAACTCATCAGTAAGGTTATGCACAGTATAGTCCAAGCACTTACAGTGGAAAGATTAAAGTAGGAACCTAGAGATGGCCTCATTAAGCTTCTCCATTGTCAGGCAGCTATTTTCCATGCCACCATCAGTTCTGGATCACTGAAGAGAGCAAATTCCTGTACATCAATGCTTTGCATCTTACTGCTCTTCTCATTGACTAACTCTGCACCATTTCTAAGTTTACTTTCTTAATGTCTTACAGAGGCCCTCTGGGGGAAGGGTAACACTAGCCCACAGCCATGGAGGGGAAGACCTTGAGCTGCAAACACTTTGGCAGTTTTTTGCTCCAGCTTTGTTGTGTTTGACTTTTGAGTATGCGTTTGGAGTGGATCTGGACAAGCTCCACTCTGCTTTCCAGTAATGGGTGGAACTGCTGCAGGGAGTTAATGTGAACCAGAATTTGGAAAAGCCCTAGGCTTCCTCCTCATCCATAAATTTAGATATATTTCCTTGGCTGCCCTTTGCTGGAGCTCTTAAACTAGAGTTTGCTGTTCCCCAGGCCCTCATATTGGCATGGTTGTGATAGGGCAAAGTGTAAGCAGGCAGGTTAAGAGTAAAAAATAAAAGATCAGGCTGAATTTGGTCATCTTTTCCACTAGTGTACTGTGGAGAAGGGGGAATCACTCACACAGGTGTGAAGAAACAGGCAGTGGTGTGGCTGCACGTTTCCATTGCTGCTATGAGGATTCAGTGTGGTGATGATGTGATGATCAGCTCAGTTCAGTCAGCCCTCCGGGACAGGTGACAGGGCAGTGCCAGCCATCATCATGAGAGGACTCCTGCTCCCATACACCCCCATGGTCCATGCTTTCCCTGTGTGCCCTGCTCAGCCACTGGCTGCTGGCAACCACGGCACAGCCTTGACCTCTGCACTGGCAGTGCTTTCCCCGTGACTCCTGTAGTGCTTCCTGTAGTTCTTCCCCACTCCAAGAAAGAGTCAGGTCCCCGGGAATGGGAGCCTCTCTGCTGCAGCCTTTCCCATGCGATGCTGTGGAGCAGATCCTTTCCTCAGGTTATGTTCCAGTGTACCTCTGCTGACATCTACTGGGGCTTGTTCTCACTTGCAGTAGTACAGGTGGAACATCAACCCCACAGGGTTTTCCTTAATGTTTTCAATATTCTCAATGTGCCTCCACGTTCCTGAGTGTGCCTTAGTTCTAAATGCCTCTTTCTGTACTGGTTCTGTTGCTGTGGACTTCCCAGGGAGGTCTCAGGGTTTGCTTGCTATTTTGTGATATCATGTTTAGCACCCACTTTAAGTCTTGGATAGACAGGATGGTTTGACAGCCCTTTCCTTTCTTCTCTCTGTACCACTCCATATCTCACCTGATACAGACCAGCCAAGCTGGCTCTTGCTAATTACTTAGGGAAGGCAGTTATCCACAATAGCAGCACTCATTCTCTTTAGAAAACAGATAGACCAAGTGTTGAAGGATGGCTGTTTTTTTCTTGCCATGGTAAGGAGTTCCCTGCCCCAGTCTGACTTCGTGATTCTTTTAGAACTGAAGCACAATGATTAGCCAGTTCTTTACATGAACCATCTGTGAACTCTCCTCCACTGAGACACTCTGTTGTTCCGTGCTCAGAAATTGTAATTATCAAAGACAAATATTGAGCTAAGGCCAAGGTACAGTAACTTTATTACTTAAGTAATGGGGGTGAGATGTAATTTGGGAGACATGGAGGGATTAGAAACACATTGGACTGAGAGAGGAGGATTAGGAGTGGCAGAGCTGAACAGAGCCCTGCTGTTAGTCAAAGTTGCAGTACAAGTGCAAGGGATGAGTAATGGCACACCCAGTCCCATAGGTCTCTGCTCTGCAGACTGAGCCCATGCCCCTTTTCTTTCCATACACACCACTTGTCAAATTCCTGCTAGTGACACTTTAAAAACTACCTCAAGTACCTCCCTGTGATGAATCTCTCAAGAGCATTTCCCACTTAAATGCATTTGCAAATACCAGCATTTGTCCCATCAGACTTCTTGACAATCACAGGGTATAAAACAGTTCTGCCAAGAGAAACAAGATATTTCTCCAGTTACATTTCAGTCTTTTCAATACTTTCCAGACATCTATCACTGCTAATCTGTGACCTGACACACTGTGAAGGCCTGGAGCCATTCCCCAAGTTGGGGAGACACAAGGGGTTTCTCTCACTGGATATCCTGTTCTGTTACCCCTGTCCAGTTGTCTCAGTCAGCCCTGTTAGCTCCCTCCCCGTCCCTGTGTCCCTCAGTCACTTCCCCCTCTTTCCCCATTGGCCCCCACACCCTAACCCCTCCTTTGTACTGCCCCCATGCCCCCTGACAATTGGCCCCTCAGGCTCTCTCAGCCCGACCTTCCCCTTACTTGAACCTGGACCCCTCCTAAGCCTGTCCTTTCACCCCGGGCTCTCAGTGTGTGTGGCTGGAAGAACCCATCTCTGTAGAACCCAAACAAAGGCTCTTCCTGCCTCTTTGCCAACACCATAACTGCAGCTATCTTGGCTTTCAACATTACACCATCACACTGTAATGGTTTTACTTCTGTTTTGGTTTGTTTGTTGTTTTTTTTTTTTTAATTTTGATCAGTTCCCCACTCCCACTCACACAGGGATTTGGGGATTTCTGTGCAAAGTAAGCCTTGGACATAGTGTGTAAACATGTGTGAGCATACACATAGATGTTAATACTCTAGTGCATGTCCCAGGCTTGGCATTGCTGACAGCTAGGAGACCCTGGTCTCTTCCCATTTCATTGTAGTTCAGATTTACAGGGGTGGAATCTCTTCCTGCTCAGATTAGATGTCTGCAACAGAAGTGTCTACATGTATTCCAGTTACCTTGTCTCTCTGAAAAATGTGGTAGTAGTGCCTCTTCTAGGGTTCATTTTTCATTTGACCCAGTTCAGGTGGCTGCTTTAGCATGAGCATGAGCAGGGTCATACAAGTTTGTTCAGAGGAGTTCCATCCTCAGCATCTGCCATGGCAGCACGCCAAGCACTCCTGCTGATTATAGACTCACCGTAACACAGGGAATGAGCATGGACTGGTTATGTGACACCCATAAAACACAAGATCTAAAAGCTAGGCTATTATCCAGTGTTCTTTTAAATTTCTTGGACGTTCATTATCTTCCTCTGTAATTTTCCTAGTCCAGTAGGATTTCACCAGGCAAATACACTACTCTAAAGAGAACATTAAAAGGCAGAGATTTAATGCAGGAGGAGCAAGAGGAAATCCTTTGTTACACTTCCTTCAGTTGTGTGACATGCTAATACTGAAGCAGCAAGGGGCTGTGGCTGGTTCCCTCCCCATCAACGCCCTTTAAAACTGACTGAACTCAGATGGTCTGGGTCTGGAAATGTAATGGTAAAAACATTCCTGAGCCAATGCAGGGAATTCATCCTTGGTGTTGAAGTGAGTGTCTCATGTGTTTCATTGCAAGACAGAAACTACAAAGCTATCAACATCAGTCTAGTCTGTTTTGTGTTTAAGGCATGAGTGCTTGCAGTGCTCTCATGAAGTCATGGATGCCTCCTCCCTGGAAGTGTTCAAGGACAGGTTGGATGGGGCCTGGAACAACCTGATCTAGTGGAAGATGTCCCTGCTTGTGTCAGGGGAGTTGGAACTAGATGGTCTTTGAGGTGCCATCCAACCCAAATCAATCTCTGGTTCTATGAAGTGATGCTGCCGTTCTGTACCAGTGTGCCAGTGTGGACACCACATCTGCTGCAGGAGGCTGGCTGCTGTCACCTCTGCTAAACCAGAATCACTCATAAGAGAGGCTAGTAATTATCTTTGGAGAACTAAACTCATCTGAGTTATAAGTAATAATATAACAAAATGTTTCACATTGTTCTGACAAATACTTCTGGTCCAGCCTATAAAAATTTTCTTTGTCAGGGTAGTTTATATAGGTTCCTTAAACAAGATAAGTCATGTCAGTAAAATTAATTCTTTGGCAGAGTACTTGTGCTTCCACTAGATCTTCTGCATGCTAGGAAATTATTAGAATCATTCCCCAGTGATATACCAGCATATTCCTAGCTTGCCTGTGATTTTTGCACTAAAGAAAACGAGCACATAAAGCTGAATTTGTTTTCTGGGTCCTTCAGAGAGGAGGCAGCTCCATCTGCTGGTGTCACTGCTTGTAGTCATGTCTGCTCAGGACCTGTTGTTCCTAAGTTGGGTGATGTTGTTTCTAAGTAGGGTTGTTTCTCTGCCAGGCTGTTCCTGATGCCTTGCAGCACCTCAGGCTGTAAGGACCCTGCAGGGAACCTCAGTGAAGCACTTGAAACCCTGAACCACTGGCTGATTACACTTTTACATTTTCTGCCCGTTCTGATGGGCAGAAAAATAGAAAATGCTGGAAATTTGGTGAAATCAGGTGTCTTAGCCTAAAAGTGGTCATTGCCTGCCCAGCCATGACTACCCCACAAGACTCGTTATTTGTGGTCTCCATGATTTCTCACAAAGCTTCTAAAGATGAGAAAGGATAGACCAGCACTAGAGCTGGGAACAGATCAGAACTAGGGCATTTCCAAACCAATATTCTTTCAAATGCTAAGGAATAAAACTAATCAACTTTACGATCCTTATGGGTCCCTTCCAATTTCACATATTCTGTGATCAAACTTCCTCCTTCACTCCCAGATCCCTTTAACGGTTGCACCCAGCTTGCCCGGGTGAGCTGAGATACCACAAGTGCCTGAATCCTTCTTAGCTTGTGTTGTATTTGATTTATTTCCACCATGTTCCTTTACCTGGGACAGGACATTAGGTGAATGTTGAAAGTGATTTATGTGTGAGGCAGGTTATTCAGTCTGGACATTTGTTGCCCTTAATGCATGGAAAGCTGTAGATATCACTGTGGCTGTAACAGTGGGACCCTGTTCCATATACTGCATTGTTTCTCACTAATCTGGGACCAACTCCTGTTCTCAATGACTCATTAATGTTTAGCAGCAGGATGTGATGGCTGTGAGTCAAGGTATCAGGGTGTTAGAGGAGGAAAAAAATGGTGATGCTGGGCTGTGAAGGTGAATAGGAGAAGATGATGGTAATTCCATGATCAGAGGATTTTTTGACAGGGGGACCCAAGTTCAAGCCACTGCTCTGCTACAGTCTGTCTTATGTGAGCTTAGCAAAGTCAGGTGCATCTTAAACCCTTGCAAGTTAGGTATTAACTTCTGGCATTCTAGAATTTGGTGTATCTTTGACTCTACATGGAGGAAAATTTGTGATCTCCAGCCTTGCAGGAGAATTTGAATGTTAATATTTCAGCATAGGGAAGGCACTCTGATCTTACAGTGACAGAATCTAAGAGAATGATTATGATGATGACCACAAGGTTTCTGACAGTGTATCTGCAGGGTAGACAATGCATTTGTCAGGATATCCATCTCATGGTGTTTCTCTCTTTCAGGCACAGCATCTGTTGCACTCGCTGGCATCTTTGCAGCCTTAAGGATCACAAAGAACAAGCTCTCTGACCAGAAGTTTGTTTTCCTGGGAGCTGGAGAGGTAGGAATGCTCCTGAGCTTGTACCTCAGTATGCTCCATCTTCAAATTTAGAGAGAAAAGTCAACTATGAAACTTCTTGCAAGGCTTGGCTTCATGAAGATGAAGCACAAAAGCGGTTTCCTTGTCACTGGGCAGGATTGGGCCCTACAGGTGGATCTTGCTGCTGTGCAGAAGTTACCAACAGTCTTTCAGTGATTTCTTGGCCCATGAGTCTGGGGCAGGCTCTATGGATACTACAAGGGAGCCCATGTATCAGTGGGGCTTTAAGTACTTTTAGGGAAGTCCCTTATGAGGCAGGAATATTAAGGAGGCTGGTTTGAGTTCTCAGGGTTGATATCTAGGGTAAACCAGAATTTCTTTAGCAGCAAAGTCCAAAGCACTCAGACTCAAAGAACTCTAAGAACTCAACCTTTCTAGAGTCAAAGTGCTCTATGGAAGAAGCCAGGTTGCCTGTATGGCACCTTTCTCAAAGAGAGAGGAAGAAGAAGCCTCCAAAGCCTGGTCTATGGACTAAAGGTGTTGGTCCAGCACCTGTCTCAGCTCTCACCCACCTGTGAGACTTTGGGAAGGTCTGATACTATTTGTCTATCCCTTACTTAGACTAAGATATTTCTTTCCCTCTCTCCACCCCTGCTGGCAGATATGTCTGTGCTAGTCGCCATGTCTGTGGCACAGAGCCCCTCCTGCCTTGTAAGTCCCTATCTGGGCCGGAGGGCCAGGCATGGCTGTAGGACCACAAACACACAGCATGTTTAGGGCTGCTTTCCCAGGCAGGAATGGGAGAAGATTTTCCTCATGGCCATATTTCAAATGCAGCATTGGCTTTGACTTCCTCTGTACTGGCATTGCCACCAGTATTTTTTAAGTGTCTCTTAACACTTTTCCTCCCCTGCAGTAGGTGGTTTAAATTATGGAGACAGCCCCTGTTTGCAAGGTACCACCTCTGCTTCTTCAGCCTCACCTGCTCTGCTGAATGATTGTGAGGGGTTTTATTTATGACAGCACCTACAATTCTAAAATCAGCCCCCCACACCTTGGCACTGTACAGCCCTGGAGCAGAAAGTCTCTGTGTTTTGTGCAGTGCTGGGGGATGACCCAACCCACCTCTCATTTAAAATCTTCCCCCAGAAAATGGTGATATCCCAATGAAGTGTTTATATACTGTGTTCCAGGCTGCAACGGGCATAGCTCATCTCATCCTCATGGCCATGGAAAAGGAAGGAGTTTCACGAGAGGATGCCATAAAAAAAATTTGGATGGTGGACTCCAAGGGACTGATTGTGAAGGTGAATTTGTCTCCAGAGCTGAGCTCTATTCACCTGCCATCCACTGAGAGCTAGAGAGGCCAGAGCAGGCAGATACCTTGGACCCCTGCTCAGCCCTGAAGTAAAGGCTACAATTTTATTGGTGTCAGCATTGCTGCTCCTGCTTTCAGAGGACTAGGTCTCATGGTGACAAGTGTGCCCTAAAGGCAACACTTTGGGCTGGACCTCTCAAGTGGAACGATACCCTGCTGGCCACGGCCTCGAGCAGTGCTGGAAGTCTTGCACATCATATGGGGCATTATCACAGCAAAATTGTGCCCTGCTCAGTGACCCAGCCTGGCCCAGCTCCATTCTGCACTCCTCCTCAGCCTGGAGGAGACTTGTGCTTAATTACAAGTTAATGACAGCCACGACCTTCCTCCACACAGTCAGTGTACTTTGGTGGAGAGGAGAAGAGGTCAGCCCAGTGTGACGTTACAGCAACCGCTCGATGCCTGACTGCTGATGCTGAGGTCCTGCTGTGTGGAATCTGCTTTAGGTAGAGGGCTGGGAGATTAAATGAGCTGAGTTACTGTGTTATGTGTCCACCTTTTGCCAACAGACCAAAGTTTGACTCCTTTTTCCTCACAGGGCAGGAGCCACCTGAACCATGAGAAAGAAATGTTTGCCCAGGACCACCCCAGTGTGGACACACTGGAAGAGGTTGTGCAGAAAGTGAAGCCTACAGCAATTATAGGTGGAGTTCACTTAACATGACCTTTTCATGTCAGTTCAATTGTTAGGAGAGTTTCTGTCTTTCTTCCAGAGTCTCCTTTTGTTCTCCTAGTCAAAACAAAAGGACTATTGGACTAAATAGTCCAATAATAGGATTAAAGGACCCCATTTTGTCAGTTGAGTTCTCCATATCCTTTTTGCATTCACTATGGGGCACAAGCTTCCTCACTTCCGGAGCTGTAGGAGTTTGTTCAGACAGAGCTGTAGAAGGAGGTGCTGGGGGAGGCAGGATCTGGGGCTCTCAAGCAACAAACTTGGCCCTGTCAGCCTGGGCAGGACAAGGATGACAACAGGCACCTCAGGAAGATCTTTGGGAGTCAGAGTGCTGCAATCAGGCTGGCCAAAACACTGGTGCCCACTCTGCCTGGAGAAGCAGAGGGCTTTATTTTGAGACAAGCTTTTAATCTCACTATCATATGAGAAAGTAATATTGCCACCTGCATGTCCAGAGATGAAGCTGGTTCCCTCCCACAGTTCATGTACCAATCCCAGAGGGACCAGCCTGACGCGCTGAAGTTGGACAGTGGGAAAGCAGCGCCCCACTGTGCTGTTGCTGTTCCAGGTGTCGCAGCTGTTGCAGGAGCTTTCACTGAGAAGCTGCTGAAGGACATGGCAGCCTTCAATGAGAGGCCCATCGTGTTCGCCCTGAGCAACCCCACAAGCAAGGCAGAGTGCACAGCGGAGCAGTGCTACCGCCTCACCCAGGTACCACGGCTCAGGGCCCCAGAGACCGCAGCAGGGCATGCTGCCAAACAAGGGACAGCCTGACGGAATTGAAATAAGAGACACTCGAGCTGGGCATAAAGAAAAACTTTCACACTGTGAGGAGGGTCAGGAGGTGGAGCAGGGCAAGATTGTTCATACAGTGTCTGCCCTTGTGAGTTTTCAAGACTGGGTAAAGCCCTGAGCAACTTGGTCTGATTTCATAGCTGGCCTTGCTGTGAGCAAGAATTTGGGTCCCTACCAGCCTGAATTACTTTGCGATCCTCTAAAGAAAGAGCTTGCCTCCTTCACCCACAGGTGTCTGAGATGTCTTATCCTCTCTGGTTTCTGTTCCCTATGTTATGCCAACCTAGTTGTTTACATAACTATTTCATTACCCAACTTAGACCCAATGTCACCGAAGAATTACAGTCATGTGGATTGGCTTGGCTTGAGAGAGGAGTTTTTGTCTCACTCTTTCCTTTGCCGTCCCCACTACCTGCCTATGGCCAGAGCAATCACACAGCCCCAGACGTTTATCCCACATAAGTCTCTCTTCACAGTCCATAGATGGTTGATAGAGAGGTAGAAAGACTCCTCAGCAAGATCAGAGCACTTGCAGTACAAACACACACTCAGTGCTTGGTGGCCCTTAGCATGGCCCTGATCATGGCTCTGGAGGGGTGGTCCTCCCAAAGTGTCAGCTGGAGGTGGCTCTGGTGGAGATGCCTCTGGTGACTGAGGTTTGGCAACAGGTCATGATGAGCAGCAGAAATGTGACTTCTCTTCTGAATCTCAATGCTTTTTTCTCTCTCTTTGATCAGGGCCGGGGAATATTTGCAAGTGGGAGTCCATTCCCAAAGGTAACACTGCCCAATGGACAGACCTTCTTCCCTGGGCAAGGAAACAACGCCTACGTCTTCCCAGGAGTGGCTCTGGGAGTCATTGCCTGCGGGGTCCGGCACATCTCTGATGAAATCTTCCTCCTCACAGCAGAGGTTTCCAACTGACTTTTAACTGATATTGTAAAAGAGATGATAAGAGGCACATGTATCTACTTTAGGTGTTTTAAAGAACCTGGCCCAGGACAATGTGTGGAGGGGGAAATGGCTCAGCCTCAGCAAAAAGCTGCAGCCTTCTGGCTCAGGGAAAGCTCTTGCTTCCATTACACCTACAGAGGTGCAGGAGCCATGACAGGGTTCTCCTTCTCCACGCTTGCTGCCCTAACACAGCACTTCCCCACTCCAGCTCCAGTCTGCAGTCTGTATGAAATGTGTGCACACGTGTGTTTGAACAGGTCACAAGTTCCCACTCAGAACTAGTCCCAGCCCCAATGCTACTGAGGTTTCAGCTACATACTATGTAATGTCAGGGAATGTGGTATGGGCTTGAGACCATCCCTAAAAACTGCCATCCTCTTTTTTCTAGACTATTGCTGCTGAGGTGACAGAGCAAAATCTTGCAGAAGGAAGACTCTATCCCCCCTTGGACAGCATCAGAGAAGTATCTCTCAAAATTGCTGTGAAAGTGAGTATTTCCATTCTTATTTCCACTTTTCATGGTAGGGAGGGTGGAAATTGCCCTGGAATAATTTTTGGTTTGTGTATTTTTAATTGAATTTATTCTAAAGTCCAAAGCAGTCATTCTCAGGAATTCTTCTGGCCATAATTGCTGCTTTGATTTCTTCCATCATTAAAACACAAATGTGAAAAATACATTCCTCACAGCTCACAAAGCTCTGCTTTATTGCTTGAAGCTGTGAGTCTTCAGCATTTCACAAAATGAGGTTTAGAGTCAAGTTCAAACAAGACTCAAATTGCCAAAAGATTTTATGTTCCAAATTGCTATTTCAAAACCTTTCCTCCTGTATATAGTAGGGACCTAAGTACATAAATACTATTCCAGATCTGGGCTTGTCTAATTATGGGTTTGGTGCCCTGTATACATTAGATCTGTAAATCAGAGACACTCACTGAGAATCTCCTTAGCCTGCTCAGCTACTGACAGATGGACAGCATAGCCAAGGAGCTTATGGGTGTGAGCAGAGCTGGCCAAGGGCTGCTCTCTTCTTCACCTGCACACCCTGACCATTTTGCCAGGGCAGGGGGTGCATCGCTTAACAGCCACTGCTTGCCGGCAGCTTGCATTCCCTCACCCAACTGAGGGTGAAGAGCAGCTGACTCACAAAGAAAAAAAAGCAAGAAACCTCTCAATTCTGAGAGGAGAGAGAGAAAACACAGACAGGGCCAAACTGCAGTTGGTTTCAGCCTCATAACATGCCAGCATTGTTTCAGCAGCTCATTTTTCTTATCTTTTTGCAGATTGTTGACTGGGCCTACAAGCACAACCTCGCTACTTGGTACCCTGAGCCAGCAGACAAGGGAACCTTTGTGAAACAGTGCATGTACAGCTCTGACTATGATTCATTTGTTTTTGATGATTACAGGTGGCCCCCTGCAGCCATGCAAACACAAAATGTATAATGTTTTATGAGAACTGTTCTCTCATTTTTGCCATCACTTCCTGTGGCCCATGTCGTTGCTAATGTAACACACCTCCAGGCTTGCAGAATGATAGAAGTTAAATGAATCCAAGTAGTTTTTTACGTGCCACTGATTTTTGTCTGGGTTAGCATGTCAGTAGGGAATAAAATGAAGTCTAGGGTGGGCAGTGGGTACTCCAAGGAGAGAGACTGACTGGCTGCAGCCCATTGCAGTCAGTCAGTGCTGTTAACTGCTGATAGCTTAACATGCTGCCTGCACTCAGCTGCCTTGGGATAAGCTACCTGGGCCACCTCAGAAGCACAGAATCCCATTGCTACTGAGAGTGCCCATAGGAAGCTCGAATCCACATGGCCATCCCTTACAAATGGCAGCCACACTTTGCCTGTGGCTCTCTGGAGGTAATGGGAAGTGTGTGCATTGCCCTGGGAGAGTTTCACATTTGGCAAGCACTACTCTTTTCTGCTTCTGAAGTCCCTGATGATGAGGAGTCTCAACCGACCCAAACTGGTGCATGGGTCACACAGCCTGGCACTGTCATCTCCCACACCCCATGGAAACAAACCCCAAAACCTCCCTCAACCCCGTGGGGACAACAGACCCCCTCCCCTCCTCAATTCAGGCGGCTCTTCAAGAGAACAGGAGTGAAGGGACACATAGGGAACAGCCAAGCCAGAGACCAGGACACCCCCAAAACCGCATAGAGCCATCACAGTGCTGCAGCTCCTGATGGACCCCTCTAAGGAAGCACTGCCACCAGCCAAGGGCTTCCCTGGGAGTCTCTGTGTCACAGAGTTCCAGGGAGGCCTCCCCCAACCCTGTGACATTGTCATACCTCACTGAATATTACCCCAGCAGGATTGGTGCTCCTGACCAAAACTGGGAAAGAACAGAGGGATTGCTGACTGCTCCTCCAGCACACACTCCCTGCAGTGGTGGGGCTGAAGGGAAGGTGGGGCTCGGGGGAGCACAGCAAGTTGGGTGGGAGCCTTTCATGGAAGCAAGGTGATGCCTGCCCTGCGAGTTCCTTGCCAGAGCCAGCGGCCCTGTGTTCCCACCGTGTAAGATCCAAAGGGAGCCGCTTGAGGGCTGCAGAGGACTTCTCTGTGCAGCTTTTCCCCAGCACAGAAGGTCCTGTCGTCCCTGCCTCGAGTTTCACCAGGGACTTAAGGAGTGCCAGTGAACATTCTTTTCTTGTGCAGTCTGGTACAAGAAAAGTCTGCCGCAGAGGGAATACTGACTCGAGTTGTTGGGCATCTGCCTTACAAGGAACATCAACTAGTAAAAGAGACTAAATTGGTGTAGGAAAAACTCAGGTTGAATAGTGTGGGACTTCTAGCTGCTGTGTTTTGTTCTCTAAAGCAAGGATATTTCTAGCAGCTCATTTTGGATTTCTCTGCTCCCAGTTTTTCTCTCAGCAGCAGGAAAAGTATTCTTAAATTGTTCATTTTTCCTTCCTTTGAAAAATGAGGTAATTTGAAACAAGTGATACAACTAGCATAAACACAATAAAAGTATATCAATACACATAATAATGTGGCAATATTAATATCTATTTCAAGCTTAGACAGGATTATTGTGTCATCCAAACATGATGCTAAGCCTGGCAATTTTCTGATACCTGAATTACCTCTGCCATGAAAAAACCCTTCACTTTGCCTCATTACCCATGTCTCTCCTTTTATTTAACAAAATTTCATCTTATTTATAATTCCAGTTGGTCTAGATTAGCCAGGTAGCATTTGTCCTGTAGTAAAACATGTTCTTCCTCCCCTGGCAGGGCCCATCTATTGGCCGGGACAGCACATTGCTTGGAGTTGCCACATGATGTAGCACTGGCTTACCTCCAGGAGCGTCCAGGGACCAGCATGTGGCTCTTACCCAAGGTGCTCTGGACAATACATTAAAAATAAATTATTTTTAAGTCAGGGCCATCCTCCTCTGGCCTAATTTTTTACTTCTGCCCTTGTGCCTGGTGTTCTGTCAGCTGGCTCTAGGCATTAAGGTTCATCTAAGCCATAAAAAGTATTAATCACAGACTTTAGGGACAAAGTCAGGATTTCTGGCCATCACATTTGTATTTGGAACACAAGGCGTGTTCTTACAAGTAGTCACCCCAAATTAAGCCTCTACCCTTTCAGTCACGTTCTGAGGTTCCTTCTTCACAAGCCCTGACTTCATGTGAAATTGGGAGACATTTGTTTTGCTGGCACTTCAAGGGTGTGATGACCTTTCCATCCTGAAAGGAAAATCTTGATAAAATCACTAATTATTGACTGAGGTTGAATCATTTGTCCCAGATACGTGGATCAACAAAGAAGCTAAAGGTCTGGCTATTAAACAGGAAAGAAAAGTTTTTCTTCATAGAGCGAGCTGTTCAAATGCCTGAAATGGTGGTAATTGATTTATATGCAATTATTTGAGCGCACAGAAGCAATTAGGGCTGTTATTTGAAGCCCAGATCTACTGTGAGGTGTTTCTATGCAAAAAATTCCTTATTAGTTGGCCACTGATGAAAAATGGTGGTAGAAGGATAGAATTTTTCTTCATTTAAACTTCATACCAAACTTTACCCCTCTGATCTCTGCTTTCTGTATCTTGAGAATAACAGGGCTGTTTACTCCAGTATTAACAAATCTAGCTGACAGACCACTGGCAGGGAAGAGACTGCTGGCGTGGGAGGGGATTTGGTCACAGAACTGTAACACTGCTGATATTACTGAAAGAAGATCTGCCAGAGTCCAGCTCACATCATAGTCACCCAGGCTATATTCAAAGAATCAGAAGAGAACTAAATGTTATTTAATCTGTATCACCTGCAGATTAGACTGGAAAATCACTGAGATGTCTAGAGATCTCACATGCTGACTACAAACCTCCACTGCTTTTCAGGGTGCTCAGCCTCAATACCCAAAGAAAATTCTGGTGAGCCTGGGAGCTGAACACATCAAAGAGAGATGGGAAGAGAAGGAAATAAGAATGTCATTCTAAGGGAGAGTCCAGGACAGCTCTCAAAGCCACCCTGGAGGGTTGTGTCCACCTGAACCCAGAATAGAGTAGGTGCACACTCAGCACAAGGTCAAGCTTTTCACTATGAAGTTTGAAAGACAGAAAGGGTCATGTCTGCTACATCATTGAAATGAGTCATGGGGATCAGTCCCTATAAATTTATCCTTTACCCTGTGGCACAGAGGAGCCTGTATCACATTCTGCAATTTAAAAAAAAAGGGACAAAATCTGAGCTACACCTCTCCTTAACACCATCCTTGGTCCAGCAGCTTCTCAGGCAGGATTCTTCTGTTTGAAGAGTATTGTAGCAACATCAAATTAAAAATCATTCACTGAGCTTTCAGAACTGTGGCAGTACAGAGGGTTGAAGCTGTGGGCCTCCGTCTTTTATGAAGCTGAACAAAAATTAAAATTTGTATCAATTATGCCCAGCTTCTCCAACAGAGAGCAGTCTGTATTCCCCATCTACAGCTACCAGTAAAGTGATCTGTCTCCCAGTGTTTTAGGTTTAACCCACTCCCAGTCTGACAACAGATTTGCTTCACCTAGCTGTGGCTGAAATGGCGGAGCTGAGCTCCAACCATTCCTGGGCTAAACCAAACTCCCCCCACTCCACTTCAAACCCTCCTTGAGGATGCACTTGGGCACTGATCACAGGTTGTAGTAACAGAGGCACAGGTACAGTTCCCTTCAGCACATAGCTAAGGGATGGCACCTACGGCAGAGACAGGGCAGAAAATGGAGACAGTCACCTCTTCATCTGACAGAGCAGGATTTGCCAGAATTTGTTCAGCAGAGCCCACAGAATTAATTACAATTAGCTGTTAAAGCTGAAACAGTCTGAAATGCCCAGCAGGAGACATCCTAGCACACAAAACGTGCACTAACAGGCGCACCAGAACCCAATACTACAAATCCTGACTCCTCCCTCCTTCAGTACAGACCAGTCCGCGTCTTCTTATATGCCCAACGGTGTTGGGGAATACCTGGAGGGAGCACAGGGTAAATCATGCAGCTTTAGCTGCCTCTGGGAGGGTGACGCAGACTGTATAAATAAGATGTGACTCCCCCATTTCAGAGAAGGAAAGATGAAGGATTGTTTGGGAAAAGCTGCCTATTCCTCAAATCCCGCACTGGCCAATTCAAGCAATTAAAAATACGTTCCACTGACAGCAATGCAGTGACATTGAGTCTGTGATCTCTGGACAACCGTGGGTCTGTGGACTACAACCACAACAACCCTAAAGATAGCACTTTGACAGTACATTTACATTTCGTATTGAGAGGGTCCAAAAAGCATAAAAGCCTAAAAACCTGCCGGCTGGGGAAGCAGTTCTTTGCCAGCAAGAGGGGATAATTAGGGTTACAGTGAGGTATTGAAAAATATTATAAAACACCTTCATCATTCATAGCATTGCCTTTCAGCAATTTCCTGCCACTCTTTACCCACACAGAACTGGGGAGAGGGCGCTCATCATAATACTCTATTTTTGGCTGTTTGCATAAGATGCATTACAAACACCACTGGATTTTAAGGAAGTGTTCAGCCTCTTGGCTAACACAAACCTATCCTAAAAGCATTCCCAGCTCTCACTTCATCTAGTCAGGCTTGTAGTCTTGAACTATCACAGTCTCATCTGAATTTCTTGCACATCTCTACAGAATTGCCCCACCACCTTTTTTCTCCTGTTGCCAGTAAGCGCAGAATGACCTTCAGTTTTTGCACTGTTGCCAAAAGCAGTTTATTTAGCAAGTCAGAAAACAAAGAGTTTACAATAAACTTCTGTGTCTTTTTCTTAGTAACACTCTGATCAACTATGTAAACTCAACGAGGATGAGTCATCATCAATGGCCAGGCTGTACCAGAACATTCCCAAGCTCAGGCCATGAAATAGTTAATGAGCCTGGTTCAAAACACTTTGAAAAAATATTAATTTTTCTGCTTTCTGAAAGTGGCTTTGGAATAGGCCCAGACCATTTAAGTCACAAAATACTGAGGCACAGTAGTAATTATTCATGGTGAGCCCTTACTTATTTGTCAGTATATCACCATTAAGGAAAGGTTAAGATTCCCTCATTTAAAATGAGAAGCAAGGGTTCTTGACATCCCCCTTTATCCTCTTTGACTATATATGAAAAGTTATTAACAAGTGTATGCTTTCGCGTCAAAATCTCCAGTAACATCAGGCTATATGTGTAAAATACACCAGCAATAAAATGGAGTTTAGTCTATCTGAAGAACTCAGTGCAGGCTTTGTAAAATGGTTTGGTAGTCTGACCTCAATCCAACCAAACAGAACCCATTTCCTTTCAAAGGGACACACTTCTTTTAAGACAGAAAAGCTAAAAAGAATCAGCTTTAGTCCTTAGGGACAGACTCCTTATAAAAGTGCATCAAAAAATCCAAAATATCTTGCTCAATAACAAAAGCTTTTATTCTTGCAGATGCTTAAGACTACGATCTTCAGAGTTTCAAAGAAGACAATTTCCCAAGGGTGTTTCGGAGTGAGACTGTTAGGTGATGTTTTCAGTGCCTGCACTATTCAAGCTGGGGGAAACAACCCAACAAAAAGAGCCCACACATGCACAAAGGAGATCAAAGATGCAGCCTCACTAGATGGCAACCCTGGGCTGTTCAGGTGCCCTCACAGCCTCCAGACCATGGAGAGGGGCTCCAGCGTTCCTCAGGAGTTACACAGAAGTCCTTTGTTTGGTCTGTGTTGTGGGAAAAGCTGTTGTTAGCTCCTTTCCAGGCTTATCAGACTTCCCATGCCAGGTACTCCTCACATACAAATACGTCCTCTGGCAACAATGTCGCCATACTTAGAAGAGCACTGATTTCTAGATTTCTTTTTTTTTTTTTTCTTTCAGTGCAATCTCCTATAATCTAAACATCCCCCTTAAGGAACTATAGCACAATAGAGGCTAAGCTGAAGAGACTTCTGCAGCTGCTGCTCAGTCAGCCTGATTCTCAGAGCCTGACCCAAAGTTCTTGCAAGCCCACTAAGAACCCTCCCAACCTGGCAGCACTGGGAATGGGCTGCCACCCCAGCCTTGGATCAGCCCAGCTCTGCTGGCACCCGCAGAGCTGCTTCTCCCACTGGTTTTAGACAAGGTCTAACCCAAGAAGGCTGATTGATGCTCAGCTTCTGAGCACCACAGGTCACCATCTACAAGGCAGCAGAGCACCAAATGAGCAAAAACCACCAGCTGGTCAGATTTATGGTCCTTCAGGGCTAGCTGGAATAAAAAGGTGAGGTCTGTGGGCAATCAGACTATTCAGGATTGCAGTATCTATCCCAGAAGCAATTCCTGAAAACCTCTTTTTGACTTTTTCTGAGCAAAATCTCACTGACACCTGTGAGACAGCTGACAGGATAGGCTATGAAGTCTTCGGGATTAGATCCCCAGTTAATACACACTTGCCTACTGAGTTTATGAGATAAATAAATCTAAAAAAGGTGGGCTTGTTCCTTAGCAGAGACCACTGCCTTATCAGCTCCCCCATCATTTGCCTGGCCTGCTGGAAGCACAAATCTTAGGTGCACAGCTCAGGGGAGAAAAGTGGGCACTGTGATTATTAGCACAGCATCATCAAGCTGCAATATTCTGAGCAGCTGCCAAAATGTGCTGCAAATTATCGTGCTTGAAGTAGGAGCTAAACAAACAAAAAAATAATACTTCACATCTCCACCTGAAATAATCCCCCAGCTGGTCTTGCCCAGGTAGTCTCAGATGGAGTCTGATGCAAGCTCTGCTGGGAGCTGGCAGTGTGCAACTCACTAATGCAAACTGGGAGGTTTGCCAAAGTGAAAAAGACAGGACAGAGCTTACAGAGCAGAACATTGTCCCATCATCAAAACCAACAGCAGGGCAGGATTAACCTAATTTGTAGCTACCTTGGCTGGACAGGCTGCCCATTGATCGTCATTCACGCTGTCGAGAAGCTGTGTGAAATAAACTGCTGCAAAATGGTTCTTAAAATGTACATTTCCTCAACAGCACTCAGCTATCAAATGGTGGAGAGTTGTGGACGTTCATCCATGGTGGTTCCTTTCCATACAGCCTGTGGAGACCTCGGGCAGCTTGTGAGGAGGAAAGAGGAGGCAGCAGTTACAGCTCTGGCTTTTAAAATTAAAACGTTTGCCAAAACAAATTATCTCAGTTTATTTCCAAAAGATTTTGCTTCACCTCTCCATGCTTCGCAGCATGCTGACCCCAAATCTCTGAAAACTTATATCTGGGTTGAAGAATGAAAAAAAATTGCTTTATCCATCACATTGTCTTTTAAAACACAGAAGGCACAAGGATTTGTCACCACCAAGAATAAAACCCCGGGCTGATCCCTATGTGGATCCCGTTTAAAAAACAATCCACTTGGGGCTGGCAGGGAACCAGACTGCAGGATTGCCTTTGAAAACTTGCATCTCAATAGGAAACCTCTGAGTATTCTGATCTGTTTTCATAACTGTAACAATTTTTATCCCCTGACTTTGTATCGTATAATCACTCCTTTCTTTCTACTAAGTTACAGACACAGACGGTACAAATGAAGGCAAAACAAGGACGGGTCGCTGTGGATAAAATACAGCATTTCAAAAGATTTAGAAAAGACAAAACCCGCTGCCTGTCTTAACTCCTGCCAAGAAACCATTACAGAGGATGGAGGCACGGGGAAAGCCCTCTGAACGCCACGTCTTAACAGTAGTAACAACCACACATCTTGGATCTATTGTGTAGCTTTATTTTTATCGGACCTATCATAGACTCTTTTACATAACTTAAATGATTATCAAATAATCTCCTGTACACAATGAGACGGAGCTGCATCGCTTTCTGAGCTTTTGACACATTCCTGGAAGAAATCCAATAGTCTGTAGGAATCACACGGCCGCAGTGGCTACAATACATTTTTGTCCCGAACTTACACCATCAATTAACTTAGGAATCGCTGTTAATTGCCGTTTGCAAGATCCTGCAAGATGCTGTTAAAATTTCAGGACACTGAGTTTTGGTAGCAGCATTTTTAATCTTGCTTCACTCTCTTGCCTTTTGTGCCCCCATCTGAACACCTGCCAGCACTTGTGACAAACGTGAGCCTGGGAAAAATGTAAAACGCACCTCAAGTGTTGACATGAGCTTTTAGATTTAGACTGAAATAATTGACGAGTGGTCCCCGCGGCCTCTGAGGAGCTCAGCCCCTGTCCCCACGTCGCCTACAGGTACAGCAAGGTGTCTGCCTACAGCCAGCCAAGCCCTGGCCCCAAAGGAAGGAGGATGAAAGGGGGCACCGGCAGCTATAAGAACACCTGAAGAAACCCAAAGTTTCGCATTTTATTTGCAGCGTCGCCCAACAGCAGGAGGAGGAGACTGGCAGTGCACAAGGGTGAATCCTGCGGGGACCGTGGCCGCGGTTTCGGCTGCGGGGCTCTCACATGCAGCGGGGTGTGCGGAGCCCCGTGCGGCCTCCGCGCTGCCCCAGCGTCCGCCCGCCCCGCGGGGGCTCCGGCCTCCGCTCCCCGCCTCGCCGTCCCGGCCGACCCCGAGCCCCGGTCGGCCTACAGCCCGGGGTAGCCCCCGCGGTGGTACCCGCCGCCGTAGTCGTAGGGCGACTGCGAAGGAGGCAGCGGGCACTCGGAGAAGAAGGGAGCGAAGCCCGCGGACAGGTGCCCGCCGGGCTCCTCGCCGCCGCCGCCGGGCACGGGCTCCGCGCCGCCAGGGTACAGCGGGCGCAGCGGCTCGGCCGGCGCCTTCCGGGGCGGGCTGCAGGGCGCGGCCGGGCTCCAGGGCGGCTCGGGGTACAGCAGCCCGCCCAGCAGCGGGTGCGGCCCGCCGGGCAGCGGCAGCTCATACAGCCCGTGCTCCAACCCCAGCTCCGCGGGCAGGCGACCGCCGAAGGCGTCGGTCGGGGCGGCGTGCTCGGGCAGCAGCGCGCCGTACTCGGGGCACAGCAGCTCGAAGAACTCGGTGGCCTCCGCGCCCCCGCCCCCGCCGCCCTTCTCCGGCTCCTTGGCGGGCGGCCCGCGGGCGGCGGGGCCGGGCAGCGCCGGCTCCGTGAAGAAGGAGGGCGGCAGGTTGCGGTCCCGCAGCGGCACCTTCCGCGGGCCGCCTGCCGCCTTCTCCCCGCCGCCCGCGCCGCCGCCGCCCGCCTTCGCCTCATCGCCGCCCGTCGCGCCCCGGCCCCGCTGCAGGGAGCCAAAGAGCGCGGCCAGGCTCTTGCTCTGGAGGCTGCTGCCGGCCGCCTGCGCGGGCTCCCGGCGCGGCGGGGGCCGGGCGGGGCAGGCGGCGGGCGGGCAGGCGGCGGGCGGCGGCGCGGGCGGGGCGGCGGCGGTGATGATGCCGGTGCAGCGCTTGATCTGCTTCTGCAGGTACTTCCTATGGTTCACCTTCCGCCGGGACTTCACCGGCCGGTCCAGCGCCAGCTTGATGTTGCTGGAAGCCGAGTCGATGAAGCTCAGCAGGTCCCGGGTGGCTTCTCTAAAGTCCCCCGCGTCGCCGCCGCCGCCCTCGTAGCCCTTCTCCAGGTCGGCATAGCCCAGGAGCCCGCCGGCGGCGGGGAAGCAGAAGGAGAGGAGGTGATGGGGGCTGAGCAGCGCGGCGGGCACGGCCATGGCCGGCGGCGAACGCCGCCGCCCCGAGTTCCGACAGACTCCGTTGGGATGCGCCCGGCGGGCGGCGGCGGCGGCAGCGGGGAAAAGGCGGCGGGCGGGGAAGGAGGAGGAGGAGGAGGGATCAGAGCGGGGCTGGCCCCGGCCCTCCCCGCCTCTCTGCCGGGAGCCCGGGGGCCGGGCTGGCTGCACCCACCCACCCACCGACACGGGCGGGAACATCGGCGCGGCGGGCGGGACGAGCATCGCCCCCGGCACTTGGACGCACCCGTCCCGGGACAGATAGGCAGCCCCGCGGGACAGGTGAACGCACAAACCCCGGGACAGGTGCACAGGCATCCCTGACCAAAGACACGCAGGCACCCCGGAGCAGGTACACAGCATCCTCCAGACCCCATCAGTCTTGTACCCCCCTCGTACAGCTGCTCAGCTGGCAGAAAACACGTTCCTCTGTCTGGGATCAGGCCCGGCGCTTGCCCGGCTCTGGGTGCAAGGGCAGGGGGACATGCTCTTGGTCTGACAGCCCTCAGGATACACACATTAAATTGATTTGTAAAGGATGCTTTTTTCCAAGCTCATTGCTATGCACATTACATAGTGTATTCTCTGTCTGGTCAAGTCCTAAGAAAATTCAGAGCTGTGATCCAGTAGAGATTTCAAATTACTGGTGTGCATGGAGTTAAAGTTACAGAATCATGTACTGGTTTGGATTGGTAGGGACTTTAGAGATCATCTAGTCAACTCCCCTACAGTGGACACCTTCCACTAGACTACCTTGCTTGTGGTGTTGCATGGATTTAGTGAAGCAGCAGTATAAATCTTCCATATAGAAGGTAGAAAAGTTAGTGAATTGGCTACTTTAGGTACTGGTAACAGCTTCTGAAGGAACTATCTTGTCTTTTTCATGTGGAAAGGGTATTTCATCTTGCCTTCAGAAAACTCTTACATGGATGCAGAACAACCCTCAACCCAGCTCCAGATTTATATTCAGTGATTCTATATGTCCAAATTTGAATAACGATGCATATCTGATTTGAAATTAAATAAAGTGGGTTTTCATGGTCTACATCAGTTCATTAGAAATGCAGCAATTTTGTATAGGAAAGAAAAAAAAGAAAGCAAAACTGCAGAACTAAAGTGAGACGGGCTCCTAGGTCTGTAATTAATGGTAAAATGGAAAAACCAGCCAAATTCACCTCACTGTGGTTTGAAACACTTGTTGAATGCAAAGCAAGTATTGCAAAAAGAGGAGAAAGCACATATTTCATGAGAGGAAAAGAAGGATCAATATCCTCTACAAAACAAGAATGCTGATTTTCTTGAACTCTCACCAGCATCTCTTTAGGTCCCAGCAGCAGGCAGAACCTCACAGTCCCAGGCACAGACTTGGCTCTGGTGCCGGCACATCTGGACCGGGTCTCCTTTGCAAAATTTGCTCAGCTGGAGTCTCCGAGTCTCTTAGCTGGGGACTTGCTCTGAGAGTAACTGTGCAATTGAAGCAAAAATCCCCTGGTAGGCAGAGGGCTATGGAAAGTTTATGTATCTCTCCATGTCAGAATGAGTATGTCTACATAGAAGGTGGATTTAAAGTACTTAGCTTTAATACAACTGACAGGGATTAGCGACCCGAGCTGTTACCCTCAGGCCCTGTCAAGCCCTGTCAAGCTTTGCAGCCTGCTCCAAGCTCCCTTATTGATGGGAAAATGTAAAGAACAACATATACATCCCCTGTGTGCTCCACTAGATAGTTTTGCATCCCCTGTGAGGCCACTTCAAACTTCACATGGGTCTGGAAAATGGGGGTCACTTGGGATGTGCAGACAGTCTATGAATAACACAAAGTTATTCAAACAGAGCAGCAATGGAGTTCTCCTCAAATTAATATCTGCTTCAGCATCGTAACAGCAATATTCCGTAGCTAGTTTAAAGGATTTGTTAATGAGTCTGGGTGGTATTATATGCAGAGTGGCTAAATATCCGGTGGCTCAGATAAAAAAGAGCTGAAAGCCCCAGCTTCTCTTCTGTAAGGCTGAATTCATTCAATTAAACAGCTTTGAGAGCTCGGCTACGGTTTAGCGGGAGACTTTATTACCTCCTTAAACTTGGAGAGTATTAAAACAATTGTCAGGCATGCAAAGGAAAGTTTGCATTCAGTTGTGCTAAGCAGCTGGATTTACATATTCTCAACCAGATCTGGAGATTTAGAAAGCCTTCATAATTGCATTAAACATGCTTATTCTCTGTGTTCTCTCAAGCAGAGCTGATTACCCCAAGTTGGGCAATGCCTGGAGGGAAATTTGCTAAGCCACATGATGTCAACAACTTGTAAAGAAACTTGATTTTTTTTCAAGGAAATAGCAGTTTGGTTATTCCTGCAAAACATCTCTCTTTTCCAGCAGCTCTTAAGAGCCTGCTTGTCTTCTGCCTCTGCTCTTTCAGGATGCTGATGCTCAGCCCACTCGTGGTGACTCTCAGGTCCAGCTGTCCACCTCAGCTCACTAGCAGGGTCTAATGTCCAAGAAATCCTGGGATTAGACCCACAGAATACCCCAAACCCCAGGCAAAATTTTGGACCCGGTGTCCTTTTCCTTCCACTTTACTCGCAACTGACTGAGGTGAGTGAAGTGGCTGCAAAATTGCTTCCACTACCCCAAACCTTCATCCCACAAGAGAGCACTCAGTGCTTACTAAGGGGCTCAAGGGGTTCTACTGCTATTTTTTTTGCCCACTTTTGTGTAGGAAATTTATCTGGTTTTGTTCATTTTCCTGCTTATTACAGGGAGCAGCATCTCAACCACCTCTGGGGGTTGAACCAAGGCTTCTGAGAGTAACGCCCTTGGCATCAAGCTTGGCTTTTTTGGAGAACCAGAGCACAGTCACCCTGAGAATCAAAGAGAGTAGAGGCATGCCCTGATCACTACTGCTTTGCTCTGGCCATAGATTGAACTCATGGCCACACGATCAAGCCCCTCACAGGAAGAAGAATTTGTTATGCTTGCAGACCAAGCTGGACAGAAAGGAGAGCAGTTTCCAGAAGCGAGAAAGCCTTTCATAGTCGAGGGCCACACTGTACTGCCAGCACTTCTGTGGAGCAGCTCCTCACTGGAGCCAGGTGCAGAAGCTCTTTCTGTCCTCCTGATACTCATGGGGCCACCCATCTCAGTGTCCAACCCCAGGGTAAATCCTATGTCATGCAGGGGCAGGATCCCACTGGGGTTCAGCCTGAAGGAAACATCTCACGCTGCACCTCATCACTAAAAGGAAATAGATTCAGGCTGATTTAAGGAAGAAATGTTTTATGATGAGAGTTGTGAAACACTGGCACAAGTTGCCCAGACAGGTGGCTGATTCCCCATCCCTTGAAGTGTTTGAGGCCAGGTTGGATGAGGCTTTGAGCAAGCTGGTCTTGTTGATGGTGTCCCTGCTCACTGCAAGGAAGTTGGAACCAGGTGATCTTTACAGTCCCTTCCAACCCAAACTGTTCCGTGATTTTATGATCGCCAGCAAAACCTTCCCCTAGGCAAGGCAAACCAAATCCAGCACTGAGCCCAGCTCTCACAATTCACAACACCCATTTTCCTTTCATCGTGGCATTAGGAAGGCAGCGTGAAAGTAAGAAAATCTCTGCTACAGGGGAGGGAGGGCTTTTTTTTTTTTTTTTTTTTTCCTTCCTGGTTGTATGGCCCATATGGTTATCGAGTTATGGGAAAATCTGGCTGCTCAAACAGGTGTCACCGCTCCCAACCTACAGACTCATTTCCTGATCGCATCTTAATCGGCGGGTTGGTTGTGAAAGTTGATTTCTTGCACATTCTTATATCAGTGGGAATTTCTGCCCTTCCCTGACAAGTATTATAGGCAGCCTTTGACATACAGCCCTACAGGACCTAAATAGGCTGCTATTCTTTCCCTACACTGAAAGGGAGCTTTGTGCCAGGGATTCATTAAACTGCACTGCACAGCCCTTCATAAATGGGCTCAATAATGAACAGTCGATTTAACTGGAAAAGCTGCTGGAGCTGTTAAATTAAAGGGAAATAAAGTGCACTTCAGGCTCAGTCTGCCAGAAGAAAATGTTGACCTAAAAAAAAAAAAAAAATCTTTATTTTACTCAATCTCTTGCAAACAGGCTAAAATCTTCAGGAAGTTTATACTCACAACAGTGGGAACAATTTTAAAACATACTGATTTGCTTTCCCACTAATAAGGAAAGAATTGCAATAAAATACTCAATAAAATCAGGAGAGATGAAAGGCATATTCCACTTAAGCCAAATTTAGTTCCCTTAACATAAATTTAACATTTGTATGTATATCCCTCATCCCATCAACTTTATATAGGCAAAGTTTCCACTGGAGCCGAGTTCATAAAGTCATTAGGGAGGTACTTTATTTCCAGTTTGCCAGTATTTTCTGAAATTCTGCGGTGCTATGTAGTCCAGTCCTTCAGTGTCCAGTTTTGTCATCATGTTGCTCATAATGCAGTTGTTGTTTTGCCCATGTGAGCTGTGCTGGACTCAGCTAAAAACAGGGACACATGGGAGACTCCATTTAATCTTCTGAATGAATACAAAAGTCCATCATTCAGCTGAGCCTGACCCAACTCTTGGTCTTGGAGGAGTGAAACTCCTTATTTCTGTGAGGTTACTCCAGTGTAAACTTGGAGCAGTGAATCAGCTCTTCCATCACAGCCATCTGACTCTCTTTCAGCTGGACAGTCTTAAATCCTGTTCCTCACCTGTGTTCTGTACTTTATGTATGAAATATTATGAAGAGAGTCTGTCTATGTGAGGGTAGACTGAAAGCATAAGAAGAAGATCAGAAGAAGCATGCAATGGGGAAGGGACCATGTCCAAATCTAATTCCTGGGGCGCTCATCTGAAAAGAAACCTCAGCACCAGCTTAAAAAACTTAGTGCTGCTTTCACATTTCACATTGTAGCTATTTTCCTTATGTAAACTTCCTGATTGGAGAAACCCTCATCTTCTTTGTACTACTGTGATTTTTGTTCAAATCTTGTATATAATATATAAGATGATGGCAGCGGGCTTTCAGCTCTTCACTGAAGCCACCTTCGCTGGGCTTAATATTTTTTCATACTCTGAAATCATGGAGCATTTAGGAAGAATGCTGAATTAGCTGAAATATGTCAGTCTTCCACCTAAATTGTCCATAATTATTTAAAATTTGATTATAAATTACCCAGAGTAATCAGATAATTAATCAAAATCCCTTAAGAATTGCAAAATCATGAACTTGCCTGTCAAAAAAGAGGGCATTTTGTAAGTTGATAAGCCACCTCTTGTGCTGGTGACTCACCACTGCAAGAGCTGTGCAAAAACCATCACTTGCATGCATCTTCAGGAAAGAGTTTTAGGTGTAGAAATTGTAATTTCATTTCATTAAGTCCTGCTCACAATCTGGCACTTGTCTACTGGTAGAAATATTCTACGAAGAAACATTCACAAATACATAAAAATAATTAGAAAAGAAGCCACTTTTCATAGTGTTGAGATTTTTTTTTTTTTTTTTTTTTTTTTTTGTCATCAGTTCTTGTGTATTCCTTGAAATTTTCAGGGTTTTATGTTCACTCAGAGACATTTCTGAAGGTAAATGTGTGGAGGTTAGGATCGAATTTCTTCCTGTACTTCTCTTGTAGTGCAGGTTGCTGCTTGGAAGAGATGTGAAATGCTATCAGACAGCAATCAATGTCAAGCACTGTCTTGTTTGCGGCAGACTATCTTCCTCTAACGTTTTCTTGCTTGGCAGGAACCAGCTTGTTTGATCTCCTGACAGGCTTCAAGGAGATGCTACAAGGCTTTAAGAAGATGCTGCATGGCTTTGGGGAGGACAAGAGCTCCTCTAACCTTACCTGACACAAATAGCGAGGATTTAAAAATGCTACGAAAGAGCCTTTATGTATCTTAGAATGGCCACTGGTACCAAAGGTGTTTGGTGTCCCTCAGAGGTCTGGCCATGCACCATGCACAGCACAGGGGAGAGTGCAGGAGGGCCAGGTGCTGTCTGGGGAGTGATCAGGGTCACACACAGCTTGGCAACTGTGTTTCAGAAAGAAGCCTTCTCTTTCAGTATTTATGCTCTGAAGTAAGGACCTGGTCCAATTCCCAGTGAAGCCATTTCCACTGAATTTCATTAAGTGGTTACTCTGGTCTATGGAATTAACATTCAGAATTGCTGGGCATCAGCAATTGTCATAGCTCTGGTAAGCCAGTCCCTGACTGCCCTCTGTTTGTGAATAATCAATTTTCTTGAGCCAGGAAACCCCATGCCAAAATCTTCATATTATTTGTGACATCTTTGCTCCATGTAGCTATGAGCTGAACTCTGTCCTTCCAGCTCTCTGAAGGCCTGGGATCTGCACTCTGTCCCATTCTGGGCAGCTCTCAATGATGTTTCAGCCATGCTGGCTTGGAAACAACTTCTCTCTGACTTGAAGGTGATTTTCAGGTACCTCTGACTGCAGCAGTGTTATCATAACATTTTGTGCTCCTTTTTGTCTCTCACACAAACCTGGTGCAGCTCAGCTGATGGATCAGCCTGGAGAGGAAAAGGCTCTGGGGAAACCTTAAAGCACCTTCCAGTACCTGTAGAGGCTATACGAGAGATGGAGAGGGACTTTTCACAAGTGCATGGAGTGACAAGAGGAGAGGGAATGGCTTTAAACTGAAAGAAGATAGGTTTAGGTTAGATATAAGAAAGAAATTCTTTACTGTGAGGGTGGTGAGGCTCTGGAATAGATTGCTCAGAGAGGCTGTGGATGTCCCAACCCTGGAAGAGTTCAAGGCCAGGTTGAATGAGGCTCTGAGAAGTCTGGTCTAGTGGAAGGTGTCCCTGCCCATGGTAGGGGTTTGGAATTAGACCTTTAAAGTCCCTTCCAACCCAAACCATTCTGTCATTCTGTGTGACCTCAGGGCAGACAACAGAGCCCAGACCTCAAAGATATTTACCTACAGGGAAATTTTCCTGGTGTATTACGAATGTTATGAGATATTTGCAGCACAAGTTCATCTGTAAAAATGCTGTTCAGCAACATGTTCTACTATTTAAATAAAAGTAATTAGTTAATTAATTAAAATAAATGAAAACTGGTTAAACACAGTTTCTTTACAAGAATCTTTTTCTCATTAAAAAAAAAACAATTTTGGAAATTTTAATTGTTTTATTTTTAACTTGGAAAGCTATCAAAACTGTGTCCAGTTTTGTCTATCAAAAATTGCCTATTAGGAAATTTCAGATCATCTTTAATAAGCTTAACTCAACAAGCAAATATGATTTTCTATTCCCAGCCTTGCCACCCACCCACTGCAGCACTGGGCTGCTCTGAGGGGGCCTCCAAGATCTGGAGCCAGACCAGGAATAAGTTTTTGCCAGGGTGACATGAAGATCGATATGAAAAATTATCAGGTGTAGGACAGCTGATGTCCCTTGTCTGAACTGCTGCAGGGAGATCAAAATCCCAAATTAATTTCATGATCTTCAGATACCAGGACCAATTTTATTAACTCTTTTTTTTTTTCACTATTTATTTTCTCCCTTACTGAGGTATGTCTACAGGGGGTTTAATCTCATCAGGAGCAGGAATTGGTCCCAAGACCCCTTTCTTACAGCAAGAATAATCTTCTCAGTGGTGCAGCACAGCCTGGAGGCTGAGATAGCCGCTGGTGTGCAGGACTGGGCATGGCAGGAGACTGTGCTCCTGCACAAAAGAGCTTCCTTGGCCCTCCCTTGGCCACCATACATATTCCCACGCGAAGCCCCAGACCCTACATCACCACACCACCAGTGTCAGTCACCCAGGCCAAGCTCTGGGTGTCAATGGGTTTGCTGTCCTGCTTAGATTTGGGCATATCTTGTGGAATGAAGGACTTTGTTCACAGCAAGAGGGTTTCAGAACCAGTTTGTGGGGTACTGCTGCCTTTTAAATGGTACGTGTCATAGGCTTCATTAGTAGTTTAGATTCTAATGCTTTGTTTGCCTATAAATTGTCTAGATAAACATAAAATAAAGACAGGTATACCCAGAGTATATACGTGAGTATACCATGATTAGGAGTTTTGCATAAAGCCAATACTGCATATAGGCTAAAATGTAGACTAAATATGCTGTTAAGAAAAGACCTCTTTTTTAAAGCTATAGTGGACATAAGTATTGGATTCTTGGCTACCAGAAATGTTTTCTTAACCAGATGTTTTCAGTCTTTTCTTAACAGAGCCACTCACAGATTGTTCCCTGAATTATTTCATGTTTAGAAATGGTGTCTGGTTAAAAGACAGAGGGAGACGGAGGGAGAGAGTCGCACAAACTGCCATTATCATGCAAATAGCTCCAGAGGAAAAAGGACAGTGAAAATGATAGCACTGATCTAATTATCTGCAGGCCAATATAGCTAAGTCACTGAAAGAGGCCCACAGAAAAGGCTGCCACAGAAACACAAAAAACAGCCAGAAAACAATAAGGAACTTAGCAACAGTATAAAAACGGACTTCTTTCTGTGCACAAAGACTAGTTTTATGAGCATTTTTCTTGCTTTCAGTTTGCAGAAAAGGTTAGAGCACATTTTAAATTCTATGCCAGGATATTCCCCCCCTTCAGCCCCTACAGATCCTTTGGCACGCCGTCATATCGCGGCGCGGCGGCGGTGGGAACGTGCTGCTCCTGCTCAGCGTGTCCGGACTGCCAGGCCTATGGGGGGCTGTGGGGTTCATGCCAGGTGGGGTCTGGCAGCACCATGCTCCAAGGCTTGGGCCTCCATCACCAGATTCAAGCTTTGCCCTTTTCCTGCATTAATGCTCTCGTCTTCCTTCCTGCTCTCTCAGGGGTTCCCAGCTGCAGGGTGGAGGGTTTGTTGGCTTCCCACCTTCCCTCGGGTGAGCTGTGCGAGGGTCTCGTCGTTCCCTCCGTGTGGAGACACAAGAGGAGCCCGGCTGTGCCTGCCTGAATGGGCACAGCCATCACCACAGCCATTAGCCAGCTCAGCAAGGACCTCGAGAAGGACCACAAGACCCTGCCCACCAGATTGCCAAATACAGACACTGACAACCGAACAAGAAATACTCAGAAGCCAATGATTGTGGTTGTCAAAGAGAACCCTACATGATCTCACCCCTAATCTCTTATTCATGGGGAGAAACAGGCAGCTCCAGAGTAACTTCCCTGCCCTATTTCAGTGATGCTGCTGACCCTGTTTTCCTGCTGACCTTGAAAAGGGCCCCATTATCAACCTAATCAAACTAATCTCAACCTGTTCTGAAGAACTCAGGATGCCTGCCAACTTGTCCCAACATCCATTGGAGCTACAAATGTCAAACCGATGCAGGCAGTTGTCCAAAATGTCCTGAAAATTGTTTTTAGAATTTCAGAGATCACCACACTCCTTTTTGAGGGGAAACTCCCATCCAGTAACTGCTTTTGTTCATCATGGGTTTAAACTGGACTGGGACCAAAGTTGGAAAGGGAAAAACACAGAGCAACTCTCTCTCCAAAATTTCCAAGTCATCTAATCCCTCCTACTCCTGTTTTTAGGCTTAGAAAGTCTACTAATACATCAAAATATCCATAATTAGCCTCATGCCAAGAATGTAAAGACACTACAACAAATAGTTGCCAGAAGTAGTAAGCTTTGTTCGTGACTGGATGCTTGGGAAAATGAAAGTGAAGAAAGGCATTATCTTCAAAACAACTTTTAATTATTTCTTGCGGGCCTATGAAAGACACTTTTAAGAAGGATCTAAAAGGGAATATGGAGCAGTCAGCAGTTCAGCTTGGATGGGGAGACTCACCAATATCAGTCTTCTAGTGGCAGCTCATTCTCCAGAGTGGCCATCTAACTGCACAAAGTCTCCCTGTATCTGAAGATACAACAGACAACAGCAGAATAAACATTGAATATAGAAGATGAAGAAATAAAAGATGAAGAAAACTACCACTAAGAGAAATAAAGGCACTCGGTCCCTTCATCCAGCTCTCTGGGGCATTCATTCCCTCTTATTTTGATTTTGTCAAATGGTCCACAAAACCCATCTCTTTTCTAGGAGAGCTTTGTTAGCATTTATGCTGTTGCAAGGGGGAGCTGTCACGTCTGTGAATAGTCAGCTAAGGTCAGAAAACAGATTTTGGTGGCAAAATTGGTTATGTCAGATAAACTTTGGTCATGGTGATTATCTGCCATGGAATGTGAACAGGCTACAAAATGATAAGAGGAGCTGCTGGCACCAGTGATCCAGTTTAATTTTTTTCCATGGAATTTAATTTATGCCATCTTTGCAAACAATACCTGACCACTGTGTAAGATGGTCCAGCTCCAGAACAGCAGCCACCAAACTGGTACCCAGCTGAACTCACCTCCTTGTTTGCTGCACCAGAGAGAGACTGGAGGGAGTTTGAGCCTTCCTCATCACAGTTTGTGCATTCTTTGATCTTCCACATAGAAGTCTCACCCCCACCTGATACTTCAGGGAGGAATTAGATTGAGCTCTGCCTAGGTTAACAAGGGCCATGAAAACTAGACTTCATTGTCAATATCTAAACCACACCCTTAACATTTCATGAAGTGATGGGTTTAATTCCTTTCTGTGTTTCCCATCTGCAGAATACACAGCAGTAATCAGCGTGATGCCCACCATCCATGATTTGCTCCATGATATGAAGGGCTGCTTAGAGAGATCCATCAATACCTCACCAGGGTATCAGTCTTTAGGGCTCTGAGACCAGAAGTAGCTTTGGAAGGATGCCCTGGGTCAGGCACCACCATGAAGAGCTGTCTGTCAAGTTATTTCGCTCTACTTGTGTGTGCAGCTTTTTCTTCACCTATTAAACTGTCATTATTTCTCACTCCTACCCTTCCCATTCACTTCCCTGTGCTGCTGAGGGGGTGGGGGGAATGAGGGCATGGCTGTGTGGGACTGAGCTGATGGCTGGGGTTAAACCACAACAAAATGCTAATTTCAGAACACAGCGCAGAAGGAATCGACTTGCACCCCTCACACTGGTGTCCAATAATTGAGGATCCATTGGGACAGCAAGCTGAAGAGCTCCTGTAGCTTTGTGCCAAAGGCATCTGCATGGGTTGTGAAGCCCTGGGTTCAGGTATTGGCTCCCAGTGCTGCTTTGCTATTGAACATGACAGATGAAACTGCTGCCCACTTTCATTTTGTCCTCAATCAGCAAAGACTGATGTACATTTCTGCATCTCCAGGAAGGACCTTTGTGTTCCCTTTAGCTGTCACAGCAACCCTCTGCCTTGAGGATGAGCCCCAAAGATGAGGATGTCTCAGACACTGGGGTTTTAGCTGGAGAGAAGGTACAATTTGCTGCCCAGAGAGACTTTTCTTGCTAGGCTAAACCTTGAGGCTCAGACTTCTAAAGTTGTCTAATCCACCAGCTTTATCATGACTCAGGGAATGTTGCCTAAGGCCAGAGAAGATCTGTGGTGGTAACTCTCCAGGACTGTGAGATTTAAAGAAGAATATGTGACACTTGGTCAGGTGCAAGCCAACTATACTTTAGAAACTTTGGAATTTTTTTCACATTTTCCAGTTTTCCTTTTCTCCATCCACCACACACACTACTGTACTTTTGCTCTTCAAAAAGAGAAAGGAAAACAGAAAAGAACGAAGAAACAGGAAAACAGCATCCCCAGCTTAAAAAGAAATAGTAAAAATGTTTTATATTAAGAACACTTGGCAAAATGAATCTCATTTAGAAATCTCAGCCAGCTCTTGGTAACAAGTTGTCCTAAGAGTAGTGCCATGTTCCTGGTTCAATTCTTGTGGCAGGCACATGGGCATGTCATTCACACTGCCACTGCTGCCTTCCTCCACTGGCCACGGCCTTTCCTGGTCAGGGCCATCATGGAATCACAGAATCATGGCTCATGGAATATTTTGGGTTGGAACAGACTATTAAAGGCCACCTAGTCCAACCCCTTACAATGAGCAGGGTCATTCAACAGGTCAGGTTGCTCAGAGCCCCATCCAACCTGGCCTCGAATGTTTCCAAGGATGGGGAATTCACCTCCTCTCTGGGCAACTTATGTCTCCATACCCTCATTGTAAAGAACTTCTTTCTTATACCTAATCTAAATCAACACTCCTTCAACCCTTGGCTGAATGCTCTGAGCATGTGTGTGCATGTGTAAATTCCCAGTCTAAGCAAGGGGCTGCTGCAGTTGCATTTTCTCTCAAGATGTGCACACCTTACCATGTGCTGCTGTCACTGTCCTCTCTTTTTCAACTTAAAACCTCACCCAAAAGCAGTTGTGTAAAGATTTAATCGGCTAAGTGCTTGTAATTAGGCTAACCTGGAAGGAGAAAGGCTGGAGGACTGGTAATGTGGGACCCTTCCCCACCCTGAGGACACAGCCTACTTATGGAGCCCAAAGCCACCAGCACATTTTCAGGACCCAATCGTTTCCTGACAGGGGTTTCCCAAGAGTAAGAGCACAGCAGTCACTGTGCTAAAATCCTGATCTTCCCTCTGGATTTAAGTCCCCTGTGACCACGGTGGGAGCAGAGTCACGCTGTGATTGCAGGTAGGTCCAGCCCCGAAGCAGCCCTGTGTATGCAGCAGACACCTCTTGAGTCACCCTCCCAGACTCTCAGGGTTGCCTCTCCAGGAGACACTGACTCGCCTCAACCCAAAACAACAGCTTCCGTCATCGCTCCTCTTCCCAGCTCCGTCCCCCGCCCCAGAGCAAGGAAAAGTGTCGAATAATCCTCCTCCTCCGTTCGGTGTGTGGTCTGCTTCTCGGTGTCGTCATGCAGACAGTGCAGAGACAGGGGGTCAGGAGGGTCATCAGAATGCTAATAAGAAATCTGATTGATGAGCCGGTGCCTCGGGGATGAATGGGATACTTAATTAATGACTTCTGCTCTGTTTAAGAAAAAGTTTCCCTTAACTTCCATCCCTCTTTTTCCAGGGAAAAAAAAAAAAAAAAAAAAAACACAACGAAAAGAAAAAAAAACCAAAACAAAACGCAAAAAACCCCTCTATAATCCCAAGTTTTCCAAACAGACATAAAGGGAACTTCAAAGACAGACGTGGTCAGTTTTTATGTGTTGGGTTGGTTCAGTGATTCTTTCCTTTCTTTGTTTACAAGGGCAGCCAGGCTTGATTCCAAGCCTGAAAAATAAAAGGCCACATTGTTCAACCAGATTCTGGATTTTTACAAGAAATTTCCTCCTTCCCAGTAGGGCAATTAACTGCTTCATTTCTGGCTCTGCCAGTACCAAAACATGCTGCCAGGCCTGTGAAACTCAGCAGAGATAGGTTCCTGCCAAAACACTGCTCTGCTTCGGAAACAAGATGTACTATGGAGATGCTATTGTCCCATTAAAACCAACCAGTGATCCAGGACTGGTTGTTTGTGGGGGTTTTTACAAGAAAATGAAAGCCCGTCGGGAAAAATATCTGGTAGGCACTTAGCTTAGGAACATTGGACTGTGTATTCAGGGTGATCCGAATGGGATTTCAAACCAGCAATTAGCAATGGGAAAACAGCAACAGTTGCAAATGGTCTCTTCCGGATTGATTAGGAGGGTTACTTCATGCTAAATGAATAGCAGCAGGAAAGAAGATTAAAAGGGAAGAAAGAAACCCACACAAATTATTTTTTTCCCTTTGAGGTTTTGGTTTTTTGGTTTTTTTGGTTTTTTTTTTTTGTTTGGAATAAGCTCAGCTGCAGTGTTGAAGACAGGACAAACTGCTTGTTATTAGCACCTGAGAAATGGGAAGTAGCAACAAAAGGATGCAGGGAGTCATATTGGGTCCCACATGTTTCCCACACAAATTCATTCATCCCCAGCAGACAGCTCCTGGTCTCTATGGGCCCCAACACCACAACATGAACAGGCCCACAGGCTCAGCAGATTTGTGGGATCTTGAGCCCCTTTGTGGACCCAAGCAGGGAAGGAAACCGCAGCCCTCAGCCCCACCTGTGCTTCAGCAGCCCTTTGCTGGGGTTTAAGGGTGTCCCAAATGCTAGGCCTATTGCAAGAACATTTTGGTAGGCAGGAGCTGCTCATGCTGAACTAGTCAGTGTGTATTTAAGTGCTTCGTTGATCTGAAGCCCATGGGAGGAAGGCAAGGATCCTGACCAAGTCGATGGCTGCCCCTGGCAGTGATGCTAAGCTCAGGATCACAGGACCTGCAGGCTGCCCTTTGGCTGGACTGTTAGAGCTGAATTTTGATACTGGTGTCTCATTTTTAAATTCTCCCTGTAGTAATCCTATACACATTGAACATAACCTGTAAATGTGTTCAGCTGCAGCTTTAAATACAATTAGAAGTAGTTTATTTTAAAATAGGCAAGAGACACTGAGGACACAGAGAGTGGGCATCAGGCTGGAATTTGAGCATATAATGAAATGTGCCAGCTGCAGAAGAAGGAAGGGCAGGCATGAATTTAACCTGGCAGCCTAGTCTACTATTTGTCCTTTTTAAAAAACTGCATGAATTTTCTAAGTGAGTAGGCACCTACTTTGGCCTAAGGGTTTAGAGCACTGGCTACTCTCACCAGCCTCACTAGTTTAAATCCCCCTTTTCAAATCCCATTTGTGGGATGTACGAGTCACTCATTTAGGTAGTTTATTATCTAAAAATCACTGACTTATTTAAAGCGTTGGGAAAGTTCAGAGTCCTTCCTCCCTCTGATCTTGGGTCCCCAGAGCTGTGATTTTCTACTCAGTTTTGTCCAAGAGATGAGCTGTGCAGAGCAGAATCAAAGCAGGAACATAATAGCTCAAATGCTCTCGTCTAGAACAAGTGTGGCCCACCTGACCATTATTTTAGGGAATCTGAGTGAGCCCTGGTTTATTTTTAGCCCTTCAGATCTTTCTGCACAAAGGGTTAATAAAGACACAATTTGAGCAACAAGAGGAGGAGGAAGAGGAGGGCAGAGATGTGGGAATGAAGCAGGTCTCTGACCCTCCTGGGGACCTCACTGCAGACATACTAGCTAAAGGAAAGGGAGAAAAAGAAACAAGTGAGAAAAGACCTGCCAAGCAATTCTGGCCAGACAGGAAAAAAAAACCAAACAAACCAACAAACCAATGGCCCAGAGCTGATTTGCATTTGTATTGGGCACTTGGGGAATACGGATAAAACACTCTTTATTTTTCAGGGGAGTTCAGGGAAGATCAGTAGCAGCATCCCTGAATGAGCACAAAAGGGGAAATAGAGGAAATAGAAGTATTTTGGTAATCCTGTTCTTAGGCAGTAGCAGTGATAACATCACAATAACATATCTTTCACCCCTTTCTCCTGGCTTTCGTCAAGAGAAGCAGCACAGGCACAAAATTGCAGTCACTTCTGGCAGTGCTGAGTAGAGGACAAGGAGAGGTTAGATGGGGGGGAGGTCACCAGCAATGTATTGCTAAACTGAACAAAAGGAAGGGCCCAAAGTCTAAAACTAATATCAGAATGCCCCCATACATCCTGTCATCAATGTCTGCTCTGTGGACCTCCTGTCTGCCTGATGGGCACTGGCAGCACAAAAGCAAAGCAGAACTGAAAACTGAAAAAGAGCACTGGTCAAATAATGAAAAAGATTGCAGAAAGAAGTCACTTGTGGCTGGCAGAACAATTTGTATGGCTGAGCTGCTTCTTAAACCTCAGGCTGTGACTGCTCACCATGGGTGTAGGACACACTCATCTATTCTACTTCCCCCTGGTTCCCAGCCAAAAATCCCACCTGCACACATTTCCTTAGATCAAACGAGTTGGGTTGGAAGGGACATTTAAAGACCAGCTAGTCCATTCCTCTTGCCATAGATAGGGGCACCTTTCTCGAGATTGCTCAAAGCCCCACCCAACACGACCTTGAACATTTCTAGGAATGAAGCATCCACACAGTTATAGGGTTGTCCCTCCCTGCATTGCCCAAGTCAAAAAACACCTGCCTACTGGCCTTCTCTCCAGCCTGATTTTGCAGGTTCTTGTGCACTTCTCCGTGGCAGATGAACATTTATCAGCTGCTGGACCCCTGCTTAATTCTGATTTGGTTACACAGACATCAGGATTCTATTCACCTATGAAAAACCAGTGAATTGGCCCTGTTCACCCCTCAGATGCCAGGCTTGCTCTGTGGAGGATGAACTTGTCCCTCAGTGCACCAGTCCAGGGTACTGCCTACCAGTAGGAAGCTCCACATGGCCAGCTTCTGTTTGCTACACAATTTTGTGGAGATTTACTCACTTGGCACTTTTAAGTGCCAAAAAGGACCACTCAGTTCATCTCATACCCCAAGTCAAAGTGTTGATGCTACTGCTCCTGTAACAGCCTGACCCTGTGGCTAGAGATGTTCCAGGAGGGCTCTGCACAGAGCAGGGCACCTCAGGTATGATGGTCACTTCACAGTCAGTGGTGGTGACCTATCCCCCACACACGTGGGGAATCAAGCAAAGAAATGGATCCACCACTTCAGTGTCAGAAGTAACAGCCCAGCTCCATCACTGTGTTACAGGAACAGCCCTGGGGCTAAGGGTCTTCTGATATAGGCCAAAGTCTGCTATTTATCCCTGACATAATGGCCAGGAACAGCTCTGATGCTCTGAAAGCCCTGGAGAATCACTTCCCCTCATGTTTAAATAAACTCTGTTCTCCTCTGCATGAGGAAGGATCAAAACCAGGAGGGTTCTGCTTGGCAGTTTATCAGCCATGTGGACCAGATCAAAGCAAAGTAGCAAGTAGCCCTCGGCTGTCATTTCCCAGTCAAGATGCAAATCAGGGTTACTTCAGGCTTGATTCCCTTCAGGCTTTGCCCACATAATTCCTTATTGTGCATTTGCAGTCACCTTTAGAGCACACAGAACTTCAAGTGGAACAGGAAAGTTCAGATAACCCAAAGTGGTGTTGTGAAAGGATTTAAAAGCGCAGGTGCCAATGCCACCCTGTTGGCACGTGCATCTCCTGGCACCCGCATGCCGGGGTCCACACACATTGCAGAAGGCACTGCCCTCTACACCCACCCACAGGTTTCCTATACATCCTTTCTATCCAGAAATTCTCCATTCACCAAAAAGTATTTTTGCTGCCATTTCTTCATGTTCTGGAGGACGGGGGTGGGAAGGGAAGGGAGGGGAGGAATTGAGGTAGCAGAGGTCAAGCCCCTGGCTAACACTGCTGATCAAATCCCGGGCTGCGGCATTACCTTCCCTTTTGGCTGACCCAGTCCGAGGGCTGTGACTGCCTATTCCCATGCCACGTCAAAGGGAAGGTTTACATTGTTCACTGGATATTAATTTAAATTATTCTGGGGTGCTTGGAAACCACCTCCTCCCCCGCTCCCGTTCAGTCTCCATGGGGACTATCGCAGAGGCTGAGCGATAGAAATGAGCAGCACTGACACACTGCTCTTCCTCCCCTTCTGGTGCAAACTGCCAGCAGCCATTTCCACTGCCACAGGGGACACATTCATATTTCGCTCAATGACTGGCTAGGACAGGACAGATCAGTTTTTAGAGCTGGTACAATATCCTACTAATACCACTTTCCATTTGTTCCTTAGGTTCACACGCTTGTGTTGTGGCTCTTTTCTTCACACCAACATCCTGCTGCTTGTTGATGGTATTAATAACACCCACAGCAGGAGGCTGTGCCCCCCGGGGTCCGGGCTGTCGGAGTAATTATTGAATGACATTGGGGTTGTTCTGTAAATTACTTTGTGACCCAGGAATTCAGCAGGTTACTGCTATAACTCAGGCTCTCACAGTTGATTGCACTCACCTCCTGCTGCCCCGACATTTATTAGTCTCGTTTGCCTAGCAAGCACTGGCCTCATCTGTGTGCTCACACATAGATACGTGTTCCATGGAGGGGAGCACACTGTCTTCCCCTTAGACCTAAGGAATGGGGCTCACATCACCAGAGCCTGCCTCAGCCAAGGAGTTGAGGGCAGCTGGTGGATCTGTGAGATGCTTGGAGGAACACCCAGAGAACACAACACTGCAAAAAGTTGTGTTGCTTCACAACACATCATAGACTGATGCAGGTGTGAAAGCAGAGCTCTGGGTGCTCTGGGAAGCCAGTCCTTCAAAGAGTGACACACTGAGCTGTGCCTGCCATCACTCCTGATGACTCCTCAGCATCTGCCCACATGCACTGGATAGCTTCCCAGGGAATGCTGAGCAGCCCTGGAGCACCACTCAAGATTTGGACATAGATACCACATTAAAATGTTTGTAATTCCTTCTGAAGAAAAACAGTCAAGACCTGACTGGTCTTATTCTGGTCCAAATTCCCCACTTATGAAATGGTTATATAACACCTGTGATGAAACACTGGTGATTCCATGTATAGTTCTCTCAGACTTGTTTGACCCTATAAACCTCACTCCAAAAAGAAATCCCTTACCCTTTGTATGAAGGCAGCCCAGACTGCTCCTCTTCCTCATCGCAGTTCCTTGGACAGTGATTAACTGTTAAACCTGTCCCACAGACCCTCTCAGATAATGACTGGGCCCTGTTTTCATTGCAGCTTGGAGGCCGTGAGGACTGAACACTTAGAAAGCTCAGAGCAGCCAAAACTATTCCTCTGTTCTTCTGGTAGCTGGTCAGATCTCAGCTGAGAATCCATGACAGGATTGATGTAGGGATGCGGACAGAAAGAAGGTGGTCAGCCTTTCAGTGCTGCAAAACTTTTAGACAAAAATTGTTTTCAAAACTAGTTCAAGCACATCTTCTACAAGAAAGATAATGAAGAAGCTATTTTGTTCTTAGATTTCAGGTTCTTTGGAATGTCTTAGCCTTGCAGATGACACCAAACCAGAGGGAAGAATTGAAGGAAGGGTGGCCATTCATACATGTGCTGGGAGAAGGATACAAGAACTTCATGGCATTCAGTGAGAGCAAGCACAAAATCCTGTCCCTTTGGGAAAGAAGGATTCATCACAGTGGTGCAGAATTGCTTTTCCCTACTTCAGAATATTCAGTTTGATACAATCTGGGACTGGCTCTTAGGTGGTGCACTGTCTCCCTCTCCACAACAGATAACCCACAACAGATAACCCAACACCAAGTACACAGCCAAGGCAAGTAGATGAGATACAGTAGTATTAGCTGAATGTCTGTCTTCACAAGGGAGACATACTGATGTTGAGGTACCTCGTTTTCCTGTGTTGCTCTACTGGGTGGTGAGAGGAGATTGTGTTTCATTCCAACTGGGAAAGGCAATAGGTCAATATCCTTTTCCCCCTGATGTGCAGTTCCAAGGATGCTCAGAAAACAAATTATTAAATGCAACCTGTTTGTCTCTGCTGTAAAGCCAAATCCATTTGTTAAAGAGCCCTAGAGCAGCTACTTGATTTGTTAAATGCTTCAGCAACATGGAGGGTTCTACCTATCTTGCTAACTGTTTACAACAAGAAGATTTCCTAATGTGTCTAAGATCTGGGCCTTCAGGTGGACCTGGGGAAACCAAAGAATCACAAGCACAGGCCTGTGAAAAGCAGAGAAGCTGAACACCATGCAGCTGGTGCCAGACAAGGTCCAGCTGTGGCTGCACCCCACAGCATCACCCTTCACCCTTTGGTGCTGTCCTTCCTCACCCGCTCAGGTGCCACCCTGCAAAAACTTGTCAGAAGGTGCAAACCTTTCCAAGGGGTTGATACGGAAAACTGGACTTTTGGGTCTAAAGCCCTGGATCTGCACAGGTAGGGCTGCTCACCCAAAGCACAAAACCAGACAGGGTTTTATCATCCAAGTAACTGCAGATGACTGCACCACACACTCAGAAAGGAGAATGCACTCCTGTATTCCATGTTGCAGGGAGTGTGGTTTTGCAGGAGGGCAAAAAGGAGGACCCTCTATTCAGGTGGCAGTCAAAGGGAGCTGAGGGTGCTCAGCCGCCTGCCGGAATTGGCCCTGTATTGGTTACACCCCCAGCTATTTGAGGTAAAACTTGGCCTCTCAAAGCTCTCTGCCTCTCTCCTGCGCCTTTGTATTCTCTAGAAGGTGCAGCGTAAGAATATAAAAAACTGCAAACAAGTTCCTACCTCTGGAGACCAGGCATTTACTCTAAGAAAGAAAGACCAATTGCTTCCCAGAGCATTGTCCACACACATTAGAGAAAGGATTAAGCAGATACATTCAGCTATTCTAACAGATTTTCTTTAAACCTTGAATACGCCTCTCACACTTGGTAAGATAATCACATTAGTTTTGTCATTAAAAGATCCCTTTTATAGAAAGTACCTAAACCGCTTAAACCACCCAGAGAGGTCGCATACATTAGAAAACAACAAGACAAACGGAAGGGATTTGCTATTCCCGGTCTCAGTGTTTCACTGCCCCTACTTTCTAAACTGGGGGATGGAACCAAAAGATTTTTCAAATCACCAGCGAAGGGAAAAGCCCCAAGAGCTGGGCAGCCCCCTCCTGCCCTGCTTGCTTGGAAAACTTGGGTACAGCACTGAGGACTTTGGAGAGAACATTGTTACACATGGAGATGCCCACAGGTTACACCCAAAGCACCCCCACTGATCATTTTCCTCTGCTGAATATCCGGCACCCAAAACTCAACTGCAAGATTAGCAACAGCTGAGGCTGAGCCAATTACTGCCTTGCAGAGCACAGCAAGGTGAGGCGCTCCGTCCTAGAGGAGCACAACCTCACTCTTCCCTGTGGCGGGTGTTGAGGGCATTGCTGTCTCTGCACCACGCCCCAGGACCACGGGATCCCCATAGAGGGTGCAACAAGGACAAAGCAGGTCCCCACCTCAGCAGGGTCAGGGTAGGAGTGCAATCAGCTGTCAGCTGATTGAAAGGATACAGAGACAGACACTGACTTAAAGCATGTGGAATCAAATTGTTTCAGATTTGCCAGTAAAATAAAGTGGGGCTGGGGTGTAAAACAAGAAAGGTTTATGTTCCTGCAGCTGGAGGCAGTGCTAGGAAATCAAGAAATCCAAACATCATAGAAGCACAAGTCTACTTGGACTACAAGAGCAGTGGAAACTCCAATGCCCAGCATCTTCAGATGATAAAATCTGGCATTTTTTAGCAATAGAAGGGGAAAATTAAAAAGTACTTAAGCACTGCTAATTTACTGCAGATAGCTTCAGTTCATATTTTTTGCCACTGCTTTACTGCACATTTTCTGCTAAACTGCACTGACAAAACAAACCAGTTTAGGTTTTTTGACAGGGACAGTCTTAACAAAAGACAGATTTACAGTCATCTTTGTAAGACCAAGGCTTTGGTTTAAAAACACACAGAGAGGTTAGATTATTTTTTAAAACCCCTGAAACCTAGAGGCTACAGTAGTAACACTCAGTGAGATGTCAGTTACAGTTAATGATGTTCTGAATCAACAGGGGAGAGCTAAAAATAGAGGCTTGGAGTATACAATCCTCTGTATTCTTTCACGCCATGTTTAGTGGTTTTATAGTGTCCTCCTGACTGCCAGAAAGGCACAAGGATTCCACCATTAGTCCTGCAAGAAGTTAAAACATCCAAGTGTCTATGTGCTGCCTTTAACCTACATTAGCTCTTTACGTCATTCATTATTCCTTAGAGATTCAATTCGCAACAGCTAAATACCCCTTTTAAGAGCAGAAGTAGCAAAAGAAATCCCTTTATTTAATGCATAATGATATTTTTTGCAACATTCTTGATGGGCAGACAGCAAGGGAGACAAAACTTCTCACTTTTCCTGTGATTTAGAATCCATGCTCCAGGAGGGTGTTTCCTTTCTATACTCTTTTGATGATGAAATATTTGATCATCTACAAAATTAAAATTATCCTACAAACAAAATGAGTTGTAGAACCTATTTAGCTCCTTCCCAAGAGTCTGCAGCCTTAGCTCTGCCCTGTTAACTATTTGGGTAAAACCTCCCCTTGCCAGGTCAGGAGAGATTATAGATCTGTCCTCACAACCTTCCTCAGTACGCACATGTGGGAAGCGCGTGTTTGCCTGGGATAGCATTCAAAAGGAAAACAGACTATTCCCATTATAGGCAGCTTGAGTGCATTCAGTGTGGTCACCTAGAGAACCACCAGTTCACATACCTGCTCCTCAGCACAGCCAAAGCTCTGGAGTGAAACTCCCAAAGGAGTGCAGACTCACCATCTGCCATCCTGGCTGCCATGTGTGCGACTCGAGGGCTCCTCTAACCAGCTCTCCCCCCACTCCTCAAGAGTCAAGTACAAACCAGACAACATCACTTGCAGAACTTGGAATCTGCCAAAGGATAAAAAGTGATGTCCCTACAAAACAAAATCCAGTTCCAGAAACTCAACATTATTTTAATGCATTTTTATTGATACAAACTACAGGCTCACCACTAAGAGTCATGCTTTAGGGAAAACATTAACTCTTTGTCCTTCTTCATTTCTCCTAGTGAGTAGGAAACATAGAGTCTTAAATTCCAGTAATTTCTGACACAAGCCAAGTACTTACATAAGTATGGCCCATCATCATATGCCTGGAAAGACAAATCAACCATTTGTTATGACCGAACTCATTCTCACCCATATGAAGCACCCAGGAGAGCCAACATTTAGATGAGGTAGCCAAACCACAAGACAGTCCCTTGGTAGCATTCAGAGATGTGTAACATGGATCTTATTTAAGATAAAGCCTGAATATTTGAGACAAACAAGACTACTACTTCACACTTCAGCTGGATGGGAAATAAGTAAAATCAATGAAAAATACCATAAAAACAAGTCACATAATTCATAAGCTGGTCCAACCAATAAGAACCTGATCCAAAGTACACTTGAATCAGTCTCACAGACAGAAACTGTATGGAATAGTAAAATTATTAGCCTCCCCCTCTCCCCCAAATAAACAAAAAACACAAACAAAACCCCTCTGAAAAAAAATTTAAGTGTCATTTCACAAAACTTAAAGTCGAGAAATTGCATGTTGTCCTAAATGTCGTTGAAGGTAACTTTTTTTTTGCTAATGGAAGGAGTGAAAAAAGGAATGAAAATTTACATTACTTATGCTGCTTGAAACTATAAAGTGTTTTCCATACAACAAAGCAGCAGCTGTTTCCTGAGACCGTAAGTTCACTAGCAGGGGAGGGAGAGGAGACACAAGCTGACTAATAATATAGAATGGTTGTTAATTTGGGCTGTTCACATCTTTATCCATACAACATGGAAAGGCTTATCCCAAAATTTTCACTTGGATTAGCACCCTGAGCAATCAGTGGGCTAGTGGGAGCAATTGGACAAGGATCTTGCTTGCTCAATTAAATAATTTCTGATCCCCAAATTTGTATTAGCTCTTACAGGTTTTAGGTTTTATTCCTCACCCTGAAGTAAGCTGGGACATTACCACACATCAATTAACATGTAAGGAGATACAACAGGATTTCTAAAAACTTTGCTGTAACACAATTGATTAAAAAATTATTTGTTTCAAAAGAATCAAGGACATGTTATTATAAAGTCCATGAGTGAGAGCCTGGAATGTATTTGCAGCAAAAACTGGAACTATTGGAAAAGTGGAACAGCAACAGCTTTCAGTCAACAGGTTTCAAGCAAATCCTACACAGCTCATCCTTTAGCCCTGTAGTTCTTATATGGCCTTGCTCTCTGGAGTCTCTAAGAAATTTCCATTCTCAAAAGCACAAAATGTTCACACTGCAGAGTCTGAACATAAATGTTACATTTAACACTAGATGAGGAAAATACAGTCTATTGGAAAGAAGATACACAGGACTGTTTGAAAAGATAAAAATTCTATGTTGGGTTCTCTTTGTTCCCAGAGGACAGGAGACTGGAAACAGAAAAGGCCACCTCTGATCTTAAGAAAATACTCAGCTATCAGGCATATCATCAAAGCTAAGAAACATTTCAACAGAGATGGAATTTTAAGATTCTGGGGACAGGAAGACTTGCTTGAGTCATTCTAAAATGGAGTTGTCCTTTAAACTGCAAATAATCCTTTCTGAAGAAGGCCTGCAGTGTGAATGAAGCCAAAACTGGAAAACAAGGGGACTGCCCCAGCCATTTATTAATGTCAAATATGCTGTCTCATGAATCAGGGCAGTTTGTCTGGTTTGGAAGCCTTACAGAAAGCCCAGTGCACCTGGCTTGGTGAGCTCAGCATCAGGCTTTAGGCTGATCCAAGGGAATAGCTGCATTCTGCATTTTCAATAGTTTGTCCAGCAAACATTTTTTTTTAAAAAGGCTTTTATTGAAGAGCCATCAGCAAACACATCATGCAGAATTTGAACAATACATAGAATGGAGGGGAGGGAAGAAGCACACACAGGCACAGCCCCAATTATTTGTCACTTCATAAGATGTAGCCAGCACAAGTGTCACATTTGCTCTTCAAGAGAATAGCTTCAAAAGCTTCCTGATTTTAAAAAGCTAAGGGTTTGTGAGGGATACAAACATATACACACACACAAAATATACTCAGTTTTCTTTAGTAACTATCATCACAGATAGTGACAGATATCTCAGAACTAGGACTCATAGCAAAAGAAGAAATAAAATCCTGATACAAATTCTGCATGCTCAGCCAGTTATCAGCACAATGAGTCTGGGCCCAGCCCTGACCATTCAATACAGCACAGAATACAAAAATCCACTGATTAATAAGCTGCTGGAAAACTAGGTAGAAAAAAAAGCTGTATATTTATTTCTTTTCCAACACTCATTCCAAAGGGTAAGGGCTGTTTAGTTGCCTTACAATCAGCACAGCCAGTTCCCCCAGGCCTTCCCTACCTCTCCACCAAACTTCACATTAAGATGTGATTTATGCTCCCTCATTATCTCCACCAGCAGAGGATGTCTGAAATTCAGTCACACCGGAGACAGCAGGAGTCTCACCATCAACAGCACTCCCATGCAATCTACTGTTGGATACACCAGAAGTTGGAATAATCACTCAGTGCAGTGAGAAGGGCAACAAGCCTAGAACAGGAACCCATTACTGTGTAGTAAAGTACAATATTTAAGAAGAGCAGAAGAGGAAAGCAAACCAGAGCAGGCAGCTCAATCCTTTGACTGGAGTTTATTATCTGAGAATGCTCTCCATCCATCTGCTGCCTGCCTCTCTCATGGACACAACCAATGGTGACCACTGCGGTGCAGGTGAGAAAGCAGGAAGGAAATGCTCCAATGACCACATCACAAGGCCTGGCCCTACTCCCAGCAAAGCCCAGAGAGGTGTGATGGCCACAGCTGTTGCAGTACCACTTCAGTGGCTGTGCCTGGCCTTTGCAATCCACTCCTTCATGAGGCAGATCTCCATGGCTCGAGCTTGCTGTACAGACTTGGGGTCCAAAGGGTTACGGCTGCGTAGGTCCAGGTGATGGGCTCCATCTGGGATCACAACTGCCACAAGGGAATTGGTGATGTTCTGGGTCACCCCACCTGCAGACCAGGGATCCAGGCCACCATTGCTGTAAGGAAAGACTATTTCATTAGGGTACACGTGCACAGGAGTCAGCAGCGAGGCTGCTGCTCACATCAACATTTCTACTAGTTTTGTATGCGCAGCAACAGAAACAGACCTCAGCCCTCTCTTAATGTCTTGTGCCCACCCCTCTGCTAAGAAGCACCTTCTTGACAGAGCTATGGAGCTATCAGCAGCTTAAGCAAGGCTACACTTCTCAATAATTATCTGCTAATTCAGATAGCAACCTGTAACAGTGTGAAAGCCTCTGAACAGAAATCTGCTGCCACCTGTAACTGTCATAAAACTTTCAGGCTTACCTCTACTAAAAAAATGCCCAAATTCCCAAATCAAAGCACTTCACTTTCCTTCTTCACAGTCTGCCATAAACAAATTACTCACTGGACCTTTTAGAGCTAAATTTTTAGGAAGTTCTACCTTTTGCTGTCTCACCTGAGTGCCAACCTCATTTTGCAAAGAAATGCTTGGATAGTTTGTTAGTGCACTGACTTTAATAACAATCATATGAAAATGAAGATTTTATCCCTTAAAAAACTGTCTACAATGACTCTTCCTCTGTGACAGGACAACTTAATACCATTTACTCCCCCTCCTCCCAAATCAATTTTAAAAAATCCTTACACTATAGATATGTCTCCAAATAATAGTCCATAGAGCAAGCCAATGGCTCAGCTGAGAGAGAGCTTTCCATCTCTTATTCCTAGCTTTGGACTTGACCCAATAACCCCTACTACATCTTACTTTCTTCTACTGCAATGCCCTTCCCACACGTGGCCCAGCTTTCTGCACAAAGAAAGCAACATCCATATACTTATGGAACTACACAAACCTAGATATGTTTCTCACTTAAAACTCTGCACCTGCCCACAAAAGGAAATGTCAGAGATGGGCTGTGGTATAAGAGGGTAAATTTCTAGAAGAAAGAATTTAATTAAGAAATTAAACCATCCTTGGACACAGAGACATGCAGCTAGAAAAATACCACTATGGCAGCACCAGAAAAAAACCCAGTAAAATAATGAATAAAACAAAAAAGGTTTTTTATAAATAACCATTAAAAAAAAACTTGATGAGGTCTAAACTAATATTTTATTTGTTTCACCACTGGAAAAAAAAAAAAAAAAGCCCCAACTAAAAACAACTAAGTATCTTGAGTTTCTCTACTTCTTTACTTTCAGTGATTCTAAATATGACTTAGGACAAGAGAAACGTTTTGTATGTGCAAAACAAAAAGCATTGAGAGCTGCCCAATAAGCCAAAAGCCTTGGATTTAAAAGGTCACCTGAATCAGCAAAGCACCTTGGCAACGGGGGGATGAGTTGCTGAGCGACCCATGATGCACATGAACTTGGATCTTTTGGTCCTAGTCATGTGGAAGCTAAGCATGCCACAGGCTTTTCTGTGAGCTTCTGGCTGCATCCTATGCATCTCCTTCCAAATGATGGCACCAGAGGCACTAATGCAGTTTGGGAAGTGAAACTTGAAGGGAGGGGATGGAGGGCTCACCACAAAATCATAAATCTTAACAGTTTTTGCAGATTAAGATCATTCCAACTGGAAGGAATTATTTATGTGTTAAAACTAAGCATGTGTGTAAGTACTCAGTTGCCCATCTCAGAGGACAGTAAATTCCCAGTATAAATGGAAGAAGCAAAAGAAGAGAAAGAGTAAGTCATTTCTTTCCAGCAGTGGCCAGGCAAGCAGGACTTCAGAAAAAAAATTAATGCAAAAATCAGCATGCTAGTCCTGTTCTCAATTCATATACTTCCTTGGCAGCATACATAGGGTCCTGCCTACACCACAGCATACAGTTCCCTTTCCTATATTCTCTTCAGTCTCCTCAGCCCTGCTCAGAAGTTTTGAACAATTGTAGCAGCACTGTCTGTACAACCTTTTAACATGACCGCCCTTCACAATTGTCACATTTCCTGTTAATTTTTTTCTCTAACCTTTTCTCTTTAGCCACACATTGTTCTGCCTTCCCTTCTTTGCCTCCATTCCCATCTGCACAGAGCACCAGAATCTCTTAAAACAGAGCCTTCACTTTCTGCCTCTCCCATGCTAATGCAGGATGCAAAATGTGGGTGCCCTGACTTAGAAGCCTACAATTCAGGTGTGATGGAGATTGAAAAAAATTTTTTTTATACTGTGCACAACAAATTTAATACTATCTGATATATCTGGGCGATTTTGACTACCACAGTACACTGATGATGAGACACTACAACTACTACAAGCTCTCTGCCACCACATGTATGAACAGTGTTAAAATATCACTTCCCACCACTGTGCAGCACTTCCACACCAAATACATGGCATGTTCCAGTAAGAGGAGTGAAAATTGCGGGAAGGGAAAGGGGAAACAGTGTTCTGAAACCCCCAATTCGCTCAGATTAGTTTTAATAAAAATGTACTGCCCAGGACAGGCAAGTACCACCTACCCACAGCCTACGTAACCACTTACATACTACATAACTCCAGGAAGGTACTAGAATGGCAACAGAATTCCCTGCATTAATCCCACACAGAACAAACAACAGTGTGACTGTGCAGAATGATGTACTGCTCACAGAGGGAGAAGCAGTACCACCAGCTTAAGCATCCTGGCCAAATCCCACTGTGTCTGGATAAATCCATCCTACAGTGGTTCTCTTTAGATGGAGTACTTTTCCCTTCCTGCACTACGCTGTTGTGCAAGTTGCCTGTCACTTGAAACAGAGTCCTTTTCACCCCACAGGGAGTCACATCCCCTAGTAAACACTGGGATGTTTTTTGTAAAGCGCTCTGCAGTGTTTGAGAATAAAAGGCTCTTATATAAAATGTACAGTGTTGACAATGTATTTGTTTGAAGAGAAATATCCCAGCTTGAGATCTAAAAGCTTTGTGTGTACAGCACTACTTTAACATTCATTTGGTTGCTTTCAGGCTTTTCTCATTTCCAGCTCCTTCAGCTGGCATAAATTCTTAAACACTTATTTAGATTTGTTTGCTTGTCTATCGCTTACAAAGCAGATTTCTACTGTACAGAGCTGTGCAGCCTTGGAAATAAACAACACTCTTCAGAAAATAAGTGAAACCAACAAATTTTTTTTATTAAAAAGTTTTCCAAAAAAGGGTGGGATTTCTCCCTCCAGAGTAGATATCCTGCTGGGACAAAAACAACAAGAGGCAAACAAGAGGAAAGCAAAAGGCCTTTTCAGCCAAACAGACCAACACCAACAGCTGCAATTCAGAAAATAATCTCCAATTCAAGTGAGAACTTCCTACATTTAAAATGCATGCCTATCTACCACATCCAGAAGACTAACTCTGAGCTTGGTTTGTAGAAGTGGCAAGGTGCTTTATGAAAAGGCCTTGCAAAATTTTAACCAGAACACAGAGGAATACATATCCAGGTGCTTCCCACAGTGAGCCACGGGTACAGCAAGTCAGGACTCCCGAGGCCTCAATGGGTTTGTGGAACACCTCCTTCCCACATAAGAACCTGATGGATAGACATTACTCACCTGAATCACCTCACAGCATAAGTAAAAACCACATGAACCTCCCTTGAAAGACAGCGGTTTGATGTTAAAAATCAGGGAAGTGAAGGCTGATTAGAGAGAAAGCAGCATGGACTAGTTTTTTGTGCTAGATTGAAACATTTCTTTCACTTTTTGTTCACAGACAAAGGTGTTTCAGACAAACTTTGGTTGTATTACTAGTATTCCTTCCTAAAATAGAAACATCTTCATATTTGGATCTTATACGAGTTTGTTAAAACTTGCCTAAATGCCACTACAAGAAAAAGCTGTTGGCAGTAACAGAAAAACTCCCAAAGTTACTTCCCTCTCTTTTCTGTATCAAAGAGAAAAAGGAATGCCATGCCAGCCCCTTCACAAGGCTATCACTCAGAGCAATAATTTTGGTGACCAAGATTCTGTGTTACAGCCAGAACTCATTTAGACCTTCTTTTTATGTGTAAGCAACAGTGCTTTGGGTTCATAAAAGTAGGAATTTACCAGCATAGGAAACCTGGATTTTGGCCACAAGATAAGAAGGAATCCACATGGAAAGGAGATGTTTGGCAGAATCCCAGCCCAGATTCTTCTTTTAGAGTCACACAGGCAGTAACAGAGCAGTTGGCTTTTTTGGCCACAGCAGACTGACCAACACAAAGCATGCACATCATTTATTCAGCTGGACTGCTGAAGACAGATCCCTTTGCAACTTGGGGCAGATTGTCTACACTGGAAATCCAAACTGGTGGCAGACTACACTATCTGTTGAAACAAGGCTTACCTGAAGATGATGTTGCTGTGTGAACTGATGTTTTTTCCTCCATACATGGAAAGAATCCAAGAGAGGCGAGGCTTCACTCCCACATCCTGTAACACTCTTCTGAAAGTGCATCAAAGTCCCACTTCTGAGGCTCAAACATGTCATGGACACCATCTGTGCATAAGGGCATCACCATCTCAGTGCAAGCCTGAGAGAAAGGGCAGGTCAATAAAGTATACTCCTAGGAGAACATCCAATAGCTGCTGTTACTGCAGTATTTAAAAAAAAGAAGGCTCAAACAGCATTTGATCAGTAATTACTACCTAAGTACTACAGAATCATTTAGGTTGAAAAAGACCTTGTAAGAATGAGTTGAACCATAAATAAAAAAGTGCCGAGTCCACCTCTAAACCATGTACTTAACTGCATAGTATCATTTTTAAAACTCCAGGATGGTGACTCCACCATTTCCCTTTGTAGCCTGTTTCAGTGCTTGACATTTCTCCTAACATTCAATCTAATACTCCCTTGGTACAGCTTGAGGCCATTTCTTCTCATTCAACTGCTTGTCACCTAAGAGACAGAAACCCACCTCCCTACAATCTCCTTTCAGGGAGCTGTATAGAACATTAAAGTCTTTCTTCAGCCTCCTCCTTTTCTCCAGACAAAACACCTCAGCTCCCTCAGCCTCTCCTCATCAGACCTGTGCCCAGACCCTTCCCCAGCTCCATTGCCCTTCTCTGAACACGCTCCAGCCCCTCAGGGTCTCTCTTGCAGGGAGGGGCCCAGAACTGAGCACAGGATTGGAGGAGTGGCCTCAGCAGTGCCCAGTACAGGGGGACAGTCACTGCCCTGGTGCTGCTGGCCACACCAGTGCTGATCCAGGCCAGGGTGCCATTGGCCTTCTTGGCCACCTGGGCACACTCTGGATCATGTTCAGCTGCTGTCAACCAAGCACCCCCAGGGCCTTTTACCCTGGGCAGCTTTCCAGCCTCTCTGCCCCTAGCCTCTGGCCCTGCATGGGGTTGTTGTGACCAAAGTGCAGGACCCACCACTTGGCCTTGTTAGGCCTCATACAACTGACTGCTATACACAACTTACAATTGTCTGCTGTACATAATTTTCCAGGCTATATGAACAGCTGAAACTCAACAAAGTAGCTAGATACTGAAGATAAAATCTAAACCTTTTGGGGAAAGCTGTTTCTCTTTTCTGCCTTGCCTTCCCCACTACAATCATACTTGGTTTGTGACTGTGTTTGTAATCAGTACATCAATACATCTGGCACAATATATTGACAATTAAATGCCAATTATCACCAGTCCAGTTCTCTAGATCAAAGAACCATCACCGACTTGCAATTTTATAAAGATTAGTGAGCATACCTGATAGTACCAACCCGCTTCACCTAGACTTTTTGTTGCAGTCTGAGACATATCTAAGCATGAGGTTTCTCCTGTATAATTGTAATATAAATTTACTGCATGGAAAACATTCTGCAGCAACAATTTGTCAGAGAGACTGGGATCCTTCAAGAATTTGCAGACTTCCTGCAATGAAGAGAGAAAAAGAAGTCTCAATCTACAGGAATTAAATATGACTATATGACACCTGATAGGATATTAATTTATTTTCCAAGTACAGTCAGACCACTTCCAGAAGGTGTCTATGAAATGATACATCCGGATTATCACAAAAAGCAGTATCACATAGGTGTCGTGCACGCTACTGTGAGGAACCTGAAACTTTATATTTCCTGATTAATTTTTTTTTCAAAAATCCAAAAGTGCCACCTTAATGTTTCATTCATCAAGTTTTCCAATCCATTTCCCATACTTGAAAATAGATTATATTTAATAAATAGTATTTAGTACCTCTATAATTAAAGACAGCACATACACATACATAACAGAGAAGCTCCAGGTACAGACTGTGGTTCCCTGCAGATTGATATAGGTAGCTCACAACAGAGAGCAGATTAAACAACATACGTATATATATACGCATATACATATATTCATTACGGTTGGAAAAGACCTCCAAGATCATCAAGTCCACATCTTCACTCTCCCTTTCTTGCCCTCAAGAGTCATAACAGAACAACTGTTTCAGAAAAGAAAGTATCTTAACAGCTTATATAAATCAGATTTCATAAATTCATATTGTCCAGATGGGTAGTGGCCTTTTCTGGCTTAGGTTTATACCTCAGTTAAACAGAGGTAACATGGACAGTGGTGAAGGTAAGCATGTTTCTTGGTTCTTTCAGACTGATAAAAAAGCAGAAATAGTTTTCAAGGTGTTTATCCTGCTCTTTGCAGACAGCCACATAGGACAGATCAATTTCCCTCTCTCCTCCATCAGCCAGTTCTACATAAGGAGAAGATTTTGGTTTATAATTAACTACTGCCTAAAATACTTATATCTTACCTGCCTCACCTGCCTTACACAGTAACCCAAAGTCCTGCAAAGAAATTCAGCCAGAGTCCTAAAAGAATAAGAACACTCCAAGGATACAGAAATCTCCGAAGGAGCACTGTGGATAAACAGAACTGCACAAGCAGAGGCTTGCAAGTATAAAAAGAGATTCTGCTTTGAGAAGAGACCCTGCAAGGAATGTTTGTGGAAATCCATATTTTCTCTCTCACTAGTTTTCCCACATGAAAAAGGACATTGGCTGAAAACTTGTTCAGTTGCAAGCTCCATCAACTTAAGTGTCACATCAGAAACTTTAATTACATGTGCTTTTTCTGCAGCATTTCTGCTACTCAAGAACAGCTCTGCAGGACAACTAAGGTTTCTAAATCATCTCTGGCACTTTTTTTTCTCCTGGGCTGTTGATATAACCTATTAGACCCACAAGTGGCAGTTAGGCAACAAACTAGCTCATGCACAAGATATTATCTTGGTTGTCTTTCCTCAGCACACTGCTTCTACGGAGCCAAGAAAACAAAGAAAAAGGTGAAAGCTAGGAGAGGAGAATTAATTAAGCCAAATCGTCAATTCTAAAAGATATTTGTTCTAAATTACCTGTATAGGCCAAGCTGGCAGAGGCTGCAAGAAGTCAGCTTTATAGGGATAATTCGCCATAGCCAAGTTTACCCATGTTTCACTCAGCCAATTTTTCAATACAGCAGCATCCTGAAGAGTTTTTAAGGGGCTGCACAAATGAAATGTGTTGGAAAGCCACTGCAAACCTGCATCTTTAATAAAAATAAATGGATAAAACAATATTTATTGTACCATTAACACATACGTCAGTTGTGCTGCTAGTAAAAAATATTTTTTGCTTAGCCTAACTAATTTAGTGAAACTATTCCACGCATACAAGCGCAGCAGATCAAATTTTAGTCAACACTTCACTACAACCTCTTTTCAGGTAGTTGTATAATCACAGAATCACTCAGGTTGGAAAAGATCCTCAAGTCTAACTGAGTCCCTATCATTGAGTTCATAGTAACTATAATAATTTTCTTTTCCTGAATGCCTCAGTGGGCAAACAAAGTACTTTTTTTATAGTAATGACTATATGGCCTATTTTGCCAGAGGGAATATAAGCCTTGAAGTTCTGATCTTAAATCTCTTCTTATCTGACCTTAGGAATGTTCGGCCCTGGATTCTGCATCCCACCAGGCCTGAAAGAAGTTTGTCATACAACGAAACAGGCATTTAAGTAGTGCTAGGTCCACCAGGCAATTTTCAGCACTAGGAACAGAGTTTCAAAAAACCCAAGACATACACAGGTGAAAGACGTAATGCACTCCTGATTGTTACTATTCTTTGAAAAGGCACTGGTGAGGTCTTACCTGTTGAAGAAAGGTGGTTAATAGCATTCCAGGAATTCCGGATGCTCTCTGAGCAGCCCGTGCCACTCTTTTTGAAATCATTGGTCACTATGCTGAAAAATGTGCCACATGGAACCAAATCACCAAACTGCCAGATCGGGGCGGAGGCTGCCAGAGCTCTGCAAAGGGACATAAAAAGATCCTGAACCCCGGCAAAATGGACTTCCATACCCTCCCCACTACCATGCTCCAGGTGAATTAACCATAATGCTGCAAAAATATTCCACAGGTCTGTATGCAAAAGACTGCTGGAGGATATAAGTCTTGGACACTTGCACAACAATAACAGCAAATACTAGAGGTAGAAATTCAGACTTGATTGCTTTATTGTTTTCCATTCTTATCCATCAATTAGGGCTTTCTCACTAGGCATTGTGTTAACTCAAATGAAGAGAGGCACAGTCCATGAAAATATACTCTGCAGCTTGTTTCCAAAAGGGTAACTAGGGTATTGAAGAGATTAAAGACCTGCCTAAAGTCATCAGGAAGTCTGGAGACCCTGAAAACAATGAGGTGCCAAGTCAATTTTCACATGTTGTTTTCACAAATCTAACAGGTAACTGACAAAATACACCATCCAGTACCTGCTGACCGACAGCTGTCATTGTTAGGCAAACAGTGCCTCTTCCCAAATTCAAAGTAACTTGATTCCTTTTCCCAGTACTGAAAAATTCAAGCCGGCTTGAATAACGGTACTTCTCCCAGAACAGGAATATTTATAGCACAGAAGTAACAAATGGCTGTTTGTTTAAGCAGGAGGAGCACACTCACCCAACGACCACATGGGGATACTTCATCCTAAACCAGGCTGCAAGCATTCCTCCATAAGACCCTCCAATAGCTATGACTGGACTGTGCCGGGCTCCTGCAATGGTCGTCTTTAAGTACTCAACAAGTACTGCAAAGTCTGCCAGAGCTTGTTCTGATGTCAGGTAATTAAGATGCTTCGAATCCTGAGAGGAAGAAGGCAGGTTATGGACAGCATGAGTGATTTCCAGCAGCAGTCTTTCTATTCCCACAGCAGCTACAGCTAAAATCAGGTCTACAGTTAAAATCACAGGTCTAAATCTGTGCCTGAGAACAAATGAAATATTCTTTGCAGTGTCCCTTGAAGCACCAAAAAAAAAAATCTAGTTTGGTTTTGGTTTTTTTACCTTAGAATTGATAGTTAAAAGAATAACTATCTTACTGCATTGCCCTGGCAAATATTAAAATACACAAAATTATGTTTGTATGAAATACATCTATCAGGAAGACAAAAGATGATACTTACGCTGAAAGACTCATTCCCAAAGGGCAATGATTCTCCATAATATCTATGTTCAGCAAATACCAACATGGCATTAAGTTCTTCTGCCACATCCCACATAAAACCCTGGTTGGAGGAAAACAGACACTGAAAATAATTGATTCAACTTGTTTAAATGTCTCTAGTTTCAGTCTAGTTTCTTTGATTAGAAAGATAGCACTATCAAAATGCCACTAGAAAGACAGAATACAATTTGGTTTTAAGGATCACTTAAGTAAGAAAACACATAAAACAGGTAACTACCCACAGAAGGTGACAGATACCAAGACAGTATGTATATTTCAATGCTGTGAAATATTAAGTATCCTTGCTTTGTGACTACACTCAAGCAACTCTACCAAAACTCCTATGGCAAGAGCTTAATCCACAGGAAACAGAAAAGGCTACAGGAGAAAAGCATGCATTTGACCTAGGACCACATTATGGAAAATACAAAACTTGTTGAGCAAAAATCTATAATCTACAATTACAATCTACAGCATTGCAACACAGTTATTTTCAACTAATAAATAAGTACAACTTGCTATTACTTGTTGATAAGAGTTTGTAACCACTAGCAATTCAAAGAAGCAGACAGAGATCATCTGCTGGCAGCACAAAGCATGCAAGCAGTCCTTAGTGGCTTTGAGATCAGCACATGCCACCCCCTGTCGGTTACTGGACTTTGTATTGAAATGGTCGAAAAATACCCACACAGTCAATTCTACATTTGTATCAGACAGGGAAGTAAAAACTTCCACAAGTACTGCAGAGAAGAATTATTTGGCTTTGATTTTCAGCTGCCTTCATATTTTTCTTAATAGAGAAACAAAAATCCAAACATGAAAACCCTCTATTTTACTTGGGAAATCTAAAAAACTAGGATAAGTTTAATTTGGTCCAAAATTCTGAATTGTTAGGTCAGGTCAACTATGGTGTTTCTGCTAGAAATTTTCTTCACAGCTCCAGGGATTTAATACAAGTGTGTCCCTTTGGTTTGTTTGCCCTTCAAATAGGACCCTGAATCCCTTAAACTTTTTCTGTGCTTTTGTTCAGCTTCCTCTTCCTCCTATAACAATCACAGCAACCATTACAAACTTATCTTTTAACGACCTTCTGTGACTGTCTTCCTGTTCCTCCTCACTTTTTCAGTATGCCGTTGCTGGCAGGTAGGACTGTAATCCCACTGTTTTCCACGTACCGTGTTGTTGCAGAACCACTCAATGTCTCCTTCATTGCCTGTATAAAACAGTATTGGCCCTCTGTCCTTCTTCCAGTACTGATCTGCTACCAGGTACCGCTGCTGGAACGTACGATTTTCATCAAATCCAAAGTGATCAATCTGTAAAAACAAGCATCAGCAACATGTTCAGAAAGGTAGAACTGACCCTGGAGCCCACTGGGAGTACTAACAGTTACTTTACAGATTAAAAAACCCCAAAACATTAAATTAATTATATTCCTAATTCATTAAATTATTTCTGCTTTGTGAAAAAGAAAATATACTGAAGGAGAAATGCTATTATCAGCCATTAAGAAAAAAATCCATGCCCTTTTTTATAGCATCCTACTTAACACCAGATATTCTAAATATATTTAGGAAGTAGACAAACTTGCTTAGAGGTCACAAAGTACCTCATGCAATAAAACTGTATCAACAAGTAAAAAGAGTCATCACAGGATGTTTTGAGTCTCAGGAAAACATTACTAGCCCAGTTATTTAAAAAAATCAAAAAACTGAAAAAACCCAGCAAACTAAACAAAAAAACTCCAAAACCAAAATCAACAAAAATCCCACCTCACCTTTCTCTCCTCCTTCTGGTATAAGAATTAAATGTAAACAGATTCTTGTTAGAAAGCAGGATTTTATTGCTTACCACTGCTCTATAAATATTGCCAGCCTATATATACATCATACCCTTTAACACAAATCCCACAGTGTTAGATTTATTCCCTCATTAGAAATTCAATTCCTAAGGTAATTTTTTTCCAACTTTTACTCAACTGCTTTGTATTCACCATCCACCTCAACCCTTCCCCTAGAATTCATCCACACTGGAAAGTTTATCCATTGCCTTTACAAGTAAATCCCTGCATAGGCATAATCTTATTCTGGAATACCCATACAGGCTTTTATTATGAAATATTAAAAAAAATCAAACCAAACCCCAGAATTACTCCAGAAGACCTAACCTACTTAATTACCATGCATTCACAGTTCTTCACTACTTTTATTAATTGGCTGAAGATGACCAGTAGCTTCTGAATTTTGACTTTCATCAGAGCATCAATCCACCTTTTCCCGTCACAGTTCCTGCTGGTGGTAATAGTCTGACATCTGCTGGCTTGAGAATCTCTGCTCACCCATCCATCCCCCTTCACACCCCAACTCTACCACACCTCTCAGATGCTACAGGAAACAAACTTTCACATTCCCTGTTTTGGGAACATCTGCAAGCTAAAGCTGAAAAGCAGCAGATTGCACCCAAATCCAAGCATTTGCTGTTATGACAGTAACGCATCTGCTTTAGGATTCCTTTAGGCAGCTCAGAAAAGCCTAACACTTCACCTGCAGGATCCGGGGACTCCACACCGGGTGCTTATATTTGCTTCGGGTCAAAGAGAGCACAGGAACTCATTTCAGATGGACAGACTGCTGCAAAATGTCTTTTCTGAACTCCCTCAAAGGTTCTTCACTCTTGGACTCAAGTGGGATGACGCATGTGCTGCAGCTCACTGCTACAACAGCGGGAGCAGATGGGGATCTGTGTGTGGTGTGGACAGACGTGAGAGACAAAGTCTGTGCCTTCAATACGTAGCTTCAGTGACTGCTTCCAGACCCAAACAAAACCATTTTATGTACTTTCACAGTGTTCCTCGGGAGGCCATTTGCTCCTTACTGATAAGTACACGGTGATCACAATTACACGAGGCACATGTGATCTTGTGCATACTTCAGGGCTCTTTCGCTGAACTTCAGTACTGACAACACACGCTGGGCTTGTTTCACACTGAAAACTCACCTGCACAGTTATTAATTTTAGTTTCAACTCTTAAGTATGATTAAATGTAGAAAGGCAGAACAAAGTCAGCAACTGAAAAGGTCTCCGATCATAAGACCTTAGGACAATTAAAGAGAACAATCGGTTAAGGCACATCTAAAAAGTAACCATATAGTTTGATAAACTCCAACACTATTAGGAAGTACAACACATCTTTTGTTCCATGTCTGTAAAAGGGAGAAATTCTTTTCCTATTCAAAATGTCTTGTTAGGCTGCTTGCCAGAGATAGGAAAAACAGGCCCATGTGTAATGTTTGCCTTTTATGAAATCATCTAAAATTAAATTTTTAGATTTAGAACTTGATTCTGCATCCTTCCTGCCTGAAGCCAGAGTGCCAGCTAGAGGATTACACCCCAAAAAGTATTCAACTTTCCTCACTACAAAGATATATACCAGTGCAGGCAGCTTAACAAGCAGCAGACAAAAAAGAATGCAGACGGAAAACTAAAGCAAAAAGAAAAAAAGTCCCCAAACAAATTAAAAAAAAACAGAGAGAGAAAATTTTTGATACCAGGCTGAGCTTATCCAGTGGGGTACTGTGCAGAACAAATTCTAAAGACCATCTTATTGATCCTGTTTCACAGAAGCTAGAAATTTAGGAGAGTGATACTCCAACATGCACATATTTTCCCAAATAACGGCTAGGGTTTTTTAGAGATGTGATTTACTTCAGTTTTCCTCTGATATTATCTGTAAATCTACTTCCCCAAAATAAAGGCAAAATCACAATGCTCTAGCGAGTCTGTCTTTCAGAACCGAGAGAGAAAAATACAGGAATTTAAGTTCTTTTGGTGGCTTTAGTAATCACATCAGACAGATTCTCTGTCTTGACTCTGACATGCTGTACACTCCCTCATTGCCATCAGCCACATTATTCTTTCCTATTCCTCCCTCAATTTGATACTCCCACAACAGCTAAATTGCCTCTGTTCATATTCACAGCACATCCAACTGCAGACACGTGTAAGATCTGAGGCAGAACAAACACAAACCCAGACCTCTCAAAATCACAAGTAGCTATTACTTGGCTGAAGAGCAGAAACTCCTTTAGTTCTAGATGATGGGGCTTCTTACCTTGTAGTAGCTTGTCTTTGCAAGGGTAAGACATAAAACATGAGTTAAAAAAAAAAAATTCAAACTAAAACAAAACCTAATGTTTGTAATGCAGTCAGAGAAGAAAGTGTCATAAATGCTGCTTATTGCCAAGAAATTCAAAGAAATTCTAAATCAAGAACATCAAAACACGGTGTGGAGGTATCCTAAGGAGTATTGTCTCACAAGTGTAAAAACTGTGTTCAAATTTGTCAAGCCAGAGGGAAGAAGCCCGAGAACCAATATAAAATTGTGAGGTGAAAGGTTTGGACATGCAGGGAAAGCTGCATTCAGGCACAGCAGATGGAGCTGTTGTGTAGCCAGTGTGCAGCAGGAGTGTGCAGGGCTGTGGCTGTGCACAAGGAGCTGCCAGGTCTCATACAAACAATTGCTTTATTTCACCATTCTTTATAGAACAGGCATGCAAACAGGTAATAAACCCCAGAAACTGTGTGAAGCCTACTGTAGTACTCAAATTAAACAGATATTTTTATAGATTTTTTTCCTTAAGTCAGAGGTAATTAAACAGAATGAACCAGAAAAGGCTTTTTCCCCACTCTTACACAAAAATAGTAAGATAAAAGCAATGACTTTTACAACCAGACCACAACAGCAAAAAGAAAAAAAACAAACTGTTTAGCACACATTTAAAATACCTTAACTGCTGTTTAAAACAATGGTAATGGTATACTAGCAGATATGTTGTCTTTCCAATTAAAATTTTTGTAATTACAACTGTGTCCAGGATGTCAGCAGTAAGTACTGAGCAATCCTATGGAATTTTGAAATTGGTCCTGCTTTGTGTGGGAGGTTTGAAGAGATGATGGCAAAATTCCCTTCTAAAACTAAACTAGAATTAATGCAAACCAGTTACTCAGCCCCAAGTTTTTAACTTCTGTAAAACAGGAATATCCAGCAAGTTTGGTAAAAAAAATAACAGTTATCATCAACAATGCAATAGAAATGCTTTACAGATGAAAGTATTACACAAAAACAGTCATTCTGATAGTAATATGAGGAAGGATAAAATTAGAAAAAGCAGCACTGAAACTCATAAGTTATGAATAAGTTTTCAAGAGAAACTCTTGTCAGCTGAGGCAGGCAGGATGGCAAAGTAAACACCTATATTTCAGTTCCACATACAACAGCCTTTGTTTTTATTTTCCCCAATGCTTTGTGAGTCTTTGGACTCAAAGGTGTGCAGAAAAATGTGAGGCCTTCTTAATCAAGCAGTGTTCACAAACATACATGCAGATGGCTTGCAAGGCAGGCAGATCTGATGGAAGACTATGGGCACTACCCAAGGCAGGGCTGCTGGGAACTGCACTCCTTGAGTTGGACGGCAAACATCAGTGGACAGCACAAGGCATGGAGCCCACGAGGCTGATGAGAGCACCAGACTGAAGGTTCAAGTCAGCAGCTTTGATCCTTCAACTCAGAGAAACTTTCCACAGGGAAGTGCACTCATCAGCTCAGGGTGAGGCACCATCCCCAGACTGGTTTACTGAACAAACTCACACTAGGAGGAAGGGCCAAACCCCACCTTGGTACCTTCTGTTTGAACTATATAGCACCTTTCTGTATCTTTACCTTGTAAGTAAGTGCACATGTACTATGTGCTTTTGCTGAGTTCTCAAAGATTATTTATCTCTAGATGGTTCTTTTTGTAATGTGTTTTTTTTTTGCTTTTTTGAAAGACCATTTGAAATAAAACATGCCACACTGCCAACCAGCTCCCCTGGGGAGGGGACAAAAAAGGCACAATGTTAGCACAAGCTAACAGATGCTAGCTTTTGTACAGATGTTAGTCTGCTTAATATACTTCTGGAAATATTCAGGAACTCAGGCAAGAGGTAGAGTACAAAGACAAAACAGGACATGTGGGCCGAAAACCCACTTCCTTCTCAGCAGCACCTTAAGGTCATCAGTGACTACAAAGAAAGGGCAGCAAAGTCAAGCCTTTACCAAAAAACACTATAATTCACAGGGCAGATTTTAATCAAAAGCATCTAATACCATTTGAAGTGGTGAATCAGGTAAAGCACCTGATGGTTTTATGCTTTTGGGTTTCTGGCAAGATTGTGAGCGTCTGAAAGCCTTTCTGTGATGCCTTGAATTTCAACCCTCTATGCAATAGCTTTATTTTCCCAAATTGGATACCCCATGTGAAATCAAGACAGCTGGTTTACTGGTGACAAGCCAGGGGATTTTAACTTGTGCTTTACTCTCCACATGTCCATGGAGTTGTTTTGAGGGTTCATCCTGTCTGAATTATTTCCTGAGGACAGGAAGATCCAGGATAGCCTGAGGATATCCTCCTGTGTGAACAGCAGTGTGCACCTTAGCCTCCTTGGGATTTCACTGATGTGTTTCTATGCCTGCTTTTATTTACTCCTGATGGGCTGTGGGGGACTCCAGTCAGCTGGCCCTATTAGTTTTGTTTCCTCTTACAATCCTTGCTTCCTCTATTCAAATTTGAAGTTCATGAGTGCAGGGACTTTCTTGTCATGTCTGTATAAACAAAGGAGGAGGAGGAGGAGGTGGGGGTCAGATTTTGTTGAGCCTGCCAGGATTGAGGTTTCACCCCACCAGTACCTGCTAAGATTCTCTGTTTGTCCATGCTCAGTGCAAGAAAGAGAGGGGGAAAAAAAGATAAATTCAAGCTTATCTTTGTTTCATCTTTTTAATTTTAAATGCAAGGAATGAGGTGTTTTCCTTGCTTTCAAGGCTGATAGGTGTGCCAGGAACAGCGGAGACTGAAGATTTGTATCCATCTATCAAAATGCATGATTATTTGGTGCTCTGTGGAAAAGCAAGGAGATGTAAACTGCACCTTTTTGCATCAGGCTGTGTAATTCATTAACTGGATAGCATTAGACTTAAATAATACCAGAAATTTAAGAGATAGGATCACAGATTAGAAAAATGGAACTGCTTAGGCTGGAACACCACCTTTAAGACTCAGCCCAACTATTAACCCAGCACTGACAAGTCCACCCCTAAACTGCATGCTCAAGAGCCACATCTATACACCTTTTGAACATGGCCAGAGATGGCAATTCCACCACTTCCCTGGACGTCCTGTTGCAGTGCATGACAAGCCTTTCAGTGAAGATTTCCTACTATCCTATCTAAACCTCTTCTGTTGCAACTTGAGGCTATTTCTCCTCAGTCTACTGCTTGTCACTTAAGAGAAAGAAACCCACCTCCCTACAATCTTCTTTCAAAGTTGTAGAGAACATTACGGTCTCTCCTCAGCCTCTCTCTCACCAGACTAAACACCTCAGCTCCCTCAGCCTCTCCTCATCAGACCTGTGCCCCAGACCCTTCCCCAGCTCCATTGCCCTTCTCTGGACACGCTCCAGCCCCTCAGGGTCTCTCTTGCAGGGAGGGGCCCAGAACTGAACCAGGATTGGAGGAGTGGCCTCAGCAGTGCCCAGTACAGGGGGACGGTCACTGTCCTGGTGCTGCTGGCCACACCAGTGCTGATCCAGGCAAGGATGCCATTGGCCTTCTTGGACTCCTGGGCATACCCTGGATCATGTTCAGCCACTGCAGACCTGCACTCCCAGTCCTTTTACCCTGGGCAACTTTCCAGCCATTCTTCCCCAAGCCAGTAGCACTGCCTGGGGTTGTTGTGACCCAAGGGCAGGACTGAACACTTTGCTTTACTGAACCTCATACAACTGGCCTCAGCTTGTCCAGATCTCTCTGCTGAGCCTTCCTGCCCTCCAGAAGATCAGCAGCTGGATTTAACCCCACTCATCATCCCTCTCTGGACTTAGCCATCCCACCAGTTTTACCCAGCAAGGAGTATGCTCATCCAAAGCCAAGACTGACTCTGTCATCGTCATTTTCCACAAGCTCCATAATTCAGAAGTTTTGTTCATCAGATTTAATTTTATTTGTTAATCCATCATATTTACCAAACCATATGGATAACAACAGAAATGCTCTTTTACTATTTATTGTTTCCAATTTCTATTCGACTTTGAGATGGTCTAGAGCAACTGTTGCCAAGTTTTCCTTGACTGTAATGCCCCCAAAGCAAATGCAAGCTTAGGATACTTGTAATAGAAAGAATTTATCATTGCAACTGTGTCCTTGAGAATACACTGGCCTTTGACAATGCACATGCATTAGTAATAAACCTGGCAGCATTACATTACAGATGGACTTGATGATCTTCAAGGTCTTTTCCATCCTAAATGTGTCTATGACTCTACTTCATGTATCTTTCTGAAGCTTCTCTTATGCTTCAGAAATCACAGCACCTGCTCTTGCAATGCTGTTTAACGAAGTCTGATTTTTAGCATTGATTTATCACTTTAGTGATTAAAAGACATGAACGAGGAAAACTTCAGACAGGAACTCTACCCCTGCCCTGAGTCACAGAGTTTGGACAGGCACTTGAAAAGACCAAAGAAAATTTAAACAGCTACAGGATATGCTGTAGGAAAGCACCAGGGTACTCAGGTCAGCCCTTGGCAGGAACAAAAAGTACATGATGAAAGGTTATTTTTATGTTGGAAGCCCAACCAGCTAATGAGAACACAAACAAATTGATTTCAACTTCCACAAACCATTATTAGTCTTGTGCTGCAATTGAACCTCCAGATTCTGCTTACCATGTAAAAATGAAGCCCATAAACACACTTAGGCTTAAATTACTTAGGTGCAAAATCCTCCAGCAGACACAGTGAAGATGCTACTCTCTGTTAAAACTCCTCCGTTTGGAAGAAGTACCACAGGCAGTCTCAATATTTTCTGTCCCAGACTTGAGAGCCACAAAGCTCCAGCACACAGGGGAGAATGGGTGACCAAGGCAGGAATCTCTTCAACCAGCTTTACTGCTGTCACTCCCTAACCAGCCTCCATTCCCCTGCCACCTAGTCCTTTTCAGAGCAATGAAGAGGCTTGTGCTGCTCAGACTCCACCATAACTCTGCAACAAACTACTATGGCAGTAAGCATCCCAAATGTTCACATCATTGAAGGTTCCATTTCAAAGCATTATTTTCCTGGTGAAATTCTTCCACAGGACAAGGGCGGAACAAGGCATCGGGAACAACCAGCTCAGAGCCCTACTTCACAAGGTGTGACTTCTCAAGGCTAATAAAAGCACAAAGATACACTACACGAGCAAGAACAAAGCTACACTTATGCGAGGGCTCTCGGACCCCTAACAGGCAAAGGCCACTAATGTTTTCCATACACCTTCCAGATTGAATTACAAATCCATGACAATCAGAGGATTAACTTCAGAGGAGAGGAAAAAATTGGATGTGAAATGTCAATATGTCACAGATTATGCAACATAAAAGCATTCTAGGTGTTTTTAGGAGTGACCTAAAGTTCTGTGTAGGACTAATTGTTTAAGCAAAAGAATTTGCAAAGTTTCATCTTCTCTAATGAACATGGTTTTCATTTGCAAGATTTCCTCAATTTTTTTAACAAAGACACGGGGAATAAAAGCATTTCAGATCCAAGATAATATTTTTATTTAGTTAAATTAAATATTTAAAACAACTCTACCCCTACCCTAACAATGTTTATAACTGTCCACTTTGCTAAATATTTTTATAAGGTTTAATTCAGGTTGCAATTGTTTTATTTCCCAGGTTTCAGAACTAAATTTGCTTTATCATTCTCCCAGTCTTAGTTCAACCACTATTACGTGTATTTTATTTTCTATTGCTAATCCTGTAATAGAGGATTCAAGGAAGTAGAGATGAACAGTAACAGCAAACAGGAAAATTGTCCTGTCATCTATCCAGATAATCTAATTAGGCAGAGCACAGACAAGACAACAAAAGCTCAGTGCAGGAATGGCAGTTTATCAGTATTAAAAGACTAAGTACTTCACACGTGCCAGCAGGGATCATGCATTTAGTAGCCACTAATTCTGATGAACACTGAGGTGAGGGGAGAGAAAATTTCAGAAAACAAAGCAGGAAAGCAGCAATTACATCTACAGCCCTGATGCAACAGCAAAAATACCACATAGCAACTGCTACTTTGGCAAGCTTGCAACACCAAGGAACAACCTCTCCTTGCAGGACTGCAAGATGTTGGTAATAGACAGAAGGATGGGGAAATCAGCAGCATTCAGGGAAATATCAACTGTGGCTCCCTGCACCACCAAGTGTGCCCATATCGGTAACCAGAGGGAAAGGACATCACACAGTATTGTGGCTCCAGGATGTCCCATGCAGGTAGGCTTTTCAATAGCCATCTCCTCTTCAGGAAAGAGACAGATCTCAAATTTCACTTGACAAGCACCTTTTCCAGCTAATCTTCACACAATCGCTTTGGCTTTAAGCCTGACACAAGGGTGAACTTGTACATAAGCTCGGTATCTTGGCTGCAGGCACGAATAATGGAAAAAAAGCTGTTACTTCAATTGAAAGTTAGAAACAACAGCCCACAAGGATCTGAAGTTTTATTCTTTGCTCACTGTGTATATTTGGAGAACAACAACAATGCACAGCACATTTGACAGCAGTACTATAACAGCACCAAATATCAGACCATACTATATGCATGCTAGAGCTGAACAAAAACATAGACGACAGAAACTAAAAATTTAAAATAAAAAGGATAATTAGCCTATTACACACATTCAAGGGGTATCTACTGACTGTGCTTAAATGAAATGCAATTCTCATCCTTCTGTCTATGTTTAATTCTCTGAATTGACATACCTGGAAAACAAGTTTTGCAAGTATCAGTAAGATGGCCCAGTACATCCTGGTTAACCACATTAAATTTTTTATCAGCTTCACTGCTTTAGATATAAAATTCAAATATTACAAGATTAAATAAAGTGTTCAGTTTTTGAAAGCTTAAAACAAAACAATCAAATGTCTCTCACCAAATTGGCAAAATGCTACAAATTAAAGATGTATGATCTACAACAACTTCTTATGTTGATGGCCAGTCTTGATTTCCTCAAAGTCAGATGAAGAAATAGATAAAGAATTTATTAGCACAGAATTTCATTTTGAACTTCATTTTCCTCCATATCTCACACCAGTCCCTCCCACCAAAAAAAAAAAGAATCAGCTCTAAGACTTTGCTTCAACTTGTAGACTCTCATGGTACAAGCCAAATTCAATGAAGTTAACAGGAGTTCTCTTGCACATCTGACTTGGGAACAGCTTGCTACTTCAGCCAAATGCAGTTCTGCTTACTGTTTTGTTCTTTAGTTTCTTTAATCTAGACAGTCTATCAGAAACCTTTCAGTGGCCTATTGCAGCTTTTAATAACTAAAGCTAGTGAGATATGAAATGCTCACTTTCAGTAAGTGAGTAGTGATCATTGATGGGTTTTGAGTCACTAGTATTAACTGCTCACTTGAAGGAAGAGGCTGCAAGTTGTGAGGAAATTGTTTCCTGCTTAGTTCAAAAAGCTGATGTCTGCATTGTGACCCTACAGATAAGTAGTGCATAAAAAAAAATTCACTGACAAGCTTTAACAAGTACTTCCCCATCTTCCTGTTCACTGAGTAAGAGCTATTGTTCCTGCTTGTGGACCTGGTTTATAGCTTACAGTTCCCATTTTAAATTATGGCATGAAATCACAGAGCAAGAGCTGCCAAGTACTCCTGTACTACTTGATGAGTAAAACACATATTCCAAGTAATTCACCTCAGAGACAAACATCAGCATCACTTCTCTAAACACCGGCATAACTTTTAATTGGTACCAAGGGGCTCTGTAAAAAGCACTTTGTTTTTTCCTTCACCAGAAGCCAAAAGTGCTATTGTATTATGGTGCCAGACATAAAAAACAAAGCCCTCTTAACCATTCCCAACATCTGTTACTATTCTGAGTCACCAACCTGAGTCACAATAAGATGCTAAATAAGAGACTAACCACAATTAAAAATTATAACCTCAACCTGTCTCAATGTCTCTCTAAGCAAGTTTTAGACCTATGATTGAAAACTACTTCATTAGGTTTAAAGAACATTCATATTCATTCTAATTCTCACATTTTTCAATCAGGGCTTTTATTTTCTATACTTCAGAATTTCAGTCTGCAATAAAAAATAGGGTATTCAAGACTCCTGATAAAGCCAGAAAGGATCAAACTGCATTACTTTTTAAACTTCATCACTTAGAAGCTTCAACATATCTTCCTTTTATGTGCACACAATATGAAACGTGGATGCATTTCAGAGCACAAAGACTTGCATGTGAATTTATAAGATACTGACATAGGTGTGAAAGCTAAGAAGTTATGAAATATTATCAGAATCCTTTTTTGGAAGGGCTAACACAACTGACATGTATTAGTTCAAAAGGCAATCTGACTGGAGGATCAGACTCAGTAAGTTGCTGAACAAAAATTAATTTGTACTTGTTACCTTGGTTCTTAGACAAATTCATAGCAGTTCACAAACTGTGATCGAGGTGAAGGTTTCACCAACAGAGTCTCACACAGTCATCAATTATCAAACTGAGTGAAGAGACCACATGCACTCTCCTTTCTAAGACAAGCTTATCATGGAGAAGCCTTCAAATACCAGGAATCTTAAGGCATCATGCTCTCAGCAGTGCTGCACATAAAGCACCACAAGTCCTTAGTCTGTGGTTTTTGTAATACTGGTATGTGTGCCAAAGGCAGAGATACAAAGGTACAAGACAATGCTCCCCAAAGGTCAGAACTGACTGACTCCAGACACTCCTCAGTACGCTGTAAGATTATTTCTACTTGGGTAAAGAGAACTAGGTGGATCTTGGATGCCTCACTAAGTCTTTCCAATGAATCTGAACTGTAGTCACAGACACAGCTGCTTACAAAGAAGCTATTTGGACAGTGGTGATCCTGATACAGCTCTGTACATTCTACACATCATTCTCTCTGTAAAGTTCCATTTTGGATGGATTAATTTAACATACAAATCAAAACCAACTGCTTAGCAGGCAAATAAATTACCACAGACTTGCCTATAAAAGTCACATTAGTACATCAGAAAAGCTATAAAGGAGATAATCATCCCCTAAACAGACAAAACTTGTTAAAGATGTGGCTGATGGCAGAGCTCCTTCTTCAAGGGCCATCTCCTCTTCTAGGTCTGCATGAGGTACCTTTTTACTGGGGTAATTTCACTCATATATAGGAGGAATAGACGGCTGAAAGACATCAGTTACTTTTGAAGGGAGAGGAAAAGAAAAAAAAAAAAATCACACCTCCAAGACAAAATAAGTTATTTAATACACATGTCAGCAAACAAGCTAAGATGGTAGTCACACTGACACAGGCACTGCTTGACTGATTGCTCAATATTCTAGACTTTAGCACCATCATCATGGTTGTCTGACACTCAAAGCGGTAAACAGGAGGAAGTCTAATGCAAATGAGCATTTAGCTGAACTCTGACCCTGTTATTTCTGCATTTTTATGAAAACAGACAAATGTCACTGATTCACAGTAAAAGCTGACACTAAATGCTCAGACAATGTTACATGTCTACACACTGTCATGCCCAGAGGTTCCAATGTGCAGCAGTAATAAATTACTCACAGTGATCAAGAAGCACCTTTTTAGGCAACAAATCATGTAAAGAATCTATTTATACTTTCAGAGTTTACTTCTGTAGAAGTATTATAAAGTCACTATTTAAAAGTATTTTAACTATTAATAGGTATAAAAACGTTTCCTTTGTGACAGCATAGTACTTTGCTATATTATGAAGTATTTTTTATATTGGATGCTTTTACATAAATTATTTCAACTTGCGATGAAAACCACCAAAGAGCGAAACAAGAATCAAAACAGGAACTTGAGCTAAGAAGAAAGACTTTTCAGCAAGGAACAGAAGCAGATAATTCACGTCATTAGAAATATAATGTAAGTAATTAAACTTCAACAATCCTGACAGGCGGCAAAGTAACACCACCCTTATTTAACATGTTAATCATAGCTTTTATGATGCACTACAGAATAATAATGCAATTACAAATTCTCAGACAACAGCACTGAGCGAATATTTCATCAGGACTGAATGCTATCAGTTCTACAAACTGTACTACTGACAGTGTCCTATGCTCTCTGTATCATTAGACCTCTGGCGCTGCCCCTCTATCTTTCTACTGCCAGGCAGCAGAATTCAAATCTTTGAGGAACATACCTCACACACTCTGTTCAACGATATTAGTAAGTCTTTGGACAAGGAAGGCAAGGATTTCCAGGCCTGTGAATGGGCTTCCTCTTTCCTGCAGCAGCCATTCTCAGCCAATGTGATTTTGCTTGAAGCATGAGAGGAAGAGACAGAAGGGTGAACAAGACATAGCATCCATATTTACATTAGGTTGTCACTGTGACTCTTCCCTCAATAGCTATCTACATCCCAAAATCCACAAGTCTCAAACACACAGCAGCCCAACTGCTTTGCTGGAAGCTGGATGGCACCTGGGCTGTCAGTGCCAGAGCTGAGGAGAAAAGCCAGGTGACACCACAGCCCCGGGAGGAGATGAGGACAGAAAGGTTGCACGTGGTGACAAAGGGTGGTTCAGACCACAGCATAGAATTAGTATCACTAATACTACGATAACAATGTGCAACAACCACTGTGCCACGACAATTAGGGTTAATTACACCACAACCACAGGAGTGATATCCTGGCCAGCGCTGGCCACACACTGCAGAAGGTATCTGCAGCATGCTCACAATACAAGCTCCAGGACTCTTAGAGGAGTTAGTGCAGGGACACAAATCTCAAATCATTGCTCGAGTGAGCATGAGGCAGAAATGTTGTCAAGACATAGAAATCTCCTATGATTTATGCAGGGAGAACCCCGGAACAGGAGCATTCCCAAACCAGTAACACTGTCTGCAGAAGAATAATCTCAGCGCATAGATTTCTCACTGAAATCATTCCAAATCTATCTTCCACCTCAAAAGACAGTGACCTTGACCCTAAAATAATTCTGTAGCTATTCAGTATAATCTTACAAAGGTTATCTGTTTTCTTTACATCTATTCTCTCTGTCAGTGTAATCTTTCCATTTTGCTCACTCCATCATAACTTCACCTTGTACAAAGCTGAAACAGGAGACATTCAATCCACATATCATCCAAATGCCCAGCCATAAATTGCACCAAGAGATATTTAGATAGAATATTAACCAAAAAAAATTATTTACTGACACAGTTACCAAGCACTGGAACAGGCTTCCCAGAGAAGTGGCTGAATCAACAACCCTGGAGGTTTCCAGAAGATGTGCAGACGTGGCACTTGGGGACACTGTTTAGTGGTGCATTTAGCAGTACTGGGTTAATAGATTATCAGAAAGGTCTCTTCCAACCTTAATTATTCTATGCCTGAAAATTAAACACCTTCTCCTTCCCACCACTCCCTATGTAGACCAGGGCATGAAATTCAGGTGCATGCTAAGAGCCTGATTCTAAACAAACCAAGAGAGTAGCAGAAAAACATCCTCCTCCCTCACTATGCCTCCCAGTAAAAACAACCACTGCCGCCCCTGCAAAACACAGGTACAGAACAGGGGACGATGCAGACACTCCTCAACACACCAAAGGAACTGTTGACTCTTTTGATCAACACCTATAAAGAAGGGGGTCTGTTTTACTAAGTCGGCAATAAAGAAGTGGATTTTTTTTAAGGCTTTCAGAGGCAGTTATGGAAAGACTATGGAAAGATGTTCACAAAAGCCCAACCCCACAGGAGCGAGTACATTTTTATAAGTTTTAGGAAATCAGCATAATTGATAAAAAGCACTAATTAGGTAGACAAGTAGCAACGCAATTCCCCCCAAGGTCAAGCCCCTTCTCTGGAGCCCCTCGCTGTGGTACTAGTTGTACTTTGTCCATGAAACGTATCTCAAAGATCTGTCCTCAACCTTGGTTCCCAGGAAGAACCAAGACAGGAAAGGGGCCTTGTACCCCCTGGGCCTAGGAGCTCTGGAATTTCTTTTGTCTTTTTGCCTAGGGAAAGACCATGGAAAATCACTGGGAAAACTAGGCACTAATACAATAGGTTACAGACCTACAAATACATGTGCGAAGCATACAGGGAACGTATAAAAGAAAAAAAAAAAGGCAAAACCTAAAAGGGCATCACCATGCAGGGGAAACTATCCCGGCCCACGGCTGGGGGGAAGGTGGAATTAGATGGATCTTTACGGTCCCACCCTACCCAATCCATTCCGTGATTTAACAAAGCCCCACGGAACTGCTCTGTCTGCAAGGACGGTCCGGGTGCAGCCGCGGAGCGCAGCCCGTCGCCGCTGACACGGGTGCAGCGTGCGGGAATACGGACTCCAGGGCCAGGACACGGTGCACGGACACGAAAGAGAGCAGAATACCGACACTTCACATAGCTGCGCTTCACAGGAATACTCAAGGCTTGGAACGCCTTACCGAAGGGACCCAGCATGCAGTGTTCTTTTAAAAACCTGCGAACAGTCGTGTCCCGCCTGCGGCTAGAGCGAGGCTCATGACAGGGGAAAACACTCCCTAACTCCCAAAGAAACTCCCTTCCCTTCACAACCGGCTCCCACCTGCTGGCTCAGGTAGCGCGTCAGGTAGGGGCCGACGGGCAGCGAGGCGCGCCGGTGGCGGCAGAGCGGGGCGGGCAGGGCGCCGGCCGCGCCGAGGAGCGGCAGGAGCAGGAGAAGCCGCAGCATCGCGGCGGGCGGCAGGCGCAGGAGGGGCGGCAGGCAGAGAAGCAATAGTGTCCTCGGCGCCGCCGCTTTATAGGGGCCCGGCTCCCCCGCCCGGGGCTGCCCCGCGCGGCCCCGCGGGGTGAGGCGGGCCCTGGGGGCGGGCCCAGCCCCACACGTGCAGGGGCGGGCACTAATGGGCGCCGCCTTCCGATTGGCTGCCGGTCGGCGGTTAGCTCGCGCGCGCCCTCGCGGTTGGCTGAGGCGGGCTTCCATAGGTGATTCGGGCGCGCTGCCTCCCACGGGGAGGCGGTGATTGGCTGCCCGAGGCACGTGATCCTCCCGTCTCCCCGCTCCGCGCCGTGCGGGAGCGCGGCCGGCTTTCCCGCTTTGTGATTGGGCGAGAGGGGCCGCTCGCCCTTCGGCGTGCGTCGCGATTGGCTGAGCGCCACGTCGCCCCGCCCTCTTGGCAGTCCGCAGCAGCCTCACTTCCGCCTTCCGCCCTGCCCTCAGGCCCCGCTGCGCCCCCGGCCCGGCCTGCCCGGCCCGAGCGCACCGAGCGCACCCCGCGCCCGGGTGAGTCGGACCGGACCGGCCGCTTGCTGCGGGCTCAGGGCTGCAGACGGGAGCGAGATGTGTTAACGACTCGCGCTTTGGTTTCCCTTAGGGAGAGCGCGAGGCAGCGGGATCACCAGAGGGCACCCGGAACCGCTCAGCGAGCCGGGCCGCTGAAAGGCGGCGAGCGCGGCTGGAGCGCCTGGAGGGAGGGCTGTGTGATTCCCCGGCTGCGCGCCGAGGTTTGGGTCGTTTGGTTTATTACCAAAAGTTCAAGTGAAACAGATCTTTTCGTGCCGACCTCTTTCAGTCTACGTCCAAGTAGTGAGTTCTGTATTTCTTCCAAAGGGAAACAGAGATGGAGATCTTGAGTCTGTTTGCTCTTTACAGAATCTGTGTGTGCGCTTGCACGCTGCGCTTTATCTCCTATTTTTCAGTTTAATACTTGTAGTGTTCTATGTTTTCCGGAGTGTGCGTTTGTGGTTTGTTTGATTTTGTTGTGTGTTTTTTAATGTCTTTTAAAAGTGCAGGTAACAAAAACTATGTAAACTTTGTTTCTAGAGTTCGGAGTTTAAAACAGGTGGGAATGAAGCACCTGCTAATTTCTCCAAGCTCGCCTTTTTGGGCAATAAAAAAATCAGACTTAACTTTATTACTCCTTTTCCATATATTGTTGTGCTTTCCATGTACTTTGTACTGTTGTCTTGTACTAAAACAAAATCTTTGTAACTAAAACAAAATAGTTCCCTTCTGGTAAGAGCTGAAGGCATGGTCTCATATACTGAGTCCAATGAGTCTGTTAATATGTGTGTTCTGAAGAGATGGTATTTTTCACTTTGTTTGGCCCCTATTACAGCTTTTCCCTTTCCCTACCTCTGTTTTCCAGATGTAGGGAATATTGGATTTTTTTTTTCTGCATCTGAGCTACTCAGAGTAACTAGTTACTCAGATTTTTCTAGTTAATTTCAATTTTACAGATCTTGTTTTTACCAGGATGCTGAGAAAAGTGTCCCAAAGAGCAAAGGAATAGCCTGTAAGTTTAACTTTCTGGTGGCAAAGTATGACAAAACATCACTGTTGATTATAGAATGTGGGAATTTTTTAATCCGTAAAAGCCATACTTGAGTCTCCTCTATCTCTTTGGTCTTTTGCCTGTCAGAGAGGGTTTTGGGATGAAGATGTGGAATTCCCTTCCTATTCTGCATTTTATACCAAAGAGATTTATGTTTAGCTATGGCAGTGATAAAGGAGCTTTTGTAAATATGGACTTTCAAGAAGCCATTTGATTCGGCTGTAGAGAACATTTTGGTCATTTAAGTTGGAACTCTGTATCTTGAGGTATGATGAGACTCCAAGTGACTTGGTCTAGTGGAAGGTGTCCCCGCCCATGGCACTGGGGCTGGAACTAGGTGATGTTTAAGGTCCCTTCCAACCCAAACCATTCCAGGATTCTATGATTGTTGTCTACATGTTTCTAACATCTGCTAAGAAAAAGGTTGTCTGCCTAAAATAAGGCAAGTTTCCTAGCACTTGATGTTTTGGGCAGTATAGTACAATAAAGCCAAAATAACTTTGCAGGAAAGTAATACTGAATAAAAACAAATTAATTCCTATTTATTTAAATTTTTAGTTCATCATTTATTTGTCAAATCCATACAGCCTCTGTTGAAATTATCAGTAAGCACCTAGAGCTGGCCCTTTAGCTCAAAGAACTAAAGGCAAAATATAGGAGCAAATGCAGTTGCTGTTGTGAGCCTTCTTCAGGATTTTCTGAGTAACCTGTCCAAGTCATCGGTGTTGAAACATTTGCAGAATTACCAGTGCAGAATCATTTGTGTTTTTAACCCCATCTTGTGACTTCACTCTAAATTAAGGAAAAGAATTAGAAAGCAATTGCTGCAGTGCTGTGCCCTAGGATAATTCTAATAAAGATCCCAAATACAAGTGAGAAGTTGCATGATCTGTGTGCAATGGTGTGTAAATGCATGAACAGTTCCTTCATGTTACATAACTACCCTTTTTAAAAAAATTTTAAGAGACAATTAGTAGAATTTCTATTTTCAAACAGACATCATAATTTCCTGAAGACTGCTGTTCAAAATGTTAAAATAATCCAACTGAAATCATTTAATATTAACATCTTGTGAGAACTCTTTGAACGATTTTGACTTGCTCATTTCAGGTGATGCTGTGAGCACATGAATAGTGTGCAGGGACTCTTGGCTGCCTCTGTGATTTCCATCCAGAATTCCTGCTTCATTTATCCTGCCTGTCAAAACTGCTTTTCTAGGCTGATACTGGATTCCAAGAGGTATGTCCTGTTTTAGGGATCATTTACTGATTTCCATTAACTTGGGGATCTCTGTTAGCTGAACACTAAACAAAGTGGTGAAAATCCAGCCCCTCCAGATCAAATCCTGATTTTAGTTCTTTCATCTCATCCTACAACTGCAGTACACCTGGTAGTCCTTTATGACTTCACTGACTGCATGTCCAGAAAGGGATGAGCTTTCCTTTTTAATTGCAGTGGTGGGTGAAATCTCTGACATACAGAAGAACAGTAAATCAATGAATGTCAGCACTAAATGGAAGGAGCTGACTCTGTAAAACAAGGATATCTGTTGTTTCAAATGCTGAAGTACAAGATAACAGTGCTGTTTCCTGATTATTTTTTTAAGCCTTGGTATTTATACTCAAGCTGCAGGAAGAAAAATCCAAAACTAGAATGAAATTTGAAAAAAATGAGTGCAGAGAATTCAAAACTGCACCCCAACAGTCTCTCAAAGCCCACTGTCCCTTCAATTTCACAACAGGCTAGCATTTAATAAATCAGTGAAAGAAGCCAGAGACATTCTGTCGTAATACACATATCTTGCTCTGAGCCTTTGGTAAGATTAATTCCTCAAGGAGTAAAGAATAAGAAAAAATCCTAGAGTATTTTATGGAATATTTGATACATTATAGTGGTAATACTTTTGGCTGCAGATAAATTCTTACCTCAGCAGTGATTAACAGAAGTTCATGTATTCAATCTTTTTTATCCTTTTTGCTGTCTTTTGTCAGGTTCAACTGTCTAAAATGTGGCTGCACAGGTGAAGATAAAGATGCAAGCTACAGATATAGATTGTTCCTAAAGATTGCTGACACTAATGATTTGTTTGACATCACTGTTTTTGGAAGTTGCTTAGATCCATTCTTTGGGGTCACTGCAGAAAATCTGCAGAGGTAAGGAATAGATTGTCTGACCATATAGCTGCTGATATTTATTCAGCCTAAAAAAACTGCAATGAGCCTAGATGGTGGGAAGATGAGTGGGAACTGCTAAAGTGCTCCCTTCCAGCATTTCCTTGGTACCCATCACCTTGAGAAAGTGCTGAACTTTGTTTCTTCCTGAAATGTTGATGTTTTGAGATGGATTACTTCTGGGTAGTAGAAGAAATCCTCCACTTGTCTATTGAAGGCAGCTACCACCTGGTAAGTGAGCCTCACTGCTTGGTTGGTTTGGCTTCTTCCTCACGTCCTTTCTCCTTTTGTTGAGATGATTGAATCTCTTTGGTTTAAGTTGGCTTTTCCAGATAGAGCCTCTGGGGTTTTTTTTTTCAAGTTCGAGTGCACCGTGTGACTATTCGGCAATATGACCAAATTTTCCTGAAGAAAGAAAGAAAGATTTCTGAGAAAGTCTTGTTAGTCCTCAGAGCCTGACCACCCATATTATAAGCTTCAGATTTTCTGAAATGTGAAATTGACAGGATGGGATATTCAGATAGATTCCCTGCTTCTTTCTCTAGTCTGTTATTTTCCAATGCCTTGTGTTATAACTGGCTCAAAGATGAGTTGTTTGTAGTGCCATATTAGCATTAATAACATGCTCGTGACAGGCATTCTGCCTTACACTGCTGTACTGCTGTCAACCATGAAAAGCAATTATTTCCATGTCTTACATGGATACTACCATGCTGTAAAGGCTGGGCAGGAAGGATGTGTAAGGAACAGCAGCAACCTGACAGCATTGTACAGTCACTGTGTTGGCAGAAAAATCACAACCACATGGGGAACACCTGAAAGTTGTGTGTGTATTAAACCTGTTCAGAGTGGGTTTTTTGTTTACCTTATTTCACTAACAAGTTAGTTGAACTAAACAATTGAATTTATAGATTCATGGTTTTCCTGTTTTCATTCTAAATTTAGTTGAAGCTAGCACAAAATCTTTTCCTTAACATGTGTCCTCATTAGCACTATACTACAGCTAAAATGCTATGTAAGGCTTCTTCCTCTTTTGGTCCAGTACTTCTGTATGTTTTTATTCTAGGTATATTCAAGACTTCAATCAGCTGTCAAGAGAAACAAACACAGAGTCATCTACAAGAGCATTAGTTCAAGCAGTGGAAACCTGTTTCATTGGAAAAAGGTTTATATTTGGAGTGAAGGTAACTTTTAATCCATATTATGGCCTTTTAGTGAGTTTCTGTAATCCGTTAGGGGTATAGACTGAGTTATCAAAGCTTCATGTACAACATCTTTTGGGAGTTTGAGAAGATGTAAAGCTAGGACATGAGAAGGATTCTGCTTCTTTTCCCCAAGATTCCTGTGGGATTTTTTTACATGAGTCACATCCAAAAATCATCTTGAATGGCAGTAGTCAGCTTAACAGCTTGTCAGGGTGCTTTTTGGAGAGCCTGTGCAATGCCAGCTCCTGTGCATATCAGTAACAGCTTGGAGTCTGTAAAAAAACCCATGTACGGTTGAAGCAAGAAACAGACTCTCTTCCCAAGTACTGCCCTACCTTTCCCATGCTATGCAGTCTCCTTTCTAGTCTGAAATGTAAAGAGAAGCACATCCCCTTGTAGCATTTAATATTTCTGGATTTAAGAACATTTTCAAAATGTTGTTAAAGTACAGCAGCTCAACATCTGCACTGATGGCTCTTTTACATGTTTAACACACTTTGAAATATTAGTTCTTAGCAATATTTCTATAAAACAGTCGTCAAGTTCTCTTCAAGTCGTGCTTATGTGAGTCATTCATATTATGAAATCTGTGAACTAAATCCTACCTGGCAGCAGTTTTGCCTCCCCCACAGGTATGATGAGGTTTGTATCTGAACTGAGATTTTTCCTGATGTACAGCATCTTAAGTAATGGAAGTTGGAGGACTTAATGGATTAACTTTACTTACTTGGAACCCTTTACCAGGTCTCTGGGCCTGATGCCTTCACAAATGTAACTAATCCTAGATATCACCAGTCTTGTGGCTGCTCCTGCACACACAAGAGCTGAACACACATTTGAAGACTGTTCAGCCCTTGGCTGTAGACATTTCTGTGTAGTTGTGTTCAGTTGTGTATACAGTTTCACCATCCCAGATAATACTCGGAATCAGCATAACATACTTTCTGAAGACTTACCTAGGAGGGTGTTGTCCTTGGCTAACAGCCTTCAGCCTCAAATCTTGCACAGACTCAGGGAGGAGGAGGGTTGTTAGAGATAACTATATCTGCTTTTTGGCCTCTCTGGCTTTGCCAGACCTTGAGGGGTAGATAAGAAAAGGTTTGCCCACTTCTTAAAATATGAGCTAATTCCCTCTCCGTTTAACTGTCATTTTCACCTGTAATTTCTGTGTAGGGAGAAGCAGGTTTTATAAAGAATCACAATTGAAGCTCCTTTGAAACACTGCTCTCTTAAAGAGTCTGAGCAGATAATGGTTGTAGCTTATTTCCCTTTCACTGATGTAGTGCACAGAAAGTACCATGCTGGCTTTGGCAGCTGAGCTGCCAAGTCAAGTATCTGGTACTGAGTGCTTTGTTTCAAGTGCTGCCCAGTGCCTCCTGGATAAAAGCAAAGCACTGGCCTTAGGTTGCCAGCCATTCACACTGAACTGCACTAGAGGAAGCCCGGAAGCATCCAGTGCCCTGAAGGGAGGAAGAAATTTTCTGTGAAGTCCTTTCTCAGAGTTCTTGGTTGTTTTTCCAACTGCAAAACTCTAATTGCAACAAGCAAAGAACCTCTCACTGTGATGCCCTTTACAGCCCTTGCCAGGGTTTATTTCCCAGGGACTGCCTTGTGTGACAGACTATTTTGTATTCTCTTCCCTGCTGATCCTGACAAAAAGTGAGACCTAAATTTACTCCTGACTTAAAAGACATGTGCTAATATTTTTTTTCTTTGAGTTGATTGGGTTTTTTTTCTTACCCCCCACTAGGGTTGTGCAAGGGAAGATGGAGGGCGTTCTGCTGCCAGCAGCATCTTGCAGAAGTGTTCCAGAATTAATAGAAGTACAAAAAACCTTGTAGCATGCCAAATCTTCCCACCAAATGCTGCTGTTACTGGCTTTACTGTTATCAGCTACTTAGATCATCTCCTGCAGTCGGCAAAACTAAGGAGCTGTAATAACAGCTCATATTTACCTGATGTGTCATCAGCTCCCAGAGATGAACCTCTCAGTGAGCTCAGCAGCTTGTCTAGCCTGAGCAGGAGCTCCTGTTTTGTTCAGTCTAGTGGCTGGGAAAGTTTTTCAGGGTACTGGCAGCAATCCTTCAGTCTGACTTCATCTGTTGCTTGGGTAACAGCGGAAGACTTTCCCACTCTGGAAGTGGGAAAGCTGGTGAGTGAACAGCATGAACAAGAGGAGGGGCCTGTCTCTGCAGAATTGGGCAGTGTGAGCCTCAACAATCAAACTCTTTGGGACTCACGGTTTCTGATCTCTTCTGTGAAGGAAGAAGATAAAGAGAAGGATAATGAATCGAGGTCACAGCTTACTCAGACTGATGGTGTCTCTGCAGCTGATAAATTGGAGGGAGTTTCCTCTTCAAATACTGAATGTTCACAAGAAAACTGTTCCAAGTTGTTACAACATGCCTTGGAATTTGAGGTAAAAAACAATTACCCAAAAACTAATAGTAGAAATTATTTTTACTCAGAAAAATCCCAGAACTCCCTTGTTTGCAAGAGAGATGCCTCAGCTCCTAATCACATAAATGTAGCTGGAGTGTCTCAGATGGACTCTGTGTTTTGGGAAGAGCTCCCATTCTCAGAAAGCCTAAATGAATTGTTAGCCAGAATAGAGGATGGCAGGAGTGTTGTAACATCACGCAGTCTTGATGCAGGCAAAAGTAGCAAGTTGGGTGTAAATCTTAACAAATCATATTCTAGGCAAACTGTGGGTGATTTGCCTGCAGCCAGTGTCTCAGAGAGGCTCTTGCCACCAGCGGGGAATGATTCCTGGGAGAAGACAGTGTTTGCTTGTCTTCAGTCAAATACAAACACTCCAAGTGACATCTCACAATATGAGTCTTCCCCTAGTGATTTATCTTCTACCCTCAAGGAAGGTGGAGCATCCTCGCCAGTTACACCAGAGGCATCCGCTTCTCAGAGCAGATGTGTGCAGTCCAAAGGAGCAAATAGTGACCCTGCAGATTCATCTTGGTCTTTTATTAGGCTGCATGGAGAAACCTCCTGTTTAAAAAAGAGAAGGGCAGCCACCTGTGTGCATTTGGCATGTGAAAGCTGTTTAGCTGCTTGTGAAAATAAAGAAAACTATTCTACACCAAGCCAAAAAATGGATCTTACACTCACAGGGGCACAGGTCTCCAATCCACTAACTGCCAACAATGAAAGAAGGATATATAAAAGAGAATTAAAACCATTGACAGAACTGTCAGATAATACCTTCAAAAGTGTTAGTAGGAAAGAGCTGCAGTGGAACAGTATCTTCCCTGAAGGCAGCTACAATGCTTCTGCTGATCTCTTTGATGCAAGTGTAAGAGAGGTAGCAAAACCTGTGGAATTCTTAAATAAATCATGTATTTCTTTAATACAGGAAGATACTTTGACAGAGAAGGTTGCAGCTGAATCAGTGCTTTCTCCTGGAGGTGTTCCTTGTAACAGTTCAAAACTGAGCTCATCCCTACACAGGTCCCCTCATGCTTTTAGCAAACACAGTACACCTGTAACTTACTCCTTTTGTGATTCAGAATACAGTTCAGTTTGCGCTCAGGACTTCGTTCCTTATTCACAGTCAACTCCTATGACAAAACCTCTGCAGAAACTTTGGCCTGATGGGGAAAGAAGCTCTTTTATCACCCCTAAAAATCCCACTAAAATCCATTCCAAATGCAAGCGATCCAGGTCTTCCTTTCAGAACACTCTGATGCAGCAACTTACCAGCAAGTTGGTGAAACGTGGGAGACCAAGGAACAGGGAAGACAAAGAAAGTGGTAGCTCTGCTTCCCAGCAGTTCCTTAACAGACAACTGCCTGGCAACTTGGAGGAGTGGATCCCTCTACCTTCAAACAAAGGGCTGAAACCAACTGCATCTTTAAATTTAAAAACAGTTAGCTGGGCTGCTGACTTGCAATCCACCTGTGGGCACACTGGCAGGAACCCTATTTCTGAAAGCAGAAAGAACAGTGAAAATGATGAAAATCTCATCCAAAATGAGAGAATGAGCCCTGGGGATAGAGCCAGGATTCTAACAACTCCTTTATCTGAAGTGTCACCAAGACCTTATTTTTAAATGATCCAGTCCTGAAAACTTTTTTCTTTCAGAAGACGAGAATCACTTCTCAGGTGGGAATTATTCAGGGGTTGTGCTGGAAGGGCCAACTGTCTGGTCCCCTGAGCTGTTCTTTCAAACACAGACCCCTTTTTCCAATATGCCAGAATACTAAGAAAGATACGTTTCTATGCTGTGTTCTTTTTAATTATTTTTTTTAAACTTTTTGGAAGGATCCAGTGGAAGAAAAGAGCTATTTTAAAATTTAATTGTTTTTACACCTGTCAGCGTATGTCTTGCAAAGAGGAGTTAGGTTTATTTTCAGACTTTTGTACCACAGATATGAGAGAAATTAGAATTTGTAGTTACTATATTTTCTTGAAAATTAATTGGGATGTGCAATAAACACTTTTGTAAATGTGTGAGTATTGAATAGATCTCACTTCATAAAGTACAAGTGAAGTGTTTTAATGTTCACTGTTGTCTTTCCATCACAAGAGCAGCACTGGAATCCATGTCCAGTCCAGATTCTTGTCTGATGACTCTCTGGAGAAGGGCCAAGTTTTCATGGAAGACTTGATGGTGCCTTGTACCTGAGCCCATTTGGGATCCTGTGACAGCCTTGAGTTGGGTGAAGGGGACCATCCTGAGAGTTTGGTAGCAGCCCCCAGTTTCCCTACAGGTTTTTTCAAGTTAAAGACTGCTAGTGGCTGATTCCTGACAGTGTCTTTCCTTGCTTTAAGGTCTTCCACGTCTCCAACCCAAAACAGCTGCATTTAGGATCATTGAACAGAGAAATCTTGGATCTGCTGCTTATAAACTTGTAAGTCAGGTCCTGCAGAAGGATGTGGCACAGGATCTGAGCAGCCTGAAAATGCATACATTTTGTTGTGAGTGTTTTAAGGTCCTAGTGTGGCCCAAAGGGGTAGAGGGGATGCACCAAGCTTGTAGAACAGAAACAGACCTGAAAGTACTTGCTGTGACTTTTCTTTTGAGGTTTAAAATGAATATAAACCATTTACATTGTGACTGGTGACAGGGAGGGGTTATTTGGATGAAAGGTGGATGTTTTTATCTTCCTGCATTTGAGGCATCATAATTTCTACAGCACCTACTTAAGCCTCCCTCTTTCTTCAGAAGAGTTTTTCAGGAATAAGGACATTTACTCTCACTGCCTTTTCCTTATCCATGATTTTTAGCGTGGATCACCATAACAGAACATACAGATAAGCTTTTTCAGTTTCTCAATCTCTAACCTAAGTTCTGCACTTTCTAATCAGATGCTTTTCCCTTTGAGGGATGGGAGGGAGAAGGGTATTTGGAAGCAAACAAGCTTCTCCTGTGGCTGAGCAGGGTATAAATGAGGTACAGCCTCTCCTTCCTGCCAAGGGTGCAGATGTGCTGAGGCTGCAGGCATTCCTGTAGGCCGACCCAAGAAAAAGTTACACATGGTTATGCAGCAGGTCTGCACAGGTAAATTCCTTCTACTTAGCAGTTTTTCCAAGTCAGCATTGGTTGGTTTGGTGGTTTTTTGCCCCTCCTTATTTACAGTTAAAATCTAGGTACAGGTTCAAAGACTTGCCTGACATTGAATGGACACGGAGCACAGGTCTGAAGATCACTGAAAAAACTTAGCCCTTCCTGCTGTCCCCAGCAAGATACTCAGGCACACCACAAAAGTTCTTCTCGTGTTTAAGGATCCTGCAACAGCAGATGGCAGTGACAAGAGGCACAAGATTTCTTCTGACAGGTCTAAGCCTAGAGCCCTGCAGTCCCTGAACTCTAGACATAAACAGAAGAAAAAAGAACATCTTGCTATAGCAGAGAGATGGAAAAAGAGTAGAATTAGATGTCACAATTTTTAACAATGTTTAATTGTTATCTGATGACGTTTTCAAACTGTGAGAGGGGAAATTTAGGTTAGATACGCAGAAAAAATTCTTCCCTTGTGAGGGTGGTGAGGCACTGGCACAGGCTGCCTGGAGAAGCTGTGGATGCCCCATCCCTGGAAGTGTCCAAGGCCAGGTTTGATACGGCTCTGAGCAACCTGGTCTGGTGGAAGGTGTCCCTGCCCTTGTCAGGGGGTTTGGAACAAGATCTTTTGAGTTCCTTCCAACCCAAAACTATTCTGTGGTTCTGTGACCAAGATGACCTGTGGATGGAGTTGTTCGCTAAGTGCAGTGCCAGTGCCAACACTGTTGCAGAACATGGCAGGGCTCTGCTGTAAAGGACACAGCTCCCTGTGGAAGGCTCCCTGGCACAGCCAGAGGGACGGGAGGTAAGAGCAGAAATTGTAAGGGGTTTGCAAGCTGCTGCTGAGTTGTCCAGCTGAGCTTTAGCCCAGCAAATCAGCACACCAAAACCACACCAGGGCTGCTTCAATCAGGGTAGGGCAAGGCTCCAGGATGAGGCCAAGTGAAAAGGCCTGGACTTGTGCCTGCGTTTACCAAGTGCTGTGCCTGTTGAAAAGATTTTATGTATTGCAAATAAAATCCTACTTGATGAACCCTTGGGGCAAGTGGAAAAGGAGTAAGAAACGTTGCCTGCCTGGAAAATCTGCATGTATAGCTTATGTAGGACAAATGAAGTGAAAGAGCATTATTCATACCCAAATCACTGAGCATAAGGGAAAACAATACAGAAAAGGTTTTAAGACATTATAACACTTGAAACCATTTTTTTCTACTACAGCAGATAATAGGATACTGCAGTTATCATTGGCTCTTTAAGCACTCCCATGTGATGAACTGGACAGATACCCACTCAATCACCAGGAGTTAGAACTGATCCAAGTGAGACACCAGAGACTTGATACAGCTAGCTATGAAACACTTCCAGAGCTTCTACATCATATACCTGACAGCATCTTGACATGAAATGTTTGGTGCAGCATGAGTGATTTTTTCAGCAGACAATTCATTCACGTGCTACGGTGAGTGATAGCTTTGGTGCAGGCTGATGTGATTATAATTATAAGCTTGTACAAAAAGACTAAAGCTCAGCATGTTTAATTCTGAGGGTAATAAAACTCCTGAAAATGCATACTGGGTTTGTGATTGATTCCCTATGCATACAAATCCATAAATCAAGACTAGATTTTAAATTAGGCAGGACTGTCTGTGCTACACCATTGAAATTAAAGCAGGGCACTCAGATCTCCTGTGCTTTTTGCAAGAGGACTGCACACAGACTGAGAGCAAAAAGTATTGTTGTGTGACAGGACCCTGTCAGCAAGATGACATCTTCTGGGCAGAGCTCCCCACATGCTCGGTAGGGAGACTTTGACCATGAGAGGGTGGAAGAGAGGCAGAAAAAGCTCTCTTGCTTTTGCTCCTGTAGTCAGTCAGCTTTGCATTTCTTCCCCTGGGCAGCTTGTTCCCCTTTTGCAGGGAGCCTTTGTATGCTCACATTCCTTTCACCCTCAGCAAAGCCCGTACCTTTGCTGCTACACCTGCTAAACAAGAAGAGAGTTGCACATTCCACTGGCTACATGCCCCTTGGAAGGAAGAGCTGCCACTCTTCACCTGCCCCTTACCTTTCCTCGGGAAGAATTTGGTCTGTTTTCTCCAGCCTTTACCCCCAAAAGCAACACACTCCAACCCTCCTCTCTTTCAGTAAATACTCACTTCCCAAGAGGTCTGAACCTCTGAAGGATGTTTCCTTCCCCTCCCTTTGCCTCCTTCCTACCTAGAACCATACAAGGACTTTTCCCTATCCAAATACCTCTCTGTTCTCTCACTGACTTAAATTGCCAGCTTCCTGGGGAAGGAAGAGCAGATGGTCCAGCCCTCATGTCAGATATTACCAAGAGCTTCAAGGTCAGTGGAAGAGGCAATAAAAGACACATTGTGTCTTCAAGCTTCACAGCTCATTTCTCAAAGTGTTAGCAGGAGTCATCTTTGATGTGGGGCAGAGCACAGGGGAGGAAATCTGATCCCCAGAAAGAGTCAGAGCACAAACTTTATGTTTTTACCAAAAGACCAAAGGCTTAAAATCTTACCAAAAAGATTCTAGGCCTTGAGGAAGGCAGGTCATTGGGAACTCCAGTGGAGTTCAATGCGAATGAAAACAGCAAGTTGAAGGCTGAACAGAAGGAATGGCATTTAAAACAAAAGAAAGTGACTGGGTGAAAAGCATCCAACCATCACCATTTATCCTACACAAATCCAGCATCTTGCTAGGACAAGAGTTTAACCTGTCACAGGTTTGCAAGGTCAGCGAAAGGATGGTGCCTCTGTCAAAGGCCACCCTCTAGTGCCTGATGCTGGCATTTTTTTGGCATTTCAAATCTCTATTTCTCCTACTTGAGTATTTTTTTTCTCTTCTACTGCAAAGGGACCTTGCTCCCTTAGGCAGCAGTTCTACATCTGCTCTTCTTGTGAGGTCTCAGTGCTTCAAGAGCCTCAGTATGCTCAGCCCAAGCTAAAAACCCTTAGTAGCCATTTGTTTGCTGGTCTAGTGTCAAATCATGTCAATTGAATGCTTCGTATTTAAGACAACTTTGCTTTGCAGACCAAAAACCAAACAAATCAAACACTTTAAACACCAAGTGGAAAGGATTAAACATTTATTTACATACAGATACACATGTAAGCAATTTCTAAGTATAAAAAGGACATTACAAATAAACGTGAAGCATCATACATTCATCATCCTGGTCATCCAAAACACATTCCTTTCTCAAGCCTACTGTACCACACTTGACCACAAGAACTTAAAGAAGAGACAAGCCAAATGCATCTGACAGTGAATGATTCACAGTTTGGTGATTCGCTAATACCTATACCTTCCCCAAAGATAGCACTACCCCACCAACGAGATCAACTGTCTGACCAGCTGTAGTGCATTTTTCCACTGAAATGGTTGTGCTTGATCAACAAAAACCACATCCACTCCTCATCCTCCTGGCCAAATGTTTAGGAATCAGGGTTCTTGCTAAAATTCTGTACATTGTGCTAAATTCACAATTGTTGGGGAAAAGACAGCAGACCTTTGTGGGGAAAACTCCAACACAGAAAATTCCTTTAATGCTGTGACTTCACTGGCATGGAAATCACAAACAAAATGCTGTTGTTAGTGCTTAAGCAGATTTTTAAACTACAATTCAAACTATAGTTGATTGTATAAAATATATTTTGTTCATGCTGTTAAAGAAATTGCGTGCTTCAATGTTGGTTTGATAATAATCAAAGCTGAGGGTAATTCGGGTTTTCTCCTGAGGAAATGAAGATGCCTTTATAGCATCTTTAAAAATTATCATAGCTTTCAGGAAAGAGGAAATGTTTTAGATTCAAAAGTCTAAAGGTAATGCAGAGCACGACAAACTCGTCAGTTGGATAACATTACAAAGGGAAATAAGCCAGTAAACATAAAATTAAAATGCCTACTCAATGTATTAATGAATTCAAATGAGAACTGGGTGAGTCTTTCTGTATAGATCAAAAGCAGTTTGAAAAAAAATCTCATGATCTGCAAATTCACAGAACAGCCAAATATGCACAGCAGAACAGAGTGAAGTGGAAATAAAAGAGCAGAAAGAGCCTTGTCCCATATTGACAGCTGAGTGACTGCAGCTGCTCCAAACTCAGGGTTTTGGTTTTTTGTTTTCCTTTTGTAAACAGCTGTAGAAAATAAAATGGATGTGACATATCTGCAGTGCATCTTATTATGCTAAAAACTATGGCATATTTTAAACTACTTCCCTAATATCCAGAGATATACTTGTCGCTCTCAATCAGCATAGTAACAAGCTCTGGGCTTGCTCCATACTCTCATTAGAGGGCCTTTTCTCCACTAAAATGTTGGCTTCAGAAGTTAGTTTTTTTCCCTACAGTGCTGGCTGTGTTTGGGGGTGAGTGGTAACCCTTTCTTCCCAACAGTCTGCAAGAGCTGAGGCAACGGCAGTGCCTGAAATCATAGTAGCTCTCCACACCATAGACCAAGTATTCTATTTCCCCTGTATTAAAATGTGAAACTGGCATTCCCTCTGCTCTGCTTTCCCTTCTGTAAAGATTCAGCTGGGGGGACACTGCATTTACTAAAGCTCCATGCCAGTGATGCAACCCCAGCCCTCAGAGACATGCAATGCACACCCCAGCGACAGCTCCTCCTCCACACTGCCCCAAGTCTCACTGGATGGAGAGCATCATCCACCTACTCACTAGAGAGCAACTCATTGACACCCAACTCCCACCAGTTCTTAATATCTGAATCTCTTTTATTGGTCCTGTAAGAAAGAAATTATTCCTTACAGGTTGTCCTGCCTGAAAGGGGGTTATTGAATTATTAACTTTATGTCCATAGTAAGAAGCTCAAGGTGGCACAGAAATGAGCCTCTGATGCTCTTCTAAATAAAGCAGGAGTCAGATCCAGTGGTTCATGCAATCATATCATCCCTCCACAGTGCTTGAGGCATGAGCACTAATTAGAGAAGAGCAGATTCATTGATGAGAGAGGTACTAGAGGAATTGAGCTTTGAAAAGTGCCCAGGTTTGCATTCATATGACACCAGACACTCCAGAGCCCTTGACTGCTGCCCATGAAAGCATAAGAATACTTTTAACATGCCCACAGCCCCAGGGAACTGTGCACAGCTAAAACCATGACTAACACAGGTTTTAGCTGTGCCATTTTTTGCCTGAGGACCAGGCATTCAGAAAATGCACATCAGGGACACCACCACTGTGCACTCACGAAGTGTGCGTGTCCTTGAGAATGTTATCCCAAGAAAAGCAGAAATGGTAAAAGCAAAGGTCCAGATGTAAAACCGGCATCTGTTTTTAAGTAATATTGTAGCACTAACCAGAGCTAAAATTATCTTCTGAGCTTACTGGGAAAGGATAACTTGTTCAAAATATACGGTCACATGCACCAAGTCCTAATTGCAAGTTTTTAATGTGAAAACAGAGACAAGCTCTGACTATTGTAAGCCCAGCTCCTGTTCATCCAGACATTTAAGCCGAGTTGTTGATCCTGGCTGTGCTCTTAAAACCGGTCTAATTTTTCACTGACATTTACCGCCTAAATTACACTCACTGCCATCTCATTTTCTGCTCTGTCGGGGTTAACTTTCCCCAGTTATCCCATTGACTGTATTTGAAGGAGCAAGCTTTAGAGATGAGGCTTTTTTTTTTTCTGGATATGTGGCTCCCACTTGGAAAGAAACACACACCTGTGACTCACATGGCATAGCTTTTACTTCTGGTTTAAGTTACAGCTGGTTCACGTGAGGGGAAAGGTTGTGATGGCATCTGTGAGTGAGGACAGCTGGTGATCTATCCCAGCTGGATATGGTTCAGTACAGCAAAGGCAACTTTGGGTCAGGTGAGTGAGGTGTTGATTAGAGGAGTAAGTCAGAGCAAGGCAGAGTGCTGCTTTAGGAGCCTTGCATCATGGTCAGCATGACTACCCCACTGTCTGCTTTCCCAGCCAACACAAATCCTAAACTGAGGCAGATGTGAGATCAGTAACATTTACAGTACATTTAGCTATAGCTCAAGTGAATGATTGCATTTCAAAGACATCACCAGTTCCAGTTGAGGCTGCTCTGCTTAGGATGCACTACTTGCTTATAAGAAATCAAGCTAATGTTTCCCCACCATTCATCATCGTAAGACAGTGTCCTCCAAAATGATGATCCTTGAACAGCAGCTACAATTATTACCCACAACAACAAGATGATAGAACTGATGCAAGCTGATGTCAAACCCCAAATTTGTTGAGATAACAAAGTTTATAAAAAGAGGAAGAAAAGATTTTTATTTAACAGGGTTTTCACTACTAGAATTGATTAGAGTATTTCCTTTGGCTCCAGGGGTTTTCTGGTGACACCTTATGTACAAAGATATTTTGAAAAGAGAGTTTCCATACTTGCTCACTGTGAATTCTCAAAGTATCCTCTAGGAACACCTTTTTCTCACTGAATTACCTCGATAAAGGACTGTGTTGGTAGTAGCCAATCACATAAAAATATTGGGTGCTTTGATACTAAAAGAATGCAAAATTTCAGACTAAATTTCAAAGCAAACCTTTATGAAATCAAACCCATAGATGCAATTTTAAAAGAGAATGTGATGGAGAAAATCCTGAGCATGTGGAACCATCTCTTTACTTGCATTTTCTACTCCAGAGAGTCATCTTTCTACTGCAGAAACAGCTGTAGCATTCATTTCTGCCCCATGGCCAGAAGAGGGTTTCTGTGACAGTGTCTCAGCCGTATCTGACCCCGATGGTACCACAGGTTCCCAAAGGGCAGCATACCCTGCATGTTTGCTCAGCCTGTTTCAATAGCTGGAGAATTTCACCTATTTTCCAAGTGAATTCAGTCTCTGACTGCAGGAATCATGCCAGCTCAACATTTCAGCCTGATTTACAGACAGTCCTTCTTAGTGAAAAGAGAAGACAAGTGAAAAAGCAGCTGAACAAACAGCAGTCCTTAGGGATAACAAACAAGTAAAAACCCAGTGGATTTGACTCTAATTGTGTCCCTTGTCAGCAAAAGCTCTGGAAAGCCTGCTGTCCCATGTGCATGCTCCCACCGTGCTTCTGCATCACTAACTTAGACTTTCCCTCTTTTCCAATCACTGTCTCCTGTGTCAGCCCCAGTCTGCTGCTGTTACTACTGATGCTGAAGGAATTCGATAGCCATTAACTGCTAAACCTAGACTAGCAGGAGCCAACTGTTGCCAATACAGCCATCTCCAAAAAAAACACAAACAGCACCAGCAGGCTGACAGATTTTAAGGGCTGTTTCATGTGTTCTACAGCAAAGAACAAAGTATCTTACCTGATAATTTGTCATATGTGGTTTTCATTAAATAATGATCACAGAGCCATTTAGCATTCAGCACAAACACATTTCTGACTGCACGCTCAACAAACTTACCTGGAAGTCAAATCAATACTTCAGGGTTCAGAGGTAGGAAGAGGCACCCAGCAGCCCCTTTCTTTACAGAGCTTATAATTTCACTTTTTCCATCTAATTTCTTTGACCTGAAGGGATTTTTTTTTTAATTTGGGGTTTTTGTTTGTTGTTTTTTGTTCCCCTTCATGGGGGAATACAAATATGGACAGAAGGGAGTCATGGCTTGTCTCAGCAAACTCTCAGTGTCAACACCCAATGCAAAACCTCACAGCAAGTACTTCAAACCCAGTGATCTGAAGCACTGAATGTGTGGTGGTTTACTCAAGATCAGCCTGACTGAAGCAGTGTCTCCCACTGGAAATCAAGAGTTTAGACCAGCCAGGTTGTAGAAATGCTTCTATTAATCCCTGCAAACAGGCTTGCTAGATTAAGCAAACATCTGTTGATCATCCAGTATTGGCTTCTGCTTGGAAAAAATCATTGTGCTAAAAATGTCACGAAAGGGTCTCATTATGGGATGACAACAAGAACTAACATTCAGCCAAAAATGAGATTAATCCACGGCTGTGAATATAACACCCTCAAAATCCAGCAGCCACACTAAAAGCTTGGCTCTCATGATAGTAGAGAACATTTCCAGTCAAATTTGGCTCCATTATATCAATTCTGCATGGGTTCTGAATATCCAGCAAGCAACACAAGACTTTTATTGACAGTTCTCTCAAAAAATCTAGCAAGGTGTTTAGTTGGAGAGCTAATTATCATGCAATTGGGATTTTTTATTTTTCAAGACTCTGCAGTTGGTAAAGTTCCTTTTCCAGCTGGGAAGCCTTCAGCAATGGATCAGACTGTAGAAGAGAAGATAACTCTCAGTGCTACAAGCCAAGTTTGGTGTATGCACTACAGAGATATTCAAAGGCGTACAAAAGTAACTCCAGTAAAGGAGTTACTACAATAAAACACCACTTCTTCAATAAGAGGCCTGTTTGTAAACAGCAAAAAGAGAGATGAGTCTCAAACTACAGCTTTGGTTTATGACTGTGTAAAAAGTGTTGCACATACCACCATTGTTTCTTTACAATTTTTAAGTCTACACAGAATAAATAATGAAAGGAATCACTTCAAATTTGACTGGAGGAGTCAGGTTATTCACTTGAACATCAGCCCAACCACAGAACTCCACCCTGGCACAAAATCATATTGCCGTCTGGAGATGGAGTCCTTACACAAAGATTCACTAGCAATAAAAAGAACCCGTGCTTTGAGGTTGCTAGCAGGCAGGTAGTCTGCTAGCCACCTACAGATTAGGAAAGCACTGGGAAAAGACTTAGGCTTCTAGAAATCTCAAAGTAAATATCCAAGAAAATAAAGTTAGCAGTTTTTGCTATTTGACCAGCTCAGCTTGTTCAGTCATGTTCCAGCTCCAGAAGTGATGCAAGGAGCACTTTAAAATGCATTTATAGTGCTACTCAGCAGGGATGAAGAGTACCTGCCCAGCTTTGATGTTTTTGGAAACCAGGCTGAGTAACCCATGGGTGTTTTATTGGGCAGTCTCCTTCCTCCTTGATTAAGCTGATCAAAGAGCCCTGCCCTATTTGTTATCAATTATATGCTGACAGGTCCAGCTTCAGGGAGAAAGAGCCACTACAAATTAAATACACATGGTATTGATTTTTAACTTGTGTATTACCTGCCATGGAACACCCTGAGCCCAGCTCTAAAGAACTACCTAAGAGCTGTGTAGAATCAGCTGTCGTGGGATTGGGTGCTCTTCACAAGCTCAAGTGAAGTTGCATTTGGTGATTTGGGGAATGCTCAAGAAAAAAGATACTGCTCTTCAGCACAGGCTGTATCACATGGTCCAGCACAGCAGAAGCCACCAAGTCCCACACATTTCCAAATCCTCCAGACTATAACATAAACAGAGACTGAAATGGACCAGAGCAGAGCAGCAGATGACGTGTTCCCCAACATCTCACACTTACAGAAGCTCTTAGCTAAATGTTACCTAAATGACAAACAAGCTTTTCATACCACAACTTCTACATCTTCCTTTTACCACTAGTCATAAAAATGACCTTAAAATAGCCAGAAAATATTAAAAATGGCCATATGACAAACTAATCCCCCCTCTCTCTGACACAGAGTCAACTCTCCGTTACATATCAAAGGCACAACATGATACAGCCCAAAGAATTCCTTCCAGGAAACAAAAAAAAAAAAAAAAGCATTTCTTTTTTTAATTGCTATTTTTTTCAAGAAATACTTACTGGCAGCTTTTTATGTCAGTACAAAAGCTCTGTTATAATCTTCAGTAAAAGCCAAATAATATTAAGTTAATTAACTCTAAATTGCAGTATATCACAGCTATGTAATCACCAGGAGAGATTTATCCAGATTAGCTAAACTGAACTCAAACTCCTAAATATAATTGTTTATGTGCCCATTCACTATCCTCTGATTTCGCTTCCATGCCAATGTATAAATTTGCAATGCATTGTATGGCACTAGAGGTGGAGTAACATCACAAACTCCAGCGTGCTTCCACTTCAGAGGGTCTGTAGGAAGAAGTTGCCCCAACAGTTACACATACCAGAGTTTGGGGTTAACGGTTCAAAGCATCAGGTAAATAAAATGACTCTACAGCCCTGAACCTAAAAGCTACCCTAGCAGAGGGATCAGATGTCAGGAACAGACCTTCAGGAGCACCTTTGAGACCAGTTCCACAAGGTGAGAGCTGGATGGGGCAGACATGGAAGGACACCACTCGCAACCCATTGCTATTTCCACCTACCATCAAAGAAAGCCTCTACAAATTGTACTCCTGCCTTCCAACAAGAGCTGTATCTACAGGCTTTGTTTTTCAGCTGCACACACAGCAGACTGCCAGTTCAGACTGTGCTGCCTTTGAACCCTTATATGCCATCCATGCACGCACAAGGCTTTGGTCATGTCTGGTGCACTTTTGCCAAGTCCACCAATAATCTTTCCCAAGGCTAACTTTCTACATCAGGACATGACTAATTAGAGGAGGAATGGTTAATTTATTTGTTTATTTTTATTTCTGGAAAGTATTTTCATCCTTTGTTGGATATCAAAGAAGCACACAGTCCTTTCCCCCTAGGCCTAGAAAAAGAGGTAATGAGATATTTTATTTTTATGAACAGTGCTTATTAGTGTTTTTTCCTAACCAGTCTAAGTTACACATTCAGAAGACAGTAATGTGGTAAGACTACGTTTGGCCTATGGAATATTTGCTGAACTGCTAGCACCAAAGGGAGCAACTGAGCCATATCCATGTCTTCTACAATCTTGAAGATGCTGCTATATGTAACTTTTTTGTTTATTCCACGTCCATGAAAGTGCCTGTAGATGAGAGACATAACACTATTTCAAACATCAGAGTCCTCCATGAAGACGCAGGGGCAGACATTATGTACACGTCCCAAGAGCTTGCTTGCTGACAGCCCAGAAGATTGCCAGTGTAGCCCAAAGTCAGCATTCGTTGATGTGTTTCTTCTTTGTTTTACTTTAAAAAGGATCAAACACATTGTTCTGTAAGAGAGGTTTTGATCTCTTCAGTATCTTCAAGAAAGGCTGGTCTACTCTCCCACAGAAGGAAACAAAACAGCTCATGTTCTGCATTACATGAAGCACTTGTGCAACTCTTCCTTTTCTGACCTGCTCCACAGACTGCAAGAAAAATGAAATTTAAACCCTGTTGTATTCTGCTACATTGCCATGCAGCTGGAGCCATCAGCCTGCATGTTTCCAGGACTGTAACCTGACTGAGAGTAAGCCAGATGGGTCAGATTGGCAGGAATTCCTTCAAGTAGATAAATCCCAGCATAGAAAAAAAATCCACTTGGCCCATGGCAGAAGGGGCAATCACATGCCAGCTCTCTAATTAAAATTACAGCAAGTCAAGTAGCTGATACTTTTCCCTCTCCTGGTAAGGGGGATGAGACATTGTTCACAAGGGTGTTCTGTCGTGCCTCGCTGATCAACCGGCAGGCCAAGTCCAGGAAGAGTTTTTCCACGTTGTCCGATTCTTTTGCTGATGTTTCCAGATAGTACATGTCCTGTGCTTCAGAAAACTCGGCAGCTCTTTGCTGTGAGACTTCCCGCTTATCAGCTAAATCAATCTTATTACCTGCATTGATAAAATATTTTAGAAAAGGAGTTAATTTAATTTCGAAACCAAGAGAAACTGAGGTCTATAAAGGATAAATAAGAGTTTGATTCTATATATGTCTGGACAGTGGTTTGGATATGTAACTCCTAGTGCTTGCTCTCTCCTCCAAATAATGGATTCCCTGAAACTCTCAAGTTCATTTAATATCAGCTCATATAATGAAATATGCCCTGTGAACACCCAAGCCAGTTTCCTTTAATTTAGCACCAGTGCATCTGTTTGCTGCTATCAACCAACATTAAAGGATTTCCATGCTAATATCTATTGAAAATTCTCCTGTGCTTGCTCTCAGGAGCACTTAAAACGTCAATTATAGCATATGAGACATTAAATGTGATATTAATCATGTTATTACAAGCTTTCTAAAAAGCCTGGCATGGAAGGAAGGTTCCCTATTTCAGAATAGGATTTGGCCGTGGAGGCTGGAAGAGGGGATGGGCTTGGGGCACACTTGCAGAATGAGGTGGGGTGAGAAACCAACCCTTTGGCTCACAGAGATCTGTTTAGGAGAGAGTTGATTAAAGCCTCAAGCAAGCATCTGATACGATTATACACTACTGCTGGTCACTTAACTTCAAATGTGATGTTTGTTCCATAAATTAATCTTACAACAAAGGTAACAGACCAGCACCTGCAATAACAGGCTGCTCTGACCACAGACTAGCAGGTTCAGGAGAAAACATCTCCTGGCTCCACTCCTACCAGCAGCTTTGTGAGAGCTCATAGGAGGAAAAGGTGGTGCTCCTATCAGCAAGCCTTCTCTCATTGCCTTACCCTCATCTGAGTTCTCCTTTCCCAATAAAGCACTGTCTTGGACCTACTGAATGCACTGAAGTTCCCCTTCTAAACAGATGATCACTCAAAACAAATGATTTATGGGTGTCACCATCTTCAAAGGGTGTGTTATGACTAAAGTATGATTTATATGTTGTGCTGTAGATGCTAGCAATTAACTTAATGTTCACTGAAAAAAAAAATCAATGTACATTTGTTAGTCATTTATTAATTATTTCTGCACCATTTGTACCCAGGCCATACTCATGGAGTATGAGTTTCCTGTATGGAAGCTCTATAAACCCCACAGCTCATTTGAAGTAGCACTGGGGCATGTTAAACCCAAAAGACTTTTTTTTTTTTTTTTTCCTTTAAAATACACTTTTAGACACCTCTTACAATGACCTAGATTTTTTTATTTAAATAGCAAACTTTTAAAGGTGACACTGCAGCATGAAACTTCCTAGCTTTCCCCAAGTTATTTTTCCACTGTTCTTTATATATTCTTGGACCTTTAAAAGCCAAGTCCCAGCTATCAGATGCTGAAAGCAGAGCATGGAAAAGCACTGGTAGGCAAAATAACCTTCCCCTTGCTTGTAGCAGACAGATGGCCTGAGGTCTGTTTTGCCTTGAGTTGAAGCTCTACAGATTAATATAACACTCGGTTGTTTTATTTTTAGTTTTCCTAAAGTCCATGCAAGAACATCCAGTTTTCCAGCCTGCCCCACCTATGAATGCTATGATCCACAGAACCATCATGTCCTGATGTGGTTCCCAGATCCTGACCACTTAAGACAGGACTGGTTGTCCCACACCTATGAAGCATAGCAAACTGCAGACACCACCAGCTCAAGCAGATCCTCATGTATTTGTAGAGATCTGAGCTTGGAGTCACAAGAGGAGCTGCTCTATTCTTAGCTCAGCGGTAGCTGCACCATCTACACTTCAGTCCCTTATGGTGGGAAGCATCCCCCTCTGCACACACTAGCCTTCGACCCAGAACAGGACACACTTCTGGTGGTGGCCGTGGCACCCTGAACACCCCCTTTGAGCATCCTGGGCTCTGTGCAGAGGGAATGGTCTGGGCCCAGGGCCCGGTGGCTTACCCACAAGCACGGTGATGACCTTGTTGCTGGCGTACTGCTCGATCTCGCGCAGCCACTCGGGCAGGCAGCGGAAGGACTCCTCGCAGGTGATGTCGTAGGTCAGGATCAGCGCATTGGCGCTGCGGTAGTAGCTCTGCGTGATGGACCGGAACCGCTCCTGCCCTGCTGTGTCCCAGATCTGCAGCTTTTGCCATAGCAAGGAAGGGTGGTAAAAGGAAAAAAGAAAAAAAAAGAAGTGATTTAATTTTTTAATTTGATAGCAGCACCATTTTGACCTAAAAAAATCCCCTTCAGGGTAAAACCAATGCTGGGAAAGCACTTGACTCTTCTCCCTTTGGCTTCCCTCCCCCAGCATTATTGTTTCTGTTTCTGCACTTGTGGATTGAAATGCAAGGCACAAAGTCAGCTGGCACTGCAGCCAACAGCCCTGGAAGCTGCAGGTCTGTCGGCTTCCATGCAACTTCTAGCATCTCCCTCTGCAGTGGGAAGAACTGCCAACCTGGAGGGGCTAGAAGGAGAAAGTCACTTCTCCCACCCCTGAAATTCAACAACAGCACCTGCCATTCCCAAGAAGGAATAAGAATATCTCTCTAGCTCATGGAGCTGGTTGCAGTTATCCACATACAATGCACTGATGGGTGGAAAGCACAGGGTTGAACAAGGAGCTCAGCTGAAGGCTTATCTAAGGTTTGGAACACATTTCCTCTCTATAACTTCAGCCACCTCATCCAGCTGCTCACTGTTTGCCTTCCCAACATGTAGAATTGGCTACATCACAGAATCCTAAAATGCTTTGAGTTGGAAGAGACCATCTAGTTCCAACCTCCCTGCCATGGGCAGGGACACCTTCCACCAGACCAGATTGTTCAAAACCCTATCCAGCCTGCCTTGAACTCTTCCAGGGATGGGGTATCTTCCATGTCTCTGGAAAGCCTTTTCCTGTGTCTCACCACCAACAAAGAACTCATGTATGTTTGCTAAATCTTCTGGATGCACAAAGTTAACATACATATCCCAATACAAACTACACTTATACTGGTTTTATATTTTGACCATGTGATAGTTTTTAGTGGGTCATCAAAAAGGAAGTCTAAGGAAAACATCCATGATTAACATAATTTCAAGATAAAAAGAGTATTTTTCTGCTTCAGCTTTTATTTTTTTAAAGTACCTCTCTCTGGAATATGTGGAAGGATGACTTCCAGCCAAAATCCTGTGTGCTTTGGGAAGAAAAAGGTAAAGTATTTGAGATTTTTCCACATATTTAGCGGCCTGTACAGAGAAAACCTTATTCTTGCCCAGTTCCAAAGTTAACCTATGCCAGCCACTCATCATAAATACGTTAGTTTGAAACGAGAGTTCCCAGTAGCAGCTTTTAGATGTGGGATATAATTTTTGAAAAAAAAATCCCACTTTTTCTTGCAGAGAAAGTAATTGTAGCTGGCTCACAGCTCCTGGGCACCTTTGTGCTTTAATCCCTTGGAATAGTTGTGCTTAAATGGCTGAACCTGATATCTGTAAAGTGACACATAAAACCATAAGTGAAATTACTTGTACATGAAAACCAGATAATGAATGAGTCCTCATTAAAGCAAACCAGCCTCCAAACTCTGGCAGATGGAAAGATACGGATAATTCTGTTGTTACTCAACTGTTTCCCAGGAAAAACATTTAATCCCTGTCTACTGGTTAACTCCAGCTTATATATGTTCAGCCTTTATTGAGAAGATCTCTAAATTGATAAAAACTTGATGTGAATATGTTCTGCTGTTGCTTTAATCTAAGAGACATTGAAAACAGAAGAGATTGTGCTGGGGAGAGGGCAGACGTGAGTCTACCTGTGAGCTGGGTGCAGAAGGCAGGGAAGAGCCCCCGGTCTTACAGGCACTAATAAACTCTTCCTGCACCCAAAATGCACATCTCACACTTTCCCTCACTGGTCATTTCTGACAAATAAAATATTTCACAGCAACTATTTTATTTGTACTTTTTTTTTTTTTTTCATCCACAATAACCAAAGGACAGTGTCTGACTAGACTGCAGAAAATTTAGATATTTATTTTCTTGGGGTCAGCTGATGTTTCTCACCACCCCAACATTTGCACACACATTTAGCTTTTCACCAAGTTTATATAGCACAGCCCTCTGCAGCACTGAGGATGCTTAGCTTTTACCAGCATGTCAACTGCTATGTGCTTTGCTTCAGTCTGTGGGCTCTCTTGGTACAAGTGCTGCATATATTTTTGGAGTTTATTGGAAGAAGCCAGGCAGATCAAAATCCCCTCACAACTGCACAGTGCTCTCTCAGCTCATTGGACAGCGAGCATTGGTAGCTGCTCATATCTGGAATAGCTTGCACACAGCTTTCATACTAGTGAGTTCCTCTCCACTGACTTTATAATGCTATTTTGAAAGCTAGAAAGTATTTTACCCTAGAAATCCATACTTTATTTTCAGGTCTGAAAACTCTTTTGGTAAACAGCTTTGTTCCCTCATTCTGGATCCCAGCAGACATGAAGGGGAGGCTGCCCAGCACAGAGGCAAGAGAGTCACGGCTTGGGCACTGCTAAATGAGCTAACAGCCAGAGCAGCTCTGTTCTCTGACTCATTCCTGCTTTCCCCTCTCGTTAAATGTTTATTCTCACAAGCACTGCTTACTCAAAACGTTTGGGCTACAAGACCACTGAAAGAAACCTTGTTTACCTCACAGACTCCAGAAGGCTCATTCCAATGCCCAAATGTATCATACACCAAGGCTTGGTCACAAACTGAGCTCCAGTAACTCCAATTTACTGCAATGGTGGGGGCAGGAGAGGGACTTTGGAACCTGGTATTGGCCATGTGAAATATACTGATGCACCAGCTAGCACTTGCTATGGCTCTGTGACACACAATCCTGCCCTAGGGTGATTCAGAGAGGACACTTGTATGTTCAATAGACATTTGCAGGGCAGCAGAGACTTTTCATTTAGCTTGTAGTTTCCCTGAGCCATCCTTGCCCCTCAGACAGCTCATACTGGCACAACTGCTTTCAATGAATTCTCTTAAGAACTTTGCACCCTCAGTCCAAATTAATCTTAAAACAGGATTGTATCACAGGAGCAACACTTCAAATGCAGACAAATCCTGAGGGTAAGTTCAGCAGTACAAACCCCAGACCTTGTATAAAAGTGATGTTCTAAAGGCTCGAGCAGAATTTGACAGAGAACCAGATGCTTGAAAAGGAGAAGTACCTGAAGTGGATGGAATTCATGTCCCCCAGGACTGCTTTTCTCCCTCTAATGACCAGGACAGTGTTGAGGCCGCTGATTTAAACTATGTTTAGAAGAAAGAACAAATTCCACCTCCAGTACAGTGACTGTGCTATTTACCAACTCAGATCCTCTGAGTTGCTTCACTGGAGCTGCTTCTGGCTGAAAGAAACATTGCTGCTGTCTGAGGAGCTTGGACAAGCAGCATTCATATCCTAGCCAGCCCTGCTAATGAGCACCACAACCAGCAAGCTGAGCAGCAGCACCACCTGGGCTACACGTGATCCTCACTGCCTCCCTGCCTGCTGCTCTGGCCCACTTGCACAGCCACATGCTCAGTATAGACTTGGTCTTTACCAGGTGAAAGATTTTCTACCTCTTGTCCTTCACCTCCTCGGGTGGGAAGGTCTCCTGGCAAAGCACCACCACTTCCCATAGGTTTGTAAGCTCCTCATGCAGCAGAGTCGCAGCTTGCTGCCATGACCACGGCTCTTAAAATAGGTCCTAAACTCAGCAACACAACACCCCATTTTCTTCTTAAAACCCTTCTGTGGTGCTGTGGTACAGGTTAAAAAAAAAAAAAAAAAAATCTAGGGCTGAAAATCTGCAATATGACCACTGCTTCCATCCTATCACATAAGCCTAAAAACAGGTCTCAGAGTCACATCCAACCACTGTCACACTGGTGTCACTCTTGCATTTGCTCACTATTGAGTTTGATAAAAACAGCAAGGGGAAGACTGATGCCCCTGAATTTTATGCAGGCAGAGTAAATCCAGTAGCAGCTCAGGGACCATGGACACCTTGATATTAGAGGTTCAAATAACTGTACTTTTTTCTCATCTCAGATACCACAGCAGCTCAAGTAAAACCTCTACTAATGAACAAAGTGATAGCAGCCAACATTTCTGGGCTCTGGAACCCAACCATGGACCCCATTAAAGCATAAGATTGGTCTCCAATCTTATGCTTTGTGTGTTTTGGCCCAGGCAAAGCAGCTCTCTGCCAAATGATGCTCAGGCTCAGTTTGGGAGTCAACTCAGGACAAGGACAGTTTCCCAAAATTGGGAATTTCACCCTATTTTAGAGGGTGAAAGAGTTAAAAATATGGAGAACTTTGCCCTTTGCAGTTCAACCTGTTGGCTGAAACACAAGCACTGTGACCAGCTCTTCTCCCAAATCCGTAACTTGGTGCAAGTGGAAGACGAGCCTTTGTTGTGCCACACAAGGCTAAACGTCTGTTCATCTTGGTCATCTTGGGAGCTCACAGGAGAACACCTTCCTCAAGCACATCCCAGTGGGAATGCAATTTCTGCTTACCAAAAACACAGTGAGCCGAGGCTGCCCTGAAGTGCTTCCCTCTCTACAACTTCCTGAAAGGTGGCTGTAGTCAGGTGGGGTTGGTCTCTTTCACCAGGCAGCAACTGACAGAATGAAAGGTCAGAGTCTCAAGCTGCACCAAAGGAAATACAGGCTGGATATTAGGACGAAGTTTTTCATGGAAGAGTAATAAAGTATTGGAATGCTTTGCCTGGGGAGGTGGTGGAGTCAACATCCTCGGGCATATTTTAAAAAAGACTGGATGTGGCACTCGGTGCCATGGTCTAGTTGAGGTGTTAGGGCATGGATTGGACTTGATGATCCTGGAGGTCTCTTCCAACCTAGTCATTCTGTGATTCTTTGGGCTTCCTCAATCTGAGCCAGGCATGTCCCTACTGTTTCCTAAGCAAGAACAATAGTTTTGCGAGGTGTTCCTGTTCCATTTTCTCCCCAGTAGGTTCACTGTTACAATCCTGATAGTAATGGTGGAGAAAGGCACACAGATTGTTAGACCCTGCATTGCCCAAGCCATGCCAGACAGCCCTGACCTTCCTTGAGTGTCTTCCAGCAGTGGAAGGGCTGAAACGCGAAACCTAAGCTATGGTACTGCTACATGAATTTATACTTTAAATCATCAGGCTCCTACCTTTACTTTTTCACCGTTTATCTCCACAGTTTTAATCATAAAATCAACCCCAATCGTGGCTCCTTGCCCTGGTGGGAAAAGCCCCTGGAAGAAAACAAGAGTTTGATTAAACTTATTTCTACAAGAAGACAAAAGTCTCACCAGGTACCAATCCTTACCCTTTTCCATCTTCAAAACTATTCATCCTTTGTCCTCTTCCCATAACACTTCCATCACATTTAGAGTGTTACAGTTCCCCAGCATGAAGGTTACCATAAATTCAACCCTGTTGTGTTTTCCCTGCCTTATACATTCCTACTTATGCAGCAAATCATTGACTTCAGATATAGGAACACAGGAAAAGAAAAGGAGTCAAAAAAAAGAGGGGGAAAGCCCTTCTGTACAGTTGGAAGAAGCAGGGGAAGGGTGAGGACCTTCCATCCTACTTCCCAATGCATCAAAAGATGTGTGAACATCTGTGTGGGATGAGATGTATTTGCAATCTCATGCCTTCCCTTCTCCCTCCACATCACCCTACGGCACTGACAGGCATTTCTGGAAGCTCTCAACGACGGGGTCGCATCTCTGCATACCATTTCAGGAGCAAAGCACAGAGCCAGCCATCACCAGTGCCATAGCAATGGCAAGGGACAGCACAATGCTGGTGGTGTTTGATTGCAGCACCATCAGAAAGGAGCAGCAGCAAACAAAATTAGAGCTTTTTGATTTCTGGTCTACCAAATCATGTTGATTTTGGGGCACATCCATCCCCTACAGCACCTGCGCTGCCAAAAAATAAGCAGCAGAAGTTGCCAAAGATTTTTTCTCTTAACCTTTTGGGTACAACTAGCTTTATTGCCACTGGCTGCCACACATTTTTGAAGAGCATATAAAATCACTTTAGCTTCAAAATTAAAATTAACAGTGAAGGGGAACATTGCTGACAATTCCAAATGGAGAGTGCAACCAAAACCCCACAACTTGTGCTTTATGATGCATCATGCAAAGTCTTCCCTTGCCCAGGATCACAGAGGCTATTCTGACACAAAAAGACTGGACTGACAGGTCAGGACCCAGATTATTTATTTACTAATGACAAATAACAGCAAAGGTTGAGGAGGAGATGTGCTAGTCTCATAACTGGTTCAGAACACCACCAAAACAGGAAGAGTTGTCCCAGTGGCTTTCAGAGGGGACTTTCCACCTTCAGAGAGGTGTGAGGTTTCTCCAACACAAACTCCAGAATAGGGCCATGTGCAGCATCAGATACAGATGGGCTGCTTGTGCCAGTATGTCACTGGATGTGATGTATGCACCAAGCGTGTGAACAACAACATGCTTTGGAGCTGGCAGATCATCTGCTGTGATGCTGACAGAGCCCTCAGTGCAGAGCCACAGGCTCTACACTCCCATCCCAGCGCTGCCCCCATCCCAACATTCCACAACCCAAGAGGCGGCCAGCCTTACCTGAGTGAAGCGACGGACTAAGCAGGTCTTCCCCACCCCAGCGTTGCCGATCAAAACAATTTTGAAGAGGAAATCATAATCTTCCATACTCATTTACGCAGCTGCAAGAGAGACAGAGAGCACAACACTGTGTGAACCAAGTCAATGGGGACATGCCCTTTTATCCCTGCTGAACTTTATTACTCCAAATATTCAGAACAAAGGTCTCTTGGCACGCACATGTCTCCTCAGATAAGGGAGAAGAACACTTTTCACTTGAGCCAGGGCATCCACGTAGTCAAAGTCAGCTGTTGTGAAACCTTGGCCCCATTTTGGTTCTCATGTGGTCTCACTTGGCTGCCCACAAGGTAGAGATGCTGCTTTTCAGCTTTCCAAGCAGTGCTCCACAAACCTGACACTGATTCCTAGATGTTCCCAAATGTTTGTTTTGCTTTTAACAACATCAGCTCCAAACGACAGCATAGACTTTATCACATTATATGAAGGGAACATGTAATTGACTCTTGTTAGGGAAATATCCCAAACCCCACCGTGAGCTCCTCCAGGAGCACCCTGGGTGCACACCGAGCAGGGCTTGGACACACATGAAGGCAGAACAGGTATGGGACTTCATTTTAAAACAAAAGCAGCAGTGCATGCCTTAAAATCAGAAAGGGCTCATGTGCTAAAAGGGTAGTAAAAAGTGGGGTAACAGTTTAGCTGAAGTACAAGAGGTTTTTAGAAGAGAAGAAATAATAGATGCTATTAGGAATATTACTACTCTGATAGTTTTCTTGAGTTTTGTGAGGTATCTTTAGATTGCTCAAATGGGAAGTGAACAGAGAAGAGCTTAGGAATTGTCCAGCACACTCCATGCCCCAAATCCAAGCTCCTTGGCAGGTTGCAGAGACAGATATTTCAGCAATGTCACAGGAGATGGGCAGGGAAAGTTGCCTGCATGGGGGAAGATCCACATGGCTTCCTATGCCATTCACAGCATGGGAGGACCAAACAGACAAATGCAGAGCTGAGCTGCTGACAAATGCATTTGCTGAAGTGAGCAAGTCATGAGGGATGAGCATCCACATCTCTGTCTCCAGTGCTCCCAAGGGTACTGCCAACACTGGGCCCTGAAAAGGGATCCATAACCTCCCAAGAAAGCAACAGCCAGAAAAGATTCAGCTGGAGATTTAGGAAGAAAGAAAAACCCGAAGACAAGGAAGCAAAGGACAGTGTCCAAATCCAGCTATGTCCAGGAGGATCCAGGTATTACACATGGCATCAAAGACCTGAACTCAAGATATCAGAAAAGAGACAGATTTACACTCCATCAGTTCAGATACAATGTAAGGCAAAACATCCGTACCTAATCCACCAGTACCTATAGATTAGGTAAAGAATGAGGCGATAGAGTCAAAGATGGTAAGTGTAACATAAGTAAGGGGCAGAAGGCTAGGGGATGGGGGGAAAAATGTATTATGAAAGTGCAATCCTCAATAAATCCACAAATTGCTTAGACGAGTTTTACAGAGCTGATGAAGGGAGTAAATGCAGGCTGGGTGAAACCAGCTTCGATGCTCAGTCCAGAGTCAGGGTGCTGTCTCCCACTGCCTCCAAAGCTCCTTCCTTTGGAGGGCTCACTGTGATGCACACCAGAAGGCTCCAGCTACAGGCTCCAGCCCCACCAAACAGCTGAGACAGGCTTATAGTCAAACAATCAGAGAATACAAGATAAAGCTGAGACAGTCTGCTTGTGCCTCGCGGGGGATGTTGAAACAGCTCTCCAAGCACCACCGAGGGTGGACCTGAGGGCAAAAGAGGTGGAAGACTGAGTCAGCTGCTTCATATTTATGTGCACCTTGGCCTTTCCAACACCCTAAAAAAAGGGTAACCACACCAATTAGTGACTAATGAGCTGCATCACATCAGCAGATGGTTAGTAGGAACACAGCTGAGTCACTGCATAGACGTGTCACTTCACCCAGGTCAGGGACACAGTGCAGCACAGTGCCAGCAAACAGCAGCAGCTGGAGGTGTCCCAAGGATGCTCTGACTTCACCTTGCTCCAACACACAAGCCCTTGCAGATCCTTCCTCTCTTAGTAGAGTGAAAGAGTGGGACCTGTTTTATAACAGCCAAAACAAATGTGTCCTATTTTATTTTCTGGGGTTCTTACTTTGTGTAATTGTTTCCTATCTTTGTGATTGGCTTTCTCAGAGTGGGACTGGATAACAAAAGCAGTATTAAATACACGCTGACAGTGCTCTAAAATGAAGATTAAATGTTAACATAAGGCTTCAAGGTTTCACACTAGCTTCTGCCATGTAGAAAAACGTGATCATCCACCAAAAGCTATTTCAAGACTAATGATACTCATGCAGCACTGCATAATTATTTCTGGGATTCTTCATACCCCAGAGGGGATGCTCCACCCAGAGAGATATCAGTTCCATTACGTGCACCCTAAACAATCCAAAATTCAAAATTATCTTCTTAGAAAGCTTAAAAATAAACTTTCTCTGCAGATCTTTGAGGTCAGAAATGCGAAATGGCTCAGACATACCCTAGAGTTATGTCTGATCCTCCTCATTAGGCTCTAGAACTAATCATATGTGATAATGACCCCAAACGGGAACTGAAAGACCATAAAACAAACCATGCAATGACGAGATTAAATTGAACTGAAGAGATACCACAAGACAGAGCATGGAAAGGGAGAAAGCAAAGGAAGCAGCAAGGAAGAGTGAGCAGTGCTTTGTGAGGCAGGGTGGGCAGGTGAAGCTGACCATCGCTGCCCTATCACCCCAGCTGGAGTTCCTCCCTCTGAGGGCACGCGCTGTCCTTGCCAGACACACAAACACCGCACTGGCCACGTTATGAAACCCTCTCCTACTGCACACCAAGCCTTGCAGCCAAGTGACCTTTGCTGCTGACTCAGGCTCACGCTACCCTCCCCTCTCCCCAGAGAAGATGTGTCTCAACCTCTACCCCACTTACTGCAGCTGGGGAATGTGCATCTCAGCAATACAGCACATGGAATTACATGCTTTAAAAAAACTCAAAACAAACTCAGAGCACAACTTCTCTATTTGTTTTTGTTTTCTTGGGTTTTTTGGTGTGGGTTTGGGTTTTTTCTTCGCCTCTCTTTTCTTGTGTTTGCAGGTGCAAGGCTCTGCCTTGAATCCCTGCAGTGGTTTAAAGTGTTCAGGATGCAGCTGCTGTCCCACCCTCTGGAGGAGACAAGACCCTGCAGTGAGGGCAGGAGATGGGACGCCAGTCCACGCCTTGGCCACCCCTCACCATACTCATTTAAATCACAAATACTACAGCACAGACACATGCCCTGCCATGAGATGAAGCAGGAGTAGAGTCCATCACTGGCAGCAGGGCAGAAAATTTGGTTTTACAGCTGTTTTTCCCAAGGCAGTTTATGCAGCTGGCATCCCAACCAGCCTCCGTGTGGGCTGTTCCTGCCAGCCTCACACAGGGTCAGTTTTGTGGAGTTTTATTTCATTTGTGCCACTGCTCTGTTTCACTCCATCATGTTGACCCCACACACAGTCACTCTGGAGCAAGAGGCCAGGAGAGATAAATTGAAGCAGGGCAACCACCTGGAGAGGTGATCCATCAGTGGGAATACAGCTGGAGGACTGCAGGACATGTTTAAGACTTAGCTAGTTTTCACAGATTCATAGAATCATTAAGGTTAACAGAAAAGACCTCTAAGATCATCAAGTTCAGTACTGCCAAGTTCACCATTAAAGCATTTCCCTAACTGACGCACCTACATGTTTTTCAAATGCTACCAGGGATGGTGACTCCACCACTTCCCTGAGCAGCCTGTTCCAGTGGTTCATCATCCTTTTAGTGAAGAAATTTTTCCTAATACCCAGTCTAATTCTCCCCCTCAAGTTGCAACTTGAGGCTTCCTCTCATCCTATTGCTTTCCACATGAGAGAAGAGACCAACCCCTACTTCAATACAACCTCCTCTCAGGCAGCTGTAGAATGAGAAGGTTCCCCTGAGCCTCCTTTTCTCCAGGATAAACACCCCCAGCTACTCCTCACAGGACTTGTGCTCCAGACCCCTCATCAGTACCACTTCCCTTCTCAGGACATGCTACAGAACCTCAGTGTCTCTATTTGGGCAAGACAGTGCAATAAATGCTCTCGATATTCTCCAGTTATTAATTCCAATTCAACCAAAAGACTGGTGAGATCCACCCAAACCAAAAGCACAGCAACCAGGGACTTCCACCCCTCCTCTCTCGCAAGCTTGTACAAACAAGTTCTTGCTCCTGTGGAGACACCTGAAAAGGGAATGCAGAAGCTGTGGGCTGCTTTTCCCATGCTCATGCTCAGCTGCTGTTGACCCCCAGGTCCTTTTCCACCAGGCAGATTCCAAGCCATTCTGCCCCCAGTAATGCTGCCTGGGGTTGCTGTGATCTAAGTGCGGGACCCAGCACTTGGCCTTGTTGAACCTCATACAGAAGTTCAGATCCAGCTCAGCCTCAGATCCAGCCTGTCCAGATCCCTCTGCTGAGCCTGCCTGCCATCTAGCAAATCAACATTCCCACTGCATTTGATGCAATCCACCTGACTGGCATCAGCCATCTGACTAAGGGTGGCCTTGATCCCCTCTCCAGATCACTGATAAACATATTAAACATGAGTGTCCCCAAAACTGAGCCCTTGGGAACATCCCTTGGGACCAGCTGCCAGCTGGATGTAACTGCATTCACCATCTCTCTCTGGGCCGAGCCATCCAGCCAGTTTTCCACCCAGTAAAGACCTGGATAAAAAACAAAACAGAACAAAAACAAAATTATCCACAGCTGTGAAGGTTTCTCCCCATTTAAGGATTAAGACCAAAACCATATCAAGCCAGGAATGCTGATAATTTGCACCTCAGCTTTATTCCAGCTCAAAACCTCATTACAACCTAGTGCTGCAATTAGACACAGAGAAGGATCTCCAGCCTTTTCACCTGCTGGATCTATCCAGTAGGCCAGGGCAGGTTTTAATGTATTTATACAGTTCTTAATAGACAATTATTTTCTGTTCTTCATCATCCAACAGCTATAAACAAAAATAAATTTACCCAAACATCAAGTTCAAAAAGCAGCAGTTATGTATACAGATATCATATTGATTGCATACGCCATATGAGCCACAAAATTCAAAGCTAAGACTAATATTTCAAGCAGAAAATTATTCCTCACAGGCCAGAAAATTGCAGGGAATTCAGGTCTGGACATGCTGCTGCATTACGTAACTCAGGATAAAATATTTTCGTTTCCAAAGCACCTGCCAACCCAAGCAGGCTCCTGCACTCAGCAACCACAAGCCCAGCTCATGCTCCTCTGCAAATGAGCAGGCTGGATTTCCCTCTGCCTCCTTGCCCACCTTCCTTACTCCTCGTCTCCACAGGGTTTAATTTCACTGCCATTCACACTAGAAAAATTAAGAGGGACTTAATTCCCAAGAAAGTCTGGATCATGCATGCCTCTGTGCTCATGGTGGCAAAACCACAAGTGCATGGGATGCATGCTGTTGGCATGGTGCAACATTAAAACTCCCGGAATGTCTTTTCCAAAATCAAGGGAGAAAGATTTATTGTAGGCACTTGGGGTTGCAGAGCTTGACATCTCTCAACTCCTCCCACCACACTTGCCATTGCAGGTGAGCTAAAGCCAATTGCCTATGCTCTGGCAGCCCTAAACATACCTCTTCAAGGAAGGGAGAAGGTCCCAAGAGCGCTCAATAAATCCATCCAATGCTTCCAGGAGGCATCAAGCAACTATGCACACAGTGAAGGGCGGCACAGGGCTTCCTCATGCACAGCAGACCCAGCAACACTGGCTGATGAGCTGATGATCATTCAAAAGTCTAGACACAATTTACAATGTGCATATGAAAAAAATCCCAGATTATGAAAACCTCATCTCTACCCTATATGAAGAGTTTCATGCTCTTCAATGCTTCACTCAGGATGTTTCTCGTACAGCAACCAAGCAAGCTGAGTAGGTACAAATTGTCATGTATCAGATGTATGTTTTATCCTACAGATATATTCCTATAAATAAATAAAAAGCTGAAGGGTTTTGAATCAATGACTATACAGAGTACACAGGCCTCTCCCTTACCTTCCTCACCACCATGGAAAATTTGTAGCTTATTGAGCTACTTTGCTCAGGTCATGGCTCACCCATGAGTTGGCCTCCAGGAGTTTGTGCAGGTCCTACAGAGGAACCCATTGAACAGCAATTACAGCTGCTTCACCACAGAACAAACAGGTAAATCCAGCTCCAATATCATCCCAAAGGAGAGCCTGGAGCCAGAGCTCCAGAAAACAGCATTCTCTGCTGTGGTGCTCCCACTTAACTCAAGGCACCCCGGCCTTACCCCAGCCCATGGCTGGACATCAGAGATAACTGCCTGCAGACTGCCCTCTCCATCTGCCTGCTTGGCTTAGAGGTTACAGATCTCCTGCTCAGGATCAATCCTTGGATTTTCACACAATCCAGGCATCCCCTGATGGTGAAAAGGCTTTGTATCCAGGCTCTTCACTTCTGAGAGAAGTCTTCTGGAGGGCTTTGCTACTACTGGTGTCAAGAGCAGCGTTAACACACATCATGAATCCTTTTTGGTTGGATGGTGGAAAGATGAGTTTGGGTTGGACACATCGGATCTCACGGCCACTAAAGACCCTTTGGGAGAGATCAGGCAACTCACAGCTTGCCTGGTGCAGTGTCTTCATCTAACTCTCTCACCTCCTGGAGGGAGAGGACACTCAGAGACATTTGTGCATGTCAGCGCCGGGAACAGCCATGGAAGTGCTAAATATCACAAGCAGACAGCAAGTTATATTACATCACACATATCTAAGGACTGAACTGCTAATCAATAATAATTTTCTTTGCACAGATAAACTAATCAGATTTCTGTGTTACGGAGGAATAACGAGGTACACTGAGTAGTTACAAAATGATAAATAGAAAATTAATTCTTTAGGATTAAAAAAACCCTGCTGACATGCACAGCCACAATGTCTCAATGGTGTCTGACCAAACCACATACCAGCACCCCCAGGATACACACCATCTTTGGAAGTATGAAAACTGCCTGACATTCCATTTACTGTCAAAATCTGGGTTTTCATTGCAAAAAAGTTGGTGCAATATTAACACATGCTTTTATAAACATCTTTTAAGACATGCCTGGAGATGGGAACAATACCGCACACTCAAAACAACACTCCCTTGGTCCTGGCTACATTTTAGCACATCCTGCTACCACCAAGCTGTACACTCTGCAGCAACATGTTATTGTGTGTTGAAGCAGTTACAGCCAGCACAGCAGACAGGCTGACTTCCAAGTGTGGAAAGAACTGCATTGTCAGAAATCAGCCAAAAATATGCTGTTTCATCCACTCAAGAACAATAGCCTCTTCTCAAAGTGGAAAAAAAAAACCCAACAAAATTATTTTTTAAACTACAGCCAAGAGGTAACTGAAACATATCTTGCATGGAAAAGCCAGGAAAGCTTACTAAAATAAATAAAGCTCACACACCAAGACCTGACCCACTAAAATGGAGAAACTCATCAGCAACTTATATGGATTCTGTGTCTTTAGAAACCAGGTGCAGGATCAGGCTGAACCCCAGGCATCTCCCACAAGGTTTCTGGGACAGTGCAGCTCCGAGCAGTGAGGTACAGGCTGCCAACCTCACACATAGGCAAAGCCAGTGGAGAAACAAATCCTTGGTTTAGAATAAATGCTCATGCATGTCAGATACATGAAAAGCAAAGAAGTCTCCTAATGTATTAGTTTGCTGGGCTGGCAAGGGCCTGAGTGGCATCATGATCTTACATGGAAAAGTTTTGAAACTGAGTGACAATGTTCTGCTAAAAACTTGGATTAGACAGCTTGACACCATCATTTTTGAAAATATACGAGAAAAGCTATCATAACTAAAGAATTTCAATCATGACTCAAATGAGGTTGCAAGTGCAGAATTAACACAAGTGTCACTATGCCATTTAGCAGTGGCAAAATCATAAATGTATTATGAATATGTGCCTTAGACACACTTTCATAACACAGAGTATCCAAGAAAATCTTCTTGAGTTTTAACTGCAGTGACATACCTTACTGCTGCTGACCATCTTGTTTTCATTGTGTCAGAGTCTGTGGTATGAACAAAATAAAAAAAAATCTAATAAGGTTTTATTTAGCAAGAATGGAAAAATTGCTTATTTTTTCAATTAGAAAACAATCTCTTCACTTCTGCTTAAGTAAGCTTGTGATTTACTGGGATTTATATCACTTCTCCATCAAGCCTATTAAAAGTAATAAGTAATTAAACCTCAGCTAATTGCACATTCAGGTGTCTGAGGCCTGGGCTGTGCTTGGTACCTCACAGCTTGGGCTGAGGGCTCCACACAGCCCCGTGCATGATGCTCCTCTGCCATGCCAATGCCATGCCACTGGTGATCAGGCTGTGCCAGATCAATAGTGTCCTACAGTAGCAATCAAAAAGCTAAAAATAAAAAATCATACCTGAAGTCTAAATATAGAAGATAAATATATTCCAAAATACATTTTTACATATAAAGCAATAAATATTTAAATATATATATGTTATAAATATGTAATTTAAATATTGTAACAGTAAAAAATTAGAAATACCAGCAGCAGAGGAAGAGAAAGACAAGAAAGATAAAAAACACAGATCTATACAATAGTTTAGGTTGGAAGGGAACTGTGAAAATCATCCCTGGAAGTGTTTGAGGGCAGGATGCATGATACTCTGAGTAATCTGATCTAGAGGAAAGTTCCCTGTCTATAACAGGGGAGAGGGAACCAGATGTTCTTTAAAGTCCCTTCCAACCTAAGCCATTTCAGGATTCTATAATAACACTTCACTGAGAGAAGCTCAACCCCTAACCAGCTCCTCTCATACATTTTATTACAGCATGAAGTGCTGTGAAGCAGCCTCCTCAAGACAACTGCTTAAAGGAACTTTACCCAGGAATAATACCCCAAAATTATCAGGGCATTAATTGGTAAAGTTCAAGCAACCCATCTTAAGTCAGTCATTTGCATTTGGGTTACAGGGGCAGCTTCCTACTCGTGACTCAAGAAGGTGGCTGTCACTCCCAGGAAATCTTCAGGTGTGCCCCTAATTCAAGGGCAACCTACCCCTCCAGAGGTGGATTGTTAAGAGAAAGGAGTTCTTTGTTGTGGTTATTTTTCAAGTTACACGAGGAAATAAAGAAGAGACCCTGTGTTTCAGCTGGAGGCTCCCTCTTCACAAGCACACGTGCAACATCGTATGTGAGTGATCTGTGAGCTGTGCATCACACACAATAGGAAAGGTAGCACTTTGCCATAGAACACTTGCATTTTGGAAGGATTTTTGCTTCTGTTATGCCTTTTAAGGGAAGGTTTCTTATCTAGAAGTGATAGTGGTTTTGAATATGAAGTGATAGGAAGGAGGAATAAAATACAGTTGAGTGCTACAGGCTTTTGCCTCCAGACATGAGCTTGGAATCCCAGACCAGGGGACCCTCTCTGCCACTAAAGTCAGTTTGGGGTGATAAGTTCTGACCTATTCCTAGGCTGATTATTGCCCCAGTGGTCCTCAATTTACCACCTCCTGTTTCCAAACAGGAAGCACATTTTACCTGTACCAGGCATGCTCATGAACACAATGCTTCAGCTTCCTAATGGAACTACACTATCACCTCGAGCATTGCATGTGACCTCTAAGTTTTCCCCTCTAAAAATGGTCTCATCAGATGGAAACCCCTCAGCTGGGATCAACCATCCTGCCTGGCAAGTGACTGATCTGGCAGGGAATATTCTTTGCATTTCTGCAAAGCAACACTGTGGTACAGCTTTAACTGTGAGTATCTGCCAGAGCAGCAGATGTTTCAAGAAAACAAATTGTTCAGAGAGGGAAGAAAGTAGAAACAATAGAGACTTGGGTGTAGCTTCAGGACTGGCTTAAGAAGATGTTTCCAAAGGGAAGGCTTCCAGCCTGCCTGCTCCAGACAGCTGCAGGAGGGGCCCAATCCAGATGGGGAAAAAGAAATTGGAGGGTGGGACAGCAGAATTAGATTTTGCAGCCTGGGTTACAGAATTTAATTTCGTAAAGAAATATGTTTACTAGTTTGAGTATCTCAGTAACAGTAACTCAGTATCATGGTTTCTAAGTAAGACTTTTACAAGGATATCAGAGGTCTCTTCAGAAGGTAAGGAACAGTATTCATGTTTTGGTTACATTTTAGCTCACACACTAAGACATAGCCTATTTTCAGTTCCCCTTATAGTTTCAGGTAGTTACAGTACTTTTTATTTACCGTAAACCAGTGCAAACGTACAGTTAGTCTTCTAGAGCAACTATCCGCTGTTAAAACCTCATCTCAGCTTGGGCCAGATGCAATTCAAGAAACTGCAGGGGGTAAATTTGGCATTAAAACAAATTCTTAAACACAAGAGGGCAGCTCTTTAGCAGAAGCTTTCTGTTCCAGGCCTCCTACCACTGCAGGGACATCAGTCAAACAGCTCACCCAGAAGTAAAATATCTGAAAATATTCTTTCAAAAATTGTGTTCCAAGGTCATTGAGATTTATAGTTTAGAGCTGATGCAACAAGCAGTGCCTTGAGGACTAAGCAGGCAGGGCCCCACAAAACCAAGCATCACGTGTGCATGCACACACAAATTAAACAATGGCACTGGCCACAGCAGCTCTCCGGCCCTGATAAATCATGTCTCCACCTCTGCACACCTCTACATCCAGCTAAGCTACTCCCCAACTCCAGCCACATGGGCTAATAAATTATTACAGAGATCTGCAGAGAAAGATTTGCATTTGGAGAGAAGGTGAAGGCACAACTGCAGCTTCTGCGGCACCAATATTCACCATTCTGATGTCAACGACCAGCAACCCTGTGACATAGCCCAAGATCTCCCAAAGAATGGTACTTTCGTTCAAAAATACGTTCCCATCTCTCACTGCTCTTCCAGTACAGACATAGAATTACTATGATATAGATAATTAGAGATATTAGCACACAGATTTTTATTTTTTTTCCTGTACTACTACTATCTCCGGGCAGCAGCCCTCTGAAGTTTTTACCTCTTTGGGACCAAGATTAGGAAACAAAGTTACTTCCTCTTGCTTACTTAAAGCAAGCAGCAGCCAGTCCTTCCTAGGCACTAGTGCCAACATGACGTGTACAGCCTGGGCAGTGCTGCCAGCGGGACAAGGACCTTCGCACTCGCAGCTGCATGGTCATGGGGACACCACTTGGCACGTCAGCACTGTGTTTCTGAACACCTATTTTTATTCCTTAGCAACAGAGCAGCTTCTGGGGTTGAGCTTTGAGCTCGTGGGGCTTTTTTTTGTGTGTGTGTTGAATCTATATTTGGCACCCTGAGGAAATTCCTAAATAGAAGACAGCAATTTTTAAAAGAGAGGATAAATGCTGGCACTCAGCTTTGCTGACAGCAACACCACCAGCAGGCTCTTAGTTAGCATGAAGTGCTCAGACCTAGAGCCAAGGGAAGCTCTCACATGGACCAAGCATCAAGAGTCACATCCCTCTCACTTTCTACCTTTGCAAAGCCTTGCCCTGGCAGAAGAACAGGAAAAGATTTATTGGCTCATAAAGTCTCTAAGCCATTTGTATCCTGTGTAAACCAACATCTCCAAGGCTCTGAACCTCATCACTGCTCAGCAGCATTGACGTGTCCCACAATAATTTTTGTCCTGTGGGAGACAGTGCTATTGCTGAATGGTCCTGTCTCAAAGGGAGAGAAGAGCAGAGGGGGAAAAACTTCAGTATAATGCAGCAATTCTGAACTGAGATGTCGTCCTTACCACAAATCATGGAAATATCAATATCTCCAGCTCTCTACAGCTCTTAAAAAAAATCATGCAAATTAAATCCTGACTAATCTACATGAGAATAGCAAACAACACCTGATGTTTCCCAACTGTTTGCAACATGGCCTTAAAAAAATTTTAGAAAAAGATTTAATCATAGGAAGGATAAAGATATCACATGGCTTGGCAGCTTCATCGGTTGTCATGGCAAATGAAAATCCCTGACTCTCCAACTTGCCTGTTTTAGAGCAAAGGAAACAACAAAAATGCCCTTTTTTATGACTAGAAAGGAATGTTTTCCTAATAATCACTCATGGACCCACTGCACATTAGATATAAACAGCTGCTCCTTCCCAGGGAAAATGTTTGCTGTTTCTTACTGAGCAGCTCTTGGGGATCCAGGCAATTCAGCCCCAGCAGACATTCAGGCGCGCGTAATGAAAATCATGTGCTCTTGGATGTGGTGACTTCTTGCCTGCCAAAGGGAGCCTGAACTAGCTGCAAGGGGGGTCTCAGCTCCATGAAGGCTCAGCAACCAGCTTCCAGGGGAGGTTGCTAGCCCAGCATGGCCAGGAGAAGCTGGCAGCAGTGTGAGCCCCCTCTGCTCCCACACTCAGCATCACCGTTCCATTTCTCACCACATTTCCAACAATGGGTGTGTTTTCCTGTGTTCTCAAAGCAAGCCAGACCATGGATCCGTGTGTGAGTTTTAATCTGCCAGACAGGTACCAGCAGCAAACACACCCCAGTGCTCCCACCCAGGCAATCCAAAGCACCTTGCCCCCTGCCTGCATGACCACATCACACATCCTTCATTACAGAATATTTTCTAAATATAGGGAGATAATTTGGCTGTAACTTCAAAAGCAGGTCCCCAGAGAGCCTGCTCCTTCCAGTCACACTGCCTTTTGTTTTTGGCTGCATGCTAAAAATCTGGGAAGCTGAGGAGATCCTTACATCAGATTTACATCACTCATTTCACTACCAGATATTGGTTCATCGGTTTGAGTCCAGTCCTTTCCTTCCTGCAAATCACTCTCCACTCCTGCACTTCAGTGCAATACTCTCGTCTAGAAGGAACAACAGGACCCTAAGGAATAATGTTGATTGCACAGTGTGGTAAGCAGTGCTCCTCTGAGGGTTAGGTTTATTTCAACACCCTCATCCACTGTGATTGCATGTGGGAAGCAGAAGTTGCACCACCACGGATGGGCAGCTGGCTGGAAAGCAGCCCCTTCTCTAAGGAAAGCCACAAGCTCTTTCCCATATCTTCCTGCAAAAGCAGCTGTGTACTAAACTGCACAACTGCACTCCAACATTGGCTGTGTGTGTACACCGAGGGCCATGCCTGCCCAAAGTCTCTGGCCTCAGGGAGTTTGCACTGCAGAACCTTGATCGCAACAGCAAACCCATGCTCCTGCACAAACCTCGTCCATAATCAGGGATGCCCATACAGATTAGCTAAGGATAATGAGATAATACACAGAAAACTAATTTGGATCCGTTATCTTTTGGATATGAGGCAGAAGGAAAGCAAGCCATCGCTGTCCTCACTCCACGGCCAGGCTGCGCCTGCAGGACCGCGGGTGAGCCACCCACCTTCATTTCCAGGCTGCAAGTACCAAAATGAGGTCACTTTGTATCAAGAACGAGATAAATACATCTCCACAATAACTTCAGCTGCAACACTGAATTGTATCGCAAGCCTCTCGCATTAACCCTTACACCCCAAGGACACGGAACATTCAGGTTACTGAAGTTACTCGGAATGCATTCACAAGCCAAGGGAGAGAAGAACTCGGCTCTTTCACGCATCCAATCAGGCAAATACACACAAGGAGGACTGCAGCCTGACTACCCCTCACCACACTGGTCCTGCAGCATGCCCTCCCTGCAAGGGTTCCTGGCTGGCACACTCAGTCCCCCGGTGGTTCAAGGTCCAGAGTGTTTCTGGACTGCTGTGGACATGGGTGGTTGTGGGAAAGAGTGGACAAGGGAGAGAGCACAGGCCAAAGGGGAATTTGAAGGCATGCTGCAAAAGAAAAAGGGAAACAGAAAACTAAAAACAAGCAAGACTAGTTCTCTTTGGGTATTACAGAAAAACAGGCTGGCACTGTTGGACACCACACAGTTTTACAGCTTTAAGTTGAAAAGATGTGACAGAGCAAATATTTTCCATCCCGACTGGGAGATTTAGTAGTAGTCTCAAGGTTACAGCTAGTTACAGTCAAGTGTTCAAGATCTTGACACACAATCCCAAGAAAAAAAGTGTTTCAGTCACAAAAAAAGACTTCATTTTCAGCTTCTCAAATACATATATACTTAAACGTTTTCCTTTAGGATAGAGTAGACAATTGAATTGGTATGAGGCAGACAGACTGTGCTTATGAGGGTAAGGCACATTTCACATTTGTTCATCCCTTGCATTTTCCCAGTTTTGCACAAAACTATTTGGATTAGCACCATTTGTTCTTTAAAAAAATGGGCAGTCTACCCAAAAATACAACTTGTAATTCAAAACTTAACATAAGGCATTTTTATTTAGCAAAATAAAGAACTCCCTCACATCATGTTTCAGTTTGCCATTTATCCCCTCAAACACAAGCACAGCCTTGCTGCCCTCCAGCACAGCACTCTCCCACCAAGTATAAAGCAATGTACAAACAACAGCTCCTATTGCACAGCAAATTGTCATGAGTTCTAAAGAGATTTCATGTCTAACAGAGTCGGTGAAAAGCAAAGACAAGTCTTCTGTAGGAGCTCTATATTTATTTCCAGTTGCTACTATATGCTTCTTCTGTGACTGAAATCAGATATCCAGATGAAAGAATAGATTTTTTCCTTTTTTGGTGCATATTTATCCTCTTAGCAGGTAAAAGAGGTGAAGACCAAAACCACAAGTCAGAATATAAGAAGATTTTTGGCTCTGCTGATGACTGCTTGCAGGAAAGGTCCTATATGGCATTTGGATTTTATACTTTCCAAGGCAACAGTCATCATCACTGCCCTGAAATGGCACTGCAAGCCCAAATCCACCCATCCTGCAAAGCTCTGTGCAAGGAACTTGAACAAAAGCATTATCTTAAGTCTTAATTTTCAGAGCAGATTTATAAAAAGTCACTGGTTTTCTCTCTGAAAATAGAGGGTTTATGCCTTGCACAATTTTATTTCAGTCAGCTAACTGCAGCAAGAACATAAGGACTCCAGCTCTGAACCACCTTTTCAAACTACTCTCTCCTCCAACCTATTTAGCTTCTCTTCAAAGGAAAGAAAAGGTTCCTCTTAACATGTGCTGCTGCTCCCTTGTAACTTAAGCTCCTCAGTGTCTCTGCAATGGTCATGTGCACAACAACTGAAACTCAGGAAACTTGAACTACTGGATGTATGTATGATAAAAAGCAAAAGAGAAGCTGCTGTGGTGGTGAAGAATCCAGGCTGGGTAACAAGGCTTGTAAAACTGGCTTCATCTGGACTAGGATATTTGCTTAGCTGGCAGTACTCTCAATTGCTATAGATGATGATGAACAGAAACATGCTACAGCTGTAAAAATCTAGGTTTAAAGGTGGGGGGAAAAAAAAGGTGTTTTTAAAGAAACCATGAGGCAATTTTAGGTTATTATTATAAAAGGAAGAAGTAAGATTTATAGGTTGAAAACACAGGGGAAACAGGAAGAACAGAAGAAGAGTGGATAAATCTGGGCTAAGGATGTCTAGGCAGATGCTGCTGGAGCACCAAGGCATGAGCCCAGCCAGCTGCACTGCCGAGAGGAGCAGCCCTGCCTAGCACAGCAAAAAAGGGCAGGAAAAACACTACCCAGAGGGAAAGGTGGGAAGAGCAAATGGCAAAAAACTATCCCTAACTCTGGAATGACACCTGCCAGCTACCTACACAGATAAAAGCCACGGGGTTATCTCTGCCAAAAGTTAGAACACCCTCTGCTTTTAAAATTGCAAAGGAGGTGCATAACCTGGAAAGACTGTGTTGGATCTGGGAATCTGAATTCAAACCCTGAGTATAAATCAGGTTCCAGTGCCAGCCTGAACAACAGTCACTACAGTAACAATCCACCAGTAACAGAACATGCATTTCTAAGTCACAAATAGGCTTTTGATTCACTGTCAAAAGCACCAAATCCATGACAATTGGGGAATATTAGGCATTAAAGGTCAAGTATACCATTTGTGGTGCAATGCAATGGGACAGGTTTGATTATGGGTTTGGCACAGTGATGTAGGTGGGCCTGGGGCAAAGTCAAGTGTTCCACATCCAAAAAAAGTCTATGTAGCATTTGGAGCGAAAAACTTCACCTCCAGTGGAGAGATACAAGTTTTCACCGTGGGCTTGCTAACCCCATACTTTGGTTCACAGCTCTGTTGATGCCACTCAGCAGGCACCTCACATACTGCCAGAAGTTACAGTCAGCAGCTCCAAGTGCTCCCTGAAACCGATTTGGGTCTCTTTTCTATGCACCTGATAACCCCTTCTCTCCCTTCCCACAAAACGGGGCAAGAGCCAACCAAGACTTCCCAGGCACCATACAAGAGTTGCAGATAATGGGAGTCACATGGAAAGCACTGTTTGCGTTTTTTTTTTTGTTTTTTTTTTTTTTTTTTTTTTTTTTTTATATTTATTACACTTCAGCAGACAGTGAAGACAGTGAATGTTTTTTGGACTAGGACTGTGTCCATTCATTCATGTCTGCCCCAAAGCCAGCAAAATAAAGTCCCAGCATGGTTACAAACATCATTCCCTTCACGCTCAACACAAATACACTCTTGGACAGATCCAGAACCTGGTGGTGATAAGCACATAGGAATTAGGAAGGCACAATTAAACATGTAATATTGAATAAAAGTAAATTATTACTTCACTCATTACAACAACCAATGCTGAACACAAAACTAAGTCAAACGTTAGCTGGGCTATTTAATAGCATCTCAGGAGTGTTGCAGACCCTATATGGGTGGGGTCTCTGCTCTACACACTTGTTCGACTCTTCTGTTTGGTTATTTTCTCCTTGTTGGTACCTCCCTATGCATGACAAGAGTTTTTTTTATACCAGGTTGTACAGAAGGTTGTATGGACTCCAACAACATGTGAGTTATGCTTTGAGAGAATATACCACATTTTTTTGGTCTATCACATCAAAAGAAGCCTGTGGCATTTTTAAAAGGTTGGAGTAAAGTCAAAAGCTTCACTCGACATTTAACTATTGTGAGCACATCTTCCACCTCACACCTACCCCCTTGTACATCCTTTAAATTTTAAAGGGAGAGCAAGTTGCTCATAAACAGTATGTACGTATTCCCCTTTCCTCATCATTAACAGTAACTGCAAGCTTGTATCATAATAAAACTTGAATTTGAGGCTGATGGCCTGGCTATAGTCTGTGCTATAGAAAAATTACTAAGAATTCTTGTCCATCTTTGAGCGCTCTACACAGAGGCAAAATAGGGAAAAAGTAACAGATCAGGTGACTTGTCCAAAGAGAGAAACTCAGGAATAGCCCCATGTAAACCAGACCTATGCCTCATACTGTCTTTGTTGAACTATTTTACCTCTCTAGCCTCCTTCCCCACTGGCATCTCCAACTCTGCTTTGCTTTTTTTACTATCATAGATAAGTATCTTTTTATTCTGCAGTCACAATACCCACCTTCCTCTACCCTGGTATCATGCTCTCTATGTGCATTTCTGTTTTTGTCTCCCAAGGAAGTTGTAATAGGGCTGGTATTTTTCTATGGGAACTATTTTTGTACCATATTCAGGAAACTTCCACTTAAAACTAAGTTTTATATAAAGCTATAGCTACCACATTAAAGAAGACAATACATTCTTCTACTTTCTCTTCCCACTCATTCCTAGGTGCTGGAGGACAGGCCATCCATGATGGCCCAGTCTTTCTTCACCATTTCTCCACACAGACAGGCCACATCCCATTGCTCTGCAACTGTCCAAATTCTCTCATGGCCACTAATGCCTTAGTGCCACCTCTGTTCCCAGACTTGAACAGAAACGCTTTCTATCCTAATTTAATGTTCTATGTGAAGCAACTAAACTGGTTGATGAGGTTCTCAAGTAGCTGATACTTACCTAAGAAGAGTTCAGATTTCCAGCTTAAAACAGACACCACCCTCTCCTCCCTTGGCTCACAGAACAACCCTTCTCCTCCCAACCAAAGCCTTGCCAACCTGCACCTTTGCTATTGACACAGACCATTCGTATGAAGAACTGGTTTAATCTCAGCTGACAAGAAAGTTATTTTCAGCAGAAGTACAGCAGTGAAGCCTTCTTTAAAAAAAAAAAAAATCCTGTTAAAGCACAATTTGCCCAATTTGTATCTTCAGGGCTTCCAGTTTTTCATCTTTCTATGGCTCCAACTCCTTGTTATTACTTTTCACATTCATTTTACAGCCTAGCCCACATCCCACTAATTATCCTCAAAGCAAAAGCAGACCTGTCAGCCATAGTGTCTCTCACAGCTGGTCAGGTCCCCTTGAAAACCTCACTGAGCTTTCCCCTGCTCAAAAATACTGCTGCATTATCTGGCCCTTCCTTACCTCTTAGTGATCATAAGCTGCAGTCGCTCACCAGAAAGCACTGAGCTCTGCCAGGTGGAAAGTGCATTTTGCCACTGACAGTACTGTGGGTGCAATGATGGCCCATGAGACACTGCAGCAATGTACAGTGGCAGGAGGCAGAAGGAATCTCACTTGAGCAGTCACTCTTAATTTAAAGTCGGAGGTCTCCCCTCTTGAGGCTTAGCCAACTGTTCCTAAATGGAAATGTTAGGCTGTTACGCCCACATCACTCATTTTCCTCCAGGTCTGACTTACAGAGAATAGCAGTTCCTCTTGGATCCATCAGGCTGAGAGGTCATGGTGAGATGAAAGCACATGGCTTGCATTTCTTGCAAACAGGAGGAGAGTAGGGAATTATGAAGGATTTGAAATGTGACACAAGACGCATTTTTGATATTTACAGGGACTTTTGTGACTTCAGGAGGGGCCCTTCCCACACAAAAGCAGAAGTGTGATGGAAAGTCAACTTTCCCAGGAAAAGCCAAAATAGCTGTTATGAGCCTGTTCTCTGCAAGGGGACAAACAACCTCAATCACACACTGAGGCACATCAGAACCCTCTTCAGGCTTAGGATAAAATCACAGATGTTCTTTTTAAAACTAGAAGTTGGAGAGTAAAATGTCAGCCTTGGACAAAGCCCTCAAATGCCAAACAATCTTCACATCTCCTGTACATGAGAAAGCCAGTGAGTTTCAGCACACAGCTTTTCCCAACATATCTCTGTATATCACAACACATATTAAGACTCAATTATTACATCCCCCTTTCAAAAGGGCACACAAGTTATAAGCACTTTCTTCTTTCCTGAGAAGACAGATGCTGATTACAGGAAGGAGTTCTCTGTAACAATTCTCTTCCTAAACCATACCAATTGTCTTGCCCATTTGAAAGATGCATCTGCTGTATCAGAAGAAAAAAAGACCCTTATTATTACCAACATCTGAACCACTAACCATCAAAATTATTTGCTTACTGGGCACGTTACTTTTTCTGCATAGCACTGCTTGAATCCCTGTAGCACCTTCCCAGACAAAGTGCCATTAACATGCAAATGAAAAGTTCACACTCCTCCTTGAGATGGTACACAATTACAGTCATAAGCTAAGGTAATGAAAGGCTCAAAACAAGACAGGTTGGTTACACATGTCACAGCACTGCTTGCAAATCATTCTCTCCTCTAATTACCACAGCATTTCCAGGAGGAATCGATTACAGCAATATGGATGAATGGGATCCTAAAACTGAAAAATGTACTGAATTAAACATTAATGCACTCATTGACTGTTATCAATATATATATATTTAATGGTATGGCCTAGGAAAATACAGAACTAAATATCTAGAAAGACCAGAATCTTGGACACTGAGGCCTTAAAATAGTTCCAGCAACAGAATATAGCAAAAACATAAATTCATCCACCAGACTATAATTACACATTGCGTTTTGTTTTTGTTGTAAAGATTGGTGTAAGCCTATAGCCAGGCAGAAAGCCAAGCCACAAACTGTGCTCTATTGACTGCTGAGGTCTCCATTAGGTGCTCCAACAGAAATACTCATTTGCCCAGACCAAGCCTAAACATGATATAGTGCAACCTCTACTCCATGCCAGGGAATCTTTGGATGAGTACTACCAAACAAGCATCTAAATTCGAAAAGCTCCCTACTCCTCAAAGCATTATACACACTTTAGCCCAGTTTACTAAGGAAAACAAGCTTTTTCAATCATCTAACCAGGCCAATAGGCTCAGAAGTTACTGAAGGAAAGAGTGGCTCAGCAAAATTATAAAGAAAGATATCATTGCTACAATTCTTTTGATCCCCAGGTGGCTGGGGGGAGCCCAAAATCAGCATCCACACTGTCACTGGGCGGACCTCTGATCATTGGGCTGACCTCTGCTCTTGCCATTTTTTGTTTGGATACAGTTGTCTGGATATTCAGGACACTGGTGCCTATCAACCAAGAGCACACGTGCAGCCATGAATTTCTTCTCCAACAGCTTCCAGTTCTAGCTATTCATTTATGTTATCTGGTTTCTGGAACTCCACCTGCTACTTCTGAGCCCTTGAAGATGCAGCACTCAGCTACCAGAGTTGAAAGTGCTCAAAACCTTTCTAAAAGAGATGCTCCTGCATGGGACAGAAAAGCTGAACCACTCCTTTATTAATAAGTGATTTGACACCTTGAGCCCTGTGCCTAGTTCCATTAAAACAATAACTTGTCTGGCAGATTATATCATACATGATTGCATTATATCATACATGTTTTATCTTACCCACCTTTGAGGAACTAACCAAAATGACCCACTTCTGTCTCTATCTCTCTCCAATGATGGTGTCTGGGACCTAAAATAACAATAATGTTATTTAGACAAAGCAACTTGGGCACCTATGATTCAGGGGAAGAAGCCAAGGCTCCACTATTCAGTGAACAAACCCAACTGAAGGCAATAAATTCTAAGCCAACATCTTTCCAAAGTTATTTACACTTTCTAAAAGGATTCAGGGTTAATGGGACATCAGCTTAAGAGTAAAAAGGGTATGCTTTCAAATCTCTTGGCTTATATATATACAGGCAAGCTCCAAGAAACTGTGCCTTTTGCCTCTGCAAGAGAAGGACATCACAGAGCCAGTCACACCAGCCTGAGGACATACTGAAAAAACATTACTGCATCCCAGTATTTGAATTAAGACATCCAGGAACACACGTGCTCTGCATGAAAAGAAAACCCTGGTTGGTAGCAGGGCTTGTTCTGCTCAACTTAAACTGAACAAGTATCACAACATCATGAGGCTGCAACAAAAACGCCACCATTCACATGAGAGTCACTTAATCTATAAGAATCAATCATGTCAAAGATAAGAATCAGAATTCAGGTAGTGGCTGCTCCTTTTCTTACTTCTGTCCTTATGTCACCTCCAACACTTGCAGAATACCTTTTCTTCCTTGCTATCCCCTCATATCCAGCTGCACTGCAACATCCATCACACAGCACCTCCCTGATAGCTGGTAGCTGCTAAGGCAATATTTACACTATGGCTTGCATTGCAGTTTATAAAATTCTTTGGAGCTCTTCCAAAGAGAAAGCCCCACATAAATCAAAGTTATTAGTGTCATCTACAGGCTAAGTCCAGTGAAGAATTTGCTAGAGCTCATTGTGGAGACTGCAGATCTTTGAAATACCAATCAATGTGCAGCAGAGGGGCTGAGTAATAAACTTCATTAGCATTGCTGGTAACACTTTTCTTCAGTGGCATACAATAAATCACTGATGAATATTCAAGGCATCCCTCTGAGGTTATCTCAATTTTATGCATGGAGGCAACCAAGAAAAAGTTCAGAAGGAACTTGCCTATAAACACAAGAGAGATGCAGAATTCAGTTGTCTTACCTTCAAAGTACAAAATATGTAATTTCTAGAGGAAACTATGAATTATATAAATTGATTCGCAATGAAAGTAAGGAGACTGTGTTTCCCCAGAACTACTAATGGGTAATTCCCACCCAAGTTAAAGCACTGGTTACTCACATTACACTAACACATACAGACTGCAGAAAACTGCAGATTTTTCACTGTAGAAAGTGGGGGCTAACAGACAGAAGTTCTATCCCAAAGACCTTATCATGGATAATAAAACTCAATCTATACACAAAATACAGGAGCAGTCATAAAGAGATTAATGACTCAAAAACTGCATCAGAGGAAGAACAAGAAATGGATCAACCCTCCGGAGTTTCAGACAGACATCAATAAATTCATTAGCTAAGCAGCACCCAGGAGATATTTTTAAAACCTTTCCCTGTATCTCCAAGAACTGATGTCATCAAGAAAAACGAGAAATATTGTGAGAGATGTGCTAACAAGATGGAAAGAATTTTTATGTAGTTTCACACATTTTCCAGCAAGAAGCCTGACATTTAAGCAGGATGACCTGGTTACTCGTGGCTACTCCACAAACTGATGCACCACGCTCACCCCCGCAATGACTGACAGCTGCAGTAAACAAACAATCATTCACACCAGGTTCTTCTTCCCTGTGGTGACAGCTTTTGCAAAACTGCAGAACCTAATGAGATACTTTATTTAATATTTATTTCATAATCAGCCTCATTTATTCTAACAGAATTAGCTTCAGCCCACAATGAATGTTTTCCTCGGTTATTTCATTGTGTAAATCAATACTCAATTTATTTTTAATTTCTTCAGTTGCAAGTTCTTAACTAGGGGGGATTTGTTTTAAACATGCCTTTATTTATTATTATTAAATACCAGCTAACCACCCACATGGCTGGAAAATTAATCAGCCTGAGGATGCTACCCCAAAAAGTTAACCTAGCAAAAAATATTAGTTTTAAGACAGACTTAGCCAAGCAGTTTCCCAATCCAGAGGCACAACTGATCAGAGACAACACTGATATAAATGTGACGGCCTTTGACAAAGGGCTGAACGTTGACAATGAGCAAGGTAAAGTTAGTCATGATGGAGGCACACATAAAGGCCAGGCAGCAGCTTGAGAAGGAGCTTTAGAAGTTCCCCATATTACATTCACATCTTCAGTAGAAAATTCAGGAATGTATAACAACCATGTATAATGGCAGAGGACAGGGCAATCTCAAGCATCTCCAGCACAGGGATGTCCAGTGTGACCCAGCAGACACTTCTCATAAGCCATGCTTTTGAAGACAATTTTGTCAGCGCTTCCTAGTGAAGCATAGGAACCACTAACCCACACAACTAAGTGCAAGCACACACAGACGCAGCTTTCCTTCGGAACTGTGACAACAGAATTGCTACTTCAAAGAAAAGGAAAAAAAAATATTTCCTAGTAGAGAGAAACACTCTAAGTAGCAAAAGTCATTTACAAACATTATGGAAATACCGAGAAGTACCTCAGGAACATGATATGGATACATTTAAGTTTATTTTCCAGTTTTGGGTGATTACCAAAAGAGACAGAGTTTGGAGTTAACAACTGCTAAAAAACACTGATTGTTTCTGCACTGAACATACCCTACATCCCTGCACAAGGTGTTCAGGGCATGCCAGCCGCAGGTCACAACATAAGACAAGACTTCACTTGTGCAGATCCCACAAAGCAGTTCCACCCAAGTCCTATGCTCATGCTTCCTTCTCCCAAATAGGTCGAGCAGAAATCCACTAGCCATCCATTAGTTAAGAGCTCAACTTTAGACTCCTATTTGCCTGCTGAAATTAAAAAGTTAGAAGAAACCTGTTTATCTCGGGGTTTTCTCTGTGTGCACAAACACATCAATCCAAGCAAAATGCCACTACCGCGTTTTAGAAATGTGAATACTGCTGACATGAAGGGAATGGGCACAGTTCCCTTTTTAGAAGGAACAAATTGTTCAGAACAAGGACAAATGAAATAGAGAAATCAGGCACCAACTCTGCTTCTACAGTTTCAAGCTGCTGGTACATGTAAGTCTGACAGTGTTTATATGTTTGTTTTTTTCAATAGACCCAACATTGTTCAAGTACCCCCTCATAAGTACCTAATGTTCTCAAGAGCAAATATTTACAGTAAGGATTTTTATATTTCTATATGTGAGAAATTAGAGGGTACCACAATCTTCTGTTGGCTACAGACAGGAGACAGCTACTGCCAACAAGGCTGGAGTAATTGTAATGGTGCAGATACTCACTGCACTTGAGAGTATTTTAGACAGAAAACATGAAATTAGCTGCAAACTGTGTCAAAACATCCCCTTCAGAGTAAAAGCACTTTCTGTAATTATGACACAGGAAAAAGGATTACAGAGAAGAACAGCAGAGCCCAGAGCCATTATCACAGGTTGAATTTGCTGCTACATCTCCAGTGAACCCAATACTGACTGTTCTGACATCCTCAGCAGTCCATAGATATATGAAAATCCCAAACCTGCCCTTTGTGACAGTTTGAGATTTCTCCAGTCTTTGCAGGAGTTTAAATTACCACAAGTAATTACCTGTATTTATACCTTCTCTCCACAGGACATGTTGCACTGTGAACATTAGAGGGGATAAGAATAAGAAGGCTAATGTTATTTCTCTTAACCTTCTTCTCAATATGCAAAAATGAACTGACACCCCCACAGCAATTGCAGGCTACCTGATTCTCACCTCTAAAGATTACTCATCGAAGGATGGAATACTCTGATGTTTCCAGGGGACTAGCAGGGATATCAAATGAGCCAGGAAAGCTTTTTCAAGCCTACATTTACTTTTCAGGTATTTGTGTTAATAGCTGTAAAACAGGAACAATAGAAAAATAATATTTTTTTCCAAGTGGCAGTTGTCCTCTCTCTCAGTTAATCAAGTTCAATAGGTATTATAACAAAGTCTCAATCTCCAGTGTTGGAGAAGAAGGAATTTACAACTCCCTTGTACCATCAGAAAGCAACTGGAAAATAAGACCACACAGTATGGAGATGCCATAGTGGATTTCTTGGTGTCAATTCATGTTATACAAGGTTGCCTTACCATGTTTTTAAGTCAGGACATTATTTTCAGTAAATATTCCCATGCAACCCCAACTGTCATGAAAACACCACTCTTTAGGCTCCAGAAGCACCATGAAGAAATTCTCACTAATTATACACAAATCTGGCTTTCTTTAAAAACTTGTTAGATGAAAAGCTTTGACTGATCTATTTTCCATTTCTCTGAGTTTGGGCAATGAAATTTAAATCACAGAGAAGTGCTAATGATTATTTTTCAAGTCCGCTTTTCATTACTGAAAGCATTCTTTGTAACATAGCAAATGTGAAATCTCTTTTCTAATCCTGGCAATCCTTTAAGTTTTCTTTGATTGGTTGTAAATCTGAATGCTGGTGTTCACATCTCAACTAAGACCCTATGTCCCAAGCATGGATCTGGGATTTTTCTGGAGCTCAGATTTTTCTGGAGCTCTCACCATGCTCATATTATGGATAAATTACAACTTGGAGCAAAAGAATGACCACTGAAAAAACAGGAGGGTTTGACAAGTTCCCATGCCTTCAGTTTCATGTCATCTATTAAGCAGACACAAATTCTTCCACTCAGCACCTTTAATAATTTATTCCCTATAGGCATCACATCTTCTTCAGTTAAAGTCTCCATTTATACCTACTCCTCAGATTTATTTGTAGTTTGGGAGTATCCAAGCTCTTGAAGGTGCAGCTGGGGTGGCTGCATTGGAGCAAGAGGCTCAAGAAGATGGAAAATAAGCAGGGAGAAAGCAGGTGGGAACAAGGACATTAGCAGTTCCCCTGGAGCTGGTGCTGTCTCTTCAGCAACACCCCACTAAGTAGTGAAACATCCTGTACAATCCTACACAGCTTTGTCGGGGCTAAAAGAGCACTATGAAGAGCACAAAAGGCTTTGGGCTTGTTTGGTTTGGAGAAAAGGGGTGACCTCATTGCTCCCTGAAGCTTCCTGAGGAATGAAAGTGGGGAGATAGGTGCTGATCTCTTCCCCGTGGTATCCAGCGATAAGATACATAGGAATGGTTCAAAACTACATTAGAGAAGGTTCAGACTGGATATAAGGAAGTATTTCTTTACCAAGAACATGATCAAACACTGCAACAGGCTTCCTAGAGAGGGGGTCGACACCCCAGCCTGTCAGTGTTCAAGAGACATTTGGACAATGCCCTTTACATGTTTATGGTCAGCCCTAAATTGTTCAGGCAGCTGGATCCTTGTAGGTCCCTTCCAACTGAAAATATTCTATTCTAACTGCTTGATTATCCTTCCTGGAGAGGGGTCCCATCCTTCCAGAGCCAGGTAACAGGGTAATCCCTCCTGACAAAGGAATAAAAGCTTTTTTTTTTTTTTTTTTTTAAATTGTCTGCAAGGATTTTGGTCCAAAACACTCAGGAAAGCACATGCAAATGATTGTTACTGTGGGGGATGCGAGACTCTCATACGCAGTCAGATTCATTTTCTGCACTATTCCAAAAAAATTGGCATCAAGGCTCAGCACCAGCCTACGGGATGGTAGTTCCATGACAATTCTCTTTTACAAACAACAGCCTGGATTTATATCAAGAAATACTCCCACTTGAAATGCACACATGCTGCCCTTTGAGTAACTGAATTTTTGCTTAATCAAAAAAAGCAGTTTTTGGAACCATCACTGCAGAGAAGCAGCACAGTACAGCAGAGGGTTGGGCTGCTGGGGCCCTGCATGAAGTCCCTCTCTCTATGGAGCGAATCTTTAGCAGGACACAGTAACCCAAGCACTGCTTGACTCCTATACTTTGGCATCTCTAACACCTCTTTTTTTTTTTCCTCCCCTTTTAAATTCAGCCTGCAGGATACAGTCTTTTAAGAAACCATGCACAAGCTCATCTTTTTTCATGCCAGCACAGACTTTCCTCCCCTTCCTCTTCCCTTTCTCATTATTCTTTTCAAGGTCTAAAAGAAAACACTATTCAGATACTTAAAGGTTACAGTTAACTTTTAGTTCAACATACTTCTGCTAAAAGGAAAGAAAATAAACAGGGTATCCTGCGATGTTTAAAAGGACAAAAGCAGATTTCTGTGAGACCTTACTCAAGGGTTTCTCCTCTGTTTGTACATATATTCCCTGTTTATCTCAGGAAACTAATAGCTAGGTTAAATAGGTTTGAAACAAGTTTAAATTTTGCCTTAAGTATATTAGGGAAAGTGCACCTCTGAAGCATAGTGAGAGCAGGAACTCCAGGAGAGGCAAGATAACAAACAGCAAGTGAATCTCAAGCTGTACACAACCTAAATCTCTCTCCTCAGTTCAAAGCAACAAAGCTCTCTAATTATTTTTTCTACGCAAGGTTAAATCAAATGACATTACAATATGAATCTCACTAATACCTCATGCAGGAACAATGTTTAATAGCACAGATTACTGATGAAACTACTGAAACAGCAACAGACTTCAATGTGGTCTTGACTGTTTAAAAGCTGACAATGATTTTAAGGGACAAGTTTTATCCTTGTTGTGCCCTAACTATTTCAACATATTAGCACCTGAGGAATATTTGACTCAACCCCTTCCCTCCCCCCACTTGAGATACATGATTTATGCACAGGCCAACCAGGATTACATGACAAACATGACAGATCATGTTTTTTCCACTGTAAGAGAGCCATTAAAAATAAAATGAGAATTTAGTTAGTTATTGACAGAAGCACTGGGAGGGAGCAGTAAACTAAATGACTTGCTGCAAAATGAAATTGTGGAAACTAGAAAGTCAATCAAAACACTGCCTCAGGTCATCTCATCTGTCCTCCAGCCAAAGCAGAGCTGCCGCTGAGCATCTCTGCCCCAAGATGTCTCCAACTGGGCCAATGGTTTTGGGGTCAGAAACCCATATGTAATATAGAAAATTATTTTACTGTCTCCTAAACCTTTTATTCCAAAGTTTTGCAAACATCCATACAAGCATCAGTATCTCAAGAGCTTCATCACTGCAAGGTATGCCCATAGTGTGCTACTTTCTGCACTCCCCACAGGCCAGCCACACAATTGCAATGAATCGCTCTGATTTTCTCACTGCCTGGGTGGTTACTTGACAACACGCACAAACTAGCACCTAGCACATTCCCCACTCCTCCTTCTGTACTCACAGAGAGCAAGGCTTACACTCAAACTGCTGGTCCTGTCCTTAAAGAAAAGGCAATAAGCCTGAAAATGGTAAATGGAATCGCTCGAGATCCCAGCTAGTATAATTTCTTGTTTGGCTACATTTTATGTAAATATACGAAAATGCCAACAAACCTAGGCCACCCACTAAATACCCGGCTGCAAATACACCTCTCTGGGACACACCACAAAACTTAGAGAAATTGTCTCAATTTGCCAGTTGATGGATGCCAGCTTGGCTGTCCCAGCGAGGACCCAAACAAAGGCAGCTCCAGAGCTGAAACCAGGGGCTCTCTACAGCTTGCATTAGAGAGCCACCACACTCCAGCTCAGGCTGTGAGCAACACCTACACCCTGCAGCTGAGTTTGGGGAGATGGGGAGCACACAGTACAGAGAAGCCAACAGAGAAAAGCTCTTTCACAGCAGGGTGACAAATACGGGTTGTTTGCTTGCAGACACCTTTCTCCCCTTGCTTGTTTGGGAAGCAACTCCGCAGCTCCTCCCTGAAGAGCCACCTTCAGCCATCCACTTCTTGCTTCAGGAGCTTAAGCTGTCTCCCCAGATTCCAACTCCAGACTACAGAAATCCCTGTCCTCTCATAGCTCATCTCTGGAGCAAAGAGGGAAGTTAAGATGAGAAGGAAGCAAGGCTGGCCAACTCTGGCTCTCCCCAGTTCCACTCATCTCACCAATCTTTGGGTTCCCCTGCACATGAGGTTGGGTGACACCCAAGCATCCCAGGGAAGCAAGAGTTCTGGAGCAGGCCATTTAACACAGTTCAGGGCACATGGGTGATGCTCATAACGCAAACTTGCAAGGGTGTGATTTCTGGGTTCACTAAGAAGACAATAACTGGCATCATACTCAATTTCATGAGGAACAGGACTAAAATACAAGAAAACCCTGCAGAGTATGACCATGAAACCACCTAATCCTAAATTTCCCTTCAGAAACTAGACACTAGTAAACAGAGGAAAAAAGCAAAAGACATAAGGTAATATTTAGTGCTGCCTTCCTGGAATATTTTCTTTGCTTCCAGCAAAGGGCATGTTGGAGAATTCTTGATTCAGTGTAAACACATACACTGCATTTAGGTCTTTGTGGACAAGAAGAAGGGTCCCCTAGCTCATCTGGGTTTTTTCACAGCAATCACTGAGTGATTTTCAACTTTTTGTCCATCTGTATTTCAGTTTCTGAAACACAAAATTTTATCTGATTAATACAACAGTGTATCTACATTTCTGAGGTAGATGCTTAATCCACCTTTTGATATAGTGTAATACAGCTTGAAAATGCTAGCATGCATTGTTACAAGTCTTTCTAAATCCAACAACCATAATAAATTCTGAAAAACATATAAATATGTATTGCTATTTATGCTTGTTTTGTTCAAGATACATATGTAAGAAGATGAAAGCAGAACTTAAAAAGATGGGCACCACAAAATTTGCATTATTTAAATAGAAAATCCCTGGCCATGGATTGTTTTCTTGTTCTCACCAATTTCTCTATCAGTATTTCCCAGAACTATTCCCAGGCTATACTTTCAAATTATCACTTCATATCCAGAGCCTTCTATCCCAAGCCAAGAAAATCACTGCTATAAAACTTCTCCTTTACAGCCAAGATGGGAAACACTCTATTAGATTATCTGTTCCCTCCCTTGTAAAATAAAGAGGAAAGCGCCATTCCAGGAAACAAAAAGGTTAAAAAAAGACCAACCAAAGGTTGTTTGTGCCTGTGTGCACTGTTGTTCTTCCCCTTTGAGTCAGTAGTAAAGAGGAAGGAAGGAAAAAACACAGATAAAATAAATGTAAGGTGTGAATGCAGCATGTTTATCCCACTCGAAAAAACACCGTCCCTTGCATACAGACACCCCAACACTGCCTGTGTGTTTATAAACACTTTGAGCAAACCAAACAGGGAGCTTCATTGTCCCCACTGCATTCATGTCACCCTCGCCCCAGCACTGCAATTCCAGGGAGAGCCCTGCCAGAGGACACACAGTGCCAGTTACACAAGAGAAGCGCAGAAGCAAATATGCAGCAGAAGGGAGGAAAAAAAATAAAAATATCAGCTCAGCTGCACGCTCTCTTGCTGCTCTCAGAGTAGCCTCCAAGTCGGGCTTTGGTGAGGATTAACTTTAAAGGGCACTGAAAGATACTGACAGACTTGAAGTGAGCAGGACCACTCTGTGTGCACACGTTTCATTGCCACCAGCACAAAACTAGATGATGTCTGAGGTCCACTAGCAATTGCAGAAGTAAATCAGTTATAGAAGGGGATAAAACCTTCTGATGTCATACAGCAAGGAAAAATCTGTTATGTTGCACTAATATCTTAGCACTGTTCAAGTAACAGTGAATTGCACCTCACAAACAGAAAGGAACAGGGAAACAAATAAAAAGACACGCTAAAACAAAGCTTTGCTGGACAGCAAAGTTTCTACAAAGTTTAAAATAGAGGCATTTCTTGTATTTACGATAAAAGTAAAAAAGATCAGAGCACTAGTTTGGAAGTTGAAATAAAACATTTGACTGTCCAGCCAAGAATTTTTAAGATACTAACTCATGATGTGACTTGGAAAAGAAACCTGGACCAACAGCACACAGCCAGGACTGAAAGTCAGTTGGATTCAAATCTCTCCCGTTTCCCTGAAAGAGGAATAGAGGTGTCAAAACAACGAATCCGCGCGACAGCACACCAACGCCCCCAAAACGACTCTAAAACACACCTCGCATTTATTTCGTCCTCAGGAGCCCGACTCTCGCACGCTCTGCAGCTCTTAACGACAGCAATACAAAATCCATCATATTTTCCACTCTTATCCAGCGGGGGAGACAAGCGAGAGAGGGCTCCCCGCCGGCTCGGGATCACGCAGCTTCGGGGCGCCCGGAGCATCCCGGAGTTGCGGAGTTTCCCGGGGGCTGCGGGACGCGCAGCGCGGCCGCGGAGCTGCCGCCGGGCCCCAAGGGCGGCGAGGGGGACTCATCCCCGCGGGATGAGACCATTTAGCGGATTAGGATTTTCTTCCCCTCCTTCCCCGTCCCTCCGCCCCTCCTTTTTCAGCAGGACTAGGGAACGACAGCGCAGTCCCGCCCGGCAGCGCTGCTCCCCGCTGAGGAACACACAGTGCGGGGAAGGGCATCGGGAGATGGGGGCCTCAAAAGGAGGAGGTAACAGGACAAGGAAAAGCACATAAAAAGAGAAGAGGAGCGCAGAACTCACCTGGTTTGGGATTTTTCCTCCCTCTCCACGACCATAAAACGAGGCGGGAGCCAGGAGCCGGTCAGCGGCGGTGGGAAGCAGCGGCAGCCCCGGGCCGCCACACGCTGGGGATAGCGGGGCTGGGCACTGCAGCCCCCGCACGCCGGGGTGGGTGCTGACCCCGGAGACGAGCGCGCGACAGCCCACTTCCACTGGGACGGGTGCTAGCCACCCTCCCGGCGCAGGGCAGCTCCCCGGGATGGGTGCAGTGGGCTCGGGCGCAAGGCAGTCCCGCTCGGGGATGGGTGTTCAGTCCCCACCGCTCATGCAGCGCAGCGCAGCCCTCCGGAACGGTGCCGAGCCACCCTGGGACCAGGACGCCCGGGACAAGAGCTGCAGCGCTCGGCGCAGAGCAGCCGTCTGCGGAGATGTGCGCAGGGCCGCCCGCCCCAGGCAGCGCAGGAGCGGGAGCGCGGCCCCCCCGCCGTGTCCGGCAGCGGAGGCGGCACCGACCGAGCACAATGAGCGGCGGCGCGCGGCGCGCCCCCGCGGCCCCCGCTGGGCAATGACATCACCCCTCTCGCCCGCCGGGGCGGGGCCGCTGCCCGCGCCGCCGCCTCGCCATTGGCTGGCGCTTCTTGGCAGCGGGGGCTTCTGAGGTTTGTAGTTTCTTTAGGGCGGCCACAGCGCGGTACTGTGTGGGGTTTGGACTCCATTTCCCGGCAGATTCCGCGCCGCGCGGCCGCGCTGGGAAGCGGGGTGGGGAAGGAGGCGGTGGCCGCCGCCATGTTGATGGCGTGGGACGCTTAGCTCTGGAGGAGCGGTCGGGGAGCCGGGTTAAGATGTCGGAAAAGGGGGATGAGTGGGAGTCTTGTCATGGTTTAAGGGGCAAGAAAGAGCTTGTACGAGTGGTGTAAGAAAGAAGGGGGAGGCTGAGGAATAGCCGGAGGGCCGCGGCGGGTAGGGGAGGGGGGCCCTGAAGGACGCGGTTGATTGTCACTTGGTGACTGGTGGGGCAGCACCTCTGCGGTGGGAGCGGGGCCTTGGGATAGGAGTCTGTCCCGGCGCTTCAGGGGCCCGCGCTGCTGTGGTGGGTGTACGACAGGAGCGGGCGCGGGGCGGTGAAGCGGCGGCCGGTCCCGGCTAGCGGGCGGGCGGGCGCTGGGGCCGTGCTGGTCGCGAACGGGCAGAGGCCGCTCCGTGTGGCGCAGGAGCCGGGGCGGGTCAGTGGCGCTTGGGGCTGCGCCGGGGAGCGGGGCTGTACCAGCCACGGTGCTTGGCCTTTGGACGAAGTACGGGCTGTGGCTTAAAGAGCAGGGTTGGCCTTGATGGGGCGGCTCTCAACAGGGAGCATTTTGGGACATGCCTTTGTCACACGCGAGGTGATAGCCTGCTCTTACTGGTTTGAGGGGTTTTTTAAGGGTTCTGGCTCTCTCTGATGCCTGATAATTGCACTGATGGTGTCTGGTTTTTAGAGACATACGGCTTGGAGTGACCAGCAGGAGGAGCTTTGCTCTCTTTTAAAGTCCTTAGTATGTCTGGAAGAGGGTAGATTTAGATCAGATATAAGGCAGAAATTCTTTACTGTGGGGGTGGTGAGGCACCATCACAGGTTGCCCAGAGAAACCGTAGACATCCTGTCTCTGGAAGTGTTCAAGGCCAGGTTGAATGGGGCACTGGGCAGCCTGGTCTACTGGAACCTGTGGCAGGGGAGGGTTGGAACCAGATGGTTGGTCTTTGAGGTCTTTTCCAACCCAAATGTATAATTCTATGTCCATAGACATATAAATCAAGTTTGAAAAAGGTGAGAGAGCAGATGAGATGGTGTAAAACATCTCAGCATGGTATGGGAGCAGCCAAACTGACTTGCTTCCCCACTATTTTGCCTGTGCTTACTGTCTCATGTTGGCATGGCTTAGCCAGCTGACCAGGTGCTGTCTTAGTTTCAGCCCTCTGGCTGGCATGCAGGAAGTAAGCTGGAATTCTGAGCAGTGGTTTTAGGCTTTCTTGTAATGAACATTATCCCTGCTTGTGCTAATCTTTTGTGCTGGGGAATGGGAAATACATATTCACCAAATGAGTGCTCAAAGCTCTGTGTGGCTTAAGGGGACTGGAGTTCCCTGAAACCGTGCACAGAAGGCCTGTGCTCAGAACTGGAAGGGAAGATGCTCCAAGTATTGCATGGCTTGTGAAATAATACCATTTCTAGTTACAGCTGATTCCTGTGAAATAAAGCACTTTATTATGCCAAGAAGATACTTAATTGGAAAGAGTCATGAAGAGTTTTGCAGGCTTGCTTGAAGTTTTGGCTAAAATCCAGTAGTGGTACAGATCAGGTAAAATGGAGTTGCAAGGGTATAATTCATACTTTGGCTCCTCCTGGAGGTAAGTACAAGGCATTTGCTCAGGGTGTTGTTGCACAATAACTACACAGGTGGTGTGTTTGCCACAGGATACACGAGTGCTGGAGGAAGGATATGTGAGATGTTCTGTGGTGCAGATACTTCACCTGAACATTGCAGCCTTTCAAGATTTGCTGGCACTGCAGCAATGTACGCTATTCTTTTATCACTTTAGATGCAGCTCCCTCTAGTTAAAGAAGCTGAACCAGTTGTATGCCATCCTGCAGAGAGTCTGGTGTTCTGAGGGTGCTTCTCCTCACAGCCAGGTTCTCCTGTTTTATCATATTCCTCACTGAAGTAAAGGAGTGGTGGGGTGTAATGCTGTTAACAAAATTCACGGCATCAGTAGCTCCATATATCTGGAGAATTTTGAATTACAAGTACAGCCCCTTTTATTTATTTCCCAATTCTGTTTCTTCTCTACGCAGATACTGTTAGATTAGGTGAGCTGTGAGTGAAGTAAAGGGCACTGGCATGATGACTTCTGTCACAGCTGTTGTCCACTGTAGATTCTAGGCCTATGCTTTTATCTCTGCAGCTGATACCTGGTAAGGATGGTAAGTGTTGCAGTGGAAATGGCTGGATCAAGATTGGTTACCTTTTCTATAAATGTCAGAAAAAATGCCTGTTAAATTTTCATCCAAGATGGTCTGCTGGCCAAATGACAGTATGTTTTGTTAAACTGGTTTAGAAACAATTTGTCTTATCTGTACTGGTTCTCCCCATCCCCCTGCAGTCAGTGCTGCTGCTGTGTGAGGTATGCTGTGCACCCCACTTTACAGATAATTGTATTTTATTTATATCTTATTTCTTTATCTGTAGATGTAGATGCCACTGATGTCTCAGCTAAGGTAGGAAAGGAAATTACTTAGAAAACTACACAAATGAACACCTCATAAAAGAGAAGTAAAACAAGTTTTCTCTCTGTGTGTTGTTCACTTTTGGTCGGTTTTGGGGATTTGATACTTGCCAGTGTATAGATCTTATTTGGTCACAGCTTGTAAGAGATCGTAATGATGAAACCAGTGTTATGTGTCTCAGACTTGGATAATCTGTTCACCTGGAAGTGAACAAGCTAATGTCCAATTGTATCCTGACCCAACAGGCCTTAATTGCAGTGTCTTTAAGAAGCTTACAGTCCTATTCCTTGCAGAAATAAGGGGTGTGGCTGCATCTCGTATGAAAAGAGAGAAGGTGACAGTAGAACTGAAAACCTACCTTTGGCATTTCTTGAATATCAATATGCTCTGCTTTAATGCTGTTAATGAAAACCTACTCCAGTCTGTGTGGTCCTCAGCCTTTGAAACTGAGAGGTTTTTTGTGTACTTTACTATGCTGACATCCTGCACTGTGAAACCTATGAGTTGTCTTTGTTACTGAAGTGATTTTGTTCACTGTGGACTCAGGTAAGCAACCACCCTGTTTCCTGACCTGGAAAATCAGTTGGAAGATCCTGAAGGAGGGATGAGGAAGATAAGTAGGCATGTGTGATGACTTTGCTCAAAGAAGAAAATGCTCAGTCTAAGTTTAATCCAAGTTCGTGCGTAGAAACCTGTCTTCGTGTCTCAGCGCTCATTCTGACAAGTTTGGTCTTAAAGAAACCAAGCATTTGGATGCTTAAATTGAATATACACTGGGTAGTACACAAAGCCAGGCTGCATGAGAAACACAAATTTCAAGATGAAGTGTAGAAATACATCATGGTTTTAAGGTGTGTGGTGGTCTAGGTCTACTGTCACTGTCAACATCCGTATTGGTGTAGCACAGACAACTACTGAGGTTGTGTCAATTCTTGGAAGTGGTGGTCAGGCATAATGTCATTCCTAGTTTGCAAATTAACTGGATGAAAAGATTTGCATGTGCACTCAAACAGAAAGTGGCATATGGTTTCTAAGGGTGATGACATCTATGCCAGTCTTGGTACATAAATTTTAACATCCCCTTTTCTTAATTACCCCAGCTGTAAAACTTAGTTGTCTGCAGTCCCTTTGGAGGAAGGAATGGAAGTGTTGCTGACCAACTGCTTATTTCAAAGCCTGTGGGGGAAGGGTGCAAACTCTTTCACATTAAAGTTACTGCTCAGATGACAGTGGATGAAGCTGTGATGAAGGTTGGTTTATTTTAATTGTTTCCTATAGAGCTGTTTGCCAAGAGGTTTCTGGAGCTGCAAGGGGAAAGGTGAGAGGATGAGTTCAGCTGGGAAGAACAGGTAAGTAGTTGTATATCATGTTACTGTTTCCAAATATCTTAATGTTAAGAATACATTGTGAGCTTGGAAAAAATGGAAAGAGTGGAAGGCTTATTTATTTAAAGTGTTCCAAATGAAATTGTGGGAAGGCAGTTGTTAAACCAGTATCTGGAAGAGCTTAGTATTTGGGCATAACCAAAAGAGTTAAAAGCAACTCTGGAAATAATTCTAATGGCTAATTATAAAAGTGCTGTCTTTTTTTTTTTGTCTTTCAGCAAAAAGAAGAGAGCTCTAAGAGCACTTAGTAGTGCTGGATGGACATGTTCTTCAGCTGAAATGTGGCAGCAGTTCAATAGCAGTTAACACAACAGGAAAGGGTGTGCAGGCTTCTGCAAGTCCCTGTGTTAAGATGTGGTATCTGAAAGAACTCAGTAGACAGAAAAAGGTGGTTGCTTCCACAACTTCAAACTTACTTGATTACTCGAAAAAAGTCACTTGAGAAGAGAGCTCATCTAATACCAAGACAGGGAATTGATTTTGTTTTAGATACTGGGGAAGGTAATCACAATATGCAAAACTTAAAAGTGCTAGTCAGGACACTGAAAAATTGCAATTAGTTCCAAGTACAGAAGACTCCAGGACTACAGTTCTGGGAAGTTCCCTTTTGGAAGGCACACTAGCAGTGGGGAGAACTTGCTAAACACAAGAAGAATCAAAAGTTCTGCGGCTGTTAGCTACACATGGATAGATTTCTTCAGGTGGGATGGCCTGACATGACCACCGAAGATCCTAAGGCTGTAGGCAGACTGCATTTCTGTTAACAGGATATATGCCACTACCCAGTTCAGAACCACCCAAACAGCTTCAGTTCTCATCAAATACTCTTTATTCCTGGAGCAATAGCTTTTCGTAGTCAACCTAACTCCTGCAGAGCCAGGAGGCAGGCTGATTGCAGCTGTACACTGAACATAAGCCTTCCCCAGCCCTGTATTGCTGGATAATGGCACACAAGCATGGCTCAGATGGACTCCAGGGCTGAGCATAAATCCTTTGGCTGCCACTGTTCTGGCTTTTATATATGCTCAATGGGTGCCCTGAGCACTTCCATGTGGAACAAGAAACACTTGGGGCACGTGTTTTGATGTACTTTGTGCACTTCCCTCTTCAGCACAAAGCTTTTTAAAACCCCATACTGCATAAAGCAGGTGGAGGTATTGCACTGAGGTTATGCTTGGTATGGACCTGACTCAGTTGCCACTAATCCTGGGAAGGTCTATTTTTGTTGTGGTGTGGTAAACCTGAGTTGGTAACTGATACTGTTCAGCTGATGGGCTTGTCTGTGCCAGGGGAGCAGTTCGTGAGCTGACAAATACTCAAGCGTGGTACTAGCTTTTACTTCTTTCAGCATAAAAAATTATAAAAGGTGGGAGGGGAGAGAACAGAGGATTTTTAAGAGCTGCATAAATTCTACTGAAATTAAAAGCTCACTAAGAGTCTCTTCATTGAAAGAATGCATTTTGGAAAATTGCCTCATTTGACAAGGGCAATATGAGCCTTTGGTTATGGCAAATGTCCAACACTGTTCCTTGACCCTTTTGTGAGGTTGTAGGGGAAAAGTGTTGGAGGAAGGCAGAGTGAAAGCCATATCCAGAGGTTAATACTTAATTTTAGCAACTGCTTTTATATGAAGTTATGCTCTGTTACTAATTTTCAAAGGAAATCCTGCACCTGAATTGATACACTAGAGTCCCTGATCATATGGGCGAGTGTCTTTGGGTTCTTCAGCTATTTGAATGCAGTGGTGCAAAATTACACGTTGCTGCCGATATGATTCAGCTTAAAATACAAGCCTGGGCAGTGAGTACCTAAGCAACAGTATTGCAGTCAGAGCATTCCTCAGTGCACACAAACCATTTCCTTTTGGGTAAGTAATGCTGCACTGTGAAAAAGCGTGCAGCTCCTAGGACAGCATCATTTGGTTGTGTTGCCCGTGCCACAGTTCCCTGAGTCTCCTCTCTTCCTTGCCCTGGCGTATTTACCCAAACTTCTAGTATTTCTGTACATTACCACTGGTTGACTCCTATTTTTGGGTGGGGTTTTTTTGCTGTTTCTTTGCAAATGCCTCTTCCTGGAAAACTGGCAGTGACAGTAAGTATCTCAGGTTCCTGGCCAAGTTTCCACTCACATGGTTTCGCTTCCTCCATTCCGTCAAGTTATTTACATGTGGTGTCCTAAGGATGTAATTTAGTGGATTGCTAGTGAGGAGCTAACCTTCATGTCTTGGCTGTGGTCCACATAGGTTATACAAACCTGCTTCCTCATGAATTCAGTGGCTACTCTTGCAGCCCTTGCTTTCCTCATACACAACTTTATGAAAAAGAGAATATTACACTGCTCTTGCAGAGATTTAAAGATGGTCACGCTAGTGTTGCTCACTTTACCTGCTGAGTTGCATAACCCAGAATGATTTCTGAACCTTGTTCTGTGTGCACAACACCTAGGGCTCACAAGGTGAGAAGGATATGTTCTTCATGTCTTGATAGGCCTGATGTGCCACAGTACAGGAAAGATAGCACAGAGATGTGTAGTTCATTTAGTAAGCTTGCTCAAGGTACTCTTATCAGTCGTGTTCTGGTTTCATGCATATCAGCATTGTTTTGTTTTAGTAGAGCCTCTTTGGGCACGCATTCCCAGGTGGTGTAATTACTTGAATTCCCTGCTTTTGAGGTCTTGAAAAATGCAGTTGCATGAAGTAGAGGCTGCAGTGGCATTGGTAGTTTGAGGAGTTTGGTGTTATTTGCCCTTGCCTTGCCATGCTGCAGTACGTCATTCCCTTTCATGCCAATGCAGCTACCTGGAGCAGCATACGGACCTGTCAGTGTCTTAGGGTGTTAACACAAACACCCTGCCCTGAGTATGCTTTTCTGTGGGTCATTGTGCATGTTTGGAGAAGGAGGTTTGTAGTTCTGTGTCATTCTAGAACTTGAATTAGGTTTGTGAACTGGTTTAGAGTGTTTTCACCATGGCACAAAAGCGAGGTGCCCAAGTGCATACCAGAATTCCAAAGTAATTTTCTTGTTGCTGAAGTCTCTGACTCATTAGACCATGCATCTAAGGATGCTGTTAATTTTTGGGGGGAGGAGCAGCAGTGTCCCTTGTGCACGTGGGTGCTTTTGTTAACCATGTTTTTCTGCATTAAGTCTCATGCGACAGCCTTTTTGTGGTTTTGCCGTGTTTAGCCTTCTGACCAGGCGGCAGCAGCTCAAGCAACCCTCCTGTCTGTAAGCAGCACTAGGGATTGTTCAACATATTCCAGACAAATCCTTGTGCAAACAGAGCTGGACTAAGACATGGAACAGCTTCCTCCTAAGTTTTGAGGTTTTTTTATTACTGAGACTACAATTATTTTTATTACTGAGACTACAATTATTTTTATTACTGAGACTACAATATATTTCCCTTTGCTGGAACTAGTTCTTACATATAGGGAGTTGTATATTGCGGGAATGCTGGAATTGTTTGATAAGTTTTAGTGATAAGTATAGTATAGTTATAATTGTTATTTTAGTGTAGTTTTTTCTAGTCTCTGTAAAGGGGGCCCCCTGCTTTAGGAAACACCTGGTCAGACTCCTGATAAGAGTTCCCAAGACAACCCCGGCCTCTGCCCAGAGACCATTTCCCATTGATTTTCCCCGAGATAAGCTTCTGTCCACCCTAGCAATGTAGCTTTCCTCCCTCGGTCCATCAATCATCTTCAAGGTCCAGTGCAGTCCAAGACTTTCAGAGGTTGATGGATCCCCCAGAGACCCCTCCCCAACTTACTTTAAGTTGTCTTATTGGTTTGTAATCTGTATCCACCCCACCCCCATCTCCCTTTGGATAAAAACCCCCTTGTAACCCAGGTTCGGGGTCTCTCTTGCCTGAGGCACCGGGCCTGGGGTCAGGGGCCTCCCCTGTAACTCCCAAATAAAACCTATGTTCCCGGAAGTCTCTGAGAGTCCCCTCTTTGAAACCACAGCCGTGACAGCATAGGCTAAGGTGCTGCAGAGCCAAGTACCCACACACGATACTGTCAAGGCGTATGAGAGCTAGTGGGCGGTCAAGCCGAATGCCAGGCTGACCAGAGATACGCACGACGACAGTATATTACCCCTGCACACATAGCCAAATACAATTTTATATTTAATAGCAGAGTAGATCAGCAAAAGAGAGAATTAGGTGCTATAATGTTTCACATATGATAGGTGAAAAGCTAATCCCTATTATCATTTTTGCAATGCTGCTTCCAGTGAAGGCTGCTCTGCTGTGAATTCTTACTATGCAGTTAGGATTTCCTTTCTCCATTCTAGTAATGGTGAATGTTGCTCTCTGATGAGGACAATGAGGTGGCAGCTATTTCAGAGAGATCTTTAGTGGCTTCTCTGGACATGCTCTGCCTCAGTGGATGTCAGCTAAGAGAGCAATTGCATCCCCCAAGAGTTAGATTCTTGCTGCTAACTTTTCTGGAGAAATAAACATGAAGTAGAGGCAGATCCAATCTTCACGAGTTGGCAGCCAGGTGGGTGCTGTGTGTCACCAGGGATGACAGGCAGTCACACTTCACTAACTCACAGCAGTGAGGTCCATTTGGCTTCCTGAAAATTCCTGCCCACTGAAAGCTGTCATCTCCAGGGTAGGTTGTGACTGGAGGAACTGCTGTCCCAGTGCTACCTCCTGGAAACAAGGGGGTGATGCAATGGTGTTTATTTTAGTAGGTCCAATGAGAATAAACGAATGTTATTCATTATAAATATTTATACAATAATTTATAAGTTTTTATAGTTAAATTGTTTATAAGTACATATCTGGAAGTCTAGGCATATATGAATGTATATAAATACATTTGTATACATTGTTTTATAATTCATAACACTTTTTAAAATGCAAATTAGTAAGTTGGGAGAATCTTGGAAAAGGAGAGGAGCTTTGTGTTGTTGACAGACTCATGGGATGGAGAAGCTATTCCCTCTTGAGAATAAATCGAACACAAATGTCTGGTCCACAACAAATAGAGTTGGCATGAATTGTTTTGTTAAAAGGTCTGCTCACGTCTGTCTTTGAACTCTTAACCTTGAGAGGGTGGATTAACTTTGTCACGAGTACTGAGGCATGTGACATGCTTGGCCATGAAAGCAAGGATGCGAGTGGTCTGTCACAAGTTTCTGTCAACACTTGAGTGGTGCTGCTCTCTGGGATGGGTGGCATTGCTGCCATTCATTCTGAGTGGTATTGCAGCCTCATTCACTTGGGTTTGATGGTACCTGAGGTATCCCAGCCTTTTGCTGTAGTCAGTTCTCTGTTACTTGAAGTTAAATTTAGGTACAAATCACATCAGCGAAGATCCTGCTTTTTGGAGTATGTCTGTCTCACTCTTTCTGGTATGAGTGGCTCTGCTTCTTGGGTACTGTTGATTTACCATCTTATTTCTCCCAAAGGAAACACGCACCTGGAACTTTCTCTGTGCTTTATCAGTGCTTTATGTTGCAACCTCCAGGTAATGTTCACCTCCATGGATATAACAGAATAGCTATCCCAGTCCCTGAATTTACTGCTCAGTGACATAGCAGGAAAAACAAGGCAATATTTTGCTCATTTTCACCATCCACAAATGGCATTAAGTTTTCATCATCATTTTGTTTCTAGCTAATGTCTGCCAACACACAGGTTTTCCAAACTCCCTTTTTTTTTTTTTTTCCCTACTTTTTCCTTGTCACCCACCCATATGTAATACATTGCACTCAGTGTTTAGTGTATGAGAAACCTTAGGCTAAGTCCCTATAGTAATTTGTCACCTGTGAGGAGATGGTGATTCTGGTGGCTGAAGAATTCCACCTATAGCATCCCATTATTATAAAGAAAAAAGTAAGCTTGGAGGAAAGAGCCCTCCTTGAATCTGGGTGGGGAAAGAGATGTAATAACACTTAAAAAGTAGACAAAAGGTGTTCTTCATGTGCCATGTTTCATGTATTTAACCTTTGCCTTTTAAAATTTTAAAGTGTACCTTCTATTTTCTACAGTGATGACGCCTGAGGAAAAATAGATCTCTGTAGCCAGTTACTTCAAATTCCTCCAATACAGAAGTGTTTTGCAGATGCCCAGGGAAGATGAAGAGCCGCAGTATTGCTGGGAACCAGTCTGTCAGAGCTAAAACATAATAGTGCAAATACCCTTCAGCAGGCTGAGAAAACCCAGCTCTTCATACACGTTTTGTCTACAATGTTCTCTGTGAAAGCTCTTATCCCTTGGAAAACTTGCTGACATATTTTAACAAGGAGAATCAAAGACCTAGTAGTACCTCTTGAGTTCCCCTAACTTTAGCACCTTCATAATCACAGTCAACTACTGCTCTCTCTTTAGTAAAGATTATATTGGAAGCTATCCATAGATAAGTACCTTCTTGATAGGGTTTTAGCTATTCACACGTTTTCATGTAGCCTGGTTTTGACATCAGCAGGTATGTTCATATTTCTTAGTCCAAAATGCAAGGTGGCTTAGTGGTGCTTCTTTAGAAAATAGTAAAAGTCATAAAAGAAACATCAGATTTGTATTTAATTTTAAAGAAAATGAATGCATGCAGGTGGTTTGTTCAGGTAGGGTATGTAGTTTCCTAGCCCACCTGTTTTGCCTGCAGAGCAGCAAAGAGAGTATGGGTTGCGCTAGCAATCATAAATCTTGTTCATATCTTCTGGCAGCCTCCTAGGGACAGGGCTGTAAGGCGAGACCCGGGCTGGATGCAGCTGTAAGGAGAGGGAAGGAATGGCAGAGCTTCTTCCCCTTGCAGAACCAGAGGCACCCTGTAACGCGAATGGGCACAGAGAGAGCCACCCTCCGTCCCTCCCAGCTCCCCTGGGGTCACACTGCTCAAGTCTTTAGGGTAGCGGAATACTACGTGGTGCTGCAAAACGCATGTCGGGGGTGTTGATCTCCGCTGGCTCTGAAACTGACTGGAGAGGCTGCCTTAGCTGCTGGCCCACTGTACCGGTGGGTGTCCGCCAGCAGGGGGTGGCTCTAAGACTGTTTATGTATTGCTGTAATATTTAAACATTACAGCGTAAATATTGAGCGTGATGGCCTCAGCGCTTCCTTTAGTTCCTAATACTTCATTTTTAGTTAGTAATTACAAGAAAGAAGTATCCAGCAAAGATTTTTGTTTCAGCTTTCCCTCACTGATTTGTTTTTGGATTTTTCTCCTCTGGCATTATTCTTCCAAGTAATAGCCAAATATAGTTAAATTTAGGAAGACAGGCATGAAATAACGTTGGTGTTGATTGGGAACTACTTGTGCCTAGGACCAGGGTATTTGAAATAAATAATTCCATAAGTTGTCAGTGCTCTGGCATTTATTAGGGATTGAAACATAAGACACTAGTAGTGAATGGAAGTAATTTCCCTGAACTTCAGACACTTAACAGATGCTCAGTATGTGCTTGGGCTTTCCCTGCACTCTGTGTCCAGCACTGCACACATACCAAGATTGATTTCAGCACCCTAATTCAAGATCTCAGTTTAGATAACAAACTTGAAGGAGCCTGAGCCCAAACAGCCCTTGTGTGTGTATAATTCTCTCGTGGAGTCCCATTATGTGCAAGTTAATGACTAGATCGTTAATTATGTGAGTAGTTTTTGTAGGAATGGGCTCAGTTCTTGTGTCTGTGTTGCAGAGACTAATTTGCCTCTTGAGATGTTTGTTCCTTTATGTTGACCACAGAGGAAGCAGAGGTTAGACTAGCTCAAAGTTAGGTATCTGACCTCCACATCTAGCTGACATACAACTCAGCCACCATGCTTGCAGGCTGCTGCTGCTAATATCTGATTATACTCTGCTTCATATTTGAAGGTCTGCACACACTTAGTTGATTTTATGGATCTGATTTCACATCTAAGGGAATAAAGTGCAACAGTTTAAGTCATGTAATTAGTCATTAACGTTTCTGAAATCAGTGGAATTCCACATGGGACCATGTGTACATGAATAAGTAGTTCAGGCTGTTGTTGACTGGAGACCTGTTGAGAAGATTTACAAAATAAAAGGTAGTGGTAAATGATGGTGGAAAATGTTTAATGTTCTAATATATAGTGATTTATAGTCTAAATTAGAAGTGTTCAGAATTTTCCTGCATATCTTTAAGTTGTTTTAAAAGGTTTGAGCTAAAATTCAAACATTTCTGTTCTTGATTTCAGTTTATTTACCACTCAGAAATGATTTTCAAAATGGAATTCCTATCTAAAGTTTTTTAATTAAAATACCCGAACGCCTGAGTACTAGCAGTTTTGAACTACTGCAGAAGCATAGCACAGATGCAGCCTTAGTATTTACTAGGGTAGGTAAAATTCCTCTGTTTGCAGAAATAGAGCAGCTTAGGGACCAACTCAAGCAAAAAATTAGAGAGGCATCTTCACAAAGGCTACAAACCTGGCTTTCTCACCCACGAGACAGCCAGATATCCCAAATATGAATAGGATTCACTTCCTCAATAGGCAGGTATCAAACCTTTTGAACCTGTTTCCAAAACCATGTCCCTGGTACAAGAAGTATGTTTGGTGTATGTAAACACAGAGATGTGCCACAACAATGATTGAGGGATTATAGAAGAAGGGTCAGGAGGATAAGAGAAGGTTATTACAGACACAAGGGCGTATTCATGACAGCAGCATACACAGGGGTTCTTCAGGAAGTTTCCTGTCTACACCAGACTGTACAAAGATTTCTGCAGGATTTAAACATGCAGAGCACTTGTGCTCTGCTTGAGGTTAATAAGATGGAAAATCCTGTGTGTGATGCCTTGCTGTTATGACCTGTTTGTATACGGATGGGCTTTCAAGTTACGGAAATGACCCATGACTTATGAAATAGCCTCTTCCTGTTTGCAATGATGCAGTGAAGTGTTGAGTCATCTCTAACCCTTGAGCCTTCTCTGTACAAGCTCTTTGCTGTTTGCGACCTGTCCTCTGGGATTTGGACTGATGATACTGGACAACTGTTTTCACTTGTTCCAGTTTTACCAGTTTTTGATGAAATACTCCTTTTCCTAGGAAAAAGGTTTGATCCACATCAGTGCTGATCTAAATCAGTGATTTGAATTAGAATAATTTACTGAAAAATTACCTGTGTGTAGCTAGGTTTAAATTAATGAATTCTTGATTTGGGGGATTAATTATTTGTATTTACTGTATGTGCCTAACTGTCCTGCAGAGTAATGAGTTCACGGGTCCACAAAGTTCTGGATTCAGATGGAAAGTATATACTGTAATCCTCCACCAGATTATATTTCAGTGCCTTTTTTCTGAGAGGCCCTAATGCCAGTGAAATCTCAGCAATATGACATCTGACTCTTCATGGAATGAAATAGAGCAGGTGCCTGAAAACATAACACAAAATATTTTGTGAGGTATTTAATTGGGTATTTTATCCTTTCTCTACAGAATATAGCAAAGACTTAGGTAGTGGTTTGTTAGGTTTTTTAAAAATATAAAACTATAAAAATATGTTTTCTCTTTCTGTTTTGTTTTTCTTGTCTGGGCCTTCCTGGGCTCTGAGAGCTCTGTGAGCTTGGCTTTCAGCTAACTTAACTTGTCTCTGTCTCTGTGAAGGCTCTCTGTTTTCCCCCAGCCCTGTGTCTGAAGAAGAGGTCGAGTCGTCTGTTTTCTCGTGTTCAGGAATTTGTTTATTTTTGCTTATCTCATATTCGTTCCCTGGCCTGCCAAGGTCTTCTCTGCAGGCCAGTGCTCTCTCCCTCCATCGTCTGTCCTTCCTTCGTCTGTCCGCCCTTGGGAGGGCACTATCTTTTATACTGAAAATTACATATACTTTATTTATAACAATTCTCCAATATCTATCCACTGTGTGGTACAGTGTACTTTTGTTCCAAACCAATCCAAATGTGCCACACCACCACAGAAGATGGAGAACAAGAGGATGAAGAAGAAGCCCAGGGACACACCCCATTTCCTCCATCTTTGTCCCCTGATCTCACATTCTAAAATCCACAAAATTCTACTTTTTCACTGTGTGACATACTAATTATCATTCTGTCTAAATTCTTGTAACTTATAAATCTTCCCAGGACAGTCAGAAGGATGTCCTGGTTCCCACATTGGTTAAGTTTAACTTTGACATAACGTCTTGGCTGAAGAGCTGCATTTCTAGTGGCTGTGCAGACTGCTGGGTGTGCTGCCAAATACCTGGAGATGGCAGAGCGATGTTGTTGTTAATTGGCTTCTGCCAGAGAGACATTCCTGTTCATCTCTGGGACAGCATCCTAAGTCATTTATTGGTCCTGGCCATTGCTGAACCCGGTGTGAACTCAAGCATAATGTATATACCAGTTTACAGCCACTGTGCCTTCCTAGAAGCAGCTCATTTTAGCTGCTATCCTACAAAGGCGGAGGAAAGAAGGTGGAACAAATCAAAGTGCATCGGTCGGGTAAAAGAGCCAACAGTTGTCCAGGTTTGATATGCAATGCCTTTAGATACCGAAAACTGACAGTTTCTTTATCAAGGCACAGAATTTTGCAAAGTCTTTGACAAGTTAAATACAGATGCAACAGGAGGCATTTTCTCGTGGAACATTTTAGTGGCTATTCTTGGTTTTCCCAGTGGGATCGTCCTTTCTTAGTGCAGATATATGTCACCAGTTAATTGATTTGTCTGAACTTTCTGCCAAAATCAACAAGGAAGGAATTGACAGGATGGACTTTAGAAACAGGGAAGTTGTGACATGTTTGAAGAGAACAGACGCTTAGACAAGGCTCTACTTCTCTTTCAAAAAGCAGTTTCCTAACAAGCTGTACTGTTTCCTGCACTCTCTGCCTTGCAGCAATGCTGTGGAAATGCTTCATTTTGATGCTTCCCTTGAGAAGCCAAGGGAAAGAGATTTACTATGGAACAACCTTGTGCATGATATTGCAACTCAGTCGTTCTATTGAGTTGAGTTAAGGCAAGCGTTAAAACAGGCTGAGAGTGTAAGGATGAGAAGTCATCGCAGTTATTACAGGATCCGTTTTTCTACTGACGTGCTGCAGCTTGTGTGACAAAGGAAAGAAGTACATATTGGTACAACAGTACAGAAAAATACCACCCTGCTGCCTGGTCATGGGTGATGTGGGGCAGACATGTCAATCTCCTGAGAAAAATCAATAGTGCAAACTTGGGTGGTTGAAAACTGCTATTTTTTAAAACTGAAAGATCAGACTTCAAGCAGTGGAAAATGTGAGGCAGTGCCCAGAGCAGTTCTATCTTTCAGAAATGTAACCAAACACAGGTATCCAGGAGTTCAAGAACTAACTTAAAACAGAGATGATGTTACTTCTCTCACCCTTCCCTGAAACATTACAACCAAAACCAACAGCACACCACATCTTCCCAAGCCTCAATATTCACTTACACATAAAGAAGAACATGCACAGCTTTTCAAAATCCTCTTGACAACTGGTACAAGAAAACTGTTCAGCTATGAGTGGAATGTCCTCTTACAAAATGCCTAACAGCCTTGTGTTTTTTAGGCCAAAAGCTAGCAAGTTGAACTGTGAGCTCTTATTGCTTCTGTTCCTCCACAGTAAGAATCTGGAGTGCTTTAAAAATGCTGAGAGCATGACAGTGATTGACAAGAAAAGAAGGAATATAAGGACATATTGTGCTTTTTAAGATTTTAATTATTTTTGTAAAACAAAATTGATAGTAATGGAGGTCCTGCATTTGCAGTTTGAATCAGGAGCCAGGGCTGTTTTCTCAACCATGACCCTTAAACACTGCCTTGCACCCTTATGTAGGAACACCTAATTTGGTAAAATCCCAGAGTAACTTTAAGGAGAAAGATTCTAAGAAATTAAACAGCTGCTTGAGTCATTCATATCTTAACTTTTTCTTAGTGAAAGCATGTCTTAATTTTAGCATGTGCAGTACATGTATGAAGCTCTCTATCATTTTTATTACTGGATGTGTGCAGTGATAGATCTGCAAGCATATGGATTTGTTTCCAGTTGAGTGTGGGTACACAACCACCTTGCCATTGAATTAAGTATGTCTGGTATGGAGTTCATATGAGTTTTTTAACGGTAGTTGTTACGTAATCTGACATGAAGTGACAATGGCACAGAGAGCGCAGTAGTTGTAATCACATTAAGCGTGTCAGTAAGAAATCATCTTAATTTTAGAGAAATTTTAACAGCTCTGCTCCTCGGGTAGCAGATTATGGTATATCTGGTCTGATGCCAATGGCCCTAATGTTGGATTTATTGTGTCATTAAGCCATAGCCAGAGAGAAGGAGGGTGAACTCTGTCTCTTACAGTTGCTAAAAACGAAAACATTGCCACTGGTATGTTCTTCTCAGTGAAAAGGCCAGTGCTATGTTAAAACTGCTTTTGGAGATGATTCAACCATCATCTGTCTGCATGTTATATCTTCAAAATACTCTGTAACTGCATAGAGATGGCAAAAACAATGTGAAACTGCTAACATGTAAGAGCAGGGAGATTTGAGGATGTGTCACAAGCATTTGTATAACTCCACTTGTTGAACTGAGCTTGGATACAGTTGTTTTCTGCTTGGATCATTTAACTGTCTAAAGACCAAAATATACCCTTAATATTCCACAGACACCTATGCCCAGTTATGACAGGGTCCTCCATGGACATGTTAACTGTGTTAAAATATTAGCTAAATAGTAGCTGTTTTTTTCTGGTCAAAAGTAAACTAGACTTTCATTATATTCCAAGATAAGCTTAAAAAATTTACTTTTTTCACTATGTGACCTGGTTATCTGCTGTGGTAACTTGGTGACTGGATAATTTGGATCTGCTAATTTATTAACTTCACTGAAAACACAGCCTAAATCATCAAAAATATAGATCATTGCTTTGTTTTTTGTCAGTCTGTTGAAATTTTCAGTAAACTAGGTAAATGTGCTTTGTGATATTCATGCATACATTGGACATGAGAAGTTTTTACTTCATCAGCTGACAAGCTGGGTCACAGTCTGTGAGGACATACAGCTCTGGGGTGAAATCGCCAGCCTCTTGCACCCATTTCCACAGTGACTACCTACATCCCTTCCATTAAACGGGCTCTACATCCCCAATAAAGTGACCACAAGGGATTGCTATCTTGCAATACTGACAGTGTAGTTGTTTATGTAGAGTATAAACATGCTTGTGCACTCTGGGTGCACTAAGGTGCCTTCATTTACCCGCATACGTCAACACAAGGCACAAAATTGCCGTGTGTCTTCGCCTCTAATGAACACCTAGCTGGACACACATCAGCTTTGGAACAGGACAAAGCAGGCAGTTACAGAGCAGCTAAGCCGACTGCCGCGGGGCAAAGCAGTCACAGCCTTGGGCCTCCTGCAGCTTGCAGCTGGAGTACCTGCTCACTTTGTGTTCACTGCCTAATGTGTTCCCTGGAATATGGTGTGTAACAAAACATACAGGTTCTTGTTTTGGTACCAGGGAAGATGCTGCCTCTGTCCTGGATGCTACAGCTGTGGTTGAAACCCTGGAAAGGGGACAAGATGCTTTTCTTTGGTGCAGTTAAGCATGATCAGTTGAATGAACCACTTTAAGGATAGGATGGACAGAAGTGTTTGGAAGAAAGAAATTAACAAGGAGTTAATTTAGAAACTTTCTGTTCTGTCTGACTTGAAGAGTTCTGTGTTGTTGTTGTTGGGTTTATTTTTAAAGTATTCCTTTATGTTTAACAAAATCTGATTCCTGAATTTGAGAGCTTTGCATTTTGGGATGTCTATTTCAAGGAAAAACTGAAGGTGGGTCAGCCTCAAAGATCTGCTGACTCCACCAGAGTGTTAATATAATTATATGTTTATTACCTCCAAAATGAGAAGGTGTCTGCTTTAAGGTCTCATGCAGGCTTAAAATGTGAATTCCTTAGTTAATTGCCGGAGATGCTGTTCCTCTGCCCTGTGCTTAGTGGATTTGCACTTCGTAGATTTGCATGCTTACAGGACAAGAGCAAATTGCCAAACATAAAGATTTGAATGTAAACCTATTGCTAAACTTTGGCCTGGAAGCATCAAGTTGTTCTTCTGATCATTTACAAGTACAGAAGTCGAGTACAGAGGTAAAGAGCAATAAAACGGCAAAGCAAAAGGGAAGGACTCATAAAGAACCTCAGCAGCGCTATGCTGTTGGCCTGTATCAATGAGTCTGAGTTTTGCCCTTTCAAATGCTTGTCACTTTGCACACTTTGCACCATGGGGCCTTTTCTAACAGATGCAGAGCTTGAACAAAGCAGATTTGCAGTTCCTCTACCTATTTATGAGCTGGTGTGTACACTTTACAGGGTTTCAAACAGCGTGAGCAAAACAAATAGGTACCTTTATACTTCCTGATGGAAGCAGCAAGGGGGAAAGGGCAAAAGGAGAAGCCAGAATTTATGCTATCAGGAAGAAAATGGAGATAGAGAAAATCTAAGATCTTATTTGAGCAACCTACTAATTTGTCTGCTTGCTAATGAGTTCTGCTGTAAATCACCACCTCATCAGTATGTATATATTCTGCTTATTTGCTGTGTTTACTTGGTGACTGGATAATTCAAATCTGCAAATTTAGTAACTTAACTGAAATTGCGGCCTAAATCATATAAAATATGAGGTAAATACATACATGGATTATTATGAGTTGGTTTTATTATGGGGCTAACCTGTATCTTCTTTCACAGCACTGAAGTGGTTAGTTAGACACAGAAACACAAAAATTTACCTTTATCTACATATGTTTAAAAATATGCTAAGATACCCAAACATGGTATTGTCACATATAAACCCAGATCAAAGCAATAACTGGCTGTGACAAGGCCAGTAACCTGTCCCAATTCTGTTTCACTTGGCACATCTCCAAATGCTGATTCTCATGGTATATCCCAATATACCAGCTGCTCCCAGTACATAGACAAGAGTTTGTTAATTTATTATGGATTGTTTATGATTTACAATATTTATTGTATGTACATTCTGAACAAACACAGTGCTGCAAATAAATAGGGATATTAGGCAGCTGTATGTTCCTACACCATGCAAATAAACTGTACCTGGAGCTCTTTTCCTGCTAGCAACTCAGGCAAACAGATTGTAAAAGCAGTTGGGAGTTAGCCCAGGACTTTTATGATGGTTTTGATGAAGTATATCGTGAGTACTTCTGTCATCATTCCATTTAGGTCAGCCAGTGAATTGTTTTACTATAGAGTCTATGGAGTCCTCAAAATGGCTGCACTTAGTTTGGCATTTACTGAGGGACAGGCAAGGGCTTTAGGCACGGCCAGTATGGCAAGAAGTGATCCGTGCTCCTATCACTTTGACTTGCAGCCTTGGGGAATCAGCTGGCAGGGCAGATCTGCTGCAGGGCCCCTCTACGAGGCCATAATTTCTGTCTTCTCCATGTCCCCCACACCAATGTGCCACCATTACACTGATGTGATTGGTGAGCAGGGTCTGCTCACACTTTTCATGGAAGAAGTGCTGATTCCTATGGATTCCTATGGACCCTGTGTGGGACTCCTTGGGCAGGGTCTGCTGTGACTTTAGCCCCATCCCACCCACTGCCAGCCACTTTCCACCTCCTCAAAACCTTTGCGGCCAGCCAAAGGAGTTTTCAGTATACTGAAGTGATTACTCTGCTCACTCAGGTTGGTTCTTCCAAGAACTGTGGCTGGTGGCATCTGTATGCAACTACAAAGCTCTGGGGATCCTTTGGAGATGGATGAAGGCAGAATGTTCCAGCTCAGAAGTCCTCAAAAGCAACATAAAATGTGTATAGTCATTATGTCCTTCTGTTTATTCTGAACCTGTACAAGATGAAGCTATGTGTCATATGCTTAATATTAAATTGATTGAACAGGTTTCTCTTTAATTCTTTTAATCTTCTTACAAGATACAAAATAGGCTTAAGTCAAAAACTGTTCCTTAATGTAAAGCGTTGAGGAGGGCGGTTGCTTGCTTGGCTGATGATGACAGCTGTCCTCTCGAAGGATTGGATTTGTCGAGCACTGAGACTACTCTCCCGAGCAGGTTTATGCCTCCTTGCATAAAGGTTTCAATAAAGACTTCTGAGAGGCAGCTGCACGCATAGCAAAGGAAGAGTCAGAATGTAGTTAAACCTCCCAGCCCACACACAGCAACAGGAAAATCCTGTTTGAAGAATCAGGGAAGAGCCTTTTCTGGATAACAAAAGATAATGTGCTGATAATGCTGCAGTCCCCCCACCCTCTATTGTAGCTATCTCAGAAGCAGAGTCCAGCCCACTGTGGCGTTTGATGTTTTTTAAGGTCTGTCCAGGGTGGGAGAAGGAGAGAAGAGGTTCTAGGAAGTGTTTCTGCAGTTGAGCTAGCAACAATTGTATTTTAATGAACACACGAGTTTGGGGGCACTGCAAGAATAATTTGTTTTCTGAATCATGCATGGGTTTTCTTGTCGGGGTTGAAAATTAGAGGGGGAGGAGATGTGTTAGTAGGGAGATACATAACGTTGCAAGCCATCCAGCATGGGAGTGGGAAAAGAGAGGGAGGGTGCCTGTTTTGTCTCCTACTCAAGGTTCCGTGGGTGTTAATATTGCTGGAATCACAGCTGTGTTAAATAAGAGATAAAAGTACCGTCCCAGGACCAGATTTGCTCTTCTCAAGAGAAATGCTAGAAACCTTCTGCAATACAATACGTATGAAAAGATGTTTCACCACTATACAAAGCTATCGTTGGGCTAGTAGAGTAAGCTGAACCCCGAAAATGGACACCTTCAGGCAAATGGGAATTTTTTAGCCTATAATCACAACAGTTCTTCCCAGAAAAATGCCCTGAGGAGCAGTATAAAATTCAATTAAATTAGGAGGTGCTTCCTTCTAATCTAAACAAAGAGCTAGAAAGAAAGACACCACCTACCTTATCTATTGATTTTGGGAAAACTACTTTGCACCTCACTGCCAAACTTGAGCGTTTTCTGATGGGCAGAGTTCTTTTGTTAGTAGAAACATGGGAACTTTGCTTTTTATTAGAAAACACCAAACAAACAAAAACCCCACAAATACACATTAAAAAAAAATGTCTTGCAAATTTTTGCCAACGTTTAATTTTTTTTTTTTCAATAGATAACAAAGACATTACTAATTGGCAACATCAATTTATCTGAAAAAAATCTCATCAAATCAATTTCAAACCTTGATGGGTAAACAGATTCTTGGAAAGGAAAAAAGCACTGAAAATGTGCTTGAGCACTGAAAAGCACTGGAAATCCACTTGAGCAGGGCTTTCGACTCACATAACAGTCCCATAAGCAAAGCAGCTACAACTTCTAAAGGGGTGCAAAACTGGTTGTGTAACTGTTCTCAGAAAATATTTATCAGTGTTTCACTGTCAGAGCAGAGTGATGTGCACCTGCAGGCATCCATCTCAGGTCTGCTTCCATAAAGACAAAAGGGAATAGCTCTTCCTCTTCAGTGCTTGATGTTTACATTCTTTTTATATTCCCAACTGATTTTCACAGTTAGTGCAAAGATCAGATGCTCCTCTGTTAGTCAAGTCCTCGCTAGCTGAGAGCATGTAGTGGTGCAAGCTGTAAATTCATTATATAAATCAATTTCAGCATTTTCAGTGGTTACTGTAAGGTGTGTAACTTCAATACCATCAATAAGAAGTAAGATCTGACGGCTTTGGTCTTTGGAACTAGCAAATTAAAGACTAGCCACATTCAGTTCCTTCAATTTGGAGCAGATAAAGAGCTATTTGTAAGCATTTGGAAAATAACAAAGAGAGGAGTAGCGGCTACCATGGATTCATTATAAATTATATATATATAAAATTATATAAATTATATAATATATAAGTTACATCTAGTACAAATTGCAATCAAATTTCTTTCTATCATAGACTCATAAATAAGCAAAAAGTTGTAGATATCATCATTTATGTGGACTTCAGTGAGATTTCTGTCATTGTGCATGTTCATAAACAAACTAACTGAAACCTGTACAGGCCCAGAACAAATCTGGTTTCACAAAGTTTCAGCACAGAAAGGTGGCTACAGGGGCCTATCCACCTTTTTTCAATGTTTCATTGCAGATGAAACATTGCATGCTAACAATGCAGATGATGGAATAAAAAATACATGTCTGAAGTTTACTGATAGTGCAAAACTGGGAAGGCCACAGTTATAATGAAGGATGGGATTCAATTTCAAAACAAACTCGGCAACCAGAGCAACGTTTTCAGGACTGCAACTTAAATGGGGACCAGCACAAAGTCAAACACTAAGGCATGAACAATCAGACACACATGCTGAGTAGGAGCAGGTGAACAACCAGTTTTCCCAACAGGATCTGTGAAGTAAAAAGAATCACAACACACTTTCCATCACCTGCCATATTTTGCAACTGTTGTCTCCAGCAGAAATATCAGTTGCATGAATATGGCTGGATTAAGTCTTTCCTCTCATTGGATCTGTGTTCTGTCACTGTTTGGAGTTGAAATCACATCCAGAATTCTACAGCTTTCCAATCTCCTTATTCCACAGAGTTGGCAGACTAGGAATATTTCTAAAAAGGGACCTATGAAAATTAGATGCATTCTCCCATACAAACATCAAACATTTATTAAGCTGGCCCGGAAGCCTCAAACCAAGACCCTCTCCCCCCACTCCCAGAATATCCCACAGCCAGAAACAGCTGTGATGAGAGAACAGGGGAGCAGGAGGGGCTGTAATCGATGTGGCAGTTCCCAGCACAATGATCTGGCACCTACAACCCCCAGCAGATGCAGGTGACCACTAAAGACATGTGACACTGTTGTGGTTTGACCCCAGATGGCAACTAAGCCCTGGGCAGCCCCTCACTTGTGCTCCTGTCCCAGTGGGAAGGGGGAGAGAATCACAAGGGTAGAAGTGAGAAATCTTGCGGGCCAGGATACGGACAGTTTAATGGGTGAAGTAAAAGCTGCACACAGAAGCAAAGCAAAACTAGTAATTCATCCCCCATTTTCCATGGGCAGGCAGGTGTTCAACCATCTCCAAGCCAGCAGGGCTCGATCGCAGGTAATGGTGACTTGAGAAGACAAATGTCATCACTGCAAACATCCCCACTTCCTTCCTTCTTGTCCCAGCTCCATATGCGGAACATGACAGCTTATGGCCTGGAATATCCCTCAGGTCAGCTGGGGTCAGCTGTCCTGACTGTGTCCTGTCCCTGTGCACCCTCAGTCCCTTCGCTAGTGGGGTGGGGAGCAGAAAAGTTCTTGGCTCTGTGTAAGTGCCACTAAGGGATAATGAAATCAACCCTCTGTTATTAGCAGCGTTTCCAGCACAAATCCAAAATACAGCCCCGTATCAGCCACTGAGAGAAAAATCAATTCTATTCCTGCCAAAACCAGAACACACTTAAGTGTTAAAGGACTTTTTTATCAGACCACACTGTAACACAAAAAAATACATAGTCCATGACTTGAGCAGAGGCTGGGCCAGCTGCAGCCACATCAAACACTAGAACAACCCAAATACTGTTTAACTACATGGAATTCACTCACAAAATTCTTGGGCAAATTCTTCTTGCTAAAGATGGATGAGACCTTGACCCACTCAAACACTGCTTTAGACTCTACCTATCCAATATTCATTGACATTTATTCCATACTCCTTGACATCTATCTTGTATTTGTTGATGTTCATCTCACATTCACTGAAAATAATTGTAAAAGGGGATGTTGTTGTAGAAGAAGGAAGAGTTGAACTCTCAGAACTGAACAGCAGAAGCATGTTTGAGGAGGGGATGGATTAAATACTGGAGAGATAGTTTGCATAGATGGAAGAAGTCAGAGTGACAAGGGTTTACAACATGTATGTAGGGAATTTGAATTTGTGTGTAGAAGCAGCATTTCAGTTCTCCAGCTTAGTGCCAAGTTTTAACAAGCACTTGCACTGCCCAGTGTAAATAGAGCCTCAACATTGTGAGTCCCTCACTGCTATGAGTACCCAGTGCTATCTGTGCCAGCGGCTGCTCATGGGCAGAGAGAGCCAGGCAGATCTGAAACACCAGGGAATCCTTTCCAGGTTAATTCCATGGTGTTACGTGACTGCGTGCTCTATCAGCGAGAAAGCCAGCTGCCTCCTTGGCGGCTGTACTGCACGAGGGATAGGTGGGGGAGTGTGGTGCCGTGTGATAGGAGCAGGTTTAGTTGAACTAGGAGTCTTTCCCATTATCTTTCTGGAAAACAGTTGACAGAGAGGCTTGCTGGGTTTTTTTTCCTAAAAAAAAAAAAAGGTTAGTCAGTTAGAAGCAAAATGTTTCCAAAATATGTCGTTTACTTTAGTAAACATGCCTTTAACTCTAGATATTAGTTCCAGCTAATCGAAGCTGCTTTCCTTGGAGCTGCCAGCCTGTTTGTAGAGAAGGCATGGAGAGCTGGCCATGTGAATTATTTATGTTGTTGCTGAAAGCATGAGTCTTGTCACTGGAGCCTTGCTTGATTAAATGGATCTGCAGAGACAGTTTCTGTAGCAACCCAGAAACTTGCCCAGCAAAATGTCACCCAGCTAACACAGAATGGTAATAAATATCTGCCTGGGTAGCTGAAGATGACACAGATGTGCCAGAGTAAAATATATCTAGGTTTTGAGTCCTCCAGTCTCCCAAGACCTACCAAGATGTCATTTCAGGTCAGCTGGTGGCATGTCAACTCGGGTACCAGTAACAATCTAGCTGTAACAACATGGGGTTTCCAAAGATTGCACAAACCTTCTTGGGAAGGCAGCAAGTCTAGCACCAGAAACACAAGGTTAAAAGGAGGTTAAAAGGTTCTGGGGTCAGGTTTTTAGTGGTAGCCACATAGTTAAAGTCAGTGTAAATACAGATGTTCTTCATAAGACTTATTGTTACATATCTGGGCGCTAAGTCCACATAACAAATACTGAGTTTGATAATACTGTCCAAAATATTTCAGAGATCTTTTAATTGCCATGGCATTTAGTATAGACTGACAAAGATAAGAATATGTATATTCAAGAGTTTCTTTCCTATCTATCCTTAGTCTTTGATCTTGGCTCATTGTTGTTTGAGGTCTGTCTACCTTCCTGTAAAGACAAACCCATCACAATGAAAATGTTACAGAGATTACAAGCTTCCAGGACTATCTTGCAAAGCTTTGAAAGGCAATACATGTTGGTACATTTGTCTAGACATAATAAGCATATTTTTCATTATGTTTGTATTTGAACTTTTCCTAATTATCAACCCAGCAAATGATCTTTTACTAAGTATAGAATTTCTGAGGCTATGAAACCCAAAACATACTAGAAAAGTTACAATACCCAGAATTTTGAAAGTAAAGAAATGTTAATCCTTTATCATGCATTTCCAACTCAGCTGTACTCACTGGAAAAGTAAACTGCAATTTTTTGTGCTTCCACTGGTCTGCCATTCCAGCATTTCTTACATTTTGACCTTATGAACAAAACTAGGCTCTCTGCATTCAGAACAACCCAGGTACTTAGCTCTAAACAGGAGATAATCCAGTTATAAAAAGCTTATGGTTACTTGGACAGAGGTCACCAACGTACAACTCTAAAGGTGAATAAAAGTGAGGGAAGCTGCCTGACACCTATGTAACCTGGACAAGGAGTAATCTGGCTGGCAGACAACAGAGACTTGGTTTATATTTAAAAGTTTTGCTGATTTAGCAACAGCAGGATGTAATAACACTCACCAATCAATATAACTTTGCCGGCAAAAACCCACAGGTGTGGTTTCAACAGCAAAACCCCCTTTGCAGTTCTGGTGTAAGCATGAGATAGTTACTAAAGCAATTTAAATTGGATCCTGTCTCTAGGAGGGTTTACTAGGTCTTCTACTGCAGCTACATCGGCAAACTTTCTAGTGAAGGCTGTTCTAGAAATCGGCTGCTGGAGAGTGCGAGGCTGATGACAGCAGAGCTGCTTTGGAAGCTTGAGGGGAGTATAGAGCTTTGCACCCTCACCCTCTGGGAGGCTCACCGAGAAACACGGCCTGCTTCCTTAAGAGAACCTCGTCTGGAGAACAAAGCCCTGCAGCTCATACACGGAGGGGTAATTTGCATCTCATTAAACCATATTTTAAAAATCGACACTGTGTTTGTTTCTCTAGTGTCTGTGTTTTCCTCTTCCAGACATGTCAAAAAGGATGCATTTTCAATTAAGATTTTTTTTTTTCACTTTTCCAGAACGAAAAGCGGCAAGAACATTTCTAGGTGCCTAGAGATCCTTCCCCCCCCAAATGCCACCACAATCCTTGTTTAGCTATAAAACAGTTTGAAGGAATTTTATAAAACTTCCAAAGAAAATTCATCTCATAACATAAACACATTTACACAAGCATGACTATTCTCAACTATAGATGTTTTGGAATGTAATAAATTCTTGGAAGGTGTTTTACCTTGATATGTTTCCTTATGTACTACTAAAATTTCACTGCTATCCAGCAAAACTTCCTTAATCATCAATTGCTGGCGATCCTCAAGTCATGTGTGCTGTATGTGGGTCTAGTTTAGAGGCTTTTTAAAGAGTTTTATGCTGGCAAAACCCATAGCTGCATCTATAAAAAACCCTCAAATGACCCAAATATCCAAACTTTATCTGACAGCTATGTCAACTGTGATAAGAAGCAGTGCAGTACAGCTGCACCAGAGGCATTTCTAGGGGATGCTTTCAGCAAAGCTATGCTTTTGATAGGAGGTTCAAGAACACAGGTATGAAGCGTGCTTTTGTAAACACACACTGCGCACACTGCTGGTACAACACAATTCCTGTAATAATAAACATAAATAACATAAATAATAAACAATTCCATAATAATGAACAGCTTTTCATTAAAGAGCCCGAGGATAGACTCAATGGGTATTCTTGCACCACTCTTAATGAGCTGTTTCAAAAATCACTTAGAGCATGGAGTGTTCTGGGCCTCATGGTCAACTTCTCACTACCAACCTGGTGACCTTGCTGAGGTACCACTGGCTTCACATGTAGACTGGTAAAGGCAGACTAACATTACACTAAAACATGAGATCTGCTCGGGCATGTTGGGTGTTCTTGGTCTCAGGAGGATTCTGCGTTCTGGAGGCAGCAAACTGCTTCACCTCACATCAGGCTCCATCCTTTCCTGATTAGTGAACAGCAAATCTGGTTTTGAGGGTAGCCTTGGACTACATGGTATCCTCATCAAGGCTGTTCTGTTTCTATTATTGGTTTTGCTCTTTTAATTAATAGGAACGAGCATTCTAACCGGCAAACGCGGACTTTGGAGGAGGAGCTAGATTTCCCCACCCCCACATTTTTCCCCTAGCAGCAGAACAGTGTGTTCTGTTTTTGCCAAATAAACTGGGTATACATTATGGCTTGATTCCTGGTATGTAATTAATATTCTTCATAGACAGCGTGTCTTCAGACAGCTGGCTAATATTTACTCTGAGAAAAGGTCTTGCGATCCCAGCTTTGGTCAGCCAAGGACAGAAACTTCAGTTTTATTTCCTTATCTTGTGGTGCCACACTGTAAAGGCGAAGTGGTGTGTTCAAAGTACAGCCTTTTGAGGCTTACAGGAACAAACATGAACGTGCAATTCAGCAGGCAAATAGAAGATGTCATTGCATTTCCTGTTCCCTCCGTCTCTGTTTTTCATAAAGGGGATACAAGCGAACACAGAAACTAATTTTTTTAGCCATATAAAGCAACAAGCAGCAGTTCTTGTCAGAAATGTGTCAGGTTTACGTTTTTAGTCTCTTTCCACTATATTTGCAGAATAAATGCATGTGTGTATATACATAAACTGCACTTTAAACACGATCCCGCATGGTGTGTTTTATGGAGTGTATTTTGATGAAGCATTCACCCCTTACCTGGTTTCAAATGCTGACAGTTCTTCAGTTACCAAAGAATATGAAGTGTGAGGGGAAGGAATGGCTACACCTGAAAACGCTTTGCAAGCAACTTCACTTCCAAGAGATGCCTTTGGGCAAATCTCATGACCAAGGATAGGCGGGTTTTGTTACTTTTCTCTCTCTCCCCCCACTCCTAGCTCTCTCCCGCTGATCCCGGCTCTTCGTAGACCTGGAAACACCGGTGCTATGGGTGGGTGACTGGTTGAAAAGATGGCATCAGGTAAACAGGGAGGGCAGGGGCGCTTGCCGAGGCGCACGAGTCACAGAATCACGGGATTGTCACGCTTGGAAGGGACCTCTGGAGACACCTATCCCAAGCCCCGCACCAAGGCAGCGTCCTTTAGCGCAGGTGGCACAGGAACGCGCCCAGGTAGGTTTGGAATGTCTCCAGAGAGGGAGAGTCCACAAACCTCCCAGGGCAGCCTAGCACCCTCAACGTTAAAAAAAAAAAAAAAAAAAAAAGTTTTTCCCTCATGCTGAGGTGGAACTTCTTGTGGTTTTGTTTACAGCCACCGCCCCCCGCCCAGCCGCTTCCCATGCAGCAGGGAAAGCCCAGGGCCGCGAGGAGCGGCCGCTCCCGTGCGGGGGCGGGGGGGGCTGAGCCTGCGGCGGGCGGGGCGGGGGCGGAGCGAGGCGGGGCTGCCCGCGCACCAATCAGCGCCCGGGGCAGCGCGGGAAGGCGGGAGGGAACGGCGGGGTGGAACGGCAGAGGCGGCCAATGGCGAGTCGGGACGTGCGTGCGAGAGCGGGACTTGGGCGCAGGCGCCTGTCAGCGAGGAGGAAGGGTGGTGCCAGCCAATCGGAGACCGCTGTGGTGACGGGCGAGCCAATGGCGAGCCGCGCGGGCGGTGCGCCAGCCAATCAGGACGCGTCCGGCGAACAAAAGGGACTCTCCAAGGCACCGGCCCCTCTCCTGAGCACAATTTCACATGACGCAACGGCTGCGGGAAGCGGTTCGCGAGCCGTGCCCGCCGCCGCCATTTTGTGAGCGCAGAGACTGAGCCGGCGGCGGTCCGAGGAGCGGCGGCACCGGCAGCGCAGCCAGCGGGAGCCGTAGCGTGGAGGATGCGGTAGAGGAGCCCAGCGGCAGCGGCGGGGGGGCGGCATCGGCATCGCTCGGCGGCGGCTGCGGGGGATCGCGGGGAGGGGGCTGTCGGTCGGTGGGTCGGGTCCTGGTCGGAGCAGCATGTCGGCCCCGGAGAGCAGCGCTGGCAGCAGCGAGGCCCGGGAGGACGCGTGCCGCGACTACCAGTCGTCGCTGGAGGACCTGACGTTCAACAGCAAGCCGCACATCAACATGCTGACCATCTTGGCCGAGGAGAACGTGCCCTTCGCCAAGGACATCGTCTCCCTGATCGAGGCGCAAATCGCCAAGGTTTTTATATTCCACCGACTACTACTCCTACCTATACTGCTGGGGGGACCGGCCGGGGCAGCGGGGTAGGGCGGCCTGGGGGCCCACAGGACAGGCGCGGGAGGGAGCCGAGCGGCGGAGGCGATTCAGGGGGACATAGCAAAGCTGGGGGACGAGAGGGCCCCGAGGGTTGGGAAATGGGGCGAGAGAGAGGGGAGGAGGCACGGGTGGGGTGGGCATGGCTCGCCTGGGTGCCGAGGAGGCCTAGGAAGTAGTGCCGGGGGGGAGGGGTGTTGATAGTGAGGGGGCGAACAGAGAGAGCAGGCTTTGGACGGAGCTGGGAGAGGACGGGGGTGTAGGAGGCTGGGGGTCGCCGTGGGGGAAACAGGCGGAGGAGGGAAACGTGTCTCTGCTGGGATCACGGAGCAGCGGGGCGAGGCGGCGGGTGGAGGCTCCTCCTTCCATCGCGAAGCTTAAGGCTGCTGCTGTTGTTACTTCTACTCCCCCGTGGCATAGGGAGCAGGGGACTCGAGGGAGGGGAGCAGCCCCCACACCCCCACCCTATTGGGAGTAGGGAAATGTTTCGGACTCGCCCCAGGAAGAGCTGAGGGAGGAGGGCAGCGTGGCTCACGCTGTGAGCCCCGCGTAAATAGGAGGCACAACATGGCGGCCCGGCAGTGACTGGGCAGCTGCACTTTCTCGCCCTTGGAGCCGGGTCTTCCCCCGACATGCAGCCAGGATTCGGTGTCCGAATCTGGTGACTAAATCCTTGGATTTAGGCGATTTCTACAGTAGGTGGATAGTGTAATCATTAGAGAGGACCTCAGTGAGGAGATTTCGTGGAGAGTTGGGTTTTTCTTGGGAAGTAGTTTAAAAGGAAAAGTTAAGTTTCCAGAACTCAAATTGTCCGCCACAAAAGGGCTAAGTATAGTAATCTTTACGTGTAAGTTAAGGCTATTTCCCCACTGCGGTCCCTGTGAGAGATTAATTGAGGGGTGGGGGCTCCCTTCTACCGTACAAAAGTTTGTGGGTGAAAGGTGATCATCTCCTTCGGTTAGAGAGGTGTATGTGATGGTGATGGGGGTTGTCTTGCTCTGCCTCGTTAGAGAGAATTTTGTGGGCCTGGGATAATCTGTTTGGAATTCAGATGATCTGTGCCCCGAGTTGCACTAGTGTTGTGTACGTATTTAATTTATTTTGGCTAGAGAAGTTTATTCGCTCAGGATGTGATAAAAGAAATTCTCCCTGACTGTAGAAACTGCAGCAGCCTGTAGGATCCTAACATGGCGTCTGAAAGGCACATGATATAAAAAGGGAAAGAGGAGGCTCCTTCTGGGCCCAGCCCAGGCAGTTGCTGACATCAGTCAGCCACTGTACATGCATGGGGGTTTGCAGCACCTTTTTAGCGAGCATTTTAGAAGAAAAGGGTTCTTCTTTCAATCCCCCATCCCCCGTATTCGTGCCAGCTGCCCCTCCCCCGTTGTTTCCCTTGCTCCCTCTGATCTCAGGTGTTAAAAGGCTATTTTCTTTGGCTTTAATTGTGGTTTATAATGGTGAGAATTGTACTATCTAATGATGGGGGTGGGAAACATCTTTTGAGATATTTAATCTGTCTTTCTATCAACGCAGGATGTCTTTTTAGTGTGCCACAGACCTCTTCCAGTCTAGTTTTAAATGCTGCCAGTGGCTGAGTTTTGCCATTCCTTGGGGAGGTGACCTCATAATCTAATAGCTCTCACCATTATATCTCCTAAAGGGCAGTGGATGTGTATAAAATTGTGATGAATAACTATGCTGTCAAAAATTTTTTTTTTTCATTTCTGGGTGATTTAGAACCTGCCCTGAAGTGTGGGGTTTTTTAAAAGATGTCTTAAAACCTGTATCAATGGTTAGTTTTGCCTAGTTACTGTTTATTACTGTAGTTCATTCAGGGCAAGTTTTTAGTTGTTTCTGGGAAAGTGATCTCCTTTACTAAGCCACTTTTAAAAAGTGTTGCCTGGAGACAGTTTTGTTTAGTGTAAAACTTGAGTGGTCTGCTTTACAATTTAATAAATGGTTCTGAAATGTGTGACTGGTATTATAAAATTTGTAAATAAAAAGTGTGAAATATGTATTTGTCTTTTTATTTACCATTGTATAGTGCAGAATCTGTTTCTAAGACCCATTTTGTATGCAAAGGTTTTTTTCTATTTTAAATTTTTTCACAAGTTTGTGACTTGGGGTTGCCAGATATTATTTTAAACTTGAAATCTTTTAGGAAACTAATAAAAAAGAGCCACACATTTCCAACAATAGCTTTCCTACGTTATTTGAAGGAACAGTGGGAGTTTTGTGAAGAAGTCTTTGATATTATGCTGATGAGCTCAGAGTTAGTCTTCTTCTGCGTTCTGGTGATTATGTGGTGCCTCCCTGCCTTTTGGTTAGTGTGTGCGGGCAGGTTTCTTGCTTGGGGGTGTTGCAGAGACCTCCTGAAAACAAAATGCATTCTGGTGTGGGCTTCCCTTTTGTGGTTATTGAAATACGTGCCAGATGCCTTGGCATAATAAACACTTCCAGAAGAGAAGACTTAAATATTCCAAACATATTTAAGTCACCTTTCTTAAAATGCAACACCTGAATAGCTTATATTTGAAGCAGGCTACGTTGCTGAGCTGCTAATTGTGCTCCGTAGTTGGAACTCGGCTTCCTTACCTAGATGGTGGTGTTTCCGTGTATGATTGCTGTAACAGTCTGATGCATGATGAAAGTGACAGTTAAACTTTTTTCAGTGCTTTTGCTACTAATGGTACCCCAGCATCTCAAACTTCCAGTGTAGCAGAGTGTAGTGAGATACTTCCCCGAATTGGTGAAATGGAAGAATTTAACTCGGGCAGTAGCTCTTGGGCATAGGTACTTACGGGACAGCTCTTTGTGTCCCTAACACAACTGACTAAAAGTCAGAAATGGTGGTGGGCTGTCATTTTGTAACAAAGTAAGGCACTCAGAACTGGAGTGTTTTTAATGTGCCGTTGTGCAGACTGCTTCAAAGAAGCCAGTATTCCACAGACATTTTAAATAGCTGCAGATCCAGAGTCTTTTATGTCTGAGACTAAAGCGATGCTTTTCTAACACTTGCACATTAGGGTGTTTACAGTTCAGTTTTATGTCACAGTATGAGCTTGGCTTCTAATGTGCTGTAGTTAGTTTTAGCTATTTAGCTGCGTTGTCTTTTTATGTATAAAATGCATCACCTGCTTGTTTCTAGTTTTTTCCAATATGTTCGAAAGCAGTGACACTCCCCCCCTCTACCCTCACGTCCCCAACTAACAAGAAGTTCTGCCCTGTTCAATAATAAGTTTCAGGTCATGGTAAATTAGTACACTTTTAAGGGTGAGGAAGTAGTCTGATTGCCTGTGTAAAAATACTGTTGAGTGGGTACCCTTCTGTGAACCACCTTAAAGGGGAAGGAATTTAAAATGGTGAAGCAGTAGCACGTCACACACTTGTCTGGTTAATGGGCCTGCAAAGTAAGGTGTCTTTTAATGAATCTAGTAGCCTATCTGTATGAAATGAGCAGTGAGTGAAGTTATTCTGCTTTTATCCCAAGCTTACCAGATGGTGAATGGAACTTAAAAGTATTATAAATGGATGCTCTTCCAAGGGGATCACGGTCAACACACACTGCTTGTGTTGTCTTTCATGTCCTCTTCAACAAGTCTGTCTACTTGCTGATGCTTTTTTGATCTTTGCTGTGCCTTCTGCCTTGTGAAAGCCACAGGCAGGCATTGAAATCACTTCAAGTTCAGTACTGCTTTCTGTAGATTGGAAGTTGCTGTAGCGGTCCAGGGTCACCACACTTTCATTGCGCAAACTCGGTATGAGTTTTGAAAAAGGATTTAAACCCCCCCCAACCAAAACCAAACAAAAAAACCCTAAGCCTCCTGTAGCAAAGCTGTGTCCAGAGTTTGAAGACAACCTTCTATGAAAATGGTGGTTGCAGTTCCTGAGCTTGTCTGTGCGTTCACCCAGTCGACCAGATGATTGAGTTTTGACTGGATTTTGAACTCTGTTCTGACTGTGTTTTTGCATGCATTGTGGAAATCAGAACCATCACCATCTGCAAGTGCCAAGAGAGAATGGGACTCTGCTCTATCCAGTTGGATTACAATGAAATAATTGCAACCTATTCTACATGTAATTTACGAAAGACTGTGATAATCAACATACAATTTACAGCTACAGAAGTTCACTGACTTGGGCTGTTTGCCAGAAGTCTAATTTGTGTTCTGTGAAATCCAGAAAAACCCATCCAGGAGGTTTGAATTATAAAAGATTTTTAGAAGTTCCTTGAAGTGCTGACGATGGCTTCCTGCTAAATTACTTCCTTAATGGAAAGGTTACACTTGGTACACTAGTGGCTATACTGTCTTGTGGGCTTCTTTTTTTCCTCTTTTTTTCCCCCCCTTTTTCCAAAGCTTTGATACACAATCAAATTATCGTAAGGTATTCCTTTTTTTTTTTTTTTTTTTTTTTTTTTTTTTTTTTTTTTTTTTTTGTGATAGACCCACTGCATTATACTTTGAACTGAGTATCCATTTTTCAGATTAAGTTTTTGTATAAACAAAAATCTCAAACTAAATCCCTTGGTATTTATAGTGGCAACCAAAAAGAGAGGTCTGTATTTCTGGGATTGGTAATCCCTTTATTTAAAAAGGTTAAAATATGTTTTTGTTGTACTAAACTTCTCAGTTTCTTCTTATTACTCCAGGCTCCTGCATCAGAGAAGCTACCCGTTATGTACCTAATGGATTCCATTGTCAAGAATGTGGGAAGAGAGTATCTCACTGCATTTACTAAAAACCTAGTTGCAACATTTATTTGTGTATTTGAAAAGGTATATACATTTTCAGAAAAGTACTGTATTCTAAGCAAAATTTGTTCCTGGTGAAATAAGTACGTGCTTTCAGGTTTGGGTTTTCCTGTGTGGTGAACAATACAAATTGATTGGTTTTTATAAATCTCAGTATCTATGCTGTGAAAGATTATTCCTTCTGCTATCAAGCATGTTAGCTGAAGGATGCAAAGTATTACTTAATTTGGTGTGTAAACATCAGTAGCTTTCCTGTCCAAGCAAGATTTTCTAACGGTATTTTGATTATTGATGGCTTAGCTGGATGGACTTTTTGTAATGTATGGACCAATTAATTACAAATCATTGGTTTATTTTTTAAAAGATAATGGTCCTTATGCCATGAATAGTGTGAGAATTGGTTTCTTGTGCATTTCTCAAAGCCTCACTCTCCTGTAGTTAGATTTGTCTTATTTACATAATTCACATTGTTCAGAATGAGTGCTTAAACTCAAGAGTTAGTAGCACTGACACCTGGATCTCTCCTGGTGGTCTGTCAGCTGAAAAAAATGCTGCGACTGTGGGAAAAGGACCTTAAAATGTGTGACTGTATTAGATAAGCATTTTAATTTCATTGAACATTGAAAGCTGCTGCCATATCTATTAATTCTGGCTCTTAATCTTGAAGATAAATGAAGTAATCATGCATACCTCCTCAATGAGAAAAACATACCAAAGTCCAGGTTTTGAAAGGCTGGGCTTGAATGGGTTTAAGTTGGATCAGAAAAGAAAGGTTAGCTTCTGTGGTTTCCTATGTGTTAGAAGAAAGTGGCATTTCATAATAATGAGATGAATTAAGCTTTTGCATATTTTTATCATTATGTATCAGTGAGGATCTGAAATCCCAGTATGCTTGAGATATAGTTTTCAGATATGAAGTACATGATGTAGTAAGGAATAGATTGTTGTGACGACTGTAGAAGATGTAAACTCCTGTGTATAGAGCAGATAAAGATAGATTTACTTGGCTTTTTGGTGTTAAATTGTGAATGCTCTTCTACTGAGTTGTGTTTAAGGTTGCAGCTGAATGAAGCTCTGGATAACAACTAATCTTCAGAGTTCTATATGTTAACTTGCTACTAAGACAACTAGAACTATTAATGTGTACTAATTAGATGTGTAAGGTGGCAGTTATTTCTAATAGCTTAGTTGGTCACGTTAAAACTCGAATAGGATTCCAGCGCAGGCATTGTTACAGATTTTGTTTTATCAGTAAATGGTCACTAAGGTATCTTCAGACACTTGAAGTCAGAACTGTTTGCGTAGTCATTCCTGCACATTTTTGCAGTGAACTCCAGTGAAGCTTCTCATGGAAAATTGTATAGAGGCATCATCCCCCAGTTACTAAGTATGAATTACTTTTATTGAAGCTCCTGCTCTTACCCAAAAAGAACCTCTAAACTGTCCAGAATATTCTGTGTCGAAGTGTAACATCTGAAAATGGCAGCAAAAATAATCTACATGGGCAATACTTAATGATTGAATTGGAATTTTAAAATTAGGACAGCTGCATGTATTTTGTCCACTAATGCTTTTTATTTTTTGTTTAATTGAGCCACTCAAGTTATGAGATGAACTAAATTTTGCTTCACTATAAATTTTTAATTTAGCTGCCATGAGATAATCCAGTTGTTTGTAAAGAGATAAAATGGGCCTCTGGTCCTACAAGTACATTTCATCTGTGACTCGTACATAGATGGGTTTAATTCTGCAGCTGAACTGAAATAATAATTGATTTCATTTTAGCTAATACTAGTTCTATTGCATTTGTTGGGAAAAAATCCTTCAGTGACTAAACAGCTGAGAAAACACCTTTTTTTTGCGTTCAGAGTTTGTTTTTCTTGATTTGTTTGTCATTGTTATACTCCAGCACAAACACTTGAGTAATGTATGGTCTCAGAGGCTGTTGCCTTTCAATATTTTTTTTACTCTATTTTTTTCCACAGAAGTTGGGACAGTAAAATAAGAATTTTGCTAATGGAAAAGTTGAAAGAAAATTCTCAGAGCATGGTAATACACAATAAAATCTTTCAAATGGCCTTGAAACAACAATTCCACATTTGGGCTTCTGTTATTGATCCCATTCATAGAGATGTGTTTGTCTGCACTGTTTATACATTTTGTGTAGCAAGTTCAGTGTGTTGAAATGGAAAGATAGAAATAGGAAATGAATGAAATCTTAAGTTCTACAGAAAAGTTTAAGAAATTGTTCTATATTAACTTAACAAGCCATAGAATTGTTTTATTGTTTTAGGTGGATGAAAATACTAGGAAAAGTTTATTTAAATTACGCTCCACATGGGTGATATTTTTCCTTTGAAGAAACTATATGCACTTGATGTCAGAGTCAACTCATTAGATCCTGCCTGGCCAATTAAGCCTCTGCCCCCAAATGTGAATACTTCTAGCATCCATGTGAATCCTAAGTTTTTAAATAAATCGGTAAGTTTTTCTGCCTTTTGTAAAGAACAGATGGTAATATGTGTAGTTTTCATTGTTTGTATGCTGCTTTTTGACAATTTAGAATATTAAGAATGAAGTATCTGACCTTTGTAAACAGGTAAGAGAAATTTACAAAATTAGAATATTTGAAGGGTTTGGTTTTTTATTTACAAGTTGTATTCTAGGTTTTGGCACATTGAGGAGTTTGTATTAAAGTCCCTACACCTGTCAAAGCAGGCAAATCATAGTGGGGCAAAAAGATGGCAACTTATAACTGCTGTATGAACTAAGTCCCAGTACTGGATCATGATAACATTGAAAGGACATGGATTTAGTTGATTTTATTAGGATTTTAAATGTAACTTTTCTTTATTTTGTTTTTAGCCAGAGGAATCTAATGCACCTACCTCTGCTGTCACTTCTGGTGCCTCTACTCCTCCAGCTGTTCCTGAAATACAAAAGAATTTGACACAGGAGCAACTGATCAGGCAACAATTGCTTGCAAAGCAAAAGCAATTGTTAGAACTTCAGCAAAAAAAACTAGAGCTGGAGCTGGAACAGACTAAAGCACAGTTGGTGAGTAGGATAGTTGATAAAACTTTCATAGTTGGGGTCTCTCTTCTGGAGAGTGCTTGGCTGTACTGGTAAGTACAGTACATTGATTTTTTCCTCATGTTAGGCAACTGTAGCTGTTTTAGGACTACGAGAACAATGCAAGGTGATCTGGGGTTCCTGAACAGTTTTTATCTTGAAACCTTAAGTATTACTCTTAAATGTTAAAAAAAAAAAAAAGGTGAAATTTTTGTGGTTTGGTTTTAATTTCTTTTCAGAATGATAACTGACTGTGATCTTTGTCATTCACCTCTTGCAACGGACAATGAGCTGGGCTATTTCAAGTATGTTCCTAAGGAACAAGGGAGCCCAATTGTTTGTAAACAAAGTCAGTTCCTTGGTCAGCAGTAGTTGGAAGTCTTCCTCTGTTGGCAATTGACAGTACAAAATAAAGCATCTTTGAACTAAAGTGTGAAAATAGAATACTTGGCAGCTGAGCTGCCTAGAGGACGTGGAATATATAGGAAAGCTAGCACTGTTACTGGAACGTGTGCCAAAGTCACATATTTTGCAATATTTACTTTATATACTGATCTTACATGGTATTTAAATTTGATTTGCAATGATGTTGCATTATTTTAGTGCTTGTAATTAACAATTAGTGGGTCAATTTCAGTTAAATGGCTGAAGCTCGTAACTTTCAACACATAGCTATTACAATTTTGGTTTTGAGACAGAATATTAGCACTTCAGGGTAGGAGTTGTGGCATACAGATTAATGCTGGATTTTTTCCAATTTCAGGCTGTATCTCTTAGTGTTCAGCAGGGATCATCTAGTATTGCTTCAGTTCCAGCACCTTCCAAGCAACACATGTCTCCGGCACCTCATATGACAGTTAAACCACCTCATCAGACTGCTGTGCTATCTGAAAAAAACAAACCATCCCCAAGTCCTCCACTTCATGATCTCAAAATAGTGAACAGGGATCCTCGGCTTAATAGGATGGGTCAACATTCTTCTCATACTAAAGATCAGTCTCATAGGAAAGAATTTTCACCGAGTGTGACCAGTCAGTCTGAGACCAAGGGAAACAAAACAGCACAGGCTGAAAAACAGAACTCAGCGAAGTCAGAAAAATCGAAAGCGAGTGAAAAAACACAGAAGAAAGAACTTGAACAGTCCAAAGCAAAATCTAAGTCACCATCCCCCTTGAAAAATAAGCTGCCTGATACTAAAGACAATAAAAGCCAGGAATATGAAAGCACTAAGGTTTCTGACATCAGTAAGCGGGATCCGAGACTGAAAAGACATCTTCAAGATAAGTCAGAGGGGAAGGAGGAGGAAATCAAAGAAAAGAGGAGAAGTACAGAGAAGAAGGAAAAAGAGGAGCATAAGACATGTGAACATAGACCGGTGGGGAGCAGAAATAAAGTGATTAACGGTGCTGTTCAGAAACAAGACACGACTACAGAGGAGTCAGAAAAACAGGGTGGAAAACAAGGAAGATCCAGTAGTAGAAAACGATCACGATCACGTTCTCCTAAGGCAAGATCACCATCTACACATTCTCCAAAAAGACGAGAGAGGAGATCACCTAAAAGAAGACTTCGGAGTTTATCTCCTACTTCATCCACTCCTAAAATTGGAAAGATACGTCAGATAGGCCCTAAGCAGTCTCATGTTGAAGAAGGCACACAAGCAGCAAGAGATGAAAGAAATTCTAATAAGAGAAATGTTAAACAAGAGGTGCGTGATCCGAGGAGATTGAAAAAAGCCCAAGAAGAAAGACCCCAAGAGACAGCCACACAGCATTCTGCAAAAGCTTCTCCAGATCCAAAGGAAAATGCAGAAAATTGGCAGGGATCCAAATCAGGCAAGAGGTGGAAATCTGGTTGGGAAGAAAGCAAAAAGTAAGTTACTATCTTTTGAACAACTTCTGTGTGAACTCAGTGGAAATTCTCCTATTGGTTTCAGTATAGTTGACTTTGAGAGGCAGTGTTCAGATTGTTAAAATTGATAGGTTTAACTTGTTTCTACTAGTGAAATACAGCGATGATGCATAGTTAGATTCTAAGGTGATAGCGATGTTTTGCCATGATCAGTTCTAGTAGGAGCTGTTATGTCCTGAATAACGAAATAATCTATATTTTACATATATTCTTGTTTTCAGCTCACAGCAGAATGATGAACACCAAGCACTTGTTAAATCCCCTCACCAAAGACATCGGGAGAACTGGCCTGCTGCTAAAGGAATTCTATCACCCCGAGCACCAAAGCAGCAGCACCGGTTAAGTGTGGATGCAAATTTACAGATTCCCAAAGAATTGACATCTGCAAGTAAAAGAGAATTACTTAAGAAGGTAATACTAATAAATCTTTCTTCATAGAAATGTCCCAGGTATTTTTTTTTTTTCTTCTCTTTTTGGAAGTCTAAATCTTTACTTTATATTACAGGCTAATGACCGCTTAACATCCGGTGAAATAACACAAGATGAGTTTCTCGTGGTAGCTCATCAGATCCGACAGCTGTTCCAGTATCAAGAGGGAAAGCACAGATGTAATGTCTGGGATAGCCCTACAGAGGAAAAATGTGGTTTGAAAAAGAAACCTCTTCTGTCAGATGCAGAATTAACATATTACGAACATAAAGCTAAACTGAAAAGGACACAAGTTCAGCATTCATTGTCAAGGCTTGATCTCTTGGATCCTGATGATATTTTGGATTATCATATACCTGATGCGTTGCTTTCTGGAACAGAATGTGAGCAGGCAAAAGCCAAGCGGGGGGTACAGTTTGACAGAAAAGAACCATTTGCAGAAAGATCAAGGAGACACTCTCCTGTAAGTGGCACTACAAGACCTTTTGCTGAAAACCTGTCACCGCTTGAGAGTCGACGAAGACTTGAAGAGCAGCGTGCTACTAAAGGAGCAAGAGGTTCTGATCCTTATGACAGCTGGGGAGAATCGGATGAATTTAGAGATGCTCTCAGACAACAGGGGAAAAGTACAGCAGAATTCCAGAAAATAGATGGAGATGCACTCTGTAGGTTTGATAATCGTGAAGAAAGACAACTTCTTGGGCAAGCTGGTATGTGATTTACTTTATTTTATATCTGTTAAGTAATTGACAATATATTAGCGAGTGGTTATGTGATTTGTTCTGATTTTTTAGGTGTTCGAGAGGAGCCAAGGTCACCATTCAGTGAACGTTTCAAAAGAGCTAGGTATGAAGATCCAGAGAAAGCACCATTTCCAGAAAGTCCTGGATCAAGATTTGGAGGTATTGAAGCAAAGCAGAGGATAAGTGCACTGATGGAAGACAGACCTCTGTTTGATGGCTCACCTAGACCAACTGCTGCAAGGGTTGGGGTAGATGGACAAGGAAGTCCTTTTGTTGATGGTCCTACTGCTGGTTCAAATTCCAGAATTGATGGGCCAGCTGGACAGGCTGCTATGAGACTTGAGGGGCCTTTGGTGGGGACAGGTGCATCTCAGTTTGATGGACCACTGGCAGGAGCAGGGGGAGCTGGAGCCCTAAGATTTGATGGGCCTCCAGGGCAGCTGGCAGGGGCCCTGAGATTTGAAGGACCCTCAGGCCAGGTTGGTGGAGGAGGTCCGCTGCGGTTTGAGGGACCTCTTGGGCCTTTGCGGTTTGAAGGGCCTGCAGGGCAGCTTGTAAGTGGAGCTAGATTTGAAGGTCCTGGAGTTGGTCTCAGGTTCGAGGGTCCTCATGGTCAGCCTTCAGGTGGTCTCAGGTTTGAGGGACCTCATGGTCAACCTATGGGGCCTCGGGGTCAGCCAGGGGGTGGTCTCAGGTTTGAGGGACCCCATGGTCAGCCCTTGGGGCCTCATGGTCAACCAGGGGTGGCCTCAGGTTTGAGGGGCCACATTTACAGCCATTGGGGCCCCATGGACAACTTGGAGCTGGCCTCAGATTTGAGGGGCCACATGGTCAGCCCATGGGGCCACATGGACCATCAAGTGGTGGGCTCAGGTTTGAGGGGCCACATGGACCATCAGGTGGTGGTCTGAGATTGGAAGGATCCCGTGGTCAGCCGGGTCTAGGTCCTAGGTTGATTGACGGACCAGTACACCAAGGAGCTGGTGGACTTAGATTTGATGGTCCTCTTGGTCGGGCTGGTCTGAGATTTGATGGCTGTCATGGAGCTGGATTTGATGGTCAGCCTGGACAGATGTCTCTCCTGCAAAGATTTGATGGAATTCATGGACAGCCTGGTCCAAGGTTGGCACCTGGCCAACAGGCACAAGCAAGATTTGAAACAGCCATACCTCAAAGATTTGATGGACCTCACCAGCCAGCCTCTAGGTTCGACTTGCCCCTTGGCCTTCAGGGTGCACGTTTTGAAAATGTAGCTAACCATCCTGCCTCAAGACTAGAAATGTCACCATATGGACAAGGTGGTCCGTTTGTTGAACATCCTGGCCAGGGCTACAATGGACCAGCTCATGGAATGCAGTTCCAGAGACCTGATATATTTGATGGTTCCCCTGGACCAAATTTCAATGGGCCAGCTGGCCCAGGAGCTCAGAGCTTCCCACTGAGAGCAGCTGGACATTACTTTGAAGAAAAAGGTCTCCAGGGTCCTCAGTATGGAAATTTCAGTAATATGCCAATGGGAAGTAATCAGGTAAGAGCTGATTGCATCAAATGTTTTGCTTGGAGAAGTGGGGTTTTTTAGAGAATTAGCAGCATTTCTTCCTGTAGAAATTGAATGTTTTTCTGAAGAGTTGGCAGGCTGAGAATCAGTTTCAAATTAAAAAAGTCACTAGATAATTTAAGAAGGACATGCATTGCTATGTTTCAAGAATCCTTTTTTAAGTGTTAGATAAAATAGTGTATCTTTGAATTACTTCATAGTTCAGAATATGTCCTTGAAATCATTATTTTCAATATTAGAACAGAACCAGGTAATTTGAAGCCTTTGGTATTTCCATTGAATTTCAACAAAAGTGAATTTGATAAAAAGCATGAAAAATAATGGAAGTGAAATATATACCATTAATTTTTCTAAGAGGTGTGAAGTTAGACTGGACAAAATGATAGTTGTCTTTTTGCAGCTGTTAGTACTGGTTACAAGCCAGTTTTACAGCAATACCCATAACTTGGGGGAATTGAGGAAGAAAGGGCCATTGTTGAACTTCCTTGCTCAACTGCGTTGTTGTCTTTTAAAATTCTCTTGGCACCACCTCACTTTGTCAGTCCAGCTGTCTTTGCTGTCGCCTCTTGGAAATGCTCTCTTCAAAAGGAGGAAATGATACTTTACAGTGGTGAAACTGATGTAATTTCTTGCAGTAGATTAGAGAGTTTAAAAAGCATTTTTCATTTTGGGGGATAAAAATTGAATGTGAAAAGTTAACTTACTGTACAAAAGCAGGTGATGTGTCCTGCAGACCTCTAATTGGGATAAAATCTCACCCAATGTGTAAATCCAGAAAGCAACCAGTTAGGAAACAAAAAAAAACCCAAACATTTTTATTACAAGTGTGTTGTTAAGACTGTTTTTCTACCTACAGCTTAATGTAGCTGATGTGCTGAAAACTGTTGCTTTCAAGATGTGTGTCAGTAGTGAATGCTGGTTCAGTTCTTCATAAGAATTAAATGTGATATTTATTAATAGACATTTACGGGTTCCTTGAATTTCTTGAGGAGCTCTCTTTTGGTGAACATGAGCAATTCAAAGGGAAGTACTGTGTTTGGAAAATGTGATTGTTAAGTAGAAGGAAAGGTATTGAAGGTGTTATGGTGTGGTTTTGTTTGTTTTTTTAATATTAGGCAAATCGAGGATGTGTTCTGAATTTTCCTAGTGGAAAATGAAAATTTTCATATAGTAATTTGTGGTCCTTTTCAATACCAAACTGACATGGTTCATTCCTGGAAGGAGTTCAGTATATATGAAATTATTGAGAGACATCTAGAAGTTAATAATAAAATGTGAAAAGTAAGTTTATAATCACATTATTATACAAAGAATACTTAAATGTTTGCTTTCACAGGTTTCTCTCATGTCTGCTCAACCAGGACCTTATGGCCAAGGTCAGCAGTATTTGCCAAATCCTGGAAGTTTTGTCCAGAACCCTGCAGGTATGTAACAGTAGAATTCCTTTTATTTCTTTTGGATTGTTTGTTTGGTGGTGGCCACAAAAATGCCCTTTTTTAAAAGTCCTGATTAACTGGGTCTGTGTGGATTAAGGGAAGCCTCCTCAGTGAGATAGGTGGCTGTAGATGTCATGTCTCTAGCACCTTCATCTCTTCAGGAGCTTTTCTCAAACACTGGACGCTTTTGTTAGTTTTCATTAACCTTGTGGTTTGGGTGTAAAGCTGTGCTGAAAAGACAAAAAAAATAGTTTTGATCTGTTTTTCTGGAAGGCATCATTTTGTAGGTCTAGATGGCTGTGCTGGGGTGTGCAAACATTTCCAGTGTATGAGTGGTTTGTAGTGAAAAACTTCAGAGACATCATAAAATGTTAAACTAGGTGATGAAGTAGATTGAGCGTGGTGAAATCTCTTAAGTATGAATCCAGGACAATACTGCATTTCAGGAACCACTATCCAGTAGAAATCTGTGTATGGGCAACCAGTTTAGATAGCACTTCCGAATATATTATGAAGGAAGGGGAAATCTTGTTACAAAGATGCCCAGTTGCAAGGGAAAAGATGAGTCAAGCACTAGATAAAGCAGAGAGTTGGTAAATGATTTGTAACAAAAAATGAAAGAAATGGGAGGCAACAGGAAAATTACGTTGTGAAATATAAAAGTGAAGTCGATTTCTGATGCTAACCTTTTGCCACCTTGAATTTCTGTGTTCTTCCCCAGGAGCCCTTTCCCATTCATATCCTGATAACCACCTTGGACAGGTTGATGTGAATGAATTGTTTGCTAAACTGCTGAAAACTGGGATCCTCAAATTGTCTAAAACTGATTCCACTTCAGCACGTATGTAGATTCATTATTTTCTAACTATCTAGTTTATCCACCCCTCAAGTGTCAATCCAAGTATACAGACTTTTTTGAACTCATGTTACTGTGACGCAGATAGAAACACACAGTAACACACACAACAGGTGTTCAGGTAGAGAAGAAGAAAAGAAGTTTCTACTTTATTGTTGACCTCATATATATAAGTTTCTAGACAGTGATCAGAGATTGGACAGAGAAGTTCCCACCTCTCCATCTCCACTGGTCACTTGAGAAGTCCATCAGGTGATATCTTTTACAAAGGAATGCAAACATGATTCTTGTTTATCTTACAATTCATGAGAACTGACTCCACTATACTAAAACAAATCAGAAGGTTTATTTTCAGGGACAGCAAACTCCTGTATGGTTTTTTTAAACTGAACTCTGTTTTTGGGAAGGAATTTAGTGCATATGATTAAATTCTTAGTATCTTGTTTAATTTACACTTCAGCTATCCAGAGCAGTCAGTTTTGTCTTTCATGCTGTACTTTTGTAACTTGTTCTTGATTATAATCAGGGTATTTTCATCTTCTGAAATATTTCTGTGTCTATGAAGACTGAATTTTAATGCCTAACACTGAGGTGAAATACTGTTTTCCTCATTTGAAATTCTGACTTCTTTAATGCTTTTTTTTTTAAATGGTGTCAGAAGATGACTGATTTAGCTGTAACACTTGTGTTTGACCACAGTCAGATTGTATTAATGATGTTTGGAAAAAACCCAACTTTTAGGAGCACATAATTTTTTTCTGATGATGTACTGAAGTTTTGATAAAATAATATCTTCGTGGTTTCTAGAAGCGAATGAAACATCTGCCCAGCCGAATGCAGAAGAAGAAGATGATGATCAGAATGAAGATCAAAATGTTCCAGACCTCACTAACTTCATAGTTGAAGAACTTAGACAGTGCGTATAGTAGAATGGGCTTACAGTAGGAATAACAGTGTGGTAGTAGCTAGATATACTTCATCCAAGACAGTTAAAAGCTTTTAAAAGATAATCTGTCACTTTGTGATTCAGGGGAGGTTAAACCTGCATTGTTTGATGTCAGCCTCATTGAAGTTGAGAAAGGAAAAAGAGGGAAATTTAACATGGGAAAACTTAGCTTTACTGTAAGTTGCACATTGTTACTTCAGCGCTAAGGTTGTGATAGGCAGTGAAGCCCAGGCCTGGGCTGCATCAAAAGCTGTGTGATGAGGAGCTCAGGGGAGGTGGTTCTACCCCTTGGTCTGGTGAGACCCCCACCTGCAGTGCTGCTTTGGGGCCCAAACACAAGGAGGACACAGACCTCTTGGGAGTGAGTCCAGAGGAGGCCGTAAAGATGATGAGAGGGCTGGAGCACCTCTGCTGTGGAGACAGGCTGAATGTTGGGGTGGTTCAGTCTGGAGAGGAGAGGGCTCCAGGGAGGCCTTATTGTAGCCTTCCAATACATAAAGGGGACAAAAAAAGCTGGAGAGGGGCTTTCCAGAAGGCCATGTAGTGGACAAGGGCAAAATGACCTTATGCTGAAGAACAGATTTACTGTTGATACATGGAAGAAATTATTTACTGAGAGAGGAGGATGATGAACTGGAATAGGTTGCCCAGAGAAGCTGTGGATGTCCCACCCCGGAAGTGTTTAAGGGCAGATTGGATGGGACTTTGAGCAACCTGGTGGAAGGTGTCCCTGCCCATGGCAGGGGGGTTGGAAATAGATGGTCTTTTAAGATCCATTCCAACCCAAATTATTCTATGATTTTAATTTTACCACTTCGGTGGTAGCTTGTAAAGCTGGGCCAAATGAAGATACTGTTATTTGTGCATTAATAGGTGAGAAAAGCTAGTAGGAATGAGATACAACACTAATGTTTCTCATGAATCATTAATAAGAGCCCTTGTTTTTTTGAATGTTTCAGTTGATTGTGCTATGAAAATCAGGATGAAATGTAGTCATACTTTTAACTTGGAGCAGATTCTTGCTGTTCTCCTACTGTTGTAGGCAAACAAAGCAGTTTACTGGAAACTTCTTACTGTCTCTTTTTAAAGAAGTGTTAAGATTTTTTTTATCTTGTTTTGTAGGCGTTATGATAGTGTTATAAATCGACTGTACACTGGAATTCAGTGTTACTCCTGTGGAATGAGGTTCACTACTTCACAGACAGATGTTTATGCAGATCATTTAGATTGGCATTATCGCCAGAACCGGACAGAAAAAGATGTTAGCAGAAAAATTACACACAGGAGATGGTACTACAGTTTAACAGTAAGTAATGTTGTATTTGTGTGGATAAATTACAGGGTGGATTCTGTGTTTTACTCCTGCATGTGCTGTAGGATTGCAGCAGAAATTTACATCATCACAGGAATTGGCTGTGATAAACAGTGATGTCTTAGATGCTTCAAGTAGTCCGACAATGCCTGTCAGAATACAAAAGGCAATTGTGTGATGAACAATGAACAGTTAAAAGCTGCTTAATGCACTGAGAATGGAATTTGAAGGATAGTGATTTTTTTGGAAAAAGAGTTTTTGAAATGTAGCATTGTGAGAAAGAGTACACTCTGCTAATGCTGCATATGGGAAATATTTCAGTTTTAACAAAATAAGATTTATTAAATACGACACTTCAGGATGTCTGAGTGAGAACGAAAATTTTCCTTAGGACTGGATCGAATTTGAAGAAATAGCAGATCTGGAGGAGCGTGCTAAAAGCCAGTTCTTTGAAAAAGCTCATGAAGAGGTTGTGTTAAAGACACAGGAAGCTGCAAAAGAGAAGGAGTTTCAAAGTGTCCCAGCTGGACCAGCAGGAGCAGTTGAGGTAAGTTTCAGCTTGCCAGTGAACAAGAATCTAGTTACCAGCCCATGTAGCGAGAATCTAGTATTTCAAAGGCTTGTACTGTGTTCTTGTTACAAAATGTAGACTGGAATATTGTACTTGGGCCTTTGTGCAGCCCCTCCATAGGTAGTGTATTTGTGTATGTAATGGTTGCTTCCCAGGGGCAGGAGTAGTAAAAACCAGCTGTAGTGAAAAAAAATGTACACCCTTTGGCATTCTGTGGTTTTATCAAAATTCAAATGGTCCAAGTGTGTTAATTTGCTGAATGATTTTATAGAGTAAACAAAGTAAGCAATTTGTCCTTTGATGGTCATTTGTCATTCAAATAGCTACAGGGTTGTCTGGGATTTTTGGTACTTTCAAACACAAAAATTTATTTTTTGGTAGCCGATAAGCGTTAGAAGAAAGAAATACCATGATTTGAAAGTAACCAATAGAGTTGTATTTTGATAGATGAATTGGTGTAATAATCAAATACAAATGTTAGAATTAAAATTTAGTTTTATGTGCTAAGTCTGTAAGAAACTAGCTATGAAACCAGTAAGGCCATTATTTTTTTAATTTTAAAAAGCACCTTTTGTGCTTTCTGTTCTTTGGGTTGGTAATTTTTCACAAAAGTACTAGAAATGTTACTACTCCATCTATAAGTTGTGCCTTTTTTGACTTGTAATTGCAGGTTAAGGAGTAGAATTAAGATAATGCCATAAATTAAAACTAGGTAAATTGCTGCCTAGATTGTCTTACATGACAGTAAGATGGCATTACACTGTTACAAAATGCTTTGCAGACTTACTAGCTAAAGAGGCAAAGCTTAACCTTTCTCAAGTGACGAAGAGTATTCAGGGCCAGAGGGTGATCCTTTATCTGTCTGCAAACCATACTCAATTTTTAATTAAGGTTAACTAATTATTAAAGTGATTTTTAAAGTATGGAGGAAAGATCATGTTCTAGGCTTAATATACTTAATTTAAAAGAACCTTATTTGACTCCTTCTAGGTTCTTGAATTTCACGTGTTCAGCAAATTGCTATAACATCATTTATCTCTGTTATTCCAATAACTTTTCAGAGCTGTGAAATTTGCCAAGAACAATTTGAACAGTATTGGGATGAGGAAGAGGAAGAGTGGCACCTGAAGAATGCTATCAGGGTAGATGAAAAGGTAATCTGATCTTATTTACATATGATACTAATTTATAATAACACCCCTGAAGAACTACAGGAAAAAAAAAAAAACAGGAGGAGGTGGCAAGTGCTGTTTTTCTCCTGAAGGATTACTACTGTAGTTTTCCTGGCTTCCAAATACATAAATATCTCTGCCTTTGGAAGTGCTTGAAATCTGGGTATCACTGGTATGGCTCACTACCCCTCCCTGATACTGCAGTGCTCAAAGAAAAATTGATGTCTCTGTGTATGGGTATAGATATGGATTCAATTATTTCTGCACGCAGCTGTGCAAAGATAATTTCCAGCACTCCCCAGATTTCTGTAATTCCTAGCACTTCCAGCCTTCTGTATGATAACGTTTACTAAATAAACGTCACAAAATCTTGTCGCAGGTATAGTTGACACCATACTTAGTCTGCTGAGACCATGGTTTCTCTAGATCAGTTATGTCATAATGTGTAGTAGATACTGTTCAGTTCATTATCGGTGATCCTGCTATAATTTATTTTTACATATTTAAATGTATGACAATTTTTTTTCAGATTTACCATCCATCTTGTTATGAAGATTATCAGAATGTAAGTGGATCCTTCATATTTTTGGAAGCATTTTGCTTTCACTTTGTTTGCTTGATCTCTTGACTTGGCAGGGGGCAGATGTGTTCAGAGTGTGCTGCCCATTTCTCTTGCCTAAGACTTGAAGGCCTTGAGCCTCCAAGTTTATAATACAGAATTAGCTGAGATGCGTTTCTGGTTATGATGTGTCAGGACAACTTGTGTGCCATAAAGCAAAGCCATGGTTTGATGGATTTATTGTGGAGTAACGTGTAATCTTAGGAATTTTTAACAATGGAGTAGATGGGTATTGGTGTGTGTGACATTCTTAATGGTTTGAGAGTTACAGTTATCCTGAGGGCGAATAGCAGGGAGCAGTTCATGGTAGTGTGTTACGCCTTTCATCACTGCTTGGTGTTGTTTTTCAAAGGAAATGGAAAAAAGGTAATGCTATTAAAAAAATTAATTTGTCTTCTTAAAAGTTTGATGAAGTAGAAGTTTGGATTTTGAGCGCCTGACTGTCAACATATTTGCATTTTGAAAAAAAAGACAAAAAGAATAAGAGGCTAAAAATGGTTATTTCAGTGTGCTAATGCTATATTGACCTTCACTTTGCAGACATCATCATTTGATTGCACACCATCTCCCAGCAAGACTCCTTCAGAAAATCCACTAAATATAATGTTGGACATTGTTAAACAAGAAACAGAAGAGTCCTGTGACTCACCTAAAATCAAAGAAGAACCTGATGACACCCCTCCTGCCTGTGCAGAAGAGAGCACACCTGCATCTACAGAAATCAAAACAGAACCCGAGGAGTCTGTTTAAATAAACTGCGGTATGAATTTTTTTTTTTTTACAGAAGAGCTGCTGTGTTAATTCTGGAAGGCAAATACTTTTTATATTAATAAAAATGTCCAACTGAGGCAGGGCCTCAATAATTGTTTGGTTAATAAATACATTTTTGTATTTGAAATTTCTTATTGCCTGCACAGTTTCAGGTGTCATTGTGTGAAAGTTCTGTAGATGCGTGAAAATTTAATGGTATATGTAAAAATGTAAAAATTTCACTTGTTAAAATGTAAATTATAAATAAAAGATATTTTTGCTATATATGGAGTGTAATGTTTATGCACACCATCAAATAAAGACAGTGTTTCTGTACTTTTTTCAGTTTAATTAAAATGAACTTTTGCTTAATGAGATTCAGAAAAATGAAAGCAAGTCTCTTCCTTCAGTTATCCCATAGGTGGGTTATCAAGGGAAGTAGCTTCTCATACAGGCCTATATTCCTTGCCTTTTTAAAGTTCTTTGAATAAACTTATATATCCAGATGTTTAAAAAAATAATTACAGCAACAAAATAGTAAGTCCACAAAACTCACAAAAAGACAGTTCTGGGTAGAAGGGGAAAATTTAACAACCAGAGTGCTTGATTGTGGTGAACACAAGTGCCAACAAAAAATTAACAAACCAGGATGCCTGGTAGTTAAGACATTTTAATGATTTTTTTTTTTTTTTTCTCTATTAGTCAAATTAAATACAGCTGAATTTTCTTTACATTACAGGGGGGAATGAATGTAGGAATGCTCATTTGGATCATGGTTAACATTTTCTTTTTTGTTGCTTATGACTGGACTTAGATGGTAAACCAGATATCCTGAGATGTTAATATTTCTTAAATGTTATAAATAAAACTAAGCATATATTTGAGTGTGAGTCTCTTCCTTTCAGTGATGGGTCTGTGTGGCTGGTACATTTGTGGGCTTGGAAATAAAGTTGTGTGTTTCAGTATTCGTTTGATGTTTATTTACTCTGCTAGTTACGCTGTGTATTTTTAACTTGATGGAAGCAAGACAAGCACTAAAACTCAGAAAACAATGTCACAGTCCTAGCATGTTACTCTTGCAGTGGGAATACTTGGGAGTCAGAATTCCCCCTTAGTGCATAAATAGAAATAATCAGCAATGCAGGAGATGTTGGCTGCAAAAATTTCTTTCCATGTTGACACCCAGGCTTCTTGCAGTTTTTAAGATCTGAGCAGTACTCTGATTCTTCTCTTAAGGTTGCAGCTGTAGTAGTGAGCTTGCCCTGTTCTATATAACAGACTTAAAAAACACTTTTTAGTTAGAGACAGTCCAGAGGTAAAACCAATTGATCAGGTTGGTGTCAGTCCATACAGCAGTGCATGTGGCTGCTTGCTGTGTTGTGGGGAGCTGCTCCTATGTTAGTTATTGCAACATCTTCCTGGAGCAGGAATGTAGCATGGTCCTTTGTGTCCTGGAATATTGTAAACATCGAAATCACACCAACTGAAGTTAGAGGACACTGAGCAGAGAGGTGATGTCTTTAAATATGTAGAAGGCTGTTCAGAAAAGGGAACAAATTACTCTGTCTACTGGAGACAGAATAAAAATGAAACCTCTAAGTTGCAGAAATAGGCTTTATGACAGCTCTCTAACGACAAGGATTATTAAGCCCTAAATGTTCCATTAAGCTCACTTGGTCCATGTAATTATCACTGCACACCTGTAAATCCGACTGGGAAGGGTTCATTCCTGCCTGGAAGCAGGATTCTGGAAATACAGCGTCCTTTTCTTTCCCCTCATCAGAGGAACCCGGTACCAGGGTACCAGCTGGTTTTGACTAAGCGAACTGAGGAGCAAGGTCACATCACTGCAGGAAAGAAAAGAGGGTTAAAGATTGCCACAACGTGACTGGAGTCCGATCATCCAGAGCAGCAGCTGGTTCAATACCTCTTGGTCAGAGCATCACTGGGTGGTTCCGAGCTGAGGATTGGTACTTGTTAACATTTCTCCTGGCGAGCGCCGTGAAGGCCGTAGCCCAGGGCTGCTGAAAGGCGCAGAAAGCCCCGGGCACCTGCAGCGCGGCCCGTGCGGCAGGGCCGGGCCCGCGCCTCGCCCGCCACCTCCGCCCGCGGGAAGGGCGAGCCCGGGGCCCATGGCAACGCCGGGGCGGGGAGCGGCAGCTGCAGCAGGAGAGAGCTGCTCCCGGCGCCAGCGGCGAGCTGCCGGCCCCCTGCGCTGCGAGGGTCCGCTGTGCTGCGGCCGGTGAGACTGCTCCGCCCGCCCCTCCGCCGCCTGCTCCTTCCCCGGCCCCGCCCCGCGGGCGGCTGGCGGCCCTGCGGCGCCGGGCGGGACGGCCTGTCCCGAACGCCCGGGTCTGTGATACGGGGCTCCGCTGGGATCCACGCACAGCACCGGGGAGGCTCCACAGCCGCCAGAAGCGCGGGGAAAGGCGGGGTTTGGCGCTGTCGGCCGAGCTCTCCCCTTGCCCCGGCCCGGCAGCTCCGCCTCCGCCCCGGCGGGCCGGGCCGGCGCCTCCCGCCGCCGTGGGCCTGCTGACAAAGCCGAGCTGCGAGGGATTTGGTTTGGGTGAAAAGCCTAAATTGTGCCTATTCCGAGCCATATCCTTCTTCACTTAATCTCTTTAATTGGATTTTGGGCAGGTACCGATCTCAAAGTGCTCCTGAGTTCTTTCTGCAAAGTTTTCTCCCAGAACATCGAGTGAGTGTTTGATAGCAGTTTTTGGTTAAAAATATTGCGCTAGAATTATGTAGCTTGCCCTTCACTTTGAACATCAGTGTATCTTTTTACAGAATTGATGTTAACAGCTTTTTTCTGAGCGTCAGTCCCAGGCTGCTGCCTTTGTCTTGTGCTAAGAAGCCAGTGCAGCCACCCTTGGCATTCGTCTCCATGCAGTAGTAGGTATCCAGAGGGAGAGGGGAGACAAAATTCTTTCTGCTGGTGGGCATTGTTTGCTTTTCCTCTGGGTTAGGAGAAAAAAAAAAAAACATAAACAGTTGCCTTGAACTTGCTGTGCTGAAACATTGTGTTAAACACATTAGAAATTTGCCGAGTAGTGTAATCAGCCAGGCTTGCCTGTGATGTGTAATTTGGCTGAAGTCTGTAACCTTCACTTGGTATAATGAGCAATTACACTTCCTTGGGGGAAAATTATGTCTTGGTGAAACTGTTCTTTAAAATAACCTAAACAAGTCTATCCTCAGAACAGATATTTTGGAAATATTATTTGGAAACGTGAACTAGATGACCTCTTGAGGCCCCACCAGCTGGAATTATTCTGTGTTTCTGTGCTGCTGCTGTTTGTTCTCACATTGTTTTGCAGAATGGAGTCCTGGTTTTTAATTTTTCTAGGCTTTGTGCAGGACAGTGATGCAGCCTGCCAAGCTGGGGAGGTGAAGGTGGGGTGAGACACAAGCACAGGATCCAGTGGTGTTACAGCACACACGGGGGTGTATTACTGTCAGACTGGAATGCTGGAGCTTCATCCTCCTCTCTTCTCTGTGCCAACCCCAAATCTGCCAGAGCTCTACTATCACACTACAGATTACATGAAAATAGGCAGTAGTAAACTGCAGAGGATGTTTTTAATTACATCTAGTGCTTTTTTACAAATATGACAGACATGTTTGTGCAACATCTCTTTTATATTCTTTAATGTATTTTTTACCTCAGATTGTGTAATGGTGTTGACTGCCAGTACCATTTCTTCTACACAGGCAGAGGAGCTGAGGCACTGATACCTTGAGGTCTTCAGTTTTATGTTTTCTTGACTTGCTAAACAGTAACCCAATTCTTCAGGACTTCCAGCAGTGTGAAATGTAATCAGAGTGTTACTGCATTTTGGTACCAGAATGATGACTACTGCAGAAGGTGAATACTAATTGGTTTAAGTTCCTTTCATGCTTGGCTATCTGAAGTTAGCCCTCTTAGCCATTAGATCCACTTACATCTTGTATTTCTGTTTACACATTTCATCAAGGTATCAAGATATTGCAAGTGGTTTGGATATGTAATTCTCATTGTTTCTAGTCATGTAGTTAATCAGTGGAAAGGCTTGAAGATAGGACACAGGTTATTTGATCCCCTGGCCTGGTGACAGATTTTTTTTTCTTTTACCCTACTGCTGCTACATTTAGAGTTTAATTCTGTGCCAAAAATGTCAACTCTGATATGTCTTTGTTTATCACACATATTATGTCTTTTAAATGTTTATGATTTAAGCAATGGACTAATGTCCTTTTATTACTCCTCACTAGTTGTCAAGAAGAAGCAAAATTATACTAGTGTGCATGAAGCAGTGAAAGCTGGGGATGTAGAACAGCTTGCATTGATGATAAAAAGTGGAGCCAGTATTAATGACGTGGATTTAGTTCACAAATTCACACCCTTGCAGTGTGCTGCCCACTCGGGAAGTCTGGAGGTAAAACATTACCTTAATGTACAGGCAAATCTGGGCTTTTATAAGTCCATATTTCCTTCTTTGGGAGAGGCTGAACACAACATTGCTTTGATCAGACTGAATCAATAATCTCTGCCTGTTTTTCTCATTAAATATATTCACCAAGAGCAGGAGTACAGGATTTTCAATTTAATTTTTTTCTTTCTGAAGCTCCAGGCAAATCAACTTTGCCATATTTTAAGAAATCATTGGTTTTCTTGCTCTGAGCAAAATGTGCCTTATGGCCTCCCTTTGAGACTCATGGCGTTCTTTTGTCTCTATTGCATTTTCTTTTTCTCTTGAGGCACCAAGAAAATCTTGTAGGATGTGTAAAGTCTTCTGAAGGTGACTAAGATAGATGAGAAGTGACCTGAAAATATATTCATTGTGCTCACCAAATGTCCTATGCTTCATTCTCCATAATACATTTTATTTTAATAAATGAAAATGTTGAATAATGATAGAGAAATCAGCAGGCGATTGCATAAATGTTTTAAACTTCCAGAAGGACTGAACTGCTGTGTTCAGCACAACATTCCCCTTTATCTTGCAGCCTCCTTGTTCATTGTTCATGGCACTAGATCTAACCTTGAAGCAGCAAGGCCATGCAGCGGTGCTTCTGGAATGTAGAGACACTGTCAAGAAAATGCTAATCATCATGTCGGCCCCAAAACCAGATTGCTTACCCACCCTTTTTGCCTCTCTAAGTTCTGCCATTTTTCATTTGACTCTCCTACTTTGCAAATCGGTCTGTTAGAATTTATTGAATTATCCATCATCTATTTGTCACTAAATTCCTTGGCAGAAATAGTGAAGGAACCAGAGTTGTAAGATGGCCTGAAAGAAGATAATAAATCATAATAATATATATTAAAAACTTCTAACTGTTCCTCTAGCTGTCTTTGGCTAATTCATAAAGCTTTCCATTGCAAGCAATGATATCTGCTGGAAAAAGGTGAATAAAACAAAACCAGGCCATGGAAGGATGAGAAGAGAGATGGGATTACATATGCCTAAGAAGCCTAATAAATTAAATGAGGCTTTAAATTTAGTATGTGATGTTTTTCCTGCCAGGAATTTTAGCTGGAATTCATGTGAGCATGTTTGCAGTGTTTTTTCCAATGCTTTTACCCTCCTGCCATGTGAATACTCTCACAGATTACATTTTAAATCTGGAAGAGTAAATTGAAAATGTCATACTGAAACATCAATGCCAGGATCTGAATTAGTAGGTTATTTGCACATTTTGTACCCTTGGGTGAAACCTGGAAAGTATAAGTTATCCATAAGTTTCTAATGCACAAATACCTGTTTAAGGCATGCTCTGGGGTCTCATATTTCCTTAAGGAAGTATTCCAACACTGTTTTGAAGTGTAACTTTGATGGATAAATTCTAGTTGAAATGACCCTCAGACACGATGTGAATAGTGAAATAATTAAATAAAATAATTTGGTTTCGCTGAGCAGTGCCTTCAGTGGTTGCTCTGGCATGGAGCCGACACCACGCGTGTGACTGTGAGAGGCTGGACAGCGGCTCACCTCGCGGCCATCCGAGGGCAGGATGCCTGCATGCAGGTACTGTAAATACTCTCAAGCAAAAGTTCCTAGGGCAGACCTTAATACTGGACAAGTTCATTATGAAGATCAGCTTCATGAGGGAGCCCCTCAGGGAGCTATGAGTAACTCCTCTCGATGTCTTGACATGTCAAATTAAGTTAGTCATTTTCAAACCAGAGCACTCGTTTGCACTGTCTGTGCAAACTGATCTATTTTGTGCAATGCCAGGCCCCTGAGGTCAGCCCAGAGTTATCCTGCTGGTCATCGTAAACCATGCTTCTAGGAAATGTTTGCTTTTTCAGCTTGTGAAACGAACTCGTGCTCTGCATTTCTTTCAGGCCTTGCTACTGAACGGAGCGGACGCAGCAGCTCGGGACGATGGCGGCTGCACGGCCTCGCACCTGGCTGCAGCACACGGGCACTCGTACACCCTGCAGACCCTGCTCCGCGCCGGGGCGGTGAGACTCCTGCCGGCAGGCCTGCTGCACTGCCACGGCCCCGCGGCTTGGCCCCGCAAAACTCTCCCTCGCTTACACTGGGATTCAGTTACACTAGGGGAATTTATCTCGTGGGTAAATTTCCCCCTTTTTAGGGAAAAATGTGATATACATTTAGGGAAATGATCAAAAAATGTGGAGAGGATCAATAATGTGACCAACTTCCACTGAGGATGTCATTAAATGAACATCAGGTACTGTGGTGATGGTAATTTTTTGCAGTTCTAAAAATCTTCTATAGTAAAGGAGACATAAACTTAAAAAGGAATCATGACCAATACAGGTCATTATGATGATAAACACGTCTAAAAATGCACCTTTTCTAAGTGTATTAAGTGAAAGCAAGAACCTGTGAAAAGTACCTGTTTTGAAACTGGAACTGCATGTAATACATGAACTTTGAAAAACGTTATTTGGTTTGATTTAAACAATTTAACACAATGAACATCTGATTCTCATATATAAAATTTGTCTTGTGTCTAAATTCAGAAGTGAATGAATTAACCTGCTACTTTCATTTTAGGATGTAAATGTTTCAGACAGGAATGACTGGAAACCTGTTCATTATGCTGCTTTTCACGGTCGCTTGGGATGTTTGCAGCTTCTTGTTCGATGGGGAGCGTGTGTAGATGATGTGGATAACAATGGAAACCTTCCAGGTATATCAGGATAAGTCATATGTTTTTAAGCCTTTCGTTTACAGTTGTTGTGAAATGTGATGATTGAACAAATGATAACTAATGCACAACAGCAGCATTTGCTATTTGATTCCATGCAATCCATATGGATAGTCCATTTTTCTAATGATGGGAGGATTTAAAAAATCCAGTGTTGCTCTTGTTGGTGACAGCATCCCATTCACTTCCTGCTGCTGCTAGCAAGGATGAGAGCTCATAAATGCTGGGATGAGGATTTATCCATCCATAAATGGATGAGCCTGACTGGGAGCAGGTGAGCATTATCTCCTTTGTGTGTGATGGTGCTCGTGTGCCCGTGGAGGTCACAGGTGAAGGATAGGTGGAGGGGGAGGCTGCTTCAGCTACTTTTTGAATTGGTGCCAGTGTAACGGGGTTCTGGTGAGTTTGCATGCAAGTTTTGGTGTCCCACTCTTAACTGATTTTGTAAAACATTTGTTTTTCATTTTCCTGTGCTTTCTTCACCTTGATTTCTGGAATACTGCTTTTTCTGTATTATCTGTAATTTCTTTTCATAATTATCAGTGTATTCACTTTAGCATAAAAATTTGGCTGTGATTGTTCATTGCTGTTTCTATTTTCTCCAGTATCCCTCTCCATACTATACCATTGCCTCAATATCCTCTCTAAGCTCAATGGTATTGTTCCTGTCTTGGATTTTTCTTGCATCCTTTCCCTTTTAGCATTTTCCTTCTTACAGTTTGTTGCATTATTTGTTCCAAAGAGCATATGTTTTTCTCTATAACTTGTATAGACTTATCTTTATAAATCCTTTCTTAAAATCTTTTATCCTGTGCTAAGGACTACTTACCTAAGAAACAGCCATGCTGTATTTTGCAAACCTGGGTCTTGTTAAAAGATGTCAGTCTCCTGCATCCCAGCAGGAGATCTGGTGCATAAATAGTAAGGGGTCACGATGTTAGACACTCTGGGGGCAGCATGGGAAGACAGCTTTATTTGCATTTGGGAACACTTCCCTGATAACAGACTTCTGTGGAGAGAAAGCAGATGCCAGCACAGTTCTACTTAAACACTCTATATAAAATGGTTAGTAGAAAACTAGTTTTGTTGTATTTTGGCATCTACAGAAGCTTGATCTTCCAACCTTTTTCTGTTTCATTTGATTATATTATTTTCCAAAGGAAAAAGAATATTTTGGAACATGGTTAGTAACAGATTAGTAGAAATACTGCACAAACCAGCTTGTTGTCTGCTTGTGTAACAGAAGGGAACTTAAATTATCTTTACACACTTCAGCTTCGAGATTAGCTGAACCATTCTATAATTTTTCCTAAGAGAATACTGGAAGAAATTTTTGAGGTTGCAGTGCCAGGCACCTGAAAGTTAAAAACTGGCTGTGTCTTTTGTATATATGTGTTACAGCAAAGGGTCTAACTATGTTTGCTAATTTGCTTGCTAATATTTTGGAAGAAAAAAAATTATGTGGCTCATTCAATGTATAGAATAGTCTGTGCTTATTAAGTGGACATTTCAATTTACTTTCTCTCTGTATTCATTTTTGGGCCATATCCATGCTTCTTTTATTGCTCACTAGTCAAACCTATTCTAAATATTTTTCACAGACAGAATTTTTTGACTTGTGGCTTTGAGAAGAGTGAGTATTGTTAGTCTGATTTTATAAAAGACAAGATGAAACACAGAGAAGTTGGGATACCAACAGATTTTAGGTATCTGAAAATGGATTTGTAAGGGTTGAGTCAGTTTTTTACTTACCTTTAGCATGATACCCTTATTTTCCCTTCTCCCTGAGAACCTAGCTCACTGACTAAAATTCAGACAATGGCAAAAAAAGTCCTTATTTCAGTGAAGCCAAGATTTTAAACAGTCGTCTGTACAGAGGTATTGTCATCTTGCTGTAAACCCAATATCCATAACCTTTTAGAGAAATTATGCTCTGGAAACCTGTGGATGGTTTGGTTTGCTATAGAGAACTTGTGCCTGCCAAAAATGAAGTGATAAGGGTTTTTTGGGTCCTGGGTACATTGTTGATTATAAAGATAGTGAGATTCTTACCTGGAGACAAACTAATCCTTTTGCCTCTGGAACATCAGCCAGCTCTTACAGAGTTTTTCAGGAACAATAGATCATACTAAGCATTTATTTGACAAGTTCTTCTCGTTAATAGGATTAGAGGATATTATTTAGGTCAAACGAGTCAGCATGTGTTTGGTACCTCTTACTTTGTTGAAGGTCCAACATTGTAGCAACATTAAGTAAACCTCTGCATAGCTTAAAGGTCAGGTGAGGAATGTACCTTCAAATATTTTGTCCAGTAAAGTGCCTATCACTGTCCTCATTTTATAGGTGGGGTAACTGAAGGTGTGATGCAACTTGTTTGTAGTGGCACAGTAGAGCCTAAAGCAGATATGGCCTTAGCTCCTAATCAAGGATACTGCTTGCTGTTCCCCTGTAAGGAGTATCCCTGGGACAGCGAGGTCAGGCAGCTGCTGAAGGCAGAGAGTCATGGTCCTGGGGGAGGTGAGGCCCCAGCAGTGCACTCTTGGAGCTAGGCCTTGGTGCTCTGTTGTGAGTCTCTTTTATCTCCTGCAGTCAGCTCTGCCAGGGAATCCCTTTGCAGATCCCATCCTAGGCAGCTTTACCTCCTTTGCCTACAGCTGAACATCTGCAGTTCAGCTGAGGCTGCTCTTCCCCTTGTGCAGTGTTGGATGGCTCACATGCCGGTTGATGAGCCAGCTCTAACCAGTGCTGAGAGTCTTGCTTTCTCAGTGGGCAGCAGGGCTCTAACACCCTTTGTTTCACTTGTGCTGTAGCACATCTGGCAGCAGTGGAAGGACACTTGCATTGTTTTAAGTTCTTGGTCGGGAAAATGACCAGTGTTATGCACACTCTGAAAGCCAGGAATGACCATGGAGAGACTCCAAGGGACTTGGCTGAACGGTTCTATAAAGATAACATTCTGCAATATATTGATGGTGTGGAAAAAGAGGAGCATCCAGAGACACAGGAAGGTGAGTATGGATCAAGATACATTTAAAAAAGGCATTATGTGTAATTCTGTAGAAGTACACAAAGGTGTACTTGTTATTTCAGGTCTTTGAAATTAATCTCTTAACTGTATGAGATGCCTGTAGCCATAACCAAGACATGTTTAGTCAAGTGTCTGGTGAGCACTGGTGGTTACACAGCTGCATTTTAGCTGATTAAGGGGCATTACCCTTGCTACCTCTGAGGTGTCCATTCATGAGCTGCTATGAGAGAGGTGAGCTGTGAGACAAATACCAGCATGTTCAGTAGAACTGCTGGCATCTGCTTGGAAACATGTGCATTTCGTTTTCAGTTTTAGCTTTCCCAGCTCATGATGCTGCTTTCAAAGGGGACTTGTTAGTGGTTAGAAGACTAGTGAGAAGTGGAGTAATCAATATTAATGAGCGGGACGATAAGGGATCCACTCTGCTGCACAAAGGTCAGTAAATATGATCTGTGTTTCAGCTTGTTACTCTTTGTTGCTGGTTTATTTACTTTGTTTTTCAAGTGGCTGCTTATCAGATAAACTTGATGAAAAACAGCATCTCATTTCTTGAGGGCTTGGAAAGGCAATCCCAAACCCCATACTTTGTAATCTGTGTGTGTGTGGGTCACTTTAAAAGCGATATAACCAAGCTTAAGTCAAGAAAAAAGAGCTTATAATAAAGAGAAATCAGCATCTGAACTGAAAACTGAGTAGCTCTGACATTTATTTACTTACTATTTGTATATTGGTATCATGTCGGCTTTGTTGGAATTAATCCTGATTTTTGGTAATGGAGAAAGAACAGATCAAGCATGTGAATTCCACCTTAGAGTGATAAGTGAGGCTGTATTCTAGCTATAAAAGCTTTTAATTTTCACTTAATTTAATGTAACTAAATAGTTTTGGGTTTGTTTTTTTTTAATCAGGCAAGATGTGGCTTTTAGAAACATCTGGCTGGCTATGTATAAGAATGATCTGTATTGTGGCCTAGGCCTTTATTTACCAAAAACATCAGTACTGTAGGGATATGTTGTAAAAACCACAACAAAGTAATTTGGTAGGATGCTGTGAAGAAAGGTAAACTTCTGGTTGTAATGTTGACACATAGTGGACTGCTAACATTACAGAAAAAATAGTCCTTCTGTGTTTGGGGGTTTCACAATATTGTCTGAAAGAAGAAACAAAAGACAAAAGAAAGAGGGAAGCATTTGTAAGTAATATGTTGAAGTAATATGCTTTTAACACATTTCCTACATTTCTTTTTGACTAAGTATAAGTGGTAGAATTTTTGAAAACATAATTGAAGTTCTCATTGAAAAAACTGCTATGTAGTGATTTTAAAATCCCACTTTCTTTTCTTGGAATAATACTGACCTACAGTTGTTTCATCCCCAGTGTTTACATGCTGATGTTGTAATTTTATTTGCATATCTCAGTAAGAAAACAAATATAACAAATATCCAAAAGGGAGTGCTGTCAAGAAATGGATTTATTCTTCCTTGAGAAAATCAGTGTACTGTTTCATCTAGACTTGCCAAATACCACCTTCCATAAGTGAGACATTGTTCCTGCCACCACGTGGTGGGAGCAGTGGCCATGGCACATGAGTGGGGTTGTGTTAGGGTGCTGCTGAGAGGTGCTGCCTTGAGTGTCTGCCCCAAGAAATGCTGTTCCTTTGGCTCCAGCACAATGCCCTGCTTTTCTCTTCTGAGACAACAGCACACACTGCGGACTGGGGCAGCCAGCTGTGTCTGACACCTGGGAGCCCAAAGCCAGGGAGAGGTGACAGTGCTTGGCTGCCAAACTGTAACATACAGGCCGTTCTTACTGGTGCAGCAGCTATTTGAGTGTCTTGTGCTTCCTTTGTGAGACTGGGCAAGTTTAGTTTAGCTTTTGTCCAGCAAGAGCTGCTAGTACATTTCTAGAACTAGAAAGAGTCACCGAACCCCACTGCATGCTCTTTCCCAAAACTGAGTACCCAAGTGATGTCAGCCTCTTGACACACAGGCTCCTCTTGAAATAGTATCTCCCTTGTGGTGTCCTAGTGAACCGAATCTCTGACATTACAAATAATAGTAAGAGGGGGTTTGAAACATTTTAGGTTTGAAACTTCAGTTGTATATAATTGACTTGTGTATTCCTTCCTTCTCTTAGCTGCTGAACAGGGGCATATCCATTGCTTACAGTGGTTGGTTGAAATGGGAGCTAACTGTGACATTACAAATGATGCTGGAGAGACTCCAGAGGATGTAGCCAAGAGGTAGCAGTACATATCCTGTAGCTCTGATGATTATTTACGTACTATTTGTGTATCAATATCATGTCAGCTTTGTTGGAATTAATCCTGATTTTCAGTGATGGAGAAAGAACAGATGAGGCCCATGAGTTCCAGCTCTGAATGATAAGCAAGGCTGTATTGTAGCTATAATATTGTAGCTATAAAAGGTTTTAATTTTCACTTAATTTAATTTTCTTTTTAGTAAGGTCAGACACAAAAGAGGAAAACTAGCTTAGTTGCAAGAGGACAGTTTGCTCACAGTTTGCTGTACAAAGTAAATGAGAAGTAGCAGAGGCCAGATGATTTTTGCATTAATAAAAGTAACGCAGATTCTGGTGAGATTCAATTAAGAAATCCTGCAAAGGGAAGAGATGCCTCTGATATAGGAGCCATTGCCATAAGATTCCATTGAGGCAGAGCTCATGCCATAAGAATACTACAAAAAGTAGATAGATAGTTGTAGTGTGTGTACAGTGCTTCCTTTAGTCCTGAAACCCCTCTGACAAATGGGAACACAGACAGTTTCAGAGAGTTTCTGCCACATGTGTTTTTCCAGATTTTAACTGGTTCTCTGTGCAGATTTGGCCATCTGGCAGCTGTGGAACTTTTGACACCAAGAGCTGCAAATAGTAACTCTAGTGATGAAGAACTAGATGCAAATAACATGAAGTTTTTTGAAACACATGGTGTGGAAGGGAGTACAGATAGCAAAGAAGATTTAATCCTGGATAAAGCAGAGAAAAGGAATGCACGCAGTAAGCACTGTATTTCCATCATTCATTTGCAAAAGTTGTTATCAAGACATTACACTCCTAACATGGACAGTTCCTGCCAACTGCTCTGATTGTTTTGTTTTAAGATGAGATGGTTGACAGGATATCTGTAAAACTGAGCATTGAAACAAATTGTGGAATATTAGAAAGCAAGCAGGAGGCAATCAGATCATAATTGCTACACCATTTTAATCCATGTTGGTGCAACAGTGTTGGATTGCCGTTTGGTTTTGACATCTGCTTGTTGTGTGGGTGTCAGGTGTAGCTCAGTGTTTGCTGAGCAGTGTGATTTCTGCTCTTGTGTTTGCGAGACTATTTTTCAGATTACTGGATTCCAGCATGACTCTCTTCTTGCATTTTACCTACCTGGAGAACTCTGTTTTACAGTAAGGGCCTATCACAAGATTAAAGAACTTCAGCGACTTCTAGAAATTGCCTACAGCAACTACAGACAGCTGGGGGGAGTAACTGAAGAGGAGAGGAAGATGAAAAAAGAAGAAAGGAAAGTTGAGAAGTAAGGTCATTCTGCCCTGCTAACGTTTAACTCTCTGGGGGCTCATTTTAAATCCTCCTTTAAAGCTGATTTACACACTAATTTGCTTTGGCCATTCTGTCTTCCACTTACCAACTTTAACCAGGCCAAAAGAAATGAACTTCTGCAATTTGTCTGGCCATTTCTTAACTTCTACCACCAGGATCAGCCCCACAACACAAGTGCTTGATAGGTCTAAGATTCTCGTGCGAGATCATATGTTTGGTCTTCAGGTTTTTCTGCAGATGTGTGCAGTAGGTCTGATAGGTTTTGGCTGTTTTGTTTCCACTGAGGATGCCAAACACATGTATGCCTTTCAGGAAATCTGAAAATAGGCAATAGTCTTAGCATGGCTTGAATGGAAGTGCATATACAGCAGAGATTATTCAGTGACCTGCTAACAATCTGTTACTGGCAATATATTCCTGTGCTCATGAATGGATTAGCTTGTATCCAGATCACAGGAAAAAAACTATCAGCAAACCTGCCCTTGCAGGTGAAGCATTGTTCATAAGATCCAATTCTCAATGTCTCCATTAAATCAAATAGTTCTGTTAGGTTGGTCAGGTGATTTGATGGACAGACTGTCTACATTTCAAAGAAAAGTCTATCAAAGATTAGAGATTTAACAATACTGCAGCCTCCAAAGACAGACCTGTCTCCACCTCTGCCTGTCAAAGATTTGGCTATCTTCTGTTCTCAGTCTCTGTAGATTACCACCTCCATAATGTGTTTGGGCCAACCCAAACCACTGTCTTTATTTGGTCACTGAGACTGTCTAGGGGCCTTATATGCCATCAAGACAGTAGACTTAGCAGTCTGTGTGGATCTGGAGGAGGTAATAGGTGTCACAGATTGCAATTAAGTACTTTGTTTTACAGCTATATCTGAGCCAGGAAACTGAGGTCAGGATTTCTTCTGGTTCAAGGTCACTCTTTGACTCAGTTTATGCTGAAAGTCCATCTTCCTTAACTTGATATGTATACAGTAGGTAACAGACACCTGCATCTGAGTTAGTTATCATGAGCTCCTTTTTCAACTTCTTGGAGAGGTGTAGGCACTTCCAGGGCATAACTAGACATGTACTTCAGGAGGAGAGTCATCACTTCTAGAACACCTAAGTGTGACCATCTTAGGTGTTGATGCCCATGTTGAAAGGTCAGAGCAATCTGATTTTAATGATGGAAAAGTCACTGTTGACTAATGACAGACAGGAAAGTTCATTTTGGATAGAGCAGCTGCTCAAAAGCTAGCTGTGTCTGTTAGAAGGCTCTGCTAGGGCTCTTTAAGGGGTGTTGCTTCCTATGGCATGTATGGCTAAACTAGAAAAATTGTGAGGTTCTCTGAAGGGTTTCTCCCACCTATGAAGGCTAGAAAGCATCCCTAGCCCCAAACTATCCTTTTGAAAAGGAAATGGGGCTTCTCAGCATACCTGCCTACTCTTCTCAGGGTAGCTATCTGTGAAAAAACCCCAAGGTGCTTGTATCATGGGCCAGAAAACCTCATTATTGATAAAACACTTAATGACAACACCATTTTGCTAGATGAAAAGGAGTTGCCACTTGGGAAGGCCACTGTAGCAGATTTTGAAGATTTCTGCTTTAGTCCAGTTTTTTTGGCTGCAAGAGGCCTGGTGTGAATCACTTCTCAGTGCTTTAACCAGGATTCATTGCAAGATATTGTTGCTATGGGTGTGCCACACAGTTTGGGAGCTGTGCCTCTTTAATTGGAAGCATGGAAGAAGTCAGCTGTACCCTGAGCACAGGCCATTCTTATAGTGTCAGTAAGTCTGAGTGGTAGCTCAGAGGGCCTGAGTCAGGAATTCTTCACTCTGGGAAACAGGGAAACATGGTAGGTCTTGCTGAGAGCTTTCCTCCTGTGCTGTTGGAATGCATAGGGCAGATATCTCTCCTTTCATTTTACTGATCTCCCATCCTTGTAGCTGTGATAACTCATCCTGATATATGAGAGAGCCAGCTCAACTCCAGAGACTCAGTTTATGAGTTATGTGTCAGCTAAACAGTTCCAGGAATCTCAAATAATTTAGGAGCCGTCGAGGGTGTGCCCAGTGAGATCTTGTGCAACTGTGTATAAGCCCGTCATGCAAGATGTCATCTCAGTATTCCTCCTCCATGCCTAAGCCAATCAATAGGAAGGATGTAGCTGTGAATGAGAAAACTGCCCCTGACCTTTCCAGAATGCTGCCGGCTTTTGTGCTTTTTCTGTTTCATAATAACTTTGTTGCTGCTTGGGCGCTTCTCCCTGCCCCGCAGTGGGAGCTTGCCCCGGTCACAGGCAGCGCGGCCGGGCTCAGTGTGTGGGCAGACGGCTCCATCTCGTGGTCCCATCGCGCTGAGCACCGCTGGCAGCGAGGAGGGAAAGCTGCTGCTCGGCGCTGTCACCAAGGGTTCGGAGGCTGAGCACAGCTCGTGTGAGGCGTGCTGCGCTGCTTTCTGCGTGACTGACCTGTTCCCTGGCAAAGGCGCAGCACCACATGGAGCAGCCGGGGAGGTTTGGATGTACTTCATGCTCTGCTTGTCTCCTTTGCTTTTGGCAGGGCCGTGAGGGAGCTGGAGGCCCAGCTGGAATATGAGCGAGTCAGGCGTGAGAAGCTGGAGAGCCAGCTGGATGATTACCATGCTGAGATAAGACAGCTGCGAGAGGGCCGGGGGAAAACCCGCGCTGCTTCTGCTGCCTCTGTGGTGAGTGTCACACCAGTTCCCCAAGCCATGGCACAGAGGCCACTGCCTGTTGCTTGTGTGTTTGTTCCCTCTGGAGGAGCAAAGCACAAAAGCACAGTGCTAGGAAATACTAGAGAAAATGTGCTACAGCTTTCAGCTCGGGACACTGAAGTGAGCAGGAGTCCTTGTCTGTCCTTGATAGTGTCTCTGCTGTGAAAGGATATCAGTTCCTTTCTGTACCCTGGCACAGAAGCACTGCTGTTCTTCATCTTAATGTTCACCAGAGGAGTGAACTGTTCCCGAGTACTTCCATACTGCTTATCCAGTGACTGGCAGTTCCCCTTGGCTGGGACCTGGTGTCTGAGAGTCGAATGGTGCTTCAGGAGAGGTGTCATCACCACCTAAAGGGCTGTCCAGCCTGCAGGGGTGTAGAGATTGCTACCATGGGTCCCTAGAGGGGGACAAATTCAGTAAAAGGGACTTGATCCATGGCACAGTGTCTGGAGTCAGTCAGGCATCCTGAATGAGAGTCCAAGATCTCATAGAAAATTAATGGAGAGAATATTCAGTTTGTTTCAGAAAGGAACAGTACATGCAGCACTAGAAGTTCTCAGACAAGGGTTCTACTTTGAATTAAAAATTAAGATGATAGAGACATAAGAGGGAAAGAGGCAGCCAGTTGATAATGATGTTTCTAGTTTTTTACTTTTCATCTGTACAGGCAATAGATGATGGTGCTTCTATTCTTTCAGAGCATTTTATTTCCCAGACTATTTTCCACCTTTCCAGTCAACTGCCTCTGCAGTCCCTAGTTTTTGTGTTTCTTGGTGGGCTCTCAGGCTCTAAATGCAAGGTGCTACAACTGTGTTTCAGACAGGCCAGCTGCACTTTTTCAAGGATGTTTCTGCTTTCTCACCCTTGTGATTGCCAGGGTGGCAAACATTTTCGTTGTCAGTATTTTTCATTAGGCAGGTTTTCTGTTTTTTTGTTTTTTTTTTTTTTTTGTAATTTTCCCATTCTAACTGAGCCAAGCTGCCTTTCTGTCTGAGTGACTGCTACAGCCAAGGGACCTTCAAGTCTCACGCTGCTGTGTTGCCATCCCATCCCTGGGACTGTGCTCTGCCCTCAGCTTCAGTCTGAACACAGTATTCTCTGGTTACTCCCAGATGTAGATTTTTACATCCTTTCAGTGGTTCCTGTTTAATGGCTGCAGTATTCTTTGTTTCAGGAAGCTGAGACAATGGCCAAGTCTTGCAAAGACAAAAAGAAAATAAAGAAGCAGCCACCCTGCAGCCCAGGAGGAGTGAGACTACGCTGAGGAACAAACTTCAAAGGACTGGCAGCACTGTGAAGGTATAAAAGCAGTATTCCAGAAAACGTAGTGTTTGCATAGCCCAGCTCCACAGATGAGCTTTGGGTCTCTACCTTTCACTGAATTACATTTTTCGTTCTCTAGACTAACAACAGGAAAGTCACTGGCCCTCAGATTTCTGAAGAAAGTATCTCCCTCCACTGGTCCATTTTGTAATAGTACCTTAGGATGCAAAAAGTGCTGTCCTCTAATATATTCGGTGTGGAAGCTGAATAGTGGATGGTGGATGAAGTAATTCTCAGCTGCAGAGAGGTGCCAGGACCCTAGATTTTCATCTTTAGTCATTCCTAAAGAAGGCAGGAAGCGACTCCTTTGTGAGGTGCCAGATGACCTGCAGCAGTTGGTCTCTGAATCCAACTCAGGGCTGAAGGGTTTACTAAGTTATGGGGCAGCTTGTGGTTGGAAATGGCAACCCTGACCTCTCCTCCACACCTAAAAGTAATTTAATGACTACATATCTAAAAGTTTTTTCTGTTAGCTGTGTGCTATTGTGGAATTATTTTTCCTCTGGAACCCTCATTTTGTGACTTAAAAGATAATTATTTTAGTGCATCAGTCCTGATCTGTCTTCTTCTTAGTACCAAACAAAACTTAGTCTCTGAGAATTTCAAAGATACTGAAAAATAAAAAATCCATGTTTTTGTGTGCACCATGAGGAGAGGCAAGCTGAGTTAACAGCCTAAGCCTTGCATCAAGAGCCTAGTTCAGGGTGTGTGAAGTGATGGTGGTGAGAAGCTGCACCAGATGAGCTATTTTCTGCATCACCATTGGTGCTAAATTTTCATGCAGAAATTCTCAGATAGCCAGAAAGAAAATAAGAAATTAATTTTATTTATTGAATGAAGATGATAAATAATTTAATGCAGAGAATATAAGAATTGGCATAGTACCAGCAAGTTCAACTGTAAACAAAAAAAAACAGCAATAAAAAAAATTGCCACTAGTCAGTACTATGTAGTCCTTATCCCATAAAAGGCCTATTCTTACATCAAAGTCAATCCAGAAAGACTTAAAAAAAATTATTTTACTAGAAGAATCAAACAAAACATATGCATTTGTACTCAACAAGATGGAATTGCTTCAGTTTTGGAAGGCATCCACCTGTTTTGCAACTCTGCAACAAGAATTGTCAAGTCCTTGCAGAAGGCAGAGTGGTCAGGAGGGTCAGTGTGTCCCACAGGATTACAGAAGTCTGGAGGAGTGGGGAGGAGGATCGCCACTACCACCCTGGCACCACTGAGATTCTGAGTATTTCTACATGAAAAGCCAGATACTATGCCTAGAAAATACGTGCAGGTTTCTTGGAAATACTCTGCACTACTTGAGGGGGGAAGTTAAGAGCATTTATCTGCCCCGAGGGCTGTACACAGCTTCTGGGAGTGGAGGCATTTCCCCTTGGAAAGGCAAAGACAGAGAAGTTCTCCTATTCTTTTGACCTCTGGGCTTACAGAAATTGCAAGAGATATTAAAGAAAATAAATCTATAGAGACATTTTGTACATGAGATTCTGAATTAATGTAAACCAGTTTTCAAGGAAAAAAAAGGGTTCTGTGGCAAAGGCCCTGGAGTGTGATTTTACATATGCAGACTAAAAAAAACAACAAAGGGCCAAGCTTCAATTCATCAAAAAAATAAGGAACAGACTGAAGGCAAAATCCTGAACTTATGTTCAAGATTAATTTACATGGATCAGATTAGGTATGTTGAAGCCTCAAATTAGCATCCCCATACTGGGAACTCTAATTTAGGAATTGTATTCACATTTCAAGGGTACATAAAATGTTTAATATTTCCATTTTGAAAGGAACTGAGAGTGAGAATTTTCCAGAAAGAAAACAAATTTAATTCTAAAAGATATTAGGAAAGTTTCTGGTATAGCATAAGAAATACTTTGAAATAAATATAGTATTGAATAGGAGGCAATGAAATATTACTATTTGGCTACTTCCCCCCAATTATTTTGATCTTTAGTGTTACATATTCAGAAAACATTTTTATTGTACAGGAAGAATATCAAAACAGAAAGGTGCCAAGGTTATCTACAGCACCAACATGATTGTCAAAGTGATGTTGCCTCGGTGGCCTTTTCTGTCTGTATTTAGTGCAGTCATTCCATGTAGATCTATTTCCAGAACCTGTAAAACCCCAGTGCTATTGCTAGGCAAGTGAACACTGAAGCTGTTTAAAAAAAACCCAAACAAAACAACAAAGAAAGGAGATAATTAGCTGAATGCTGTTGTACACCACTTTATCCATAGAGGAAATTAGCTGCAAACAGATGGAAGAATCTAACAACTCCAGAGCAGAGGCTCCTAAACCTCCCGGATTGCTGCAGGTGTGACAGCAATTCCAGAAGCCATTCTCTCCCGGCTGGTCTCAGATGCTGCACCCTGCTCAGCTGCACAGCAGCAGTGCTGAGATGGGAGGCCCAATGCAGCAGTCCAAGGAGCCGTGTTCTCAGGGACGCATCTCAGCAACTATGCTGGACGCCTCAAGAGCACCACAGCCTGCAGGGGCTTTTATTACTGTCACCTAGCTCCTAGAAACTGCACTGCAGGAGAGCTGGCTGCACCAGGGCTCACACTAGACATCACAGATTTCCCATGGAGCCAAATCGACAAGGAATTTGAAAAAGAGCTGTCAAACATAGCACTCCTGAAGCCTGATAAGTTGTCCTTTGGATTTGTTACGCTTCTGTTTCAATTAGCGTTAGAATAAAGCTAACTACATTTTCCTTTGAACTTATTCTCACTTCCAAATATAAGGTATTACTCTTTTTATCCAGATCCTACACAATAAACAACTTCACTGGTTATGTATATATTGAGAAGACTAATCTCAAATCAGACTGAAATTTGTTCTGTGTGGCAGGGGAAAGTACAAGTGTTGCCACACTGAAATTGTGAGTGGAGACTCAATGGGAGGCAGAACTGATCACTCTCAGACCAGTCCTGAACAATAGCAAACTTTCAGGCTAATGTAAACGACCTCATCAAAACCTCTGTGGCAAATCCATCACAGGAGTGGCTGCTGCAGTGAGCAGAGGCTCTGTTAAACTGGATAAAGTATTTAGGCTTTTCATTTTTTTTAAACCATGTCCATATTTTTTCTAATCTCAGCTCTGGGCACAATCCTAGTCCTACTGTGGCATCCTCCCACCTCTTCTGTTTTCCCTGTCGCATTTCTTCCAGCTGAAGGAGGGAGTGAGATCTCCTCCACCCAATCACAGCTGTCTACTGCTACACACATGCTATGCCTCTTTTAGTATATACTCCTGAAAAGCATTTTATACATCCACAATCCAGAACCAGTACTCACCTCCTTTCCTATCACATACCTGCCAAATAGCGAATGGTATCAAGTTTATTCGATTCCATGAGTGTTTTTAAGGAAGCTATTTCAGTGTCAATTTTATTACTGATTTCTGAGATAATGCTGTTGGTATTTGCATCCTGAAATATTAAAAGACAGCATATATTTGACAATGGTCTCTAGCCCCTTCAACTTTCCAAAGCTGAACTAAAATACTATGATACCAGAAACAAGAAACTATTTCCAAACTGTCTCTGCTAAGAGACATTAGAAGACAGAGAACATTGCTTTATACAATCTGAAAAGATTGCTGAAGGGATAGAGACAGAAAAAGAGAAACTCCAATGATCACAGACTGGCTTAGGTTGAAAGGGACCTTAAAGAGCATCTAGTTCCAGCCCCCTGGGCAGGCCACCTTTCACTAGATGAGGTAACTCAGAGCCCCTCCCAGTCTGGCCTTGAACACTGCCATGGATGGGGAGTTCACAACCTCTCTGGGCAACCTGTGCCAGTGCCCCACCACCCTCATAACAGACTTTTGTCTCTGATGTGGCAGTGCCTCCTAAAGGAGATATTCTACAGCACACAGAAGAGTATTCCTGCATTTTTGAAAAACAAAGGTTTAAGCATTCACAAAGCATATTGCAAAAATGGAAGATATGCTCAAGATGGGACATGGTCCCTCTTCAGCCTTTTAAGACTTTGCTGTCCTCCAGCAGCTTTGAGGACTTCCAGCCCTTGAATCATTTGGTTGTAGGCACCTGCATCATTCCTGTGGTACAGCTCATCAGTTAACAATGGGAAAAGGGCAGCATAACTCACATCCCACCTGTGCCAGCCTGTGACAAAATGCTTGGGAAGCGAGGGACAAGGCTTGCATGCCTCCCTCTGCTGATTGAAGTTTAGTGTGAATCCCATAGACAAGAAACACCTACAACAGCCCTGGATGACAGAGCCTGGCCTTTTCCTTTACCATACCCATAAATGTATTAGCTTCCACCAAAGTTTGGGATTTACATAACTTGCAATATGTTACTATGTATCTTTGTCCAATACTTACTTTTTTATGAAACTCTGTAGTTGCTTCCATCAGTTTCCTCTCCTGATCTGTAAACTGTGGATAAAAGATAAATCACAAGTGTAGCAACAGAAACACATCACAGAGCTAATAAGGGCATCTTCACAGACCAACTTACCATATCTGTTACCCTGCTTCTCTCCAGGTTTATGTCTAGCTTGCTGTCAGCTCGTATTTTACCAGTTTCAGTCTTTAAAACAAATTAAGATTATGAAAATAGCCATTTATTCTCCCTAATGGGAGTGTGTAGGTAATTGCTGTTTACTTACCATTAGCTGCTGTTTAACTTGATCTAATTCAATTTTCATTTTCTAAGTGCAGAGGAGAAAAAAGAAAGATTTTTACTAATTCCGGAAACTTAACCAAATGAATCAATGACGTGTTATCACTGCATCCATGCAATAATTCTTCCCCCATTTTTCCTCCCAATGGGGCAATTTGTTCTTGATTAAATATCCTAACTAATGTGTTCGGATGTAGAGGCATACATAATCTGTTGAGAATTTTGTCCAAAATAAAGCAATTATTTTGTAACGATGATGATCTTCTTATTCACAGTCTAAAGACAGCAGAGAAATACCAAAATACCATGAAGTAAAAGGAAAACGTGTCTCAATCACCAAATTAATTAAATCGTTGTAAAGGAATGGCTGACTCCTCTCCCTGCGCTATTTGGTTAATAGCCAGAAACTAGCAGTTACCCTTAAATAAAATGACAGAAGAGGAAAAAAAATTATACATCTTAGAATCCTTTTCAGAAGATCTAAGCAGGTCATAGCATGTGAAATACATTCTTATGTGATCTCTGAATTTGTAACATACAGACTCTTCAATTCTGATAAAAGTATCCAGAATTACTTTTAAATTTATATTTTGTTCCACAAAACTGTACATCAGATAAGACACAACAAATACTGCAATTAAACTGATTAATGAAAATATGCATTAGTACCTCATTCTCTGCTCTCAAGTTTGCAAATTCACTTTTTTCCAGGATGACCATATCTTTTCGAATGGAGTCCAAATGTGCCATTATCTGCTGTAAAGTTATTTCCTTTGAAAAATAAAACATGCCATTGATTAAGGTGCACTACTTCTGGCAATTAAAGAAAAAATGTTTAGGTCTGAAATGATGAAATTAGCTACTGCAAAGCACAAAAATGGGGAATATGTTTCTGACACAGAGAATTTCATAACAACAATTTGTTTGAAAGACTCAAGAGGTTTGTGCTTTTTCTGTTGCTTTAATATGCCAACTCTGAACTTAGGCAAAAAGGCCAGAGGTATTAGTCCAAGTAGGAATGAAATGAAATAGAACTGAAACTACAGATCAGTCCTGCAGTCTCTTCCACTTTCAATGAACATTCAGGAGCCTCAGAAACATTAATTGCTGGTCTGAATGCAGCTCTTACTAAGCACTTCCATTTCTTGCCTACAAGTTCATTGAAAGCCAAAGACTTAATGAATATCATACTGCCAGCTTCAAAATCTGATGGACAGAAGTAAAACACTGCTAAAAAGCACAGAAAAAAGCCTTCCTGGGGTTTGATCTAACAAGCTCAGAATTCAACTACTATGTATAAACACAGGAAAAAACCCAAACCAGAAAATAAAGGAAGAAACTCAGTATTTTAAAATGCTGAAAATCATACTCCTTTACCCAGCTTATGGAAGTTGCCCTACCATTTAGCATGGAAAATGACACATTCCTATGGGATTCTCTGATGCACAGTGATGGTTTTGATCCATTCCAGAAGGCTGTGCAAGTTGAAATCATGTGTCATTCTTCTTCAGTTACTTAATGTAAATAAGCTTTTATTTTTTATTTGAACTGCTGACTTTCTTCTAACAGGTTTTTATCTTACTGGCATTAACTTGTAATAAAAGTTGTCTAACTTATTGTTTTCCTTTTAAATGTCAGAAGACAAAAACTTCTGTCTCTGTGGTTTTCTTTCATCAAAATGAAAACTTTTCTTTTTGGAAATCCTATTATATGCAAAGAAAGTTAGCATCCTAAATAGAATTTGCATGGAATTGTATTAGGCAGAAACATTGGTTTTTATAGTGTAGTCAGTATTGATAATGAATATTTTAAGATGGTATGAGGCATAGTAGCTCCTCAGTGTAAATGCAACTGAAGTTTTCCCAGGAGTTGTAAAAACTTCATTGTGTTCAATGAAGTAGTCAGACTTCAGTGGAAGCTGGTCAGGGCCTATTACTATCTGTTAAAATCCCAAGTGAAACTTAGGAAAACCTGGCACAGTGAGGTGTTTATAGTACTAGAGAGAGCTGCTCACTTGTGTTTTAAAGATGCAAACACAAGCCTTTATAGCTACACAGCACAGATGTATTTATACCTGCTGGGCCTGTGTAACCATGTCCTTATAGACGGTGTCTAAGCTGACATTGGACAAGGTTATCAACGCCGACACGATGGTCTGTGCTTGCTCCTTCCCAAAGCCTAGGGGACAATTGAAGGATGACAAATTAGGTGATACTAAAAATCTGGATTAGGAGCAAGAGATGCTCAAGTGCCACACCTAATCACAGTGGCACATGGGAATTCACACAATGACTGGAAACTGACAGCTGGGAGCCAGTCACTGTGACTTCAGCCAGAAAAACACAAACTTAATGCTGAAAAATCTGAAGCACGGTACCTTTTAATATACTGAAAGTCTAGACATGCAGCTGACAGAAAGACCAAATTTCTTCATACAAGATCCATTGTTCATCCATTACAAAAATTATTTAGCAAAACTTTACTTCATAATGAACTTTCACAAATTCTGTTAAAACCAAACTTACCTTGAGCTAAAAAGCATGCATTCTGTAGAATAATAACAAGTAATTCTGCATGTACTGGAACTGTCCTGCACGGATAGGAACATATGCAAAACTAATTTTTAGACTACTGCATCCATTGCCTGCAGAATGAACTCAAACTGGGATTTTTGCTTTCTCATGATAAAAGGTGCATTTTGTCTGTAGGTTGGTGTAGTCTGGTTTTCCTAGGCCTGCAGTTTCTAAGTTCTGTTCCTTCGTGATGCTTTGGTTTTGCAAGTCTGTTCTCACAGTTTGAGCATAAACATTGCCATTCTTTTTGCAATGAAAGCCTAATGTTTTGGATGCTTTCTGTGGGACAGACTTTCTCTGATGTCTATCGGCTTTGGCCAATGTGGGTGAATTCTATCACTCTCCCCACCAATGAGGTCCATAAAGGTATAACAAGGGGTCAGTTGTTTGAATAAACTGGAGTCAGATCATGTTCTAAAGAGGAATTTGTGTTGTGTTGTTACGCGCCACAGCAACAGGTTGGTGTAAATTTGAAGTGTTAACGACAATGTGTGGTGAATAATGGGAAAAAAAAAAATTGCTCTAATTTAGGTAGATTTGGTCAAGTGCTGAGAGCTTTTGCCCCAGAGATTTATTTCCAGCAATCTGACTGATATGCTGTGTTTCAACTACCTCATTTCATAAAGTGGGCTAAATTAATATTGAAAAATGCTTTCAAGGCACATTATTTAGAGAACTATGCCACTGTTCCCTTCTAGAATACTGATATTTTCCAGGTGCACCACTGTCTACAAAAATGTTTACATGTCTAAAAAAATCTATATGTGCTTTTAGACAGCTTCCTTCCACTACAAAGAGTGACAGTATTGCTTGTTTCTCAGAATTTTGAGGGTTACTAAAGCTCTTGCCAATTCCTTATGTTGCTCTTCCTCCACAGCAAGAAACGACTGTGTTTTCTGAAAGTTTAGAAAATGAGAAAAAATTTATATAAGCAACAGACTGGAGCCTGGAAACTGCCTAAAGCTAAAATGTCTCTCTTACTTTTGTGGTTTTACCTATGAAGACCTGTTGCTGTGGTACTGAAGTATTTGTAGAAGTTACAGAACAAATTAAACTGAATAACAACCAGCACCAGACAGACTTCACCCCACAAGATCAAAAGGAACTTGAAGGAGAAAAGCTGAATCAGTCCCTGGGACAAGTAACATTTCACAGCCTACTGTGGTTACCCATGGACTGAAAATAACAATGCCAGTTTTTAAAAACAGTTCTAGAGAGATGTAGGGAAGTACAGACTGTCAAGACTGACAAGCATGAAAAAAAAATAAACACAGTTAGCAGACTGCTGTAAGTCTTTTAACTACTAACATATTATTATTATTAGACCCAAATAGTGGAAACAGTCCTAACCTCTGACTGTACAAAGTTTCTATTACCACTTGGGATTTTAAAAAATAGTTGCTAGTTTGATGAAGACAGCTCAAACCTCAGCAGGGATCAATAAAGCAAACCAAACCCTTTGAATTACTAGGAAAAGGATCAGAGAACACAAACAGACACATTACTTTACTATGCAAATCCACAGGACATTCAGTTGTCAAGTAATGCCAACACTGCTCCCTGAAAACACGAAATGGTATGGAATGTGACTGAAGCAGAAAATATTAACAGAAGGGCAGCACGAATAATCAAAAATATGGAAAATCTACCGTTTCAGAAAAAATGCAACAAACTAGGATTCTTCTGTTTGGAAAATGATGGGGTAATATGACATAAGTTTGCATAATCGTGAGTAACATGAGAGATTAAATGTTCACTCCTTAAATGTTCACTCCTTGCAACAGAAGAGCAGAGTGGGCGTCAATTTCACCTCAAAGATGCCAGACTGTGCATAAACAAAACATTGTGGATGTCTGAAGTTCCATGAGAAAGGATGTTTTGGACAGTAATCAGCTTACAGTGGCTCAGGGACTGCATAAACTTGTGAAAAGATTTTCACTGAAATTTACTAAAACTCTCAATTGATTTCAAATACCTCCAGGGTGACAGAAACTGGAAACTTGGAAAATACAAGGGGATGTGTGACATACAGCTGCCCTGTTATAACACTCTTCTGCAGGCTCTGACTCACAGCTGCTGCCAGGAGACAGAACCCAGGGCTGGATGGACCCTTTATCTGACTTCAGCCAGTCTCACTCATGACAGAAGTATGGGCATTGAGAATGTATCACAGCACCATGCTGCTGAAAATATCTCTCATTAGGAAAATCCCTTTACATTACATTTGTTACTTGTGTTATGTTCCTCAGCTGGAAGACACCACATAAACCTGCCTACAGCTACAAATGAGGTAAATCTAATGTCCTAGTTACTTGAATGGCACAGCATCAGATGCCTCTCCTTCACCAGTCTCCTCAAGAGGCTGCCAAATCATTTTACACCACCAGATACTGAGTCTGGGAAAACTGACAGCACTCAAAGTTATACTACTTAATATTAAAAGTTTTCCTTTGAATTATTTACCTGGTATCACTTACCATGGGCTTCCAGATCCTGCACTAGAGCATGGGTATCAAAAGTCACCTTCCTCTGCTCCAGGGGAGTGATATCAACTCTTCTGACATCATATGACTTCCTAACAAATGTGGCAGCAAAACCTGGAAATAACAAAACATGCCTTAATATTACCTTGACTGGCTTAACATGCAATACACTAATTTTAATTTCTTTCATCACAGAAAAACTGCACAAATGTCTCAAAAAAGCTGGGTTACAGCATATACCAGAAACCATGAATCCCTCTTCCACAGGAAATTTACACTAAATAGGACTTAAGGGCATTCATGTGACTGAGCAACAGACAAGCATCCTAATACAGCACTAATAAACTCCTAGAGCCAATTGTTTTACAGTATTTGGGAAACACCACTTGAATAATTTCTGTACTTGTAAAATACTGAATGACTTTATGCAATTAAGCATTCATTGCTATTTTATTTAAATTGCTGAGCCTTAATTCCAACAGCGTTTTATTTTATCACAGAATCACAGAATGGTCTGGTTTGGAAGGGACCTTAAAGATGAACTAGTTCCAATACCCTGCCATGGGTAGGGTACCCTCCACCAGACCAGGTTGCTCAAAGCCCCATCCAACCTGGACTGGAACACTTCCAGGGATGGGGAAACCACATCTTCTCTGGGCAACCTGTGCCAGTGCCTCACCACCCTCACAGTAAAGAATTTCTTCCTTACATCTAATCCAAATCTCTCATTTTCAGTGGCTTGTGTGAATACATATAAAAAAATATAAAAATATATTTTTAAAAAATGTACACACATCTAATTTTCATGATGAATGAATTAATTGGTTCACCAGTGTCGTAGTTTAGAAAAAATGAGTTTTTTCTGAACTTCAGTGGTCAAACCAATGAGTGCTCAGGTTTAAAGACTGGCACCTGGTGTGGCCACTGAGGACAAGGATCCGCCTCTGAGAACACAAGGGGTTAAAAGCAGAGGGCTCCCCGGAAAGCTCTCTCTTGGTTCCGGTCCCTGAGGACAGAGGGATCTCCCCTGCCCAGCGGCTGGCTGGGCGGGGGAGGGGAAGCCATGCGGCCTGGGTGAGGTAGGGCCGGAACCTCGGGCACAGAGGGGGAGAGGAAAATCCTGCAGGATGGAAGGGTGGCAGACAGCCTTCTTTTCCCTTTCCCTCCCCCCCTTCCCCCCCCCCCGGAGGGAGACTGAGAAACCGTGTGTGTGATCTTCGTCACCTTGAAATTTGATATCAACAACTAGACAGCACGGCCGAAGGAGTATGGGGGGGTTGACGCGAGAAGAGTGCCCAGCAGCAAAAATACCGTGAGAGTTCTGGGAAAACAAAGCCCAAGATTTTAACCCTTTTTGTAAATGATGGAAACTTTATAAATGCTAATCCTCCTGAATTTGAAGAAGACAGATAGAAAGAACTGAGCAAAGATGATGAAAGTTTGTGTAAGTAGAAGATTGTCAGAGAACGCTGAAAAGAATCCTAGGTGGGAGGAGATGATGGAGTGGCTTTGGCTGGACTCTTTTGTATAACCATGGACGGACTCATTTTTTTCCTATAACATAGAAACTGTATCTGGGGAGAGGCATTGGCTTGGAGCCAAGAGTGGACAGTAGTGTGAACAGAGATGAGAAGTGTCCCCAAAATTTGAGAGGCTGTCGTTTCTTGGAACTAACCAAAGCATCTTTAAAAAGAGAAACCCTAGAAGCAGCTCTAGTCCATGCACAGTGGTGAGAGCACTGGACATGGAGGAAGAGGCCACGATGTGGTGCAAGAAGGACTCCTATCTCTCCTCAACGAGCTGAGTACTGATTATCGGAAGGGTAGTAATAGACTGAAGATTAATTATCTAAAAGGTGGTAACGTGATGGGGAATTTTCAGTTTGTTTTGTTAAGTTGAGAACTGGTGGGGGGGGGGGGGGAGGAGAGTGTTTTTTTAAAGTTTCCATGTTCTTCTGTATGTGTCTTCTTTGCCTATTATAAGTAATAAAGTTTTTTTCCTTTTGCTTTCTAAATTAGACACTGTTTTGCTCTGTTTTTGGTCACATCTCACAAAAGATACCAGGGACAGTATATCGTTATAGGGGCACTGGCCTTGTGCCAACGTCAAACCTTTGACATTTGGTTCCCTGACCGGGAAATCGAACCGAATTCTAAATGAAAAAAAAAAGAGAAAATAAAACAAGACTGTGAGATGGGATCAGAGAAAAAGAGCAAAACATGTATCAAAGTAAACTAATAGTGAAATTTAGATGTAGAGAAAAATATTTAGTGTCTTTTGTAATAATTTTAAGATGGGTATGTGTTCTCAGAGGCGAAGGGTGGAATGTCGTAGTTTAGAAAAAATGAGTTTTTTCTGAACTTCAGTGGTCAAACCAATGAGTGCTCAGGTTTAAAGACTGGCACCTGGTGTGGCCACTGAGGACAAGGATCCGCCTCTGAGAACACAAGGGGTTAAAAGCAGAGGGCTCCCCGGAAAGCTCTCTCTTGGTTCCGGTCCCTGAGGACGGAGGGATCTCCCCTGCCCAGCGGCTGGCTGGGCGGGGGAGGGGAAGCCATGCGGCCTGGGTGAGGTAGGGCCGGAACCTCGGGCACAGAGGGGGAGAGGAAAATCCTGCAGGATGGAAGGGTGGCAGACAGCCTTCTTTTCCCTTTCCCTCCCCCCCTTCCCCCCCCCCCGGAGGGAGACTGAGAAACCGTGTGTGTGATCTTCGTCACCTTGAAATTTGATATCAACAACTAGACAGCACGGCCGAAGGAGTATGGGGGGTGGCGCGAGAAGAGTGCCCAGCAGCAAAAATACCGTGAGAGTTCTGGGAAAACAAAGCCCAAGATTTTAACCCTTTTTGTAAATGATGGAAACTTTATAAATGCTAATCCTCCTGAATTTGAAGAAGACAGATAGAAAGAACTGAGCAAAGATGATGAAAGTTTGTGTAAGTAGAAGATTGTCAGAGAACGCTGAAAAGAATCCTAGGTGGGAGGAGATGATGGAGTGGCTTTGGCTGGACTCTTTTGTATAACCATGGACGGACTCATTTTTTTCCTATAACATAGAAACTGTATCTGGGGAGAGGCATTGGCTTGGAGCCAAGAGTGGACAGTAGTGTGAACAGAGATGAGAAGTGTCCCCAAAATTTGAGAGGCTGTCGTTTCTTGGAACTAACCAAAGCATCTTTAAAAAGAGAAACCCTAGAAGCAGCTCTAGTCCATGCACAGTGGTGAGAGCACTGGACATGGAGGAAGAGGCCACGATGTGGTGCAAGAAGGACTCCTATCTCTCCTCAACGAGCTGAGTACTGATTATCGGAAGGGTAGTAATAGACTGAAGATTAATTATCTAAAAGGTGGTAACGTGATGGGGAATTTTCAGTTTGTTTTGTTAAGTTGAGAACTTGGGGGGGGGGGGGAGGAAGAGTGTTTTTTTAAAGTTTCCATGTTCTTCTGTATGTGTCTTCTTTGCCTATTATAAGTAATAAAGTTTTTTTCCTTTTGCTTTCTAAATTAGACACTGTTTTGCTCTGTTTTTGGTCACATCTCACAAAAGATACCAGGGACAGTATATCGTTATAGGGGCACTGGCCTTGTGCCAACGTCAAACCTTTGACAACCAGGAAAGTAAATGGGCAGTAAAGGGATACGATGTTTACATCTAATAACTCTTTAGAGATTAGGTATACCTAATCTCTAAAGAGGTATTAGTTAACCTCAGGTATTATTTAAAGAACCACTCTATTTATGATGTGCCTTCCCACAAGCAGCTTTCACTGCTTCTCCTACTTTCATTTCAAGGCTATATTTATCTTCACCTTATGTTTGTGTGGCTTTGCATATTACAGATTCCGTTCTGATTAATTCTTTGTTATCTAAGCAGCCCTGTTACTTCTTAATCTGCTTATTTGAAACTATATGCAAGGTGGCTCTCTGTGTTAACCCAATTGTTCTGTATCTTATCCAGATCTTTACTCAAAAGCTTTATGTCATTTAAACAACAGGGAATTTATACTGTGCCACTACTAGATAAATCAAGTTATGTGTTGTCTTACAAACTCTATAAAAACCTTGCTATAACTAAACCAGCCACAGCACTGTATTATTAATGGCTATATTAAAGTTAAGATGCACGGAATGCTACAGAAAATAATGAAAACCAACTCAAACCATCGTTTTTATGGAGCTGTCCCAGCTTTTAAATGCACAGCTCTTGTCTTCCAAATACATTGGATTTTTTCATTAGGTAGAACATTGCACAGACCCTGTCTCAAAACATTTAACATCTCAAAAATACTACAGTTCTGGTTGCTCGCCACGCTGCTCTTGGCCCCACTGCTCCACTCCTGCAGTCTCGACTGGACGCTCCTCTCTCCCAGCCGGAGCTGAGAAAAATCACTCCATGACCTGAGACACCGACCGGTGACGCCCTTCTGCACGCCCCGGTAACTCCTCCCGTCCCGAACACCGTCTGATCAGCAGTCCCATACGCCGCTCGCCCGGCTGCTCCCGGCCGTGGAACTCACCCCTTGTTCCAGCCCGAGGGAAGGCGCTCAGCGCTCCCTCAGGCAGCGCCTCAGGGACGGCCCCGCGGCCGCTCCCACACGCCGAGCCCGGCCAGCGCCCTGTGCAGCCCCAGCGCCGCTCACAGACCCGGCCCGGGCTCACCCGACCCCGACAGCCGCCCGCCCGCCAGAGGACCGAGCACGGCGCTGCGGCGCCTCTCACCTCTGCGAGGAGTCGGGGGCCGCCGGGCCGGGCCCGGGAGCAGGAGCGGGCCGGCCCAAGCGCAGATGGCAGCGTTGCTCCCGGCGCCCCTCATTGCGCCCCAGCCCTTCACTTGCGGCCGGTCACTGCCGCTTCCTGTCGACCCCGCGGGGCATGCTGGGTGCTGTAGTCCTCGGCCCCACTGCAGGGCTCGGCCGGAGGCGGCGGCGCAGCGCCCCCGTGCGCATGGGAGGAGCCGAGCGCTGCGGCCGCCAAGTCCGCCCTCAGCCGGCGCCGCACCGCGGGAGCTTCTCTGCTCCGTAACACGCTGGGAAACCACCTTGAAGGTCATCTACTTCCAAAGCCCTGCCATGGACAGACTCCTTCCACTAGACCAGCTTGCTCAAAGCCCCATCCCTGGCCTTGAACACTTCCAGGGATGGGGCACCCATAGCTTCTCTGGGCAACCTGTGCCAGTACCTCATCACCCTCGCAATAAAGAATTTCTTTCTTATATCTAATCCATATCTCAGAGGCTTGTGTGAACATAAAGCTACATAAAAAAAAAAAAAATAAATTTTTTTTTTTTAGAAATACATACAAGTCTTAATTTTCATGATGAATGAATTAATTGTTTCACCAGGAAAGTAACTGGGCAGCATAGGGATACAATGTTTGGTTCTAATACCGCAGAGATATCTTCTCTGGGCAACCTGTGCCAATGACTGGTCCCCCTCATAGTAAAGAATTTCTTTGTAGTACCTAATCTAAATCAGTTCTCTTCCAGTTTAAAACCCTTGCCCCATGCCCAGTCACCATTGGCTCGTTTAAAAAGTCTCTCTTTTTCTAAGCCTCCCCAAAGAGCGGGAAGGCCACAGGGGGGTTTCCCAAGCCTCTTCCTGGCTGAATGTACCCAAATCTCTCAGCCTCTGTAGGAGAGGCATACCAGCGCTTTGATCATCTTTGTGGCCTTCCCTGGACTTGCTCCAACAGGTCTCCATCCTTGTTGAGGTCCCCAGAGCTGGACACAGCGCTCCAGGTAGGGTCTCACGAGAGCAGAGCAGCAGAACCCCTTCCCTTGCCCTGCTGCCCACGCTGCTTTTGCTGTTGCTCGGGACACAATTCGGTTTCTGGGCTGCCAGGTTGTGTTCAGCTTTTACACATGAGAACCCTCAAGTCCTTCTCCTCAGAGCCGCTCTCTGTAAATTCCTCTCCAGTCTGTGCTCATGTATGGGATTGCCCCACCAAATGCAGCCCCCTGCACTTGTTGAACTTCATGAGGTTCTCATGGGCCCACAATCAACAGCTCCTGTGTTGCTGAGACTCAGAAATTAGAAACAAACCTCAACAACACCGACCAAGACTAAGTCACAACAAAGTCACTAAGGGAGGAGAGCCGCAGATCCCCATCCTCTCTGCAGGGATGGTTTTGTTCAACACTAACAGTGTCATATGCAGGCTCAGGATGGCAAATGCTCCTTGATCAGCACACAATTCATTCCATCCACAAAAGCTTCCCTGGCGGTGCAGAGAGGTTGTGTACCTCAGGGTGCTGATTTTCTACTTCAGACAAACAGTGAAACTTCCAAACAGTGGTGTTTGGAAGCTGTGATTTCAGTCAGCCGGAACAAGCAGCTGAACTTGGTACGTTTCAGCAACACAGGGAGCTGCTCCGGGCATCAGGACTGCCCTCCCTGTTCGCCATAGGAGGGCAGCAGCCTACAGCCGGATGGATGGGCTGGCGACAGGATCGTCTGTTCTGATCAGTTCACCCTTCTGCTCTGTATAATTCTCATTTGTACACATTCAGTAGAGGACAGCCATTCCTATGCTCTCATCTGGCTATTCTACGGCTTTTGCATGCACACAACTCACACATCTTTGTATTATCAGTCCATTTGTCTGCGTGAGGGTCAGCAGCAGGGATTACTTTCATGCTGCCATATACCATGCAAGGATGCTGTAGGTCAGAAAGCTCTCCTCTGAAACAGACGAAAATAGGCAAATGGATGCCTATCTCCAAGAGAAAAGTGTTGAAACCAGCGAGATTGTTGGAAAGCGGGAAAATAACAAGACACATTCATTGCCTGGTGTTGGGACCATCTATCTATCATCCCTGCCTCAACATCCGCCAGCACACCTCCCTCCCAGCTCTGTACTGCTTCACCTCATGGGGTAAGGGGCGTATTGCTGGTGTGAAAAATGAGGTTCACTCTCCTGGTAAAATTTAAAAAGGTTTAATAGAGACAATAAGAGACCTAGAAAATACAGCAAAGGTTAAATGCAGCCGGGTGCCTTGGTGCTCCGACAAAAGCACACTGGTGTCTTGAAACCACCCCTTTTTATACCTTTCTTCATGCATATTGAAACTTTTCCAGGAACTGTTCTGCATAGCCACTCCTTGGGTCTGCCTTTTTAGAGCATGCACTGTTTTAGTTTTATTTGGTTCATATCATCTTTTGATTTGGGCTTTGGTCTCTTTTCAGCAGGCAGAAAATGTTGATAGTCACTTGGGCCTCTTCTTTGGAAGTTATCTATTCAGGCAGCTGAAACACTACACCTAAATTCCAAACTACAGCAAAGAAAAAAGACATACATCTATTCAGGCAGTTCAAACACACTAAAAACTACAGAAAAAACCACAACATACTTATAACATTCATTCCAACATTTGCAAAAAGTCAATACCAAAATACACATTTATAACACTTGGAAGCAGAACAAGCTCTGCTTCCCAGCAAACTCTTACCACAATGGTAGACAATGCCCAAGTGCAAGATACAGCAGGCTATGCAAAGGTAGGAGCAAGATTTAACAGCCTGGAGAGGGATAGAAGAGAGCTTGTGTCTACAAGATAGTTGCTATTAATCATAATTTTGTCCTCTAATTGTTTCAGCACTGGTTGGGTTTGTATATATTTAGGAATATGAGACCTGCACAGTCTCTTACTCAGGTTAATGTGTTGTGCTCTGACTCTTCTGCATTACAAAGCTATGCCATTTCTGGCTACTCAGTGGTGTCTTCTGCTTCAGCATCATGCTAGCAAGCATATCTCAGGATTTCCCTCTGATTTACAAAAGGTACCTTACATCACCAGCTCACAAAACCAGGTGAACAAAGGCTTTCTGCACTGGTGACCTCCACCTTGGTTTGCTACAGGAATTGTAAATGAGGATGAACAAATGCTACAGATTTGTTTTATTTGTTTTTAGTAGATTTTATTCTACTAGAGAAGCAGAAATTCCTTACTCCAATGTTATGCTGATTCCTCAGCAATCAATCCAGTTTAAGGCTATAATGATCCTTCTCAAAAGTTTTACAGGCTTCAGGTAACAGATATGCAGAATACGGAATTAATTTCCCTGACGAGGATATTATGTTGTTTCTCACACTAAGAGCAATAGGTTTTAACAAAGGATAATATTTATAGGAGCAAGTTATAAGTCTCTTCAGTAACTAGGTTTTGGCTATTTCAGCTTTCCTGTCCAGGCCAAATGGAAGCTTGGGTATTAGAAATTCAAATGTACAGTCATCTTCCCTTTCCAACACAATCTCAACTCATCTAGGTTGCAGTAGACCTCTTGGTAGGGGTAGAAACGAGCCACAACACAGACATTTAACAACGTGAAAAGGATCACAGTTTCTTCTTCCTTACAGCTTAGCCATTCTGACTAATTACAGCAAGCTCCTACTGTAGGATCTAGCTGCAGACTCTCAACACAGGGTTTTACCTAGCTCAACTGTGCAGGCTTCAATTTCATCAGACCTGGACTGACCTCACAGAAGATCTTTTTGCCAGTGGTAACTCTCTTTCTTGTTTCATTCTTCTTTCTGTCCTCTGGACCTTTCCTTCTTCCTCAGGCTTCTTTACTTTCATCCGGGTCCTCTTCCTCAAAAGGGTCCTCTTCCTCAAAAGGGTCCTCTTCCTCAAAAGGGTCCTCTTCCTCAAAAGGGTCCTGAGCTAGGCTCCTCTGGCCAATCAACCCACCCCTTTTATCACACATATCTTTATTAGTCACAGCTTCAACCCATTAAGAATAAAACTGTTCCTCTTCTTTCTTAATTAGCACAACTGTGACTCATCAGGGGCAAGGTCACCTGAAATCCCTCATTTCACAGCACACTTCTAAAATGAAAAAAAATACAGGTTTTGGAGTTGTGGAAGAGCTTGAAAGTATGAAGCATCTAGTAACTGCTGTCTCAATTTGCAGGATACATCAAGAAGTTATTTTGAAAGAGGTGCACAACAAATTCCTAGCACCACCACCTGTGTATCGCCAAGGACATGAGGAACACATCCAGCCATGAAGAAACGTTCTCTCAGCCACCAGTTCAAGGTCAGAGCTGCATCAGAGTTTCAGACTCTCTTGAGAGATCTCTTTTTCTTTTTAAAGAGGTAATGTGCAAAACTGAAATCTCTTATATCCCAATAGACTAATTAAGACTTATGTAAGATGTTCAAGGTGTTCATCATTGGAAATAATGGAGTTGAGGCTGGATGGGGCTTTGAGTAACCTGGTCTAATGAAAGGTGTCCCTGCCCATGGCAGAGGATTTGGACTAGGTGATCTTTAAAGGTCTCTTTCAACTGAAATAATTTTGTGTTTTAATAATAAATGTCTCAGGTTTGATGTGCCAAGAGGATTACTTCTGAATAAATGTTTTGTGGGTCATCAGTTCTAGTGTACAAGAGGGAATGTGATGCTCAAGATCAAAAGGTGAAAAAGATCATATAAGGGGCTGTCAGGAGAAAACTGATTTGGGGCAGGCTTGAGGTGGAGTTCAGACTCCTTTGCATAAAACCAGAATTTTTGGCATGGCTCTATGAAATAAATGAGGTCTTTTGTCAGGAGTGGAATGGAAATGCTGCCTGCTTTTACCATTCACAGAGAGAATAACTGAGAAAACAAGGACATGACTCTGCCCAGAAGTCTGTAGTTGCTCTGTGGCAAAGATGAGAGTAGCAGAGGCATTCTGGGTCCTCTGCCAGTGTCTAGTCACTTCATGATATAATATCTTTTTCCTTATTACAGTTTAATCATTTGGGCTGAAGTATTCCAAGTTGGAAAATCTGTTCATGGCTGAATTTGAAAACTTAAGGCAGAATGGTTCAGATCTTTCTGAACAGGCAGCTCTGGTACTCCCACATCTTGAAGCAACATAGGAATTTTGGTAGGGCATTTACTTGGGCCTTTGCTTTCTTCTTCAGACTTTATAACAAGGAATTTAGAAGAATCTACAAGTTCACTGCAGTTCAGCAAGTGGAGGGGTTAACCCATGCTTCTATGAGCCACAGAGATGCAGACCTAAGCACTGAATGATCACAGGTCTTTAGGAAAATACCACGTGATCTTGTTCAGAGCTGAATCATAACACATGAACAGCATGAGCAGGGTAACTTTAAATCTGGCATTATGGTACTTGCATATGCTTGGATTTGCAGGTTTAATAGCCAGTGTATAATAGATGTTAATCTGTGTCTGTGTCTATGTACACAATATATGTGTTTAAGCTTTGCTGTGGAAAAGCAGCCAACCTCTGTTTCAGTAGCAACTGGGAATTACACAGAACAGAGAAATAAAGCTGCAGAAAGGATCATTTTGATCTGTTATTTCTGTTCTGTTTACTCTTTCCTTTTCTTCCTTTGCCTTAATCAAAACTATTAACCCAAGATCATACCTCAGAGCTAAAGCAAGCCCATAGGGAATTTCTGAAATGTTTAAAAGGAGTGTAAAGAAGCAATTTTGCTTTATTTTGCTATGATTGTAGGTGTTTTGTGTCAGGTCTGGTCCTTCCTGTAGGCTCAGAAAAATTACTTAAACAGTCCTAATTGATGAACGCAAATTAACAGGCATAGGTAAACTAGCATTAGTGTGCCAACCTCTCTATGCATGAGATGAATCACCCCCTGGAACAGACCCAACCTAGAAACTGTGCTTCTCTGAGAGTTGTAATGAAATTTTTTGAGTTTCCATATTCTAAAGTAACTCTTCCTCTCAGTGCTGATATGTGGACATGGCTAGCAGCAACAATCATGGTTGTAATAGGACTAAATTAAAGAGTAATAGGATTAAGTTAAGGAATAGAAAATGAAGCTTCTGTAATAAATTTCCAGATGATGAAATTCATCCTGACAAGTAAAGCTTATCACCTGACACTGAATCACTTAGGAAATAAACAGTGCAGAAATTTGATAAGAGAAGGGATTAAACCTAATGCCTCTTCTCCATCTCATACTTTAAATGATTTCTATCTTTGCAGGCTCATGTAATTTAGCATGATGAAAACAGTTAAAAAGAGCAAAAAATTATGTAAGTTTACTTTTATCAATCACCACCCTGGAGAAAAGATGGGCCTCTCCTGTTGACTCTGAACAAAATGATCATGAGTTGAAAGAGAGGTTGGAGCAAAACATAGTCCAAATGTTCACGTGAATCACTCATTTGAAAAGGAAGAGGTTCTAGACACTTGAGTATTTCAGGCTATTCTATAAACCTGCTTTCAACTTAGGCAAATCCCTTTCACTTATTTTAAATGCCTTTGGAATACATTTAGTTATTTGTGTGTTGCTTCCTTGAAAACCAGAAAAGGATGATGAGTGTGGATGATTCTTCTGAAAAAAATGTCTTTTAAAGACTTTAAAACTTTCTGTTCTCATATTCCTGAGAGAGTGTTTTGTTACTATTTGCATTACAGAAGTTCCTATAGCTGACAAAATGCTTACTCAGGAAAAGGTTAATCTGGATCTAGGACTGTGAATCCTAAATCGGAACTGTACCCAGCTGGCAGTACATGGGATATTTCCATCCTGTCTGCCAATTTTATCCATAGGGGAGCTAGAGACTAGGCTTGCAGACTTCCTTTTTGTCCTCAGAAATGCCTGGAGAGCAAGATAAAATACAGGGTACATCCTCACTTACTCACCATACTGTCTGCTTTGCATATGGATAGGTCAGCAGTCTGCATCCCACATAAAGCCTGGGGAACTTACTGGCACCTAAATAATGAGGAAGGATGACCATGGGCCTTCATGCATAAGTAAACCAGGCAAAGCCTTTTTTTTTTTTTTTTTTTTTTTTTTTTTTTTTTTTTTTGAATGTGCTCAAAACTGGTAACTGAGAGTAAATTTTATATTGAAGCAATTTAGATTTGAGGAGAACATGGGCTGAGGTGACCAGTAATGTGCAGTTCTTAAAACCTGTGCCAGTATCTTAGCCAGAGATCCTACTTCCCTTTTGAATAAGTGGGATTTTATTCATCAGGGCCAAGAATCACTTTATTCAATGGCAGGTGTATGAGTTGAAGCTACTATAGTTTTTATTAGCTTAAAGCCATGATTTTTTGTATCCTTGAAACTGAGTTGGTGATGCGAAGGTGCACAGAATAAAAACAGTTCTAGCTTCCTTCTTCTCTAGTTTCTCTCTCTTTTTGTGAGGAAATGAAAGGCCTTTCCTTTTATAGCCTGAAGTTATCATCTGCTTTCTTCAGGAAGCATTTTAAAATTGGGGACACTAGGACAGGCATGTGGACATTGTTGTTTCTAGGAATGCGTTTGTGAGGCTGGACATGATAGCCACTGCCTTGTCCTTGGGCACATTAGCCACACAAGTTAGATCTGATTTGGATCAGCAGTAGCAAGGAGGTAGCTTTGGAAAACAGTGAGCAATTCAAAAGGATGTGATGAACCTCCTGCTGCTGTTGTAGAGACAAACATTTCTTCATCTGCTCTGTGTTAGGCATAGGTAATAGGTTTGAATAGTAGATGTAACATGGACAAAACTGGTTAAACCCTTCCATTTTCCCATGAACCTGTCTGAAAAAAATTCAAAGTGTTTCCTAGCACCTTCTGGTCTCTAAGAGTATATCAGCAGAGCCCTGTCTGCTTGACAAACAGACCTACTGTTATTTAAATTTATATCAACCAAAGAGCAATTATGAGTGTTCTGGTTTGGCAGATATAAAGTCCAGGTAGGTAACTGGCTTGAAATGGAGAACTGTAAGCATTGCATCATAAAACAATTTCCTAAGTCACTGACAGCAAATGAATTTGATCAGCTACTTTATGCTGCCAAGCAAATCCACAAAGGTAACATGACAAGGCAGTGAAGTGAGAGAAAAATCAATTTTCATTTAACTCTGCTGGGAGTTAACTGGAGTGTGAAAATTTGATGGTCAATTCCTGCTATAGAAGGAAATCTTTCTTGTTGTCCTGAGGGCCAGAATTGTCAAAACAGCTATTTTTGTATCCACAACCTAAGAGAATAATTAATTTAAGAATAAAATTAATTTATTTGTGTTTGATTGAGAGCAAAAAGACAAACAACAACCTAATAGTAAAACCAAACAGCTTTAATATCAATTGGAGCAGTTTAATATTTTTTTTTTCAAACAGTTGAGAAACTATATTTAGGATTGGGCTAAGAAACTTTGTTTCTGTAAAAAAAAAATCCAAGTGTTCCATTAAAAATAAAAATGTGGAAACAGGATTTGACAATTTTAGTTGCTGAGAGCATCTGAATTTGTAATTTGTGACAAACTGTCTGATCAAAATATTTCATGAAAGGAATCCTTTCAGGAAAGGGAATGACATCTTGAAGTCGGAAGAGAGAGTTGTAGAAACTCACAGGAAAGGAGATATGGTCAATCAAATATGAAATGGAAAAAGCCAGAAAATTTGAAATGGAGTGAATGCATACAGAATTGTACTGAGATACCTTTAGCTGCAATGAAATATATCTATACTTCCCAAAATTATTCCTACTGAAATCCCTAAAACCAGGGAAGACAAGCAAACAAGGATACAAAGTAGAAAAAGGGGACAGGTAATGTAAAAAAAAAAAAAAAAACCCAAAAACCTGATGCGTCCTGAAAACCAGAAATGTGTATGGGATGATGTGAAGTGCAGGAATATGGACCGAAGTTTTTTTTTACATTTCATTTCCTCTGTTTCAGGAAAGGGAATGAAATCTTGGGTATTCAATGAGGATCATTTGTGCAAGCTTCAGTCCATATTCCTGCACTTTACATCATCCCATACACATTTCTGGTTTTCAGTATGTGTCAGGATTTTTTTTTGTTTTTTTTTAAATTTCATTTCCTCTGTTTCAAGTTTTGATCTTTTCATTTTCCTTTTCATCTCTGTTTTGATACATTTCAGTAAGAATAATTTTGGCAAGTATAGGTCCATTTCACTGCAACTAAAGGTATCCCAGGACAATTGTGTGTGTTCACTCCATTTCAAATTTTCTGGCTTTTTCCATTTCATATTTGATTGACCGTATCTCCTTTCCAGTGAGTTTGTTCAACTCTGTCTTCCAATTTCAAGATTTCGTTCCCTTTCCTGAAAGGAAATTCTTCCTTTCAGGAAAGGGAACGAAATCTTGGGAATTCAGTGAAGATCATTTTGGCAATCTTCAGTCTATTTTCCATCACTTTTAAAAAAAAAATTTCACTTGGTTTCAGATTTTTTTTCTTTTCCTTTTTAGCTTTTTTTTTTTTTTTTCAATTGCTTGTACTCTTTGTTTATTTTTTTCAGTGATTTTTTATGTTTTGTGGATTAATTTTATCAAATTTTGCTCTTTTTCACTGCACGTCATTTCTTCCAATTTCTTTTAGCATTAGTCAATCCATTTCCAAATTTTTTGTTTTTTTGCAATTTTTTTTTATCACGTCTTTTCCAGTGCTTTTGTTACACTTTGTTTTCTGATGTTTAGATTTCATCCTTCCATTCACTTTTTTTCCCACTTTGTTTTTTTTTTTTCTTTTCTTTTTTTTTCTTTTTTTTTTTATGTTTTCTTTTTTTTCTTTTCTTTCTCCTGTTTCACTTTTAACCTTTTTTTCCCTGATTTAGGGATTTCACTGAGAACAATTTTGGTGTGCTTAGGTCCTTTTCACTGCACTTTCTTTGCCTTGCTCCAGTGTTCAGCCAGTTTGCCAATTGTATGTCTTTCTTTTTACTTTACTCTCGAAGTCTTACGGCTTCCCTAAAGTGCATGTAGGTTTATTTCCTTGCTATTTCAACTATCCTTATTCTACCAGAGGGAGCTATATAAAACAGAAGGAGGACTTAAGTGCCTATAAGCAATGATGTGACAAAGGTCAAAGCATTTGGAAGCACTGCTAAAAATGACAGAGTAAAGCATTATGTTTTTTAGTATTAAACTCCATGCCTACACCATCTGTTAGAAAGAAAGATCAGTCTTAATATCCCCAGGGCTGTTCTCCCATTTTTTACTCATTATGCACTTTAACTCCAGGGTTTAATTACAGATGGGAGAATTAACATATCCAAATTAAGGCCACGTGAGCGGAACATAGGAAGAAACTCTAAATTAGTTTAGACACAACCTACTGCCAAAAAAGAAACCTTGGAACTGTATTATTCAAGCCAGAACTGGGGATTATTATTCATTTTTAAGTAACATAAGACATAATACTTACCAAGTGTTACTCCATACATCTTTGGTGATATTCACACCAAGGAATGATCATATCAAATATAGAAGTCTGAAAAAAATCAACAAGCCTCATTCCCAGGGGCAGGGGGGCACATGATACATATCACATATTCTCTTGGATTGAAGTAATCTTTACATTTCTCAGGCTTTATCAAGATCATAAAGCTCAGTAGAGAATTTTCCCCTAAAATGGAAAAAAAGAAGCACACCCCCCCCCCCCCCCCCAGAAATTCAGTCTAAGATAACTTCTCCCTAAATTAGACATTTTTTCTGCACTGCATACATTATACCACTGGGAGAAAGGTTTGACCCCATATGGGGCATCCTATATTCCATAAGTTCTCTTTCAGTCTCTCAAAGTGAAACTTTGGACATACATACCATCAGATGCCCTAGCCCTTACTTTGAAATAGATCACCTTTTCAGAGGAGTTCAGGGGAGAGGTTTTCAAAATAAAGAATTGTAGGTGGAATTCTCACCACGTGTAAGAATGCATCCTCTAATTTTCTAAAGAACTTTATCAAACTTGTCACTCAATGGTTTATAAATGGAGTGTCCATTGAAAGTTAGTGGAATATGTTAATTTTTTTTTGTCACTTATCAGTTATAACTAGATCTATAAACTGATTTCTTTGTATTTATTAGTAGAGCCTAAGAATCTAATTTTTCCCACCTCATAAACACTGAGCAACGTTAGCAGTCTGAGTTTTATAGGAGCTGTAGGCACCAGTTATTTGCTTGGAGAGCCTCAGGATCATTCAGACACATAATATTTTAATTTCCTGATATTGGCACTCTATAGCACTCAGTAGCTATGAAGTGAGAAAAATAGCAGTATAGGTATTTAAGAAGCTAATGTGACAATAGTTTGCTAGATATAATTTCATTAAAAATCAGCATATTAAGTGACATTAAAATTTATTTAATGGTTTGACAGACTGGTACGATCTGTAGCATATGATTTATCAGTATAGTCTGTACTGCAATCGCTCAAACAATCTGGTATAAATTTTTATGTAAGATCAAAAAGGAAAACCAGTTCCTCAAAACAAATGTCTCCTTTTGCAATAATTATCTTCAGGGAAGATATGGCACCCAAGATTTATAGTACAGTATTTGGGCTTATACTTTACTATTTTAGGTGATAAGAGAAATCATAAAACTTATCTTTTTCCAGATAGATAAAAATCAAAGAGTAATTCTATTCACCAGCATTAAAAATCCAGTCATTTTATACACAGATCTTTCCATGAGCTTTAATTAACATGATTTTTATTTTGATCTACATCTCTTATCTTCTGAGGACCTGGGTGCTTGTTTTATTCCCTGGTTTTTCTTCTAAAAGCCAGTGTTACTGTCCAGTTCCTATTAATTGATCTTTAATGCAGCAAAAGCTCATCTGATAGTGAAATGCTTGCTTGTAATAAATGCTGCCTGCTAAAAAAGTAAACCATGTTACTAAAAGATGTATCAGGCAAGGTCTGAATTTACCTATTGCACTTTTTCTCTCTGGTTTGACACAAGTGTTGATGCCAGCCCATTCCAATGAGCTGCGTCATTTAATGATAATTTTTAGTGTTCTACAAACACCACAAAATCAGTAAGACTCACTCAAAGTCATGGTCCTTACAACATGAAGAGTGACCACTCTAGTAAATTACTCATGGTTCTTCACAATACATTTGTTCATTAACTATAGAAGTAAGGCTGATTTCAAAAGATGGTTCTGTAATCAATAAGCTTATTTTGTGAAACTATGGGCAGTTTGTTATAAAAGAAATTACTCTCTCATTGCAATTCAGCTTGATTCTGAATACAATAACCCCTCCCCTTAAGATAAAAAAGTATGTGCTGGCCAAATGTACATAAAAATATCTACAACCCGGAGAATGGGACGGGACTGCCAAGGGATGCGTCTCGAGCTGTTTTTTATATTTTCTTCAAGAGTCTCTTTACAGGAGACAGCAGCTCACACCCCAGACAACAGCCACTGAGTTCTGTGTTACAATATTCTTTGAAAGTCTTTCAGCCAATAGCAGAAAGCAGAATCTTACTTGACATGAGCTTTAGCCATCCAATGCTAATACACGTACACTTGCTTAAAACAATGCTTGCTTGTTAGTCTTAAAATACAATGCACAGTACTCCATTATTAAGCCTAAAACTTTCTATATCTTGACAGATATATTTTTCTGCTATCCTAAGGTTTGCTTGACCTAGATCGAAGACACTGCTTATTGTCTAATGTCCTTCCTCACTATCTAATGTAACTCTTTTACTTTCAGAATCAACATCTACAGCATAGTTCTAAGGTTTTCTGTATTCATCTGTCTCTAAGGCCTGCTTTTACAACTTTCCCAAGCCCTTTTTACTTTTAATGATTCCCACAACACATAGCTCTACATTTTTCTGTTTTCTTCTGTCTCTGAAACCTGCTTCCACAGCCTTCTTAAGACCCTTTTTTTTAATAATTCCCACAAAAAAGGTGTTTCAAAAGCCACTGGATTGTATTGCTATAGTAAATCAGTGAACCGGTGAAATAATAATTATGTGCCTGACATTACAAATAAATGTTTAATTTTCTCTCCCAAATACAATACTGATATTCTTGATCTTTTTCTCAGATCTCTACTCATGTCAATGAAAAAATAAATTTTTTTCTAACCTTGCAGCATTAGATCTACTGATTTGTCAAAGGCAGTTTATATTCTGCATGATATTGTTTGAGTAATTTTGCCTTGCAAGTCGTAATCTTTAAAATGAATAAAGTTTCAGTTTAATAATAAAAGTTACAATAGGTGTCACTTTTTATGAAAAGTCACATATTATAGAAAGGACTGAAAATAAAACTGATGTGCAAATGTAAAAAAAAGTGCAACCAGATACACATAATAAAGACCAAATCTGACTGTGCATGCTTTGAAAATTCTAAAATGCGATAGATGTGCTCACATGATTTGATGGATTGAAATCTAAATTTGAAAGTCATATCCAACTACTAGGGAAACACTCTTTTTCTGTGAATGTGAATCTATATGAAACCCAGTTCAAAACATATTTGATTTTTTTCAAGCTGGTTTGTATGATCTGCTTTAGAAAGGTGATATTATTCATATTTTCATGCCATCTTAGCCCTTCAGAAGACAACCTGTGTATTTTGAAATATTCATGGTGAATACAGTCACATGATTTTTGTCAGAAAAGCATTTAAGATTTGACAGTATCACATTGTATATGAAAACTAAAATCGGGCCACATTTGAGGTATTATTCATTATCCTTTGTTTTATGCACAGTGCAGGGTCTCACTGCTATAAGACAATACCTCAGCATCGAGTCCTTATTGGTAGAGCTATTTATTGATCTTATTAAGTGAACTCATACTTTTTAAAAGTTAAAATCTTAAATTCTTCAATTCCTGGAAGAGTTATTTGTTTCCTAGAAAAGTTAACAGGTCTTAAGCTTCTCCAACTCGAAGAAACTACTTTTTGTAGTGAATATTTATATGGAGAATCCTTGATTTATAACCCATACTGGGGTATTTTCCCATATTTACAATACTGTAGCCTCATCACATACTAAGAGGTCCCAAAATTTGTGCCATGTCCTATAGCTTTTTGTAGGAAAGAGAAACCGGACATTTGCCCTGTCTCCAGCTAGGATATATTGGAATGTAGGTGCAAGAAGGAAGGTAGTGTGTCTTGTCATGTCTAGAATTGGTTCCCTGGCTTTCTTTTCAGCTCTGGGCAGTAAACAAAAACTTGAATATCAGAAAAATGGAGAGCCTGATATTTTACTTCCATGTGGAAAGCCAGGGTCAAACCCCTCCCTGCTCAGTTTGAGGGGAAGCTGTGGCTTTCCAGTAGCTCTTGAAACTAAAGATTTAAAACTGTGTTTTATAGTCACCCCTGTAGATTGAGTTATATTAATCTTTTAGATATACTTTTCAATTATTAGTACTTTTATCTATTTTAATATTTATCATGATTTTACCAGAGATCAATCTTGCATTCAGTTTCACATCACTTCCATTTAAAAAAAAAATATCTGAACAAGAAGTTTTAGATTTTGCTAACAATATTAATGATTCTGTTTCCTGAAATCTCTGAGAATCTGACAGATAATTCTCAAAAAACTTCATGTACTTGCCTAAACCACTTCTCTTTTCCCACCTTCAACTGATACTACTAGATTCTTTTCTTAACAAAAGCTCTCTCTTGGTATGTCATGTGCACTTGAAACTTAAGAAAAAAAATCAATAGTGAAAAATAATTTTAATGTCATATCCATTTCTCTTCCATACATACATACACAAACTGAAATTGAGCAAGTTAAGCTTTAAAGTTTTGCTACACCTTAATTTTGGTAATTCTTATTTTCACATCTTCCAGAATGCTGTCTTTCTTTGTTTAATCTTATTAAACCTGAAAGTATTTGTTTCTCTTCAAGCCACTACTAGGTGTTTTTATATTACACCTCGTGTAATGCTAAAGTAGCTCTTTTATTATTACAGTGTTATTAATCAAAGACCTAACTTAAAAGATCTCTTTCATCATAAATAATGATTTTTTCCATGTTTTTCACACCACACACCCACCATACCACCACATCCATAAATTCCAGCATCTTTCTTACAGTTTTGATTCATGTCCTTGTATGTTCTCGGGTTCGAAGTCTTGCTGTTACAGGAAAGACTCATGGCATTCAGGATTATACAACCTGTAAATAGCAAGAAGCTTAGAATTTTGCCTTAGCTTGACTATAGCCATCACAAAATTCAAACAAGATGAAACAGATGCCATTTGTGTAGTATACATATCCTGGGGACCACTCATTAGTGTTCATGACAATAGAGACACTTCAATAAATGACCTTTCGATTAACTGGAAGTGTGGTAAATTTTACCTGCACTAGAGTAGTTTAAATCACCTTTTAAATCTGTAAAAGCTTTCCAGCAGAGTAAATAAACATTTAATTGGGCCATTTAGGATATTACTGACAATTTGCTGTCATTTCAACCTAAACCAAAAAATATTGCTTGCAAGACACGTTCACTAACTAAATAAACTGTATGGAAATGGCAAACTCACAGGATACCTACAGCTTTCAAAGATGTCCAAAGATGAACATTTCCTTACAATATAGAGGAAACAAAGTATTGGTTAGTAGCTACGGTATTGAATCACCAGAATAACAACTGATTCTTCCTTTCTTCTTTTCTCTTTTTGTTTTTTCTCTTCTAAATTCAGATGTCCGTGAGCTATCTTCATGTTTCTACATCTAGCAATGCCTTCTGTGACTTAATTCCTATATATGTTTTTGTATATATATATGTGTGTGTGTGTGTGTGTATGTGTGTGTGTGATACACTCATTAGGTGATGTCATGGGGAAAATAATATGAAACTATTTTGATAAACCACTTAGTGTTGCTAAAACTTGGAAAGACAGAGTAATGTAAATTTAGTTATTGAAAAAAGTTGGAAATATGAGGAGAAAAATATTTGACAATGTGTACCAAACGAAATTTTAACTTTAAAGTAAAAATAATTTATATTCAGCAAAAATATCCTTTTTTTTTTTTTTTTTTTTTTTTTTTTTTAAGTTCTGTAGTAAATAACCAGAGAGAATTAAGTCCAGAATTAGTACTGCCTTCTTTTGAACCATATTGTTATCATGTTGAGAATTCACTTTTATGGATTGGCCACAAATTACTAAGAGACAGAGGTTTCTGTTGCTTCAATTTGATGTAAAAGAAGTTATTCATAACTCTAAATACTTGAATATAAATAATTTGTATCATATGGTTAAACTAATCCTCTTTAGGAATAATAAAATCAATTGGTTATGATACAATAAAATCTTAGCGTAAATAATCAACACAGGTTTCTGAAAATGTCTTAACAGATTTCTCTCCACTAGAGGTCTCTAGAGAAATACGATAAACTTTCAGAATAGCAGATACGTTAGATTTTGCTTCTTGACATTATTTGCATGTCCTGGAAGATGAAAATCAACATGTGTTCTATTCTTATTCCAGGTATTTCTTTGGATATACTCCTTCTGTTGTGGATAATAAAGATTCCTATTACTACAATAATAATTTAAATCCATGAGGTGTTTTAATCTATTTTATAATTAGATATTTAACATTTATAATTAGAACTTCAGCGTCACATCACTTAGGTAAAAAAACTAAGGTGGAAGTTTGGTGGGGTAGCCAATCTGCTAAATAAATAACAAATTAAAATAAATAAAGTATCAATAAGCACAAGTGAATAAAGTGTTGGTTAACTAGAGCAGTGCTTCAGTTGGCAAATTATAAAATGCTAACTCTGGTGTGCAGTTCAGCATGCCATTACATCACATGCAAAATAGAACTTGGCTCCAATATTGTTTTGTGTATCTAGTTTAACATAAACATAAATGAGGAAATAAGATCCATGTAATTAGACTGATTTTCCTTCTTCATGCTTTTTGTTTTGTTTCGTTATTACTAGAAGTTTTAAATTGAAAGTGTGTCATTTTTCTTGGGTTGATATTTTTGAGAAAGTAATCTCCACTAAAATATAAACTTTATCCATATTAGGATCTGTGCATTTATACAACCCTCACCAGAATAACTCATTCAGGAATTTAGATATTTTTTCAGAAAATGAAGCCTGTGTTCATTATTTTATTTCCTTATGCTACTTTATTTCAGTGAATTTCACCTCTGCATTTACTATGTTTCACTAATGCTTGCCTCATTAAATATAGTATAATGACATCACCAGGCTTGTTATGAAGTGTTGGATTATAGCCTACTGTACTCAATGTAGAGAACAAATGGAATTCTCTGAGATTTGAGGTTGGGTCACTAATCAGAAAACTGGAAAACTATGGAAAGAAAAGTAGCTTCCCTGCTCAGATTGCTCCATCATTAACTGTGGTGGATAGCTCTGTAAATGAGAGCTCAATGCATGCAGCAGCATTAATCACTACTTGTATTTTGGTTCTACATGGTAAGTGTGGAAGAGAAGAACCTGACCTTTGCTGAGATCTCAGAGATGAGGAAGGGACTCCTGAGAAGGTAGGTTACTAGGTCAGTTCTTGGACTTTCTGAAGTTTTTCAGTTTAATTTTACAGCGTATCTTCTTTTATTTTCACCTTTAAATTGAGAACTGCAAAGATTACTCAACTAAGGCCAATTAGTAGCTTGAAATATCACAGCTAAGCACTTAAGAGGTGATATTTCTCAGAGTATTTCTTGTTGCAAAAACCAGGAAGAAATAAAAAGCTCTGAGAGGAATAAGAGTACAGCACTGATATTCTCTTAAAACTTGTAATATGAAATCACAGAGTTGACCCATCACCTCCATCAGTGGATCTGTCAGTGAGGTTTCAGGCATTGAGTTCATCCATCAAGAGGTGCTGACACTTCCATGAGCTATCCCGAGTTTTTTGCAAGTTGGGTATGTAGAGGTCACGATAGAACAGAAGCCCATACACTGTTTAGCCAAATGTCTCTGCTTTTAATCTTAGAAACCATGGAGTGTTATGCAAACACATCTATAAAAATGGTGGATTTTTTTTCCTTGACATGAAAGTTTCAAACTCCTGGATTGCAGTCAAAACACTAACTGCCCCTGGAGCCTTAAGACTATGCCTTCATAGGAGGCTTGAGCCTGTCACTTCTGCCTCAGTTTCCTCAGTTACAGCTCAGAATTACATTTTCCATTCGCCATACAAGAGACTTTGAAGGACTGACTAATAAGTACAGAAAGGTACACATTCAAATTTTCAGATACTCTGTGATTTGATATGTGTAATCATATATTACATAAAGATCTGAATGAAAGCAACAGTTCTTGTTATCATGAGAATTAAAATTAATATTTAAACTAATACTGCATTTGATAGAGTGACTACTTAATAATCAGAATGTGTGTTAATACAGCTTTTTTTCCTCAAGACAAAAATGTTATTTCAGGTTATTGGCAACTGTATTTGAAACTTTCATCAACTTCACTAGCCAAACAGCTCATAGCTGATAACTGTGAGGATGTAGAAAACAAAGGAAAGCAATGTAGTTCTTATGGGAACAGACAACATCTTCCTCTGAGTTTGAATAAAACCACACGCAATGATCATGACCTCTGGATGCCACAGTGCTATTAATACCAAACCATAAGTCAGAGTCTAAACTTCTCAAACTCTCTCTCTTGTCGTGTCAGCAGAATAAAATGTTAAGCTTTCTGCAATAAGAAAGAAATTAATCAGCTGGGGATTAAAAGCAATTATTTATATGGTTAATGGATGGTACTGATTTAGGTTACTGAAGCTGTCAGCAAAGGCTGCTGTTCTAAGGGGGGTGGTACAAAGTTTCAGGTTGATCCTGTGGTTCCCTCCCACCACCCTCTAACATGTATATAAGTTGTCAACTCTCCAGACCCTTTGCCAGTTCCCTCTTCCAGACTTGCCAGAAGCAACAGAAGACTAAAGATGAAGATCTTTTTCTTCGCCTTTTCGACGTTTTTGTTGTCTGCTTTTGAACCAGCAGCTGCTTTTGCTCACTATGACAAGATTTTAACTCATAGTCGAATAAGGGCACGAGACCAGGGGTAAGTAACTGGCTTTTATTTCTGATTTAAAATGAAGCTTGTTAATCTTTATTCTCCCCTTTCTTTTAGCATTATGTTACATGCAATTTTCCACTATGAATTTTTACTGTCATTCAAGTAGATTTTTTTTAAAAAAATTAATTTTGTAAGAATTGTTCCTGAATAAAAAGCTTTACACAGAGTTTTAAAAGGAAACAGAATACTGTTTTATTTCATAAAATGGAAAGAAATCTAAAATCGTCACTTCTCAATGGATAAAATGTGATTCAGAATCACCCAAATTAATTTCAATTTGTAAGTATTTTAATGAGATATCAGAAATATTTAATGTATGTTTTCATAGTTTTGCAGAGTTGATAGTTATCCACAGTATTTGCTCTCTCTATTCCATCCTGATGAAAATCATGAACTCTATTCAAATGTTTTCTAATACGGGAATATATCCTGGGAATCCTTTGTGAAACTTCTCTTTCCACTAAAGCAATACAGCAAGCTGCTCCAAAAGGCAATGCTTACAAGCCAGGCTGCTTGGAGACATGGAAATTATTTGAACAGCTGGTGTCAGGAATACACATGTGCCTAAAGATATTTTCCTCTAGTCTTCTTAAACAAAAACATTCTGTGAATAAGAATTGTTTACCATCCTATCTTCCCACTGCCTGCTACACACACACACTTTTCAAATTTTTTTTAGCTTTTCAAATAAAAAGGCTCACAGGCTTCCCAGTGATGTTAAGTATATATTCTAACTTCTGAACTGGTGAACTTTTTAAATTGCAGAATTATAAAAATTAGGATGAAATACCCTTGCTCCATAGAATTTGACCACAAGAAATTCATCGTTGTACACCACCATGCTAAGGAACACATATTCCTCCTCTGAAGTCTATGACTCCTTTTATTTACATGCTAATTTACTCTTTGGTCCCCAGTAATTCCCAGAATGTTTATTTAGGTGCCTGCGGTACTCAAAATGGTTGGTAATCAAAATAGCTGATTGCTTTACAGAAGACAGGGCTTTCTTCTACATAAAGAACAAGGCACTTTTCTTCCCCATCTCCCCATGACCCTCAGCTGCACAGATGTGTAAAAGACAAAAACTTTAGTGAAAAGAGCCTCATGGCATTCACTGGTCCCTGGTGGCTGGTAATTCACTTCACAGGGGGAAGGGAGAAATGGATATTAAGACTTGCCTATGCACAGCTGGTGATACTTCCCATCAGAGGCACAGGGTCAAAACAGAATGAAGGGGAAGCTTCTGTCACTGCAGGGAGAAAGGTCTTGCCGAGGAATCCAGCTGGGCAGTCCCAAGAGCTTTCATTGTAGCTACTTCAAAACATACCTGCCCTAGGAACTGAAGCCAGATGTTAATTTGTTACTCGACAAGAAGAGTATTTGCTGCTATTTCATGTAGAATTTTTCATGTACAAAAACTTCTTTTTAAAATGTTTCTCACTGCACCCATAGCCCAAATGTCTGTGCTCTTCAGCAAGTTATGGGAACGAAAAAGAAATACTTCAGCACTTGCAGAAACTGGTACCAGCAAGCCATCTGTGGAAAGAAAGCGTAAGTATCGTCTTCTTCCAAACTGTTCTCCATTGACTGAGATAATAAAATGTATGGTTAGAAAATTCCTTTTCTCACAGACAAATTAACTGTTTATATTAGAATCTTTACTTCTCCTCCAGGTGGCATTTCAATACTGACTTCCCCTTTTGTTCTCAGGGCACACTGCAAGTCATCCAAAATACTTCACCTTTTCAGTAAACTCTGCCATACTACTGACAACTTTGGCACTAGATTTTATTCTACCGCAGACACATTGGAAAGACGTGTATTTCCTGAAAATGTTTAGAGTGGAACTTGAATATTCTCACAGGCAGTTTTGGAATACAACCTACTTCTGTGGTTTTATTCTTAGATAGATGTCATGTCTTCCCATGAAAGAAAGTCTGCTCTCTGAATTAATCTGAGGGAATTCATAATTTTGTCAAGCTCCAGAAGCAGAACGTGTTAAGCAGAATAGATAACTTCATGTGTTAGGAAAAACAGTTTGAAGCAATAGGCAGTTTAGACTCATAGAACTCAAGTCACTTGGAGACTTTGTTCTCCTCACGACTAGAATTTAGAGGACTGTTAGTTGTAAAACATTTTACAAATCCTGTGCAAGGCTCCTAGAAGTCTAATGCCAACCAGAAGAAGACATTGAGCAGTGGGGCTGGGTGGATTTGGTCATGACAGTTTACACAAAGTTGTCATCTGTCTTTCCCTTTCCATTTTAACCTCCCTACAGTTGTACAAGCACTCACAGAGCAAGGCTAGATGAGGAAAAGAATGTATATGAGAATAGGTTGTCATAGAACTCCTGAGGGTTATTTAAGGGGGTTTTGTGGTTGTAATAAAGCATTTGTTATAACTTAGCCATTAATGAGTTTTATACTCTGCATACTAAAAGCAGAAGTACAGACAAGACTAAAGTGGTTACTTCAATAAGAATGAAAATCCAAAGGTCAACAGCTCTTGTGTCAATATCTCCACATTAACAAATCCTCCCTAACTTATATCTATAAAATGTTGAATTTTTTTATTATGTGCAATTCCCGTTTACAATGGGAGTATAACATACAAATTTCCTAAAATCAGCACTTGTTGGACCAAAAGGCTTTCCACTGTTTCTCAGCAGTATTTTATCTCCATGCCAGCAAGAAGTAGAAACAGATGAGTCACAGAGCTGATTTGAATAAACTGAAAACTGGCTCTATTAGCCAAGAATAACAAGGATTAAGGTAGTGCTGTTCTGGTTTCCTTTGGAATATACTCCTTTGGATGAAGTCAGGACAATGTTGTAGTAAAAAAATCCAAAAAACCCCCAGACAATAACAACAACAATAACAAAAACAGCCCAAGACAAGCAAAGAAACAAATCCCACCAGAACCTCAAGAGCAGAACATTGGTTTCTTACGTGAATAATTGCTTTCTTTCTTCATTTGGCCTCAGATGTATACTGAACTAGTAGCGATGCCCATGAAGACAATTCCTGGTCTGATCAAGGTGACACTTCCCCTGTGTGCTGTGCCTACACACAGGTGGTACTGTGGAATTGCATTTTGCACTGGGTTTTATCAGGTTCTAACCTTATTGTGGAATGATGCTCCATACAAACCTCTTTTCTCCCATCCCATCTTTCTTACATTTTGGGCACAGCTAAAGAACCTTCCAATTGCAGAAAACTGTAAAGGAACATGAATAATGTAAGTAGGAACTTGATAAGTGTAAAGAAGCCTGGGCTGTGCATAACAAGATACGTGGTAAAAAAAACACTGATCTTGCAATGCTTGGCTGAATAAGCATTTTCTTCTTAACTATGTTCTTCAGCCAACTTTCTGTCTTTCATTAATTGTATCATTGTTGGATGTGGTATGAGGATTAAATTTGCCATGTCTTACTCTATGCTTATAACTCAGCTGCTTCTTTCCTTTTTCCAAAAGCTAATTAAACTTCAATTTTTCATAGCTTCCCATGGGATGAGGGGAAAGATTTTCTCTTCCAGAGAAGGAAAAAATATTTTCTCATGACAAAGCAGTTCACACAGTTGGGGGACCATTTTGATTCCTATTCTGCTACACATTTTTTTAAATCAGATAATCAGATTATTATGCTTTTATTGCCAGCCTCTGGAAAGGATGCAATAAGGTCTAAGAGTAAAAGGTTTATCATTAGCTTGAAAATCTGTAGCCTAAATTGTATGCTATCTATGATTCCCAAGAAATAGCCTTCTGTGAATTGCTTTAAAGAAAGAGGTGTACTGAAATAACTATACAAATACTTTACTTTCAATATATGGCTTCTCAGTTGAAAATATGCACATGGCAGAAGGGTGAATATGTCATGTATGTGTAAGCATGTGAGGGAATGGAGAAAAAATATTTTCATAGCATGGAGAAATCATCTTCACCACCTCCATCAGATTGATCTCTTTTATGGAACAATAATCCTCACTTTTGTAATCATGCTATTTATTATTACTTTTCTTCCAGTCTACTTCATTTTGAAATCTCTTAAAGTAATTTGGATGTCGAAAATATTAAGTCAAACTTTTCATTTGAATAAGCTATTCATTTTAATATGGTTGTGATTAACTTTTTGTCAGCTTTTAATTATGAAACATGAGAGAAATATACTCAGCTGCCACAAAAGATTTTGCAAATAAAAGTCTGTTCTGTAGTGGTTAAAGACACAGTAGAAGCCTTCAAATAATTGGTGCACAAAACTTTTGAACTGCCAAATTCAGCCACACCTATAAAAATAAATCTATTATGTAAAACAGTGATGTAACTATGGTGTAACATATATTGAACATTGTACCAAAATTTGAAAAATAATATCTGAAGTTTAATGTATTAAATTTCTTCCAAAATTACTTCTGTTATAACTTTAGTGAATCTGCATTTTCCTGTAAGAGAGAAGAATTTTTCAAACAGGTCAAAGGTAGAGCTCTTATTTCTGTCTATTAATTAAGAAGACATTACCTTAAAAACACAATGTTAAAATGAACATTACATTATAGAATCATCATTCAGCCCTGGTTTGCTGTTATGTGTAGCTTATGAGTGTTTGAGAATGAGAGTATTTTATTGACATCATTATATAACATTTCCATGGCAATAAAATACACTGTAATGTACTGTACACTGTAATGACAAGCTTTTTAAACTCTGGTTTCTTGTGTTCTGGTTTTCATCCTCTCTACATTTACCTGTGAACTTTCCCTTGTGTCCATCCATCCAATTTTTAGTGACTTCCTTTTCTATAACCAGTTTTATATTTGTCCTTAATTAGTTTTCTTCCTCATTCCGGAGCTTCTTCAAATTCTTCCTTGGAAAACAGAGGCTCTCTTATCCCACTTTTTATCACCATACAATGCACAGGACCTTCTATGAAAACTTGTTAATTCCTATAACCACTGTGTAGGTGATTTCATGTAGTTCTGTCACTTTAATTTCTATTCTATTAATTTGAATTTGTGTTTTTTCTTTACAACCCTTGTCTTGGTTTAAGGCAAATTTGGGAAGGAACCTCTGAATAGGTCCCTCTAGAAAACCAATCCAATGGCCCCTTCCCCCAACTGGTCCAGGAAAGGAAAAGAGGAAAAAAACAAAACAAAACAAAAAAAATTCCTTAGAGGAAAGTGGAAAAAATGTGTTTATTTAACAGGCCAAGTACAACAAATGAACACCAAGGAACAAAACCTCCTGCTTCTCCGCAGAGATGACAAATCCAGCCAGTCTGTGCCGGGGGTGCAGCTCGGCTCGCTCAGTCTGTGTCAGTCCCTGGCACTGGGAAATGCCAGGCCCAAGCCAGGCCCGGTGGGTCACAGGGATGAGCTCTTGGTGCTCTGCTGGGGGTTAGTCCAGAGTAGGTTTGAACAGTTCCAAGGGAAAAAAAAAGGAAAAGAAACTCACAGTCCGGAAAATTTCTCTGCTTCAGCTAGCCACGAACTAACAGAAAGTAAAGAAGAGCTCTCTCCCGCCGTCCGCACTGCAGCCAACACTCCTTGTGTGTCCTCTAAAACTGTAAACTCTTATCTTGATGTTTTGAAAACACCCGCCTCAGACATTCCACTGCTTCTTCTTCACTCTTAGATCCAGTCTTAAAGGTGCAGAACTCATTTTTGATTTAAACAGACGGATGGGGATACAATTCAGCAGTAACCCAGGACAACCCTTCACCCAGGATTTTATTTTAATATCCTCATTATTTTTGTCTTTGTTCAATGTCTTAATCTGTTCAACATGCAATATATAAATTAATGTTCTTCTGCTGCTGTTCTAGTCACATTGTCTTTTGGTAACTGTATATGAGTATCATAAGCCTGCCCATGCCAATGCTTAAATTTAATGATGACAGTAATTCTTAAAATTCAAAAACTTTACTTTTAGAAAAATATGACCAATTGGTAATCAATACAAAAAAGGCTGAATGAAAAAAAAAAAGGCTGAATAGCTGGAGAGCATGTGCCAGCAATGAAAAATTGATAATAAAAATTAAATTAGACTTAGATAAAATTAGTTTATTTCTCCTGTATATTATTTAATTGTGCTTTTGTCTATATCCCACAGAACTGTCTTATATGAGTGCTGTCCTGGCTATATGAAGATGGATGGTACGAGAGGATGTCCTGCAGGTACAAGCATATTTTCTTACGGATTAGTCAGCATGTGGAAAGAATTACAATAACAGCAGAGTTTCAAAGGTGGCCATCATAAGAAATGATTGCCTCTTTTTAAGAAATACTGCCTAAAAATGCACAGCTTTATTTGCACACAACAAACACAGTTAAAAATCAGCTAGCACTGAATTTGATCATAGAGTTTGGGATGAATTTCCCAGCTCCTTCCAGACTCTGGAGTGGTGAGAATTGTCTTCAGTTCCAGAGCTGACAAAGGAGAGTATAACTTCTATTACCATCAAATATGAGACCAGCCTAAAACACACTGGTGTGGTCAGAAAGCCAGGACACAAGGTGGAACATACATAATTTTGTATTTTCTTTTTTCTGAAAACACTTGAATCTAATTTACCTAAAGAGTCTTTTAGCCTTTATCAAAGAAAGAGTGAAAATGAAGACAGAAATTCTTCCTCTCTCCTATTTATGCTATTCTACTTTGTAAAAATAAAACTAATTGCATCAGGAAAGAGTAGTATGAGAAGAAATACATTTCATAGGTTTTGATCCCTATATCTGAAATAATCCTTTTATGTTCAATAATGCAGTGTTCGGTTTGTTTAGATAAATTAATCTCCCTTCAGATACTGACATCAGGATGAGATCAGTCACAGACTAGAACTGCCTATTCTTCTCCATAACCATAAAAAGAGCCAAGAACCATTAGATTGCATGCAAATGTCTCACTTCTAGATGCCTAAAATTAGGAGAGGTGAATTCCTATGTAGCCATGTTTGAACTGTGAGACGTGGCCATTCTTACTCTCTGGATGAATCATTATATGCATAAACCAGACACTGGAAGAAGAGTAGGAGGCTTCACAAAAAGAATTCTGCTCCATCGTGATGGAATGAGAGCCACTCCACTGAAATTTTTGTGATTATAAATGGATAGCCTTCCATTTCATGCTGGGTTGATACAAAATACAACTGCTCTTCTAAAGGAAATTTTACAATATTCAGTATTGTTTGATCTAATTTTTCATTAAGAAAAACACAAAAAAGCAATAGCAAGCAGATGTGCTTAGATGATTTTTGAGTATGTTGATAATTAAATTTTTAATCTAAATGTGTTGTTTACAGTATTCTCTACCTCATGTTTATTTCAGTTGCTCCTATTGATCATGTATATGGTACACTTGGTATTGTGGGAGCTACCTCCACACAGCAGTACTCTGACATATCAAAGCTGAGAGAAGAGATTGAGGGACGAGGATCATTCACTTTCTTTGCACCAAGCAATGAAGCCTGGGACCAACTAGATTCAGTAAGTGTGTGTGTCTGTGGGTCTGTGTGCATGTACATGAGTTTAACATTGTAGCTGAAGCAGATAGTGGGGGATAAATTAGATTTGAAACAATTTTGAGATTTTAGACATAGAAGGACATAGTACAAATAATAATGAAATAGTCTACATGCTTAACATACATTTCTGAAGCTAGAGAGGCTGGGTTTACTTTCAGGAGTACTAAGCAATCGTAATTGCTTCTTATTTAAGCACTTGCATGACATGTTAGTATTGTTAATTTTATTAACGTACTTTTGGGGAAACTCCTAGGAATTCCAGCAGCTGCATGATGTACATTGTCAGTAATTAAAGTGTCCTTCTTTTAGTAATGATTTTAGTTAAATAAACATTGAATTAAAACTCCTCCAATGACTTGTCTGTAATGAAGCCTCGTTTTCCATTTGTGAGCAAATCAGACTTAAAGATCATTAAAGTGGAGCCAGATTTATGGGCATCAAAGTTGTCTTCCCTAACAGATGCTGAATATGTTGAATACATACATATTCCTGAGTGGAAGAATGTTTTGAAGCTTCTAATTAATTAAATTCCTTTTTTTCTTCAGGAAATTCACAGGAATTTGGTTGACAATGTAAATATTGAACTGTATAACGCTCTCCACCACCACATGTTAAACAAACGCATGTTGACAAAAGATCTTAAGAATGGTATGACCCTGGTGTCTATGTATAATGGTCAGAAATTGCTTATTAACCATTATCCTAATGGGGTAAGTCTATTATCTTTCCCCCCGCTAATATGTTTATTTAGTTGTAGCCTTTAGTTCCTTTATTTCCTTATTTAACTAAGAAAATATATTATCAAAAGTTTGCCATCTACAAAGTCAGTGGCCACTGAAAAAGTAAATATTCTCTTGAAGAACTTCTGATTTCTGTGTAAACTAATCACTAAGAAAGAATGAGTAAACATTGTGCTGTTCAGAAATCAAAGCTCAAATGAAAATGAACTTTCTTCATGAAAGACAAAGCCTTTTGTGGCAAAAATACATGATCATAATAAATTTGACAGCAAAATCTACTGCTAATTTTCATAGTTTAGCTAAAAAATATTAAAGCAGATCTTTTATTTGAGATTGAGTGCATGGTAGGAACCTTGAAGGTTGTAGGAAACACACATCCATTATTTGGTTAGAAATCAAATAATTTTTATAAATGCTAGAGACATCCCAGTTAAGTCACTCATCTTTGTTGTCTTAAATGCATCAAAATGTTTGTTTGTCTACAGGTTGCATTGCTAGAAAAACAGTACAACCACCATATTTTCCAGATAAGAAAAGCAAAATCAGAATAAATGTAGTAAGAAATTTAACATGAACATGAAATCAATGTAACCTGGATAAATCCACTGCTATCTTTCCAGAAGCTTAGTCAAACTTTCAAATCTTGCAAGGCTTTAATTCAAATTTTGCAAAAAACTACTGAAATAACAGTGAATGCCCAATGTACAGTACCTACATTGTCAGTCTGTGAGAGTCAAGTTCCAAGCCTGTGATCTAATTAATGTTATATCTTCTACTACTTGATTCTTCAAATATAGGTTGTTACTGTTAATTGTGCCAGGATCATCCATGGCAACCAGATTGCTACCAATGGTGTTGTCCATGTTGTTGATCGTGTCCTAACTGCCGTTGGAAATACCATTCAAGATTTCATTGAAGTGGAGGATGACCTCTCTTCGTTTAGAGTAAGTGGACAAAAATTAAGAGCTCAAGCTAATATTGCTAAACTAGCTATATAAAAAGGCAGCTTCAATAGGACAGAATATGTCCCTGTATATAAAAAGTGTCTTCTCTTCAAGCACTGAGAAAATGAAATGTAAGCATGAAGTTACAGTGCCTGGTGCTAGATAAATAAGAACAATTTCAAAATGGATGATAAAAAATGGAAAGGACACCAAATAAATTTCAGAATCTGTCTCATGGCAAGTTTTAGAGCACCAGTAGATGCACAAAAGAAGGACTGTTTTTTGCACAGAGGAAGTATGATTAGAAATTGTCCAAGTTTCTAATATTTCTGTCTTCTGAAAAATGTGTCTGCATAGTGTAATGGGATTTCATGCTGCCCATTTAAAACATATGCCATTGGTTTGCAAATAACAGTTGTCCTTTTCCATCTTACATCTCCTTAATAAATGCAAAAGAGTATTTTAAATGCAGAGGTATAAAGGTGGAGAACATCCTCTGAATCCATCAAATCCAGTTCATGACAGTTACAGGCAATCACAACATTTAATCTATTTAAAAGAACTTAATATAAAAACCAATGCTTTTTAGTTTTCAATTAAAAAAATTCCTATGATGATTATTTTTTTCATCTTTCTATAACATTCATGATCTATCTTTTTAAAACACTATGATCTCAGTCTACCATTCAAGTATCTGCAGGCATGAGGTGAAATTAGACAGATAATGTCATTTGGTAATATTTCAAATAATCAGTATTAAAAGAAAAAATTATATTTTAGGCTCCCGCCATTACATCAGGTGTCATGGATATTCTTGGAAGACCTGGTCATTACACACTCTTTGCTCCGACAAATGAAGCTTTTGAGAGACTTCCAAGGGGAGTTTTAGAAAGAATCATGGGTGACAAGGTGGCTTCTGAAGGTATATAAACTTTTCCGAAAATGAAAAATACGTATCAGTTGGATGAGGAGGCAGAAAATACATTATCCTTATTGCTCTGGAATTAAGCACCTTTACTTTCCCATGTGTCACGTGTGAGGACTTATTTCCTCTGTCTCTAATTTTTCCACTTGCTTAAGGTTAGAAAGTAATTGAAAACTTAGTCTCCAAAACAATTTAAAGGGAACTGTCAAAATAGAAGCACACTGACTTTCTAATATTTCAGCTGCATAGGTCTGATAGACATTCCTGTCCCTAGAAATTCAGGGCTATCTGAATATGAAATTCTCTCATATCTTTGCATAGCCTATGTATAAAATTTTATACTCAAAGGTCCTTTTGGAGCATGTCAAATACAGTCACCATCAGATTGTAGTATAACCAATATAGTTTTAATAAAATAAGGGATGTCAAATAGTTTTGACCACAAATTTTTTTTAGAGGCTTACAGTATCATTAAATTTAAACAAAGTATCTGTGAGTGAAATTAATTAAAAATAGTGTAGCTGGAATAATTTATTCCACACCTATATGTGAATTATACATATATGAATATGTACTAACAAGCTACATTGATTAAATTCCTGCTCTTTTCTCTGCAGCTCTTGTGAAGTTCCATATATTAAATACTCTCCAGTGCTCTGAAGCCATCACAGGTGGAGCTGTCTATGAAACCTTGGAAGGAAACACTGTTGAAGTTGGTTGTGATGGTGAAAGTCTGACTGTGAATGGAGTCAAAATGGTGAAACGCAAAGATATTGTGACAAGCAATGGCGTTATCCACCTCATTGGTCAAGTGCTAATTCCTGATTCTGGTCAGTGATGTGCATGAAAAACTTCTTGCACTGAAGATATTTTCAATAACCTTACCCAGATTCCCTCAGATATATAGCTCTGGATAAGCATGGAGAATCCAAATCAGGAATGGAAAGATATTCTGTGTTAAAATTCCTTTTCTTAATTCTTTGTTTGCAGCCAAACAAGTCATTGAGCTTGGAGGTGCTCAGCAGACTACATTTACAGACCTGGTGGCACAGCTAGGTCTGGCATCCTCTCTAAGGCCAGAAGGCCAATACACTCTCCTGGCACCTCTGAATGGTGCTTTCTCAGGTTAGTAGCTCTAAAAGATTCTCAAAATAAACAAGTATGTATGCTACCCTGACAGGTTTCCACATAACCTCCAAGACTTGTTCTAAGTCTCACTGCAAGAGCATCATAGACAATAGAATGACTTCAGCCCTTCAAATTACATACCTCGTAGAAAACCAAAACACGCCTAGCCACTAGACTGCAGTTTGTTTTCACTCATATAATTTGCTAATAGAAATTGTAGCACTAAAATAAGATACAAAATATGCACAGATTGTAGGAATGGAAATGACTGCCAGTTTCCTTAACCTTTACATTACTTTCTATAGATTCAAAACATATTTATTCTCAGAAAATGTATGCAGTGGTTTAGTTCCAGCCAACAGCTAAGTACCACACATCCATTTGATAACTCTTCTCTTTCCCTGCTCTGGGATAGGGAGGAGAATCAGGGGAAAAAAAAAAAGTGAAAAAACCTTATAGGTTTAGATAAGAACAATTTTGTAAGTGTAGCAAAGTAATAATATAATAATATTAATAATACTAATATTGCTAATAACAATAGCAATAAAAATAAAAAGAATAAAACTAAAACTAATAATAAAAAATAATTGAAACCTAAGAGAAACAGGTGATGCATGATGCAATTACCCACCAACAACTGACCAATGTCCAGCCAGTGACTGGCACATCCCAGCCAGCTTCCCTCAGTTTATATACTGGGCATGGCATTCTGTGGTATGGAATATCTTTTTGGCCATTTTGGTCACCTGTCCTGGCCATGCTCCCTCCCAGCCTCTCATGCACCTGCCTACTGGCAGAGCATGGGACACTGAGATGTACTTGTCTTAGGGTGAGAACTGCTCAGCAACAACAAAACATCAGTGTGTTGCCAACATTATAGTCATACTAAACCCCAAACACAACACTTTAGGAACTGCTAGGAGGAAAATTGACCCTAATCCGGATAAACCCAGGAAATGCAAAAAAGTTAGTAGGCCCACATACCAATCATCAGACATATTAGTTATAGTAATTAATCATGGCTGCGTCAAAAGTTCTTGACTGAATTTGAGGCATGGTCAAAGTAATTTGCCTTCTGTATACACAGAGCTGTCCATGCTTTAACTCAAGCATTTCAAAGAAAGATTCAGTATTTCCAGAGCTTTTTAACTTTATTTAAATAAAAAATTCACTATATAAATTACTATACATTAATATCTAAATGGCTTTGTAGATGATACCTTAAGGCTGGATCAACGTCTTCTTAAAACAATCCTGCAGAATCACATTATAAAAGTGAAAGTTGGGCTCAATGAACTGTACAATGGACAAGAGCTGGAAACTATTGGAGGGAAGCTACTTAGAGTCTTCGTGTATCGCACAGTAAGTGAATGAATATTTCTAAAAATATGCATCCAGCTATGAAAATGGAGAGTCAGTAAAAGTCAAAGCTGAATGAGACCCCCAACATTTACCATTATGACTGTCTAGCAAAAAAATCCTTAAACTTTTAAGATACCAAAAATTGAAAATCTGGTCTTTCTCAATCCAAGCTCTGTTTGCATGGAGAACTCTTTGGGAAAATGCTACAGAATTTCAAACAGAATTTTAAATAGAATTTCAAGTGATTACAAATAATGAAAGATAGTTTTTAGAACTAATTAAGAACATTCTCAAGGGAAAAAGACATAAAAAGGAAATCAAGTTTTAAAATATTTGCACCATGGTATTTTATTATAGATTTTACTATTTCTGCTTTCCTAAGCAATGCCAAATTTCCTGGCAAGAATACATGATTTGACTGTAGGAAGTACATATGGTTGTTACTTTTAACATTGTGTAAACAGCTACACTCATTTCTCTTTCAAAAAGGCTGTATGTATTGAAAATTCATGCATGGTCAGAGGAAGCAAAGAAGGAAGAAATGGCTTTATTCACATCTTCAGACAGATCATCAATCCAGCAGAAAAGACTTTGCATGAAATGCTGAGAAATGACAAGCGTTTTAGGTGAGCAGCAATATTGACAGAACTGAGATTTTCCTGCAGAGGGTGACTTTATATGTAGCACAGCTGGTCTGAGAAAAAGTTTTGGCCTGTGAACATGTAAGTTGTTGGGGTTTTGAGGGCAGGAATGGCAGAGAAGGGTTTATTACCCACACAAATAACAGAAAAGCAGAAAAGGAAAAATATGTTGGGGAAGGAAAAGTGTTCTCCAGCTATATGCTGAAAAGGCTTCCACACTCTATGCTACAATGTTCTTATATGGCACAAAGGGTTATAAGGCACTAGAATGAGAGGAGTAAGAGGACAGAAGGAATTGAATGATACATCCAGAGCTATAAATGCAGTGGTCTCTTGAATTTTAATTAATGAGTGGTACAATTCCATATGGGTGCAGCAGGATTGCATACTTTCTGGTACTTATTTCTGTCCCTTTCCTGAAAGTATCTCAATACTCCTAGAGCTTGACTATCCTTCGCAGCCTCCTTTTAGCTATTTAATCTGCAGGGGGTTTTATTTGCCAATATATGTTTTTTTTTTTTTTTTTTTTTTTTTTTTTTCAAATAGTTTTTCCTCTGTCTGCTACTTTTAAGTCAGTACTTTACTATTTTTTTTTCTCACATTTCCTCTTCCACTATCTTTATTTCTAGGAAACGGTGAAAGTGTTTGAAAATTGAAACACTATCAGAAACAAAAATGGGGTAACTAAGTACCTGGACCCAATTATAGTTACCACATTTCAACAAAATGTATTTGTGGTTTGTCTGTTTGTTGTAAACAGCATTTTCTTCAGTCTGGTGAAAGCTGCAGATTTGGATGATGTCCTGTTGCAGCCTGGGCAGTGGACTCTGTTTGTTCCAACTAACGATGCCTTTAAAGGTTTGACTGATGATGACAAGGATGTACTTATAAGTAAGTAACATAAAAATTTGGAATTGCAAGCAAATTAAAATTGATTGGAAAGGAGACTAATGCATCTCACACAAAATCTGTCTGCTGAAGCAGTTTACCTTTTGCATAGAGCAGGTCATAGAAGTCCCCTAAATTATTTCCTTCTTGGGCATAGAGAAAATGTTTTCTTTGGAAAAAAGCTCCAACCTGATTTTTAAATTTAAATTTCACTCTTCGATGTCTTATTCCATAGTGTTTCTTCCTTCTATTATTTTTGTTTTCAATTCAGAACTTGAAGTTTTCCAAGGCTAATGCCATATTGGACTAATTCTGTTGTTAACAAGACAATTTTATTTGCCCCTCTGCTTCTTAACGGGCTTTATAAACCATTTTTTTCTATCCTTGTTACTTAATGCTTTCCTTGGCCCTCATAACTGTTTTATAGCAGTTTTTTGTTTTTTTTTTTGTTTTTTTTTTTTTTTTTAATTTGTTTGTTTGGGGTGTGTGTGTGTGTGTGTGTGTGTGTGTGTGTGTGTGTGTGTGTGTGTGTGTGTGCCAGATTCTCTTGAATTCTGTCTTGGTTTTCTTGTAAGTTATTATGTTGCTTTCTCCATAACCATTAAACCTTGAAGTAACAACTTGACTTTTTAAACAAATGTAAAAAGAAATACTTTGTTTTTCTGTAAGAAAGATACAAACCAAGTGTTATTTTAACCAGTAACTATAGTGGCATAGTCACAAAATATCAATGCTAATTTTACTAGGAAGAAAAAGATAATTTCGGTAGTGAAGTAAATTGCAGTAGTATCAGTGATCAGAGCAAAACACAGGGAAATAAAAGATTCACTGAAAGAGACATCAAGAAAAGAATATGCCCAGACAAGATTCCCATTGCAATTTCATCAAGGCTAGAGCTCCTAATAACAATTAATATCAACATGTAATTCTAGTATTAAACTTAAAATGGTCAATATTCCATGTAATGGCAAACAGATGTGTTTTAAAGCTTCTCTGCTTAGTACCCTATCTCCTGGGGATGCTATGGTTTTTCTGCAGCCCATCCTATGATTCTCAACCTCCATAACCCCGAGTGCCCTATCAGGATATTAACTTGGGCTAGAGGATACATTTCTTTTTAAAGACAGTCTTGAAAATATTGGATTTTTTTTCTCTTCATCTCACATACAAATGTCAAATTTTGAAATATGGAAATCATCCCTAAAATATGGTGGTTTCCCCCTTTCCTGACTTCTCCAAGCTTCTTCTGTCCTCTGTAAGAACAGACAAGTCCAGCACTTCTCATTACTCCGTTGACCTCTTTTATGTTCTTTTGTAAATTTCTCATAGGATCATTGTGGTTATGTTCTAATAACCTGTTTTGTCATATAGTTGGGGTTTTTTCCCTTTGACAACATTTTTGCAAATTCAAATTGTATGTGTTCATGATATTTCATAGATATTATGTTTCATTCTAGCTCAAGTCTATGTGAATCCTTAGAATTCCCACAAAGAACTGTCCCCTAACATTTGATTTTTATTCCTGCTTTTTTTAATTTTCGCATAGGAGACAAAAATGCTCTCAGGAATATTCTTCTTTATCACTTGACACAAGGAGTTTTCATTGGAAGTGGTTTTGAGCCTGGTGTAACAAATATTCTTAAAACCATCCAAGGAGGCAAACTCTACTTGAAAACAGTTAAGTATAGAAAATGTCTCCCTGCTATAGTCTTGTAACAAAGATTTGATATTCTGTGTCTATTCACATTATAGAATGGCATGCATTTCTCCAAATGTTATAATAGGGTTTGGGGTTGTTTTCTAATGTCCCTGATAACTTGGGTTCTCTTTTGTTCCTTTACCAGGTGAATGATACTCTTCTGGTTAATGAACTGAAATCAAGAGAATCTGACCTCATGGCAACAAATGGTGTCATTCATGTCATAGACAAACTCCTATATCCAGCAGGTGAGTATTATTTAATGAAATTTGTACCCACTCTTTTAAATCTGTTAACATGCTATGTAACTGCAATAACTTTAGAAAGTTAATTACTTTAAGGATACAATTCCTATATGGAATTCAAACCAGAAAATTTACCTCAATGCTCATTTCATGGAAGAATCTTGCTTGAAACCTTGGCAAGATTTTGAAATTTTATGAAAGTAAATATATGAAAAACAAGACTAGCCAAAGACAAGCTCTTCTGCTGATACGGAATAATATATATCAAGTACACGCTTGTGTGAGTGTTTGAGAATGATTGCATCTCCTGATCAGCATAAATCAAAGTAAAATGCACCCAGTTGTACATTTCCTCTTACATGCCTGCTTCTTTTGTCAGAACTGCCTGTTGGAAATGATCAGCTGCTCACAATACTGAAGAAGTTGATTAAATACATTCAAATTAAGGTATTCTTTCAATAATTATCCCTCTGTCTTTCTGGCAGGATCTGCAAAACTGGGCACTTTACAAGTCATAAGTGATTCTCTGGTCCTTTCTTCAGCAGACAACACATCCAATAGCTCCCAGTTACCCAAATATAATCATGAATGATACCTTGCACTCAACAATTATGTTTTTCAATGCCAAATAATTGCAGAATATTTGCATTTAGATAACTTCAGTGTGAATTGGCCCAGATCTGCTCTTTAGTTCATTTTATCACTCCTGGAAAACAAATCATTTATTTGAAAAAAATGCTGAGTAACTGAATTCTTATGCCACAAAAGCCAGCAACATCAATAACCTGTGAAGAAGAGTAGGCATCCCTGTCTATCTCAGCTATCCTCTTGAGATTGCATTCTCCCTCAGCAATGAATGAGAGAACCTAGACAAATAGCATTACCTAACTTTAAGGTCAAGGAAGCAGTGAATCCTACCCACATTCACTTGGAAACTATAAAGCAAGAGCTACTTTTTAAAAATTTTAAATAAATTGCTTTTCTCTTTTTATAGTTTGTTCGTGACAGTACCTTCAAAGAGATTCCACTGACATTTTACAGTAAGTTCATTTTAAATACTTCCAGATGGGTTGGATATTGCTTTTTAAGTGGTGCCATTTCCAATTTGGAAATGTACATCTCTTTTTCAATAAAGAAGAATGCAATTTCTGGGAAAGTAAGATATGCCAATGAAGAAAAGGAAGAGAAAGACTCAAAGCAGAATGTTTCTGGCTGCTGTGCTACTGTATATTTCCCTTTCCAGATGTGTGACTGGAAAGTAACCCTGAAGTAAGCTGTTCAAAATCTTGGGGAAGACAAGATACATATGGAAAAGATTGTTTTTCAGTTTTTAGCCAAGGTTCAGTGCTTGGTGCATTGCAGAGTTATATCTCTTTCTAAGATGTAGCATTGTGCTGTACTCACTCTCCAAGATGTAGCATTGACTGCACTGAGATACTTTTTTTTTCATAAATATTTCCAGAGGGACAGAGTGTATCTCTTATCCCTGTTTCCCATGTGTGCAAATATGTGGATTAAATGGGACACAGTTGTTCAGAATATTTTCTCTTTAGAGAATAAATGTAAAACAATACTCCTTTTATCTCTCTTGCAACCTTTCTCAGGGTTTGCATTTAATTTCTGAATATAGTATATGTGTTGAAACAAGCTGTTAGAAGACAAAGATCTTGCTGTTAACTTTATGAGGCAATAAGAATTTAGACAAATGATTAAATTCTGATGGAGTTCTACCCATATTTCACAGTAGAAAATGAAACCATTACATCAGTCTTTTGAAGATTGAGAATGCACATATTGACATTAAAAAACCCTTGGAACAAAAAATGGAGTAATTCACCTTTATGACAAGTTGAATATGAGACAACAGTGCCCCTGCAGCCAGGAGGGCCAGCCCTGTCCTGTGGAGCATCAGGCACAGCATGGCCAGCTGGGCAAGGGAGGGGATTGTCCCACTCTGCTCTGCACTGGGGCGGCCTCACAGTGAGTGCTGGGGGCAGTTCTGGGAGCCAGTTTTGGGCCCAGTGTCCAGAGGAGGGTGACCAAGATGGTGAAAGATCTCGATGTTACTGTGACGTAGATAGAAACACACAGTAACACACACAACAGGTGTTCAGGTAGAGAAGAAGAAAGGAAGAAGATTCTAGTTTATTGTTGATCTCGTATATATAAGTTTCTGGACAGTGACCAGAGATTGGATAGAGAGATTACTACCTCTCCATCTTCACTGGTCACTTGAGAAGTCTATCAGGTGATATTTTTTACAAAGGAATGCAAACATGATTCTTGTTTATCTTATAATTCATGAGAACTGACTCCACTATACTAAAACAAATCAGAAGGCTTATTTTCAGGGAGAACAGTCTCAAGGTCAAGACTTACGGGGAGCTGATGAGGTCACTTGGCTTGTTCATTTTGGATAAAGGAAGGCTGAGTGTTGGCCTCACTGCTGAGCAGTGACCCCATCACAACCCATGCCTTGCCCAGGAAGGGCAGTGGAGGGGGTGTGCTAGTCTGCTTTATGGTGACCAGTGATGGGACACAAGGAAATGGAATGAAGCTGCTTTGGGAAAAGTTCAGATGGGACATTAGACATTTTTCACCCAGAGGGTGGCTGGTCACTGGAACAAGCTCCTCAGGAAAGTGGTCACAGCACCAGCCTGAAAGAGTTCAAGGATTTTCTGGACAACACTCTTGGTCATATGGCTTAGTCTTAGGTAGTCCTTTGAGAAGAAGGAAGTGGGACCTGATGATCCCTATGCATCTCTTCCAACTTGAGATATTCTACGATTCTACCTTCCATGGCCAGTGAGAGTAGCTAGCACAGGAAGCAATGCCTGTAAAAATTAAGCTAGTGAGGTCAATGTGGACATCTAGAAAACTGTAGCTGTAGATTTAGTTGAATGAAAGAGTAGGAAGGCTCTAACCTCTATCAGTGTGGGCTCCTCCAGTGGGTGGGTATGAGTCAAATCCCTGTCAAAGGTGTTCAATGAATACTTGAGTATGTCCTGGGTGTAGAGGGACATCTTGATCTCCCAAGGGCATATTTTTTGTGGTGTTCTATTGATAGTTCTGAATGACAGTTTTCCTGTGTGTGCCTGATCAGCTCCCTAATGAAAAGGACAATATTCATGCATAGGCATGTCAGGGAATTCTGCAAAACATTGTATGGATAATTGTACAAGCTCTCTCTATTATGTACCATACATTATCACGGGTACCAGGACCCACGGGTTTCATAAGGCTCTGCAAATACCATATCAGCAGATTCTGTCTGCAGGTGATCTGAGTGGATCACAATTTCATAACCATAACCAAGATTCACACTCTAGATCCTTTTGAGTTGCTATTCCACCCATTAATATATATGATTTTATCCACATCCTTATGAGCAGACCAAATCTAACTGATTGTCACCTCAAAGAAATTGTAAGAGTGGAATGCACTGTATATTCCATTTTCTATATTTTCAGAAATTAACATAATTGAAAGCAACGTCCAGCCTATCATCACAAAGGAAGGTAAATGAGGCCTGTGGTATATATTTCTGCATATGTTCGTATACATATTCAGAATATATATTGAATATATTACTTTAACAGGATGCATTTTATACCTCGCAAATCCAGGATGTTAAGTACTTTGCGGAAAAGCAAAGATACAAATATTGCAATTAGAACTGACTGAAATATTTGGTATGAAAAATTACCCACAATTTTTTTTCCCCAAATGAGTTTTCTCCTTTTTTTCTATAGGTATTTAAAAATATCTTATATAATCTTTTTTCAAACCATTTATCACTTTTTTTTTAATTAAGACATTTCCTTTTTTTACATTGAAGCAGATATTTTAAAATAGATATGTTTCTTATACTTTGAAGAAAACAAATTGATTCATTTTTCTAAAATTTTCACTCAGTTCTAACTACCAATATCTGTTGGATGTCTGAAAATTATATCTACCCAATCTTTGGCTTTTTTTATTTCTCTATACAGAAACATGACTTAATGATTAGTGGTGGAACTGAAGAGAAAAAAATGTAGGGATAGGACTGCTAAAATCACTTGTGATTTATAAATTAAGTAAAGCTGAAGAGATACAGCTTCCTACTGAAATAAAAGTGCTTAAAGGGAATTCGTTTTATCTCAACTGAGAAAGGCAGTTAAAAATGTCTTGCAAAGAATTTTATCCAGACTGCTTAATCAGTGCTTCTGGAGGACTTCCTTCCAGAAGAAGTGACAAATCTTACTTCTTTAGGAGCTTGTCTGTGCTTCATCCCATTTAGGATTAGAGATCATTTTACATATGTGCTGATCTTTGTTGCCTAGTCTCCATCAATAAATCAGATCCACAGTGCAATATAAATTGATAGATTATTTCATTTAGCAATTCATCCAAGCTATTTTATAAATCTTCCTATGGTGAGGCTGAATCACTCTCTGAAAGTGCCTCTTCTGCTCTGTTAAACCCAGAGACAGAATATATAGTTTAGGTGACTTACAGGAAGCTTAGAAGTTGAAAATTAACTGAAGTAAAATTATCTTTTAAAGAAAAAATTACATGTCTGAGCACTTGTATAGTCAAGTGAAAAACTAAATTTTATTCACCAAATAGAAGAAAAAAAGGTAGTATTGAAGGGCTACTCCTTTCTATTTCCAGTACAATATTTCTGCTTTGGGCCACTCTCCAGGGAATGATTTCTGGCTGGTGCAGCCTTTCTGCTGATAATTGATTAATATATAGATCAAATAAAAGCAATACTGTCACTTAGATTTCTCAGTAACAGTAGTGAGTGGCAGATGCCATCAGAACCACATAAACCACAAAAAGTCTGTAGAAAAAAGCTGGCAAAGTTAAATGTTAATTTTTGTCAGGAAGTTCTACTAGATCATGATGCAGGGGCAATTTCCACTAAAAAATTACATCTCTCCCCACCAAGTTTAGAGGGAGATGTGTGTCTTTTCCTGTCTCATTGTTTTCTGCAAGTGTTGTGGTTCCATTTTTTGTACCTGGGCATGCATGGAATCTAAAAGATTAAACAGATGTTTTGACTGAAACCCAAATCTTAACAGATAAAATATTCAAAGGATTGATCATAGACTAGGCTTTCAGCTTTTGGTTTGCACACAACTGCTCTATCAATCACATGAAAAGGTACAGTTATTGAGAAATGTAAAAATAAAGCATTTAGAAACATTCATAAATACAACTTTAACATTATTTCATTTATATTCATCACTTGTATCAATGTAAATTGGTATTTAATGGATTCTCAACATGCAAAAAGTCCCTCTGTGTTTAAAACAGAAGAAGGGAATGAGTCTTCTAAGACAGTTTCTTTAAAATATTTGTAAATGTTTTTCATTCAGTCCTGTTAGAAAATAAAAGAAGTGATGGCTTGTGTAGTGTTTTATAACTTAGATTAATAGAGCTCTATAATAACAGGGAATCTTTATGCTTCTGTCATATCATCTCATCTGCAGAAAATAAATTAATTATTTGCCACTAAATTCTGAATTATAATCTATGCAATCATTTGCTACTTAAAAAAAAAAAAAAAGTTTTTTTTATTATTGAAGGTAGCCTAAATTGGTTGTTTTCAGCAATTAAAAGGAGGCACATATCTTTAAAAGCTGTTGTTAAATCCTGATCAGTAATTGTGGGAAAAAAAACCAATGCGCAATCAACTTTATAAAAATTCATATAAAGATATTTAGCAGACATTTAAGGAAAGTAAAATAGGTGGATTATGCTAAGCTTCTGTCTATAAATAAAGAACAAAGAAAGTTTGTTTTACAGAAGCTTCCTAAGTAGAAGGAGTCCCACAGCACTCATTAGAGAACTGTATTATTACTTCTAATTGATAGTATGTTCCTAATTTATCTAGTATCTCCTGCTTTAGCATGTCAGACAGGGATACATTTGGATCAGTGTAATCAAGATGACCTCACCCATGATAATGGTAGCCAGTAATGCTGATAAATATCCTTATAGCCATTCCAGCTGATCTTGGAAATTTGTTTTATGTTTTTTGTTTTTTTTTAAGCTGTGTAACCCCTGGCCAAGTCTTAAATACAAAGGAAAAAGAACCAAGAAACAGCCACGTAAAAATCCTCAAAGCAAGAAAAAAGAGAAACTCCAAAACAACAAATAAAAAAACTTCCAAAGCAAGAAATATTAAAAATAATAAAAAAGAAAAGCTCGCTATGTAGATTGAATGCTGATCACTAGTGGAGCAACAGCTGTAAGATATCTGTAAAGAGGCAGAGTCGCCTTCTTTCCAATATATATAGAGAAAGACTTCCTTTCCACTGCTGAGCATCTGGTTTATTGCCTGGAACTTGTCAACAAATGTTAAAAATATAATATACACAAAATTAACAAATAAATAAATTATAAAGAGTAAGTGTATGATAGGATCTATATTTAAGATCTTGTGTGAGGAAACATGAGACTGTACCATGTTGCCACAAATAACCTCTCAGATTTAAACAGCCCTCTGTTACAATCATCTGGTTTATCTAGAGTAGGGGAGAAAATGAAAGCTTCATCTCACCCCATGGAATACTAGAAGTATTTTATGACTATTTGTAATGTGTTATTTTTCTTCCTATATCACAGACCCATCTATCACAGACCTCACTAAATTAATTGAAGGGGAACCTGAGTTCAAAATAGTCAGGGAAGGGGAGACAATAACTAAAGTGATTCATGGAGGTTGGTATGCTTTCAGCAACTCAATTTGTATTAGCATTCACTATTCCACGTCTGTTCATACTTTTATCTAGGTGATTCATGTTAGACAGCTGTTCTTTTTTTGCCAAGACCTTTACAATTTTATTGCATCATATACTTTTTTAACTCTCATGCATTTCAAAAAATTGTGTTTTTTTTCCCTAGTTGTGTTTCATAACTGCAGTCAAGACAGTTTAGAAATACTCTGCATTATATGTCTCAGTCGAGAGCTATTTGCTCATTGTTGTCCTGCAATCAAATATATAGTGTGTGATTCTGTGATTAAAAGACAATTTTGTCAGAAAGAAAGTTAAACCTCACCTTCTCTTTGCTAAGGGCATTGAGACGTTCACATCTAGGATGGTTTTGAAGGAAAAATCACACAATCATCCTAAATTTTGTGTAGATTTAATTCCTGGTCTCTGAACATTTTTATTTTTCATTAAATATTCTATGGTATTTCCTTCTATGCTTCAGTCAGTTTCCACATCTCAAAAAGAACACTTGAAAGTTCATCACTTGATTAATGCCTTGAATTTAAAAATCCTTGTAGAACCAATTATTAAAACATACACCAAAATCATTGATGGACGACCTGTGGAAGTCACAGAGAAAAAAGTAACAGAAGAAAGAATTATTCAAGGTAAATTAAGTTGAGATATTCATTCTTAGTAAAGTCCACCTTTGTATACAAAAGTAACATATCTTAAGTTCTGTCCTAGTGCCTAAACTGCATTTCCTTGATGGATGAATTTTCCCTAATACTTCCCACTGTCTCTGTAAGGCTGGCCATGTGTCCTACACACACATATACATAAATGGCAACAATAATTTAACAGCATGCAAGACTATGAAAATTTGTCTTCTTTTTCTAGTTTTTATTTTCATATATTTTATTTTATATTTGCTAAGTATCTACTTTTACAAGCTTCTTGCTACCATTTCACCATGAGACTGCTTTTATTGCATTTTTGTACTCTGTTTTGCTTTACAAGGAAACCTTTTTTCCTGAACTTCTGGATTATGTACCTCCAGGAAGGTTTCATTTTACCAAATGTAGATGTTTAATATGTAGATGCCCTTTTGCATGTCATCCCAGGCTCTCTGGACAGACATTTTAGAAAAAAGATCTCTATTTCTCTGTAAGGTGGGGGCTTGATCTGACATCCACAAGTTAATGTAAGATAAAGTCAGTGTGCACCTGCATTCTTTGATTTTCTCACACAAAAGCTCCCAAATTTCTTGGCCAATTTCAATTGTATTTGACCTATTACAGAGCTATTTCTTTAAGCATCCTAGAAATTAATAAGTGGAGTGAGGCATATTTAAGCATAGTATGTGATATATGAAGTTCTCTATAGACACTTTGTGATCACCTTGATTAAATATCTGTTTGAATGCTGCCATTAAAATTCGTCTTCTAGAGAGCTTGTAAAGAAAAGACACTAAAACCATAATGACTTAACTATAAGTCTTAATATTCAGTTTATTTAGAAAATATTGAAATTCAACCAAAGTAATTTGAGAAAGACTAGTAAAAAAATCATGCTTAAGTTATTATTATACATTTTTTTTCTACAATGAAAATAACTGAATGAAAGGCACTAGTGGTTTCTGAATAAACCTGGGACTCTTTTCTGACAAAAATTTAGGGGAGATGAATAAAATATGATTTTCTCAATTCTCAGATTCAAGTTTCATTAATATCCCACACGAAATGGTAATTATAATGTAAAATGCCAGCATTTCAGACCTGTATCTCCTTATTTGCAAACTGTAGAAACTGATTAGAAATCTCAAATGTTAAGTCTTCAAATGATTCATAGCTGTAATAAAAGCAAAAATGTTTATTTGCAACAGTCAATTCAGGCTATTCATGGACTTCAGAAATATCCGATCTATGACCTAATACAACAGAGTTTAAAATTGTGTCTTACTCTAAGAATGTAAGCAGGTAATTACTCTAATATGATAAATTTGCCTAATTACTTTCATGAGTAGTTCTAACTACTGTTTTTAATAGTATTTCAGTTTAATTTCAGAAGTGGTAAAAAATAAAGTTATCATATAAGCAGATTACAGCATGTTAACCATGGAATCACCATATGTATTAAATAGGAAAAAATAAGTTAATGGTCAAACCTGTTGTATGTGATAAAAGCCACTATCTTATAAATTTTTTTCCAGGTCCTGAAATAAAATATACCAGAATTACTGCAGGGGGTTCAGACAATGAAGAGAAGTTAAAGAAAATCCTTGAAGAAGGTTAGTATGCTTGTTTTATTTAATTTCTTTAATACATGTATATCTATATATAACTTAAGCAATTACTGAATGGATACTCCATGTTTTAAAAAAAGGATGTTCATACTGCAAAATCTTACCCAGACATTAAACTTTAGATTCCTCCAAATGTAACAGTCTGGTTTGAGAATGTTTCTCCTTGATCTTCATATTTTAGTCAGCTCTGTAGCTGAGGCTGCCTGGGTCTAATATGCAACATACTATGCTTGTCGTAAAATATGGCATTTACAGTGTTTGTGTGTAATTTCATAACGTAACATGAAATTTAAATTTAAATTTTTAAATGCTATGAAAGGATTATATATGCTCTTGTGGGATTGCCAAATGTTTTCTGTGAATCATTTTTTTTGCCATAACCTGTATCCTATCAGAGGTTACCAAAGTGACCAAATTTATTGAAGGTGATGGTCATTTACTGGAAGATGAAGAAATCAAAAGACTTCTGCAGGGAGGTAATTCAGTGTACTATAACTAACATTTTTGCAACAGGTTATGATAACTGAAACCCCTCTTGGATATGTTGAACTCAACATTTTAAAGACTGATGTAGCAGAAGTGGAATTTTAATGGAAAAAATAGAACACTGTATTCTAGTGCCAGATATCTGTGAAATGGAAGTAAGCACCAAAGTTTGAATAATCAAAATATAATGCCATTGATCACAGAAAAAAAATTGTTTTTTTCAGTCTTTAAAAGGTTACCTAATTAAAACTCAGGGGAGCAATGAAGATTTATTCCAAGATATTTTTTAATCAAATTTAAACCTGTGAAAAATGTTTATGAAATGGAACATATTATAACAGGCCAAATTTGTCTTATCAGTTTTTCAGAAATGAATGTTCATTGCCCTCAAGTTAATAATTAAAGGCATGTTTAACATCTTTAAATGCTTACAGGTGATGGATATCCAGACATTAACTTTAATTCTCTTCAAATACAGCATTCCAAGGAATGGTTTTCTTTCGTTCTTGCTCTGTTAATTCTAACAGTTTTGGCAGTATATAACCAGTAGCTGTAGAAAACTAGTAAAAGAACTTCGGCTTATGAAATTAATCTTTATCTATGAATTTGGAATGTTCTCTGCTTAATGTAGATTAGAAAAACTATCTATAATAGCAATGGGAAATAAAAAGAGAATTTAAGTGATATGGTTTTTGTAAATGTTATTTTAAACCCAAGTCAGAAGCTGAAAAATATGGATAGATGCTTCCCTTGACATAAATTAAATTAATCAATTTAATTTTATATACACTTTCCATTAGTTACGAAGTTGCATACCAGTTAAGTAACTTACAGTCACATTTAGTTCACTGAACTAAATCTCATTGTTTTTCAAAAACACTATTGTGTGGATGTGACTTCAGTCAAGTAAAACTTCAGTCAAGTAAAAAATTTCCTGATGGCTGAACAGCTGGCCACCAAACTTAAACATGCTAGTTGATAACACAGTTAGTCTTAGAGAAAAGCCAAGACAAGGCTACGGCTCCTGTTGACCGTAATTCTTTATTCTGTTTCAAACATCTGAATCTTAGTTTTACAGACCTAATCCAGAATTCACTTAATATATTGGACAGAAACAGAAACTTCCAGGGTGTTTTTCATTTTATCCTAAATATCCCAGGTATGTGAAAAGATTTGCTCTCTGGAGATGCTTATTTTTGGATTAATCATCTGGAGATGCTTATTTAAAAGAAAAGCTGGAAATGAAAAAAATTGCAGCAAGAAAATTCCTCTATATAATGCATTATGCTCTACTGGTTTAAACCAGTCAACAAGGAGCAGGATTGTCTGTAGAACTGTTCAAAACTTATAGGTCTGATGCTAGAATCTAAAAATTATAACTGTACTTGCAATCCCCTCAGATACCGAGGTATGCAATTAAATTGGCGCAATCTGTAGAAATATATCTTAGACCATATAGGTGTATGGAAAAGAGATAGTTTCTCTCCAGGAAATTTGAAGAAGATAATATCATCTCTTGAATTCTTGCTATTTTTCTTGCTATTATATGTTAGTTTGCATTAGCATTCTGCTTTACAGAATGGACCAAGTAGGCAGATTTGTCTTTTGCTTTAATTTGATTTTTCTTTATCTTTTCCATGATTTATCCAGTTAGCTACCCTTGGCTGCCATGGTTATACCTTACTACACCTTTAGGCAATAAGAGCAGATACACATGCTGCTTTAGGGTTGTTGGTGATCATGGTGCTAATGCTTTATGGCCCTCTTGTATACATAAAATTATTTTTTACTGAAAATTTCCCAATCATTTAAATTTGAGTACAGTCACAAACAAATGTATTATCACTGTCCAAATAAAGGGATTGTTTCAGATGGGCTTTAATTTTGTTCATAAAATATCCAGATCTGCTTAAAACAATTAGCAGTTTTTGCTGAAGCAAAACTTTAAACCAAGATTGCAGTGAATGATTCATCCCTGGAGATAACATGCCTTATGGCATGCATAGCATGGTAACCTGCAACACCTACACCCAAAAATAACACTGTTTCCACTGAGGGGTCCTTGCATATGGAAAAATGCTGTGCCAGATTTAACTCATTTGTTTTTGATGCTTACCATAGCCGGAACTGAGTACACCAAGGTTACTAAAGTAATTGAGGGAGAGCCACAGATTATCGAGAGAGAAATCAAGAAAGTTCATCTGGAAGGTTAGTTTGTCAAAAATCCAGTATCACTAGAACCTGCTTTGTCCAAAGTGATCATTCCAAGTGAGGTTTTACATTATCTATTCATAAAAATTATTAGGTGTGAAGCCAGCATTTTAGCAAGAAGTGTTTTATAATTGTTTTGGAAATGCATTCTTTCACTGCTGTTGCAAAGAAAAATGTTGAGGCTTACCTTGTGGCTAAAATTAACTACAAGATTTGGCAAGCATAGTAGACAAGAGGAAATTCCTAACCACAAAGCTTAGGTAAAACATTTGAAGGAACAAGCACCATAAAGATTTGACTTTTCTTTAAGCAGCACATACAGAAGAAGACCACGTGAGTTGCTTTTAACTTGAGTTATTTCCTGTCAGTGTAAATGTGATCTGTTGCTGCCAGGGTTTCTCAGTGTTGTGAAGGAGTGGGTGGGGTGCAGGGAATATAACCTCTGGGGTTGAGTAAATATCTCACAGGGTTTTGGAATTTCTCTACCTTTATCCTGTGGTTAAATGAGGAAAGCTCTTGATTTGAAAACCAAAATGGAATAAAGGTCCAAAACAAGCTGAATAGAACTCTCTCTGCCTTTATACCAGCCATTTGTTCTTCGAGTTTAGCAACCATTGTTTAATGATCTTCAAGGTTAAGAAGTAATTTGCTTAGAGTTTCTTTTGTATTTGTCTTTTTCTAATCCCAATTCTAATTCTAGTAATGCAGATTAGGTTATTCTGTCAGCCTTTGAACTAAATATGTAGGAAGAAAATATTATGGCTTTTGGAGAATGAAATTAAATAAATGTCTCTGCCTTTTAAATTTTGAAGTCTGTGCCAAATAGTGAAGATTTATACATACTCTTTGCACAGCTTTAGTGCTGAGTAGTACAAGGCATGCTGGGGAGTCTCCTACTGCCTGAAAATGACAGATGGGTGTGATCTTCAAACATGAAGCTTATCTGAAAGTGTAATTGTACAGACAGCATCTGAGTATGGAAAGCATACTTTGGATGGACAGTATTCTGTCCTTGTCAGGGCAGTGCAGAGCTTGGAATTTTCTGCCATGGTTGTGCAGACACTCAGTGTTTAGTCTCAGCTGGAATGAGGTCAAGCCTGTATCTCAGGGCTATGCATTTACATACCCTATACATCAGGATGAAAGGAGAACTGGCTGCAGCTTGTTAAGTGAATAAACAAGTACTTCATGGTTGTAAAGAAGGAAAAATTACTGCAGTAACATTTCTGTGATGGTAACAGAAGAACTATTTCTTTATGCTTTTGACATGTTTTTCCTCCCAGTGAGGACACATCTGGTTAAAGAAAAGTCTCAAGGTTTGATGAGAAAAAGGAAAACACATCCATAGTTTCACTGAATAAGTGAAATTAAAAGGATATATCTAATGGGGGTGGTACCTATCCAATAACCCTTACTCTGCTCCACCTTTTGAAGCAGAAGCCTGAGAAAATTAACTGAACCCTAAATGTGGAATTGTACTGTGCACTCACAATGCAGTTGCTACTCAAGCCCCAGACACAGCTGGAAACGTGGCCAACATCTCACAATGGTTTCAAGGATTTGATTTTTGAATAATTCCTGAAGAAATGTCAATGCGACAGACTTAGACATCCACTGCCAGAAGCTGAGACTGAGTCCTGTGCCTTAACTTGAGCTTGCACTTCGCTGACTGTGTCACACGATGTTTGATGAATGAAGAGCACAAAGTGCCCTGACACCTGCCTACATCAAGTAACCCTCTATAGAAGATCAGTGCAGATAATGGATTAATGCATATGTTTAGAGTGCAAAAATATTTTTTAAATGTTACTAAGATTTAATGGATGACTGCAGGTGAGAGAAAGGTGGGAATTTTATTATAAGCATTCATATTTCAGGTAATCAGGCCAACATGCTTCTGGAACAAAATTCTTAATTTACTGGAAAATTTAAAGAGCGAACTTCAAAAGTCAGCAATGAGTTCCTAATATTTCTAATGAGTTATAATTCAAAGGCTTCAGCAAATAACTTCTGTGACTGCAACATTTCTGTTTTCTAGAAGCGCCTGCACGGAAAGCACAACCAGCCAGGAGGACACAAGGTAAAAAAGAGCCATACATTTAAACATTACAATGCATATCAAATATTATTTTCAGTTATCTTAAAAGTCAGGAGGGGAGGAAAAAAAAGCTCTTAAAAATACACATTTCAATGAGTAAGTTCTTGGTCTGTCTTAAAAAAAAACTAACAAAATCTGGAATTTCTAATTAATTTTTTCAGATGTCTGAAAGCAGCCTAGTTTATGTGCTTTATTGAAAGAGTGTTTCAGATGAGAATAAAGCCATCAAAGTGAAGTCTGACTTTGGTGTCTTAACAATGGGAAAATGGCACTCTGGGATTCTCTACCACAGGATTTATAACTCTCAGAATCTATGTTATTTTGAATAATGAATAAACTGAAAGATCAGTTTAATTTCATGGCTGCCAGCACAAGACAGAAAACTTCAGCACTAGACTTCATCTTTCCTTTTCATGTCTGTTTCACAAGTGAATACAGTATACAGACTGTGACTATGTTACATATAGGTATAGGTCATAATTAAAGTTCTTTTTCCATATTTTGCAGGAGGAGCAGCAAGAAGGAGGACAAGATTAGATCATTCCTAAAAGCTTGCCAAGACAGAACTCACAGAATTACAAATTAACAACATTGTCTCTGAGAGGAACTGTTGGGTTATTTTTTTTTTTTTTTTTTAAATGAGAACATTAGAAAATGATGCTGTTTTGATGACATAATGTAAACTGAACCATGAATCCACAAAAAGATGTGAAACTGCAGATACTCACTGCCAGCACAGTGCTCACTAGGAGCAGTCCATTGGAGGTGCTTTTACTGCTCTTGATAGTAAGCACTATGCAGGATGGGATCCTGGAAGCCCAAAAACTTCTGTAGAACCAGGATTCCTTCTTCCGCTGGTTGATAAATGTTTGCAGGATTGGATTAAAAATGAGCAGGGAACAATACAGAGTGTATTTTTTTATTATTATTATTTCCACTAAATAAGAAATACAAATGAAATTAGATAATTTCTAGAAAAGAAAAATCACCTCAGGTGACTTTTATAATAACCTAAGGAAATATGAGATGTTAACATAGCACATTTGGTTCAGTAGTATTTTATGCTTTTTATAAGTCAAAATTCATCACGTGTTTAAATTCATAATACCAGTAATGTTACCTTTTCTAAGCAAACAAATATGCCTTATATTAAATGCATCATGGTTTTTTTTGTCCTACATCACATATTCAAATACCTTCTAGTAACTTGGTTAATGGAAGCTCTTGAAAAAAGAAAAAGGAAGCATTATGAGCTTGAAATTTATTAGAGATCATGTTGACTTCTTTCTTTATAAGAAATCACATTCCCAATAAAGGAATCCTATAACAATAGCTATACTGAGATTCTTAAGTGTTTTCCCATTTTTCCCTATATGTGCCTTTTGATTATTAAAGCGGATTATAAAAGCGATAAATAAAATGCATGCAAACAGTTAACTCAGCATGGAAAACGGTCTTACAAAAACAAGGCCAGGTCTGAAAGCTTTTGTATCAAAACCTGCTTTGCTAATGTCTGGTATTAATGTGGAGTTTTCTGTAAATTATGTCAGTTTTATAACTCTAATTTTGTACTCATAAAAGTTGTCTGCCTCTATCAACAAAAGATGAAAGACAATTATTCATGGAGTAGAAAAAACCTGTTCAAAGTTCCTTAATTTTGCAGACCAATGCATCAGAGGCATTGTCTAACATGTTTTTCTACTTCTGTTTTGAAAAAAATACTCAATAAAGAATTTGGCTGAACTATGCTTGCTTTCATTTGTAAATATTTTTTAATAGTAAAGCAAATTGTAACTATTCTTAAGATTTTTTTAGTCTGTCCTGTAATTGCAAAATATTCTTTCACAGAAGCAAACTGATGCTTCCATTTCTGACTTAGCACATGCTAATGGACTTAAACTGCATCACTCTCCTTAAACAATTAAGAACCTTCCCTAATTCCACAATGACATACCCTAAACACTGCTCCTAGAGCAGAACAACTATCTGAGAATGGGATTGATAAATTGTGCAGCCTTACTAGGCCCTCAGACACGTTACTAAGGTAACCTCAGTATCTACTATGGTAGTGCTTTAATGGAAGGGCAGCTTTTAACCCTGGAAAGGGCTAGATGGCTTTTAGGTCAGCATCAGAACTCTTAGGACTATCTAAAAGGTGAGCTGAAGCTGTCACCTTTCCCAGGGACATTTGAGTGTCATTAAATCATTTGGTTTAAACTTCTTCCTTCACTGTTGTGCTATTACAAGTTATCAGTCAAGTAAGATTTTAAATGACAGGAATTATTTTAGGGGAAGAATGTGTCTGTGTTCTCTCCTCAAAAACAGTTAGGAAATAAGGATGAAAATGGAATTGTAATGACGGATAAAGAATGGATAGAAAATAGGAAGAAAGTAAAAGGTAGCAAAAGAATTGATTAAAACCTCTCCTGTGGTGGGAAAATTTTACTTTTTAAATTACGAATACCTTTTTGAATTTGTGGCATACCATAACTTTGGTATGTTTTCTGCTTTGATAAGATTTTAAAGCAGCTGGTATTCACTAAAATACATTTCGTACTTCACCCTTCAATATAATCTATTAATAATAGGCAATATATAATTATAATAGTAATATATAATAAAATAAAAGTTAAATACAACAGTATATAAAGGGCCCTTCTCCATGAAAATTTGTTCCCCTGATACATCGTCCCTCTCAGTCCTTCTTAGACCACAGTGGATGTCTGCCCAGTTACAATGAACAGTGACATTTCTTTTGGTGGAGTGGCTTTTTCTAGCTATCTGAATAAGAATCTTTCCACAATCCAACATGTTCTTTTACTTGCTTTTCATATGCTTAGCCATTTCTGTGTCAGCACAGACAGTCTTTTACCTACAAGCAAATTTGGAGTACTTACAACTTCTTCTGCCCTCCTATTTATTTCCCCTCACCTCAGAGTAATTTAAATTAATATAATGTGATTAAACAGGGGGTTAGCATACTACCAAGAGAACTCTCATTAGCAACTCACTTTATTTTGTGTTTTCTTACAGTTTCTCATGATGGAATTCTCAAAGCATTTCTTCTGCTTCCTTTGATATCCTGTGTGAAAACTAGTGCAGAAGAATTTTGAACTGTCAGTGTTCCCAAACCTTTTTGTTTTGCCATCAGAAAGCCCACATAAATAATCTACAAAATCATGAAGTATGAAAGATGATCTAAGTAAAATAAAATGAATAGTTTGATTTCCTTTATAAAGAAAATGGGGGAAATCTGGAAAAAAAAAAAATGCCGGGAAAGAATTTTTGTCAATTCCATTGAATTTCCAACTGAAAATGTGCTAAGCAAGTGACCACCTCCAATGTAAACCTACTATATTCTTTTGTGTCGTTCATCTCTCAAAAGACACGGAATAGCAAAACTAAATTAAAGAATTCCACTTTTTGTCGACAAAATATTCGAATAAAATCCTTATAGGTGGGGTAATAATCAGTAGTCCTTAGAGATCAATCGTATTGTAATTAATTCTTTTACTGTCTAAAGCTCAGAACCAATAAACCCACTCCCAGATAGAGGGTCTGAGTAGGGATACCAAAGCCTAAACACAATTCAAAAGAAACAATAACTGATTCCTTTGAGTACTGAGCTCCAGAAGTCCCAGTGATAGCATAAGATGTGTAATCGGATCATGCAGGAATTTCTAAGTGGCACAGGGCTTCATTCTATTATTCTATTATTATAGGAAGATTTGCCTCCACTTCTCTTCTGCATGAACCCCAAGTGTGAAGATTTCAAAGGTTCACTATCTCCTTTGTGTCCCCTTCCTCCAAAGCTATGGTTTTTATAGCATCTCAAGAAAATGTAAGCCTCTCAATATTGCTGAGGAACATTTTCCAGTATGGTATTAATTTTTTTTTTTTTTTAATATATGGGAAAAAATTAGCTACAGTATATTATTTTTTAACCAAGAATAATTGAAACATTCAGTATAGATGGGATTTGTGCTTCACAGATGACACAAAAGATGAAAATTATCTACAGATTTTCTATGGGGAGAATAATTCTGTGTGGTGCAAGCAATTAAGATCAGAATGACAGTATCTCACTAGGAGCCCAGCATGTTATTGACTTTAAAGTAGAAGCAGTTACTTTCTATTCAGGAGAATTCTCAGTCTCCTTTACAGCCATACTAATTTATTCCTAATGTCATATTAGATTAAAATTCTTCCTTTCTTTCTGTTTTAACTAGCAGCTTTTAAATACCACAGACATCAAGCTTTCTTTTATGGATTTCTTCCTTGATAAACAAAAGTAACTTCTATGATAAAATGTGCAAATCAGAGGAATGGCATCAGCACTTAAACTTTGGGTCATAATGTTCGTTAATCCTCATGTGTTGCATTCTTCCTTCACTTTCTGGTTTGATGCATCTCCTGTCTGGTCTGATTTCTTGACTTTTGATTTTATCTTTCACCTATACTACTAAGTAAAAACATAACTAGAGATTTTGCTGGTGTACTTAGATCCACTGGCACATGCAGCCTTCATCCACACTAACATCACTTTGTTCTCAGCTTCTTTTACCACCTAGTGCCCGATGCAGGTGCAGCCCTCACACTTAATCTTGTTAAAACTCATGAGGTTCCCATGGACCCAGTTCTCAAGTTTGTCCAGGCTGCCCTGGATGGCATCCCATCCTTCTGTTGTATCACCTGCATTCACAGCTTTGTGTTATCTGAAAACTTGCTGAGGGATACACCACTAAGAAATAGAAGATGCTGCTTGTCATGGTGTGTTGGATGTTTAAGACAGGAGGAGTGCTGCTTTCTGCATGCCTGCTTTATATTAATTCATTTCAGGATAACTCCTGCTGATACATTTTAAGGCTGTATTAATAGTGTTTGGGTTGGATCACAGGCATTTATACCTCTAATTGCTAGTCCGATTGTATTTTAATGTTTTTCTTAGTGAAATACTTTACAGTTTTTCCAACAACCATATTTCTCACATGGAACAGCTTTATTTCTCACCAGTGGAACATGTGGCCTGAGTCAGGAGCATGTTGAAGCCATGTGATGAGATTCTAATGCTAAACAGAATTAAAACAACATGTTTGTTAATTGAGAAAAATGCATCACTGCAAAAAGTACTGGCAAGAAACAGGGATATTTTCAGGAGCATAGACAGGAGTGATTTGGGGTATGATTTGCAGAAATTTACCTAGTCTCTTCAGCTTGCTGACTACAGAGGAAATGACCTGTTAACGTTGTGTATGTCCCTGCAATCCACCAAAGCTCAGGTGCCTGCCTGTCACTCTGTCACCACAGACCACAGAAAATCCAGATCCCTCATCCATCTGCCTACAAACTCCTAGGTCCATTTGTCTGAAGCATATAGTAGGACTTATTTCTGTCTTCTATGAAGACCATGATTACAAAGTGCCTGTATGGTGGTTGAAGACATAGATAGAGTGGTGAGGAGACTGCTGAACCCTCTTGTTCCATTTCTTAAAAAAATAAGAAGTTGAGACCTAACTGGGAAAGTCTGTTCTTTCCAGGGATGGCAGAAGGATAACTCATTTCTGGATCCTAGCTGGACAGAGACAGGAAATACAGTAAGTACAATTTTTAAAGAGGAGTGCTGACAAAGAACAATTTTTTAAAATAAGAAGTATATTTGTGTTTGGGGTTTTTAATTTTGAATTTTCCTATGAAATTTGATATGGATTAAGTTGTCTTTGGAAAGGCTTATCCCACAGTGCCAAGAACCCAGGAATATTGCATGTAACCACTGCAAGACCCTCGCCTCCTGTACAAGCCTGCAGAAGCTTCAGGAGCATTGCCAAGATAATGGATCTTTACGTGTGTAAAAAAAGCCCCAAATCTTTTGGAACAATACCTGAACGTGTACTATCCTCCACCCCCAGTCCTCAGAAAGGACTCTAAAAACATGGGCCAGGGATATGTCATCCCACAATCCAAACAGAAGCAAGTCTGGAACAACACAGTTGCATATCAAATGTGTATTTGTTGTTTCTCCAGCTAGAGATCAGAGATATTACAGATGGAAAAGTCTTACTAGATCATGTTATCAGTCTACTTGCCAAGCCTGGATTGTTTCCCACTGTTACAGTCCATAATGCTTTACCCAGATGAGTCGTACCTTCTTGCAGTCATTCTCTCATACTATCTTCAGAGTCACTTTCCAATATTTTGTTCCCCTTTCTGACTTACCTGCCATCAAATAAGGCAGATGTATTCCACCAAGTGGTCCTTCAGCAGAAATGACAACTGTTTTAGCTATACCAAGGATGAACACCCCTGTTAATGTGACAACAATCCCTTCACTCATATTTTCCTGAAACATCTGTACAATTGAAAAACTATTTTGGTTTTGAACTGTAGTTTCAAAACCAAATTGTGGAGTAGTTTTACTGACTTTGGCTTAGTTTGTGGATGGTCTCATAGGTCTGCAACTTTTTCTTTTGCTGTCATATGAAGCCATATAAGTTCAGGATGTGTGGTTCATGAAATCACAGAACCACATGTTTAAGGCTGGAAGGGACCTCTGGAGGTCATCTGGTCCAAACCCACTACTGCAGGAAGGCCAACTAGAGCTCTAAAACTTATTTAGAGACTCGGTTACATTTGTGAATTATTTCTTATGAGCTGGAAATGCCCCTATGTATTTCCCTCCTTGTCCCAAAATCAAATTATTTTTTCAACACCATGCCATGTAAAACTATTTTGCATAATTCTTGATGCTCCTCATGAATCAAGTACAGTTATGTCAGTAGGAGTGTCGCAGCAGATGATTATAAAATTCAGCATTCTTTTCAATTTCATCATTGAAAATCTTACTGGACTGAACGTCTTCATCCACTAGCAGCCATGATACCAGGGCTGTGCCCATGAATCAGGAAACCATTTCAATTAATTTGGTTCTTGGCATGCAGATCCCGAGTTTCAAAGTTCAAAAAGCCCCTAGGCTCCTGGTTTCACAGCCACAATTACCTGTAAGCAGGAGCACGGATAACTGACATAACAAGAGAAAATCAGGCTGTATTAGCTGATCATAGACATAAAATAAAACATACGTGCATCTTTGTTCAATGGAAATCTTCAGAAAGTGCCTGTCTCATTTGTCTATATAAGCCATGTACACAATCACTGTGATTTTACCATGTCTATAGTTTTGCATGTTTTTTAATTGGTTACTCAGTTGATAATATCAAAATTTGCAGCCTGGTTATATAGTTTGATTTAAATTATCTTGTAGTCACTCTAAAGTGAAATGTGAAAAATAAAGCTCCTCTAAATTTTATATGAGCAAGCAGAGTCAGATGCTACCTATGAGCCTGTGGCTGAGCAGGGCTAAAGTACCCAACCACACCATTAATCATAGACTGTCCTCCTGCTCAAAGGGTAGTTCAATGGTAGATTCTGTTTTAATCATTAAATCATTTTAATCATTAAAATGCCCTTTACTGACACTTTCAGCATTAAGATCCTAGACCAACTGCTAAACAGCTCTTTTGGATAGGTTGTCTTCTCCTTGTCCAAAATTCCACGCTGCCATATAATCAAATTGTGAGGTTATGATCTAACTCTTTGTGGTTTCTGTGTGAATGCTATTAAAAATATTTTTGCAGTGAAAAATTACCACATAAGTAGTAATGAATGTAGTAGATGAAACCCAGGGTTTTTGTATGTCTATTCCTGGACTCTCTTTTATTCATTCATGGGTGATGAGGCTCTATTAGAAACCAGTCTGGCTTCACTTTTCACTCTGACTGCCATGTCTTCCCCTCAGGGAAACCACAGTGTGGAGAGGAAATCCTTGCATGACCCAGGCTCACCTGAACATGAGGGTGATGGCAGGTCATGCACAAGCTCTGCACTTTAGAAGTACTCTCAGGTCACACAAGAACATCATGATCAAGTTAACAAACCACTTTCCTAGTTAGAAATATTCCTGGGTTCATTTCTCTGCACTTAGTGTGGTAAACTTTTACTTCTGTAATTTAATTGTTTTGTTTTCCTTCTATGATGCCACTATTTCTTTTCATTCTCCTTGTCATTTCAACAATCTAAAGGAAAATAAGAGATTTTTGGGGGGCAATGGCTATATGTGCAACAATCTTTCAGCTACAAAAGCCTTTCATCAGGGCTGAAATTGATGTATTCATTAATTGATACAGTACCAGATGTAAAAGTCACTTCATAAGATTAATTTAAGGTATGCAGAATATATCACTGGGACACAGATTTTAATAGCTGCTTCATCAGAGATTGTAGGTGGATATTATCTGGGAGGCGACATCCTACCCCTGCAGGCACCAGTGGCAGGATTACATCATAATCTCTTTCCTTTCTTTCTGTACTGTCTCTCCACTCATAATTTATTAAATTATCTAACAAGAAGGAGTTGTGACTCTGAATCTGAATAAAACTTTAAAACATGTGGTGTCAGTGGCTTGGTACATGAGACAGTCTTGCTTCCAGCACTTGCTAAGTGCAGCAAAGGGAGTTGTGAGTGGGAGGTCCTGAAGCATGGGTGGTTTGGATCAACATCACTCTCCTGTTGAACTTTGAAACTAAGGTAGGTACCTGTCACCTGCTCTACAATAAATAGACAGATTATGGCTCTTGGTATCTCAGTATCCAGGGAAAGGAAAGTTATGACTATCACCTAGATGAAGCTGCAGATGTTATTTGTCTTCATATACTAGTGTGCAAAATGGAACACCTGGGTTATAGTCTAAGATGTTGTTAGTTAAAACACAGCTTGATGTAAATTACTAATTTTCAGGTTTTTTTCACAGGAATGACTGACTGAAACAGAAGTGTAACTGGGGAATCAGGTTTACTGATGTTGCATCTAAGGAGTCTGTTTTGGATAATGGTATTCTTGAGCTCCCTGAAGCAAGCCCAGCTAATTGACTCAGAATTATTTTTCCACCTAACCCCATCATAATTTTTGTCACATCAGATATCTGTAGAAGTTTGGCAGTACATCACTTCCAAGTTCTAATAAATATTTTTAACAAGTTAAAGCGAACACACAATATTTACATCACAGGACATGTGGAAATTTACCAACTTGTAAATACTGGATGCAGCCCCTCTGTGGAAATTCATTACATTGTTCTGTCAGGACGCAACACAGACTTCACATGACTTCTGACACTCTGGATAGGCACAGACCAAAGAATTGCAGGGTTGAGAGAAGGCTTTGATTCATGCACATGTGTGGATGAGCCGATCCACTGTAAAAGAAGCTGACTCTGAACAGCCCAGATACAATCGCTGTTTTCAGAGGGCATGCTGTCCCTGAAGCAGATTCATTCACTTATGCATAGCTACCAGCTATCAGCAGAGTCAGAAAACTACAGGCTCAGAAAACACTGATGTTCACCCTTGATAAAAGAGCAGCCACAAGGCTATTCAAGCAATTACACAAGGCACTAAAGACCTTCCTGTGAAGATCTGCCTGGTTAAACTTTTCTCTCTATTACAGCTTTCAACACAATAGATGCTTGTCCTGGGTTTTTAAGCATTTTTCTCTTATACTAGACCTTATTTCTGCTTATAAAATTAAGAAATGCTTTGCTCTGGAGAACATCATACCTATGTCTGAATTGGAGAACCTGGGAGAGCTTTCTCTTTCCTGATCTGGGGACGTGTTTGTGACAGTTATGGAAACCACTGTCTGACCAGTTCAGGTTTCCCAGTAGAAGAACACCCAAGTAAGTGCGCATGGACAACAAGGGCAGTGATGTGCTGAATTTGATAAGCCAGGTGGACGAGCAAGGAAACAAGCTTTTAAGACCAAAGATACCAACCACACAGTTAAAAGTCTTCTCCACCCACAAAATCAGGACAGGAAGGGTCTCAGGGGCAAAACACAGCTGAAGAAGCTAGGTAACCAGAGCCTGATCTAAAGTTACGTGAATCCTATGACATGCTGTTCACTTGATTACTGTGTTACTTTCAGGCACACCATAATAGTAGTCAGCAAGAAACTTAATAAAGAGACCAAACAGATCGTCCACTGCAATCTTCACACACAGAGAATGTTCCAACATAATAACAGAAAACTCTGGCATAATACTTTACCCTAGCTTACTTTTTTGTTTTTTTGGTTTGGTTTTGTGGTTTTTTTTTCCAGGATAGATTTTTAATACTACAACAAAAGCAAAGGACGTAGAAACTATGTGACCCCATCCTTCATGGGAGGTTATATTATGGGATGTAAGTAAAGGTGCACCTACTTCCCCAAGCTTCACTTGGGAAAGATTTATCTTCCCTCTACTCAGCTTAACCTCAACCTCAATTCTTTTAGATTGCTCTTATCATTATGTTTTTTGTTAGTAGTTAGTTGAGACTCAATGCACAAGCTGTCTCAGCTGAAAATGCGTTTATGGTGGTGCTGGCTGAAATGCGTGATTTGCAGACGGGTTGACATAACTGCTCCCTAGAACGTTCTATTTCCACAAGCTGGTGGAAGTGCAGCTGCTGGTGCAATCACCCTAGGCGTTCTGTGCCTGCATGTGCAGACACCCTGGAACACAAGAAAGTTTCTGGCACGTGAACTTCTGGCAATAAGGCTTTTTGCCATTTGTAAATCTACGCAAGAGTGAAGCTCACTACAGAGAATTCAGTCTCCTTTCAGTAAGTACAAAAACATTTGAGTTATCCAGGGGATATTTCATGTTTCTAAATTGGGAATTTGCTTTGTTTCACTCAGCCTGAGTGAGTGTTCTTCACCCAAAAAAGGAAGAGTCATTTTAATGAATGTAAGCCTGATGCATAGCGTGCACAGTATCATTAAAGTCTTTTAAGGAATCCAGTGTTAGAATTAATCTTTGGTATTTAGATTTCATTGTCAAAACATTTAGGCAGTCTCAATTTTTAACTAGCTCTAAAAATGTAAAAACATTTGAGGGAGTGCTTATAATTTTCAGTTACATGAAGAAAGATAGTCAACACAGAATAAAGCCTATACACATAACAATAAATAATAAAAAAGAAGTATTGTTTCTGTTGTTTCTGTTAAAGAGCATAACCTTCAGTGTAATAATAATAATAATAATATAATAATAATAATAATAATAATAATAATAAATTTTCAAAGCCTCAAAAAATGCTTAGAGGTCACTGATGCAACTACTTCATATACACATTACATGAGGAAAAATTATGACTATGTTTGATTTGTGCAGTCCTATCTCATTAAAGAGGGAAAGTGTAAAAGACACTGCTTGCCTTCTTATTTAAAGGAAATGATGAAATTGTGAATATGTGAGGTCTTCATACTAAGAGAGGATACGCCACATATGTGGGAAAAAGGCTTGTGTTTACTCTCATCCAAGAAAGTTCTTATTGTATTTATTTATATATATAAAAATATTTTCTCTTTTTGTCAGATCGTATCTTTTAAGTGTAGGTTTTTATGATGAAGATGATAAGTTCTTCCTTTTCATAAAAACAGAAATATTTAGCATGAAAGTTAGTATTTTTTTTATAAAATCACAAGATTAATAATAATACTGATATTATTGCTACTACCAATAAAAACCTCCCCAACAGTTAGAAAACAAGGACTGATAGCTGGGATCCCTGGAGCTTCCTGTGGCCATTGAGTAGCTTGAAGCAACTTATTTCCATACTTTCCCACAGCTGTCCATTATCTTGTCCCAAAGATGTGCAGAAAATAGTGTGCCTCAGGGTTCTTTTCCCTGTCAGTGAAGAAGACAAAATTGTACAGCAGGCGGAATCATTCATTATAAATAACAACACACAGTGTCTCCATGGCAGTGAAATGTACAATAAAGTAGTCACTGAGAAGGTGTCAAAAACTGATGATGGAAATGGATTTTGTTTCAGTGCTTTGTGGGTTGTATGAGTCTATGTTCCTGACCTTGGCTCAGGAGCACAGTTATGTGAGGGACCTGTACTCACTTTCCAGGAGAGGTTTTCAGTGGAGCTTTTCAGTCGACATGTTTTGAACTTGTGCAGAATTAAGAATTTTTTTCCCTCAATAAATTGAAACTTTCTATGAAATTTTTGCTCAGCATTTTTAGACAACTAATTTGTCGCCGTATATGTTGAAATTTTACATTTTGGTAGAACTTTCTGTTTAATGAATCTTTTTCCATTTTTAGACTCTTTTAAGAAATTGATAACAACATTGTTTTCTGATCCTACATGCCACAAAAGTAATTTGAAAGTAATGATTTGATTTCAAATTATTATAATTTAACACTTTAGGATTATAACTTCTAAAACACTTCAATGAAATACACTGAAGTGCTGTCTGGAATTATTTATACATTGTCAGATAACATAACAGTACTAAAAAGTTTCTGGTTAAGTATTTAATCTGCTTAAAATTTGGGATTCATGGAGTTATTATGAGGTGTATATTTGTTCTGGTGGGTTTTTTTGTTTTGTCTTTTTATTTATTAACATGAATTTACATGCATTTCAGTGCCTAAAATTCAATTATGCAGTTCCAGGAAAGAGATAAAAATCTGTCAGTGGCCTATAAATTCTTAGTGCTTCAAACTTTTCCTTCATTACTTCTTATTTAGGACTTTTACTTCAATCAATCATTAAGTCTTCCTTGTCACAGGAGATCAAAGAGACAGAACATGTCTTAACTATTTTAGTAATCAAGGTGTTTGAATTAAAGCACACAGTTTGCTTCTCCAGGCAGGCCTAAACCAGTTTGATTCTTCTGTTATGAATTCAGACATTTCATTATTCTCAAAGAGAGTGGGCTTTGATTGTATATCAGGAGCTGGATGGAGCTCTGAGCTCTGTCCCTGTCCACAGCAGAGGGGTTGTAACTACATGACTTTAAAGGTCCCTTCCAACCTAGGCCATTCTATGATTCTATGATTCTTCAGAGAAAAAAACATGGGAGAAAGCCACAGGCACCAGGACTCATAAGCCATACATTCACAGTACATTTTCCTTGCCTCTACATATCTAACTTATAGAGTAAGAGACATAAAACATCTGCACTCATCTTTGTCAGGAGTACATTCTTCTGCTATGCAATATGATGAGTACCTTCAGCTGCTGTTTAAACACCATCTGGGTCCTTTAAAAGGCTCTCATTACTTCACATCCTTTCATCATCATCTTTCAGCTTCTTGAAAAGCCAAATCTGGAAGTTTTCAGCAGTTTCCTCTGTGTGTGTGTATTTGCTGGATTAAAGATACAGGGCAAATATATCATGATAGATAATGACACTGCAATTTAATGCTTTGTTGCATTTTTTCTCCCTGTTTTGAGTTTCATGGCTCTCTAAGTCATGAAAGTTGCTTACTGAGATGTTATTTTGGGGTTTTGTCCAATATTTGTATTTAAAAGCCTTTTTCCTGTTTGTTACCGTGTGTTATTTCATGCCAATAAATTCTTCACTGCTTAGGAGTTTTATTTTAACTCTTAAAATTCTTATCAATAATTTTGTTTACTCCTTGGGTTTCTATTGTTTTCTCAATGTAAGCAATGACAATTCCCACTTACTGTGGTCAGAAAAACACAACAGAACACATGGGCCGTAGTTAATGTCTGAAGATCTGAAGGTCTGAGTTAAATAACTGCAGAGAAATATCTTTGCCCTCATCATTTGGATAATGACAAGTCACAGTGCTGTTAAATGAAATCTAAAAATGTGAAAAATTACCTAAATGAGCTGGCACTGCCAGAGAGGGAAATAAAGAGATCAACACAAGTACAAATTGTGCCTAATCTTGAAAAAATAGGAAATTCAGTAAGTAATTTGACTGGCATATAAGCTTTTCATTCCCCTTCAGGACACAAAGTAAAGACACAAAGAATGGAAACAAGATCAAAGTGTTAAAATGAAATAAAAACTAAGTCAGCTACGCAAAGCGAGTATCAGAAAAGTGAAGGTTAAAACCTAAATGCGATTAACACCATGAGAGTACCAGGATGTAGTTGCTGAGTTCTTAAGCAGCAACAAGAGCACTCGAAGTTTTGTTCAGCAGGAACGCTGAAAGGGAAAACCATCTACCAGCTTGATGCTTTCTGTAATCCCTTGCAATAGTGCTTCCCAGGCAAGTCAGACCAGTTGTTCATAAAACTAATTCCAGTGACAAGGAGCAAAGGCCTTTCTCTAGAGTAGAATGAAAAAAAGCAACCCAAAACTTGGAGAATTGAGTGGTTTTTAATTTGTTGTATCTGATGAATCCTATTCTAGGAGATAAAAGAAACTGACCTAACCTCAGAATAAACAGAGATTACCTTGAAGAATTTTTTGGGAATGGAAGAACAGGAACATTTAAAGAAGTGCTTCTACATAGGTAGAAAACGAATTTTTAGTCCTATTGGTTGCATAGAATTCAGTATGATCCTAGAAAAGGACTGCAATCCTGGACAAGTTCTGGAGGAAGCACATGTAAATAACAAAGTAAACTGTAACTGAGAGAATGGTCAATTAGAACTAAGGTTAAAAATGTGTTGTTTTCTTCTAGGTAACAGACTTACTGGATACAAGGAAAAGGAAACATTATAAAAAAAATTCCATGGGTTTCCTACATATTCTCTAAATGTTCCTAAAACCATTTGCCTCTGTTACACATATAGCATAGAAAAAAACACTAGGACAGTGTGTTATGTAGGCAAAGTTTTTATTGACATGCCTTTGAAATAATCTGCACTGATTCAGTCTCAGACTTAGTGCTTTGCTTTAGCAATTAGGTATTACATGGGAAGCTTGTCGACCATGTGAAAATATGCTGATTGTGTTAAAGGCTGGTCTTAGCATGCACCCATTAGATCTTACACATCCCTGTAAAGGCCAAACATTTATTTTAAAACTAAAGCTCTTCCAAATGTTGTATTTATCCAAATGTCTATTAATTTACAGATGTCGGTTGTAAATTTCACAAAGTATAATATTTCTTACACATCTTGTGGCAGATTTATTCTCAGCTGTGGAAAATCTAAATAGAGCACCTTACAGCAGTCAAGTATTTCCTCTTTTGGCACCAACCCAAAATTCAGAAGTGAGGAAGTAAAACTCAAAAGCGCTGAAGAATTTTCAGTTTACTTTTGCTACTGGAGAAAGAGAATAAACTCTTGATGTTTCTCTGGCATTCTGGTCCAGACTTTGATGGTGACAGGTATATTCTATCCTGTGAAGTGTTCTACACAGAAAGATCAGCTGGATGTTGCTGATGTACATCTCTGCCAGCTAAATCTCAGGGGGATTATTTTAGTTTTTGTCAAAGGATTTCACTCTGTTTGAGGTTAACTGACGCTCTCGTGGATTTGTTTATACTAATTCTGGTAATTCCCTGAGAACCAGGGGAAGCTGAAGCAGTTCCCTTTGGTGGCCAGGGAGTCTGGTGTTATTTCAGTCATGCTCTCTGTACAGCTATTACTCAGTCCTCCAGCAATTCGGCATTGACACAGATGTGGTCAAGCAAAGCTGACGCAAATTGTTATACAAACAGTATCATTGTTGAATTTAGTTGTAGCAGAAGATTTATAGCTTCACATAATCCCATAAATCACACAAAGAGCCTGGAGTTTCTCAAATTCAAGGAAGAGATTTCAGCTGCAGCACTTGCAGAGCCAGAAGAGCTGGTGAGTAAAACAGCAGGTGCTAACTCCAGCAGATCCCTGTCTCCTGCCTCCGGTGGGCAGCTGCCTTCTCCCGAGGGGCCATGTAACATGGAAGTACCACCGGCAGCATTAGCAACATCTTCCAGACTGAGGAGCCTGCTCATCCTGAACCTCCATTTCCAGCTTAGAACAAAGGTTGCGTGTTATATCTCTCAATGGGGCAAACAGCAAACCAGTCTGAGGCCTCCTGGTCCAGACAGATCCCTTCTGCCCCTGTAGGGTCCAATGTCATAACTCCTCATCTCAGAGCCAGGAACCAGTGTTTTAGGTATTACAGCCCTGACTTGCCACATAAATTTTCCCACTTTGGGTACCAACGTATTTTTTGAATCACTTGACAATTTGTCAGCTGAAGAGCACAGAAATGTTTTAAAAGCCAATGTCCACCTTACAAAATAAAATTTAAGTGTTACCTTCCCAGCTCAGGCTGTTGAAGAAAATGAAAGAAAGAAAAGAGATAAATATGTAACCTGAATTTCTTCACTACTGATTTAGATTCTGGTTCATGTAGGGCCCATCAGGCTAAAGTTCTTAACTGAAACTGTGGTGATTATAAAAAAAGAATAAACTGCAATAAGGTTTCAAATACTATTTTCAGAAATATTGGTTGCTGTCCTGGGTTGATGCTGAATTGTATCCCCATTTGTCTGTTTAAATCAAAAATAAGTTCTGCACCTTTAAAACTGGATCTGAGAGTGAAGGAGAAGCAGTGGAATGTCTGAGGCGGTTGTATTCAAAGCATAAAGATCAGAGTTTTCAGCTTTCCTACACACAGCCTGTGTTGTTGCCAGTACAGGTGGCAGGAGAGAGCTCTCCTTTGCTTTTTGTTAGTTTTTGGCTAGCTGAAGCACAGAAGTTCTCCAGACTGTGAGGTTTTTGGGTTTTTTAAAATTTTTCTTGGAACTGTTCAAACCTGCTCTGGACTAAACCCAGCAGAGCAGCAGGAGCTCACCCCTGTGATCCACCAGGCCTGGTCTGTGCCCGGCATTTCCCAGTGCCAGGGACTGACACAGACTGAGGGATTTGAGCTGCACCCACGGCACAGACTGAATTCATCATCTCTGCTTAGAGGCGGGAGGTTTTGTTCTTTAGTATTGTTCATTTGTTGTGCTTTGCATGTTAAATTAACACATTTTTTTTCCCACTTTCCTTTAAGGGAAATTTTTCCTGAACCAGTTAGGGGAGGGGCTGTTTGGATTTGCTTTCTAGAGGGACACATTCGGAGGTTTCTTCCCAGTTTTTCCTTAAACCAGGAAAGTTGACTTCTGAAATAAAGAACAAAAAATTCTCAGGTGATCTATTGTAATTCTCAGACCAACAATTCTATCTCATTTATTGCATTCTAGATTGTGTTGAGATATAAAAACCATCATGAGCCATTTGTCCTGCTGCTGTTTAGGATTCTTCATGAACATTGTGATCTCTTATCTCCATGTGTTTGCAGTTAGAGGACCTAATCTTTGCATCACTGATTTGATCTTAAGGCTTCAAAGGAACAAAATTAATGAAGATAAAATGATGTTTAATGGAAGGGGGAAAATGTATTCAGAAGAAAAATAAATATATTATACAAAACACGTTATTTTATTTTGATTTATCATGTATGTTAACCTATATAAAGATCGTGGAATAATTTTAATTAAAAATGGAAGAAACATTTATCTCAGTATGTTTAGGTCTTTCAGTTGACATTACAAAATGAAGTTTCAGAACAAAATTGATGAAATGGGATGAAATGTGATTAAATTACATCTAAAAATAATGAAGTGTTTTCTTATCAGATATTTTTTGACAAACCTTGTTATTTCTAATTTTTCATTTGAGAAAGAAAACAAGAAGATATGTGTTTTATATGGCTTAATTCCTTAAATATTTTTCAACACAGCTTGTTATCCAGAAGTTAATCAGTTCAGCTGTAACTGCATTTTCATAACACCATTTGAAAATACACCAATTACACAAACTGATAGAAGATCTGACTGCTATAAAATTGGTTATTGAGGAAAAAATCAAGTTATGTTAGCCTATGCCAGTAAGTGCGGTTTTATGTACTTTAGTCACTCAGTCACTCACTCAAGAATTCATTGGTGGTCCCACCATGGTCTAAGTGACACTTCACCAACAGAATGAGCAAATCTCTGGATGCAAAGTTATGTAAATACATTTTAGTACATAGACCTCAGCTCAGCATCAAAGATTTCAGAGAATCTTTAGAGAGCTGGAAAAGACAATATTTCATTGTCATTTTATTAAAGGACACAATCCTTTCTCTCTTAGAAATTATCTACAAAAAATATTTAACTAGTGATTCATAAAATCACATGGTTAAGTTTTTGAGAATGTTTTTTAAATCAAGATTTATAATTCAACCTTAATATCTAGTTGAAAAAATCAAAGGCACGAAATTAAAAATATTTTGACATTTCATAAGGGAAATTTTTTACAAACATTATCACATTTCCTATGTACTACTAACAAGGAAATCAATTCCTTTCCCATTTAAATAGTGATAAAAATAACATTTACCTTTTTCCAAACACCAGCAAAAGAGAATGAACTAATGACAGTGTAATGAACAATATTTGCATTATTGGCATTGCCTGCCAGCCTTTTCTGGAACATTAGCAAGGTAACTCAGATATTTCTATGCTGGCTCACACTTTACCTGTAACACTGAACTCCAGTTCAACACCAGCTTTTACATAAGGATTCACTTCTGGAAAATGGTGCTGGAACAGAAACTAGGCCACTTTATCCAGTTATCATTCCTACCTTCACCTTAAGTTCCTGCTAAGTATTGGAGGCTGCTAAACTGCACAGTAATTATTTGCTTTACAAATTGACCATTCTCCCAGCTCTTGAAATTCAGAATTGATCAAAACATGCCTCAGTCTTGGCAAGGTAATTGTCCCACAGCTGACCCTGCTGTGATGCAGGGATGACATGTTCCTTCTAAACACCCAAAAGACCCAACACATCTGAGTCAATGTGATGCATCACACTGAATTCCTTCGAAAATACCCTGGCAACTCCAGCTTTTACTTAGCAATTGTCATCAACAGCACGTAGGGGGAGATGAACTTTCTCTCCTTGAAACAAGTGAGAAAAATCTGAAAAACTGGGTTCAATGCTGTGCACCTCAGTAAAATAGAGACATGGATAAACTGGAGGCAGTCCAGCGAAAAGCCATGAAGATGATGAAGGGACTGAAATATCTCTCCTCTGAAGAATGAGAGAGTTGGGACAGTTCAATCTGGAGAAGAGAATATTTCCTACTGTGAATGCAAGTTGTTTCCGTTTACTCTGGGTGTCTTACATTGACAAGTTCAGAAAATAAAAACATACATTTGGAGAGAGCTCAGGTGTCTGGAGGTGTCATACCTGTGTGAGATTACCAGGATTGCCAGTCCACTGAAAGCTGCTGCACAACTTTATAGAATATAAAGTCATTCACTCAGTATCCATGACACAAAACATCAATTTCCATCACACAAAGGCACTGCTAATCTTCAACAGGTCTAGCAAAGCAACAGGCTAGTGAAACAACAAGTTTCTTACATTATTTTTTCTTCCTTTTATCACCCTCAGACATATTACAAGTTTACTAATTGGGAATCTCCTCCTTCAACTATGGTCTCTTATAGTAAGCTTCAGAAGTTCTAATTGTAACTTCATATAAGACTGAGGTCTGCCTACTTTTTCTGCCTACATTCTTCTCAGAAGAACCTTTGGACTGCCCGTTGCAGAGAAGTGAGGTCTGTGCTTTCCCAGAAATGAAATAACTTTCTTGCTATTTCTTTACACAGCTGTGCTCAGGGCTCCCATTGCTTGGAGTGCATCCCTGAAAGCAAACTCCAAGAGGTAACAGTTTGTACCCAGCACATCACAGACATGCACAATCATCAGAGCCATGCAAACAGAGCATGACAGGACAGGCTTTGGATATTAACACGCTACCTCTTCCCTCCCCGTTATACTTTTCTCACAGTCTCAAACCACAATCTGTTACCATTTTCATTAATCATGAATATACATCCTTAACATACAGTAATTAGTTCTTTTCTTGCCATATATTAAAAAATACTATAAATTAGCCTGCAAAAGAAAATTAATTCCCGGGGGGAAGTTCCAAGTTGCACCAATGTAAATGTTGCAGGTCTTCAGGAGGTTAAGGGAATTTTTGTGTGAAGCTGAGAGGACTTGACTTACTTATTCTGCTTTGCAGCATACTGATAACTTTCACACAGTAAGATACCCATTAAACCATTTGGTCAAATAGCTTCCTAGCCTGGAGGCTGGCTAAAATCCAGGAAGAGGCTTATGCATTTAATATGACACTTAAATGGAATTTAGCTTCATAAATCCCACTGTGGTTAAGAAAAAGCCATTTCAGTGGTCAGATCATCTAAAGCTAAAAGTATGCAGGTTCTGTGAATAATTTGCTCTTTTACTTTGAAGATCGTAGATATCTGGGTTCATAGTCCCAGAAACTCTTCAGAGCTCAATAAACTGACACCTATCCTATCACTCATTTGAAATCCACATGTTCATCTGCTTAAGCTGACTGACAGATCCGATCTGTTAGGTCTGATAATTATGAATGTGTTTTGGCTAAAACATGTTAAGGTGGAAGAGTGATATTTCTTCTTTTAAAAACTGTAGAAGGAGGCAAGGAAGACTATGAAGGTGGCAGCCATCTCTTACCTAGAAATTGTCCTCATTGAGGAAAGAAAAGACTTGGATTTCACCTCAGTCTGCAGAAGTTTATATCACCAGCTTCTATGAGACATTCTCTGCTAGAGTGAGGCACTCTGCATCTGTCCTTTTGAAGATTTACCACGTTAGAATAAAGTGCACAGTGCTGGAATGAGAGCAGACAAAAGAAAATCCTTTGGGCCAGTCCATGACACCCCACTGGGCTAGTCCTGCACACAGGTCCTTGCTGTTAAATTCACTTTATATGTATTTGACATGTATTCAGCATAACCTGGACAAAATAAAGGAGTGGTTGTAGAAAATCTTCCCTTCTCAGCTGAATGCAGTGCTGATCTACACAACTCCTCCTGACACTCACCGAGCACAGCAGCTCCTCAAGCCTTTGTTGCAAAATACTAAGTTTTTGGAAAAGAAAGAGGGGATAATAAATCATGGGTCGTTACACAGAATATTCTGTACCCTTGTGCTTAAGGCCTCTGTTTAGAAAAGTAAGCATGGGTTTGTGTATTTGTGTGATCTGCCCTGCAGCAGTGACCCTGGAAGCACTGCAGCGCAAGGCCAGGGTTGTGCCTGCCAGAAAGCTGACGAGTGCTCTCTAAAGGCACTGGGCTTCAACTCAGGCAGAGCACTTGCTTGGACTCAGTCCAGTGTGTTAATTTATGAACTGAACAGGGTCTGGGAATCCACTCCATAAATCCCAAGCTAGTACTAGAATATTCATGTGTACAAGCTACACACATGGCAAACTTCTAAAATTAAGGGCATTAGACCCAGTTTCTTTCATGTACAAAATTCAGAGAGCATGCTAATTTCATTAATCCCATGTGGTTTTCTCATACCCAATCACAGGGATTTCCTTTTTACTGGTATTGAATTTAGTGGTAGGAATGTGCCCTTGCTGCTTTCCCATTCTTTGGCAGCCTACCTGGCTCCACTGACACAGAAGTGCTTAGATAGCCATGAAGCCAAGCAGCATCTCTTTCACGTACATTAAAACAGAGAGTTATGTTAGCTTCCACCCCTCATACCATGCCCCCAAAAGCAGTTGCTGTACTCATTGTAGGTAATTTTCCTGAGCTTTATGACCAACATTTTAATTGAATTTTTTAAGGCAGAGATGCCAGGGCAAAGCACCCTCAGTTTACCTGCCAACATTTTGTCACGTTGCTTCTTTCATTACAGTATCCAGACTCGAGGAGGTGTGGGGTCACCTTGCAACACCCCAGAATGTTATTAGTTTTACAAATTTGTGGAAGATATGATGATTTCCAGAAAATAAAATATTCAGGAAATCCATTCCACTCCACTAGATGTACATCAAAATTTATAGTCTAATGTGATCTCTGAATTCAAACAATATTTAATAAATAATAAAAGTCGATAATTACATGACACAAACAGCTGCAGTAGCTTAACTGCAGCAACACTACAGAAGGATGGGGTTTAAGCAGAACCCTGATATAAAATTCAAATGATTTTGAATGTTTATCGAGTGCCTATTCCCTTCTGGACAGTACTTGGACATTTGGAGGTTTGATATTATTACTTGTATGAGTCCATCCAAAAAAGGCCCATCTCTGCATACAGATGGTTTTAGAATGAGAAAGATCAGCATTATAGGCCTCATGGAGCAGAAAGATGACTGCATCTGAAACTGCAATTAATAAAAACAACAGCAACGACAAGCAGTGACTTGGTAACTGTGCAGGATATTAGGAAAAGTAGAGTGCTGGGACAATATTGACCATTTCTAATGGGTCTTGTAGAAGTTGGTTCCAAAGTCAAAAACAGATGCAGAAAGAAACAAGGAAGCTCTGGAGAATTAATGGTGTCTTTGTTGATAGTTATTTTCTGTACAAAATTATATACGAAATATCAGTCTAAAATGTGGATACAATTAAAGACAAATAAACTACCAGAATATATAAAGGACAGAAAAATGAAATGAAACACAATATTTGTTGTGCAAAGTAAAACCAGATTGCAGGCTGTATTTGGGTTAAATAGTGATTTATTTGGGTTTTTTTTGTTGGAAGACTTGCATTGCTTTGGGGACAACATACCAGTAGGAAATCACAGGGAGTCTGTATTTTAAACTTATATCTACAAAAGGAAGGCTAAGAAATGCTCAATTTAGTTTTAACGAGAAAGATGTTCCTAGTAGCATTATAGCAGTAATATTTTACATTTTTGAAAAAAATACCCTTATGAAAGATAAAATTATTGAGGACTTACACCATGTATATTTGAGGAACTACATTCCAGGAGAATATTCTTGAAAAGATTATTAATGGTAAATGAAGAATGATTTCACTGTGACTTACAGCAAGTGGGTGGAGCTGACAGCCAGCCAGCTTATACTAAGCAGAAACATGGAATGGCTCATGGCCTTGGATTGAATCATACTCAAGTGCTATGATTTGGTTGGTCTTATGTCTAACAGCGTTGTGTTTTCTTCCCACCTCCTATTTTTAGAGGTATTTCAAACTATATCTGGTGGAATTAAAAAATGGTCTGTTGGTTCCACAGTTGTGGAATATTTGGATCCAGGCCAGATTCAGTGTGGATTAAGCTGTGCCAGTGTCTCACAGCAGCCCAGCTGGCCTGTCAGGCTGAAGCACCCCTCTGATCAGAGGCAGGTTATGTTTGCCCAGCCACAACCTTGCAGGTATGTCCAAAGCATCCAGAGATGCAGCCAAGCATGTGCAGGGATATTGAGTGTGCCAAGAGAGCCTCTGGAAAGCACTCTGGAAAATGACATGACGTGATATCGACAAGATCGAGTGTCCAAAAATCCTAGCAATCTTTGGAGTTGTTAGAGTATATTCAGAAGGGTTGGCTTGCTTGCCCTTCAGAAAATGGTTAAGAGGCTGTCACTTCAGGACATACCCCTGGGGAGTTGCCTCTCTGCTCTCAGGTGAGGGATGCAGCAGAAGAGGATCAAAAGTTTGGGGCATTTGCTCTGTTCTAGCTTCCATTTCATACTCCATTCCAAACTGCTGTAAAACATGATGTTGCTTTCCAAAATGATAATGATAGCTGGCACTAAATAGCATCATTTTCTGGAATTACTATAGGCCAAAAAAATTTATCCAAATTTTCATATTTTCATCTTTGCTATACTCCACTGTGTATGAGTGTTCTTCTGGAACAAGAAGAAGATGCTCACATATTAATGTGATCCTATTTAGCTTAATTTTAAAATATTTTAAGATTTATCGTCTCCTTTTTGCTGGTTTTGGGCTTATTACCTGTCTTGCCTTTTATTTTTCTTGAAGAGAATAGTAGAGATGCTGTAACACTTTGAGAGACAGATGAGGAAGCAGGAAAACACATAGTAAAATGTAAAATGTTTGGCTCATGAACAATGCAACAACAGAAGTTTGCACAGCACGATTATTTCAGTGAAAATTTTGTATAAAATAATAAAATTTGCTGTTCCAAAGTCCCAATTTTGATGTGTCGCACTTTCAGCAAATCCTTATTTCTTCCAAGAGAGGATAATGTACATAATGTAGACACTGAGAAAACAAGATTATCTATGATAATGACAGGGGCTTTTTAAAATTAACTTTCATTTTAAAACTTACTGCATCCTCAAACACTTCAGAGGCTCACTTTTTCTGAGCTGCAACTGTGGAAAAAATCTGCCTTCCCATCCTCTCATACAGCCCTCAGTCTTTACAATTTTTTCTTACTGTAATCTGCATGGTGAATTTTTGCCTAGTTCTGCACTCGTGGCATGGAAACCCTTTATGATTTCATTTGCAAAAGGTTTGTTGGACAAAATTTCATAGTATCATGTGCAGCCTCCCATTAGTGCCAAGGATTAACTGGATAAAGGCTTCTCCTGCAGCCTAAGCAGTAGCACTAGGCTACTCCTGATTAGGAAGCTGTGTCCTCCAGTTGAAATTGCTGGCTTACCATAGTTAAATAAAATAAAATGTCTAAGAAATATGAACAACATCCACCCCCCCAGACCTCTAATGACAGGGCGAAACAGAACATGAAGAGTGTAATATATATAATTACATTGTGCTACCATATTCCATTATGCTTTTCAGCCACTGAAATAATTCTCTTCTCTCTCAGGGTGGATGGTAAAGAAAAGCGAACAATTTTTTGGCATTATGTCTCTATAAGTCTTTTGACACTGTTGTGAAATTTCCATATGAATGCCAAGGAAATATGGAATAGAAGAAATCATCACAAAGTGTGCAAACATTTGTGTTTGAGGAGTGATTCTCAAAGCCATTAGCCATGATTTTCCTTGAAGTGCTTGGTACATTTCTCTTAGGATCCCTTAAATACATTCACTGGGTTTGGTTAATAACTTCCTGAAATACTAGGAAAAATATAGAATATTTCTATAAAGTTGGTCGGTTACACCAAACTGAGAGGCTGGAAAACACATTGAAAGAATTAGATACAGGACTAGGCAGAAGAGTGACAGATTAGGATGCAGAAGGTCACTAACATTTAAAAAAACGAGTAACAAATATGATTCTCTTATTAAAAAAGGGCAGATTCTGTGATCCATTAAAAAGTATGGAGCAATAAGACATCCAGGAAAATTATTGGTTAATTGGTTTTAAAAAAGCAAAAAAAGTATGAGAAAATGGAACTAGGTTTTTTCTTTGTGGAGAGAAGGACAAACATGGGGTTAGGCGGAAGGGGAAGGAGAAAAGAAAGACACAGTAATTGTACTGCAAGGCTGTCAACCAGTTCTGCTGGCAATCAGAGCCACGGGATGGATTTAGGAAATAACTTCATAATTCTCAGGGGAGCAAAGCCCTGTAGCAGGCTATCTACAGAGAGCATCGAATCCATTTCATGGAATTAGCAAAGACATGCCTGGTCCTTCTTTAGCATAACAGGCCAAAACAGATTCATTTTCTTCTTCTGTTTTCTGAGCTATGTGCCCTAAAATCAAAAGTTAAGAGATAAATATGCAAATAAGACTAAAAAACTTATTCCTGGATGAGCCAAGAAGTTCCTTTAATGTCTTTGAATCTGCAATTGCTCTAAACACCCTGGAACTTACATGGTATTGTAACAGACTTTCTGTCCATGCACACCTTTATAAGACTGGGCACTGTGCTACTGTCTCAGCCCTACCAGCAGCACACAAGCTGCTGCTTCTCATGCTCTCCCTCTTCAACATCCTTTTGCTTGGTACATCCTCCAGCTCCAGACTTCCTGCTGACAAAAGCATCAGAGAAGTGAGAAAACAAACAAGGGCTAGAATAAAGCCACAGGGACCACAACAGTCTGTCCTACAAGATGAAGTCAGTGTCAGGGAATGTACTTTAAGCTGGGTTGTGAAAGCACCTTCTGACTTCCTGCTTCATTTGAGTGTAACCACAGTGGATCATTTTGCTCTGGGACTCAGTTTATACAGAAGTGATAGTGCAATTCTACACCAGCCTTTTTCACCTCCCTGTGCCATCTGTGGCTGCTAATCACCTTTGTTGTGATACCAATGTTCCAGTTTGTCTCATTTCATTTATTTGTCCTCAACAGATTTTCCTCTTGCTTGAATATCTAAAAAAGCAGAAAATCTTTTTTTAGTACCAGTGTTGACAACTGCCTGTGTTGAAACTTTATGAGGATTTTCTATCTGTAATATTCGTCTATTTCTATTTCTTTATTTCTCTTTTGCTAGTGAATTAGTAATCCCAGTAAATAAACATTTACTGTGAAAGTAATGAATATATATGAATTAGATAGACTTCTAATTCTAAATGCGTGCCCCTGTTACTTTTTACTTAACATTCTTAAAAAAATATAAATTAGTAAAACACAGTTTTAGTTGAATATTAAATGCATAAGTTATTTTTTTACTACTACTGCCATGGTATAGCCAGCCTCAGAAGATGCAAATATCTTATTTCAGAGGTGATAATTAAAATCTTAATTTCATCCAGGATTAGAAATTAGTAAGATTTTGTACTGTAATGTGCAAAGGCACTAACCTCTGGAGAACAACCACTAGAAAGAATACTCAGTCCCACATTTTAGAGGAAAGCTATTCATTTTCATTGTAAGAACAATCAAATATTTATTTTTCTTTCTCTGAAATTAATTTTGTTGGCGGTTAACTCTGAGCTCGGTCACACAAATTGTCGATTCAATATTCAGCCCAAGAGACATAAACATCTGGAGAAGGGAATGGAAATTAATTGCAAAAAAGGAAAAGAGATTTCCTTCTCCTGCTGAAGAGAATTCCCTTGTTAGAAATGACTGAAGAAGGTTTACATTTGCATCCATTCTTGCCTACCCTCTCTCAGACCATGCCTGTAAATGTACTGTTTTATGTCTCTGTCTTCTAAGTGTTGGGGTAGAAACTTCTACCTAAGGTGTGCAAAGAAGGTTCAAATGGCTGGGAGCTCAAAAGGAAAAAGGTGAATGAGCAAAGTAACCTCAAAAATGGCAATCAGCAGGTAAAGTGCCTATCAATGATAATTGATGAACAAATTTTGATACACCAGCTTGTATTTATCAGTGGATTTAAGTGGCCCATTGCAAAGTAGTAATAAAGAGATTTGTAGAAGTGTTTTCGTTTTCTCTTTAACCCGAGTTTCAATCACCCCGCTCATCCGGTATTTTGTGACTGTGAGAAACTTCTATTGAAATGACCTGGCAGAAATTTTACATATATGCAAATATCATCATCTACCCACAAGCAGTATATCTTTAAGTTTATGAAAGCAGTACTACTCTGAGGTTAAGGATGTCCCTGCAAGAAAATGGTGATATAGCATTCTGCCTATGAAAACAGTAAAAATGTTGCATCCCACTCCTACATGGGAACAGAGCATTCAAGATTCATAGATACTCATGGTCAAAAAAGAATGGCAAAACCCAAAAGGGTTCAAAAACCACAAGTTCATTGTTTTATTAAAAAGACTACACACTTGGTATAGAAATTGGTATATGTTTTGTGCCTATCTTCTAATAGTAAGAGAAATAAAAGAAAAAATAGAGGCAAGTAAAAAGTGAAAGTGACATCAGATAGGAGAGGAAAGAAGATCACCAGTCCTGGGTCCATTGATTTAGTCGACAGGGTGTCCAGGTTCCTAGGGACAAGTTTTCCCTCTCTGATTTTGGTCTGATTTCAGTCCTCTAATAAATACATACCTACTGTAAAATAGTTATACATCTAGATTTAATTTTACAGATGATAAATCCTACTGAAGATTCGCAAAAGCAGAATCTGTCTTTGAACGAGAATAATGTCAAGCAACAGTGCAGGTTACAGACGGCTGGGAGGCAGCTCTGAAAATACAAAGAGAGGGGCAAAGTAATGATGATCTTCTTAAGAGAAAGAAATTATATGAATCCTCAGAGAAGGCAGGTTAATCTCTAATTTCAAAATAGACACTTTGGAGGGGTTTATGAACTGCTGAGTTCATACAACTGAATCATCTGCAATGCTGATTTGCTCAAATGAATATTACAGCTTAAAATTAATTTGTGCAGTAATATTTTTATTGTACCATCTGAACAGTAACCATATAGAAATAATCAGTTACATAATTAAACTTGTGCTACCTCAGTTACTTGTGACATTCTCTTCAATAAAGCATTGCACAGTGCATGAACAGTGCTCAGTAGTTCACAAGTGGGGCTGGGCAGTTTTTGATTATTTTTATTTAGTGACTCATGTTATGAAAAATCTGTGGTAATATATGGTGCACCATAAAAATTATCAGTGGTTTTGAAAAATATTTTAAATTTTCTCCATTTAAAGAGGTTTTAAAAGCTATCTGGATATTCCATTTTTCACTAAGGCATATGATCTGATTTGAACTTTTTATAAGGATTTGGCATGTTTGAAAACAATGTAAATAAAATGCACATTGATCTAAAAGAAATGTACATTGATTCAATAATTTCATGATAATTTCTATTTCATTGCTTTCTCTTGATACAGCTTCAAAGTAGCCAGTTGAAAGTTTAGGACAAAACAATCAAGAAAGAAGAAGAAAGAGGTATAAAAGAAAAATTTTACCAATTTGTTCTTACATAACAGTGCCATAAATTAGAAAAGAAAGCCAAAGAATTCAAGACTAAATATACAGAGATATTACCTCCCCACCCTCTGGAACCGTGCTGTGCTTTAGATTGCAGAAATAGGAGAGGAAGGTACATCTCTGTCTCAACCTAACCACAGACATATCTCAGCTCAATAGGATTAAAGGTTATTTCCTGACTGTCTCTTGGGAAATTTGGAGGTGTCTTATGGCTAAATACCTGACTTAGGGCTGTGCCTAACAGATACGTTTCTGCCTTGAACTAATAAAGAAGAATGTTTTCCATTTAGTAGCTCCAGACTGTTGCTCTGGCCATCTGGCAACTATTCCTGTACATATTTAACATTCTATTTTCTTGATTTTATGAAAGGAACTATTTGCATAGTAGATTTCAAAGTACAAGTATTTTCATGTGCAAATAGTATTTCAAAAAGTATTTCAAAAGCTCATGGGTAAAGAAAAACCACGGAAGTGTTCAAGGTGCAAGGTTTTACAGATAGAATTTTAAAAAAACTCTCATATTTATTTCCACAGACTACAAGACCTCATGGATTTCAGATACACAGTATGACAGCAATGAGGCAGGACACAAATTTTAATGTACAAACTGCATTTCAAAAGCTCATGTGTACATCATAAACTGCTAGATAACTGTTCAATAGAGTAGAATTTACAGGAAGCTTTCCCAAATGTCATATATATTAATATGGACTACAGTAACATTAAGGTCTCCAAAATTATTAAGACCAATTATTATAGCAGGAACTGAAAACATGTTCAGATGCTGTCAGAGAAATCAGGCAATTGGAAGTGAAGCAATATAGTGCGAGACCATAGAAATATTGCCTGGAAGAGATCTCAAGACATGACACAATCCAAACTCCTGCTTAAAGAGGGATTATAGCTAAGACCATGCCAGGTCAGTCAGGGTTTTGTATAAATTCCTGAAAGCTTCTGACAATAGAGATTCTGCATCCCTCCTGAAATGAACATTTTTCTTTATGTTTTGTCCGAAATTCACGTGTTGCAATTAGTCACCACTGTCCCTTACTCAAGATAATAAATGAAGCAATTGGCACTACCACAAATTAAGCTTCACAGCCTCTTCTCTGTGTATGGAGCAAACTTCCTTCACTGAGTGCTGATTTGCAATACGGCAAAGCATCGTGTTTTCTTGAAACATGATTTCTGCTGGAAGATATTCCAAGTCTCACTGGAGAATATAAAAACTTCTAAAGATGAGAGCTGAAGTTAAAAGATGAAATGGTGGACTCGATGATCCTTACAGGTCCCTTCAATTTCAAAATATTCTGTATAGAGATGGCTCTGCCCATGAATGTGTGTCTCCTTGTCAGATGCTTTGAGCTTTCCCTTATTTCAGATTTTTTGCAGCAGAGTCGATACTTTTCCAGCAACCACACAATGCATCAAGGAACTGGGGCCAGGATTAGAAAATTTATATATCCAGCAAGCCTTCCTAATTAGTTCTACTAATCCCTGTCATATCATATTTAAAAGTATTCAACTCCAGCCCACTAATACTAGCAAGAATGAAGGGCCACAAGTCAAAGTATGTTTTGCCTTTAGATTCAAGTTTCAGATCCAAGTGTAGCTTTCTAAACATTAAGTATGAAATTCAATCTTCTCTTAACTTCATTGCAGTTGTTTTGATGAGGGTGACCATCAGTGAAGAGATGCGCAAGCTCCCAGTGTAGTCAAAGGAGACTATGGACCGAATTTTGGAAATGCAGGCTTTCAGGCCATGTCAGGTCAGAGTGTATTCTGCCAGGCCCTTCCAGGCAGACATTCCTTTCCCTTCCTAGGAGCCAGAGCCTGAGGAACAACCCCACTCAACAGCAGTACCTGCTTTATTGCTTCCAGGTTCCTCCTTCCTCTTCCCCTCCCTCACTCATGTCTGCCCTGCAGCTGCTTCTGTATTGCTGCAATGGCCTATGCAGCTGCTTGGTGACTCAGGCTGGGAAAATGATCCAGGTTAAAAAAACAAAACAAAACAACTTGGGTTTTTATTGTCAGATTATTCTTAATCCAGCCCACGGATTATGCGGACAAGGAGAATTGAAGTCTGATAGCACACCATGGACACAGCCCCTGGTAGATTTCATTTTATACAAAATGTTGCTCCCTCAGGAAACTGCCATCAGCAGATGCCATCTTGAAACTATATGAATTTATTCCCTTTCTTCTCACAGAGAGCATCACGGCTGTCAACAATTTTTCCATCACTTGAGTCTCTTGGCTGACTTCTTAAAAGCATTCATTAGTCTGAGCTGTAACTCCCTCATAAAACCTCAAAGAATCTGAGACAATTTCCTGAGAGAAGGAGCAGAAAGTGGACACAACACAGTACCCAACTTTGAGGATTTATTGGACTTAAAACACACAGCAAATTTTTACCCAATTCAGCACTAAACGCAGGAAAAAATGAAAATAAAGGTCTTAGACTCTTTTCATGGCATGTTAAAGGAATTGAAATTGTTGTTTAAATTAAGCTTTCTACCAGCTTGCTCACCTTACTAGGACTTCTGGTCTTCCCAGTTCTGTGAACTGTAAGGCAGAATTCTGGGCCCATTGAAGCAACAGGCAAAACACCAGACAACGGAAATTTTAGCACAGAGTCCCTGGAAAATAGTTTAGATTTGTTTGCCATAGCTCCCAAATAGATTTTTGCACTTCAAAATATCAAAATATCTCAAAATCTACTTGATAAATGATGCTTAAAGAAGCAGTAAAATTCCAATTAAAAAAAGAAGGAACTATGTAAATAATTTATTTTTCCTCTATGTGTCTGTCAAAAACAGGATAAACAAATGCTAACTGTTTGTACCTTTAGACCCTAAGAGGGGGTGGTTCCCATGCCACATGTGAGTTATTAGAACAAAGTTTCCAGCAAAACAGAATACTTCCAGTATTTCAGTCTTGATATGAGTTCAAAAACTCATAAAAGAGAAAATTAATTCATTTTAGTCCCTGCCTGCATGTGTACTCACACTGCAGTGAATCAAGAAAGTATGCATAGGAAGAAATTAAGTAAAACTATCAAAGAGTAACCTTCAGTGACTATTATTTCAAACCAGCTGATGATCACATCAGCTCTGCCATAACAAAATGCATCCTGCAGGCACAAAATCCAAGGAAGTTTTGGAGTCAGAAGGCATGGGGAAATGCTGTAAATTGAGGCTGAATTCAACCTCATGGAACATCATAGAGTGGTGTTGCTCAGGAGGCCTTTCAGGAATCTGTAAATCGTCACCTTGCAAGCAGTTATTGCCCTCTTTTATTTGTGTTAAAAGCCTGTCACAGAACCTCCTCCTCCTGAAGGCAAAACTCTTCTGTTACCCGTCCTGTTATAATTCAAAGCTAGACCATCCTCACTTACACTGACATGGTTCATTCAACTCCTGTAGTTCTACCCTGCCTTCGTTTGCATGAAGAACAACTCTGTCCCATTCCTGAATTCATTCTCCCATGTAAGCCAAGTTATTTTGTCTGCTCCCTGCACAGGGTGTCCATGTCCCCAGTAGCACTAATGGCCCTTTGCTAAACTGTTATAATTTAGCCTCATTTACTTTAAAAGACATTAGCCAGACCTGACCACAGGACATGAAATGTGACCTTAGTGCTACACAGCGCATGACATTAACATTCTGCTTCATGTATCTTATGTGACATATGACTAAGTCAGCAGTTGCTGGTGAATCATTGCACATTTGAATCCTTTGCTGTACTCTCATAACTTTAAAACTCCCACATTAGAAATCCTTGTTACAGGTTTCTGTGCATGTGAACTTTCATTTTAGCCACGGCTTCTTTCCAGATGTTGCAGTTTCGACATCCCAATGAATTCTTTTACAAGGAATATGTCTCCTGCATAAAAGTGTTCTAACATTTGTTTGCCAATGGAAACAGTGAAAGATGTGTGACCTTGAAATCTAAAAATGTTATGTGGTTGTCTTCTCTTCAGACAGCACATTGCCTACCTCAAAATTCCTGTGCTTATCCACACCATTTCCACCTAAGAAAAAATTTTTCAAGAAACACCCTATCTAATGTGTTGAAGAAATCCAGACAGATAAAATCTATTACATTTTCTTGCCTAGAAAATATGATCTCATATCAGAGAAAGTTATCAGATTAGTCTGGCTCATACAACTCTGGTAAATGTGCATTGGTCTTTAAGACACTCCTGTTTGACATTCATGTTTTAATTACTCTCCCTTTCAAAATGTTTCCTAAATATTTTCATGCTACTGAGAAAGAAATAACCAATGACAGCAAATGCAACAGCCTGGATCATTTCCTTACCTTTTCTATTATAAGCATTACTACTGCTTTTAAATCTAATATGGTTCTCTCTCTCCCCATGTGTGCTATAGGTACCTGCAGCCAGACAGAAATTTCATATGAACCTTCACTGCGAATCCTGGAGCTGTCAATCCCCAGGGAGATGAACGGGGTGGGTTTCCGTACTGCCCTTTTTCCCATCACTCACCATGCCTGTCACGTTCCTCTTTCCCCAGTGTTATCCTCCCAGTCAATGTTATACTTCCTCTTGAAAACTGAGTCAAATATTCAGCTAATTTGGGGGTTGCTACTAAGTTATTTTATTACCTATTTTACTTCAATACCTACCTTGTGTCAGGGGAACTGGTCAATCATTTTTATGCTATGGTGACCTCCAATACTGTATTTTAACAGTTTTATCAAGTTTAATTGGTGATTATCTTTTTGTACTTCTCAATTTATGCTATCATAGCCTGACTTCAAGATTCATACCCACATTTCTTGTAAATGCAAGGTTAGCTGTCCAGTCAGATTTTCTTGCCAGATTTCCTCCTTTCTCAGTGCTCTTCTAAAATTAAGAACATTAGCTTTATCAGTCCAGGTCTGCTGTTTTAAAATCCAGAGTCGTGGTATGTCATTGACCTAATTCTCCACTGAATTAAACCTTATGCTCAACTGAAGTTGGATAAACTCACAACTACCTTATACAACTATTTTTTTTCATTAAACAATCTTGTGAAATTGATTGATCTTGTGAAACCAAAACCAAATCAAAGCTATAACATAGTTTTGTACCTTAGTTCAGTATTAAATTGTGTGGTTTGTCAAGGAATGATGGCATTAGGAAACTAAAGCTAATGACCAATAAGTTCAAGCTTTAAAATCTAGAGCTTTCCAAATTCAGCCATCTGGCACATGATAAATCCTAAATCACAGGGGATTTCCTGTCTTCAGTTTTAGCTTGAATCCTTGTTGTCAGAAGGTGTGGGTAACCATCCATTGATGAAGTTAAACTACTTGCTTTTAGCTATGACCTGCTTGCTACATTTGTCATAAGCCACCAGCACACAGGTTAAGAAGTCACAGGCTGCAGCTGTACTGACAATGCTTACTCCTGAGAACAAATGTCCTGGCTACAGTTTCAGCATAAAGTTGGAATAGTAGAGAAAAATTATTTCCTTCATTCACTTATAAGTTAGATTTCAAGTTAAATGTAGTATTAGTGAAATGTGTCTTCAATTAATGGATTTCATTTTCTTTAAGAAATATGGGTACATAGCTACTTAAGACACAAAGTTTTTTCAGACATGTAAGAAAGTTTAAGCCCATTACAGAAGAGAAACAGACTTTTCTTTCTTTCTTCTTTAGACAAATAAAAATGTTGTGGTAAAAATTGGCGTCGACTGAAAGAACTGAAAAAAAGAGAAATTCAATCTATAACTTTTTTATTTCAAGACAATGGCTTATGTTTAATCAATATAATTTCATTCTTATAGGATGGCCACTAACATCTATGCCTGTATTTCCTTTAAGGGGAATTTTGAGGTTTAAAAAATGTCAGGAGACATGCCTACCCTAATTTTTTCCCCACATGATGTCTTTCAGCACTGTTGTGTGAGCAACACACCTGAGAAAACGTTTTACTGCTGAAATGAACAACAGTAATGTGCATCCATGTTCAAGTAAAAGATATGTAAAATGTTGTTTTAAGAGTCACAGTAATCATTACATCACATTGTAATGAATTTAACAGACAGCAAAGCTTTTCTAACAGTATCATTAAAAAAAAAAAGAATTACCACAGACAATGGTTAGTGTTATTTGTCTAACTAAGGCAGTTTTTAAATTGTGTTTTTACATTAACTCCTATTTAATCTTTCCTTCCATTTCTAAAAAGGAAAGAACATTTCCAATCAAGACTCTTTCTCTAAGAAAAGTGATATTTGACTTTATATGTGCATTTTTTTTCATTTGTATTAGAGGAAAAGGTATGAGAACAGTCTAAAAAAAGAAAAGGTTTGTTTTTTCCTCTTCAGTTTTCTTCCCTAAAATCAGTTTGGGGAATAGATGTCTCTTTTTTTCATTTATTTAATAACACAAAATGAATATGTTTAAAATAATTTAAATAAAATTCATTTATTTATGAGAGCAAGACTTGTGACCAAAAATCTGCAGGAATACGGATCAGACTTTCTGAACTCTGAGCAGAGTGAGGCCTGTCTGTGCTTGCAGGGTGATGGTAAGATGCTGTTACACACATCTTGTAATTCATGTAGCTAAGAAAGAGTGAGACTCTTCCTGCAATAGCTTGAATTTTTAGATGGAGAAAGGTCCCTGTAAGGGGGAAGCGATGACAGTTTGAAATCCATTGGAAATCACAGATGGTTCTTAACTGATTCTGGAAATACCAGTGGAGTAAAGAATGGGAGGCAAGAGGGGGAGCAGAGCCCGGGCCTGAGAATCAGATTCACCATCTCCTGGGGAAGGCATGGAGCATCCAGGCATGTTCAGGCACCCATTTCTGTAGAGTCTTAGAACCATCTCTAACTCAGTCAGGAACACAACTCCTTTTGTTTGAGTTGCCAGTCTTTACTTTCATCCTTAACCCTGTGACAAGTTTCTCCTGAGACCATGAGAATACTTTTGTTTGTTGCTGTGCTGGCAAAACCATGACACATGATTTCTGTCACTGTCCTTACTGATTAAGAGTTTTGGGTATATATTTTGATGGAGATTAACATCCTATCATGAGTTAAACAAAGTTAAACTCTCATGAGGTATATGAGGAGACCACATTCCTGTAGATCAGACTCTCAAAAATAAATACAACTTAAAACCACATTATTTCAAAGAATAATTTACTGGAATAGACTTTGTATTATGCAGTCTTTAGAAGTAGGAGCATTTTCGGTTTGGCTCTAAATATTTACCCGCACATCAACATTTGGAAACTCAAACAGTAATAAAGTGTCTTTGATGTGCAGATGGTATTTTAATTGCCAAAACAAACAAATAAAATGCATGGCTTAAAGCCACTCCTACTGTATGTGGGAGATCACTGCTGACAAGTCACTGGACATGCCATGGACCAGAAGATGAATGGGTTCTCCCACCAGGCCTTAGAGAGCATTTTTCTAAGGCAGTATTAAGATACTACGTGCAAAGTATATGCTCATGTTTTCAATTTATGTATCAGTCCTCACAAAAATATAAGATTGCAAACAATTTATAATTTTTTTATAAGTACAATTACACTATATAAGCAATTAATCATTAAATGTAGACCACCATTCTATCTTTTTATGACACTATTAATATTTTTCCTGTTATTTGCAAGGAGTGTTAAACAGGAAACGTGTGTGCTGAATTCAGGAACATTAAGTAATAGGCATTACTACCAGTATTGCAGAGAACAGAGACAGAATTTGAAATCCTTTTCAAAAATTAGCAATATGCTCATAACATTTAAACCGAAATTCAATAAATGCACTTTGGGAAAGAAGACTCAGACATGTGAAAGATATACTGGATAAAAAACACCCATGTTTATATGAATTCAAAAAAGCATAAGAAGAGATAGGATTCAACTACCAAAACTGAGCACCAATGTTGTTACAAGAAAACATCATGTATATACGAACAGAGGTACAGTCTGAAAAAGACTTGTTGAGGAATCATTCTGTTCAAAGCAGAAAGAATGTTAGATTTGAGATAAGACATAATTGGGAGCAGAAGATTGGATGAAACATGTGAATTAATTGTGCAATGTAATTGCAAAATGTTTAGAAGAGTAGAGCAAGTGATCTAAAAAAAATGGCTTGCGTGGAAATGCCGTAGAACTACAATTGTGAGAGAAGAAAAAATAATAACTGCTGAAATACATATATGAAGTATATGTAAATATTTATTTGAAGACAGAAAGAATAAAATGTTTTAACATTACTGTAGCAAATACAACATTTAATGGCTTTAAATTATGAGACAGGATGAACACTAGGAAACATTGGACATGCAGGGTATTGATTTTCTTTAGGAAAAAACCCCACTCATGCTGCCCTTTGTTTTCTCTACTTTTTTTAATACTGAGAAAATTATCAATGTCTATGAGGTGGGTTATTATTGGTTCATCACTATCAATATTCATTTTCTGACATCATAACACACAGTAACTGCTTGGTTTCTTAACTAAAGAACATGTGCGAGTCCAGTCAGAATTTTTTCTTCAGTATTTCTGCTTTGCTGTGTGGAAAAGGCCACAGACGATATTAATATACTCTGCCATTTCTAATATGGTCTTATTTTTTCCTGAAAACAAGATTACTTCATTTGACAAATAAGGAAAAAATTTCTAGTCTGTGGGGACTTTCAGGATATATTATACATAATTTAGGACAGGTTCAAAATTGCATAAATCCTGCAACTTGGGGATAAATATTTTATGGCCTTACTCAGACAAGAAAAAGAGAGAAGGTGATGGATGTATAGCTTTGAGTATAAAATCCCATAGATGTCAAAGTCTAACACAAAGTCTTAAATGTACTCTGTGTACAATCAAACTATGCTGGCACATACTTAAAAACTCAGCAAAGCCAAATCAGGAACAGTCCATTACTTTTTCAGCTGGTTTACAGCTTCTTGAGCCCTCTTGTCACCCAGTCTGACTAACTTTAGTGCCAGTGCCCAGGAGGAGTAAGGAATAAATGGCTATGGGCAAGGGAAAAGGGGCTATGCTACGCATTTATGAACTTAGACAGCTTGAGCTGCTTTTGCCTGTGTAGCACATTTCTTTTTCACATGTCACTCAGGGCTATATAAGCAGAGCTGGCTAATGAACGATAATTTGCACTGGAATGAAGAATGTGTTTAGCTGGGAAGAAAAATTGTTTTGTCTTCAGCTGGATCATCCTCTCAATCCACTTTAGAAAACATCCCTACAAACATTTTAGTCTGAGGTTGTGCAAAGTGTGGTGGAGGGATGGAAGATATTGCTTAACCAGGTATGGTCACCAAAGAAATACATATGGAAACACAGCCTCTGTAAAGCAAATTAAAAAAAAAAAAAAAAAAATCCCCAAATCTGACAATCACCACTACACCCAGCATATAGCACAAAAAGTTTTGCAAAAATCTTATGAAATGCCATGAGCAACTTCTAAGCAAGTCATCCCAATGCATGAATCTGCTGGCAATCCTCACTGCTGCCTATTTTTGCTCCTGTTATTGTACATATTTTGCTAATAAATCAGAACAAAAGGGTTATTCTTATATACAGATCTAATGTTCACTCTCAGCAACAGATTCTTTGATAATCATCAGCAGCCAGGATATACAGGCAATACAGGTGCATATTCAGACTCTTTAGCGTACACAGATATGAGGCAGGGTTTCGGAGATTTTTTAAAGTATTTCAAAGCCATTAATCAAGGGAGTAAATGGAGGAGTGGGGCTCCACAGTCTCAGTCCATCATTTAATAATTTACTATTTTCCTGTTACTGTTGAAACAAAAATATCTTCTACATACAGTGTTTGACTTGTCTTGGCCCACTTCATCTCTGTGTTTGCTACATTAGTGGTGTGTCCCCTTCTCTATCCCTCTTGCTCCTCTTTTATCATCAGCCCTTGAGAGTGTGACCATTGCAATCTGCAAAATAACTTCAACAATATGAGAGAAGTGCTGAATATGACTAATGTCATCCACATCTTATTTTTGGATATTTCTTTTCCTTATGTTTCAATCACTCTCCATTGCCCGTAAGCACATAACATAAGAAAGAATATTACAGATAATACCTCTGTTTCCTTCATGCTGTTCCTACTCTTCTTTTTGACAAGCATTAAAATGTTTCATTCTAAAGTGTGTGAGTAAGCCTGCAATAGTCTTATTGTCTAAGGCAAAAGTGTAAGGAAAGCAGAAGGCTTGCTTATTTAGGAAATATGTCACCTACTATGTATTTCTATAGCATCTGGTTTTACAGTCTATGCTAAGTCCAGCCTGCAGTGTATACAATTCCCTTCATGAGGCCACTGAGGCCCCAGAGGAGACAGGTGTGGTGGTGAGGGCAGGATATGCCTTAAAAAAGCCAAAGATTTACTGTCCTGTGAATGACTGACAAATCTCTGTGTGCTTGTGGGGAAAAAAAAAATTAAAGTTTGAGTATTTTGGGAAGCAACAAAGATAACGTATAAGCTGAGCTGCTCCATAAATCCTATTCCAGCATGCCATATTACTCCACAAGGTGCTATGACTGTGGTCACTGCAACGATGGATGCTGGGACCTTGAAAGCAGCATAGAGCCCCTCTCTAGAAAGGGCTGTGACACTAAAGGCAGAGCACTAACACCTCTCAAGGACATGTGGTGTCCTGCCTCCTTTGTAGTTTTTGTTATATCCTTGTTGCCTGTGAAAGTCTGAACCCTTTCCCATGTGTACATGTTCAGCCTCTTAAGAAAAACAAAATCTCTGTATCATGAACAGCGGAAATCTTGCGGTTGCACTTTTCTGCCAGCACTAAGCTTGTTCTTAGACTAACTTTGAAACTGAAATCTAAATCAAAGTTTCGATGAGCACATTTTGAGGAGTGCTGTAAGGAAGGGGTTTTTTGGACACATTTGTAAAACTCTAAGATAAATAGCAGTACCCACAGGAAAGCTGGACACAGACTTCTGCTTCTTGGCTGACCCAGAGAAGCAGGAACGATTTTTTTTTTTTTAAGCTAACTCAAAGCACACGCATTTCAGTGAAAAAGTGAAGTAACATGGAACAGCTCATGAAAAAAAGCTAGAAAGTTGCTGATTTGTGAATTCTGTTGTTTTAAGCATATTTCATGTATAACCATGATACTCTGAGTAAATATAGAAAGAAACTGAAGAGACACAAACAAGACGTCTTCCCTGCATAAACGTGCTTCATAACATGATCGATAGTTAAATACTAGTGAAAACACAATTTTCATATCTGACTAAGGGTGAATTCAGAGTTTCCTTTTTATTATTTAACTCTAGAGGTTTTTACAAGCTTGGCGAAATTCCCATTTAGGTCATTCAGCTTTCCAGATATAACTATATGTGTTCTAATATGTGGCACAATCTACTAATTACCACAATATGGTAGAAATACATATATCTATATATCTATATCTATATCTATATCTATATCTATATCTATATCTATATCTATATCTATATCTATCTATCTATCTATCTATCTATCTATCTATCTACTATCTATCTGTATATGTATATGTATGTGTATGTGTATGTGTATATATGTGTATATATGTATATATGTGTATATATGTATATATGTATGTATGTATATGCATATGTATATGTATATGTATGAGTGCATACATGTATATGTATATGTATATGTATATGATATATATGTATATGTATATGTATATGTGTGTGTGTGTGTGTGTGTGTGTGTGTGTGTATATATATATATACACATACGCAGACATACATATACATTCCACACAACCTCATGTCCTACCAGTTATCAATGAGAGGAAAAACGTTTCACATGCACACTGCTCTTTGGTTCTATGTGAGGTGCAGAATCTTTTCTAGCATGACAGGCTAGTCTTTTTCTGGCAAAAGCAGATTTGGATAAAATGTTCACCACAGCTGACAGGGTGGAGTAGCTTTTCCTCAACCTAGCACACACCTCTGCAAGCACACAACTCCTCTGTCAATCTGTTCTTTCTTTGAAGAACACATTTTGCATAAAGTGGCCCTCCTGAGCTGTGGGTGTTCTCTTGCATGGCTGCTATGAATGAAATCATTGACATTACACTGGGAACTATTTTTATAACTTTTGGCAACAAAGTGTGAGTTTCAAAATGTAAAAATGTAAACTGGCTTAAAAAATTTTTTAAACTCATAGAACTATATCACCAACCCTAAAGAGGATAATAAAATTCTTCCAGTTTCCAGGAATTTTCAGGGACATTATTAACATTTGTTTTCACTTAGATAATCATAAAAAAACTAGTTTTGTTGAAATATTAACAAGGATAGGTACAGATAGAAATAAAAATATCTCTCTATGTATATATAGATATACATGCAGCATTTTAGGCATACTAAAGACAGTAACTGAAAAGCCAAATTATTTGGTTTCTAGAATTGTCTGTGTTTTTCCGTACATTATTAGAACTAATTGGAATGTGGAGAAAAAAGTTGCGAAAGGTTTCATTTTTAAAATGTGACATTAATAAATACATGTGTCTAACAGGCACACAAAAACTTCTCTTCTGATGGAGTAATAACAACTTTAAGAGGAGATCAAAATTCAGAAATGTTTTTTCAAAAAACTTCACTATGACAGCACTTCAGTTTTGTTCAAGTCAGTATGAACATTTGCTTTATTGCAAGGATGTACAAAAGGAAAGAAAATTGTGATATCTCTCATTAATCATGGAGTTACCTCTTGCTCTCTGACAAATACATGGAGTGCCCAGACAGCATGACTGCACTAGAGAGTTAGTGTTCAGATTGATAGAGGCAGGTGAATTGAAGTTTAAAAGTTTCCTTACCCCACTTTAGTAGCATGGACCTCTTATCTCCAAATTTTGCAAAAATTTGACAAAGTGAGACATCATATCAGTACAGGCATTATTTCACTTAACATTTGTCTAAATCCAACTTGAAAAAAATACAAGGCTGCATTCTGCTGCTCTGTATCAATTAACCTCTACCCAGAAGACCACAATACTATTCAGCCAAGGGGCAGATCATGCTGCCAAGTTCCCACTGGCCTTGGAGAGTTATTTACAGTGTTGATTTCTGTTTACATAGTTGTGATTTTCCATGGTTTTTGTTTAGAGAGGAGTTAGAGTCTATCCAAGGGTCTTGTGGCATCAGCTGAAGAGTATTCTTCAGTTCCAGGGTCAAGATCAGGTGCAGGGAGAAAAGGAGGTACATGGACAAGTAGGAGTCTAGGACAGGCAAGAGTAATCCTGAGGATCTTGCTGAGTGAGGAAGATGTCATTGGAAGAGAATTCATAAAAACTGGTGTGGTTCAAAAGCTGCATAAAAACTGAGTGACCTTTATCCATAAAGGTGGACCAAGACATTTAAAATTCATTATAGAAAAGAATCTTGTGAGTGACAATCCAGAGAGATGGGTCAGGAGAGCCATACTTTAGCCTGTATTCAGTAATGGTTGATGTCAAAAGACTCAAAGGAAGAACATTTCTTGATGGCATACTGTACCAGTGAACTGGTTCTGAAATCAGGAAATGTTAAGACTCCTCAAATTTTCTGAGCTTGATATATTTCACTAATTTTCTTCACAAGACTACAGCTTAATCTGTCTGCTTGCAAAATACTGAGTTTGCCTTTTTTTTTTGCCTTGAGAAATGAATCAGATGTGTTTTAGTCAGTCATGACAGGTATATAATGTTATTTCCAAAATTCAGTATTTTGTATTTATGCATTTTCCTCAGTAGAAGGTGATACAAAGTATAGAGTGTGTCTCTAGGAACGTGTATTTGTACCTGAATTCCTCAAATAATGTCCTAGAAAAATAATTAAATCAACTGTGGTACATTTTTGCAGCAGTTAATGACTGCCATATGTGAGTATCATGAATGTCAATAGTAAATTTGGAGACATGTGTACACGTAGAACCTCTATAATGGAAAAAGAATGGGAAAAGATGACTTAAGTCAACTTCTGGGCCAGAGGAGAGCAAACAAAGATGTTGATTCTTCTGCACTAATTTATATTTTATTTCTTTCTTGTTATTTTGTATGAAGATATCAAAATTCTTGGCATGTAGAAAAGTTGAATGTACAGATTTTTTCTTCCATAAAAATGTGTCAAATGCCATGTGAGCATGTCTCAGTTCTTCCTCTTGTAAATCCAACAACTTTCACAACACCCTCAAAAGAGCAGCTCAGACAAAGGCTTTTGTGTATATAGTAAGCAGTTGTACCCAGAATGCATCTTCAAAGACTGTTGAGGGTATCAACCAATTTGGAAAGGACACATTCCCCTGATGGAAAGGGCATTTTTGTACACCTCTTGCACCATACCAGCATTTGTGCATACAGGAAAGGGGACAGAAAATGAACAAGCAGTGAAGAAAATCTCATTTTATATTAAATTACCCAATGATTTGGAGCTTTTCTTAACAAATAAGCCAATGCTAGCTACAGCAGAATGTTTTATTTGTTGGGGTTTTGGTCTCCTGCTACAGGGAATGGAGGCCTGGTTCTAAACCTGTCATCCTGCAGATGTGTTTCTTGCTAGGAACCCAGATGTGAGGTGGTAGAGAAAGAGAACAGAGGCCTTTGGGTGGTCATCCTTCTCTGACCACCAGCATGGGTACTGGTGACACTGCCAGGGCAAATGTGATCATACCAAAAGTGGCTACAGAGCTCTAGGGGCTGGAAATATGGGGATGTTCTTCTTTCTCCTGACAGCTGCATGCCAAACCTACAGAGCCACAGGCTTCTGAGCATGGTTGATCTGTGGCAGACACTTCCAACCTAAATTATTTTAAAATTCTCCACCTGACACCAAGAAGGATTTGCCTTCTGGACAGATCGTGCCTTTCCCCCTCATCCAAGTATATCAAGAGTGTGTAATGCAGAAATGAATACTCCCTACCTGATTTCTCAATGATTTATGTAGTTAATATTGTCAATATCATAAAGAAATTGATTATTAAAAATCATGAGTGAAGCTCAGAGGCACTGATATTAGATTAAGTATACAATTGATACTTGATAGAGGCTTTCTGTTCAGCAATTTTCCATCTTTGCTTTCAGGCCTGATACTTCCTGGCCTTGCTACCAGCTTTGTGTCTTTAAGCAAACAAATGCTCCTACCTCTACATTCCTCCAACTCAATCAATTTTGTCAGCTGCTGATGTAAAGGATAGTCTTCACCTTAAAACAATAGAAAAAAACTATGAGATAAATGAATGGAATGAACATTAACATGAGTTAAAATGGGTCATTACCATGCTTTAATTTTCATTAACAGGCTTGGGGTTTAATTTTATTTTCAGTGGAAGGTATATCTCATATATTTGAGCACTTCAGAAAAATTCATCCTCTGTCAATATGAAACATCATATTTTTACATAGTGCAAGTTTAGATGGAAAATTGCATTAACCAGAGACAAATCAGCTATGTATCCTTTTCAGAAAAGATCAGGTTCTCCACGTACTATTATTGTTTATATCCAAGGGTGCATTCCAGTAAACCAGAAAATAAATCAGGGTCCATGACACTGGGAAGAACTAAAAATAACATCCCTCTTAAACAACGGCCATGTCAAAGCTAATAAAATTAACTTTGTATTTTTCTAAAGAAATATGCCAATAACATCTATCCCCTTCAAACATATGTGGAGGTTTTTGTGCCGTGGAGGAACAGAAACATTCATTAGAGGCCTGTGCAAGCCCAGATAAGAAGATATACAGAAACACAAACAACACAGTCAGTCACATAAGAACCATATTTAGAGTTATAATGTTTATAGAATGTTGGAAGGAAAAATGTGAAAGTTCTTGAAAGATTAGGAAAGCAAAACTGTGGTTAGTTGTAATTCCAGTCAACCATAGTGCCCATGACCTGAGTGGACCTTGCCGTGGTATAACCCAGCCAGCAACTAAGCCATTCACTCCCTCCCACAGCAGAATAGGGGAGAAAAACAGAAGGGTAAAAGCTGGATAACTCATAGGTTGAGATAAAGATTGTTCAATAGGCAAAGCAAAAGCTGCGCACACAGGCAAAGTGAAGTAAAGAGTTAATTCACCACTTGCCATGGGCATGCAGGTGTTCAACCATCTCCAGCAAAGCAGGGTCCCATCATGTGCAATATGCATGTGGGAAGAAAAATTCCGTCATTCCAAACATTCCCCTCTTCTTCCCACAGCTTAATACATATCTTTGGTGAGTTGGAATCAGCTGTGTCCCATCCCAAATTCTGGTGCACCCCACTCCCTGATGAGGTGGAGTGCAAGGTGGAAAGGGCTTTGACAAAGTGTAAACCCTGCTCAGTAATAATTAAAACATCCTCATGTTATCAACAGTTTTCAGAACAAATCCAAAGCAAAACTCAATCCTAGCTACCATGAAGAAAATTAACTCTATCCCAGACAAAACCATCAAAACCTCCGAAACATGAATCTGAGATGACTGAAATAAGCATATTTTTACTCTTAGACAAAAAATATAGCACTTAATGAGAATGTACTTCAAGTATATCCATATAATCAAAGCACAGACAGCTAAATTGAGAACCTTTATAATGAACTTTAAATCCCATGATAGATAGTGAAACATTTTCTCACAGTCCTTTTGTTTCAATACTTAAAAAGGTCACCTGGATTACAGAATTCTTTTGAGCTCTCTTTGGTAGACAGATTTTCTTACTCTGAAGTATATTGCTGCATCAGATTGAAAAGCAGGTGGGGAAAAGGTGGAAACAAATGATTTCTAGATACTATCACATCCTGTCATTCAAATATGGGGAAGGGAAAGAAGAGGACTGATATAACTTCCAGGGGTTTGTTTTTTTTGTTTTCAAACGTAATTTCCCCATGGAACTGACCATAACACAGAATATTACAATGTTTTATCCTTAACTATCTGTTATTTTATGTCTTTAGGTACAAAATAAAAGCAGTTGTTGCAGTCAGGCACCAGCACCAAGTTATGGGCTCTTTCCCTTTAAGACTGAAAACAACTGGTACACAAAACAAAATGGGGCATTTCTGGAATTAATAATGTGTTATGCATCCACAAAAATGGAATTCAGAGAAGGTTGAACTTTCATACTGTATCACCAATAGCTGTAGACAAACATTATTCATCTGTCTGTACAGAAGAAAATTACCTAATACCCTCAGCATTGTAATTTGACTTGATTTATACACAAAGAAAATGTATAATCCCTGTGGTTTCATAGAAACTCTCCATCAACATCCTAAGATTAACTGAAGTTGTGCTGAGTTTTACCTTTAAGAGGGTCTGTATGAGTTTAATTAATCATAATATCAAAGACTTCCAATTAATCACACTTGAAAAGAAATCTCATTTCTGTAGAAGTGACTAAGAAGCAGGTCCAGCACTAACAAAGAGGGGTTTATTTCAGTGAGTTCCAAATCAAAACCAGCTATTTTTCCAGTAGAGTAATTATGCAAAGTAAAATTGCCCATTGTAGTCTATATAAAAATCTCAAATTTTTTTATTAACTCCACACAAGAAGTTCTTTTGAAGCCTGCTTTAAAGCTGGAAAATATTGGAATTGGCCCACACAATTCGCACTCCATAGATAGGTTTATAATCAGAGATTTTAAAGCAAATTCCCTTCAATTAACATAACACTTCCTTTGGTGGTTGTGCCCTTGAGCCAGCCATTGTCAAACCCCTTTCCAGCATCCATATGGAAAGGGATTTATTATTCAGCTGAGTTTTAGGCAAGTTTTTTAAAAAAGTTATTTTATGGTCCAAGTGAAATAAGAGTTTTTACCATAGTGATTTATCTTGTTCCCTTCCTTGACTGAATCTACAACTATAAAGCATGAATAACTAATGTCAGATTTACAGTACCTTAAGGGTCTAAGAATGAGCTGGAGAGGGTCTTTTAACAAGAACATGTAGTGACAGGAAAAGGGATAATGGTGTTAAATTGAAAGAGGATCTCTTTAGGTAAGATATGAGAAGTAAGGTATTTTACTCTGAGGGTGGTAAAACACTGGAAGAGGTTGCCCAGAGCAGTAGTACATGGCCCATCTCTGGAGTCAGGCAAGGTCATCTCTGACTGGGGCTCTGAGCAACCTTTGTTGTCCCTCCTTATTGCAGTTCAAGAAGTCTCTGCTCATTTCAGGGGGCTTGGAGGAGATAATGATTTTGAAGGTCTCTTCCAAATCAAACTATTCTATGATCCCTTCTGCCCTTCCAGAGCATTTTCCTTCCCTTTTCCAGCCTGGCTCTTCTCAAGATTGTCTAATCAAGAAGAGAAAAATCTTAGCTGCTTTTCTTCAAGCTGTGATAAAGCCTCATTTGTGGTACAGTATTGTGTAATCCCTCTCTTTTACGATGTTGGACCAGTGAAAGTGTGATTACTATGGAAATCATTAACAAGCCTCACTGAATAAAGGCCAAGTGATCACAGGCAAGTACAGCTAGGTTTTCTTCAGGAATGAAATTTAATCTTTAGTGTACATGTTGTTCAGTCTACTAAATCTACATACAAATACTCATATTTTTGGCAATAAGAAAGGCTATTTTCATGCTCTCCATTCACTGCAAAGGAAATGTAAATAAAGTTTATGGCAAAATTCTGTTGAACTGCCAAAAATGCAGAGGAGCTTGTTTTAAAAACCTTTCCTAAGTAGTAAAAAAATCCACTGTATGGCTTTTCCATTGGCATAGCCACTTAAATTATTCCACTGTATTCAATCACAATGCATTTCCACAGCAGAATACTAGGCCACTGAATGATTCATTTCCAATCCTAGCTCACCACCCTCTTTTAACACTCCTTTCTGTTTCCTCTGTTGTATAGGAGTGATAGAGAAAAGTTATAGCATGTGTCAGGGTGAGAAAATGCCTGAAGCAGAAGTGAGCATGTCCTGAATAACATGGTGGTGAAGTCAACCAGCAAAACTTACTGAAATCAGTGAAATTATTCCCACTCATTTCCATAGGCACTGGGCAAATCCTTTGACAGCTCTCTAGGCCAGTCTGGCAGGAGATATGCATCAGGAATTTTAACAATGCTATTCAATGGTATCTTCAACTACAATATGTTCTTCCCAAAATAAAATGCTTCAGCTCAAGTTTTCCACCTAACTAAAAGGTGATATCCAAAATACATTTCTGCAGCTCTAAGAACTTGTGAGTGAATCCATTACATATGATCAATGCAATTTTTCAGACATGTTCAGGTTGTTGAGGTCCCAACTTATTTCAGACCATCTTTCTGTTTGCTTAAACTGGAAGTAAATACGGAAATAAAGAGCAGCAGTCTGTTGAATATGGACTTTATTTCAAAGCATATAAGTACTCTGGCATTTGGCATTACCTCAACATGGCTTTGGGCAAGCAGCCGCTCTGCTAACTTAAAGACATTCTGTGAATTTAAGCTGTAATTTTGGAAAGAGCTTGCTGCTTGTCCATTGAGAAAGTTAAATACTGGTTTTTTCCAATGTGCTGTTCATTTACTGGAAAACTCTGCTCTCTCTCATAAAGCCAGAAATGCTCTGTATCCTTATTTCCCAAAAGCTGAATGGTTCATTGAAAAGCAAAACAGGCAACATCTGCAATTCACAGATGGAAGAAAAGGGAACATTGCCTGTAGCACCCAATACAAATATCTGCAATAAATGCCCAACAAAGGACTAAGCTGGAGAATAACATGTGCATTCCAGTGCAATACTTTGACTTTTGGTATTCCACAATCCATGTGAGAAGGACACCATTTTATTGCAGTGCATCTTAGGTTTTCAGAGGACTGATCACAATAAAAAATCTAACAATTAGCCTGGAAAACCAGCCTCAGAGTTGTATTTTTCCAATAATTTAAGATTACGCAAGGTTTGTGTTTAACGATTTGTGTTTGCAAATTACTCCAAGTTGCAGAAAGACTTAGAAATTGTTTCCAGAGGGTTTAAAAGCACGAATTTTTTAATTACTTCCATTATTATAACTAAGCAATGAATGACTTTTACTTCACTCTATTTTTACTCTATTAGATGTTAAAATACAGATGATAAAATACTGTAAAATACACTACCATAATTTTTTCAACTTTCAAGAATTGGTTTAAAAAATAAGCAAGAGGATTTTCATCCTTTTCCAAACAACAGATTTTTTTAGTATTTCATATGACGTCTTTTGAAAACCTTGTACTCCTATTTTTGCCATCATGTAACTGGACTAACTTGGCTTCAAAGAGGTTAAGAAATCCTAATTGCCTTATGGATTCCCATTAGAGTTAGAAGTTCAGAAAATGCTGACCAGCATGAATTCACTTGTCCCCAGTGTACAGAGTCCAGTGCTTTTGAGCCTGTACATTTCAGTTGTTTTGTCAAAGGACATAAACCCCATATTTTTTTCTCTTTGACCATCAAGAAAGATATACTAGCTAAAAATTGTAGCATAAGTTTCTTTTCCTTCTCATCTAACAGGGCCATTTAATTTTTCGGTTTTGACATGGATGAAAACGGAGAATTTGCTGTTGCCGTTGTTTTCTAACACACACATAAACACACTTCTACCACATTGCCAGTGGAGGTTTTCTGACTAAAAACTTTTAGTAAGCATTGCAGGCTTCCTCTGTCTCTGCTGGAGGCAACTCACAAGACATTCATCCTCTCATGTAAAATGGACAGTCCATATTTGTATCCCTTGACTGGTGAGGAAGCTGCCCATAAACTCAGCATGAGAAACACTTCCCTGACAACCAAAGCATCTCATAATTCAAAAATCTTTGCTTTTAAAGAAAAAAAACCCACCTTTTTCTCCTAAACAGAAACAAGATTTCAAAAAACCAAAAATTAGATCATTTGGACTTTGAAAATTATGAAAATTATACAAATATATATATATCTTGTAAAGTGATAATTGAATTCTAATTTTTAAAAAGTATTTTCTGAAAATATGCTCTCTCTTTAAATACTGTGTTTCAAAGGTTTTTTAGAAGAAGAATTGGGGTGTTTTTTTTAAACCAATGCAAGCTCACCAGAAGCATATTTTCTCAAAATGTTGCTTCAAATCTCTACAAAAGAGCAATGAATTGGTTATAAGAAATTTTATTATTATTGTTAGTGAATTCATACAAGCTTTAGCAGTTAATAAGCAGAATGAAAAAATCAATCTTTTTCTAGGGGACTTGCTTATTTCTCCAGGCTATAACATAAGCAGAAATAGAGGAGTAAATTAAATTACAAATATTCTCCTGCTTTGGAATTATGCCCTCTCTTGGTGCTTTGGTTTACAGGAAGCATTTTTGTGAGGGGTGGAGGATCATTTCCAGGATATTTTTACTATATTGCTTTACAAACTTCAGTGCTTCTTCAAGCTTTTCATGCCTAATGATCATTTCACACGTTCTGCAAAAACAAGAATATAAATATTATTCTCAAGCACTTGTGAAAATTAATGGGAATGGTTACTTGGAAATCCATCCTCTTTTTAAATTATTACTTCCAACACCATATTGAGATGGTTTAATTTTGTGTTGTGAGATATATGGCTTCAATATCCTAGGTGAAATGTAATTAAAGTTAAGTATGAAAGTAAATGTTTGCAGTTTTGATGCTTTAAGTACCTTTATAAAAATAAATTTATATGATTCGTTGATTTCTTGCCTCTTTCTTTTTCCTTTGGATCTCAGGGGAACCACCCATATGGGAACTCCACTGAAACTGATATAACTTTATGAAATGCTTAATTCTTCCCCAAAACACCCTTTTGTACTTAAACTAAAGAGCATTAAAAATGACCCATCTTCATCAAATTATCAGCCAGGTTTTCTGCACCCATTCATGTATATGCTTACCATTTCAGATGGTGAAATACATATATTACTTGACATTTTAATCCAAGGCCTTTGACTACTAAGTCTGCAGACGCCTGGGGCTTACAACCTGAAAATGTGGCTCACAGCATAAAAACAGAAGGTTTGACTGAAAATTAGGTGGTAATGCAATTTTTCTTTCATTTTAGGTTTCAATTAAAAGTGTAAATTCTAATGACTCTAAAAATAAATAGAAAAAGTAACACCAAAGGCAAATTAGAGTAACTATTGGGTCAAAAAGCAAATAATACCTCACTCATATTTTAGTCTATGAAATGCCTTTTCTTCAGTAATTGAACAAGAGTGTTACCCTACATTAGTATTGTTATTTGTTCTTTCCATGCTTTTAAAAGTCTGGATCTAATTAGAATAACCAGTTGAAAATTAGCTAATATTTGTGTTGGTGATTTATCAAATTAAATGGTTATTTTATCCGTACTTTATTTTTTAAGCAATTTATTGCTCTGTAAAACTGCTCTTTAAGTGTCATTGAATTACTTAGGGATTTATCAAAGAAGGTTTCTAATTCTGCTGGTGGGAGAATTTAAATTTTGTGCCATTCCTATTTTAACAGGCAAATCCCCAAGAAGGAAAAATATGATCCATCCAGTCCACAGAAAAAGTATTTTTTGACAGTTCATACCTGTCACAAGTGTCCCTAACATTCAATGATTCTGTGAGTTATAACAGAAATTACATTCCCTCTGACAAGCCTTATCAGAGATCCAAGGATGAGCCTTCAGCTTGTGCTTCAAATGAGCATTTCAACATGTTCAAATTAAGCAAACTATAACTTCTGCCATGACGTAGAGAGGAAGGAAGGAAAAAACCATCCCAGTCCCATAGGTGTCTGAAGTACACCTAGAACTTCTTACAAATAATAGTTTTCTTTCTGAGTTGAATCCAGAAGCTTGGCTATTTTACATGGAGTAATCACAAAAATCCTTGTCCTGGCCTCATTTATGACACAGAAGCATAAGACAGCCACATGTACACCCACATTTCTTCAAAGTCCTTCTGAAATCATGCTAAGACATGAAGCACATCAGGAACACACGACAAAACAGAGGTCGTTAATTTAGTCTTGCTTCCATCATCATCCACATTGCATATCTATCCTCCCCCTTCGAAAGCCATTTCTGAATATAAGAAGGACAAGAAGGTCAGCATGGGTCAATAAAGTCCACTTAAAGAAAAGGAAAAACGTTCCAGGGTGAGGATAGTCGAACACTGGAGTAGCTGGCCCACAGATGTTGTGGAGTCTCTGTACACAGAGATAATCAGAACCCAGCTGAAAAAAACCATGAGCAACCTGAGCAGAGGGAGCAGAGGGATTAGACGCGATGATCCCCAAAGGTATCTTCCAGCCTCAAACATTCCATTACGTTGTCGTTCTGTAAGATTCAGATTGTTGCAGATGGCAGTGTTCTGCTGATTAATCCCATCTTTATAGTTATGAACCATCACTGCTGCCTGTTTCAGACAGTCACCAAAGGATTTATCCCATGTGCACCAATAATTTGCAGATACATGGGTAATCTACAAAAACCTGACTTGCTGCAGGGGATGTGATTAGCTGTGTCTAGTTTTGACTCAAGGAACTAGTCTGTAAATTAAATTGCAGATTACTGCTTTCTCTGGGACAAAGCCAAAACTCTTGCACCAAATACATTTTTTCCTGAATCTGGAACTTGCTTTTCTATAATTAAATTATCAAATTGAAAACAAAACCCAGCAGCCTCTGATTTTAAAGAAAATTTTGAACTACACAGATAGAGACTTTACAAATGCATTTGTTTCCCTTACGGCATTGTTCTGTGACATCCATTCATAAGCTGTCATGAAAATTTTTGCATCATTCAGGAATTTCGATATTCTTACAATTATGGGCTGTGTACTGGGAGATATAATTAGAGGTGTATGCTTTGGAAATGGGAGAGAAATAAATTATAAAAACATAAACTTTTACCACGTATTCCACAGAAACTGAAAACAATAATTATGGGTTGTGTGATATGGGCAATACAATATAACAAAGACATCTCAGGCTACTGATTAGAATGTTAAAAATCCCAGTATTACGTGTAATTAAGGTTGGCGTATTTATTTTTCAAACATGCATTTTCATGACATAAACTTTATTAATACCTATGTAGCAAAAATAACGATATGGAAAGAAAAATGTGATTATTAGGAGCTATTATCAAAATTTTAGTCGTGGGCTGCCATGTTTTCAGGAGTAATGAAATGCAGGACATTTTAATTACTCTTTAATAATACACTGAGTTTTCACCCTTGCATTAAATTATATTCAAATTGTCTGAATTGTCTTTGACTTGAGTGATTCTTCTGTCATTATAAGAGGGTTTTTCTTCATCTCCTTGTATGTACAAATCCAAGTAATATATGTAAACCATGGTTTGTTTGGGTTTTTTTATGTTCCAAATAAAAAAGGAATCCACAATGAGGGAAATAGCTAAAAAAACATGTCATTGCAATAGAAAAAAAGAGCAAATATTATCATTCATAATAAAAATACCCCAACTTATTTTATCAACAGGTTTCCAAAGATTGTATTTTCCTGCAAGATTCTGGTTTGTAACTAAGTGCTTGTACCATTTCTCTCTATATTGGTCTATTCTATCAGAACTCAGTAGAAGTATAATTTTGCTCTGCATTCTTTAACTCATGTTCCTGTGGAATGTTTAAAAGAGTTGCAAAACAGCAGCACTTTTCCATGTTTTTTGATGGTGGTTAGTTTACATGAAACTTCATGGGTTTTTTACAAAGCATGTTTTTATCACACTCTCAGGTAACAGCCAGGTCAAATATTGTGAGGTGAACCCCTTGTCACAGTATGGGACCAGGTGGATGACATATTAAATGACAGGCAGATTTTCCATACAACAGGATATTACTGAGGACTGGAGGTCTTCAAACTATTTTCCTTTTCTGTCAACATTTTCAGGTTCTTCAGATTTCAGATTGAATTTCAGATTCAAGTCCTTACCTCATTGAAGCAGCAAGGGGATTGAATAGCTGCATTCCTTTAGCCAACAGACAAATAATACACTTACAACAAACAAGTTCCTGAAGCAGAAGTGTCACTGGAGGGGACTTAATTAACTCAGGATTAAAACAATCCTCTCAATCACCATTAAACATGTTAGGCTTAACATAATGCTCGAGGTAAAAGAGCAGTGGAGCAATATGAGAAGCTGATTCATGAGCAGATGGCTTAGGGCTGGCCCTCCAATTCCAGCACTACCTTCAGACAAAGGAATTTTCTTCTGGCAGAGCAACAGGTCTCATCAGCACACAGACAGCATAGGCAAGCACTGAGAGGAAACAGCTCTGAAACATATGACCTCTCAAAACACTGAACCCATAGGGTCACAGGCAATTGATTTTTTGCTATTTTTTCACAGAGTTGTACCTTTAGAAGTTTCCCACGGAACAGACAGTATAGGAGTGATAAATCATGGCATCGAGCTTAATCCAAACCATTTGTTCTAACTGGACTTGGGAAGTGGCATATAATTTCATCATCCTTACTAACTTCCTTCAGAAACATGAAAAACAAAACTGAGTACAAGGTTTAACTGGTTTTATCACAATGTATCACTGACTGATCAAAAACAGAATTTCTCGAGGATTGTAGAAAATGTCTGGTTTGGCCTTATATTTCAAGTAATTTTATGAACTATGTTTTTCTCAGACATGCAGTTGTTTCAGTTACAGTTTAAATAGAATATAATAGAAGATCAACATCACTTTGGGAGCAAACCTGTGCCAAAATAGCTCAAGAGCGTGCACTCTGAACAGCTAAGAGAGAAATGTAAAATCTTAGAAATGGCTTCAGTACAACAATCCAGCCATAAGCACAAGACAGCAACAATTCCAAAGAAAGGCATATGTTCATGATGGAACAGTGTGGCTGAAGAATTATCCCATTTCCATCAGCCTTTGAGTCAAGTGGTGAGGTAGGCTTGTGTTACTTCTGCTGGAGGTAACTTCTGTACTCCAGCACAGAACAAAATCAAATATCTCTTTGCTCTTCTTCCCATAAACCTACCCCTCAATGCTTATAGGTCTTGCAAGAAAATTATCCTGGGAAATCACAGGGACCAAAAAGCAAAGATATCTGTGGGGAGATAAAAGAACAGTGTCTTGTTGCTTACCTCTCTGTGGACTGGCATATCACCTTGATCTGCCTTCTCTTTTCCAGGGTCCAATGAAAAGCATTTCCAAGTGTTTAACATTGTAAGACAAACAGAGGTGTGACTTTTTTCTATGGACCCAGTATTTGCTTAAACATAGGGTCCTCAAACTCTGAAAAATAAATAGAAATTGAACAGAAGACAGATTAAAACATTCTCTCACGATTTCAGTAACTGATACATTAGAGTAAAAATAAAAGTTAACTATGTAAGAAAAAGTCCATGGCACCAACAAATAACTTGCTACCACACATAACCTCAGTGTCACCTCTAGACAGGTACCTGTGCAGTGTCCTTAACCATGAACACACAAGGACATTAGTGAAGGAAAAAAACCCTCTGCTCCAAAAGGGAAAATGTGTGGCAGAAACATCACCTCCTGAAACTATCATTTCAGTACGTGCAAATATAAAAATGTTACTTCTGGCTACACTCCCAAGGATGGGTTGGGGACTTTTTCTTCTGGAGCCAGTTACTGTGGAGTAACACTGAATTTCGTATATTCAGTTTTTGCTTTGTACATAGACACCTCCATCCCGTGTTCAAGGCTTTAGAAATACTAGACTAATAAAAGGTATTGCCTTTCCTCTCTAAAGCAGAATTCAAATTGATTTATTTAGTAAAATTAAGATGTCTTGCCCAGACTCATTTTTCAGGCTTTCTTGGTAGTCAGTGGAATGATTCATCTCCTCTCATCTGTCTGAAGCAGTTTGGCCTGGAGGAAGAGTATCCTTCTACATTCACCAATAGACAAAACAATTAGTTTAGAGCAGCCTTTTTTTAATAGTTGGAAAAATGAAGGGAAATCAGACAAATCACCTGGAATGTTTCCCTGAATACAGATAGCTGTAGTAGTAGAGGATGTAAACAGATCTTTCTCATTAATTTTTATCAGTCTAATCTGCACTGTCATAAGTGATGAATAGTAAAGGTAACTGCCTATAACTTCTAGTTATTCCTGAGAAAAGACTGACAAGATTAGCTAAGCCATGAACCTACAAATGTATCGGCCTGAGTATAACTTTGTAATAAATTTCAAACCAATAGAAAAGCTTGTGGCAAAGTCTCTCTGGTTTCCATTCACTACTAATGAAATACTGTCTTGATTTTGAAAACATTGGCTATGCTAATAAATACGTGTAGTGCTGGAAAACTCACAGCCTAATCTGATTCCCATTAAAAATTCTCTCTTAAGAAACAAATCATCAGCTTTTCTGTGTCCTGGTTGGATTGCTTAAACTGGTGAAGTGATCCTCATTCATCACTGGTTTTAAAATTTTTTTATTTAAAAAAGCCTCAAAGTACACCTACAAAATAAATTAGAAGACATGTACCATTGAAGCCAAGCTCTGTTTTCCTTGAAAATATGTGCATATGCTAAAAACCATAATTAATCACATATGTCAGGGTATACCTAAATAATGCATATTTTCCACATTGCATAGTTTCAATGAAGGGCTTTTTACATGAAATATAAAGCATGAGGACTTGGACCAAGCTCAATCTTTACATGACTATGAGATCACCACTGGGTGATCTCCATGGGAAGGGGGATATTCATATTTTTCTAGTCATCATTTTCTAGAGCTAGATCATGGCTCTAGTTACATGGGGACAAGTGAGGAACAATTCACCAAAGAAAGAAAATACCTTTGTTTTTGTCAGGTTAAGAAGGAATGTTTTCAGTTTGATTGCTTAGTTTCATTCTGTATCACAAAACAATCAAAACACTTGAAATACATGGATTACACATGTAGAGCACAACTCAAAACCAGGCAGGATCTCAGTGATTAGACCAGTCACCAGATATTTGGGAAGACTAACTCAAAGTTATGGCATCTCTAAATAATTCCTCTAATCCAAGGAATATTCATGATTTAAGTAATACAGAGTAACTCCAAAAGGAAAGTGCCCTCCTTTACAGTATGCAGTTTGTTATTTAAACCTGAGGAGATATTTAACATAAGAATATTGACTTTACCACTAGCATGCTTTGTTTCTCCTTCTTGTCTCTATATTGTAGCTGTTTCCTCTTTCTGTCATGGAAACACACCCACTGATAACTCAAACCTTATAGTATAAATTAAATTAATCAGATAATGAACTTTGCTCTAGATGATAAGTGTAAGAATAAGAATAAGAATAAGAATAAGAATAAGAATAAGAATAAGAATAAGAATAAGAATAAGAATAATATCATCATCTTCATTGTCGCCATCCACCCAACATTGGTGACAACCTTGCCCATTCAGCAGCTGAGTTCAGGTTCAAGTAAACAGGGAGAGGTTGCACTACAACCCACTCTGGGACTAAAGTCAGCTTCTCTGGGCCCCTACTATTGCCATTCACATAGAGTGTGGATCTGACACAGAAGCAGCCAAAGTGAGGATGTCTCCTTACTGAAATTTAGAAAATTCTGCAATATTTTGTATATTGCAATATGCAATATACAATAAAATATTGTTCCTGCCAGCGTGCTTTGGAGCTGGGCCAGCAGCCAGGAGAGTTTCAACAAGTACAGAAGGCATGGACTCCAAGATTAGGTTTCCCTCCTGAGGGTAGGACTAAACGGTTTCCTAGGATTTCCAAACACACCAAAGCAGTGTTCAACCTCCTGAAGGAAGTAGAAAAGGACCCCTTCTCACAATACATTTGGAGACAGTAAATCCATTCTCAATACTTTTTATGCTTGAATTTCAGGGACATTGAAAATGGGACAGGAAAGCATGTAACTCCCATGTAGCTTATTCAAGCAGTGGAAAGTTGCTTTTTCCTCACAAATTTACACCTCTATAAAGCACAGTCCAAGTGTATCCCCAGAAATGTCTAGAACTGTGGCAAGGTGTTTATGAAACTAGGAACTTTCCCAAGTGAACCACTGCATTTGTGTTGTTAGATAACCCAACTGGAGAGGTGTAAATATTATCCTTGACATAAACTGCAATCAGCATTGCTTATACAAGAGACCAACTTACGAGTCAGATGTTGCTTTCCTAGTAAAAACTGTCTTTCTGAAAACACAGTTAATGTATCATTTCAGGTTTGGAAAACGACATTGGTCAAGCCCAGTCTGAGGGGTATATTTGTCCCAACAGACTCATAATCTGATAAGCCTCATCTTTTTTTTTTTTTTTTTCTTTTTTTTTTTTCCTGAGAGCAGTAACGCTGAAGATATAAAACCATTCCTTTTCAAAATAAGCTAAAACATGAATATATTTCCTTCAAACTGTTTTTGTTTGAGGGTCTATATTGCAACTCTATTTTTCATTATCAAAAGTTTGTACCTCATTTCTAGATGAGGGCATTTGTGTCAGATATATTTTTTTCTTTCATGATTTAATTCCTTATAAAATCCCAACTTGCAGATGTGAATGGGAAATCAGTAGGAGAGCGTGTGTCTCTTCACATTGGAATAAAGTCATGGTTTCTTTTTCCTAACATCTTTCTTTTGAATTGTCACTCAGACTAGGAGCTCACAGTTTCAAACTCATCTTATGACCACTTGGAAAATACAGAGGGATAAAAAATTTTTATTATACTGTGAATCTTTCCTCTTTCTCTTCAAAGAAGAGTTACAAGAAGTCCAAAACAATCCTGAGTTTCCTATAGAGATGACTCCATATGCTGACCATATGGTGACTTGTAGATGTGGCAGAAATGAAGCATTTAGTCGAGTCTAACAGGCACATACAAATGGACAAAAGGGTCTCATCTTGCCAAGCTGGCTATTACTGACAGCCTAGCACACTCTGTGTTTCCAATCCTCTGAAGGGACATAAATGCTAATTTAGAGAGAGGTGCTGCAAGTAAAGTCATGTCTTCCCTGTGTCTCTTAAAGATCAACCAATGTACAGAAAGACACATGACACTCAGCAAAAAGGGTAGAATAAGCAGTTCAGTATCTAATTTTGCAGTCTGTGCATAGAAATATAATAAAAAAGTGGTATTTAAGTTTTTCTGTAGTATGATATTTGAAAGTCGTCTAGAGAGCCCAGTGCTGTCAGGCTGGACATGTCTTTTATTCACTTTATTCATAGTGATGAAGTCCACCTTCTTTTAGTCTTTGATGTAGTGAGAATGAAGACATAAAAGGGCATGAATCTTATGCCATTTCCTTGAAACTGACATGTATTTTGGAAAGCTCCCTGTGCTACAGCATTAGATAAAGAAGAACAAAGATCCGGTAAAAGGAGCAGGTGAAACTTTTTATTTAAATATTTATCAAATAGAGAAATATCTATCTGAAACATCTCACCTTATTCATCCATTCACGTCTCTTGGTATCTTTGCCTGGCTTACAGATTTTGAAGCCTGGCCGGAAAAGCTGTGGATGTCCCATCCCTGGAACAGTCTAAGTTTCAATGGAGATTTAAGCAACCTGATCTAATGAAAGCTGTCCCTGCCGAAGCTAGAGGGCTTGGACTAAGAAATCTCTAAAATTTCCTGTCAAACTACTGAAACTTTTGATGATTCTATATTTCTATTGTTTGTTATTGTCTACCTAGTGCTTAATTCAGCCTTGAGAGAAATCTTAGCTAGTGTGAGAAGAAGCAATTCTCTCCATATTGTCCTTTTCAATTTCATTGCTAGAGCTACAAAGATTTATCTGGTTACCATTTATCTGGTGAGACTTCCTGTCGCTGCCACTACACAGTTTGGCTGAAAGGGCAAATGAACTATGAATTTAAAACGTATATCTAGACCTAACCTGGTTTTCTCACTCTGAAACACACAGGTTTTAACATATATTCATTCATGGGAAATGAGTCAAAGTATATGTTCAAGCAGTAGAACTTCCTAAGGAATACAGGCAGAAAATAGGAAAGAATGTATAAAGTCAGAGATCTATCCTTGTGTTTGTATCTAACGAGGGACTCTGATGAAAGTGAATGAGAAAAATATTTTAATTTTCTCTTCACCATAAAATATGGAATGAAGACGCTTTCTTTTGTTGTAACATGTTGTTCAATAACGATGTATTTCCTTCATTTAGATGCTTTTAAAAGTTTTTTGGCCTTCCCATGCAATATAAGATACCTGGATGGATTTAACACCTCAAAAATACTATAGCTTTTCAACGGCCTGTGAATACCTCTTAGCAAGCTTTCCTTGTTTGTCCTGTAATCTGCTGCTTCATTAAATCCTTTTTCTAGTTTTAACAGACTTAGAACTTCAGTGCCAATCCAATTACTAGATTATAATAACTAACTAAGGATTTTTAATTTAATATTAATTTCACTTAACTCTATTTTGAAGTAACTATAACTAGCTAATAATTTAGGATCACTCCCTAAGCAACTGAGATAAATTTTCTGGAATGACTCATGTCACACTGAAGCAAGTGTGCATAACGCTTGTTTTTCTTTTCATATGTAAAGAAAAACATCCTGGATCTAAGTTTTTTTTTCTACTGATTAATGTAAGAGCATAAATATTTACCTTAGCCTGGAATTTAACATTTAGAGTAGATTTTAGAGTACACCGAATAAGGTTATCTCGACATTGAATAGAGATAGAAAAAATGTTTTTCCTTAATTGCACAGTAAAAACCCTGCAACTGAAATACCTTGTATTGGCTGCTCCCTGGAGCAAGTAAGAAGTCTAGTTGAAGAGTTAGTCTGTTTAACTTAACAGAACTTATGTATGTACTATCAAGAAAATTTTGTAGTATGATTTTTCTGTCATTTCCTTTAGAATTGAGTAACTGCAATTTGGCATATGTGGAAATACAATGTCTTAAATGCAAAAAGAATCCTCAATAGATAAAAACATCCACCACTGGGTTGAAGCTTAGGTCCACTTTCCCTTCAGCCATAGTAAGCGAGGAAATGAGACAGAGACATCGACTGCTGCCCGTAAAGTGTGGATGGGGTTTGCCTTACGTAGAGATTCACTGCACAGAGCACCAGCCAGCCAAACCCCACAGCTGGAAGAAAAATGTGCACTTGATTTACAGTGTAGTTAACGTCTGCAAGCACAGCACCTGCCTCCTTTCTACTACTATTCTCCCCAGTATTAAGGAAAGCCATTAAGTTATTAAGATTTTGAAGGATTAAAAAATAAGAGACTAATAGTTTATTTCCATGGATGAAGCAAATGAAACCTCATATTCATGGTGTCTCCCAGAAGGCAAACCATTTGGCATAATTAAGCATGGAGCAATATTATTTCCCTGTAGTATTGTCCTGACTTTATATATTCAAAAAGCACAATCTCCTCCAATAGAATGATATTGACCCCTTCTGAAGAATTTTTCAGGTTAACGTGTTAGAAAATAAATTTTCTGAGAAGCACCACATCAGAAAAGAGAATAGGGCCAGACTGGGAAATATGCCTTGCCAAGAATAACAAAACTGCTATGATTACGTATTGACTGAAATTTATTAAATGAGTAATAAAATGAAAATTGTCCTTATTAGATAGAACAAACTAGAAAGCTTCCTCCCAGCTATAGATGTTTAAATGATCAGAGTGGCACCACTTCAGTATTCCATTCTTAAATGCAGACCTCAGTACACCATCAAACCTCTGTTTGAAAAGAAAAAATTAAAAGTAGATGCAAATGAAAGAGATACAGCTGACAACAAGAACCTTTTACATAGAAAGCATAAGATACTCACACTGAGGAAGAAAAGATAATCTGAACCTTGAAGGACCACAGAGATGTATTTTAAGACTGATATTTTAAGGGTTTTTTCAGATATCAGAGTATGACACTAGGACCCAAAAAGGTGTAAAACCAATTAACCAGAGTTCTTTCTGATAAGCAATTGGAGTTGTACTTCAGTGGACACAATTATGTGACCCACAGCCATAAGATGAACATTAGAATTTTGGACTTGGAGCTTTGTCTTTTCGTACTTGAGCATTCAGTAACATTTCTTGATACCTCCTCACAGAGCTGTAAGCAGTCTCTCACCTGACTCACTTAAGATGAAGTGACCAAGCCCTCACAACTGCTTTTTTTCATCAAAGAAGCCTCTAGAGCAATTTCATCTATCAGTAAATAATTTAGGAAGTTTTATGCATGAGTGTTTTATTATTTTTTACTTCATGGAAAATTTCCAGAACATCTTTCAATGGAGGTAATGTTTAAATTGTTCTCTGCTTATTTTCTCCCAAACCTTAGAAATGCTGCCAACTTCCCCACAGGGGACTTGCAAGTTTCAATAAAAGTACCTAATTTAGACGTGGCTGGATCAACTTTATTTTTTCAGGCTTAAAAAATTACCAGACAATTGTTATTTGTTTGTGTTGTACACAACAATAACAAACTTTAAGCCTCTTCCAGTTCCTCTAGCAGATTACACAAAAGACTGTTTGTCTGTAGGTTTCTGTGCTTCATAGATTGTAAGCTTATGGTGACCCTGCAAACTTCCAGGGAATATCTCTATCACATAACTTTTTTAAAAGTTTCATTGTTATAGAGGGATTAGAAAGATCAGCTGTTTTAAAGCAGTTTATACATCTACAGTAACTGTTACACTTAGGTCAACAAAGTCTTTTCTTATTTTTGCTTCTCTAGAAACACAGTGAGTGCAGAGGAATTCCAAGAAATTCAAAAAAGCAACTGTGAAAACAAGCAAAATACCTTAAGCCTATATGTTTACAGACTAACTAAATTTACAGGAGAAGAGAAAAAGAAAAGGAAAACAAAGAAGGAAAAGGAAAAATGGTTAAAAGGTGAAAAAAAAAAAACCACAAAAGAAAGACTTAAATGGAAACAGATTGATTACTAACAATAGGAAAATTTATATCTACTTGTAGAGTTAAATTTAGAGAAGTGGTACTTGCACCAATATGGAAACAAATGCCTAATAAGTAGTAATGAACAGAGGAAAGGACAATTGCACCACAAGGTAAGCAATCAGTAAATGTCACAGTGTGTCACAGCATATCTATGAGCTAGCTAAAACAAGCTATTTGAGTAGTATAAATAGTTTTATTCTTTTTGCCACTGCAGGCAATTTGCATTAATTTGGCATAGAACAGAAAGGCAGATTCTTTCACTGCCATCTTCCAGAAAAACTCAAACTCAAAACAAAAACCCTGTAACAAAACTTTTATGTTTCCTGTTGAGCCTAAAGGTTCAATTTAAGAATTTCTTTTTCATTGTACCTAAAGTAAATAATGAGTGATTGTTAATAAAACCTTTACTGTAACGTTAAGGTCTGAATCCTATACCTTAACCACAGCAGCTATCGTAAGGAAGCAGAAGAGAAGCTATGAGGATATATATAGTATAAATGCTTACAAGAGGGCAAATTAAAAAAAAAGATAAATCCTTGACACCCACTAGTCATTCTAGTTTACTCTTCAGCATATGAAACTTCTCACTGCTTCATTCTCATGCAAAGTATTGTTACATGTAGAAATATAAATGTTTTTATTTCCAGACATGGCTACAACCAGCAGCCAGTGAAGAGATTGCTACAGATTAGCCTCTCAAAATTATGTGAAAAGTAAATTACAACCCAACCATGAGTCTGCAAACCTTCCTGCTGTGCACACTTCCCCTTCACATTACTGATGTTTATCTTTTTCCAGTCCACATGATCCTTATTTTTTGCTCAAGCTCTTAATGCCTCCATTAAATTATTAAGTAATTTTTTAAGAATGTTGAAATACATTTTTATTTCATTTTCAAAAGTCTCATTTGAAATCAATTTTCAATGATTGATGAGGGTATGATTAGAACTGTCTTAGCTAGAAAATGCCAGACTTCTATTCCTTAGAGATTTTAATACTCTGTATTTGAGTCTGCCCTGAATGACATCAGTATAATAATTTGAACTGAGAAACAGTATTCTAAGAAATTCCATGTTTCCAAATTTCCATCTGTATTCAAGTCAACTTAGATATGAGACATATGTCTAATTGACACAGCTTGCTAGGACACCTGGAATTTAACTAAACAATAAACTTACTGCATGTCTTAATTAAGAAGCAATTTTTCAGTTAAGTACAGTGTAATGCACCTTTTTTGCACTTGCAAAATGATCTAGGGCCATCTGTCATTTTTGTAGTGTATCATGTAAATGTTTGACTCTGTATTAAAAAGAACAATTAAAAAAATTAGCACTTTGAAGAGACTGCAAGTCTACTTTCACTTCCCTCGGTGAAAAACCCTTATTTATATTCTTTTGGGCTATGCTGAGGACAATTCAGTTAGAGGACATAGTTTACTGCCTTTCCAAGGTTACAGTTCCTGAATTCATGATCAGAAGTGTGAATTCCGACAATTCTGTCAGGTACTCAGTGGGCAAGGGGAAAATATGTTTGATTGATGGCACATGCAGTCAAGATCAAAGCCTATACCAGTAACCTTCTCACTCTAAACTGATCCCAAAATATACTTAGCTAGCAATGAGTCTACTGCTCCTTACAAGCCTCATATCTCTTCTCATTAGATGTATTATTTCTACTGAAAATTATTTACAGACCAGAGCAGCTAAGTCTCTGTGCGTGCTAAGTGACTGTCATACATACAAAAGTTGTAATTCACAGCAATTTAAAGAAAATTGAGAGAGCCTAGGTGGCTTTTCATGTTGGATATGGAATCTCCTCCCTTCACAGATAGAACATCAGAATGTGCCACAAAACAACAGCTTTTCAAATGCATTGCACCAGCATTCATAAAAAAAGCTATGAAGAAACTAGAGATGGAATAATCTTATTTCATCAGCCTTATATAAGGAGGCATACATAAAATATGCAGATCTCCACCATCCCCTCCATCCAAGCGTGCACTTATATATCACCCTCACAATGATTACAAAGACACCACTGGTACCCCACAGAAAAGAACACACCCCAGGTTCATGCACTAAATACAGTTCAAAAGCTTGAAAAGGAATATAATTTCCACTTGTGGAAGGCATTTTTGTCTATTTTATGTGGAAATTTCCCAAAGATGTTTAAATCTGTTGGGTCATATTTCTGTTCTTCTCATGATAAGCTGAGGACAGTAGGGATTCCAGCTCCAGCCTAATAAGTGTTTGGCAGCTCACAAAGGTGTGTCACATTCCACTTGGCCAAAAGGACCACAAGGGCCACAAGGATGCAGGGGAGAAAACAGATAAGACAATTCCTCTGGGGTTCCAAAGAAGTCTTCTCTCCTCAAACATAAATAAATCAAATAAACATGTGGCTTTGGCGTCTGTGCGATGCTTTCCTGAAGTCTAAATTGCAGGTCCAGCTGATGACTCTATGTTGAAATGAGTCACCACTGTTCACTCCAACACCATCCAAAGCACTTGGAATATGACTAGAAGCAAGGACCAGTACTTTTGGATGATGTTACTTATGACAAGAATTTGGGAACAGTCTGCATCCAGATAGAATTTGAATCAAACAGTACATTATTTATTTTTACTGCTGCCTGACACTGTCTGTTTCTCAAAAATCAACTTTATTAGAATCAGGCTCGGTCAGAAAAATTCTGCAGAACAAAACTACCTCATAGCATAAAAATGTTTGTATTAGCATCAATTTTCTTTGGCTGTTAATAAGACCTGCAAAATATCTTTAGATACAAGAGAGAAAGGAGATTATATCTACTTATTCTTTACTACTACTAAAAACTTTTCACTCTAGACATTTTGACTGAAAGGTGATTTAGTCAGAGACATTGGTCACAGTCGTTAACAAAAACACTACTCAACAAAATTGATATGGAATTGTGTGTGGTTGTGACAAGCTAATCATATATTCAAAACATGGTTCTGTAGGAGACATTTGTGAAAGTTCTCTTTCCATTAACCCAATTCATGTGTTATGGTTTTCAAATTCATTAGTTCTCATGTAAAGACCCCAGAGGACAGATTGCACTAGATAATGACTAGTAATAACATGCAATAAAATTCACAACTGACTCACAATGAGCCTGCTATCCACCAGCACCTCCAGATCCCTGTCTGTGGGGCTGCTCTCCAGCCATTCGTCTTCCAATTTATAATTTTGCCTGGCATCACTACATCCCAGGTGCAGAATCCAACAATTTTTCTTGTTAAATTTCATCCCACTAACGACTACCCAATGCTCCCAACTATCTTGATCCCTCTGCAAAGTATTTTGTCTCTCTAGAGAGTCAAGAGCACCTCCCATTTTGGTATCACCAGCAAACTTGTTAATAGTGCATTCAAATCCTGCATCCAGACTGTTGCTTTAAAATATTGAACAAAACTGACCCTAGAATTGACCCCTGAAAAAATGCTGCTGGTGATCCATTACCAGACAGACCTATTCACTACATCCCTCTGAGCCCTGCCTGCCCTTCACCCAGCACAGCTTGAATACACCATAAAACTAGAGAGGTTTTTTCCAAGGGCATGTACTGACAGGACCAGAAAGGAATGGCTTTAACCTGATGGAAGGTAGGTTTGCATTGGATATTAGAAGAAAATTTTTTTGCTGTGAGAGTGGTGAGGCACTGGAACTGCTTGCCCAGAGAATTTGTGGGTGCCTCATCCCTGGAAGTATTCAAGGCCAAGTTGGATGGGGGTGCTGAGCAACTTTGTAAGTAGAAGATGTCTCTGCTCAGGGCAGGGTGTTTGGAACTAGATGATCTTTAATGTCCCTTCCAACCCAAGCCATTCTACGATTCTGTGTTACACCTTTAGCTGCTTGTATCTGAAAACAATATATTTCATGGTAAGTGTGTTACATAACTTAATACATAGAATATTTTATCTGGAACATGGTGGAATTTATGTAAAAGAACCCCCTGCTATTGGATATTGACGCCTTTTCAGATTATTTTTTTAATGCTTTAAGCTTTTGGGTTGTACGGATATCGAAAACATGTGCCAGCATTCCTCCTGGGTTATTATTTCACTTTATTTATCCTGTTTTTTAAAGTCTTTTTTGGCACCCCTTTTAGCTTATGCTTAGAATATTTTGTGAATAAAATTTTATATTGAAGGGCTGGCTCATTATAGTGCTTTGCCTGTGCAATCAAGTAGCTTGGGATGACAGCAACAAGATAATTCATACCAGCTTTCACCTGGAAATATGATTAAATTCATCAATAGCTTCATTCATTTTGCTAGGATTAGTTGCATTCTTGACATCAAGCACATTGCTGGATTAAGTTCAAACAGTTCAGGAAGTTTTTGCTGGGTATTCTATAGCCATATAATTCAACTAGTGAAAGGAAAACTTGGAGAACAGACACTGCTGGAACATGAGACAGGGAGACAGAAAACAAAAGAATCAGACTGCATTGAATTATCAAATCGGTTCCCCAGAAAGGGAAAGAAAGGGTTTCTAGGAAAGCTAATCAGTTCTGAGAGTCTGTAAATTAGAAAATGGTCAAAATACCAGAAACAAAGAAATCTTCAGATTTTATGCCCTTTTCTTTTTGCAGCAACATGATGAAGTTGCAATATAATGGAGAGGCAGCAAATATATATGCATGGTAAAAGAGACTTCTGCATGTGGTGGGGGAATGAGGAGGGAAGGAGAGACACTGTAGGGTCCTTTCTGGATCTCAACAAGAAAGGCCCAACAACAAATGGCTTGATAAAATAGCAGTTTTCACAAGATGAGTAACAATAGTACTACAGATAGTGAAAAATCTTCCATCCCTCCACATGCCAGGTACTCATTTGTGCAGCATCAGACGGACTCCAGAGAGGTTTTTTCAACTGCATGCTACACAGATTCCCTCCACTGAGAGGTCCTTCTTCCCTCCCATGCCACTGTGCTCTTGTTGCATAACAAGCAGAATCAGGTGTCTTCCCCTGACAGATCAGACTGCTTCCCCCATCACGGCACACCCGCAGCTTCACATGCAGTGGCTGCCCCGGCTCTGAGTGCAATGCCCAAACCAGCAAGCAGAAAAAGCCTGTTCAAGATCACTAGCTCCTCAAATACAAACTCATCACTGAGGCTGCCAATATAAACAATTGAATCAGAAGTGCTGGTATGAAACTACGATAAATATTTATATTCACTGCAATGCCAGGAACAACTTCCTTGAAAGGAGATTTGAGGTACTGAAATACCCCAAAAGTGGTAAAGAGTCCATACAAGCTTGTTTGCACATGAAAATTCTGCAGAACACACTTATATTTACAAGAAGGCATACTAGAATAAAGAGTTAAAGGTCTTCTCCTTCATGTTTTCCATAAATTTTGCAAAGCCTTTTATCAGCACTGACTGCGATCTGAACATCTTTTAAATAAACAAGGAGCTATGATGCTGTCAGCCTACATAAGAGGTGAAAAAGGATTGAAGACCTCACTTAATCATGTGAAGAAGGGTTACTGAAGTTTTTCAAAACAAGCTGGCCATTGTCACTGTAAGCTCACTGTGGTGTATGCATAACCTGCAGCTACCTTGATCACGGATTTTTATGCAAATTGTAGATAAATTGGTAATCAATTCTTCAAAATTCAGAAATGTGATGGCACAGTGTTTTATACTTAAGACTGAGCATTCTAGTTCCCAAAATAACTTTCCAAAATGTGAATTTGCCTCTGGTTCACATGCAAACACTTGCAATTAATCTTTTGATGCACGTTGTGGTAAAGACATAAGCTCAACCAATTTAACATTTAGGAAGAGGGGAGAGGGCAGCCACGAGGCAAAATACTTGGGACCATAGAACAGGAGCCCTTTTCGTTAGCTGGCCTTCATTTGGATCCAGTGAATAGGTCTGCAGTTAAAATCTTTGCACAGTTTACCTTTTTGTCTTACTGGCTTTGAGGGTCTAACATTAAAGGTTTGCCTCTCTAGTAGGACTCAGGCAGCTTTTAGAAAGATGGCTCCACAGTGTCTTACACAGTCAGGAGAGAAAAATTACATCCCTAACATGGCCCCAAGGCTGAAAATGTCATACGTGGTGAAAATGAAAGAGAGCTGAGAAACCATTTTGCTGTTATGTGAGATGGAAGTACTAAAAAGCTCTTTAGGAAGAAAAATTAGTTTCTGTATTCCAAAAGAAAAGGAAAGCTGCCACTGCTAGATTTAGGAGTGATGACACTTCAAAGCAAGCATCATAATGAGTGGCAGCACCCAAGAAAATTACATAGAATATCTCCCAAAGCTTACCATTGGGAAAACAATCCATGGTAGAAAACAGATTTCCAGTCTGCTTCATCTAAACAAAAGCAAGGCACATAAAAGCAAATGGCGAAGTTAAAATATGTTAGTTTTTTTCATGGTCCCGACATATATTTGTGTTCCCGTGTTATGAATGGAAAAGCATCCAAAGTAAAAGTGGTCTTGCTGTCCCAAACTGTTCACTTGCAGCTAATTCTCTCTCTGGACACAGTGAGGGTTTTTTGTTGATTTTAAAATGCACACAATTTGGAGGAAAGAAAAACAGGAAGGAAAAGAAATCCTCATAATGACATGTGGTTGCAAAGTTTTGAATTTATTTCATCTGTCATAAATATCTACAAGATGACCTCTATGAATCTATGGGTGCCTCTTATAAACTACATGAAGAAAGAAATGCAAACTTTGCTATAAATGTATAAATGTCTCAAAATCTTACCTGCCTATTCATCACATTGAAAATGCTAAGAAAATAACTTCTTCAACCTGTTTTCTTAGGTAAAAAAAAAAAAAAAAAAAAAAAAAAAAAAGATTACATAATCCCTTTCTATCTCTATGAACCTCACAAATTTTGGAATACATTGGTCCAGTTCAACCAAATTTGACAGAGATAAAGACTTCAAAGGAACAGAATTTATACATAGACAGTCTGGTATACCTTAAGAAGGTATCTTAGTGAAGTAAAGACTGTAATATTAACTCACCATTTAATGGACAACAAAGAGTCTAAGGGAAGGGAGATAATACAAATGCTTTAACTGCAGAAATGCAGAAAAAGTTTTGCTGGACACAACAAAAAATAAAAAGGACAAACACATCATAAAAAATTCTCTAAGTAAAAGGATTTAAATAGGTTCATTGTTAATTGGGTCACAGTTGAGACTTAACGTAAATCCACAACCTACATCTGAAAGCATCCCACCAGCTAAACATCAAAGCTCTTGTACTGCATCTGTGAACTCAATTCTGTTTAGCAAGGGCACCAAAATTGAGACACCAAGCCTTTGCAAGCGTTGCCAGCTGAAAGCTCTGCTTTAGTGAGTGTAAGCAGAAATCTACTTATGATTTCTGGTCTCACTGAATATCCTGCAGACCAACCATGTCAAACTTGTCCTGTCTCCAAAGCCAGTACTGCTGCCATAGATAATACACATAATGGCAAGGTGCAGGAGCCAAAAGCTCCCTTCACAGGACAGTCCATCACCACAGGTCATCTGCTTCGTCTGCTCCTTCAGCAGTGCAGGTCCTGTCTCACCAGCCACGTCTTACACACCTGTCAAGAAATCTTTGTAGCACCCTTCCATCTGTGTGCAATATAGTGTGGTACATGGGCAGACTCCTGGAAAACTACTTTAAAATGTTATATGTGATGTGAAATAGTATAAAATACCTTTATGGTTAATAAACATTATATAAATGTAAGATATTCTGGGGCAAAATAAACCATCGATGTATTTTTAAAATGTCCTTATCATTACCTTGTTCAACCTGGACTTGGTGTTACTGTCTATTCCATCCTACTCTTTCCTCATTCTTATTTTCATATTACACAGTCTCAGGAAAAAGTTACTTAATATTAGGTTATTTTATGAGTCACAATAAGTATCAAAACCAGACAGAACATATTTTCTTTTTTTTGTTGAAATTAAATAGGAAAAAAATTAATATGTTGGATTATGATAAAACTTCTTTAACACATGTTCTCTTTTCTTACTTCCTTCCCTTTGCTTACATACACTCAAAATTTAATTGAGGCAAATTTGCTATTTTTAAGTTGTTGTGTTTATTATTATTCTTGTGCCTAAAATTTACTCCTTTAGTAAGTAAACTGATTTTTTCATATTCATGAAAGACTCTACTGCAGTTAGTGTCATTTATAAGACAGTCTGATTAGAATCAAGAGAAAGAATTCACCTTTATCACATGCCTCCTTCAGAAAAACAATGAATAAAATTGCAAAAGATATGGGAATATTCTCTACATTTGTTTTGCAATGTTTTACAATGTCTAAGTTAAACACGAGAGTAAAATCAACTATAAACCTAGAATAATACATTTTAAAAACACAAGACATTTTTCACTCTTCCACAGCATGAGGAAAGCCATACAGTGTTCTCAAGACTTGTCTGATGAAACCAATAGCATCACTCAAGATAGCCTGAAAATATTTAGAGGTGATTAGCAATTATCTTTCTCAGAGCTCCCACTGCGTTCACATTTTTGGTAAACATGCATGAAACAAAGTCTGTTAAATTATCATTTAATCAAAACTCTCACTAGTAAAAATTCACTGAGTGTGTCAAAGTGCCATTTAGAGTCTGTAAAGTAAATGTCACACGAATGAAGATGTTGTGTTATTAACCAAATTCCATACATTTAGGATTAGTGCAGGTCCTAGATCACGCTGTGCGCAAAAGTTACTCACATTTATAAAAATGGGAACATCTACTACTAGACAGCAGTTCAGGAGTCATTCTGCGTCCAGATGAGACAGCCTTTTCTAAGTAGAATTTCCAAGACAAACTTATGATAAGTTTAAGCTGTCTGACTGCAATTCCCTACTGCCTTTCTGGATCTGACCCAAAACCCATTTAATTCAGCTGGAGCCTGTCCACTGACTCCGGCAGGCTCAAGTTCAACTCCCCTATAGTCTACATAGCAATAAGATATTACTCAAATTTGATACAGCTGAAAATACTTTCAACTTTCCCACCATTTTTAAAGACATATATTAATATGGGGTAATAAAACATCCTTACTCCAGGAAATACTGAATTTTGGTTCTGCTAAGATCAGTGGACGTGAAGGGACAGAGAACCCAACGCAAATCTTAGTGGACAAACATATAGGAACTATCCAGCACCTTATTTACCATTGGCTTTCCTGGGAAATAAACATTTAACCTTTAATTTTTTGCTGTATATAATATATATAAAACATAATAAGATATATATTTTAATATATTTTCTTTATTACTTTGCTCAGATAGACCTTGACATCATATTCAACTCCTGTTGACTTCAGTGGGTGACTGAGATGTCAACAGCAGACAGGATCAGGCTGCCTGTGTCACCTGTGTGTAGACAGAGCTAAAAGCAGATATATAACATCCATCACTGATATAGTTCCCTCATTTTTTCCATCATAAACAAATATGTCCACTTTTAAAAGTACTGTTGCACATCTGCTCTGGATGCTATATATGTCCTTCAATGTTTTCAGAGAACAGTCTTTTAGAAATATTCTGAAGTGTTTCTAAGAATGAAAGCCAGGCTTAATGATTTAATTGACTCTATTCAAGCAATAGTTCCACTATAGAGAAGGGGAAAATTGCTTGTGGTATCTGCTTCTAATCCTCTTGCAAACTCTTTTGTTGCTCTTGCATCTTAGTCTCCTTTCAGAATTTTTACTTGCTATCTTAATTTCACAGATACTCTCAACAAGTGGTGGGTTGCAATTTTGCTTAGATGAGCATTTTCTGATTCTGTGGGAAAGATATCAGATACTGCAGCTATTGGACCCAATGGGAGTATATCACTGTGTACCCATCATGGTGAAATGAACAGGCTTTTCCTTCCTTTTGGAGATGTCTCAAAGGAAAGGAGTGCAGCTGCGTGTTTCTGACTCTACAACAGTGGGAACTTTATAAAATACATGGTTACTATCTGCTTCCAGGCATAAGGAGTATTTCATGTTGTAGCTGAGCAGCCTTCACTATCATACAGAATTTTCCCTGGAGCATGCATCCAGCACAAAATGGTTCCTCAGCTTTTGACCATACTGTAAAGGGAGAAAATGTCAGACATACTTGACACCATCCTCCTGATCATTATGTTGTGTCTGGGAGGGATCTGAGTGAAGACACAGGGACAAAGCAAATTTAAGCACCTGAGAATGTCTGTGGACTTCAGAACTGAAAAGAAAAGTTAATTTCACCCCAAAAAGATAGGCTAGTTAGTTCTTGTTGCTCTAACTCGAAGGCATCCTGTGAGAAGCAGAAGAAATACAGTTAGTGAAACTATTTGTCTATTCCCATGGACACCTTCCAGTCCTTAGGCAGCTGCAGCATGCCGCAAAGCTTCCCAGGCCCTATAGGGTGGACAAAATAACTGTTTCTTTTGTTTTCATAATGATTTGCTGTCAGCAGCCAATTTTCTACCTTTTCCATGCCTACTGCTATCTTTAAGAAAAAGGGTTTCATGTTGTGCTTTTTTAATGTTTTGTTCTCAGTTAGGAAGATAGTGAAACAAAAAGGAATAGTCATTAGGTGTGGGAATTTTTTATTAGGTGAGGCTTTTTTCTTTTGGCAGAAAAATAGTCCTCTCTAAAAGCATGTACACTTCTCTGAAAAATATTTTATTTTTACTGAGAAATCTTTGGCTTTAAATTTGTTTTTTTGTATTTCAATAATATTCACATTAATAGTGCAAATTTTAGAGACTTCTATCTCCCCTTAGTGGATGGATCTTTCCTTGCTTTGAGAAGCAACACAGAGGGGTTTTGGTGTTCCCATGTGAACATTGCTTAATTGCAAAGAGGTTTGTTTTCCTGTTTGGCCCTTCTGGAAAGGAACTTCTATTATCAGCCATCCTACATGAACAGTGATATAAGCAAATTCTGAGGAAGTTCTGGTTCAACTCATCCTGTCTAAATGGGATAAGAAAAATGACATTGACACTTCTCAGCCAAAACACATGAATACAGAAGGCAGTGTACTCCATTCTGTTTGAGTATGAGAAAAAGATGGAAATATGGCAGGCATATGTAAAGAAGTTAAAAAAATTAAGATTCATTCCAAAAATCTTTAAAGTAGAGACACAAAACAAATCCATGTATATAAATTTCATAGTCCTGTATTGCAGGTAGACGCTGATTTTCAAATATCAGAGTTGAGAACTGGTATTTTCTAAAGACTGTTTTGTTAAAACTCAATGCACCAAGTTTCTCTCATTTTAAAGAATTATAATCTACAAATTCAGACACAAAATTAAACCCATTTCCTAACTTCACATCCTTGAGTTTTATTTGGATACCTATAAAAGACATAATCTCCAGTGTATCCTGGGATCTTGGTGAAATTGGCAGACCTCACTCTTAACTGTTTGTTGAATTATCCTGGCTGCCCACGTTGTACTCAGAGCACTGAGTCACACACTATCATGGGTCCTGGAGAAAAAAGCAACAAGACAACTTGAATCCGTGACCACAGGAGTCCACGCAGCCCCTCAGAGAGGGGACATTCTCCTTTATCCCAGCATTTTACCTCAGTAGGACAGAATTCACAGAGCAGATACCAGATTTACAGCTTTTGCTTCTGTTTTTCTACACAACTTAATACTTCTTTCTCCCTGATTCTGATTTTTACTGAACAGTTAAGTATACGATATTTTCACAGAATCTCCAAAACTTTCACTACATCTTTAAAAACACTTTGTATGTATAAAACATGCAATTACTGAGTTACCCCTGCAGCATTTGAATTTCAATCTCTGTTGAGCAAGATCTCATGTTGAATGAATAAGCAATGATTCCCTGTTCTTGTCTCACTTATCATCCTCCCATATCTCCTTGTATCAGTGACTGGTGCAGGACAGCTGCTGTGATTCATGTCTTGCCACGATTCACATACACAACAGCCCTGAGCCAGTAGGATTTAGAACACATCAGAGACTGAAAATGTAGACTTCTTTGCTTCTCATCACCCTGAAACACATGGTAAAAACACTGGAAAAAAATAAATAAGGGGAATTTCAAGCCAAAGAGAACCACATCTCTCTAAATTTCTAAGTAACATTTCTGTTTACCCTCACATCAGTGCTGGCAGCACTCAGGAAGCTGCTTTGCATCCACAGCAGCTCATTGCCACTGGCAGTTATCACTAGAGAGTCACTTCACAGATTTTCTGGGCCATTTTTGTAGATTATACTGCTTTAGCTCCAAGGTTAAAGAAGAAAATCTCTGCTCTTTGTCCTAGGAAATATTTACTCATTTTATTTGCTCATGCCTCCTTTTCCCACTTCCATTACTCACGTAGATCTAGTTGCAGGTTGGGGGTGGGGGGAAGCTGAAAAATACAGCACAAAGAAATGAGGCACCTCACAGGGCTTTCAGCAATAATCCCTCTTCTAAAAGATGCTGACACCTACTACAATGATCTGATCTCTTCCAACACTCAGTCACCTCAACAGTCCAAAGTAAACCTCACCTCTTCACTTTGTACTCTGCTAACCTCTGTGTTAGGATGTGAAGCAGAATAAAGTCACAAGTTAAATATATTAATAATAATATATATATTATTAAGGCCTTTATTTAGTGCCTTAGCTTAGTAAAATATATTTTATTCTCAATAAAGCAGCATTCATGGTGTTTGAACAACAGCTGCAAAATATACAGGCAGCTAAAATCGTATATATGTAACCTCTACTCCCACTAGCAAAAGAGGGAGTTGAGAGGACAAGGGATCTTTCAGTATGAAATTTAAGTTGAGATCCAGTTTCATATAAGCATTTAATATCTAAGATGGAGACAGCTCAAAGGACACTCAAATACAATATAGCTACTGAACACCACCAGAAAAAAAAGTCAATGAACACAGCTTGGACCCAAGCATTAGAAGTTTTATTTCCTGAGTATTCTTAAAAGGGATAAAAAATTGTTTATTTGCTCTCTTTGTCTATGTGTATAGAAACAATCTGTCTTCAGAACAATCTTCATTTTGTAGTGTGGGATTTTGTATGAAAAACCAATAAAAATGTCAGTCTTGCTTTAAAGTTTTTCATGCATAAAGTATTGTGAACATTTATTTAATTTCCTTGTCTTCATTGTTTCAAAATAAATAAATATGAATATTTAAATTCTCCAAAATAGATGTCACTCATTGGAAACTAAGCAGAAAACTAAATGATTGAAAAGAGAAAACCAAGAATTAACACAAGACCCCTTCAAAGTTTGCAAATAGTCCTTAGCGTTCTTTTAAAATAAATTAATAGAATTTCTCCAACTCCACCCATGAGAATCAGGGCCTTCTGGAGCACTGAATATACTCAAAAGTGGAACAAGCTGCCAGGCTTGTCAAGAAGGAAATGGGTTTTTTTAAAGAAAATTATTAAACATAATTACTGAGTTTATAGGTCTAGTGAGAATTCCTGAAAGGAAGAGTTCTTTTGGTGTTTCGATCACATAGAAGTTACCTGCAGAAATTACAAGTCTCTGGAGTGAGTATTAAGATGAAATTAATAAAGATAAGTTGTTTCAGTTCTCAGTTTGAAAATGCTGCTTTTTTCATGTTAAAAACGAAATAATGGAAGAAATTGCAGTGATTTTTTATAACTGGCAGCACATTCCTCCAGTTTTCATGCACTTTTTGTTTATGTTTTCATTCGTTCTGAAATTCATCGCTCTTGCACAGAGTCAGCACAAGACCAGGGACATTCAGTGCTATGATGACATAAATGCTTGGGATCCAGTTGTCTGCAATATATGACACAGACCTTCAAGCAAGCACATCTTGTCTAGATCAGAATTCCAAGGTATATTACATCACAGCTAAGTGCTAGAAATAGAACTCCTAAAGCTCTTATGAGAAGGGAGTCTCATTAAGTCTGTAATGGCTGCTTCTGTGTTGATTGACTCTGACTTTTTGAACTCCTGAAGTAGACAAATGTAAATTATGGCGTTATTTTTTTTCTTCCTATTGTCATTGTTGAAATAATACACTGGGTGCAAAAATCTTGCCCTTGATTTTACAAACATGCTGCCAAAGAATGCTAAAAGCAGCTCAACTTCTGATCTAGGAAAAGCATACCATATGAATCTGGAAGCCAGAAGGTCTATTGAATAATTTCTGCTAGATATGATTTTTCACTGCATTTTTTTCTTCTTGTGCTGTCCCATGAGAAGCTGGAACATACGTAGATGTTTGGTCCTCTATGGCAGAGGATTCAGGATTCAACTTTTGTTAATGAAATGGGCTAAGTGGACAACAGGAATAAAATTAGCTAGTAACCAAAAGTACATGGCTCATCCACATGCCTGTGACTCAGACAGCTCTCTACCCCACATGAATATTACTTATGTTTGTCAAGCTGATTAGTTTTAAGCACAGAGAAGCCTAACAGAAGCCTACCTATGATGGCCAGAATATTTAGTCTCTTGAAGTTCTGTATCATTTTAAAAGTGTTGTCATGTACTCACCAAAAGTTTCTGACATTGCCAAGTTTTGTTTAAATATCTTTGGGCCCAGTCATGAGCTACTGAGAGCTGTTTCCTATTTGTACTGGTGGGCAGGATACCAATTCATCTTTTCTCACTTGCTGTACCTTCTAGACTACACTAACAAATTTACATGCTTCCCCTTAGCTCTTCAGCTAAAGGCAGAAGAAGCTCTATGGGAACAAAAGGAGAGAAAGAACATTAGGGTAATTTTCTATAACTAGAATGGAAGCAGACAGCTTGACAAAATATTTTCATCAGCACAGTGTGCGAGGTCTCAGCTCTCATTGTTTATATAACAAAACAAAAACGCCTAAGAAGTCATTGAGGCCATAGGAGTTTTCCCCTGGCTTTGAGTCTGGCAGCTTGAGATCACAAGTTTTGCTGCTGATACAAAGTAGTCTGTTCTCTCTTTTTCACTTCACTTAAATCTGTTAATTACTGTCTTAAACATAGCCCACCAGAGTCACCAGATCCACTAAGTCCCCAGGCTCCTCTTGGCTTCCTCTGAATTACTCCATAGTCAACCCCATGCCTTTAAACCTGTCAGCACTTTTTCATTTATTTTAGGGTTGCAAGGACCCCATCCCTCATTATAAATGTTCTGATACCTGCTGTTGCTTCTTTTACTCCATAGTTTCCGCACAACTATAAAACTACATTTAGTTCAGCCTTCACAGCATTCAATTTCCCGCTTCACACAAATGTCAAAAGACATGGAACTGAACTTGCCAGTGATTTACAAGCATGAATTCGAGGTTTTCTTTAGTTGCAACCCTGGTCTGGCTGAGCATTAGGATTGCATCTGTGTGTATATCCAGTGCATCTGAGCCAGTAACTGCTTGGGTGGTCCAGAAACTCCCCAGCTAGTTATCTGCCTAGAAGAGATCTGTTGTCTCAGACAACAGATCAACCTAAAAATAAGTGACTGATTGAACTTTGCATCACCTTCAGAAATGTTTGACTGATTGATACAAGTGTTGTCCAGGTGGAAATGTTGGGCAAATTATCCTATAGGTCCTGCAGTGTTACTTCACGTTTTATGCTTTAATGTACTGATAATCGTCTTGGTTGTAATCTCACAAAGATTCCCAGGCAATTCCTGCTATATAATTGATCAAACAATGCATAGATAATTAAGCAGTCAAAGAAGCATGACTGTTTCTTGGATTGTTAGGATACTTAGATGTTTTTATGTAGTTTAGATAATCTACAGGAAGCAATTATGTATTACCTGGACTGGTAATGTAGGACTGTGACCAGCTGGGTTATGACAAATGAACAGAAAAGTGATTTGTGAAACTCACCTCATCAAGCTGAAGACATTATTGCAAGGATGCTTGCAACTGAGACTCCTTTTGACACCAAACAATGATGAATAATTTTGTCCAAGAGATCTAATTCCCTGTGCAAGCATTATTTTTGATAGGAGCTTTTCTGTACCAGCATCAAAGTCTTCAGGTGTCTGCAGCGCACAGAAACTGGTCTGGTTTTGTCACTTTTGTTGGAAAATATTCTGGTCCTATGCTTAGTAAGTGAAATTTCCTGGTTTAGGATTAAAAAAAATAATTTTTGGTTTTTCAGTTTCAGCATAGCAACCCATCATAGAACATTTGGCTTCTTAATCACATAAGGGCATTGTTTTAAACGGACAGAGAACAAGTCCTGTGGCAAAAACTGATTTGCCCAATCTTTTGAGTTCAGTTCCACTTGCCAGTACTCCCTTATCGGTTTCCATTAAAAATTGATGCTATTTTCATCACTCCTTTTTTTTTTTTTAATTTTTTTTTTAATTTTTTTATTTTTTTTTTTCAGCAGGAATATTTAAAAATTACTTCAGCTGGTTTCCTAAAGTCTATGAGGAATCAAGTAATCCATTGCTGCCATCTGTTTGCTTAAACAATATTACACGGATTGAAGACCAGACTGTAGTCTCCTGCATGTCTTCCTGATTCATTCAATAGCCCCTATGGGAAATATATAACCATGGCATTAATAATGCTCAACAAACAATGCCCCAAAATTAAACATTTCAGTAGAATCATGAAATAAATTCACAGTGAAACAGAACAACAGTCAGGAAGCAGAATCTGGGAAAAGATAAGAAATGGTCATAGATCCTGGTGAATAATCTCAGAGCACAAGGCATCTCTGGAAACTACTGCACATTACAGGATACTGTTACACATCCTTCAGTGCTATGTAGAAAAATGGAAATGCAATATCTGGAAAATTGCATGCACCCTGTTCTGGTCTCTGGCCTGCCTTTGCAAATTTGTTCTCCATAGTTTGCACGATCTTACTTCCATGATCAATGTATGGCTTTTTTATGACCTTTAAGATTTATAGCACAGTAGAACATATTCCTAGGAAATTTCTTTAAAAGTGTACTAAGAAGAATTATGTGAGCAGGACAAGCCAACAAGTAATATACCTGACTTTTCTTTAGATTTTGGAAAGTTGGCAGTGTTCAGCACCCCAATTCAGTTCCAGTTACAGAAAAGGTCTCTATGGTATATTTTACTCTAAAAATAAGTGTTATTATTGAAGTGAAAGTTTTCTTAAAAGTGCTATAAAATAAATTGAAAGGCCTCATAATCAATCCAAAGAAAGAAATCTGCTTCTTATCTTTCTGTTATTTCTACACACACCACAGAGCAAAGGATGCTTCAACCAAGCAAGAGCCCAGAGAGAAAAAATAATGCAATTTACTTTATAAGCAGTAAAGGTAATGGAAACAGACTTTAAGTGATGGAGACTTTTTATTTTGTTTCTGGAAGTAAAGAGAAGTTACAGACCTCCAGAACTGTGACATGGAAAACTGATGTCTGTAGTAACCTTTGGAGAGCTTTGATTTTAAAAAAGCATTTCTATACTTGATGAGTTCACCACAAGATAGGTCTAATCCAATCCCGATGTAATTCAGTTGAAGTTCATGAATTCATTTGTACCTTTCTCTCCTCTGTTCCTTTCGCACTTTGTCCACATTTATTTTTTTTCACATCTCCCTCTCTTCACCCAGCCTCTGTAGGTACAGCTCTACACACACTGTGCTGCAAGAACCATGCTTGCCACCCTCTCCCAAGTGTGATTCTCCTTCCCCTTTCAGATCCAGTTCTGCCTCTTAGTGTGACTTATTTCTAGATCAGAATTTTATAACTTTGTCTTTGAGTGATTGTTAAACTGTTAAACATGCTGACAGGTCCAAGCAAGATGAATGTTTTGGGAAGGCAAGACATTTCATGTATGAGATAAACATGTCCAGCTTTAACAAGCAGCCAAAAAGTAGTTCTGCTACCAGCTGTGGTCATTTTCATGCTTATGTTTAGCAGTCTTATCATTAAGGCTGGAACTGTACAAAAGGAGGCCGGTGTTCAAAGCAGCCTGTGTCTGAATAGTTTGTGTTTATGTCTCTTCAAGTAGCTGGAAAAACACAAAACAAACCTGTAGGTTCTCTGAATGAGTGACAGGATAGAATGAATGAGATTTAAATATTTCTGTAACTAAATGATCATGAGCTCCTGCTAACTCAGACTAGAGTGAAGTAGTTTTCCAGTGATACGAGCTTATAAAAACTACAAATTTTGATCTACTGTAAAACTCTTATTGTGCTTGTCCTCTTGTCTTCTGCCTGCTACAGCAGACATGTCAAACTCCTTTGGTGTTTCCTCGTGTTGTAATGACTTTTGCCCTCTGATTGATGGATCCACCCACCACTACCCTTTCTTGCCACATTGCTGAATGTGGGCACACTGTGCCAAATTTCCCTCAACTAATGATGTTCCACACTTGCTTCCAACTGTGAATGGGGAGGGATGACAACTCGAAGAGACTAAAAATCTTGTTGAGCATATGACATTAAGAATAAAGGCCCAGGTATTACCAAATGGGTTTGTGATTTCAATGGCAGAAGCTTAAAGGCCTCACTAGCTCACAGAGAAGGAACTGATAATAATTTCAAACATTTACTACTTAATTAAATAGCAACATGTAACTGAGTTGCTAAACAAAAAGAGAAATAAAGTAAAAGAAACATAATAGCATATGATAAATACAGTACCTTTTTTTTTCTTTATTCAAACCCCATGGAATGGAAACTAACAACATAAAAAGTAAGAAATATAATTAATGAAAATTAACAAAAAATTCTCAGCAGATATCAATTATTTTGTGGGAAAAACTGTTTATAAAGGAAAAAGTAATTTTGCAGGAATCAAAAATAATAAGTTGAAAAGATTGGCAAATATTTTGTACTTTAAAAAAGGACTTCCTAAAGACTGCAAATTGGCACCTTTGAAAGTGGATGTAGATGATTTAGGAAATCAAACACTATTAAATTAGACCATCAGAGTATGTTTGTGTGTTAAGTAAATGAAATATTTACTTAACCTTTAAGAGACTCACATAATCCTCTCTATTTGACTTGAGGTGCTTGGCAAATAATATCAAACCAAACAAATCAAAAAGTCCTCCTGTTTAACCAGGGTTTTTTTATGACATATCTATTTATCAACTTTTCAAGAGCTCATCTTACTATACAAGACACCAGTAATCTCTAACAAGCTCTACAGTAAATTTTGCCTATCAAAGATATATATAATTTATAGCCTGAAAGTGCTCTGAGTAAGATTTGGTGCTATAACACAGATACTATCTCCAAGACAGTGAATTTGAAACATTTGTGTAATCTCAGTGTGGTACATAGAAATTCATCCTCATTCAGATAACCTGTCCCAAGATAAGAAGAAAAGGGGAAATAGTGAAAGTTCTAACAGGATGGGTGGCTGGTGCCACAAAATATTGGTGTGTATAATTTAATAACGTGGACTTGGTCAAAAAGAAAAGGCAAGAAAAGGGATTAATCAATAGAGGATACAAAAGGTAATAATACCCTATGCAGTAAAAAAGCTGAAAGAGTCAGTATGCTACTCAGTAGGAATATCAGGTAACACTGAGACTGGTCAAGTGTTTCGTGCCTTCCATCTGTCAGTCCTCACCAAGTCATTGTGTAGGGATCTGTCAGGCAGCAGACACCTTTAGCAGCACTGGTAGACAGGCAACTAAACCAGGGAGAAGAAATGTCAGGGCATATTTAAGAAAGTTGGAAGCTGGCTGGGCCCAAGATAGTTCATAAAAACAGACTTTAAAAAAGGGGTCACAAAAACACCAAGTTGCTAGCATTTATCTTTGAACCCAAATAGGATAACAAATAATTTCTCTTAGAAGTGAGAAATGAAGGAATAAAGGACTAACAGGCCAGCTGCTTTAACACAAAATTTCAGAAAAATGGCAAAAGAGAACAAGGAATTATATAGCCACCAAGATCAACTTGTCAAGAATAAGTTAAATTTTTCTTACAGATATTTAACAAACTTTGTGGGTAGCTAATATGCAAAAGGTGACAAACTGTCTTAGCTGACATCCCCAAAAGTGGGTAAGGGAAGAATATGTCTGATCCAAACTTTGGTAGTACTAATATTTTCATTAATGATGCTGGGATACACTGTATTTTTGTGGATTATCATAGAATGGTTAGGGTTGGAAGGGACATTAAAGATCACCCAATTTCATACCCCCTGGCATGGGCTGGGGCACTTTTACTAAACCAGGTCGCTCAGAACCCCATCCAACCTGGCCTTGAACACTGCCAGGGATGAGGCATCCACAACATCTTTGGGCAACCTGTGCCAGTGCCTTGCTACCCTCAGAGTTAAAAATATCTTCCTAATGTCTAATCCAAATCTATCCTCTTTCAGTCTGAACCCATTCCCCCTTGTCCTGTCAGTACATGCCTTTGTAAAAAGTCTCTCTCTGTATTTCCTGTAGACTCCCTTCAGGTTATGGAAAGCTGCAATTAGGTCACACCAAAGCCTTCATACACATTGGAATCACATCTTCATATATTCAAATGCATTGAGAGACAGAATTCAAAATTATCTTGTCAAGCGAAGTATGTGTTGTGTAAAAGCTAATATTTAACTCCAAATAACCAAAAGCAAAGTTCTGCAATGGATAGGATAATCAGCTGGAAATTATAGACAACTCCTCATGAATCTGTGAACAGGCAAATGCTTCACGTTTTTAAAATATGAAGTCTTTCCACATGAGTCAGTGATGTTTAGGTCTTAAATGGTGTACATTTCCTTTACTGGAGCACAAAATCTCTTAAAAGAACTGACACAAAGCATCAGCAATCTAGAAAATATAGCTTTTGAGATAAGATCTGAAAAAGCAGTGAGGATAAATTCAATTTAAAAAAAAATCAGAAGACAGAGAAAAACGAGGCTTAAAATAAAGAAATATATCTAAAAATACAAAAGGTCAGGAAAAATGAAGAGAAGTAATTTGGAATTAACATTAGTAGAAGTGATCTAGCAATTAGAGAATGAATGAATGAATGAATGAATGAATGAATATGAATGAATGAATGAATGAGAATGAATGAATGAACTAGTGCAGATTATTTAAGTGTCTGGGCATTTCCCAGACATCTGACAGAAATAACAGAAGGGCTAATCAGGCCCCCTGGATATGTGTGGCACAGTGGGGAACAAATGAGAGAACAATTTAAATCCCCTTCCAGTTCTTACTTTCTATAAGTAACTGAATCTATTGCTCAAAACCTTAAAAACCAGTCTTCAAAGGGTGAGGTGTAGAATAGTCTCAATTAGGTGCTCTTTCCTTGAAGGGAACAACTTCAGCAGAATAATCCAAAATCTGGAGACTGGAAATATCACTCTGGTAACATCACAGTACTTATCATCACTGTTTGACAACTCAACTATTCTGATGCTACCTGCAAAGTGAAAAGGGGATGAAATGTGGAAACAATAATTCTAGGCTCTGAAATTTTGCTGCTCCCCTTTTCTCTAAAGGCAGAAGCTATTATTGCAGGAAAGCTGAGCTGTACCAATAGCTGTTCACAGAATATAAGAAATAAGCATACTTTTCCCCAAATCATGTAAGCCAAATTCACTGGCTGCTTTATATCATTCTGATCATTAAAAGTAGCTGAATTTTATTACTCGTTCACTATCCAGATTAATGAAGTCTGCCCACTTTAAATATTTTTATTTACAGAAGGAGTCTAGAGCAAATAACTGACCTGCAGTCCTTCAATGTGGTGAGCACCTGTTGAATGTTTTTGATTCCAGCTTCAGGTTGGCAAAGCGACACTTCACATTTTTAAGTTCTAGAGAGTTCAAAGGAAACAAGTTTGCTGTTGTTGGCATTTATTACTCTTCTGCATGTCATAAAATTCTTCTATCATGTTTTGCATCACTTTTGATCAGCCACAGACAAAGCACCAAGGGTTTGTGAATAGGAAAGCAACAAACACGTTATTGGCTTCTCCACAGACTACATCTGTTATCCAATTCCCGAAGAGAATTAAAACCCAAGGAAGGAGAAGAAAAAACACGAAAAAAGTGGACTGTGAGGAAAGTAGTGGATGAAACTATGAGCCTGGTTGCCTGCATTACAAACTTAATACTCTGGAGTACCAGCTGTTAAATTTTTGTTTGGAGTATAAACAGTATATTTGTTAGTAATAACTGTCATTCTGGTCAAGACATCATTTTGTTGATACAACTAACAGAGCTCAAGACTATGTCAAGAATTACTGCAATTAATATAATTTCAAGAAGAAATAAATATGTGCTTCTGTCTATTATTTTTCTTTATGTTTTGCAATATTTTGCACTAATAAAATGATTCCTCTGTTTGTCCTTCTGCCTAGGAATTGTGAGAGTTTCTAAGCACTGGTTAGAGTTTTTAAGCATAGGCAGATGATCATGGCTTCACTGAAGACCAAATAATCACTAAGTATGTTTTTTGGTAATTGTGCATAAAACATTTTTTCCTCACATGCCTTTGAATTTCAATTTTTTGCAACACCAAGATTTCTATATAGGTGTAGACTATTTCGCACATCCAAATGAAAGTAAATCAAATAAAATTAAATAATTTGGTAGATGAACAGCTCTGACTTGATCAAACATGAATGTTGGAAAATATCTTCTGTGTCTTCTGTATCTTCTGTGAAGTCTATAAACGTAGCTCAAAGAAAACTGAATGTTATTCTGGGGATATTTTCATCTCTCTATCACACTCTAAGTATTTGTAGAAGTCACCTGTTTGTTCTAAACAACTTCAGAGATAGAATAAAAAATATATTGTCAAATCTAGGTTTTGGGAGGGCATCCCAGCTCCTTCAGTAACAGCCTTTTTCTGTCAGTTGTTTGTGTGTGGCTCTAGGAGGACATAAGCAAATGAAGCTATGACAGCGTGAACCCTCCACATTTCTAGCGGTATAATAGATAACAATTTTCCCACCAAAACTTTTGCCAGAACTAATTTTCAGGCAGGGGGAAGAAAAGGAAGGAAAAAAATTACTATGAACTTGAAAAATTTCTTATTTCTTACAAAATTTCACAATCTCCTTTTTCTCACATAGTAGTCTATTCATTCATTTCAGGTTTTCACACTTGATCTTTAGTATTGGAAAATCAAGACTGGCTCTTCACTAGGAAGTGAAAATTGTAGATGCAAATGGTGTGAATATCTTTCACAGATGCTTCAGTTTGAAAAATGTTATATTTGTTTTCTTCCCTGTATGAAAGAGAGGAGACTGGAACAGTATAGTGCAGAGATATTTTAAAGTTACATAGAAACAAATCACATACAATTTTAAATTATGCAAAAGGGATGTATGTACTTGTGAAGATAATGACCCAATTCAAAACAAAGCAGTTAGAACTGTGATTTGTGCTAATTGTGTGCACAATGATTTTTCTTCTCTGTATTTTTAACCCAAATCTAAAAGAGACATGCTACTTACAGACCTATGGTTATTGTGCAAATATAATTTGCATGTTTTCATCAGGAATCCAGAATACAGGAATAGCAAGAATACAGAAACTTTACTGTGTGTTGTATAAATGACCCAGCCCAAGGCTTGTACAGGGCATTGGGAATGAATCTGAGCGGTTTTGGAAAGTCATTCATTAAACTGACTTTAAAAATCACTACCATGCTCTCCCTTGATGAACGTATCTTCTCTCACAAATTCTAAAGAAAATTATTTTTAAAATCTCTTTAGAGTAATACCTGGTAAGAAAGATAAATTCAGAATCTGATTGGTCATGAATGAGACTTCTTGGGAAGAAGCTTGATCATACCAGTTCATTGGTAAGGAATTTAGCAGAATTTTATTGTTCTTCAGTTTAACAATAACTTGTTTTCTGTTTTAGATTTTGTGAACATCATTATCATTTTTTGGAATATTTTTATAGGAATATATCTTTCAAAATATGTGTCTACCTAACCTGAAACTTGGGCTATGAAAACAGTCTTGATTGTGAAGTCTCAAAAATATTTCTAATTCTTCCAAAGCTACAGGAATAAAATGTAAAATGCATTAGTCCAATATTTTCTTTTGCCAAAATTAAAAAGATGCTGAGTCTCAATGGTGCAATTTCTGTTTAAATTTATAAGTCATGCTTTCCACAATCCTGTGTATGGCAATGAAGTTTTTTTTTCCCTGATATTCACTGTTTTAAGAAATAAAATTCCTCATCAACAGACCAGAGACACTACTTTAATTGTGGTCTCACCTCCTTTTCAATGTCAGAATAACTTTATTTAATCTGGTGATATTTTTTTCCTCATATGTTTTGAATCTGACTGGGATGTGCACGAGATTCTGTGACCTCAAATGGAGGAAGGAAACATCCTTGCTGGTTTGAACAGCAGACCAAGCTGTTCAAGCTGTCTGGCACTTTCAGACCAGCTATCAGACACTGTTCAGGCAGAATCAATTAAAATCAGAACAAAAGGAGAGAAGAACTTAATGATGATCACTCATACCTTGCTTCTTTCCTGCTTTATGCAAGAAGATTAAATGAGCTTGACCTGTTTTGCTTAGAGAAATGAGAAAAGGTTCTTCTGCAGACTCACTGGGATGCAAACATCAAAATGGACAGGGAGTGCTGGAGCTACTGGGTAACGTTAACACACCATCACGTGGGGATGAACGGGACACCTATTTTAGCTGGAGATTAGGAACTTGTGATTTTCATCTAAATACTCCATATTCCTTTCATGGAAGAACTGAGTGAAAGGTTTTCTCATGAACAGGAGCAGCAACATCTTTCTAGCATAAGGGACAAGAAATCCAACTAGTTTCAATATAAAACTGAATACACATATGAAGGGATATTTTTTCCTCTCTCTACAGTTACAGGAGTGACTAGATTTGACCAGCTTTCTCAATCCTTTCCAGTCTGATTTTCTACTTTATTTGTACGGTAGTAAAAATAAAGTTGTCAAAGAAAATCAGCGGCGTAATCAGGCACACATCTTCTTTGGGAAAAATCAACGCCATTCATCTCACTTTGATGTTAATTACTCAAAATCTTGCATTACAGAGAATCAAATTTTTATTTGTTCAGCTCCTTCTTTTCATCCCTTACTGAAGTAGTTTCTACTTCAGTAGACGCCTTTAAGTTTTAAGAGTGATGATCTACATGGACATAACTACTTGGCTATGACATTATATGTGTTTTCAGGTTTCAGCAAACAAGAGGTTAAAGCTAACAATTTATATAACTTTGGAGGGACAGAATTGGCTTACTTTTAATTGGAGAAATTTGAAAAGAAGTCTTTGTTTAAATGCTCTCTCTGAACTACAGCTTAAATGAATATAAATCAAAACTCACAATTGATACGAGAGTTTAATTAGAAATGAGAGTTGACACTGTAAGTAATATAACTAGGTCCATCTAAGCACAATTTAAAGTTTCCTGTTGAGTATATAAACTTTGTGTAATGTTTGTGGCCATGAAAAAAGAAAAGTATGTAAAGTAAATGATACACTGTTCATCTTTCCCTTGGCAAAGTCTTCATGTTTTCATCAAAAAGTATGTTTTAAGACGTAGTAAAATGCCAGAGCCACAATACGTGTGATAAAATGACTAGAAGGAGATATTAATCTGTATTATCAATTTAATTTACTGAACTCACATATCAGCATCATTTTATTGTTCTTAAAAGAAAAACAAGTGTAAATCAAATAAGAGAAACAGTTGCTTTTATATGTCAACATGTTTACTTTCTGTGCTACACAAAATACTGGATATCTCTTTGGCATGATTTGCCAAAGGGAAGACGCCATTGTTTGTCAGTAGAAGATAGGAATTAATTTTAGAATTTAAAAGAAAAGACTGCTCAGCTTTGGGCTAATGGAAAACTGGACTTCTATATATGCATAAAAAAGTTTTTGTGGTGGGTTTTTAAATGGAATAAAAGTGAAATTAAACACACTACAGTATCCTATTTAACATTTTGTAACACATGGACACTGTTCAAGAGACAGAAAAACTACTGGTGTATTTTCCAAGTCCTGACTCATATAAATTTGGACATAGTCAGATTTATTTCGGGCAGGAATAAAATGCTTTACACAAGGGGAAAAAGAGAAAGACCAGAATTTGAAGAACAGGGAGATTTAGGGAGATTATCTCTTTTAAGAAAAATAACCACCAATCTCCATGGATGTGTATATGTGTATGTTTCTGCTTAGCTTAGCAAGATTCCACTTTCATTATTACTAGAATTATACAGAAATGTGCCTATATGACTTGAAAATAAAACAACTTGTATTCTATTGTTAGGTCTTGGATGAGAAAAAAGACCACATACATACTTCTGCCCACTTATTTTTGCCCTTTTCAGATGCAAAGTTTTTGACTGATCCTTTTTCTTCCTCAGAAGATGAAGAAAAAGCATTCTCATGGATAGAAGATAATAGTATGGTTTCATTTGCTGCATGACTCTATCAATTTTTAACCTGTGGCAAAAAGTACTGCAGATAGATAACTCCCTGGATTGGGTTAGTTTTGTTGAAGAAAAATCCATTACACCAAAGGATGATGATGATGATAATAATAATAATAATAATATTAATAATAATAATAATAATAATAATAAAGAAAAGAAGAAGAAACAGAAGAGGAAAAAATATTTCATGAAAAGAACTTGATGAAAGGGAAATATTGCCCATGCTGTCCCAGAACAATGAAGAGCACAACAAAGAAACCATTTAAAAGATCAACAACTTTTCAACAGCATCCTTATGGTCTAATGTGACAGCAAACAAACATAGTAACTTGGCTACTCTTTTAAGGTTTGGAGCTAATTTGTCAGGACTAGCTCAGGGAATGTTGTATCATTTCCAGTTGTTTTCAATCCTGTCCCTCACTGTCATCAAAAGCTCTCAAGCAGAGAATTAAACACTCTCCAATGATTTTCTCTTCTCCATGGTAATGTTTTACTCGTTTTCTCAAGAAAAACAGGATCACTCCACAACTAATAAGCAGTTTATCCTGCTTTTTCTCCAAAGAGATCTTGTTAAGTGTTAGCACAGAAACGAACCACTTAGCTTAGGTGATTCAGTGTTTCAGGCAGAAGTAAGAGTGCTTTTTCTTCCCTCTGCAACAATCTACCTGTGTGACTTGCAGGGCCAGAGCCAAAAGACATTTCTTGACGCTTTGTCATGAAATGATAACAATGCACACCAAACCAGAATGAAATTCCTGAAGTGCAGTTTAGGCAGAGTCTAGGCACATCAGTTCAGGAAGCCAGTCCAAAAGTCCCTGCCCAACTGGCAGAAACATGAGACTCTTCTGGCCCTGCTGCCTGAAGTTCCATCATGTCCAGAAGCAAGGTCAGCTGGAGTAACCAATGAAATTTACTTGCACTTAAGTTTTCTAGTAGCAGTTGACTTTTATATAAATCAAACATATAAGTTCACACATGCCATTTCTGTATGCTTCTCAGAAGCTGTTGTTTGCTTTGTGGCTAACCAGCACTGAACTTTTCTCAGACCCCAGTTTTGCACAGTACTTGAGAAGGAACTATATAATTTGGTTTGGCTTTTTCTTCCCCATTGGGCATGCTGACTTCTATATTCTATCTGTTGGCCAAGAATCTTCAGAAATCTAGAAATCACAAGAATCACAGAATAACCCAAGTTGGAAGGGACCCATAGGAATCCTTAAGTTGCGTTCCCTGCTACTCACAGGACTACCTAGAACTTAACCAGGTGACTAAATGCATAATCCAGATACACCCTGAACTCTGACAGGATTGGTACCTTGGCCACTTTCCTGGGGAGGCTGTTTCAGTGACTGACCACCTTCTCAGTGAAGAACCCTTTCCTTATATTTAATCTGAACTTCCCCCAACACAGTTTCATTCCATTTTCTTGTGTCCTCTTCCAAATTACCAGAGAGAGGAGACCAGCATCTCACCACATAGTTTCTTATAGTTCTGAAAAGAAGATAGAACTGTAGATTGACTTTATAGGTTTATTTCTCACTGTGGTAATTAGCTGTGGAACAAATACTCCCCATCTTACAAAGGTGGCTAGAGAACCTGAATGATGGCTTCAAGCAACAACATAATGTCCCCAAATATAACAGGGAATATGTAACTAGAGGAGAATACAAAATAGATCTAAATATTAAGGCTGAATCTGAGACCGAAAATAGGATGTGCGCTTACTATGAAATTCATAACTAGAATTAAGCAGCAGTCATACAGAAAAAAACTTCCTATTTTTAGGCCATTTCATTGTCTATTAATTTAGTGGTTTTTAAAAATAGATCAAAAGTTAATTCGAAATGTACAGGAAACCCCACAGATTGTATGTTATCTGTGTTTTTTTTTTCATTTAATCTGACCCCCTCCCAAACTGAGTTCAACAAAGCAGGGAGATGTGGTTTTCTGTGGTCCATCTCATTATACAAGCAGCACTGAGAAGAAAAAGAAAAGCCTGAGTGAAGGACAGAATAGCTTATTTAGCTGGGAAGGCAGCTAGTGACACATATTGTCTGAAGGGATATGCACTGAAAAGTACTGGTCCAGATGATTCTTGTCCAGCAGGGAATCTGCTGCAGCCTCAGAGAATCACACGTGGGTGTCTGGGGTGTCTGTCAGAGGATGCACACACCCAGGCAGGCAAGTGAGCATTCAGGGAACAGGGACAGCAAAGGTCCAGCAAAACTCTGCTCATTTTTTTCTATATAATGTTCTCAAGATGGAGTTCCATTTAAAGTTTTCTGTTATGATAAATCCCCTAGGCATTGCATGCAGATGGAGGGCTGCTTTTGTTTATTTTGCTAGCAAAAGAAATTCAAATAAAATTATTTCCGAAATATGTTCAGAATTAAATATATCCTTCAGCTATTCAGCTTATTGGAAGTGGAGATCCAAACATTAATCTGAGAGAATAAGATCTTGAATTAATTTTTCAATTTTACCTCAGATATTATTCATGTGAAACCCAACCTCTCAAATTTTCCTAAAACTGAAAATTCAGTCATGATCAAAGATTGCTACGATAAAACAAAAGACACCAAGGATATTAAGACACCCAAAGTTCACACAGAAACTAGCCATTTTTGCAGACAGCAAAATAAAAAACTCTTTTAAACTTACTTTCTGCAGAAGCTTTGCGAATCAGGTCTGTACTGTTTTGTGGAGCTAAAGCAGGGAATAAAATAAGTATGTGCAAGGCAGTAGTAGGAGCACTCTATAAGGGACATGTTGCTCTGGGAAAAAGTTGATGTCCAACCATGTCTGTTGTGGCATTACAGATGATCCAAAGGCAAACTCTTCCTCCTGTATGTACATAATAAAATAATATCACATTATGCAATTAAGCCCTAAATTATAGAGGTGGGGAGAAAAGTGGCAGCCAGGAACATCATATTAGAAGTGCCTGGCACTTTGAGTTAACATGCATCTCTTCACGGAAGCTATAAAAAGTAATCTTTGTAATTTTTCTGTCTTCAATATTTTTTTTCTGTTGTAAGCACAGGTCCTGCTTACAGAAAGACTTTAATCCTTCATAGGAGATGCAGCAATTCAACATTTCAAATACTGGTTGTTTAACCTCCTGTTTGTGTCCTAAAGTGTGGTTTGTACAGCCTTTTAGAGAAAGATATAGTTCCTAGAAAGAGTCCTTCTTGTGTCACTTCCACTATTTAATCTCTTTTTATAGCTGTCATTGCCAACTGTGGCTTCGTGTTTCTTTTTTTTTTCTTTTTCTTTTTTTTTTTTTTTTTCCCAGACATTTCACTTTCCCGTTTATTTTTTTTCTTTCAAAGTTCTTTAGTTTTTTGGTCTCTTACAAATGCTGTACACTTAGTTTTATTGCACCTCTGAGGGATGTCTTTCTCTTTATTATGAGAGAAGTACTTGCTGAAGTACTTTCCTCCTGAATGACAGCATAATGACATTATTTTATTTCATGTGCTATTTAGTCTGGAACTCTCTGTTTTGCCTTCTATAACAGAACACATGCTAAAAATCCAATACCTTTAGTAGGAGCACTACATTGTCCCTAACTATTGCTTCTTTTCCTGTTCCCCATTTGTAATAGTACCTGATCTTAGTAAGTTTTTTTGCTCTAGTCTTGGCATTACTTCTTAATTTCACTCTTCTTATTTATAGATTTATCCTGGTTATGAAAAATACATTAATAGCCTCTTAGATGGAGTCTGATCAGCGTGCTTTATTCCTGCTATAGTGTCTGCCCAGACTCTTGGCCTGGTTCAAAAACAAACTAACAGGATTGGGCTAACTCTCTTTTTCATGAGCAGTTAAATTCCTCTGAACATATTTTCTTGAGACTGTGAGACTCTCAGGTAGTTCTTATGGCCTTAAAAGGTGCTGAGGACTTGGCAACCAGCAGTAAGCACACCACATAGATTTTTTTTCCAAACAATTTGTAGTCTTTTAGTAAATAAGTGACACCTCTTCTTGTGATCTGAATAGAGCTGAGACAAGTAGATGAATAATCATCATTGTCTGAAAATGCTGTTTCTTCTAATGGCACAAAAAGCTTATGACACATAAAACACTCATAAGATCATAAAGTTGTTTTACAGATCTGCTATTTATGGTGAGTTGCTCGATTTACCAGTAAAAGAACATTATCCCATGATTACTGCATTTAATCAGCTGCTTAACTGAATTATTCTGCCAGAAATGTGCTTGTTAATGATGCTATTTTCTACTGATTCTAAGGCTGCTGGATTCACTTTAGCAGCATGCAGAATCTGTGTCCTGTTAAAATGCTTTCATGCAGTTAAAATATTTGTGTGACACAATTTTCTGTGTTTGTATTTTAACTTTCCGCAATTATACGGTTTCCATGCACACAAATGAAATCCTAGTGATCCTGTATAACCGTAGATGAACTACCCACTCTATGAACTAAACCCTTTCTTCCTAACAAACCAAAGCAGTTTGTAGCAAGACAATTTTTTTAACAAAACATCAGAAATGGAAGATAATAAACGAAACCAAACCTATACCTCTTAAAAATCTAGATAAATATATATCTATAGAAATGTAGACAAAGATGATTATTAAAGATATCTGCTAATGATGGGCTAAAATTCCAAGCTTTATTGCTGAACTTACCTTTGCAGGTAGGAAGTTGCCCCTCCTATACTTAACCCTAACACCAGCACCCTGTTCTCCCTGAGTAAAGCAGTTCAGATCCCAGCTGGGAAGTCTTGGCTTTCCATGGAGATCATTGCCCAGTTTGCACAAATAGGTTTGTCAGGATCCATTCCACCTGATCCATTGCAGAGGTGATCCCAACTGTAAACTCACAACTCTGCAAGGTGAACCATGGGATGATGAAAGAGTAGAGAGCATAAAAACTTGAAAGTACACATGCGCCTTTTGTGAAATAACAACCAACAGACTGTTCATCAGCTTCAAATTATACAGGGTAATTCAAGCTACCTGTCCTTATGGAGAAGTATTTCTGTAAAGCCAGATTATTTTCAACTCCTCCCAGTTTGAATTCCCATGGACATGTCAGTCACTCACTACACTGAAGTACACAAGCCTCATTTATGTTTCTAATTCTCTGCTTCTCACTGACCCTAATGAATTGTCTATAGTTGGTGGTAACAAATAATGACTGAAATAAAATTCAGTCTTCATTTGTGATTTAACCCCAAGTTTTGCAAAACCATACCAAAAATAGCAGGTTTTTAATATATTAACATGTCTTCCAGATTAATGATTCATGGACATATTTTATAAAATTAATGAAGGTTTTAATAATGTCCCCTAAGGGTGCTTTTCCTTTCAATCAGAGATATGAAAAATAAATAAATGAGGGTTCATCCATTATTTATAGATGTGAAAGCCTCATTAGAAACTGAGATAGGACTTTCTTTAACTGCAGACAGACTTTTACTAAGAGATTGTAAAGCTCCTTCAGCCACCTTCTGGCCAGTGATGATTTACATGGGCTGAAATAGAAACACTCCTTTCTAATATCATTCCACATGTAGATTACACATGTTAGTTGTCCAGATGGAAAGGGTGAGGATAGAATTTCTCTTAGGAAGAAAATAAATATTTGGTACTGAAAAAAAAAATAATGCAAAAAATTGACATTAAAGTGTAGACTGGATTTCAGTGAGTGTAGAAATCAAATAGGTTGTCAAAACTTCATTCTCAGACAAACAAAACTTAGACATTTTTACAATTTGACACAAGAGCAGCAATTTATTTTATTTCAAAAAATAACTTGTCATTAGCAAATCATCTGTCCTTGACAGAAAACTGGCAAATTATGTATTACACAATGTACTTAAAAAAATCTGTGCACAAGGTTCCAGAGATTAAAAGCAATATTACCTATAAAACCAAGTATTAAAAAATCAGCATCTCTGCTATTAATTGTAGATTTCAGTGTGAGATGATTAAAAACAAATGAGAAGCAGTTCTTTAAATGGAGACATCAAGTCTGTGTTTGAATTCTATAATGTTTACCCCAAATGTCAGAAATTCACTACATCTTTAAAATGAGGTTGTGCTGTTACTGAATTTAATTTGGATTGAACATTTATTCTAAAATGTTTATCTAACCATTAAATATGAAAAGTAATGCAAAAGGTACAATAGCTTCATCTCATATGTCTTCCCAATGTCCCAGTTTGTGACCATACCCTGGGTCATTATTATTTATAAAAAACACACTGTTTTTCCAGATTTCATATTGAATGTAATCTTTATATGATAATATTTATATATCTGTATTTTACGCATAACTGTGTATCATTTTCCTCTGTGCAAATTAACAAATATGTACCGTGGGATACTTTGAGAGTTGCAGAGACCATGCTGGTTTCTAGGATGTACCAGAGGACAAAGGTGTCATGGAGGTGCAGTGGAAAACAGCAGCACATGCTTCCACTTCCACGGGACAGTCTGATGACCAGACAGTCCTGAGAGGCACAAGATGCTGAAGATGCTTGATCCTTTCCAGCACCACAGCAGGGCATGAAGGTGTTAAAGCAGTGCACATTCCTCATGTTATGGCTAAAACCCTCTCTGTCAGAATATTCCTTCCATACATTCACATGAAAAATCTTGAACGCTTCTACAGCTATCTGGGTGTCTAGAAGGCATCTTGTGACTTGTGTACTGGGGGACAGTGTTTGGTAGAGGAGGGCTTGCAGGGCTGCCCTTGTGAAAAGAGACCAGAGAATGCCCAATGCTGTACATAGGCAGCTCTAAGAGATCCACCACAGGACAAAACAGAGCCCATCAGACAAGCTTGTTGTGCTCCAGGAAAATTAAGAATGGGCAAAATATGAGAAAGAGAAGACAAGGGAAGATGAAGAGAAGTAGTAAAGAGGGAGAAGAGAACAGAATCAGAGTTATACAACCAAGGCAGCAGGAAGACGAAATGATCCATGGCAGAGTGGACATCCCTGAAGGATGGCAGCCCATAAGAGTCCCAGAGGAAATGAGATGCAAGGGAGGAGTGTCAGACAGAAACCTCCACATGCAGACCACAACTTGCATCTTGCATTGTTTTTTGTCTTGTTGAAGGCGCTACTAAATGCAACCTGTGGTGATAGCAAGGCAGGGAATGTTGTCTGAAGGGAAGCTGAGCCCAGGAAAGGAGGAGTGTGTTTTGCCTAAGTGTTCTAAAGTTTGTGTCTATTTTTATTTGTTTCCCATATGTAAATCAGTAATTAAATATCTATATTAATTGACAATAAATTAAGCTCATTTCCCCAAGATGAGTCTCTCTTGCCCCTGACTGTAATTGGTAATTTATTTTCCTGTCTTCATCTCGATTCACAAGCTTTACAGCTCTTGCTTTTCCAATCCTCTCCCCTATCCAAATGCGAGATCAAACTACTGGTTGTATGCTGGGCTGGCAGATGGTTGTAAGACACCACAGCTATTAAACCAGCCAGAGGATAGCTAAAGGCCAAATAGGACAATAAAAATGCCAGCTCACAGGACTGGAAGGGATTTATGGGATTGCCATCTAGCACTGGCAGACCTACAGCCCTGTAGTCGATGACTACACAGTACAGAGGGAGTGAATTGAGAGAGCAATTTGGCTGTACATTTGTACATCTTCCCAGGACTTGAAGAGGTCACATGAGCTGGAAATATACATATTTCATAGAAGGTTCAAAGATTCACAGGTTTAAAACTAAAGTTTGAGAATACATGGGAGAGATGGTAAAGCTCCATGGGTACTTTGTAGAGTAAAAATCCCAAGATATGTGTGGAAAACAAACTATTAATCCTCCTTCCTGTAATCAGATAGCCATAAGACAGATAAAAAGAGCATGAAGCTTTTCCTAAGAGCTAAGCTAAGAGGTAAGGGCTAGAACAAAATGAACTATTAGGTTCTTTTCATCCCCTAACAATGCCAGGAAAGTCAGCCATCTGGGCAAAACATCACACTGCTTAATAAGGTAAGATTGCAACTACTTTCTCTCCTTAAAGAATCACAAAATAAGCTGAGTTGGAAGTGACCCACAAGGGTCACTCAGTCCAACTCCTGGCCCTGCACAGAGCCATCCCCAAGAGTCACACCACTTGGCTGACAATGTTTTCCAATAATTTCTTGAACTCTGTCAGGCTCGGTGTTGTGAAGTTAATCCTAGGGCAGTTATGTTTGTAAAAGATAGATAGTACCAGACACAGACAATAGTGTTATCTACAAATTATCTATTTTTTGACACAAATACAGAACAAATGTGTAATTTGGGACTAGGAAAAGTCAGGATTCTCTGCTTATTATTTTATCTAAGCAGTGAAAAGTTCAAGTCAAACAGTCAATGAATATCCTAAAACAGTGTCTACAACTCATAGGCTGTGATTTCCACATATATAGGATGCATTTGGTCTACTTTCCATATTTCTACAGGCTATGCTCATAACCTGTGAACTTGCAGTGGGGCCCCAGATTAATTTTGCATGCTGCAAATTCATTTTATGACATGCATACATGGTGTGATGGCTTGAACTCATTGTTCCTTCTTTGAAGCTGATTTATCCTCATATTGCACGTCTATCTTGCTCAGGACAAGTCAGAACTATATAAACTAGCACAAATCATCAGTGTGCAGTAGAAAATAGAGATCTAGATGTCTCAGCCACTTGGCATGTGCTGTGTGGCATACACATACATATTTTAGCCAAAATAGGTCAGACAGGGGAACTTTAGATATCTGAGGAGTAGATCAAATTATCAACTCTGCTGTTCCTGGGATAAACACTGTCTTTTCTGTCATTGTGCCCTACAAGCACACAGATCACACAACATTTCTTCATGTAATAAACACTGTGAGATAATGACTTCGTAAGTTTTAAAATGCAGAGACCTGTGTTTGAATTGGGGAATCTGTCTTTTTTATGTTGCAAGTGCCTCAGAATTCCTACTTGCAGCAACATTTTATGTAGCACTCAGTGTCCCAGTCTTGGTCTTATTAGGAAAATAAGAGGTATCTCCTTTTGGACAATAGAGGGCTGAGTAATAGATGAATGCTGTGTGTATATTTGGTGCCTCCTTTCATTGCTTGATTACAGTAATGCTTTTTCTTTACTAATATTTTTTTATCTAAATATATTTGTAATACAAGAGCTTCAAGTATCACAAAAAATCTGAGGGCATTAGTCTCCAGAGGAAAGGTGATGTTAGAACTGTGAAGCCATCGTATAAGCAGTGAATTTCTATTGTAGCTACTGATGATCTGAAATCTAAAATAGAAAAAAACTGTTTATGCAGAAGAGGCTGTTCAACAATTGAATTTATTGTGAGCAGAGTAAAATCAAAAGAATGAAAAGCTGCATTTGGTGATGGAGAAAGCCTACTGCTTATTAATCTCTCCTCATGTATATAATTACCAAAGATTCTGGTCAGAAGCTAACCTACTGTACTTAACACTGAAATAAGTGATTTTATCTCACAAATATTTATATTCTCTTTCTAATATGAGATGTAGAAGCCAGTATCCTGTGCTTTAATAAGCAGATGCCGATTTTTTTGTAGAGCCTAATTTAATCTTTAACATGAACGAACATGTGTCTTTAGCAGCTTGAGGTTAGCAGCATTCCTGCTCACAGATGCTTCTCACTTGCCTCACCTCCTCACCTCATTCTATTTGAGCATATTTCTAGTAGGGAATGCCAAAAAGCCAGTAAACATTAGAGGCATGTTTTGTCTGAGATTACTTTCTGTGTAAATCTAGGACCACCCTCTCTCTGACTGGCTGACCAGGTAACTGAAATACACTGGTGCCTATTAATTCCATTAAAAATATTAGACTTTTCAGACTTACAGCTCTCTCTATTTTGTCAGAACAAATGCCATCCTCTGTTAAACTCTTCTTCAGAAAAGAAAAACTGGCCAGTTACAATTAGCATGAGCCAAGCAATCAGTATGCCAGGTCTGCAGCTGAAAATCTTGAATTATCTTATAACAGCAGCAGGAATATTTCGGGATGAGCGATTGTAAGAACTGTCTCATGGGACTGGCAGTGTTCAGCAGGCCTTTGGCCAAGCTAAACACCAAGTAGAAAATGCTCTTCAGTCATTGCAGCATATTCCCAGACCCACTCCTGTCTACACATATCTAACAAACTTTGTTTGAGACCTAAGGAAATAAATGTCCAGACAAACAGACCTTCACATCCAATTCACAGGGATTTCTTTTATTCCGGGTGGAGTGCAAAAAGAGTAACAAGGAGCAGCTTCACAAATGGCTCCAAGAAAAGAGACACTGATCATCAGAAACTTGAGAAAGGGACTGGAGACAATTCCAGTGAGACCTGTCTGTGGGTCATTAAGTGACCTTGCAAGTAAAGGCAGCATTTCTAAAACAGCTGCTTTCAATCTGTGGTCAAAAAAGCACAACATGGACTTTTCATGGAAAGGCAAAGTTATCAAGGCAATTCTCCAGGAGGAGAAATTTGATATGCCACCATCTACAGCTTCACTGGAAAAAGATTTGAGCTCTGCTGACAAACACACACAAAAAAAAAACCCTGATGAAAAGAGCTGCTCTACAGTATCTGATCTAGCAGCCTTCTGTAGACATAAGAATGTTATAAAGAGAAAAGAGTAAATATAAAACTTAGCTGGCTGCTACTTAGTCTGGAAAAGTAAGTGGGTGCAAAAGAAAAGTAGCTGATAAAGATAGGCAAAACTGGTTGGTCACTTTAGAGGGAAACATGGAAACAAGTCTTTGAGGCTGTACACAGATGCAATTTGGAAAGGAAAATATAGCTATGGCATTATCCATTTGGGTTTTTGCACATCTTCACATGTTCCAAAGATTAAGCTAATTTTCTTTAATGAGCAGATCCTACAATTTCTGCAATTCATGCCATGGTGGTCTCTCACTATTAGGACAGCAATTCTGACAGAGCTAAATTGCAGGCATATGTGAGAACTAGTGCAGAATTCAGGAGGTCATCTACTACATGGCACCTCTTTTAAATAATGTACAGAATATGCAGCCTTGGACCTTCACTGGCTCTCTAAAGGTTAAAAAGGTATTATTTCAGGTATCAGTTTTGCTCCATCCAGAACTGCTGAAAATCTGATTCTCCCCATTGCCATACTTGTACAGTTATGGTGAGAGGCTGTTTGTTTTGTGGTGATAGATTCAAGAGCAAAGGAAGGATGTAGCAGTGTTTTGCGTAAAGCCACCTGGCATTTAGAGATAGTTTTTTTTTCTTTTAGACCTAAATTATGCTCATTTTCTCACCTTTAGCTGAGCTGAAAAAGTATTCAGTAAATCATTGTTTTAATTTAGCTAATGATAGATGTGTGATTCATCTAAAGGGAAGTCCTTTATTTAAAAGGCTGATATTGAGGGTTTGTGGTAGTCACAGTAGTGATGAGAGTAGTCATCAGCATCTTCATTATTAAGACAAAGCTGTGGATGCTGAGTACTGTATCAAAAACAGCATCATTTGTATGTCAGGAAGCTGTGAGGAAACATATTCACTCTCTTGATTAGCACAAGCTTTACAAATTAATGTTTGTATTACTTTGAATCTCATTCAACTTCCTCTTCAAACTCTCTTCTTCATATAGAGAAACACTCAGCAAATGTAAAATATTCTGATATTTTAATATCAAATTAGCTACCAGAAGGTAGAATTTCATTGATTGTGACAGTAGTCAATATCTCAGATTGTGAAGGAGACTAATTAAATTAGTTAGAATTATCACATTCTTCTAGTCCATTTTCCTGGACAAATAAGAGAATAAATTCTTAAAACAAAGAATAGATTCACAAGACCACCTAACTTTTAGATATATTTCAGTCTAAAGGTAACTTCAGCACTGTCGAAGGAACCTTCATCTTGAAGCTGAGATTTTAAAATGGTGAGAAATTTGAGGTGGCCATTAGTAAGTAGTATGGGACCTTGTGCTTACTATCCAGAGAACACTGAAGGTGGGACAGTTGAGCACAGAATTCACAGAATGACTAGGTTGGAAGAGACCTTCAAGATCATCAAGTCCAATCCATGCCCTAACACCTCAACTAGACCATGGCACCGAGTGCCACATCCAGTCTTTTTTTAAACACATCCAGGCATGGTGACTCCACCAGCTCCTTGGTCAGCCCATTCCAGTACTTGATCACTCTTTCCATGAAAAACCTCTTCTTAATATCCAACCTAATTTTCCCTTGATGCAGCTTGAGATTGTGTCCTCTTGTTCTGTCAGTTGCTGCCTGCTGAAAGAGACCAATCTCCACCTCACTACAGCCACCTTTCAGGAAGTTGTAGAGGGTGATAATGTCACCTTTGTTTGAGCAGTTATGCATGTACTTGTCTCTGTGGCAAACATGAGATGAAACACTCAAATTTCAACAAAAAAAAAGATATTTTTCTCACTTTGCCTCACAGTTGTGAGATGAAAGAGATGAATTATTGAAACCCATCCAATATGTCACTGCCCATCAGGCCATAAGCACTCACCAGTGGATGTCAGCCCTTCAAGCAGTGTTGCAGTCAAAGAGTTAGGCATATGCCCCAATTTCAAACAAGTGGTAACAGGTATTTACCCCCTTCACAGCCTGCAGCTTGTTGGTCAGGAAAGACACCAGGGGGTTGGAACCCACGTGGATTAAATCCTTCTTTCATACAAACAAAACTCATTCTTTTAAGGGTACTGAAGACCAACAGCTGTGTGGCAGAAAGAAAAGAAATCCCATTGAAGGCAGGACACTTTGGGTGATTAGTTAAAAATCTTCTGGACTGGAGGGATGGAGAAAATGCGATGAAATAAAATGATGCTATAAGCTGATTGATAAAAGATGGCCCTACATTTCTGGTACATGAATGTTTCATATAAAAGATTCCAATAACATTATGAAGGCAGTTACCAATCACTCAAATCAAAGTAGGCCTACCCTTAAACAAAATTATTTTGAAAGTGGAACCTACAAAGAAAATATTGAGCAAAACATTTCAAGCAAATTGAATTTTTTTCTTTCTGTTTTTCACCCTGGGAGCGATCCAAGGTATTAATTATTGTGATGGGGTTTCATTGTGTAATTTGAATGTATGGTGTGTGGGATGTTTTCCACCTCCTGTGGACCTATGCAATGGACTTTGTGAGCCACCACATGGTCATCCTGCGTGAGGTGTAGCAGAGCACAATTTCTGGCATTGTCAGCTAATGTATTTGAATAAAAGATGACTGCACATCTTTCTTTGTGTGGTGCTTTTCTGTGCAGTCAAATGGCAGCTTCAGGCCTCTCTCCTTTTTGGCTGATAGTGCACAGATAGTGAAGAGCCAGATGACTCCTGACTTTGATGCTTTCATGTCTCCCAGCCTCATGGTGTGTTGACTCAGCTTCTGACACCCTGGAACTTCAAAAGGAGACCAAGCTGGGGACACACAAATTATTTAATTGTTGCAAGTTCACATCAGCCAAATGCATGTGGAATTTAAATCTATGGGGGTGAATGGTAAAGTTTAGATAGGGTACCTTTAGGCCAGTTTGTGTTCTAGAGATGAGATATCTCTACACACTGAAGATCTATTTCTGTGGATGACATTATCAACACTGTTCACAGAGAGGAGCAGCTGTTTGGAGAGTTCCCAGGCCTCAGCATATTTATTCTCCAAAGACAGGCAGAGACACTTCCTTTCTGGCCTGCTGACCTCCTTGGGCTGATTTTACCTAAGGGTAGGGCATAGTCCATCAGAGCATGCTTCTGTGCAGATTTGTGTTGTGATGTGTGTGTATTTCTTGAAAAATTAAAAAACCCCAAAGAACAAAACAAAACCCTCCAACCCAAAGCAACAAAGAAATCTCCCTGGGCATAATAGTTTATCCCTTAGATTCCAGTCATCCAAGTTAGTGCTAATATGTTTACAAACAGCTAGTACCTTTGAGAGCCCTGGTTTCCTAGTAAGCCAAGATTTGGAAATTAATGCGCATTCCCAGGTGTCTAGTATACAGGAAACTCTGGCAATTGGGGTAATTACTACAGGCTCTTTTGGCAGAACTTAATATCTCTGATAGCTCTACTTTGGCTGTGTGCTCAAAAGTTGTTAGATAAGGATAGGAAAAGAAAAGGAGAAAAAGGAATCTGTATAAGACCTGTTTCCCTAAGAAACCAGGTTTCGATGCTATGTCACATATAGGTAGATTGACCAAGTCCAGATTGAGATGGAAATTTATTTTTCTGTCTTCAAAGATCTTTTTGCTCCCAAAAGGTTCACTCCTAGAGAGTATCATATTAAGCAGAAATCTAAGGGACAGCTGAAGAACTCTTCTGTTGACAGTCTCACCAAATCTGGTATATTCATACAATATGTTTTGGTTATAATGATTTTTATTAAAAAGCTGAATGCTTGTAGAAGTCCTAACCAGTTGCAATTTGGAAATGTTTATACTTGGATTTTGAAAAGAAAGTAGTAGAAGAGGGTAAAACTAAATCTGTTTTAGCAATCAATGCAGTTTTGTGCATATATATATGAATACACAAGTATTTTCTAATAGTCAGTTGTGCATACTTAGCTGCAATCAGCGCTGGCTAAATAAAAATAAGATAACACTTTACACAGACTGGTAAATTTTATCACTCCACAGAGGAATTAAAAAAATATTATTGGGGAGCATTTTTTGCAAATGTAAACCGCAGTATATATTTCTTTCAATGGCCCAGTGCATGTATTTTATTCCTCCAATAATCTCCCTCTCACTAGTATTCAGTCATTTTCTTTCCATATAATTCATGTTATGGGTCTCCTTCAGGTGGGATGTAATCCCACACTTGAAAGCAGTATTAAGGAATGTATCTGCTGCAATATGCATACAAAAACTAGACAAGTCTCTTAATCTCACAATTCAGTTTGCTACTCAGCACTCTCAGGTTTTGCACAGAATTTTCATGAGTAAAACTACTCAACCAGACTGATTAGAAAACCGAATTATTTTCCACCCACATGATGTGGGGGAAAAAGATATAAAATGGCAAAGGTTTTAGGAGTAGTACTGACTCAATTTTTTTAATTTTACTTTTAATTCCCTTTTTCTTTATTTTTTTCCTCCTACTTTTGGAACAATGTAGCATTTGTTTTTGCCAGATATAAATTTTAAGAAGATTTATTGGTGGATCATATCTTTTCCAGTGCAAGGTAAGAGTCATATATTCATAATACATCTTTCATGACTTACTGTGATCCTCCTGAATAACAGACAGAAAAAAAACATGACTGCAGCATATTACGAAAATGTTTTTTATCCAAGAAGCTTGGATAAAAGTCCAAGAGGACTCTGAAAAGATAAGACACTTAAATAAATCTCCTAGGACAACATACTAATTCAAGCAGATAACATTCAGTGTTGATAATCTCCAATAATATGTTCCTATTGATAATCTCCAATAATATGTTCCTATTTAGAGAATTGTTTGTTTCAAGCATAAGTTTTCAAGTAAAGTGTCAGAAAGCTTATGAAGAATTTCTATTTAATAAATAATTTTGATATATTCTGTCTTGTTTTCCTTAGTTGTCTGTAAATACTAATACTGAAATAACAGTTTCTCAAGGTTGAACAATTCCAGGTTCTAATCATTTCCTGAAACTGCATAAAATTACTAATGGTCCCATTTCCTGCCCAAAACCATGGCTTCCTGATCTCACCTCCCACAAGTACCCATGTCATCTAGTGCAGATACGTCTAGTCTGCTGAAAACTCAGTAAGGGAAATCAAACATTTAAAACTATATGTGCATGACTATTTGCTTTATAGATCTGATCTGTTAGCATGAAGTGAGCTGAGCGACTTGTAAACTTCCCAGCACAAGGACTTCTCTTTGTGTAGCAAAGCACTGCACTCTTTAGAGCAATACTAGAAGTAACAATCACATGCACACACACTTTCAAAAAAAGAGCAGTTTTTGACTTGTATCCAATACAGAAAATTAAAAAATATAGATAAGATTTGTCTGAATGGTTTTGTGAGTTAATAGGAGAATCGACCTTTAAACCTTGTGAAAGGTAGCTTTGTAAATCAACGATTTTTGTGGTGAGCTTTCTGCTTTGTTTCTTTGCATTTTTTACATATGACTTTAGTATAAGCATGTAACAGCTAACTAAAACTTACTATGGATATGTTTTAATTCTGCTAAATCCTTTAATAAACTTAGACAACTTTAGAACCATATGGTATTAAAAGTAAAACTGAATGATGGGTTTTTGTAATTGTTTTGCTATGCCTTTATTTTTCTCTTGGAATAATTCTTACTGAGTGTAGTAAGATCATGACTGAGATCTAAGATGGTGCTTTGAAAATAAAATAAAATAAAGCAGTTTATATACACACACACACACAAACACATATATGTATCAGGAATATATATGTATGAATGAAAGTTTTCACAAGTGTTATAAATTTCTTCTTTACAGATGCATTATGTCCACACAAAATATTTACAAAATTATAATTTCAAACACAGTTTGCAATGTGTGATGAGTGTAGCTATACATAATATCCACCCAAGTATTTGCAGATGTTACTTAACTTTGCCAAGGAGTTTCAACACTCTGGATGAGGTCTTGAACTCGGATTTGCCTGATGCAATGTAACCTCCAATATTTCTTTCTCAATGTAGGAAGGGAAACTAAATGAGCTATGGTTGCTCTGCTCAGTTGATTCCCTCACATTAATTTCTCGCCTTTTGGAATTTCCCGTGATCAAAAATTATCATCTGAGCACCAAAGAAGGGATCAAGAGTTTTTCAAAATCCACTGTAAGTAAACAGAGCTAAACATCAACATATAATACCAGCTTATTCTCAGGCAGGATAAATACATCAAAAAGATCCAGGTAAACAGGAAGAATCTCCAATCTTTTTATCTTAATCATGTTACTAAAATCTATTCCTTGGTAAGGATCTAATTCAGTGCCTTCCAAATACAAACTTCTAAAGAAAAATCACTAGTCCTTTGAGTAACAAAGCTTCTTATTTACTTTCAGTTTTTCTTATACTTTGCAACTGAATATAATAAATTTAATAGAAAGTAAAGGATAATAGAATAAAGGAAAATAAAATATAAATAGTTAAGTTCAAAAATAGTCAAGTCAAAGAATTATAAACAAGAAAAGACCATTTCATAAGTGTTTCCCTGTGTTTATTTTTAGACCATTCAAAAGATAAGTCAGCATTAGTTCCCTGCTAATAATGAACATTTTCATTCCCTGGAGTTTTATCTCATTCCTCACCCTTATTGTTCCCATCACAGAAAAAAAAAAAAAAAAACCAAACCAGAAAACAAAAACAAACAAACAAAAACAAAAACCCTCCAGTCTACCGGTGTTGTACTAACAATGTTTTTTCCCATTATATAGTTGGAAACAGAAAATTCTATATGGCAAAATGTTCCTCTTTTGCCACTAAGCTGACAGAGAATGCAGATCACCAATTTCAACTCACCAATTTTCATATTTGATTTGGTAAAAGAGTCCTTGGGAGGGGATCTTGTGACTTCTCTGAGAAGTCCACATCAGTTATCAGCTTTTACAAGAAATCCTCCCAACTTTTGACAAAATCAAGATTTGGGAACAGTAGATGGTTCTAAAGATACACCTGTAAAATAAATGCAAGTCTTTTGAGTTACATTTGTGAATTTATACCATACAAATACATGCTAAGGGAATCCCACATACAAGTGTGCACCACTGATGGGAGTTTAATTTTCTAATAAGATTTATTTTCATCTTCTACTTCCTAATACATAATAACTTTAAGACATTAGGTACTCTGCCTTCAATGGCACTATAGCCTTTGTGTTCCCCCCAAAAGTGAATTGGTTCCTAAAGATTTTTATTTAATTTATTGGCACTCATACTCCAAACACTGTGAGTTACTGTATTATTGCAAAGCAGAAAATGCCATTTACCCTTCAAATTATGTTTGCGGGAGAGCAAAATGTGACAATTCAATAGATAATTGGATGTTACATGCTCTCAGAGATCAGCTATTTCAAGAGAAGCAGCAATATGTCTTTTCTGAGGAATTTCTGAAGGCCTTCCATTGGCCAATTTTCTGCTTTCATGTTAGACAGCTGCAATTGCTAAATTTTCAGAGCAAATAATAAAAAAAATGAATGAAGCCAAAAAAGACACAGTAGGGAGGACAGTTTACTTTTACACAGATTCTACTGAATTGTCTTTTTGAACTTGCTATCCATTAAAAACATCAGGGATTTAAAAACTTTTATAATAACTGCAGTTAAAAATGCTAGTGATTACTGTAAATTCATTTCTTATGCTGATTGTTGAACATGAATCAGCAGAGAAGGCAAACAGTGTCCTGGGCTGCATTAAGCACAGCACTGTCAACAGGTGGAGGGAGCAGATCCTGGCCCGCTATTTGACACTGGTGTTGCCACACAGCTGTGTCCAATGCTGGGATTCTTAGTCCAAGAGGTATGAACATAGTGGAAAGAGCCCAGTGAAGGGCTATGAAGATGATTCAGAGCCTGAAGCACCTCTCCAGTGAGGGAACACTGAGAGGAGGAGTTCAGTAGGCTGAGTGGGGATCGTGTACATATATCAAAATATATCAATGTACACACCCTTTTTAGGAGTTAAATTCAGTAACAGCTTCATGCTGCTTTTGCATGTTAATGGGCCCAGACTTTGTGTGTTCCATCTAATCTCAATTTTTTGGTACATGAGAAAAAAACAACCTGCAGAAATGTCATTCAACATGACATGTTTTAAAGACTGGGGAAGGAGGGCAGGTGTGCAGGAAAGGAGGATGAGAGTGCTTCTGGAGAGGATGGTCTAAGCAAACCACACATTTAATGATCCTCCACTCTATGGTGAGAGCCTACCAATAATGCATCCAGATCAGGATTCCTCTGTACAGGAAAGCTACATACAGTGGCTTACTCCACAGTGTCAGCAGCGCAGGTAACCACAGAGCATGTTGGACAGCAGATCCTCTCAGCTCCTTGAACAGCTCATCAGGTTTGGCTCTCCTCCACTGGCAGCTGAAGAATCTCCTCCATTAAGCTACAAAGGACAGAGAAAGAAGAGGAAGTGCCAGGCACCCTTATGCGTCCCAACAACAGCATGTGCTTGTCTGAACAAATATCTCCAGACATTTGTAAAAAGTACACCGTGTGAATATTAACGCTGCCTGAGCAGAAGATAACAGTCAGAAATGGTGTTGACCATATGTTGGAAAGGCACCATAGACCCTCCTGTGCTGGTGTCTCCAGGTCAAGAGCTACTGTGTCAATACAGCACTCTGGGCCACAGATCTGCCATGTTTTATATCAGAGCAGCAGCCACTCCTCTCTTTTATTGACAATACCATTCTTCTGATAAAAAATGCCAATCCTTTTCCTCAGAAGAAAACCCAATCATATCATATTAAAGCAGTTGGCATTGGCCAAACAAAATAAATTTTTCAACTAAAACTATTTTATTTTCTTTTATCATAAAATGTGGGGATATTTTAATATGCTTTTCTGTGTGTTACAGTAACAGGGCGGGGGCATTCCATTTCCAATTCATCTGAAACTAATTTCAACTTCCCCTCCAATTTTTTTGGTTAAGGCAGCAAATTTACAGCCTTCAGGGAAGAAAAAATTTATCCCTGTTGTTTTCTAGAAGCACAAATCAAATTCTCTTAAATAATTTTCGAGTACTGCAGGTGTAAAAGGTTGTTGTAGCTAAAGCAAACATAGTAAAACAATTGATATTTTTACTGAGAAATAAATCTATTATTTGGACTAAGAAGAACAGTCAAAGTGGCTTGTCTTTGAACCCTGAATATGACTGTCTTGAACGCAGGAACTTGCAGGTTACAGGGAAGTATATTTTTACTTTTTCAGACTCACGTGTGTGAACACAACAGCAGAAAGAGACCCTAGCTCTGTCAAGTCTCATTTCTCAGGTAACAATCAGGTTAAATCTGCTCTATTTTTATGGGCTTTTCCATCACACCAATCACTCCAATTTCCTGTCATTTCTACCATGACTAATTTGACTCACACTGGTTATATGTTCTTGCAACACCCATCCCCCGAGACACCTTTTGTGGCAATTTTAATATCAGCATTTTGACTGTTTGTTTGTTGAAAGCCTGTGTAGTTTCCTCTGTATTCTTGCAGTTGGTCTGAGGGTTGTTTCTGTTCCTTCTGTAATTACATACACCTTTGTGTATTTATGTTAAAGTAGTTCAGGTCCAAGCAGGACTTGGACAGGTTCAAAGGTATTTTCTTCCTAAAGGAGTTCATCTCACAATCTCTGCTAGGGAGAATAAGAAGGAGAGAATTTTTATAAATATCCTTTGCATTATAGTAACAGATGCTTCTAGGAAATATTTTCTTCAGAGCATGGCTCTCAGTAGCAAATGCTATATATATTTTCCAAGGTACACTGTCAGAGAAAAGACTATGAAATCATAAGCCTAGGTAGGATTTAAATAAAGTGCATTTGTGATTTGTTATAAATAATGGCTGGGTGTTTTTATGACCAGGAATGTTGCCTCCTCTGACATTTCTGACTGGTCTTCAGCAACAAAGAACACATCATCTTCTGCAATTTCCTGAATATCTTGTTGAATAAAGCAGGTGATTAAAATAATAAGAATGTATAGTTAAATGCTTTCAAGAACGGATTATTTTCTTATTCTAATTAGCTCCAGGAAGTTTCCTTCCCATTGTGCTGAGCAAGGCACATGTTGCAGGAGAGTAGTTCCAACCCAGAAATCTGTGCTGCAGTCACTAAAGCTACAAAAGAAATGGCTGTGACGTCTCGTAGCTCTCAGCATTTGGGATTCAGCTCTCAGCCTTCACTGGCAAAGTGGCACCCTTGAGCTGTTTCTCTGTCTTGACTCCTTACCTTATAAGCTTTCCTTTGTAGGAACTGCTTCTCACTTTGTGTATGGCAAACTACCAGACTCAGTCCTAATGGAAAACCACGTAGTTCATGCTGTGGTTCATCGGATGTTTCCCTTGGCAGCTCTTCTGATGTAAACAGTTATCCCTGCCCTTGCCCAGGCACATTCCTGCTTGCTTCCATGCCATCCCCTTCAGTTTTACTGTACAGCTGCTTGCAGGACTATGAGACAAACCAAACCAAGGCCCTGATTAAATGACTCCAGGGTAAAAATAGCCTTGGAGAACAGAGTTTAAGATAGTTTTGCTCAGAATGAGTTGACCAATACATGTGTGATCAGTTAGGAAATTGTGTTTGCCATGTGAGACCATAACTATCTCTGGTGGCACAAATGAGGAGATGATATAGAGACAGGAACAAGCCTGGGGGAAGTGGACGTAGATAGGATCAATTTAGACCAGCGTTGCTGCCAGGAGGAGACTTTGTGGAAAAATCCCCCCAAAATCCTACAAATATAAAAATTTTCAAAGCCTGCTTTTTAACACCCTCCATTTTGTGACTGCAAGAGAAAGGGCCTCTAGGTACAACACTGCTTACAGAGCGAGTGTTTAATACATCAGCAGCTTGGCAAGATTCTTTGTGGTTCTCTTTCTTTGAGGGACCATCTGGGTCCATCAACTGCTACCCAGTATAATGAAATATTAGACTTTTCCAAATCATGTGAGCTTCAGATATGTGTCATGAAAAGAGTCCAACACTTGGGGCTGTTTGGTTGGATTATTTTCTCTCTTTTTCCCTCTGTGCATATTTATTTCATTAGTTTTATCTCTGTTCTATTTTCTTTCTCTTCATGACTGTAGTTTTTGTTAAGTTCCCAATGAAGTGTCACCAGATAATATTTAGAAAAGAGCCTTTTGATTTCTTAGCATTTGTTTTATATATAACTTGCTGTATATGTGGAATTGAAGTAGACACTAGCAAGAACTCTAGCAGGCAAACATGGATTGCCAAAGAAATAGATACAGCATGACTGAATCCTCCATCTTCTGAATCTCCCATTTCTATTACTTTTTCATCTGAGCTGACAATTGTTGGAAGAAGCATCTGAAACAGACATATTTTACCTGCTGGTTCAATTTATGTGCACTTATAATACACTGATCGTTGTCTGCCATCTTAACATCAGCAAATGCTGTCCATAAAACACTGATCTGTTGTTGGCAAATCACTTCTATTTTTTAAATAGTTGAAAGTCAGTCAGTCTGCCCTACACTGAACTTTGTGATTCAGATTTATTACTAGTCTAAAAATAATGCAATTACCATAGAGCATTGTTTGCTCTATGTCTTATACATCAAACCAGGATTTTTAAAATTACTATTTCCCTACAATTTTCTGAAAACCATCTTGCTTTTGTATTTACATGGCTTGAACATCTCCCAAGTTTCTCAACTTTACCATTTAAAATAAGGTTTCCTCCTCTAAAAAACTGTGTTTGCATAGCCCATAATGTTAAAAAACTAATGTAATTAAAGGTGAGCCAGACCACTTGTCTTACTCCAAGAAAGAAAGGACAGCTACCAGCTGAGTGCACATTCCAAAGTGGAGAAGCTTGAGCGTGCATGGCAGAAGTCCAGAGTGGTTGAATGGGCAATTCCTAATGGAGCTCATGCCCAAAATGGAAAGACCACAGGAGATGGTCATACCCTGGAGAAACGTAGAAGCATTCCCAAGTGTGGAAGAAAGGGACTAGGAAAGTCAAAATTCAACTGGAGTTAAAACTAGACTGAGAGATGAAGGGCAAGGAAGTTCTTCTGTAGGTACATCAGCAGTAGAAGGAAAGCTGGGGAAAATCTGGTCATTTGGACACAGGACCTAGTTTCAAAAGCCATTGAGAGAGTCTATTTTCAATGGCTGACTTGCCCTCTGGCATCCCAGCTCTCCAAGGCTGCTAGCAGAATCTGTTAGAGAGAAGTAGTACCCACAGGAGAGGAAGGAGCACTCAAGGATCCTGCAGCAGCTGACCAATGTCACTACAAAGATTCACTCTTATAATTTCTGAAAGGTCATGGTGATCAGGGGAGTTATCACATAACTGGAAAAAGGAAAGTGTGACACTACTATTGAGGAAGGGGAAGGAAATCTGGGAAATCACAGGCTTCACTGTCTCAGGGTCCTGGGAAAATTATGTGGCAAATCCTCCTCAAAGTCATTTTCAGATACATGATTAAGAAGAAGGTTACTGGGAACAGGCAGCAAGTCATACTTGACCAGCTTTCTGTGATTCCATGGCTAACTCCACAGACAATGGGGACAGCAGTGGATGCTGTATATCTTGATTTTAGCATGGCCTTCAATGAGGTCCGTGGTAATTTTATAGACAAATTAATGTGTCACAAACTGAGTAAGTGGATGATGAGGACAGCTGCCATACTATCGAATGAACTGGAAACTCATATTTAGTAGGTAAGAGATTATTTTTAAATTAGTAATATAGAAATAATGAAAAGAGTCAATATACACTAAGTGTTAAAGTACAAAGAAAGCCTTGTTTTGAAAAGAATATACAGATACTCCCAAAGAAGATTAAGCATTCCTTTATGTTTAGATAAATCCTCTATAAATTAGTAGAGGTAGCCAAGCTTCCAAATATGAAAGAATTCAAGGAAGAGTTTGAAAAAAAAAACATTCCCAAGAGAAGAGGGGAGGATCAGAAGAAATGTAGGCTGTCCATTTTGCAAGCAGAGAAATCTGGGTTCCAAATTACTTAGGTAAACCCAGTTTTCCGTGTTATATCTTCACTTTTTTCAGCCCTTTTTCTCATTTTATCAATTAGCTCAACATTATTAGCATCAGCAGAATGTTTGTTGGGGCAGAGCTAAGACCTTTGTACAACAGAATGTCACCCTTGTCATAGAGTGCAGTTTTCTCTGTATCCATTTCTCAAGGCAGTTAAGTTTCTATAAGCAATTGTATTACACCACCACAAATGGAAACTATGATGGTGTTTTAATTCATTTATTTTAGCCTCTTTATAACTTCACGACTCTGACTTCACTCCTTCAGGGGTGAATACTTCTGGGCTTGTTTTTATTTAAGTCACTGTAAGTGACTAAAGACACTACAAATGGGTATATCAACATGAAGTATTTCATATGGCATTGAATTGACATTTCACTACACCATCGGTGCTTTTCATTAAATAAGTCCAATGCGAGTCAACACTGACTCTAGTTTCAGTGAAAAGAAATTCAAGGAAATATAAATCCTACTTAAAGAAACCAAAAATCGCTTTCAATTAGACTTCTACTTGGATGACTCTCTTTTGTCTCTCTTCATTTATTTTAGTTTTTTTTTTCTTTTACAATTGATTGAGGAAAAGTGCAGGTGAGCAAGTGAAAGAGCTCTAAACTGGAGGAGGTGAGCAAGTAAAAGCAGTCTACATTAAAGACCAACAGTTCTTTGAACCACTGATCTGTTTTGGATGCACTATTTTCAGCCTTCAGGCTACACCAAAAGGTGGCAGAATGAAGAGCAGCATTCATTTCACAACATTAACAAATACTGCTGAAGTAAACAGTTCACATTTTTATTTCAAACACACAATACTTTTCAATATATATTAAACATTTATCTCTTCCGGCTACCACAGAAATAAGGTCTAAAATGGAATAGTCTCAAATTGAAATCCTTCATCCAAATGAAGTATCAGCAGTCTGAATAGCTTAAAACCATCCAAATTTAGTTTACAGTCACATATATATATATATACACACACACATATATATATATATGGCTTTGGTCCTGGGTTACCTTTCAAAACAGAACAGAATAACAGGAGGAAAACCTGAAAATCAATTCCAAATCCTAGAAATTATACTTGAGGGGACAATTCCCCTTTGGCAAAGATAGGGGCTAGATGACCTAAAGGTGTGTTTCCATTTCTGTTTAAGGCTTTAAAAAGTACATATATGCTTAATAAATTCTTATAATTTCTACAAATGTCCCAAAGTACACCAGCAGCACATAATTTACATTTAACCAAAAGGATCAGCTGTGTCTCACCTTGCAAAACCTTATATCAGAAGCTGTTATATTAACAGAGCCTTGATTGTGGTGAACTGTATTCACAACTCCTGAATAAGGTCCAGGGGAGACCCTATGAAAGACAGCATCTCCTGTTCCCTCTTATCTTCATGGGAGATGTGGAACAAGCAGAAGAGAATGAATCCTGCTGACATGAGGACCCTGATACATGGTCAAGTCACAAAGGAAAGGATTCTCAAACTGAGTGACAATCCTCCTATTCAGTCACAGATTTGTTCCACTGATTCGCTCACCGCGGAGAAGTGCTTCTGACACTGACACTAACAGGTGGTACAGTAACAGAGAGACATAAAACCTCCCTAGGATGACCTAATTAGAGGAAAAGGTATTAGGGTTTGATTCGTTCTGTATCAATTCAGCTTTTCTCCTGGTTTCTGAGTAGGTGACTACCTTTCCAATTCAAATAAAATATTTTGCTAAAGGAAATTGTGAGTGAAGCTTCATAGTAACTTGGAACTGAATGAAAACCTACTTTTTTCCCCCATTACAGAATGACTGCTACAGGACTTTTATCTTTTCACAGAAAAAAGCACTCCAAATAATAATAAAACTTTCATTTGACAAATTAAATAAACTTGAATCCCATTCTAGAGTCTGCACATCTGACTCCAAGAAGACAGTATTTTTTGACTAGTCACTTCACAGAATTGGGTGTATCCCACACTGCTGAGTCATACACCCTTTTATTTTATTTTTTCACTTGGTCTGTAGATTGTCATATTTGTCTTGTGACTAAATCCCAGCAGCTCCAGTAGCCCAGTGAGGGATATGACCACAAATACCAGTTGTGGTTACTCACGTCGTAACCTCTTCTAAGCTTAACTTTTAAATTTCTTATTCATTTGAGAAGGATTTGTGTATCCGCATTAGCATCATCTGTCAGGGCTAATTATAGTGCTACTATCACATCTTGGTATTGCCTCTTTCCAAACAAAATTATCCTTGACCACATCTGGTTTTAGCAATCAGATGTTTAGTCAGATTCAAGCCGTTGGTATCTGCTTTAGGGGGAACCATATCCTGCTCTCAGTTCTTTTAATTTTCCATAGATGAAGATTTTGTCAAAGATGGTATCAAAACCAGGGATATTTGCCTCTTGCTGCTTTACCAAGGGGATTCTTCCCATATAGGCTTCTGCAGCACGCACCCTCCTTTACTCACCAGCGATTATCTCTGCCTAGTGAGGGCCGCAATTTTAAAGACTGGTTTGCAGACAGTTTGCAGCCAAGGTACTAAAACTCAGAATGTTCCCTGGGGCATAGAAGGAAACTGGGAATTACAACGTTACGGCGACATCTACCACTACTCAGTGAGGAGACAGGCATGGGGTTAATTGGCATGGACACACATACAGGTTTGCAGTTTCTGTAAGTGGGAGTTTCAATCACACAGCTTAATTCCCAGGATCCCCAGAGGTTTTCCTACTTCAGCACAGTGTGTCCTTTGAAACAGCTTGTACTTTGTGACCTGAAAACTTAGGTGCGTTTCTAGAAACTGCAGTGGGCAACACCTGCAATTGAACTATTGAGGAAAAGCATTTCTAATTTGTACAACAGGATGCCTAGACACTCCTAAAGGATTTGTCTGGAATGTGTTTTCCCAACTCACAAAATTTTATAAGCTTCAATAAATGTTCCTAGAAAACCTAGCTTTTTTTTAAGATTTTCACCAGCAGAAAAAACCCCAAGCAAACAGAAAAGAAAGCAAGAAACTGTCAAGAGGTTTAACTCAGAGTCTAGCAGTTGAGGCCACTGCATTGTTTGTGAGACATCTTTGTCCTGTTCCCAAGCCCCATGCAAATTTATTTCTGTAAATCAGGGTAATTGTAAGAACTGAAGTTTAGGGAGAGAATAAGCAACATTGGTTGTGTTGTGGATGACCGAAGTTAAATTGCTGGTATAAGTTCAAGAGAGATAAAATCCAAAAGGATAAACTGAAAGAAGGGAAACAATTATTTAATAATTAAATATCCATTTATAAAAGTCATATTTGAGATAATGAAGGACGTGCATATCTTCTTATTTCTAGAATCAATCCCACCCAAATTTCATTATAGGCTTTGCTGTACTTTGCCCTAATTAATGCTTGAATGGACAATGACATACAATTCCTCACCTCCAAGACACCAAACTGCAGCTAGGGATAATGGCAGGACAAAGCAGCTATCTAAAATGCTATTAATTAATTGGTAAGTTTGTTCAAATATTTCAACTATAAGCTTTGTAATTTTTCTCAGATCTTATAGCACAAAGCATATTGTATGCATTTCATTTTACTCTTAATGCAGAAGTTGGAAACAGATTAAAGCTAGGGATGCCTGGAAATAAGCATAAATATTTGCTTCAGGCTTTTTTACTTATAATGGCATTTTCCACCTTTCCATGGTGTACAGGCTTTTACTCGCCTGTAGAGTTCTTTCTGGCAATTTCATTTGGGTTTTTTGAGTCATACAGAGTAACTTATTTACAGAAAAATTTAGGAATACTGAAGGTATACATCTTTATGAAGTTGCTTGAATATAAATAAAATTATATTTTCATATCTTTGACAGATATCAGTCCCTAATCCATGTGAGTCATACACAAGTCTTCATCTCTACGCTTCAAAAATTTTAGTCTAAAATTATTTCCAAGTACAGCATAACTATACCACTGATGCACCTGCTTTTTAGATGTGCCAGAAGCATTATCAGCATTTCCCAGCTATAAGAGAAATTTAATATCATACATTTGCTCTCATTCCATATTATATCACACCATGTATCATCTATGGGACCTAGAAATTGAAGGCCAGATCAAGGGCAAGGATAAGACAGGACCATAAAGGATAGAAAACTATTTCTTATTTCTTATCTTTTTAACTCTTAACACAGGGAAAAAAAAAAAAAAAAAAAAAAAAAAAAAAAAAAAAAAAAAAAAAGTCTTTGGTTTCATTTTAAAACCCAAGGAAATTGCTAAGTTCAGGTATAATTCCATTTCTCTAAAAATCTATATGTAATTGATTCATTAAATTAAAGCAGTGTCAAGTTTTTCAGAAAACACTCAGATTTCATAGGTGAACAATCACCATGTAATCCTGCAGATCACCTGTTTTTCTGTTTGGCTGCATAGAAAAATACTAGTTTCTTACTAAACCATATGATCCTAATATTATCTTGGAGCATACTTAATAGGAATCCATGTGGGAGGGAAGAAAACACCCTTCTTTTTGGATAGCAAATAAATTTGCAGTTTAAAGTATTGAGGAAGAGATCTCCATGTGAAATAACTCTGAGTTATCAAATTACAAGGGAGGTTTTGGTCTGCATGTTCAGTGTTGTTTGTGGACCATTTGTGTCAGTTTTGCATAGAGTAGATAAAGATTTGTGAGCATGGACAAACAAAATCTTTTAAAAAAAGGAAAGATCAAGCAGGCAGAAACACAAAAGTCTATATAACTGCCAAGTAATAGCAGATTAAATAAAGTTCTTTAACAGCAGGAGCCAATAATAGTTACAGGAAAAGTGCAGAGAGTATAATTGAATTGTAAAAGAAGAAAAAGAAACAGGGTTCTGTATTCACAGCAAACATGGAATAAACCAAAAGAGCATGCTTAAATTAATGTGAACCTCTGACTTCATTCAAAGTTTTAACTATTCTCCAAGCTCAAATCAGGCTAGTAATAACATGAGGTTTTCTGAAAGCTACATCACACAAGCAAAAAACACTGAACAAAGCTATGGAAACTGTGAAGCCACTGCACTGCTAGACAATGACTAGAATTAATAAAGTAAGCAAATTCTATCCTAGGGTTAAGGATGTAGGTACAGCAAGAACTAAATGCTGACATTGTTTCAGTAGAAATGTTCTTCCACAGACACCGCAAATCTGTATATGACCATAAAGGACTTTTTCCTTATCCTCAGTGTTCCTGTTCACCCAAGTCATTCATAAACAGTCTCAAAAGGGTTCCCTAGAGCTAGGGTGTAAAACGTGGCTGTGTGGTGAAACCAGAATGAAAATTCAAAGCTGAATAAATCGTCCAGCCAAACGAAAACCATCTGGGTGCAGTCAATACAACATTCTTTCTCATCACTCTCTTGTTTGTTTTCATTGTGTGCTTTTCTCTATGAATCTATCTCCTGTCATAATTACATTAGTTTCTGAACTCCCTCTTTACCAGAATATTTCTCAAGAACTCCAGCTCCCCTACTTCACACCAAGAAACTCCTTCCTTTGTTCTTGATTCCCCATGACCTTTCAAGATCCAGGATAGAATCCACCTCCCTGGCTTTAATATGACTTGTGGACTTAGTGATTTTTATCATATAAACATAGTCTCTAGCACATATTTTGAATACATATCAATTCAGCAAATATTCTGAATCCTTGATCCTATATTCACGCTACATGGAAGATCCAGGAGCAAGCACTAGAGCAATCAGCATGGTCTGACATCTGAACTGTTCATTTGATGCTGGTAAAAAAGTTCTCATATCAATATCCAGGTTCTACTTATGTAGAAAGAAAAGACATTGAAGTGTGCTTTTGATATCACAAGGATTTTTCTCTGTTCTCTTTATGTTTCTATTTTTCTTTAATTGCTGAACAATTGCCTCTATTGTGTATTCCATCAGGGACAGATCTGTCTTTGTTTTGCTGAGTATGAAACACTCTCATGTAATGGGCTTGAGACTTTAGAAATAAGTCATGTGGGTTCTCCACAGCTTATTAATTAATCATAATACAAAACATACCTAGTTTCCGTTGTGGAGTATGTATTTTGATTCAGCTCAGCTGAAGAGGCAATACCTTTTGCAGACCTGTGCTACAGAATATTACTGCTGCTTAAAACAATATTATTAGAAACAGGCAATTGCAAGCTAGCCCAGATCAGGAACCTCATCAAGTTTGTCCCCTCTGTTCCACTTGTATTTCATTAAGTTCTGTTCCAACAAGCTTTCAGGTACCTATCTGTATGCCACTCAGTCTGTAAGCTACCTTTCAGCTCTTACAGTGATTTTTAATTGCCAAATTATCAAGAAGGCTACTAAAATAGATTGGTGAGTTCTACCCATGAAAATGTGTGAAAAATCAACACTGTAATCTCAGGATTAATGAGAAATAATGCTCCAAAGACTCAGGAAGTAAACATACTCTGAAAACTTTGTTTCTTTTTTATAGATTGCCTGACTCAGATGAAGAAAATAATTGCAATTATAACAATACAGTATTGCTTGTTCAACTACACAACTTCACCTCTTGAATATGGAATAAATTCACTTCACATCCCTAGAACTATAAGAACTAATTTTCATGTGTTGAAGAAGTTAAATTCTGGCAATTTGAGGCAAACTACTGTCTCTCCTGTCTTTTCCATTGTCTAATGACAAAAACACGCCTTTCTATGTAGAGAAACTCATTAAATAGATTTATACTTTTCTTACAGTTAGAATTTTTTTATAGCTCTTAGATGATATCCCAAAAGGGATGGCAGAAGGAATGGAAGTAGGAGAGCTCTGAAGTGGGGAAACACACACTTTCCCCCAGTGTTACACAGAACGTACTCTGTGCTGAGCAATGACCTGACAGGCACACACTACAGCCACATTACCCCTTCCTCTCCTTTTTTTCCTTCCCATAATCATTTCCACTCTGTGAATTAGGAGGCAGGAGTGGAAGACCTGTGGCTGAATCACTTCATGTTTCCCACAGACTACAGTTCTCCACAGCGGGCTGAAGACTAGTTTAGGCTCTACAACCAACCAGTAGGTGACGTTTGTTAGGTGTCTTGACCACTCATAAGAAGAAAGATTTCTTTTTGCTTCCATTTTTCTTTAGTAGAAAAGTTGTGGGGTGCTGAAAACTTCTTTTATAGAGAAGAAGGTACAACCATAAGCTGAATGCTGAGGCCACACTACTGGCAATTCAACACAGATTTGCAGTGACGACGACAATCATCTCAACAGATTAGCAAAGAAAATAACAGATTCCCCATCTCTGGAGTCTTCAAATCAAGACTAGCTGTGCTTTTGAAATATAGCTTTAGCCAAACTTATTAGGGGAGTAGAAGAGAAATTAATGCAATTTGACATATTTCACACAGAAGATGAAAGTAGATGATCTAACATTTCCTTCTTGTTTCAATGTATGTTTCAATTAATTAATTTATTTCTATTTATCTTTGTCAGAGAATCCTAGATTAATATATTTTCAAAGACAAAGAAGCTGTTGGCTAGTTTAACCAGTGATTCCAATTATTTGGGAGTTGAGGGTTTTATTTGATGTGATAGTTTTCTGGACAATTTAATCAAAGTCAAATGGTGAATGGAACATTCATTTTTGTTAAGCCTTTCAAAATATTGTTAACTTTTCTCTGTTAGTCACTTTTCAAATAAAATTATAATTTCTTAAAGGACTAACTGAATATTAAAAAAAAATATTATTACATTAGTGCTTTATTTGGTCAGTAGAGGTTTTATCATCTAAATCTTTAGGCATAGAAGGGTGGGTTAAACTAATTATCTTCTATTTGTGGCAGATTTCTTGCTCAAGAGAGGCTGCCTCTTGCCACAACATTTGATAAGTGCAGAAATGGACTTCAAGCTCTGTGGTTTTATTGGAGAAATTTGAGAAGAAATCAGTCTGAGTAGTTATTATGGGGATCACTGCTCTTCGATACTTTGATAAGATTAATCTCGCTTTGCTTCATCCACTCCATATTGCAACTACATTCCAGATAGTATATTAATAGGAAATAATATAATGGAACAGTGCTGGATATTTTCTCCCAGGTGAAAAACAGAGCTGCAGTTCATACATGTACCAGCATATTTGGACCAAGACTGGCCTTCAGGAAATGAAAAATTTTCCATTTAATTACCACAATGTTTTGCTCCTGGCAGCATACATATTTATCATGACTACATATATCTGAGTATTTGTTTAGTCTTTTTTTTTTTTTTTTTTTTTAATGTATGTACATCACACTTATGCACACTTAGACACAGTTTTTCTTTTAAAGCTGAACCAGAAACCCAAGCTAGCAAGTAATAGAAAGTCTATGGCCTGACATAATTTTTGGTGGATGGGAGTCTGTCTGTTTTGAACTTTAAAAGACTTTCTATGCATGTACTTCTGAAATCAGACTTTGGGCATCTTCCAGATACTTGAAATGGTCTTAAACAAGAATCCCTCAAGATTTGCCCTCAAATAAATCATCTGTGAAAGCATTATTTCCAGAAGTGAATCGCTTTCTGTTCTCCATGTGATCTAGTTCCAGGGCTTCTCATATGTTTCTCAAAACTCCAATTTTGCTTCCAGATGTGAGTTAAATGGAATAGGTACACATTTTTGTTGTTATTTGTTCCTTTATTGAAGGTATTTTTCTGGTACTTTCCCTAGAGTTTCAGAATGCTGGAGCAATGGTAGAATGTCATTTGAGATTGACTATTTCAGATAAAAATAAAAGCTATCAATGAGATAGGGAATGAAGAAATTATATTGGAGAGGGAAAAGGCTGTTGGAGATGATACATAGTACACATGAAAGTGAGATCCCTCTTCCTGCAATGTGGCAAAGAAGAACTGCTCCAGGGTCTGTGCTGTTGGGAACAGCAGCTGCAGGGCTGTTAGCACCACACTCCCCCTTGGAACAAATAGTCACCAATATTGAAACCATTATTTACAGAAAGATAAAAATGACAGGTGAAGACAGATGTCAATTTTCAATTTCTCTTATAAAGCAGCTTTTTTCCCGGTAGCACACATGAGTCCTGTAGCAGTCATGAATCAGACTCTGCTCTGAAAGGAACTAGCAGTTCTTGCAGCAGAATGGGGGGCTATTTAACAATGCAGACTGATATCAAACAGGCAAGGTCATTAAAAATGTGCACAGATTTTAATAATCCAAACCCAAAAGATTGGAATTTCGTATTTTTCCACCAAAAGAGTATGACACTATCTGTGAGTTGTAACTGGAGAATCCAAGCAGAACTGTGTACAAATTATTAGCTTTGCATGCACAAGAATTACTTCAAAACCCATCAATGCAAAAATAAGCAGTAAAAGAGAGTTGTGAACATAATGTGATACTGTTAGTCTTTTAAATACTTGCTGTTGTTGAACTGACATGTGTAATTAAAAAACTATCTGATACACGACTCTATGTTACTGTGCTTTTCCCCTCCAGAAATGTTCTTTCAAACAGATGTTAAAAACTCATATTGTCATAGTAGATTTGAGTGAAAAAAAATTGTTTTGGTTAATTCTTTGTTCGCATCCCCTACTTGTAATACAAATTAGTGGCACAGATGACTGGGCTGGTAGATTTGACTCAGTGTTATGTTATCTGACACAGTTCCCAGTACAAAAGCTGATATTAAGTATTATTACAGTATTTGTAATCAATGGTGCCTTTGGAAGCAGGAAAAGTACTAAACGCATTTTGAAATTTTGTGATAAATAAGAAGATTTAAAGAGTTTAGACTACCAGAAAATAGAACTATCTGGAGATTAAATAAATTGGTGACAGATAAAAACAACTTGAGACAGGCTGAAAAAGGTTCTGTACAGCTTTTATAAAGTGCTTCAGTCTACCCAGAAATTTAGATCAAAACTAGAAAGGAGACTTGTTTTCTATTTTATGGTCTACATTCCTATAGTTCAGTTTAGATTTTTGGCTTCAAGTGAATTTGAAAACCTTCAGAGACAGTGAAGATGAAGTTCCTAGGTCTCTTTGCTGATGCTGAAAGTATACACCAACTGCTGTTGATTTCTTTGGGGTATTTTCTGTATAATTGAGTGAGCAAATAGCTGCTGCACTATTTTTTCGATTTTAAAAATTTGTGTGTACGAGTCCTGCACATATTTTAGCCACTCTGAATAAACAGCTCCTTTCATTCAAACACTTGTTCTTACACTAATAAAATTTGGGTTTACTGTAATTACTCATTGGTCTCTGAAATATTAAAAAAAAAAAAAAAAACACGGGGGAAGGGGGAAACAGGATTACACAACTTTATTTATACATTAGTCAACTTTAACTGGATGAGGCACAAACATTTACAAGAATGTCATGTCATTCTACCAACAAACTGCAACTAGACCCCGCTGGAGAATTACATCGATTCCATAGGACTCAAAGGTAAAATACTTGGAAAAAATATAGATAGATGCCTGACTACAGTGAAGATTTCATGGAGTAATCTAACTTCTATTCCACTTATTTTTTTTTTTTTTTCTTAAACAAGGGGGACCTTATGCTATTTTCAGCTGTTGGGGTTGTGGTACTTTACTCAACATTATGCGCCTTGCTCCCAGAGATGGGCACGTAAGATTTAAACCTATGGGGATCAGAACTGTCATTAGTTTTGAAACAAGTTTTCATTGGAAAATATAGAGCTTTCTACCAGTCTGGCAGTATACATAGTTAAAAAATTTAAATTCATCATGGGAAGAACAGCAACGCCATAACAGAATGCCTGAATTTTTCATTTAAACATTTTTTCCATCACAGTTGATTTTTTTTACATGCTAAAATAAATTAAATTAGTAGACAAATTTCAGAATTTTTGTTTTATAACTGGGAGCAGTTTATTAGAATTTCATTTTGCAGACAAAATCAAAATGAGAATTTTCTTAGTACTCAAACCTACACTTTGAAATACTGGCATTTCCCATGAGTTCCCATTTTAACTTGCCCACTCTTATGATTGATATCACTGAGCAAGTATGTAACACTACATTCTCAGAATGGAAAAAAAAAAATATTTTGCTCTGATGCTGGAGAATGAAACATTTTACTGGCATTCTTCTGCATGGAAAGGTGATTGTGCAGCATGGGATGTTAATGCCATACCCCTGATGGATACCAAGAGGGATGCTGAACTGAATAAGGACAGGGAAGGGAGACAGACTGCACAGCTGCCACCACAGATTCTTGTGCCTCATCAGCTCATGAGGATGGTGAGAAACAAAATCCTGCTGGCTCTCCTTTTTTCCCAGTAAGTTCACATCACACCATGTCCATTCCCAGTGGCTTATTTGGATTGGTAGTTATATATTATTTTCCCACTCAGGGATGAAAGTCAGGGTGCCCTAAGGTAGCAACTGGGTCAGGGACACAGCAGCACAGCAGCTTAAATTGGGCTCAACTACTGTAAAGAATGATACATTATTAGGGAGTAATACAAAAAGTTCCCCAAGGCAGCAGGTACAGCTGAGATCATGAAGCCTTTGGGATGGTAAATCTGTTACACTCCATTCTTGTTTTCCCTTTCCAGACACTGCAACACAGTCTGACTGGACTACAAGAGACATTTCAAGTGAAATCCAGTGCCTCTGCATTTCTCATTTTTGGTTTTTTAATTGTATTCTGCAGTTTCTTCTGGCTTGTCTGCAGGAAAGTTTGTTTCAGGAAAGTGTGATTCAGGAAGGCAAAGAGGTGAATCTGTCCTTCCAGTCACACTGCAGAAGTGTCTAGAAGAACATTTTTAGAGCAACTCCTGAGGTAAAAATATATGAAAACCAAAAAGGTGAAGCCAGCTGAAACACATTTTGTAGGAAATGAGAAGCTAACCAAAGTGAATCAGAAGGATCACATAAATTTTACTATTACAAATCCCTCATCCATTGTAAAGTCATGCTTTACATATATATAGGCAAGCAAATGTATGTCGAGTATATTTTTGATTGGTCCAAGAAAAAAAAATCTCAAATAAAAACTTTTACTCGTTTCCAAAAAATTTAACTTCTTTGGTTTCATTGAAAAATGTGGCCATTTTTGCTAATGCATGCAAGCCCTAATGACATTAGAGTTAATGAGGCCTTATAAGTGGAGATGTCTGTGAAACAGTCCCTGTCTGTGTACTGTGTTCCACTGTCTTTCTCTGGTCAAATGTGGGCTTGTGTAATCCAACCTTATGCAAGCAGATTTTACACTTCTCATGGATATGGGAGTAAGTCCTGAGAACAAATTCAAAGCCTCCATGGCTCCAGGATTCAACAGCTGTGGAACCAGAACAAAGACTTTGATGATTTCTTGATTTGTCTAGAGAAAAAGAGAGACAGAGGAGGGGACAGCAAGAGCCAAATGAAATCACATTTCTTCTTTACACTTGGCTCCTGGCTGTCCAGCTGTGATTATTCTGATTGTCTTTGTGGTTTTCCTTGGTGTGCTTCATCAAGTGATATAACCGTATGCTATGATAAGCTTGTATATAAATCCCCCCCAAAAATCTGTTTAAGCAGAGCTAATTAAAGCTCTAACTCTTTTTTCCCCCTAGTGAGACTCATTTTATTTACCTCAATTTAATAATCTTGGATACAAAGACTGCTACACAAAGCAAACAAAGGCACTCCAAGTACTAATTCTGTTTGTCATTACCAGAAAATTATCTCAAATGACATCCATTAACATTTTTAATAGAATTGTAATCTGCAAGGAAATTTTCAAAAATAAATTAACCAGTCTGCTTATACTGTAAGTTCCTCAGAACTCCTGACTGTTTGAATTTGATATGCTTAAAAGAAAATATTTTGTAAAAAGATTAGATACACCCAATGAAGACACATCACCCTGGGTCATGGTGCATTTTTTCCTTTTAAAACCCAAGTGGGGCTTTGGAGAGATTGGAATCTGCTGCATGTGACAGTGAGCTTGCACATGCTGCTTCAGGCAGGGCAGGCTCAGGATGACCCCAGGGGCCGTGTAGCACTGTTAGACTGACAGCAGACCAAGACCCCAAGGCTCAGGGCATTAATAAGTGCAGTTGGACTGTCCTCTGCAGCTGCCTGTCCTCCATGGTATGCCAGAGAGCTTACATCTAGACAGGAAATGGTCAGACATCTACCTGGAGGTCCCAGCTTCACGGCAATCAATCTCCTGCAGCATCTTCCCAGTTCATCCACTTTGAAATCATCTTTCTTTAGCGTAGATGGCTGCCATGCTCAACATCGAAATGAGGGTCACACCTCTGCCTTGCCACTTATAGTTCTTTTCCCCTGTAGGAGCACAAACATCAAATTTCCAGGAATCACCAGCTTCTGTCTCACAATGACAAGGTTCATCTCATCCTCCCTTTTCATAATTGCACACTTTTTACCCATGCATTCTGACATCCAGGACAAACTTTTCTGTGATCATTTAGGATTTGCACTTCCACTATACTTGACTTCTGCTTTTGATATCCTTCTTTGTGGTTGATCATCAACCCATGAAGTTATAACATCTTCCTCACAATTTCTTTTAATTCATATGAGTATAAATTCCATCCAGTTCTTGCACCTATTAAAGAGATTTCAAGTTTTTCATTCTCAGAATTCAAAATGTAACATCGTTAACCTGCACCTTTAGTTTATGAATATTTTTCCATTGAAGTCACAAATGTGAGTTATAAACACCCTTATGTGTATTGTCCTGTTCACTTCTCTTAAGTTATATCTGAAGTCTTGAAGTTTTTAAGAACCCTTGGAAAACCGCATTTAGGGTGTCTCAGTTTGACAGGGGCACTTGCCAAGAATTAACTATTCACCCAGATATTTCTGCAATGTTCCTCATTTATCCATGAGCTGTGAGAGCATTTCTACAAGGTTCTGCATTTTGCTGTATGGATCCATCACTTGACTTAGATTTTGTTAAACAAATACTGTTTATGAAAACTAAATATTAGCATAAATATTTTCTTAGAATGTAAAAACGGAGAGTTTTTTTGTTTTACTGTGAATGTTCTCCTTAGTTTTATACTCTAATCAGAAGTGTTAACATAAAAAACTTATGCACTACAAGGCAATTTGTAAAAGAACTTGCTGGAAGATGCACAGAAATTTAAAATCTCTACATAGTTCCATTAACTCTGCTGTTTCTCAGTGAAGAATAGCAAGCTAAGAAGCATCAGATATTAAAAATTAGTTTCTGGTTAGTATAACTGTAAGATTTTATTTCAATTACAAGCATAGATCCTTTTTTCTTTTCAATCTATCAGCAGATAATTTAAGAAAATTGGATGAGATATTGAATGCATACATTGATTTTAGTGCTGAGAATTTTTCCTCGATGAAAATGTTGCACGCTTTGGTTATTAGAGCACTTCCAGTACGTTTCCTACTACATCATCTGAAGTGAAACTTTGCCTAAGGCAGTTTTAAAAATGTCAGCTGTTTCAAGTATTTTGGCAGATTTTTAATTCTTTCCCTGTCATTACTTCATCTCCCAGTGTCTTCATAATGTTGAAACTAAGCTGAAACCTTTTTGCTCAGCACCAAAGCATGTGTAATTGTCAGCTGTGATTCTAGGCATCAAGAGCAGGTGGCTGCTCTTGTTGCATTTAGGAAGGAAAAAAAAGAAAACAGCTGCCTGAGAACAGCTGAAAGCACAAAATTTTGTGTCCTCTGACCCAGCTGCTACCTTAGGGCACCCTGAATTTCATCCCTGAGTGGGAAAATAATATATAACTACCAATCCAAATAAGCCACTGGGAATGGACGTGATGTGATGTGAACTTACTGGGAAAAAAAAAAGGACAGCCAGCAGGATTTTGTTTCTCACCATCCTCATGAGCTGATGAGGCACAAGAATCTGCACAAAAGTACAAAAACCTGTCACACTGTGGGGAATTATGTTCTACAGTTAGCAAGCCCTGCTGCTGGTATTATCGGCCACCACTGATTCACCATGGGCTTGACATGAGGACCATTTGTTGTGTTTGGAAATAAACATTTCTGTGCCAGTGGGGATAAGTCTGCTTTGTTATATATGTATAACACTGAAAGTGCAACTGTTTTAATTTTTTTTATTTCTGTAATCTCTATAACTGAACAATTAGTTTGAAATAAATTGTGTTTAAATATAGCTAAAATTACTGCCTGGCACCTTCCCATGGAACTTACAGCCCTGGGAGCAGAACAACAGTTTTCAGGCAGTTTTCCATCCACACTAGGGGTGAATCTGATTCCTCAGAAATCTTGCTACAGTATACATTTATATAAATTACAAAACATAGTGGGATACAGTTCATGTATTAAAAAGAACCAATAAAACTTACAATTCCGTGCCCTCTGTTTTCCCCAATGCTTTACTTTCTGACTGAAAAAAATGGTACAGTTACTGCAGATTTATAAACAGCTATGCAGGACTGTTGAGAGTTTTTTTACCTAAGATCTATTTCTTCAGTGGATTATACTGGTTTTTATGTCAGCTAATAAAAACAGAAACAGGCTACAACTCCCACCAGTTTATGATCCTATATTGTTGCTCCAGAAGTGTGTCAGCTGAGGTGTCAGAAATAAGGCTAACTTTTTCCAAACACATATTTTTCAGGGGAAAAAAAAAAAAGATAAAAAATTCAGAATCTTGAAAAGTTTTGTGTATTTGGTTTGATATTAAAAAATTAAATTTTCTTAAGTACATATTGTTTAACAATTTCAAAATAAAACATTTCAAATTTTCTATTCAAGATTTCTCTAATTTTTAAAAAATCTTTTCAGTTTTGTTTTTAACTAAATCTTAGAACTTATTTCCAAAAATATAATGTGGGAAAATTTCTTCCTTTGGCTGACCAAGAATTTAGGAAAAACATTGAGAAATTAACAGAAAATATTCTTTCATTTATATGATTATGTTTAAGAAAAAAAATATTACTAAAGTGAACTCCCTGTTCAGAAAACTACATTTTTTTAACCATTTTTCTCATGTCTTCCTGATCTTCCTTTACTTAGAGGGGAATTATAAAAATGAGGGAGAGTGGCTTCTTACACAAGCAGATAGTGATAGGACAAGGGAGAATGGTTTAAAACTGAAGGAGGAAAGATTAGATTGGGCGCTAAGAAGTTTTTTCTTGGAGGGTGGTGAAGCACTGACACAGAAAAGAGGATGTCCCATCCTTGGAAATGTTCAAGTCAGCTCAGAAGTGCAGTCCCATGGTCTTCTGCTGTGTCTGGTGAGCTGCAGCACAAAAGTGCCTTTAACACAATCAGGACATTTGGGGCTGCAGTGCACGGGGACTTTCAAGGGCAGACCACCTGGAGTATCTCTGGGGGTTCTACCCATTACAATAGGGAGGTATCCGTCATTACCTCTGTTATTGCATGGAAATTGAGAGATTTGGAGTCATAATGTTTTTCAAATAGGGCCAAGAATCACACATGTAGTCTGAGATGCTGAAAAAGCAGCCTGATTTAAAAAATAGTCATGTACTTCTTACTGCCATAAAAACACCAGGTATTTATAGATACTTATTTCAGCTTTACAACGGAAACTTTACACAACTAGTCCAGAAGTTACTCTAAATTCCATTTCTAATTCTATATGCTAATAAAGAATTTTTTCAAAGAGTTAAACTAACTTTAAATTCATTTACTAAATAAATTCAAAAGCAGGTGTACAACAGGCTATGTAAAAATCAGAAGAGAGGAGAAATCCCTTCCTAAATTTCTAAAACCTTTGCAGACTATGTGTGACACAATGTTTTGTCTGTCTTTGTTGTGTTCTTGTGCCATGACTCCAAGTCAACACAATAGCATCTTGTTCCTGGCAGGAATGAGCCAATAAAGAGACTCTCCAGCAGTCAAATCAGTGTGTTTGGAAGTGCCCTTTTTCTCAGATGTCTTGCTAATTTTTGGAAAAAAAACCAACCCAACTTTTCAGTTAAAAGATCTTTTAATAGTTTCCAAATATTAGATGAAATAATACTGAGGAATGTTATAAGCTACTCTTTACCCAAATTCTGTCTGTATTCCTTTTGAAAAGCACACTTTTAACCTCATTGAATAAAAACTATTATTTTTCTTCAAATTAATTTAAAGTACTGTAATAGTTTCATTAAAAATATATTTGATATATTAATATAATCATCGTCATATGAGCATTTGTCTTAAAACAATTACACTCTTTTAACCCCAAAATATTACCTTCAATATAATATGATCTAATTTACTGTGCGTTAATTATTCTTTTATCATTTTCTCTTCCACAATGAGAAGTTTGACAGCATAGTCAAACTTTTTGTTTCCCTCTCAGGCTCACTCTTTTTGCTTACATAGTTTATAATTAAATTTCATTTTCTGGATTCAAATGAGAGGATGAAATCATTTTAGGGCTATCGGTGTACAGAGAGACCAAAATAAATGCAGCTGTAGTCATATCACATGTAACACTAAGACCCTTAAACACGTGGAGTAGAAAGAATCCAGGAATGTGTCATCTCTTTCCAGGGGCCAGTTCTGGCAGCATGAAGCAGCAGATCTGGGGGTGAGTGCAGATAAACAGAGCCTGCCCTCTGGCACTCCCTCAGGCAACAGGAAGCTCACTCAGTTCTCACTGCCTAAGTACCATCTTGTCCTCAACACTGAAATAAGGGTGTGCCTTCATCACATGCCTTGTGATGGCACTGCTGTTCCCAGCTCGATCTACTGACCCCAACGAGGGCATGAGCCACCACGTTCAGAGATGGCTGTCCTCAGAGCCCTGAGTTGGGCAGTGCAAACATACTGCAAAGAATTCAGCAGAATCCAGCTTGCGAGTTTTATCAATTTTGTTTTGCTTCCACATCCCTTCAGTTATCACCTTTTTTAGAAGCAGGAAAAGGCAAAACCATCAAATTATGTTACGTGGTTAGCCAAGTTTCAAGGTCTAACAAGTACTTCTCACTAAGAAAAACTGAAAATTGAGTCAAGGGTCTCTGTTACAGAGTTTTTTCTTTGCAATAGAATCAAAGAAAAGTGAAGCCCCAGTTATCCCCATCCTTCAGGGATCTAAGATACTACTTCACAGCTTCAAACATCTTTCACCTGACATTTGAACCCTAAAATCCTCTTACTGAACTTTACTAAGTGTCACTCATGTGTGGTTATTATTTGCCCCTTCTTTCTCACTTTGTCCCTTATGCTCTGCCTCAGAAATTGTCAGCAAACATTTCTCCTTTCTTAAGTAGGTTACACATGTACTTTGCCAGTATATAAAGCAGCTCCACATTTTCATGTTGGCTGGCTAAAACAACTGTCTCATAGTAGCAGCTGCTCCTGATGCCCATTTACAACATTCTGGTAACCTCTAAGTTTAGAAAATATACTTTTTATATATATATATATATATATATATATATATATATATATTGTGTGTGTGTGTGTGTGTGTGTGTGTGTGTGTGTGTGTGTGTGTGTGTGTGTGTGTATATATGTATATATATATATATATATATACATACACACACATATATATATATATATACACTATTAAGAAAATATCTCCACTCCAACAGAGAAATAAAGAAACAAAGAAAATAAATTATGCAAGAAACTGATGAAATAAAATGAAAGAATGCATGGTATAAGAACATGCATTTAGAAAAATTTGAAATTTTTACTAGCCACTAAAGACATGTAGAATTTTAATTAACAGCACATAATGAGAAAGGCTACAGTATTGATGAGATATGGGAGAGCCTACCTCACAGCAGGAAAGGCACTTTTATCCAACCAAAGGTAGGAAGAATTATCTGTTATTATCTGTGGCATTTTGCTGTGAGGGTTAGCATGGCTCGGGAGGAGCATATTTAGGCTGGAAGATAATATTGACCTAGGAAAAAATGAATATGAGAAGGCCAGTGATAAATTCAGCTTGCAAAATAAAAGGCTTTGACTCATTACAGCAGGTTTTGAAACAGCCATTCATAATGAGTAGCCTTGGGAATAAAAATAAAATGGTTTTACATTGGAGCTTATAATTTAGTTACATTTTATAAAGTGGTGGAGCATTTTGCAGGAATTAGAACATGGACTTCATGACTCAGAAAATCTTTGCCAGCACTACAGTCTGGTGTGAATCTCAGATCATGCATTCTTAGCTATTCTCATTATGATTTTCCTTTTGAGTAGCTTTGGATGAATGATAAGTTTCTGTCACATGGTAGTACCATTTAAACAATCTCAGGAGTTTTTCTTTCCATGCCAAGCTTATATTCACTGGGGACCTGAGTAATACCTTGTGTTCCTTAGCAAATCTGCTCACTGTGGCAGATTCTGTTTCTTTTGTTCTGTTGGAAAATTTCACTCTTCCAGAATTTTTCCATAGATAATGCTCTCAGCTATGTGGGTGAAAAAAAAAAAAAACAAAAACAACCAGAACTTTGGCCTTCAGTGTTCCTTCACAGGCTTTTATGACTAATTAGGTTTTCATCCATGTATCTAAAAGTATTCATCTCCTATTTCAAGCATTTAGATCACACAAGAATAAGACAAACCTGTTTATCCCCAGTAAAACTCCTTCCTTCTTATAAGGTTGAAGTCAGATTTAATGTTCTCCTGTTGTAATGTCTCTTTATGGCCATACATCAAAAGTCTCAAGGGTCCAAAGTCTAGGACTTTGAGGCCAAGTAGTCCAGCTCTGAAAATCTATAAGTGAAATCTTTATGAATCACAGCCTGAGAACGAGACACAAACACTGCCCAGATGCACTTTACCTTTCCACTGCTTGCTCCTTCCAGATTTAGGTGGTAAAACCAGTCAAAGGCATTTGCAGTAGGCTGGCCTTTGATACATGACTGGTACAAACCAGAGAACTCAAGCCCTGGAACATACTGAAATAATGGTTTCCACAAGAGGCACAGAAGAGACACAGAAGAGTCAAACATCAGTATCCCCGAGCTTTCACAGGTCTGCATTTCTCTGTATTTATTATTTTGTTCCAAACATTTGAATAACCCATTTTGATGAAACAGTGTAAAATCAATTAACTGGAACTTCTGCTGTCACCTCAGCTACTTGATTTCTCATAGTTCATATATCAAATTAAAATAAGATCCAAATCAACCAAAGTATCTTTAGACTTCAGAATTTCATAAAGCACCTTCTGGTTTTTGTCAGATGTGGTGTTGCTCTCCTCAGCAGTTTGAATTTTGGGTCAGTGAGATTTTCCCTGAGATGGTCTTCCCAACTTGCTTGAGCCTTTCATTGACACTTTCAATAAAAGTTTTTCTTTCACATCAATTCTTATATTAACTCTCTTTTTACAGAAACATTTAGATGTGAAGCAATTATTTTTCATTCAATCCAGATTTTCATGATCACACGAATAAATGCAAAACTCTGATTTTATGAAATTAGTTCAGGTGTGCTTTATTATCTGCATTTTTTTAATAATACATTTAAACTGATTTCTCCATCTCTTCTTTTCTTATTCCTTTTGCTTTCCTTTCCTCTAGCTTTTATATGACACTACCAGATACTACAAGGGCATTAGAAGTGAAGCCTGGTAATAATATATCTATCTAATGTAGTTTCCACAGGAAACTTCTGTAAAAGAAACAGCATCTGTCATACGGCAAATTTAACCTAGATACCTCAAATTTTCTTTGGTGACTTTACAGGTAACTTCTCTGGATATCTAAACATTAAAGGGATTCTGTATATCTTTCTAAGCACGGTCTTAGGAACTATTAATTACAAAAGCTGAATAAGTACTGTTTAACTTTTTTTAATAGCTCCCTTTAAGCTTTCAGGCTTTTTAAATCATTATATTGCATTATATATAAAACCAGCTGGATCTAAACCATATAATTTTAGGTTTCATTTGGGATGCATACAAGTTTTATCTATTCTAAACAGACTTGGAATTTCTATTGACAAGAGTCAGTCAACCAGAAATTGTATTAAAATATTTTAAGCTCCACAAGTATTAAAAATCTTGCTAAATCGATTTTACTTTCTCTTGGATTATATTTACTCAAAAGAAAATTCAAATCAAGCTGAAAAAATCCTGTTTTATTTGCAAGCTTTCAGAAAAGCTTTGGTTACTAGAATTCATGGCTTACCCATAAAGTACATGAGAATTGCTTTATCCATGTACAAACATACAAGATGTTCCAACTGTGAAACTCTGAGCTGAGATGGAAAGAGACTGGGGGAGAAGAATATGATTAGAATTAAATTAATAACTGGAAGACATCTGTGACAACCAAAGGGTCCAGCCTGAACATAAATTAATATGTATTAACTTGTAAGTACAGAGGAAAGTAACTTTAATGGGCATTACAACAGAAGAGTTTAGATCTCTTGGAATTTAGAACTGATGAAGAGAAGCTGTTTGTAAGCTGGGGACCTTTACCCTGTGTCAAGAGATTTTCAGAGTGTGCTCATACCCAATACAGTATGAAACACATCTGGAAACAGAGTTCATATCAACCCTCTCTTGACAGTCTCCTGGCTTGCAAGTCTAATTGTATAGGCATGATGGAGCAGTCTTCCAAGTATGAGCCTAAATACTTTACTTGGTGGAGGTGCAGGTGCTGTTGAAGAGTTCCAGGGAAATCTGGTATTAGTTTATGCAAATCGAGTGGAGGAGGTCCTGCCTCTGGACAGGATTTCAAAGATCGTAACTTTGCTTCACTGCAAACACACAAACTAAAGCATTTGCTTTAAGTATAGCGCTTTAAGTGTCACCTGCAAGTTTGAACTGCCTCTGATTTCCTGAGTTACTGTCTCAGATCTCTTCACCAAAAACCTAATCACCATAAGACTTTCCTAATAGTGATATTAGCAGTCTGTAGTGCTGGCTAAGGAGCTACAGTCACAGGACCACTATGCAAACAAGACAAAACACTGAAAGTACCCCAGTCTGTACAGCAATAAGCTATAGCTCCTCGTCACGTGGTTCCACAAAGGAAAACAATCCTTCTGCAGCTTTTCCAAATTCATGGTTTCTTGGTGATTTTTTGACTTATCCCTCTCTGGGGAAAAATGTGACCTTCACCCCAAAAACGAGTGTTAGTTATGTATTGCAGCTTAGAAATGAAAGCCACCAGCATAACAGCAACATCTGGAAACAAAACACACATGTCTCTGGACAGCGTGGTAGAGGAAGGGATCACAACACAGACAAATGAGGACACCTGAGGAAAAGCTGCATGAGCTAGGGGAAAGATGGTCACAAGTAGAATCAACTAATACAGGAGGACACAAAAGAATGGGTGAAGAGAATAAAATTAAAATGAGCAGCATTTTTATCTTACAGTGAAACAATAAACAATATAATGTTGATTTACATCTCCATGTAAAAATCTAAGCTGTACTTGTCATCAGAGCCATTATGTTTGGAGAGTAAGTTTCTCCAAGAGACGATGTACCTGTCAAAATGCAGTGTGCCTAATGAAAATGGGTGGAACTCCCAGCCTAGAGATGAGAGTATCTCATAAATTCTTTCTGCAAATTCAGTGCAAATTGGCATAGGAAACAGGATAATCTGGAGAGATGTTAACACAAGATAATAAAAAACTTAGTTTCCATTCTAGATGATTTCTTTTTCATGTTTGTTGCGTGTGACTACAGAGCCAAAATAACTTCATGGTTTTTTTACTCTTTAATTCAGTCTATTCTTGCTGTATCTGACCAATGGCTTTGTCCTGCATGTGAGAGGTACTTAAAAATCATCTGAACACACAAAGCCAAGTATCAATCTGTGTTTTCCAGTGCCAGAAACAAATTAATTCTTTTCCTCTTTCACCTTCTTTCTACTTCTTATCCATAGCCTTAGAAAAAAAAAAGTTTATTTCATTTTTAAAACCTGAAAACTGAGCCACCTGACATGGCTCAATTATCTGCAGAGATAAGAGCCTGTTGGAGAAGGCTGGTGCTACAGAGCTCATGCCAGACTGTAATCATTGGAAGAGGACATTTGATCTGAAAGGCTTTTCATTTGGGCCAGTCTCACATTCTTACATAGGCACTCACCAGATGAGCTTTGTTCATTTTCTGAAAGCAACCCTTCTAAATGATTGTGGAATGACTTATTACTATATGATTTGTAGGATAAACATTTCCAAAATAAAACTAAAGTTTCATAAATAAGTGGAGGGGGAAAAATGTGTTGAAATTGTGGTTGTTTATTGCTAGAAGGAAAACCACCAAATAATAATTTCTGTTAATTTTATGCTGACCACTGCAAGAAACAAAAAATTGTTATCCACATAAAGCAATAGATGAGAGTGCTTATAAATAACTTGTGGTAATGAAGAAAAGCTGTGTATGTTTTTCTTCTCCACATGGGATATACCAAAAGGAGAGTATGTCAAAAAGACTTATGTCAAGATTTGTTAAAACTACAAAAATTTTGGGTCCTATGTCTACAGATATCGCATTAGAGCCATATTTTCAGGTAAACAATGTGTAAAGCTGGAAGATAATGGTTTACAAAAACTATTCAACACTAATTTCTGGAGAAGCTAACACTGTACATGGCCTGCAATGTCCATACAAACCCACGAAGGAAAAAACTAATGACATGGAAAAAATAATAATTTCATCTTTAATCAGAGGAGGACCAATATATCACCCCATTGAATGAGCCTTTTGTTACAACCCAGGAAAGAAAGACTGGGCTGGAACTGTGATGTGAGAAGGACATGCAAGATTTCATTTACTCTGGAGTATGTATTGCGTGACAGCACCAATCCTATGAACATACAAAGAAGTATTAAAGTCAATATATCTTCACAGGTCTCTGATGCTAATCTGTTTTTTGTCATTTTAATAATATAATGCTTTATACAAAGTACATATACTATAGCAATCTTCCAGGAATTTTGTTAAAAAAATATATTAAAATATTCACCTGATATATTTTGACGAATAATCTTGATAACAGGGCTTCAAATGTTTCTGTTTTGTGGACAGTTTAGATGTCTACCACATACTAAGATATCCAACATGCCATCAGAAAGGAGTCTATAAGCCTTGCACTGCAGAGAACTGTTAAATCTCCCAGATAGTGTTATAATGGGATGTAGCCAAACTGGAAAAGGGAAAGAAAATGAGTTGTCTACCCAAGGAGAAGGATCAGAATTAATTCCTCTCTGGAACAGAGCTAAACGGTGCAGTCTAGGAGAGGAAAGAAGCTGACCTCAGTCTGACAGGATGTTTGGAAAGGGAGCAAGCACAGTACAGGCTCTGAGATGTCAGATTCTGCATTTTCAGGATCTCTCTACCCAAGGAAAAATGGGCATTTGTTTTGATCTGACAATTTGTATTCTAAAGATGGCTGGCTGGAAATGGCTGCTGACACGTTCTATATACTGAAAACTGTCCTAGACAGCAGAAAAGAAAGGTATTTGAAAGAATAACAGGCCTGGGAAAATCCTTTGAATCCCCTAAAATGCCAAGCAAGTAGGACATCTGATCAAAGAGGTACATCTGCCCTAGACACCATGTTGGATCCCAAAATTGTCTCCAAAACTATGTAAGAAGTTTAATGGTGATGTTAAATGTCTTAAGAAGGCAGGGGAGGGGAAAAGATGAGCAGACCTCTGCATGGCACCCAGTACAACCATGAAACTTAGTAAGGCCAAAGAGGTGTTTGTGCGGTGCTTAGTTGCCAGCTGCAGCTAAATCACAACAGGAAGGCAAGTAGGTTACATGTTTCAACTTGAATGTATTTGTTTCTTTATTATTTGTGATTATATAACACATTGGAGGGCATTTTTTAAGCCTTGTGCAAAGCCCGTTTTTTGTGTGTGTCAGAAGTCAGAAGGTTACACTGAATCCAGAGAGGACCCACAGGGAGAAGTGGACACAGATGAACCATTAAGATTTCTGTGTTGGTCCAGGGGGCTGCAGAGACTCAAGCATAAGAAACGCATAATGTGTGTCCAGAAAATATATTGATGGAAGCAGGAAAGGAAAGAGCCTGCTGATATATAGAGGGATGCGAACTGAGAAAGTTTGACTGAATGTGGAATGGGTGGCAAACCTTGCAATTTTTTCCCAAGAAAAATTTATTAATATGAATTCCACATGACACTTAATAATCTTCATTGCATTAAAAATGAAGAATTCTTTATTTCACAGAATTATCATTAGCTGTTTTTAAATGGTGTATGATTTACCTCTGTAATTACCTGTTATTTGCTGCACTTAAATATTGCCACAAGAAAGCTGTGACAACATAAACAGAAGTCCATAAACCCCCCATCTTGTTCTTAAATAAACTAGACCTGAGAGCTAATTATGACATTCCTTTTCACTAAAGTGCACTGTTCCTTTCTTAGGTAGGATAACAATCGGTCCCCTGAGACCTCTATTAAATCTGTGCCTTTTGCTTCACAGATAAAATTGCAGGAATTACAGCATTTCGTCCCAGAACTGAGAGTGGGAATAAATATACAGAAATAAGAGTAGTAGTTTCTTAGGAAACTAAATTTCCTTCACCTAAACTGGTAAAGAAATATAGAAAACAGCCCGAGTCTAACATGTTATGAAATATAGTGTGAGATCTAACTTAAGCCTTGTATTACAATAGCATCAAAAAATGTCCTAGATGCTGCTGAGAGAAAGAATCAAAAACTCTTCTCTGGTGTCAGCAGACAGATTATCTGATTTGCAGTCAAGGCATATTACAGAGGCAGAGACTCTGGTGATATCTCAGCACAATATTTTGGGATGACATAACTTATTCGGTCCAGCCTAATTGCGTGTAAATAGCTGCAGTCCTCCCGAGGTCACCACATATCTGCCTTTTGCCACTATTTGTTGGCAACAAAGTGCCCAGTGGCAACATCTGCTCCTCTGGGGAAGGCTGCAGTCTCTTAGAATTGCCATGATCTACTCAAAAGAGAGAAAATGTAAGTGAAGCACAGGACAAAATGTTTATGTTAGAAAGAATTTATTTACCTTGACTTATTAGGAGAATTTTCCCTGATTACAATTAAGGAATAAATGTTTTGTTCTTCAGTGGGTGAGGGCAGTAGAAGACAGCCAGGAGAAGAATCTGGAGGGCAGAAAACAAAAGTTACAGGCTGAGAGTGCAGCCAAGCTGAGGGGATTGTGGAGCAGGGGAGCACCATGGCAATTCCTGACTGAATCAAGCCTTAGAAATAGTGTCATAGTGCTCTAAAAGGCTGCACTAGGAACACAGGGAAGGAAGGTGAACATTGGCAGTATCTGGGATGCAGGCCTTCCACCCATGCTTTGTGAAGCCCCCAAGATGAAAGCTCCTTCATGAGACAAAGGCATTTTTCCAGTATGCTGAGTGACATTTTCCTCCAGTCTGCCACGGCCAGCAGGTCTGTGCAGATGTGCTCTGAGAGACACCTCTCAACTCCCATCCCCACCCCACAGATGTCTGGTGAGGGCTCGCAGCCAGAAGGTGCTTCTGGGCTGGGGTGGAGCTCCAAGCTTGATGGTGTTGGCAAGCTGCCCCATGCACTGGCAAGAGCTGCACCGAGCACCTGCAATGGCCTTTTCCATCCCAGGCTTCCTTACAAGGCTGGAGGCTCTTCCTGTTAGTGACTGTGAGCAAAACACAAAGAGAAATATATTAGATTTATATATAGATTTTTATATCAGAATTATATTTCCAGCCATGCAGTTCTTGAATAGCAATACAGAAATAGTCACTCTGCAATATGCACAAGTTTTATTCCAAAGCTGTGATGGCACTGACCTGGGGTGAGGTGCGTGGGGTGCCTGAGACACACTCCTACACAGGGCACAGCAAGGAGGGAACAGCATGGCTGTCCAAATAAACTCATGTACCTTCTGTCCACCATGGCTCATTTTTGGTGTATTTCCCTCTAGACAAATCTTTTCACATATCTTGTGCAGAGTTTGTGAACTCTTCAGGGAAGTATATCTTTACCCTCTCTTTATTGCTCAAAGGCTTATCCACTGACTTCTTCAAGTGCACTTCTGTCTGCACCAGGACCTACACAGGGCTGCCAGTTTCTCCTCATCATTGTTAAATCTATGTTAAATCCCCAAGTTAGGGACGTCAATTCACAAGTGGAAGGCAGGAGGCCCACGGTACCACAGAGAGAAAGACAGAGAGCAGTTTTGCTCTGGTCTTTCCGTCTTCCTCTACAGGACTACAGCAGTGCTCACACTGAACCTGGACAGCCCTCCTCTGTCACAGATGTGACTTTATTTTTAATATATATATATTTTTCTTTTAATTACCGATGACTTCTTTATTCCAAGAAGCAATGCATCCAAACCTGATTCTTCTAAGAAGTGCAAAAGTAAGTGGCCAAACCCAGAGATTGTTTCATGACAGATGAGCACGGGGATGACAGCACTCAGAGCACTCTAGTCTGGCATCATTTCCACAGAGCTGCTCCATCACTGCACCTTGTCCCCTCAGGCTACTTCTAAAACACACAGATCCAATTACCTAGCAACCAAACTCAGGGCTCAAACACTCGTAACACATTCAGGCATGAACTGCAAAAGGAGGAAGGTTATTGGCTCAGGTCTAAATAATTATTTTGCTTAACGAAGCTAATATAATCCTGATTATTGAGATAATTGAGACTTTAAAAATAGCTATGGATAATTGTAAATAAATAAATAAATAAATAAATAAATAATAATAATAATAATAGTAATAAAAATCATTGTCATAAATATAGTCACCATGAATCACAAAAATGTACTTTGCATATACTTCTGAATCAGTACTTTGGACATACCAAAACCCAACTGATTTTCTTTGACATTTCTGGTCCCTAAGTTGAGAAATTCTCTTGGAGAGGAAAAAGACAATGAAAAACCTTGGCTTTGCTGGCTCAAACTTCCAATCAATCCAGTTTTTATGTTCCTATTTCTGTTTGCATATTACTTGGGGATGAACCTACAGACAGAGAAGGAAAAATAGGGCACAGTTATTAAAAACAGGAGGGTGATGTTCTTTATCACTTCAGCTTAGAGAAAAACAACACTTCCTCTATCACTCCAGTCAAAATGTTCTTAATATAAAAAGATAAGCTATAAAATTGGTGCAGATGATCAATATCTATAGTGTGCTGAGAAACAACCAAGTTACTCAGCTTTTTCATATGTTCTGAAAGTAGACCTACAAAATGCAGAGGAAGAAATGAGGAAAGAATTCAAGGTTAGATAAAAGTAGCTTTTGCTTTTTAAGGATAAAAATATCTTCAGCAATTTTGTTTCTTCCTTAAAGAGATATTTTAAATTTTCCCTGATTAAAAAAAAAATAGAAATCTTTTACAATTCTAGTAATTCCAAAACTGCAGAACCAGGCAGCTCCTTCTTCCATGATTTTTGGAACTTCAGCATATGGATACAATAACTTATTTTGCCTAAATTGATTTAATCTGTCAGTATCTGGAATGGGAGCAAACTGTTGTCCCTGAAAATAAGCCTTCTGATTTGTTTTAGTATAGTGGAGTCAGTTCTCATAAATTGTAAGATAAACAAGAATCATGTTTGCATTCCTTTGTAAAAGATATCACCTGATGGACTTCTCAAGTGACCAGTGAAGATGGAGAGGTGGTAACTTCTCTGTCCAATCTCTGATCACTGTCCAGAAACTTATATATACGAGGTCAACAATAAACTGGAGACATCTTTTCTTCTTCTCTGCCTGAACACCTGTTGTGTGTGTTACTGTGTGTTTCTATCTGCGTCACAGTAACATTAAACACCTTTATCTATATAAATCCAGGGAAGGACAAAAAACTTCTGTTTGACCCAGCATGTCTAGAATCCATGAAAAGATTCAAGAGCTTTAAAGTGTTGCTACATTGAGACTCTTTGAGCTATCATCAGCTAAATCATCTTATGGAAAGCACAACACAAATCTCAGATAATTAAATGAGAATCCTCATTTCTCTTCCATATATCTTTCTGATATTATTCTTATCACAGTTGTATGCTTTCTACCCATGGCAATCAATTTTTCTACATTTTTTTAATACTACCGTAGAAAGAATTTTTTTTTTTTTTTTTTTTGTTTATAAAACAACTGACAAATTTTTCTGGGACACCTCTTCCCGCAAGCAATCTGACACATCCAATATAGAACCTTGCAAGAAGCTCAGGGAATGTCCCTCTACTAAGAACAACAATATAGAGTATACTTGACAACGACTTGCTATAACTTGCTGGGGGATTGCAGCTTGCCTCGGGGTCAGGTTGGACTAGGACATGCTTACAGGTCTTTTTGAGTTGTCTGCCCTTCAATACTGCCTCATCTGTCAGAGGTCACCAGACCCAAAAGCCACCCATCTCCAACTGCATCATAGTGAAACTCTTCCTGAGGTGGAACTAATGTGCAAGAAAAGCCTCTTTTGGGTCAGTGTTGTGCTGAGCAGATCAAAGCGGATACAGCTGGGTCGAGTCAGTGAATTTATTTTCCCAAGGGGCACATTTACATACATCATATGATGGTATCAAAAATTAATTAGATACATCTGCATGAACCGGGGGCATTAGCATGGAATGATGTTTGATTCCCTTTCCTCAGAACTGTGATTTATTCCACAGAAAATAAATATCCAGTTGTGCAATATGTGAAGACAACATGGTGGACTGGAGTAACCTGGTGCTCACTAATGCAAACCAGACTTCACAAGCTGATGGACTGCTTCTCACAACTGCTTCTCCTTAGTCCTCTACAATGCAAGTGGCAAATATTTAACATTACACTTTCTTTTTCATTTTGTTTTTCTCCTGGCTCTCAACCATGGCATTCATATTGCTATCTTAACATTTGCAAACAACCACTATTTTCATCATCTCTTCTCTCGCATTTAATCTATAAAAAAACCCCACACTTCTAAGTTCATATTTTCCATGTTCTCAGATACCAATGCTTTGGATCATAGTCATTTTATACTCTTTTTTTTTTTTTTTTTTTTTTTTTTTTTTTTTTTTATTATTATTATTATTATTAAGCTAAAGAAGAGAGAAGCAAGATGTATAGGAAGTTATGTGTCTCCAAAATCACATTTTCTTGCATATAGAATGGAAACAAGGCCAGAAACAGAAGGGCAGGAGAGGTTGCCTAGGGTATATGATTTTGCCATTATTGAACATGTACTCTTTCCATTAAGGTAGGTCCAAAGTTCAAACTCACTGTCATGATTTATCCATCATTGTCATAAACTGGGCTCTCAGTAAATCAGACATGAAGGCCACATCCTGTTACTTTGAGGCCACAGTTTCAAGATGCAAAAACGAAGCTAACCAGCAGGTTTACCTCATCTTTAATCCTCAAGCCATGCAGTGGCTACTGTGACACCTCAGGGCCTGGGCACTTTTGAACCCTGACTCCATCTTTTCTGTGAGGAACCACAGTGAAATCAATGATCACAACAGCTCTCTCCAGTGACCATGAGCGAACAGAAGGACACTGTGTTACCACATTCCTGCTTGTAGTTTCATGCCCTAATGACAGCTTTGCTTTGAAACTACTTATGCTTTTCAACAAAATTTTAAGGGGTTCCAGAAGTTGAAGGCAAAGAGTGCCAGAAGGCCGCATGCATTTCAGATGGCTTCTACAGAGGCCATTAACTCCAACTCCATGAACCCTGATGGTCCAGGAAAACACAGTGCATGCCTGGAAGGAACCCAAACAGCAACATGAACATTAAATGAAATCCAGACAGGCAAACTACAGATCCAAGATCCTTTACCCCCAGTGAGCAGTGGCAGTCAGAGAAACTCACAGTGTTCAGTGCACCTCAGGAGGATAGAGGTGCACAATAAAAGGGAAACTTTGAGGAATTGATAAAAAACCTTAAAGACAATATCTAAACATCTTAAAGTCTTTTTTTTAACAGCTGCTTGGGGTAAAAGTAAAGGAGAAGGGGCAAATAAGACAGAAGTTTTTCAGACGTCTGCATCTACAAAGTAAATTCTGTGAATATGAGAGATGAAAAGGTTCCTTAGATGACAGATAGTGTGAAACAACACATACAGGTAACCAGGGCGGCCACCAATCCACAGCTGAAATGCAAAGAGATTTATTTAATTACCTTGCTAACAACACTGGGTAGCAGAGGCACACAGGGGGGACAGGCTCACTTAGTCTTAGCTCATCCTAGCAAAAATGGGGAGTCTGTTGTCTGCCCCAATATATCAAAAGGTTTCATGCATGCACAATTTATCACAAGGCTCTGATTTTTTCATCTCACTCTCTCCTCCAGCAGGAGCCTCAAGCATGTCTGTGGGAGCGCATTATCCCTGCACAGGACTACTGTTCAAAACAGGAAGAGAATGAACAACAGTAGGCATAGTAAAAGGAGTTGTCCCAAATGGCTATTCTTAGCATTCCCAGCTAAAATGTCAGTCTGAGTGAAAATATTCCCCCTCACCAAATTTTCTGGTTTTTAACCCTCTCCTCCAACTAAGACTTGGGTTTTGGCAAAATTATCCTTGTACAATTGCCAAGGAAGGTCATTCAATACCAAAAGATGGCCAGTTACAAAACATGAATAGTAGACTCAAAGCACCATGAGATAAAATATCTAGTCTGTCTATGTTGAAGGTGTTGTGCAAAATCAGTGATTAGTGGAAAAATTTTTCAGACCAAGAAATATAGTGAGAAAACTCTAAAAACCCAACATAACACTGCTGACTTTTTTTCCACCAGATTGTCTAGTGAAGATATTTGTAATGCAGAGATGAACAAATGCTTGAGTAGAAAAAAGCAGAACATACAATAAAGGATGTCTGAAAAGATGCATCACGAGAAAATGACCAGAAATCCAAACTTTTACAGGAAAGAAATAAGGTGCCTTTCATCGCTATATGCCAAGAATTAATGGGGAATTTGAGTAATTGGCATTGGCCAGTAGGAACTGTCTGGTGTTAACAACTGTCCAGTTGCTTACGCCTGGGGATCCCAGAAGAAAGGGGTATCCTAGGAAGAATCATTGAACACCAGCACATGACACCTGGAAATTTCACAGGCAGAAGCTGAAAGTGATTTACAAACTGTTCCTGCTCAGTGAGTAAAACCAAACTGGTTTTGACCAGTAACAATTTTCCTAATGATGTTTCTTACTATAGAATAATTGCTGAAGCAGTGAAGATACAGGTAAAGACAGAGGCAGACACAAACTCTGTTTGAGCAGCATAAAAGGTTGTTCTATTGCATTTGCTATGATTTCTCAGTTTAATCTAGTCAAGCATCAGTTCTTTCAAAAGCAAGGTCATGCAGCTTTCTCCATGTTTCCAGTGACACACTGGTGTGAAACAAAAATGTGGAGCAATGTAACTGTGTTCAGGCTACAGCCTCTGAACAGTAAGAAGTTCTTGTTACCTTATTTCAGCATATAATTTAATTTCTTCTGGATTGAGACCAGTGATAGCTAACAGCATTGTTCTCATTCATTTCCTAAGAGCTTTGTAAAAACTGGGCTTGCTGTGCCACTGTCCTAAAGCTTTGTGAGCCCACCTCCACCATTGCAAGCAGAGACAGAGAATGCACTTCTCCAGACAGAGCACGTGTCTGTGCATGCATCCCAGTGTGAAGCATCCCCTAGTGATATTAGAAATCACATTTGGCACTGTTAAGCTTTCCTGTTGATTCCAGGATAAGCAATGGGAAAAGGAGGTGAAGGACAAAGGTTGGTTTCTGGAGGGAGCTGAAGGAGAGACAGACATGGGAAAAAGAAGATGGAAAATCCTCAAGACAGCATGGAGGACTGGGATGCACTTACACTTGGGATGGGGCAGGGATGATGAAGAAAACCAAAGATGATGCAGAGATGCTCACTAAGTGCTAAAGGAGGAGAAACACTATTTTATCTCCTACATAATACATAATTAAGAAGAGATATTGTAAATGTCTTGCAGGGGAGTCACAATATACAGCCATCTCCATACCCTGTATGAAGCCAAATGACCTCATGTTTAGTGATTTGAAATGGCTAATACTTTTTTCTTAAAAACATGGAAAAAATGAGCTCTGGCCACTCTCCGAGGAAAAAAATAGGGTATCACACAGAAAACTGAAAAACTTCTAGTAACAAATACCACAGCACCCCCACAGTCTTTGCACTATATCTTGTTTGATTGGCCAGTCCTTCTATGGGAAAAAAAAAAAAAAAAAAAAAAAAAAAAAAAAAAAAAAAAAAAAAAAGAGAGAATGTAATAGATGTTTCTTCCCTTATAACAATCACAATAATATGACCATGCAAACTTCAGGCAACAGAATTCTTTAGGATCAGAATTTTGCATGTGTGAAGTCCACCAGGGTGCTATGAAAAGACAAACAAAGGACAGATCTAGGCACACACTACCAGCGTTTTGGGACAGCAGCTGTCTCTCAGTCTCCCCAGTAAGGGATCACCCCAGGCAGGATTAAGGCAGTTCTTGCTCCCTCTGCACCTCCTGCCCTGTCTGGTCACGTGCAGAACTGAGTGCTCATCTCCTTCCCTCCCTCCAGGACCTGCTCACCCACCACATGCTGGGTAAGCCATGTTTGTACAGCTCCCAGCACAATGACTCACGGCTGTGAGACAGCTCCAAATCGTCCATCACAGACAAATCAGGACTCGTGCTGGCATCCTCTTACAGCTTAACTGCCAGCAATGGCTGTGCTCTCAGATCATGATACTATTATGATACTAACAAACTTCAACTGTTCATAGCATTATATGTTTCCCCTTTGCTTTGCAAGTCTCAGTATAAGCTTCTAAAACTTTCCTTTCCATTTTCCATAATGACTGTGATTATTAGAAAATTCTGCAGTATACCTGTATACCCTTTATTCTTGCTTCTTCAATGTTGTAGTTGCTACAAGACTTGAGGTCTTTGGACCCATTTACTATTAGGCTCTGATTTTCTGACTTTTTGCAGACTTACAGATTTCTTCTCTAAGATGTTTCTTTCAGGTTCTAACTCTCCACAACCCCTGGATTATTCAGAAATAAAGATAGTATGGAGGCTGTGGGAGATGTGTTATTTAACTAGTTTAGGTGACTTTAAATTCTTAAGTCCAAGTGGAGGATAAAAGTTAAGAGTTGATGTTCTCAGGAGAATCCAGAAGAGGAGATTCTGGCAGTGTGAAGGGAATAAGGAGCTCATTGAAAGAGCATTAAACTCCATATGACAGGACAAAAGGATAAAACAAGCCTTGTTAGAAATAAGCCTGTGGGCAGCACACCAATATTTGAGGGATGGTGTGTAGCTGGGTCCTTCAGTTTGTAGGGGTAAGGGATAGAGATCCTTCTGGCAGCAAAAACACAAGGGCTTTCAATGTGATAGAAACCACAGAAGCACCTGAGCATGGTCACACAGGAATTTGGGCTTCCCTATCCAAAAATGTGGTAGGGTCAATAACCAAACTGAAGTACATCTACACCAATGCTTGCAGCATGAGCAACAAACAGGAGCCATTGTGCTGCAGGAAAGTTATGACATAGTTGCCATCATGGAATGACTTGAGCATTGGAGCAATGGGTGGCAAGAAATTCTTCAGAAGGGATAGGAAAGGAAAGATGGGTGGTCTGGAAGCCCAGTAGCTTAGTGAATGTCTTAATTGTCTGGACCTTAATGATTGTGACAATAGGGTGAAATGTTTCTGGGTAAGATTCCAGGGAAGGCCAACAAGGCAAATGTCTTGGTTGGTGTGTTATAGATGCCCCCCAGGTAGGAAGAGGCAGAAGGAATGAGCAGCTGAGAAAAGTCTCACAATCACTAGATCTTCTTCTAGGGGGACTTCTGCTTACTATTCTGCTGGAAATACAACAGAACAGAGAGGAAACAGACCAGAAGGTTCCTGGAGGGAGTGTTAAGACAACTTCTGGACGCAGATGGTCAGTGAGCCAACTACAGGAGGTGCCCCACAGGACATGCTTTCAGGGAACAGAGAACTAGTGGGAGATGTGATAGTTAGACTCTTGGAAACAGTAATCATTAAATGATAGAATTTTCGATTCTTGAAGAAGTCAGGAGGGACACTGGCAGAACTGACAACTAGGACTTCCACAGGTCAGATTTTGGCCCATTTCGGAGCCTGATTAACAGTGTCCTGAAGGGCAAAACTTTCCAAGAAGTCTGGATATTCTTCAAGCAAATCTTAGAGATTCAAGAGCAAGTTGGACAGACCTCTCAGGAAGACTGCAAAAATTTGTGATGGGAGGGAGAAAATTAGAAGGGCTGAATTCCAACTAGAACTTAATCTGGCTACTGCAGTAAAAGACAACAAAAATGTTTCTATAAATACAACAAAATTAGCAACAAAAGTAGAATTAAGGAGAATCTCCATCCTTTATTGGATACAAGGGGAAAATTTGTCATTTTTCATAGTGACAAATGATGATGAAAAGACTGAGGTATTTGCATGTCATTAAGAGTAAGACCAGTTGTTCATGGGGTACCCAGCCTCCTGAGCTAAAAGTCAGGGACACAGAGAAAAACGAAGTCACCAGAATCCAAGAGGAAATGGTTATTGATCTGCTACAACACCTAGACACACACAAGTCTTATGGGGATGGATGTGATCCACAAAAGAATACTGAGGGAGCTGATGAAAGTTCTCATAGACCTACTTCCAATTTTTTACTGACTATAACAGCTAACTGGACAGGTCTCAGTTGACTGGCATTCAGCACACTTCCTCCTCAGCAAGTGTGCTGAGGATACAAAACTGGGAGGAGCAGCTGACACTTCAGAGGGCTGCGGGATTCTCTAGAAGGATCTTAACAGGTTGGAGAGACAGGCAGAGAAGAGCCTTCTGAAATTCAGCAAGGGTAAATGCAGGCTCCTGCAGCTGGGCAGGAATAACCTCAAGCACTGGTACGGGTTGCGGGCTGACCTGCTGGAAAGTAGCTCTTTCCAGTCTGGGGTCTGGAGCACGGGTTCTTTACAGAAGAGTCTGAAGGAATTGGGGTTGTTTAGCCTGGGGAAAAGGAGGGCAAACCTTATCACTCTCTGCAACTGTCTGAAAGGAGGGTGTAGTGAAGTGGGTTCTGTCTCTTCTCCCGACCAACAATTGACAGAATGAGAAGCAGTGGCCTCAAGTCATGCTGGAGAAGTTTAGATTGGATACAAGGAAGTATTTCTTTACTGAAAGGGTGGTCAGACATTGGACTGGGCTGCCCAGAGAAGTGGTTGAGTTTAAAAAAATATGTGGATGTGATACCTAGGGACATGGTTTAGTGGTAGATGTGTAACAGTGCTGGGTTAATGATAGGAACTGATGATGATCTTAGAGATCTTTTCCAGCCTAAATGGTTCTAAGATTTGATGATCTATCTAAGATACTTATACCAACCAAAAGATCTCCCTCTTCCATGCATTCCTTTAACCATCTTTCAGTCCTAGTTTTTTGATGGTGCCTGTCTCGCATCTCCTTCTGTTTATGTATCTAGGTAGATAGATAGATAGACAGACAGATAGACAAATAGATAGATTTTTCATACATATTTGTTCATATCTGTCACATACTGTCACCTCCTTTTTATAAGCTATTTTGCTATATCTGTCACCAGTAGTGCAGGGAGAAGTATTTTTCTCAGAAAGAAGCACTGGAACTTCCCTAGATTGCTCAATATCCAAAAGACAGCTTAGCATAACTGAACTTTATCAAAGAGATTGATCATGACTAATGCTTATGGCATCTTGACCCCCCATCCTGTACCAGTGAGATCCCACAAAAGCCCTAACTGATTTAATCAGCATTAAGCAGCTATATTCTCCAGGTAAATGAGAGGATTACATGAATACATCAACATGTTTTGGCAAAAGGAAACATCTTATGAGAACTGGGGCCTTATATAATCACACACTCGTGCTTTGCAAAGCATTTTCCATAGACTGCATCTCATAAATATCCTTTAACAACTTCATGTACTCTATGCTTCAGCAAACTGAACTTATTGCTGATGATTGAGTAGGGTCTAGATGATTTTGGCATGGTGTCACTAATGGGTGTTTCCCCTTGGGAGCTTTCCAAGACATTTTTTTAATGGAGTTTGCTTGTTTATCACAATCTGATGGAAAAAGTCCCGTTTCAACAAGACCTGTCAGGTATGTCTTGCTTTCTTTTCCCTTGCAGATTGTTGCACTCCTCTACAGGCAGTCCCTTGGCAGGCAGCAGCCAGATGTACCACTGTGCATCAATAATCTTCCCTGAAGGATTTTGAAAATAGGAAACCCCATTATGGGATTTCTGGAATTCAAGCAAAAAAACATTTGAAAATTTGAAGGCACGCTTCACCTCTCTCTGCTGTACCTTTTCCACATGCCATCTCTGGGAGTTAGAGGCTGCTCAGAATGGGACACCAGAAGAGACCTGCCCTGTTAAATGAGAAGAAATGGAAGCCAACTCAGACACTCCACACGATCTGTTCACTCTGCTCTCATTTTAGCTTGCTCCATGGTTCACTCTTGGTGTGCTCCACCTAGCCGTCTCCCAGACAATGTCCTACTATAGCTCTGGAGATGCTTTATTAGAGTGACATCTCTGAAAGTCAATGCAGACTGCATTACGTCAGATTTTGTACCTCACCTTCAATGTTCTCAGATTTTGCATTCTGAAACACCCCAAAGGATTCCCAGCTCACCCCCCCCCAAAACTTTCAAGACATAATCTAATTTTCAGGTTATAAAACCATAATTTTTCAGGCTGCAAAGCAGCCCCTGCACTGTTATAAATGCCATGAATGGAAGCCCAGACATGTTCTTTTACTCTTAGTCTCACCAGACAGAGCCTAGAGAAACCCAGGACAAAGCACTACACAAGTAGTGTGGCTGTCATGTTGCCACTCTCTTTCCAGGAGTGATGTTCGTGATGCAGGGACATTGCAGTTGTTAGAGATAAATTTCCACTCATGTTTTTTCTAATCTTTACCTGATGTACTTTGATATTGCTGTCCTCAGAGGCAGAACAGTTGTTCACAGCTCACCCTTTTGCTTTGTTCGTGTCTGCATTTACCTCCACCAATGAACCAAGCTACTGAACTGTTACAACCGCAGTTCCAACAGCCTGGTCACCCCTCCTAAGAGATCATGTGCAAACCTCCTCTCCAGCAGCGTTAGAGCATGCCAGACATGAGGTGTCTCATTATTTCTTGTTCCCAGCTTCCAGCAGCAGTTGGAACACCCTGCTGCAGTTTAAGCCTCGGATGTCAGATGTCACGGTGCAAAGCTTCCAGACACAACCCGTTGGTCTCCTCCAGTGCCTCTGCTCCTTGTCAGACCTATACTCCACAATTTCCATTCTTCCCTTGGCAAGGGCTCTGAGGCAGTGATTCCATTTCATTTTCCAGTGAAATCTCAGTTCAGTAATAATTGGCCTGGCTTCTTAAGCAGATATTTCCAAAGTATTTTTTTAAATAAATATTTAAAAAAAAAAAAAAAAACTAACCTCTGGATATCTCTCTTAGATACTCCTTCTCAGCTTGATTGATGGAAGGGTTTTTCTTCCACTTCACCAATTATTTCAGATGTCTACTCATTGATGCATTCTCTGACTGAATGTCTTCTTGAGCTAACTGAGTTTTTCCATATGTAGCTAAGTTTCACCTGGGATTTGGTTTATAATTCTCTTGCCATTTTTAGTGAAGATTATAAGCATTCACTGTGATGATGACAATACATTTTACCTTGAGCAGTGCCAATTTGAAAAATAACTTTGCATCTAGTGATCCAAAATGCTAGGACCTGCTCATGCTTCAAAAGTAAAAAAATCAGATTTGTATCTTTTTAAGACCCTTGTATCTTTGTAACAGATTTGTATCTTTATATATCTTCATTTATATCTATGTATCTGCTGTCTTCAATATCATGAGAAAAAAAATTAATATGTGGTATCAGCATGACTTGCAAGCTTTTAGACTCAAGAATTATTTATTAGTCAATGTGCTTCAGTCACAAACTAACCTAAAGAAATTCCTTTTTGGTTACAACCATCAGCTTCCCTTATTCCTTATTCATTATGGGCTGAAGTGCAGTAGCAATGACACCCAGGTGTAGTGTTGGACCCGAAAAAGTAGCATGGGCCCTTTAAAGTAACTAAAAACTCTGTTATGCCAGGCACAGGATGTGTTCAAGGCCAGGTTGGATGGAAGTCAGAGCAGCCTGATCTAGTTGAAGATGTTCTTGCTCATTGCAGGGGGGTTCCACTAGGTGACTTTTAAAGGTCCCTTCAAACTTCTCTATAATTCAAAAGCAAAGCAAAGCTCCCATTCAGTTATTAAACTTTCAGCATATACAGGATGGACTTTGAGTAGAAAGATAAGGAAGAAAATAATTACTGGTATATTGCCTCTTTGAGACAAGGAAGACATTGTTATTCTTTCCTTCTCCTCTCAGATTGAAGCTGGACAGAAACCAGGATAATTTGAAAAAGGGTTAGTAAATCCTTGAGGTCTATTTAAATGGTCAGCTGAGACTGAGTTGTAAGCAACCATAATTAATCAATCTAAAGAATTTAAAAATTATTTCTCCATTCTTAACATCAGTTTCCCTTTTAATCCCCTGATTCTTAGCTTGGCTTCTATGCACTGGTACTCACAGTGAAAAATATTAATGTGGTGATGACAAAATGGAAATATCAGTCCCTGCAATTGAACCCCTGACTTCAGCATGATGTAGCTGCAGAGCAGAGTACTGCTGGATTGCTCAGAAACACTGCAATTTTAATTTTTTAAAAAAATTCATGTAGGTCAATTAAGAGTGAGTTTACTCCAATCGTTATGAGTATCACCCCAGAAAAGAGTTTCATGCGGTGCATAGATGACACAAAACTCCATCTTTCACATGCCACTTTAAAAAAACAAACTGGTGGGAAAAAAGCATATTTTTCATAAAAACAAAAGATTTTGCCTTGCATTGAGCCTCTTCTTGCTTTTTTCCTAAACAGATCATTTCCCAAAATTTTTTTACTTACTTCATCAGATCTTTTTCCAACTGAGGTGATTCCTAAAATTCTTTTTCCAAGACCATAAGATTTCAAGAAATAAATAATAAAAGCCTGAAAGAAGTCACTACTGCAGTAAAGCAGATGAAAACTCAGTTAGCACTGAGCTCCCCATGAAGCTGACAAGTTGATTCCCACTTCAGCAGCAATTGAATAGAAATTGTACTGCAAAATTTTCTTTCCTTCCTTGATTTTATCTTTATTTCTCTTAGGCAGGTAGCAACTGCCTTTCCTCTGTTACAAACTTTTCTAATGCTTCACAGAGACCACTGTTGAATGCACAACTATAAAATCTACCTTTATATTGAGACACTGAAAGTTATAACAAAGGGAAAATACCTCCACTGGGGGAAAAAAAAAGTAAGTCAGATTTCTATCTACTAAGACCCATTGGAAAATTACTGAATAAAATGGATTCTTATATAAGGAGAACGAGAGCCATCAGTGAATTCAATAGTTTCTAAGGTATATGATAAACCACATTACTTAAAATCTTTGTTTGTTGCAAGACGTGAGTTGTTGAGAAGATCAATAAATATTTCAACAGTTAGTGAGATCTGGGATTTTATTCTTCTTCTATCACACACACATACACACACACACACACACACACACACACACACACACACCACACACACACACACACACACACACAAACAAACCAAAAAACACCAAAACCCCACATTTGCAAAATTTTAAGCATTGCTACTATGAATAGGGAGAATATTAATAACGAGGATGCTTGAAGAAAAGCAATGATCAGTGATCACTGACCTATGCCTCCTTACTGATCTGGATTGAGTGGGGTGCATGCACACCAAGCAACAAAGGACTGGATGAAAGTCTCTTCTCCCAGACAACAACTGACAGAATGAGAGGATGCAGTCTTAAGCTACACCATGGGAAGTTTAGGTTATACATTAGAAAAAAATTTTTCAAAGAGTGACTGGGCACCAGAATCATCTGCTCAGGGAGCTGGTGGAGTCACCATCCATGGACATGTTTTAAAAAAGACTGGACGTGGCACTCAGTGCCATGGTTTAGTTGGTGAGGAGGTGTTAGCTCATAGGTTGGACTAGATGATCTTAAAGGTCTTTTCCAACCTAGTTCATCCTGTGATTCTCTGAACCCTGTAATATAACTCTTTGAGCCCAACCCATCAGAGAATTCCTCACCCAATAAAGCCATTTTTTCATATAGTTTTGTCTTGTATGAGTGTAATGAAGTCCAGTAAATTAACCAGATATGATGTTTGATATGACCAGAGTAAGCTGTCATAATGAAGGCTGGTAGCTCTAGGATTGCCATAGAATTTCTGTGTGCCTCAGTGGAGTAGTCCTGGAGAGAAAAAAACCTTGACGTTTGGTTTAAATAGTCAATGACAGCACTGCTAGTGATTTGAGGATAAACTTTCATGTCCTCAGACTTAGGACACCATATCTCATATTGACATTTGCTTCTGAAATGTACAGTAAAGTCCTCAGAGATACAGACACAGAATTTACAAATGTTTTGAAATTATTTGCATTTATGAAAAATATCTCAGTAATAGAATAATTTAGTAATCTACTGCTCCCAGAGTTGGTTCTTCTCTGTTAATCCTTTCGCACTCCTTTGACAGCAGGTGTTAATTGATGCAAATGATTCACTCCTTCATGACCACTGTTAGCCAAGAAAGTTCTCCTTTCACATTGAAATGGTGGAAAATACTTGATGGATAGCAAGGAACTACTACTGAACTACTTGTACCTGCTGATTTTAGTAACCCAAGAAGTATAAAGTATTTCTTTGAAAATCAAGGTCTGATTGACTTGCCTAATGTCAAAGACAGGAAAAAAAGTCCTCCAAGCGCAATGCTCTCTTTCCCTGGGCTAATACATAGAGAATGATGTAAAACATATTCCCTTCTGTATGTGGTAAAAATAACAGAAATACCTTCAGCAAAGGAAAGTACAGACTGGAACTTTTTTCATGTCATGCAAAAATGTATGTGTACACTAGGAAACCACTGTTTGTTCGTAAAAACAGGGGATGCCAGGAGAAAGAAATAAAAATTCCACACTCTTTCAGTGCAGTCTGGGACAGCAGCACAAGGCTTGTAGCTCAGGAATATCTGAAATTGCTTGAAGAAGTACAGATCTCAGAGCAGGTTCCTTTCCTCTTTTCTCAAGTGAATCTTACATGCCATCTGGAGCTTTGTTTTCTTGGCTATTCAGCCAGCCACATTGCAGACAGTGAATTGAATGCTGCTAAGTGGCTGTAACCACAATGGAAATCTACAACACAGCTGTGACTTTTAAATCAAATTAAAAAAATCTAAACACACTACTTCATGGTTTTAAAACATACTAATGTAAAAACAGCATATTCAGTAAATTCATAACTTCATCTACATCAAACTCTGTAGCTCCTCATGTCCAAGAAAGGCACACCCATTTGTCTCAGCCAGAAATCCAGCCCAAGAAATTTTCTGTCACTGAAAGTGCAAGTTTGGATCTATCAGTTACTGAAATCCAGAGAGTTATTCCAAGTTCACATGAGCAGAACAAAGATCAGACTCTGACCCAAATATTAACTGATTTTTGGAGTCTCTGTGTCTGGCCATCAAGAAATGCCTGCTGGATGCAAACTCTGCAGTCTTCAGGCAGAACAGAAGGAGACTAGTGAGGAAACAGACATGGATGGTATTTTCAAACACAGAACTGTTAAGCGAAGAGTGCCAAGTGGTGTACATGTTAGGCACAGAAAAATGGAACATTGCAAAATCGAATCACTCACTATACCAGATTGTACATCTCAACATGGGAATGGTTTGCAAGAATTAGCTTACTGTTATATTTTAATCTAGATGTTCTTTTCCCTCTAATGGATGAGCCTATGGTATTACCCAGGCAGGTAGCAGTGGGGAGTCACCTCTGTTGCCTTGCTGCCTAACTCCACTAGACAGCCCTGTGGTGTCTGTGCTCTCCTTGGAGTGCCTCGTCTCAGTAGGTGTCTTCATGTTGCACAAGACATGCACAGCATGCTGATGCTGAAACTAGCACTGAAAGAGTAGAAATATCCATGAAACACTACTAGGACATGATGGAGGTAATCTCCCAGACCCCAGAGCAGCATAGCAGCACTGACACGTGTGCTAATTGAGGGCTTTCACAAACACTTTTCATCTTAGCTGTAACACTACGCTGGCCCAGCAGACCTGCCACTAGATAGGGAGAAAGCCTCAGCAATGTGAACTTAAGCATCTCTGTGCCTGTCTCTACTGCATGGTGTAGAGTACCTGAAATAGCACAGGGCTGAGTTTGTGTCTCACCATGAGGAATTCTATTAGAGGTGAATGTTGGCAAGTGAAATGTTAGTGAACCCAGGAAAAGCTTTTTCCATTAAAAAGCCAACAGGGCAATGTAGTCCAACTATCTGGGTTATTTCCTCTGCCACAAAGTAGCTAAGAGTTAAATTTTGTCTAGTTATCCATAACATTTCTCAGCACTCCTGAATAATTATATTGATTATTTTTATATACAAATTGGGTAAAACATACCTGAAATGCAGTATATAACTTCTTTCAAAACTCATTTGGACTAACACTGATAGGTACTCTGAGAAATTTTATAGAGAAAATACTTCATGTTTTTGTAAAGTTATAGGAATAAAAAATTATTATGAAGCCTATCAATGGAGCTAGACTTTGTCATCTGCTACTTTACTGGACAGAGGGAACAAGAGAGTCCTGAGCTGCGCTCCCTTCCTCCCCACTTCTAAAATGTATTTCATAGGAAGCAATTAAAAGATGAATGCCTTAGACGTACAAAAGTTAACTTCCTTCCTAGGTCAGTGCTCCAGCCAAGATGTTACAAATCTGTGCACTTCTGTTTCCTTCTACTCACCAAGGAGACCCCAGAGATTTATGGTTACAGTACAGCTATGGAAGGTGGAAAACACAGGTTTGAAGGCCATGAAGATGAGGCCAGGTGAGACACTGATCTAGCTGGTGATGCTCAAGCACTGGGAACAGCACAGAGATGTGACAATGTGACATGGCCCTGGCCAAGCCATGAGCATGTCAGACACATAAGGCAATGCCATGAGTATAACACCTTGCTCAGACCAAGGCATGTGCAGGTCATGTCTCACGGTCAGGTTTGTCCCTGGGCCTCAGCAGGGAAAGGCTCAAGGCAGGGCTGGGCTTGAATTAGAAGCCAAGCTGAAGGGATAGGCATGGACACTGATCCCACAGCCACAGGGACCAAATAAACAGATCTCTGATGAACATCAAGGTTATTGGGAAGTTTAAATATTCTCAGTGTTTGCTGGTATTCAGCAGAGGCATAGGACATGCATTATTTTGTAAAAGCCTTTTGTTAAGCCCTTGTATGCACCCTGTGGACTGTAAAGGAGACCCTTTATTCTCTGAGAGTATTTAGTCTTAGTACACTGGAAAGCAAAAGAAGAAAAGAGTATTGGAGACTTGGAAAAGTCCCTAAAAACAACTTGATGGTTTCTTTCCAGGTTTCACCTTTGCTCACAGTGGTAATACACATGTCCAGTTACATCCTGCTGGACACATACACAGCTATGTGAGCTTTTTGACCATGCAGACTTCTTCATAGGTCTTCTATATACTTCATTTCCAAGCTGTTCTATCCAATGCCAGCCCACCTATTCAACATGTAGACTCAGTCAATTTATTTTGGAAGGAAAATACTCAATAATATTAAGAAATTTCAGACTTACAGAGCCAAAAGATCAGTAGTGAAAGTTGGTAGAAGGCCAAAAAGTGAGCTTGTTTTCCCAAGAAATGAAAATCTATATTTTTCTAAAGCTGTTGCAAAGAAAAAAACCCCAACAAATTGTGGTAATAAGGATGTACAGTAAGATGGTGGTGACATAGATACTGATTTCATCCACCCACTTCTGTGGCTAGTGGTAGTGTTGGGCCAGAGGACCACATCACTTTCTTACAGCATGAAAATGAACGTGACAAGAAAGTTGATGAGATTCAGCCTTTGGCCCTGGGGTCTAGTAGTTCTTGGAAAAAACACCATGTACTTTTTTCTCTCTCTGGAATAGCCATGATTCATCCTCCAGAGATTTGTAAAACAGGGTCACTCTGAGAACACCCCGTTCCCTCCTTTTTACCTTATAGAATGTGGTTAGAGGTGCCTCTTCCAGAACTCATGGATTATCACTTATCCCTCATGTTCTCTACTCCAAACTGTACTGGACAGCTTAAGAACATCTGTATCCAAGTTCCTCCTTGGTCTATACACCTTCATCACGAAGCTATGCCTTCAGCATCACCTCAGTACAGTGAGAAGGACCCAGAGGTCTCTGGGATACAAACTGAGGAAGGTCAACAGATGTGGCAGAAGGAAAGCACTCACACTGATAAGACATACATCCAACAACCCCAGCTCCAGCAACAAAAAGAGCAGATAGATCTGGGAAAAGAAAGCCCTCACAGGAGTAATCTCACCATCAGAACAAGTAATTAGCACTTCTTATTCTTATTATTGTATGAATGTTATACATCCCAGATTTTGAGGTTCCACTCCCATAAAAAAAAGTTACATACCAGTCATTAGGCAGCTACAGTACAGGGCCACACCTAAGGTATCCAAGATCTTTTTTAAATTTAAAGTTTACAGTAAAGGGCAGTTTATGTTTTGTTGGGAAAGACCTGACCTACTCCATACCTCAATCATGAATCAGCCTGTTTGTGAGCCAAAAAATATTACTTATGCTTTCTCATGATTTATCACCTTGAACCCATGTAGGCACAAAACCCATTGAAAACAACTTAATTAATACAGTTCAAGCCAACAGGAGAAACAAAACCATGAAAACACCAAGCAACACACTTGAGACTTATTGTCCCATATTTTTTATTTTGTTTCTTAGTGAAAATGTGGGGGAATAAATTTACTTTCCACTCACTACCTCTACAATATAACCATTAGGAAGTGGGAAAACACTAATCCTGTAAAGAAGTAGAAAACCTTCCCAAAGGAAAAAAAATCACTTTTTTGTCTTGCATTGGCCCTGATACCACATGAAAATACAGAGCTATCAAAACCCACAGTAAGAAAGAATCCTTTTCATCATAGAAATATCAGCAAGAGACAATCCCTGTCAAATAATTTCAAATCAACAATTGTCATGAGAAATTGCCTCTCTCAACGAAGCGATGATTTTATATTACTATTATATTATATATAATATCATATAATTGTATGTTATAAATATTAAAATATTATTGTGTATTTTTATTAATAATGATGATAAATTATAATTATGATGATATGATAACGATAATATCCCTTTTCCCAGGGATCTCCACACAGGACAGGAAGAGGGATGCCAGTACCCTGACCATACTCATGCTGTGTCTCCAGAGCATCCAGCAACAGGCGATTTACAGGACAAGTGTGTTATACCTGACATGTGCAGGTGAGCCACAGCATGCACACAGTGTGTGGCAGACTTATGGGAGTGCTGGTGGCATTGTCTTCCTTTCTACAAAAGGCAGTTCTGCAGCCTGAAATTTGGGCACATTCTTAAAGGGCGGAAACTGTATTCAGGTTACCCTTCATTTCCTCCACGCATACAATCTCAGCGAACCTTTGTACAGATTTTTTCTGTAGCTATGATTCAACAGAGCTGTACACTGAAGGTGTAGTTCCCCACCAGTGTTCCTGAGCACTGTGTCACACTGGGACCCAGAAGCTTGCCTTGTCACTGCCATGACCTGGCTGGCAGTTAGTGAGGTCATGACATCTTCCCTCCTCATCCCAGAACAGAATCCAGGAGCAGAAAGCATTCTGCTCTGACGGCTCTTTCCTGGCTGACCCCTGGCACTGTGAACCTTCCATTCAGCATCCTGTGGTCGCACAACTTAACCTTGAAATATCTGCTGTGCTCAGTCAGGAGGATAACTCTGCCCTGCGCACCTCCAGCCTGCTTTCCCACAGCATCCTGAGACATCACCTGCTTTCTACATTTCATAGCTGAAAACAAGAAGGCATAAACACCACTCTCAGACATCACTACTTATAATAGCCAGCCCTCTTGTAAGATGTTATGGGGCAAAATGCAGAGCAGGCTATTAAAAAGTGGGTTCACATGACTCAGGATAGGTAAGAGATATCTCACAATTGATCCTCTCCACTACCACTGACATTCCTAAATATTAAAATACATTCTGTTATAACTGATGCCTTTACTCAGTGTGCATGGCATATGCATCCTCTTTACTTATGGGTTTATGCACCCAAATATTAAACAAGGAGCAGTAAGCAGATATCTGCTGCTTAGTGCTCTCACTCATAAACTTTCCAAGTTAACAGACACAAAATGCTGTTTCCAAAGAAATAATTATAATAGGTCAAAAGTAAACAACCTCTGGGCAATAGTAATTTCTAAGGAAATCTTTCTTACTCTGTGAAAGTGGAGATTACTCATAGCATGATAAATCTGGAAGAGCTATCAAAGACTTCACTCCCACTTGTCACCAATACTTGAAACTGACTTCTGGCTTCCAAAAATATTAATTATTAACCTAACATATCCTTGGAAGTTTCCAAAAACTTGGAAGTTTCAAAAAAAGCCTTTAGGGGGATGGTAAATATTAAGAATTCAGCACAATTTTTCATTAGTACTCATTTGTCCTAATATCAAAGGAACTGCACTATTGCTACAAGAATCTATTAAAGTACTTTCATACACAGCTTTGATGGGAATAGTCATGTGCTTAAGACAAATGTATCCCTTAGTACTATTCACAGAGAAGAGCACATCTTTTCAGGCGAATTTCCCTAGCTTGTTGAAGTGCAAAATAACACAGCTATAGAGAGCAGCAATATGCCTGTTGTGGATACCTTAAAAGAGAAAAAGCACCCCACCTATGACATTGGATCAGATTTACAAAGAAAAGTATCCAGTAGCTGCCCACAGAGGAATAGTCCTGACAAAGAGGAAATATGAGTAATAAAATAAGCAGAGTAAAACTCAGGCTTTCAAAAGAATTTACACAAACATGTGTAAAACAAGATGAAATCTCATAATTTTGGGGAAATTCACAAAGTGTTCCCTCCATAGGTGTACAAATGGGAGAGGGATACAGCTGACCTCAGATTAAAAAGCAGTAAAACTAATGAGGTGAGAGAAAGCAGACAGGATATGTAAAGAGTGCTGGTCTGCAGCAGGCTCATTCATTGGGTATGAATGTCTTTGAGGTTTTGAATCACAACTGTGGAAACAAGCTGCTGAATTTCCTCCCCTAACTCTCCCAGTAATTTTGTTATTTAAGTATAAATGCTCTGGAAGTCAGCATTAACAGCAAACTGCTGAGTGCCCTCAGAGGATGCCAGTGGGAGAGAAACTGTGACTGTGTCTGAGAGTTGCTTGCCTGGCACAGAAATGAGCCAGGCAAACGACTCTCAGACTGTTTCTTTTTTTACATATCAGAAGATGATCTACCTTATCTGAACTTTATAACAAAATTGAGTCTATTGATTAAACATTTTTAACCTTGCTGAATATAATAGATTAAGGAGTCTGTATTGAAGTGCCCTGTCTGAATCAGAACAAAATATTTTCTATGAAAGGGAAGATGAAATTTGGATTAATCTTTATTACTCAAACACAGTCCACCATTTTAAGCTCCTGTCTTTTTTTTTTTTTTTGTTCCTAAGGGGCACTGTTCTTACACCAGGAAGTGCTGGTCCACTACTACTCTAGTAAGAAAGTTACTGAGACACAGTAAAGTATAATTTTAAATAGGTTTTTTATTTAAGTTAATAAAGAAAGGCAGTATATTATAGAGGTTTTCAACATTATCTACATCTCTACATCAATAAACACTCAGTGTAGGCATTCATGACTGCTTTGTTATCTGCTAAAATGTGAGCACAAGATTGTAATTCAAGTTAGGCAGAATGCATCGTACAATCCTTTCTTACCACCCACAAATTCACATATTCTTGGACTGCCTTGACTTTTCACAGGGCCACATTTTGAAAGACTCTTATATTCAATACTTAAGGAAGAAGTAATTTTTTCGAGTCTATTTCTCCTCATCCATGTACAAAAAATTTCACATCATTTCAGCATCACTTCTGGCTCTGTCCCACTTCCTATGGGAGAGGAGGAACAGGGAGAAGTAGGGCTGAAGTTCATATTAAAACTACCTCATGAGCTATGCAGAGAAGAAAGAGGAGCCTAAGGGCTCAAGAAGCTCAGCTAAACAGGTTTAGGTTGTGGCAGCTCAGGAAAATGCTGTCTCTTTCAGCCCACCTCAGCATCATGCCAAAAGCTTTGGCAGGTGCAGATGGAAATAATCCCTGAATTCTCAGTTTTTCATTCAAAAATCTGGGGTTTAGCTGAAATCATAAAGCTTTATTGGCTTTGACATACTTTCAAGTGCTACTGGACACAGAGCACTCCACAACATTGTAAAATCTTCCTGGGAATAAGATAGGACAATATTTTAAAGTTTTTTCACTAATTTCTTCCTGGTTTTATAGCCATCTGTCCCAGCAGATGTTAAGTGCCGTTAGTTGAAGAGTCAGGAAGATGATTACAAAACCTGCAAGGGTTTTTTTGGAGTCTCTGTCTTCTTCCCCTTTTGGTGTAGAGCACATGACCCAAAGAAACACTTTTTTTTTCTCCCTTTATTTCCATTAGCTGAGGAAAAACTCTGAGGACTTTTTAGTCCCACTTTGTGGCCAATAGATATAATCAAAATTTTATTTCTGTGTAGAGCCATTTTATAGCATTAATCTTCTGAACCCTTTAAGAAGTGTGTAAAAGACAATTTACACACATCAGGACACAACAGCATAAGGTAGATCTATTCTAGCTTTCTAAGAAAGAGGCTTATTTCTCTATAATTTATCATAATCTGTTGTCTGAATTCTGGCAAGCAACAAGGTAAGCTTTGATATATGGCAGTATTTTATGTTTCAATATTTGAACATTATTAAAGAAATGAAAAGGAGGGCAAGAAGGAAACTCCTAAAGGATGGTGTGTTTGGTTCTCCTTTTGAAAACATCCTCTGGCAGGCAGCAACACAAGAAAAGGCTGTGCCTGGATCACCACCTTCAGACCCTGACTCATTCATAATAGTTGAAAAAGTCAAAAGGAGGTCAGGAGGCAGGAAGAGTCAAGCTTCATCAGAGTCAGTTCCAGAAAGACTTCACGTACCCTATTGCTAGAAAATACCTGAAACAGTCAAAAAAGCCTAAATTGGACTATGGAAAAAATCTGTAAACAGTCATACAACCAGAAACATGTTGTGTTTGCTGTTTTCCTGGTGTATCTAGGGAAACTGTACCTTTAACTATAAGTTGGTCTGGCTAAAGCCAGTTGACTTGCACTGCTGTGGCACTTGGATGTTGCTGTGTCGTGGGGTAAGAGAGACAGTCAGAAGGCAGACCCGACTTGATCCAGCCTCTGCCAGGCTCCCTGGGGTTTTGGAAATGGCCTATGGCTCTAGAGGTAAAATTTAAAAAAGAAGTTTTCTCACTAAAAATCAATATTGAACACATCTCACTGCTTAGTCTGGACACTTGCCATCTGTGCAAATAATAACTGGGAAAGGAAAGTCTCTACCTGACAACCAGGCAGCAAATTGGAGATGCTAACCTAAGGGAGACATAGAACCACAGAATCACAGAATGAGTCAGGTTGGAAGACAACACAGGGGGTATCTGGTCCAACCTCCCTGCTCAAGCAGGGCTATCCTAGAGAACATTTTTTTATATTAAAATATTTTGTTAAAACAGCTCTCCTCGGTGTTCTTTAATTATAAAATTGTTATAAAATTGGAAGCTAAATTAACCACTACACATGGTGATATTTGCACTTTCCACCTTCTGGAATTCAAGAAAACAGCAAGATGAGGAGGCCTATGCTAGCTGGGTCTTGGATGTGATCAGTAAATGATGGTATGATCAGTAAATGATAGGAAGTAATAAATTTTCATCCCAAACATTACTAGGGCAATATTAAAGATAGTAGTCAGTCTAATGATACTCTAATTGGGATAACAAGTTTTCTCTAAGTACTTCTTAACCCTCTTACCATTTCCCAGATTATTACAGAGCATTTATTCAAGCCTGTCTTTTTCCATAAGCAGCAGAGGATGGGACATGCAAGGGCCATTAGCTGTAAGACTTGGAAATTAAATGTTTGGAAGTGCTAATAAGCTCTCAAGCCCTCTAGCTGCACCCCTAACCCTAGAGCCCGTGCTCTAACAGGAGTGAAACAGATGCTTCTCTTCCTGTTTTGCCTCCAGCTCTCCATGTGGTGATAAGAAACTTGGTTACATTCCCCCACCAAGAGCTGCAAGGTCATCCAAGAGATGAGTGTGGGTGTGAACTCTGCTCTGTTCGCTTCTGCGCAGTGTCCAGCAATAACATGTGCTGTTTGTGATCTTAACTGGAAGGATGCTTCAGAGAAGTTGTATCTAGCTCTGATTTCAGCCAAAGGAAGCTGCAGAGAACACACTTTAATTACAGATCTGATGTGGTTCAGTGGACAGCAGGAATATTCTTTGACATAACGGATGTGAGTATACATAACAGAGAAAGAAACTAAACAAAGCAAATCAAACAAAAAAAACCCCAAAACAAACAACAAAAACCTTGAAGATCAGATAAACCTCTCACTACCAAATGTTTTATATAATCTGTGCATTCATCTTGCCTTCATTTAATAAAATCTGCAATGTGAAAATGAAAAGTCAATTAAAAGCAAAGTCAAGTCTCCTCAAAAATAACCAAAATTCACTTATGGCTATATCTTCATCTATTTTCACCAAATTTCAGAGCAACTAATGAAAAACAGCTAGCCATGATAAAAATTCTGAGCAGTGAATGTGTCTCACAGTCTGGCAGGTCCTCAGCTATCTGGAGACATGATGTACCTAGTTAATGCAATGTACTGTTCATTGGAAACAGTGAACACATTTCAACAATTGGAACCAGCTGTCATAACCAAGAAGCAGGATAGACCCTGTACTAATATGAAAGTATGTAAACACCTACAAGTCCGTACTGTGTTCACATCAGAACTTTCAGTGACAGCAGCATTTGCAGTGAGTGCCCGTAATGCATCCATTATCATAGACAGAGTCAACAATAAGGGAGGATTATCTTTTAACTAGTCTGAAGTAGAGCATAAAAAGAAACTTTGATCCCTTTGAAACTACTTTCTCAAATAGGAGTAGGATTAAAAATACTAACACCTTCCTTTTTGGCCTTCCTACAGTGTAATTCATCCAGGGTGAAGCAGACCAGAGCACCAAACCTCAAAATACATTGAAATTTTTTTCTTTAGAATACAATGTATCCCAGAGATAGTTTCAAAACATTGTTCTTTGAACTTTCAAAAAAGGATTCTTAAGCCAGTTCTTGGAAACTGATAAACCAGAGAACCCCAGAGCCTACATCTGCTGTCTGTACAAATTAGGAATTACTCAACCACTGAAACTGAGATCACCAGAACAGCAGAGGAGAAAGAGGGCCTGTGTTATCCATTCTCCCTGTCCTCTTCCCCTAAATCAAGCGTATATTAAGCACAAAGGCATGCATATAAAGCCAAAAATACTTCCACATAATGACTTTTCAAGAAAAAATAATGAGTTTCCAATGAAATATGTTTTCACTTGTTTCTTTTTTCACTCTACGTGCATGATTATTTTGCTAATTTTTTTGGTATGGCTTACTTATAATTCTATATTTGCCTTATAAGTATGCAAGTTTGAAAAACAGCATGCCAGATGTTTTCAGAAACAGCCTGTTTTAAAATAACTCCAGGGGATAAAGGTGGCAGAACTGCACTACTTCCAGTGGTGGAAGAAAAGAGATGGTAGTTGTTTTGACAAGAGCAAAAATCTAAGAGGGAGGGACATTCCCTATACTGGGGAAAGATGATAATTATGGGAGCCATCTATTGTCAACTGATTTTGAAATTTGAGACTAGGGAAAATAGAGGAGGTCTTTCCCCAGCATTTTCATGGATAATCAGGTGATCTGTGCCAGGAGGACTTGGACAATCAGTTTCAACTTACCAACTCTTTCTGAAATCCCTTCATGTATACATAATCATGTAGCACAAATCACAGTTGTGTATGTGGCCAGACTTACAGAGCTCCCCTTCCTGCTGTTGGTCAGGCCAATCCACACATTATTTTGCATTAGGCTTATCAAGTTATTTTAGTAGCTATTTCGGCTTTTCTCTTCAGCTACTTTCCCTTTCCTCCAAGATTTTCAGGACTTACAATAACTCCTGCATTTCTGTTTTGCTACATTAAGTAATGTTCCATGGCTTCATGCCACTATTCACTGCCTTCAGCTCTACAGAATTTAGGCAAAGTTGCCTATAAAAGGCAGCCAGAAGAATAAATCATATACCACATTACATTTCATATAGTGGAGTTAAATTATTTCACTGCTACCAGGAGTATTATTATTATTTTAAACATGAAAAGAAGCAAGGATATATAGGTAAAGCTGTTTCTCTTAAAAATTTTGATATTTACATAAAACTCATTATTGGGCAACTCACTCATTCACACCTTAAATTCAGTTGTCTACAAATTCTTTCCTTTTTAAACGCCTTTGGCCATTGTGTCCTTGAGACCCATTTAAGTAATTTTTATGACTTGTTGGTTTTTAGATTGAGTTTGTCATGACACACTGAAAAATGGGGGTTTTCTGTGATGCACAGAAAGGATGTTCTTTGCTCTGTCTTGATCAACAGACTATTGCAGTCCTATATTCAGCTTGTAGCACAAGCCTATCCCTTTCCTAGCAATCCCTTCTTCTATCCACTTGGTATGGCAGCTTGCTGAATAGCTGAGGTGCAGTAGTGGCATTCAGAAGTGAAGGACATACTATGAGGGAAAAGAATTTGGGAGGATAACGTGATGGGAATGAATTTGGGAGGATATTGTGGTAGGAATCAATGCTCACTGGAAGAGATGAAAATGTACAGAAAGAAAATTGTAGAGTTAGAGATCCTGAGGCATGGAAAGAGAAGGCTGTTGGGAGGTCAGAAAAGAAATATCCCACTACATAAAGGGACCTGTCTGTATTTTCATAGTATTGGAGCAAGTATTAATACTCCTATATAGTGCAATACTGAGAGAAGAAATAATAGATTATATACTTCATGAAGGCAAAATTCAAGTACTAGTGTGATTTGAAATTGTGTGGTTTCAATTACGGTTCCATATGAATTCATAGTGGTTTCCATTAGTAAAGCTAGTGAGGTGGAAACACACCATATTGCCAATCTGCCCTTCAAATCCTGTCAGCAGAAAACCCACTCAGCCTTTAGTTTAAAATCAGTGAACTAAATTCAGTCATTCAACTTCTATGGAAACCATTCCAGTTTTGACAGTATTGCTGTGCCTTTTTTTTCCTCATTTCACAGTGTTCCAGAATATTTGTATCCTTCAGTCAATTGAACTTGTAGTGACAGAAGACAGTTAAAATTATTCAAAGGCACTGAAAGTAGAAAAGCCTGCAGTTGGCTTTTAAGTTCAACAGAAATCATTCACATTGGTTTTGGGTTTGTATATGGTGAACATCGTGCATTAAATACATAGCTATTAAATACACATTAAATAAATAAGTGCCATGGATGAAGTTAACTTGCTTACTTTCTTCAGGCACAGACATTTGCTCACACTTGAAACAAGAATAAATTGAAAACTTTTGCCTTAAAGTCCTCAAATGCATTCCTGCTTTTCCCCAATAGCATGTAGTAGACCCCATCCCCAGCTGGTCTAAATCAATTGAGTTTCACTGAAGTATATTAACTCTATAATAAAGTAATAAGAGAAATTTAAAATATCACATAAAATTTTGGAAGCAGTTTCCCCCAGTTTTACATAGTATTTAGTCTGTTGGGAACTGTATCTGTCAATATAACCTGTTAGTTCAATCTATGGCATTAGACTTGCAAGCCCTTTTGTGACCTTACCTGGACTTTTTCACTTTCTGATACACCCTGCTGCAAACTAAATTAGTCTCAATATAACATTTTAACAAACTCTTGAAAAACTTATTGATGGATTTTCTTCCATTCTGAAAAGTCCCTCAGACAAGACTAAATCATGTTGAGAATCTGCTATTTTAAATGAAGAAACTTTCTGTTGAGTTCAGGAAACTTGAGTAGGTTCCTTTGTGTGTACCAGCCTCTTTGCCAACCAACAAAGCTGAACCTTCTGTGAAGATGACTGCTACCAGGCAGAAGCAGAGTAAGTTGAAGGGATTTTTGAGGAATTTGAAGAATGCAATCTTCCTCAAAGAATGAGAAAAATATTTTATACGAAAAAGAAAACCAGAGAAAAGCCACTCCTCTGATCAAAAATAGAAACCACTGCCTTGCTCAACAGTTCTTGTGAGTTTTCCTGGTTAACACACTTTTCTTGTGACATTTCTTGTGAGTTTTCTTGGTTAACACACACACACACCACCATGGACCCCAAGAGGACAGAGGCAAGACCAATAGCATGGAATACCTGAGCACATGAGCAGTGCCCAGTAGTTACTGAAAAGGAGTGCCAGCTTCCCAACTACTTTCAAAAACTCTGGTAGGTTCAAAGCCTGCTACAGCTTTGCCTACAGTAAAAATTAAAAAAACTTTCTCTTAGCCTAAAAACTCAGTGAAAATGAAAAAAAAAAAAAAAAAAAATCAAAGATCTTCCCAAATCAATAGGACATGCATTATTTAAAGGGAATTGTTCCAACTCCCTATATTTTTTTCCTTTTTCTGCAGCCGTAACAAAAAAATGTAATGCACGTTTTTGCAGACAGTGTGTCATTTCTCATGCAATGTTTGTGCTTCTAAAATGCATGGCTGTAGAATGAGAATCTTTCAGGACTTCTTGTGAAACTGGTCTCTTTCTGAGAGATAAGTTTTGAAAGAATTCTCATGCAAACAAGCCTTCCATAAACACAAGAAGAAAAGCCACAAGCAGTGAAACAGAAAAGAAATATGTTTTACAGTGGTTCCTTTTACATAACATAGCATTATGCCATGTGAGTCATTGCTGTGTGATGCATTCAATCATTGGCCGGTAATAAAAGTAGAATTAGACATTCATAAAGATAATAAGAACATCCAAAGCTCTTTTTGAAAAGGTTAAAGATATATATTATTCTTACCTTAGCTCACAAACTAATGAAACAGCCAGGAGGAGGAAGAACTTTCTGAAAGGTAGGTTAGCTATCTGTATGACCTTGCATATATCTTTCTCAGATGCTGGCTCTGCTAAGTCCGGATAGTGAACTGAATGAGCAATTCTTTCCAGCTCAGAGATAAATACACCGTTCCTGCTGTTATCTCTGGTGTTCTCAGGTATTTTCCAGAGGCCCCTTGCACATGCATTACATACCTTTACTCACTGTAACACACCCATCTCTGTGGCTCCCAAAGACCTTGTGCTTCCAAGGGTTTCTCTTGCTGTCTTGTCTCCAACCCTGGAGACTCCAGTGAGGGGTCCAGAGCACAGAGCTGCACCCGTTGTTATGAGTTCAGTCTGCAAGAGGTCAGCCCATTTCTCCTCTGAGATCTCAGAGGAGAGCACTCAGTGGAGCAGTGTCTACAGTCCTGTTCAGACAGAACTGAGCTGTGCAGCCACCCAGAAGAACTTCTCAAGATCCAATGGACACCAAAGCACACTGCAGAGCAGCAGTATGCCAGAACAATCACATGCAAAGGGCCATGTCCATCTTGAGAAAATGGACCCAAACCCAAGCCTATTTGCAAACCACATGTGCAAACGATCCATCCCTTTACCCTAGACAGATTCCAAGACTCAGCTGTAAGCACCTCTAATAGTGGAAGTTGTTCAAATTTGGAACTGAATCAAAGAGTATGGGCACAATGTTTAATATTTGGTCATATTTTGCTCACTGTAACACAGTGTGATGGCCAATGCTACTCTTCTTTCTAATTGCTTGGCATTATGCCGTTGGACAGAAAATATGTTCCTATATAGTCAAGATCTCTGGTTTCCAAAATACATCTTTTATTTTCTTTTCTTTTTTAAATATCAGAACAACTGAGCTATAGGTAAGAGAATGCTTTCATTAAACAAACAATCAAAATGTCAAATTCTTATATCCTAGTGGAATAAGAGGCTGGAAGCCTGAAAGATGCAGTCACTTGTAACTTAAGCTACTAACACTCCAGAGAGTACTGACAGTTTTCCAGCAAACGAAGCACTAGGCTTCTCTGTACATGAATAGGCTGTATCCTCCAGAGGAGCTCAAGCTGCAAATGGAAGCATGATTTTCCCAGAAACAAACCATGCTTCATAGCAGCATTCATTCCAGACTGCAGGAGGGACAACACCAGAAGGCCAAAGGAAAATCAGCATAAGAACCAAGTGATTTATAGCACTCATCAAAGGCAGTGTTATTACAAAATGAGGAAAATGTCTCCTCTTTCAGCACTTTAATCACTTGGGGCAATGTTGATGCCAAAGGTTCACACCTTTTTATGCGGACCTATAATTAACAAGACATAAAGCAGAGAACAACAACTCAGCTGTGCTAAATGAGAATATTTACAACATCAAGCAAAATCTCTTACTAGTCAATTTGAAGGACCAGGTTAGGGAACAAAGTAAGTTCATTCTCAATTTATACAGAGCACTTCTGAAGCTTTTCACCCTGATGGTGTTCAGCAATACAAATTTCTCTCTCCCACTGGCACATGCAAGTAGCAGTGCAATAGCATCGACAGGAGAGATGAGATCAGCAAATACTTTGATTTCTACTTCACCGTCTGTTTTTTCTCTGTTGAGCCTCTCTTGATAGTTGGAGAATCATTATCTATGAAGCTGTTAGTTTTCTGGGGTTCGATTGTTTTGTCTTTTTACTTGCTTTCAGTGCCAATTCAGTAACTGCAAAGCTGCCTTATTAAATAGCTCCTAGAAACATGCCCTCTAACCAAGAAATTAGGCTGGCTCCTCATGTGTTCCCTCTTGCCTTCCTGAATGGAAATGTACCTACTTTCTACACCAAGTCAATTATTTGGTGCTGAATGGACTCAAAGTATATCTCTTTGCCTACTTGAGACTTAGGTGAACAAGAAAGCAATTTACAGCCAATGGTCAAAATGGGCAATAAATAAACTGAGGTAGGGGATGGAGTACAAATTAAAAGTTACCAGTTCGGGATTTGCAAAGCTACAGAATCCACAGACTCACACCTGAGAAACTGGACAGATCATAAGAAAAAGGAAGATTATTGGTATATTGAATTCATGTTCTTCACAAGAAAAAACAAACAAACATGCAAACAAAACCACCTCCACCCACTACCCACCCCCACTTTATTTTCTAAATACTTCCTTTGGTAATGAAAAGATCATTCTCAGCTTTCATGTGTGCTGCCATAGACTCCTGGCTGAAATTAAAAACACAGATGAGAAGTATTAGATCTCCCCCTTGGAAATGCCACTTTGTGTTTCCAGGTCTTTTCTGCACTTGATGTTTAAAACATACAAAGCAAGGATTGCCATATCAGAGCAGACTTCTGACCCATCTATCCAGTAAAAACTTGTGGGATAACCTATCTGAAGAAGGAATGTCTTGCTTAGTCCAGACAGTCACTGAATTATATTCTGAAGTCCAGGTACTTATCCAAAACTAATTCAGTGTTCCCACTGCATAAACATGTCTAATCTCTTGATGCCTGCCAAATTTTGTTCCAACAGCTCATACCACAATCACCTAAAGAACTTCACCATAAATTTGGATGTTTCAGATCCTGATGAGTTGTCCAGACTCATCTTCTGATGAAAATGCCTATGAATAGTAATAATACATGATCTAGAATACTAACATACAACAGCATTGTCAAGCCTGGTGAACAGTCAATAGCCAAAGCATTAATTCTCGATCAAATGAATGTCTCTTAATGAAATGCAGTGTCAATGGCATGCAGGAAGAACAAGTCTTGATTTGCACTATGCTTCCAACAGAAAATGTGTTACTACAGTTACAAATATGTTTTAGAGATCTGGTACCACTGGCAGAAAATTAGGTTATAAGAACCAGGGAGCTACGCAGCCTGGATTTCAAACCTCAGTTGTGGTAATATTACTGTATTAGTATATATTAACTAATATATGTCCATATAAGAGAACAGAGCCAACCTCCTCTGATTCATCAGTTCAACTCCTGTCCAAACAAATTAAGAGAGAAAGTTAGCTATTCATTATATGGAATGGAATGGGGAATGGAATGGAATGGAATGGAATGGAATGGAATGGAATATTTCATTTGGGAGGGACCTACAACAATCACCCTCTCCAACTGCCTGACCACAAGTCAAAGCATGTTGTTAAGGGCATTGTCCAAATTCCTCTTAAACACTGACAGCCTTGGGGGGTCGACCACCTCTCTAGGAAGCCTAATAACTACTCCACTAGTTCCTTAGGAAGCTCTCTCTGGCAATGGAATTTAAATGATGGGAAAGAAATAGGACCCCTCTCAAACTTACGCTGTTTTATAAAAGAAATAATATTCCAGGTTTTCCTAGAGGCCTTTCCTATCTATAACACATGTTTTAAAGAGCAAAAGACATGAAAGAAAGTTTCTGAGGTGCAAATACAATGTCAAAATGCTGCCAAATATCTGAGGAGTCAAGATTTTTCGAGAAACACAGCATCAGCAAGTACAGTACTCTGGGTAATTGGCTCCAGCTGATGTGATCTGTGTTTACTAGCAAAAGCACAATTTGGTTTTGGGGTTTTTTAAGAGAGGTTTTTTCATTTTTCCTTCCCCTAAAATATAGAGTTTTTAAAATATGTCAATCCCTTTCAGTTTGCATCTCAGGAACATTTTCTCAGAAGAGGTGATTTGGTGCCAAGAAAAAAAAACAAATCTAGTTAGTTCTTCTGCTTGCAGAAAAGCAAAGAGATCAGCAGCCCATCAAACACTGCATCCCTCCCCTCTTCTGACAGAGCAATTACACAGAACAGAACAGCTCTAGGGTGAAGGGGCACACATCCTCCCTCGAGCTGCTGATCCTGAATCTGCTCAGGCATTCAAGTTTTCTCCACCCATTTTGCATTTTCAACCTCTCATTAGCAATTTGTCCAGATGAAATACAGAGCCCTGTAACTTAAGCCTACAGCACACATGCTATACATTTTCTCAGAAAAGACTCACAAAACCCAAAGAGCTGTGGAACAGAGGTGAAAAATACCACCATCCACTTAAAAATAAGTAGATAATGGCTACACTTTCCTGTAAGGAAAGCTTAAAATGACATTACTGCATTTATCCAAAGGCTAGGGGCCCACATGTCTCAGAGGAGGCATCCTTGACGGCCAAAGTGGGCAGGCTTTACTGGGAAAAGTCTCCTGGTCATGACATACAAGTAAATAAATTAACAAATAAAAAAAGAAAAATCTTATATCAGGCAGTTAAAAAAAGATCCTTTAACTGCCTTTTCCCAAAGCTCCCTTCAGGGCTGTATATTAGAAAAAGATTAATGATGTGCTATTTAGCACCACCTTGTGCTGACTTGTCCTTTTTGAAGGAATGCAGTCAAGGGAGAGAAACACATTCAGTCCTGACAACACAATGCATAAGGTACTGGGTAAAACACTTGGGTGATTGAGTTGGGTTTGTTAGGTTGGTATTTTTTATCACAACAACAATTCCACAGTGTAATTAGCAAGAGCAAGAATTGCCATATTATACCATTTAAAAATTAAACCAACCAAACAAAACCCCCAAACTTGTGCAAGAGAGCACTTGATCATAAATAAGAGCAATTTCTTACAGTTTTTACTCAACTGTTACATATTAACAAAGCAGGCAGATTATTATATTTACTGTGCTAGAGAAAGTCTTGCAAAGCTGCCTCTAGAATAAATCTTTATTGCATATAACTAGTGAAATTAGACATCAGTGTAAAAAATATAAGTTTACTTAAACCAACTACTTTTGGAAAATGTGAGAGGGAAAAATCTGAATTCGAAGTCTGTATGCCACAAATTTAATACATCAGGGCTCATCTCCCTGTATCCATGGATGGGGTTATGGAGTTCTGGTCCCTCTACCTTTCAGTGTTGACAGTGATGTTCACAGCCCTGCTCACAGCCCTGCCTGTGTGTCTGTTCATCCTCAGAGCACCTCTCTGGAGCAGGACAGTGTTAGTATCTCTACCTATTGTGAAGGGAGTCCTTTGCTTTATCCCCTGCCCAAAGTTTGTAGCACAGGTTTTTCAGATCCAGAACTGGGGCTAGATTTTATTTCTGTGACCCCTTCTGCATGTGCTGCCAGTACCAAAACCAGTTATTGATGTTGTGTATAGACACTCCAAGCTCAGGGTAAAGGGCCCAATCAGAAGCCTGACAAAACTCTAGTAGCATTTTCCAATTGCTTTTTGTGGTTTTTGGATTCAATGCTATGAAAAAGGTGAGGTTCCATGAAGAAAAATTTCAGTCTGACAAATACCCTTTCCTCCCTGACAAAAATAAAAAACAAAACCAAAGAAAACCTGAAACAAAGTATTTCAGTGATTTCCAAGTGATACCTCACAACCTGGATATTCTAATATTTTTAATGTACAACATTTCCAAAGTCTGTGAGTAGTTGTAAAACACAGCGAAAAAGCAGCCTTTACCCTCATTTTGCTGCAGAAAGGCAAGCCACACCTCTGCAAGGAGCTCCCACCCTGCAGCAGCCCTGACACTGAACTCTCTGCTTCCAGTCCCAGCTGGGAAGGTCAAAGTACTGGTTTCCTGGATAAACTGTCCATAACAAGTGTGGTAAATAACACGTAGGTTAAACAAATGCTAATTAAGGGCTGACAGCTGAGACCCTTCTCTGCTTGCTGCCAGGACAAGGTGGTTGGGGATCTTGCATCACAGTCTGCCTCAGAGGGAAAATTCACTCTTGGAACTGGCAAAGGCTTACGGAAGAAGGGAAAGTGTAATTAAAAATCCCCCTGAGAGAAGCTACATTAGGCCAGGTTTGATAGAGCTCTGATCTAGTTCCAAACCCTCTGCCATGGTCAGAGACACCTTCCACTGGCCAGACTGCTCAAATCCCCATCCAACCTGGCCTTGAACTCTTACAAGGATGGAGCACCCACTACTGCTTTGGGCCACCTGTGTCTCATCACTCCCCATAGCATCTAATATCTAATCAAGGCAATTCTCTTTCACTTTAAAGCCATTACCCCTTGTTCTATCACTACTTGTGAAAACACATACATATGAAGCTGCAAAATTATTTCTGGAGTATAGTTCAGGATGCTTTTTAAAAGGAAAAATGAAAACTCAGCTTCATTATATTGAACAGTCTAGAGTGGATTGCAAGGATTAAGAGGTTCATGTCAATTCATTCAGAAATTGAACTGCAATCACAAGTCATTGATAAAGACAGTACCACTATCTATCACTCCTTATCACACTTTTGATGTCTTCAGTCAAATAGCTGACATTACTTATAGGGTTTGAACATGATAAATTTCAAAGGGAAACAGTGCTACAGCAAGTGTCTTGCTGACAATAAACCTAATGAAGTTTAGATACCACAGCAAAGGATGTGGTTTTGTGATAAAAATTATTAAATGAAATATTTCCTTTGGTACCATTACCAACTAAATCAAGTCTTGCAAAATCTATCATGATCTGAAAAGATCCTATACAAAATGATAGCCAAATAAAATAAAAGGAAACAGAAAAAAAGGAAGATAGATTAGCCTAATGTTTTAGGTATCAGCCTGTAAAATGGGTTCAATGTGCCATTGCAAATGCAAAGAGGCAAGTGAAGCTGAAATACGAGGAGATTCTCAGTTCAAATGAAACAGGGAAAATTGGGCGAATTTATTCATTCTTGCCTGCATGTGACCTATTAAAGAAAACTATTTGGAAATAGTTTCTTTTAAAGGCCTATATTAATCTTACATATAATTCACAACGCACATCTCCATTGCCCAGCTTGTGTATCCAGCTCTCTTATGTTCAGTGGTTACCTCAGGGATATAAATTAGACCTCCTAAAATCAGCCCCCAGTTATGCTGGAACATCAGGGAGAGAAGCAACAGCATCTGAGAACCTCTGAAGGGAGATCCTGTTTCTTTGTTCTAAGGTCAGAGAAACTGATACCTAGATCCATTTTGGATCAGTTACCTCTTTTCCTGAAGGACTAGGGACTTCCTGGCCACATCTCCTATCTCCTGCAAAATTGCAAGAGCACTTTGAATGAACTGGCTTCTTTCAGTCATCAGAGGTTCAAATCCACATCTTCTAGAAGACAGCCCTGGGATTCAAGATAGCAGGTCACTCGGGAGAGGTGATTAATGTGCTGTGTGATCAGGCACACAAGAGTCATCAGACCAGAGGGAGAGCAACTACAGGGCATTGTCATTAGAGGTGAGCAAAAAGGACACTCAGCTGGGGCATAGTAAGCATGGAAAACCTTCCTGAAAGTCAGCAACAGAACTCTGGATCATGGTCCCCCCCTTTTCTTTATCTTTCCAATATCAGGTTTCTCTCTGTAGATTGGTGAACAAATATCATGGTAACATCTTTTTCTTGGAAGCCATCAACCATCTTGTTGATACAGAGTTCTAAAACTCTTCCTATCAGCTTGATATGTTCTGCTTGAATGCTTGATTGAAGATGCATGTACTTCCAGAGAAGAGATTCACAGCAGATTTAACTTGCAGTGGTTTTCCCACAGCACGTCCTGACCTATTTATCAATTCTGCTCGCTGAAGAGTCACCAAAGGCATCATTGAGTACAATACTTAATGACAAAGATAAGATTTCTTAATATTTAAGGACATACATGACAATCTTCTGGTATTTCAATAAACTCTGGAACTTTTCCCCTGGTTTCCTGGAGAATAGTTACGTCTGTCAATACGTTCTTCAACAGTCCTCTGATTTATATTTGTACAACTGAATGAAGAGCTTGATACTCTGTAGGAGTCCCAGGATCTAAAAAAGATTTGTTGAATTGAAGCAAACTTTTTCTCTTTTTCAGCTCAGTTTCTGTTCAAAAGAAGTTTAATTACATCATCTGAAACTTGAACATAAACAGGAATTGGTGGGTTGGGAAGTGTGAGGAGGAATACTTTATTTTATTTTGAAAAATATGTTTCTGAATAGAAATGTTCTTATATATGCATGAACATGCTCTTTTGCAAAGCGTACAAATAATTTTTTTTCCTACAATATTTTTAGAGCCATGGTTTTCTTACCAAATCCAATTAAATATTATAATGCAAATAATAAGAGTTCATTTCACATCCATAAATCCAGTTCAAAGCTACCTATCTCTAGCAGCAGTAAGACTGCCAGATCACCAGCAGAGCTGTGAAAGCTACCATACTTGAGAATTTTCCATTATTAATTTGTCCTGAAGCAGCTGGATGAGGAATTCAGCATCCCTCCTGCTCAACCTGGGAACTTTTCAAGCTCCCCGTAGCCAAAAGTCTAGCACTTTTTGTTAGATCATGTCTAGACATAGTCTAGACCATATCCAGTCCCCCCAGATAGGTGCACATCCCAGCTCTCGGGCCCAGATGTCCATATCCCAGCTTCTCATCTTAGTGGGTGTGTTCCCTGCCTACACACCTCGTCCTCCCACATGCCCTGGTTTTTCTTGCAAAGGAAATCCACACGCCTACCCTGGACAGACTCCATGCAGCCTCCACCAGCTGCTGAAGGTGCAGGACTGAGAGGCCAGGACTTTGGGGACAGCAGATGTGGCCAGGGTCCAGGTTAAAAAAAATCCCATTTCTGAAATGCAGGGAAAAAGCAAGACAAGCTGATTCAGTTGTCTGGACACTGGTACCTAGAGTCATTTTTCAATAACTTACAGTATTGAAGACACAGAGCTGGCAGGTGTGACAGGAAGCCGTGCATGATCCATATGCCTAAAGAAAGCTGGAGCCCAGAGAGCCTACATTAAGACCTCCAACATATTTCCAGAAACCCCAACCAAGTCCTTCAGCGTTATATAAATGAAGGAAGTGAAATGCCATTGTTTTTTTAAAAGGCTAGCTAAAATACTTGTAAAACAGACAGCAAGTGCAGAAGTAGTTTATCACCTCTAGTTTGATTTTCTACCATAGCTTTTTCTTGGTTCCACTGACAACCATACCTCAATATCATCAGTAACAATTTTTTCCTGCACTTTACCACAACTAATGTGCATATAATGTGTAATAGACACACTTTTTTTTTGCTTTCATTCACTAAGTCCATAAATACCTATTAAGATCTCGGTAAAACAGCAGTTATGGCACAACAGTCCTTCATATTCAGCTTCACATGCAAAAAGAGCAAAGAATCACGTTTACTCACACCCAAACTGATGGAGAGTCATTTCCCAGCTTAAACATGGTGAGAAGATGAGTAAAGCTCAGAATCTACAATGAGTAAAATTCCAATTTTGCAGCAACACAGACTTACCATTTTTCAGAATTGTGTGCATTGACGGAGCTAACTTCAAAAATCATCCCCACGGTCACTCCAGCATAAAGAGATCAAAAATTGTCTTAGTTGCCAATTACCTGCACTAGATCACTTCAATCTAACGTTGTGAATCAGGCCATGCTGGGGTCTGACACAATATGTGCAGTGAGGTTGCAGACAGTTTCTTCTGCCTGATCTAGCATTTAATCTTCTTTTATGCTGTCAGAGCAGGAGGTCTTCAGTCAGTCCTTGCTGTTGATTATTTATGCCTTGGGAGTATGTAATGCCTTTGCAAAATATCTATACCTTTTAACCAAAATGTTAAAAGCCTGAACCCCCACCTTAGGTTACACTGCAGATATTTAGAGCAAGGTGTTTTTATTTTAATTAATTGTGTCTCATATTTTTTCAACATAAAACAGGATTTCAAAAACTTATATAATATGTAATTTCCTTTTTCTTATTAAAGACAATTTTAATTAGAAGTTCTTTGTACCTGAAATAAAGAGAAGTAGTTGGAAAAATTCCCCAGGTAAAACCAATATTTCAAAAGTGTATCTCATTGACACCCAAGAATAAAATTTTTATTGACTACTTAAAGATGAGAAAATTAAAGCCAAGGAGTAAACAGTATCAATCGAATTTGATCTAAGTATCAATTTAGAGCATAGAGTTAACCCCAAACCCAAGTACCTCATAGCAAGAATGCTTAGTATTGAACTCAAATCAAAATGGGTTCACCAGCATCAGCATATTCCAAATTAAGCATTTGAAGACACAAACCCTCGACATTATTTCATTAACCCACCCAGTGGTGAAGAGATGTGATGTAAATGTCCATATTTCATATCCCCAGAACAAGTCATATAGGAAATACATTGCTCATTATTAGCAAAATTTATCCTAATTTTAATGACAATAAGATGGAATAAGTTCTGTGAGCCAAGGGGATGATGGGGTAAAATATAAGCAAATATTACATGGACATGTAAATGGTATTTAAGCAGACATTCTATAAATCTGCTGAAGAACAAAGGATGTTACAAAGATTGTCAGATGGCTAGAACTTACATAAATGAGAGATGCCTCCGTAGTGTTTTTAAGACAATTGCCAGTCTTGGCACTCTTTAATATTTTGGTAGGGGAACCTTACTAATTGAAGAGCTTTTAAAGGAGTTCTTACACAAAATTAATGGAAAACCACTTGCCAGAGTAGCTAAATCACCATGAATTCAAGAATCTTCCTCCTCATTTAGAGCTTTGTTTGAGTGAATAGTTCTACAAAAGTGTAAAAATCTGCCGTATGACTTGTCTTTCTTATCTGATAACCCATCTATAATCCAGGTGTACTACAGCAGATGCAAAACAAGACCTAAATATTCTAAGCCCCTCAAGGATGCCAACAGTGCATCACCTATTCTAAGTAAGGAAGAAATGACCACATTCAAATTGAACCACACCATTGTAAGGCCCAAAGCACCATACTCCACATTACATCAAGAAAAGGTAAGGAGGTGTGGGGCGGAGTATGTGTGCCTGCCTGTCTTTTCTGACAGAAAGTTTCCATTATTCTTAACAGCACTGAAGCAGAAAAAGAGCAGGGCTGTGGGGGGAAAAACACCAGAGGGAAAAATCACATGAAAGTATTCCTATTCACATTAGCTTGGATGTCTAGACATAAAATGTGATAAGTTATCAGTAGCACATTAACTTAACACACAACCTCTAAAGATTCATATGCAAGCATATAACAAGCATTACTGGTGTTACATTTGTCCCTGGCACAACTCAGGTTCTTTCTAAGCCAATAGCTGTAGACACGTGACAAGTGTACAAATACCTTTAGCATTTTTATTTGACTTTTATTGCTTGTCTGCTTTTTACCCTGGTTTTTACCCTGCTTCTCCCTTTACAAATTCTTTATGCTTGTGAAAACAGAAATCTTTCTCTGTGAATTCTTGCCTTAATTCTGAAGCAGGTATAATTTAAGAAGCTACAGACTATACTTTTCATGTTAGACCTAGTGGAGTATGAACAGCTAGATATTTGAAATAATAGAAATATTTCCTAAATTTATTGATGGAGATTTTCTGTTGGAAAATTGGTCATTAACAGAATTTAACTTGTAACTTCCATAAGTCCAGAGTAGATACACTAGGAAAAAAGTACCCAGAGGGAATTTTGAGTGCAAATGAGATAAAGTATGCTGAGCTGGAAGTAGCTGTCCTAGTGATTTAATAGAATACAGCAATACAGGCTCTATTCATCACATGAACAGAATGAAAATAGATATGCAAAAAAATAGGGAAGTAAATTCTTTATAATAAAGCTAAAACTTTACATAGATTTACATGGAATATATTAGAGATAAAAGAGACAAATTACTTGCTACAAATTCCCTTAAATTTATATGAAACTATTATTTTCTTCTCTGTTGAGTAAAGAAACATAAATCTGTCAAACAGAAGCATATACTGGTAGACTGAGACAAAAGAGATCACACTGCATTTACAGCCTTTGCTCACACAATGAAAGCTAAAGCTAGAAAAGGAAGCACATAAATCAAAGCTCATAGTGATGCCTATGCCTGAAGTGTGGGACAGGACATTAAATCTTTTGCTTCTGACTTAGACTTCAAGACAAGATTCTTAAACCCATTCACTGAGACTTCAGTGCCTTCATTTCCAAGAAAGGTGAAATGTGGCCACCCACTTAAAGACTTACTCAAATTCCAGCATAAAACACGTTCTATGTTTTCCTTTATTTCATTTGCTCTACACTATAAAATATTGTTAAAAATTTACCTAAATTAGTTAGTAAAGGATTTTAAAGGAAAATAAAATTTTACTACTGGAGATTTTCTTTGAATATTTTCTAAGGCTTTCTAATAGACTATCCTAATGTTGTTTTAAATGTCTTATGCAGTGGTAGTCCAGATGCCTTAGTAAAAGGTTAACTGCTTTTGGATTCACTGCCATTGTCTGGGTAGGCCCCAAAGAAGTTTCTGTAATACCAAAGGAGAGAGGCAATAACTTCACCATTATGAATCAAACTTCTTAGTCAGAGTTTCATGTTTTTCTGGAAAACGTGGGCTTCTGTTCATAGGAATTGGAATCTGGATTGATTCTAACATCTAACAAACAATGACGAATTCTCATGTAAGTAGTTCACTCCCACCTTCCCCACAGGACGTTCCTTATTGCCTGAATAAGTCATTTAGTCAGACTGATATCTTACCACAAATAAGCAAAGTCTTTAAGCTACAAAAAATAACAATTGATATGAGAGGCATTGATTATGTTTCCTCATGCAAGGAAGCAAACACATAGAAAGGATGACTGACATTAATTTGTAAATGTCTAGGAAGCCATCAATCCTCACTGTTCCCACAGATAAATATTTTGTAGCATGCTTTACTTGTCTGTCCTAATAAAGTCAAAGTATTATCTCTGTGATCCACAAGTATTTCTTAGTTACAGCATATTGAACCTGGAAATATTCAGAATTTGAGACTAATTGCTTGCTACAAATGTCTGTTAAATTTATACAAAACTAATATTTTCTTCTCTGCTGAGAAAATAAACATCACCTCAATAAACACTTCAAACAGAAGCACATACCGGTAGACTGTCAGAAAAAAAGCAGATCACAGGATGTATAAAACCTTTTCTCACACAATGAAAGCAAGCTGGAAAAGGAAGTGCATAAATCAAAGCACCTGATCTTATCGATGCCTACACCTGGAAAGTAACTCCCAATACTCAATACACATATATGCAGATGTATTCTCTGCCTCCTTAGCACCACTTTTCCCACAAAGGTAGATCAGAACCTCTCAATGGGTCTTCTGGGAATGGCCAAAACCAGGTGACATTGTCTACAATAGGCCATATCCAAAATCACATCATTTCCACCTCATCCACAAGTGGAAGTTGGATATTTAGAAGACAGCCCACCATTGGGGCATAAACCTAGCTCACATTTTGACTGTGAAAGTACTCTCATATGACTCAGCTTCACAGAGCAGGAACGCTCCTAAGCTCTGCAATTCTGCTTGTCCCAAAAACAGGCTAACGAAATCTCCTAAAAAACTACCCAGCTACATATTGCCTTTTCATAATCTCTTTCAGATGCTCACCAGTTAGTTATGATTTTTGTTGTCATAGTGACTGGAAGTCTCAGGTGACATGGAGGGACTCTTACGATAAATGACATGCTAAAATGTACCATGTCAAAACCCCTGCACTAAACAGTTGATTTAGGATTAAAGTGCTCTGATTCCTGAATAGAGACACAACAAAAAAAGGCTGTTGATGAAACTGCCACCGCAGAAGTCTAACTTGTCTTCAGTGGAAGGAAATAAAATGCACTAAATCACTTACAAATCACCCTCCAAACTGCTCCCATAAAGATTGTGGAATGTAAGAAGATGAGAAAGTTAGTGACACTTTAATCATGACACTGTAATTTGCCACTTCATTAGTTGATAAATAGCAAGTTCAGCTGCCCTCACATGAGAGGGGTGAAAGGAGAGGGAAGGCATTAACCTCACTTAGTCCTCTTTTTCACGTGAGTTGAGGCTTAAGGCAGAATTTACTGATGAGCATGTGAGGGAAAGTGGTTTACTTAGTGACCCACAATGGTTGGAAACAATATTCTGAACCCAGATTTTAAGAGTGACATCTCAGGGTTGACCACAAAATACTTTAATTACATTTTTCAACTCAATGCTGTATTGCCTTTTCCTCAAAAAACTGTACAAAACCCCCACAGACAAATTAAACAAGACCAGTATGAGAAAACCTGACTGGGTAAAGAAAGAAGGGACCTCAAGAAGGAACGTGCCGGTGGTTACAACAGCTTAAGAGATTTTTTTTTCTAAATCATTTTAGTAATTCCTTTGTTCAACAAGATGAAGCACAAAGTCCTACATGTGGGGATGAACAACATTAGGCAGAGGTACATGTGAAAAGCACCAACGTATACCAGGTGAAAAGCAGCTTGACAGAAAATGACCTGGGTCTAGTGAACACCAAGTTGAACGTGAGCCAGCAATGTGCCCTTGTTGCAAAGAAGCCAAGGTTCCCCTGGACTGCACTGGGCACAGCAAGTGAAGAGGGGTCATCCTGCCCCTCTGACACTGATGAGGCTGACCCTGGGGAGTTATGTCCATGCTGGGCTCATGAATGCAACCATGACATGGACATACTGTAGAGGGTGCAATAAATGATGCAAAGATAACAGACGAACTGGAGCATCTCCCCTATGAAGAGAGGTTGAGAGAGCTGGGACTATTCAGACTTCAGAAAAGAAGGTTCAGGTGGATCTTATCCATGTATATAAACACCTGAAGGGAATGTTTAAAGCAGACAGAGCTGGGCTCTTCAGTGGCGCCCAGTGAAAGGACATCAGAAAACTAGAACAAACTCAAACACAGAGGAAATATTTTTTCTTGCTGTGAGGATGACCAAGCACTGGCATGCATGGCCCAGGGAGCTTGTGAAGTCTGCATCCTTGGAGATATTCAAAACCCAACTATGCACAGTCCTGAGCAACTGGGCTTTGGGTGGTCCTGCTTCAACAGGGATACTGGTCCAGACAACTTCCAGAGGTCACTTCCAATCAATTATTCTCTGTTTCTGTGACAATAAGAAGTTCTATCAATATTTACAAGTGCATGCTCATTTTTAACTTATTTCATCTTTTCTTTCTTTTCTTATTTCACATTTTATAAAGTAGCTGTAAAAAATGAAATGCAGAAAAGACTTATTGCACCACACCCTCACAAAGCCTGTCATGTAAACACTTCATTATTTGTTGACTGTAAATGTTTAGTAGACTAAGACCAGGATTTATTTTCCTCAACTCTGTTTACCTAAGTAACTAAGTAACTTATTTGTCTGGGCTCCTGCTGCAAGCATTACAGTTCATTATAGGCATTGTTAACTGTGGTTAAAGGGGCATTTTCATGCAACAGAAACCTGAACTGTCACCAAAAGGGAGGTGTCCACATTCTCCATTCTCCTGCATCCCTCCAGGGAAAGAGACAGTACACTGGAACCTGATTCTGCTCATTCCAGCAGCTGCTAAAAAAACAACACAGAAGGAGCAATGGGATGAATGGAGCCAGAGGCATGCTGACTTAGAGTGGCCTCTGGCCACGACCTCAGTCTACTTTTCTCCACTGGTTTAGAGGAGGTTTAAAAAAAATAGCTCATACTAGGCTGTCTGCTAGAAATAAATTGATCTCTTCTGTTGTAATTAAATGCATTTCATATTAAATCTGATCAGTTCAGCTGTGTCCCAGCAAAACCCTACAATCTCCAGTGGTTCAAAATCAAGCCTTGTGTCTGCACACAGTTCTCAGTGATGAAAATATGTGCAAGAAAAGAAAGGTAGAATTTTATTTTTGTTACTTTGATCAGGCACCTCTACATCGATTGTAAGAATTTTAAACTTACTGAGAGTATGAATCAAGACTCCTGTTACTACTTAGTGCTATGTCCAGATAAAAGTGACTGTGAATGACAAATAATCAGAAAGTACCTACTGAGAAGTTACACTTAGGCACAGAAAAACACATTCAAACATTGCATGATAATAGCAAAGAATGCGCCAATTATCCACAAAAACACTAAAACAGAAACATGCTGTCTTTGTGATAATAATGTGATACACAAAAACTCTCCCAGAAGGAATGAGATCAGCCTCCAGTCATTTTTAATATGGTCATTTTTCATCTGTTCATTAATCTAATTCATCATTTACATTCAAGATTTGCATATTTAACTCACTGGACATCTGTCTGTTGCCTTCAGTCTAGCTTGTCTGACACAATCCCATAAATGCTCCCATATGTCAATTACTTCATTCTAGTAAACACAGAAAAGGGATGAGGGTGCCAATGAATCTTGCTACGCTTCTCCCATAACTGAATCACTGTGGCACAAAAGATAAAATACTATAAAAGAAGTACTAGGAAACAATCACGAGGAACAGCTGCCTAGATTCACAGACTGGATTAAAGCAACATAGCTGATGTTAGAACCTCTGGGGCTATGACTCATAGGAGAAAGAGACTGTGGCTATTCAGGCTACTTCTCCAGCTTTGCCTGAAGTATTACACAGCAACACCCTGCCATCCATCCTACTGTTCCAAGCAATCACCTACTGACTGTTGCATGTCCAGAAGTCCTTGAGAAGAGCCAGAAGCACATATGCAAGTCTGTTACATATACACAGTCTAATCTAGGGACACAAAAAACTAAGCATCTCCAAGTTTTTAAAACTTTCTATCCAAAGTTCATTCTTGTTCAAAGAGCAGACAAAAAGTGTGCTTAAAACAGTCCTACCAGAAATGTTAGCACTCATCTGCCGGAAATACAAACATTTGTATTCGTATAAGTGAAGAAAGCTGCAGAAGCTATGCAATAACTTTCTGAATACTGAAATCACTAATTCATTACAATATTTGGTTGTGTTCTCAACCTTTGTAATCAACTATGGAGTTTAATGTCTCCAACTTACTTAATGACAAAGTAAATATTGCTACATCACTTCCATTCAGACATCTTCCCTACCTCTCTGGTTTTTTTCTGCCTCAAAGCCAAAGCAGTAATGATAATTTAAGGCCCTTAAAATGCTGGGACCTGAGAGACTCAGTTCAGAGCTACTCAGATAATCTGAAGTAGTGCATACAGAAAAAGGCCTGCAGGAAGACTGCAGGACAGAGGATTTTCAGTAACAGACTACCATATATTAAGCCACAATTTTTAAATGCTTTACTAAGAACACGAAACCTTTTCATTTGCTAAAACTTTTCCTTGAATAAAAAAAATGAAAAAAATAATAGAAGAACACGGGTCAGTGAAGTGGAAAGCCTGGAGGAGAAAGGAAGAGAGAATGATGTGCTGTTCCGTAAGTCCATAATATTTCTCTTGTCACAGGAGACCAATAGAAAATTAGGCGATGTTACTGTGACACAGATAGAAACACACAGTAACACACACAACAGTTGTTCAGGCAGAGAAGAAGAAAAGAAGTCTCTCGTTTATTGTTGACCTCGTATATATAAGTTTCTGGACAGTGATCAGAGATTGGACAGAGAAGTTACCACCTCTCCATCTTCACTGGTCACTTGAGAAGTCCATCAGGTGATATCTTTTACAAAGGAATGCAAACATGATTCTTGTTTATCTTATAATTCATGAGAACTGACTCCACTATACTAAAACAAATCAGAAGGTTTATTTTCAGGGACAACAAGGTCCCAGTTTAAAACTTACTCATTTTTTAATTAATTATTAGCCTCTAAATATTATTTTAAAGATGTAAATATATGCTGAGTCATCCACATGTACATTAAGATGTTCTTATAAATTTATAACTGTTATAAGTTACTTATAATTTTAAAGGTGTTCTTACAATTTTATTTGGGCTGATTTCATCTCCCCATTTAATGTAGCTGAGTTATGCCAGCAGATTATTTTAGAATGTGCAACCGTGAAGAGGCTTGAAGAATAGGAAAACCACCAAACGTTATTTTCTGAGTATAATCCATAGTTTTCATATAAAGTTCTTCATCTCAACTACACCTGCTTCACTCTTCAGATTTCTTGCAGGTAGTCTTGGCGATATGGGAGAAGTAGAATTACAAGTACAGAACTAACAGCTCATTTTCTTCTCTGCAAATTGGAGCGGCGAGCATGGAGATCCCCTCTGTCAAATGAAAATTTGCAGATTGACTTCCCTGGTTGCTTCTTTCCAGCTGCTACAAGAAGATGTGGCTAGTCCAGGGAAAGGAGACTAATTCACAGTTTGCTCTTCATTTTTGAATGAATGAATGAATGAATGAATGAGTGAATGAATGAATGAATGAATGAATAAATGTTTCTTTCAAAACATACTCTATTATGATCACCCCATGGCTGTTTTCCTCAGCTTTTCACATCAAGTTTCTGCCTTGTAAATAATACACAGAAATACAGAAAAGTACGGCCTTCAGCCAGAATAATTTCCTGCTCAAAAATGACAACACTAAAAGTCAGTGAGAAAGTCATGCAGTGATCCAGCAGGAAACATGTAGGACATAGAATCTGAGCCAGAGACACAGAGTTATTGACTGCTGTGCATCTCTCCAGGAGAGAGATGTCAAATGATGGGCTCTGAAACATCTCACTCTCAAAACAGAAAATCTAAAATGCAAAGCAACCCTTCATTCATATGGCAATCTGTGTGGATTTCAAAAGTGTAAATATTAGCATGTAAAATTCTCAAAAAACAAGGACAATATTGGAACTTAAGAATATAAGAACTGTCTTTCCAGGTACAAAAAGAGGTTCATTCCAGGTTTAAAAAGAGGATTGAATAGTGTCCTCCAACATTTGATTAAGGAAAAGAGAAGAAAAATATAAGTATAGAGAGATATTCTTTTAATAATATTTTCTTCATTTCCCATCCAGAGACATGCTGAGCCAGAGTTTGTATCTAGATCATCATCACTGAGTTATGCAGAACATCCTTCACCCCTTTGACTAAACAGAAATACCCTTTTTTCTCTGTTTGTATAAAGAGAGATTGTACAAAGTCATTTTTACTCAACCTCTTTACCAAAAGGTATTCAGCAAGTATTAAAATTAATGACTAGAAATTACTTTTCCTCTTTATACGCCTGATACAAATGAGTAAGTAAAGTTCAGAAGCTTCCCCCATATGTGGACATATTTTTCTTCCTTTTCTTTTTTGCCATTTTATCTTTTTTTTTTTTTTTTTTTTTTCCAGTGAAGAGGCTATAAACTTACAAGAATGGAACAATAAAAGAATATAGAACAAATCTTAAATGTTATTCTAATTCATTCTAAGAAGAAAAAGAGTAGTTGTGAAAAAAAAAAAACCCTAAACCATTTAGTCCAGCTCTTGCTGGGTTTGCAAGAAGACTCCAGCTGGAAACCTTAGCTAGACTATATTCCAAGCTATGTGGTTTTAACATTTATCTGTCCAAAGACTATCCACTATATCTGCTATGCAAGCTATGTGTTATTTGCACCATGCTGAGGGCATGGGGTGGCTGCAGAAAAGGAAAATCTATCAGTGACAAATAAGAGACATAATGAGGGAATGACATAATCTCTTTTTTACTGAAACTTCTCACACTCTTTCATACAATTTTGAAGTTTTGATTTGAGCACTTGGGTAACTTTCTCCACATATGAAGAAGCTTCTCTTTTTCTCAAAGTGGGACTGATTGAAGAGTGGATTTTTTTTCTAAAATCATAACAGGAAATATGAAACTATTATGTCTTACTGGATACATTTTCAGCTGGGTTATTTTTTGATAATTAGAACAAGTCTAAAGCAATATAATTAAGAGGTGAAGCTTACTGATCAATTTAATTTTGCATTTTATGTGCCATCAATTTTTTGCAGCAATCATATTTCTTTTACCTTGTATTTCAGTGAATTCATTTCAGTACTGCTGAGTTGTAAAAATAGAATACTAGATATAGAATAAAAATATCTCCCCTCTATGCAAAAAGTTTGTCACACAGGAATAACTATATCAGAACTAGATGGAAAATGTATGCGAGGAAGAATGTGTGGTACTGCTTAAGACAGGCAGAAGGAAAAATTTGGCTGAGAAACCCAAACTGTGAGGGAAGTATCAATGTTAGCTAAAATTTGTCTCATATAGTTACTGTACTAATTAATAGTGATAAAACTATTAGAGTACCAAATCAATGAAAATATGAGGAAATCTGGAAATAAAACATTATATACCAAAAAAACCAAAAACAAACAAACAAAACCACAAAAAAATCTGTGAAAAAACATCAGCATGAAAAAAAATGCTTTGGTTACGCAAGAGAAAACTGGTGGCTTGCTGATATCTAGAGAGCAGAATTCTGTCTTCTGTGAGTGGACAACAGAAGGTGCCCCCCCATTGGACTGGGCCAGTTCCACCCAGCTTCGTGATGAATGCACCACTGGCCAAAGCTGAGCCCATCAGAGACACAGGAAATGTCTCCGTTATAACATATTTAAGGCAGGGTGAAAAGACAAACAGCATCTGGGAGAGAGGAGTGAGAAAACATGAGAGAAACAAGTCTGCAGACGCCAAGGACACTGGAGAAATAGAGGGAGGAGCTGCCCCTGGTACCAGAGCAAAGCTTCCCCTGCAGCCCCTGATGCAGAGAATGGTGAGCCAGGTTGTTCCCCTGAAGCCCCGAGGCTCACAGTGGATCAGGTACCACCTGCAGCCCGAGGCAGGCCCCACACTGGAGCAGCTGGGTGTGCCTTGAACAAAGCTGCAGCCCATGGACATCCCACACAAGTGCAGGCTCCTGGCAGGAGCTGCAGTCTGTGGAGAAGAGACCACACCGATGCAAGTTTTCTGGAGGGATTTGGGAGCCCATGCAGGACCCACACAGAAGCAGTGGATTCCTGAAGGACTCTTCCACCCTGTGGAAGTCCTGGGAGCAAGTTTGTGAAGAATTGCAGCCCATGGGAAGGACTCGTGTCAGAGAAGGTCATGAAGGACTGTAGCCTATGTTTAAGGATCCCACACTGGAACAAGGGAAGAGACCAGGGAATAAGAAGTGGCGGAGACAACATGTGATGAACTGATCACATCCCCCATTCCCCTGTGCTGATGAGGGTAGGAGGAGATGGAGATGTTTATAGTGAAGCTGAGCCCATGAAGAAGGATGGGGAGGGAGGAAGGTATGTTAAGATTAGTTCTTATTTCTCATTATTGGCAAATATTAAATTAAATTAATTTTGCCAAGTTGAGTCTGTTTTGCCAATGATGGCAGTTAAAAAGTGATTCTTCTCTCCTTAGCCTACCTACAGGCTTTTCATTCTTTTGATGGAGAGCGAGTGACAGACAAGTTTGCTGGTCACCTTATTGTCCAGCAGGACAGGAAAACACAGGAAAGTGAGGGGTGTATAGTGCGTAAACTCTCAGCCACTGAATAAACCTTTACTTCCTGTGACCACAAGATCAGTGTTTCCTCAGTCCTCCTGCTGAATCAGGAATCTTCCTGACTACATTTACAAGATCTAAGATTGTGGCATTATTTGAGTGTTATCTAAGTCAATCAGTACTGAATTAAGTCTTCCCAGAATGTTGAAATAAATCTGAATCTAAAGTTGTCTCCTTTATTGAGGAACACAAACATAAGCCACGCAATACTCTGACTACTCTTTGTAAGTCTCTGAAGTTCAGGAAGGCAACCCTAATACCTGGAAAAAAAAACATTTGAAGTATTTCTATTTATTCCTTACTATGCATCCTTGCTCATTTGTTGTCATGAAATGTTATCTACTTTTTGATATATGGTAGGGTAGACGGTGCATTTGAAAGAGGTAGCTGTCTGAAATGATATACAAGGTAGTTATTGTAGAAGGCATTAGTTTCAGACAGAAATAGCAAAAGGCAATGCCAGAGACTTCTCCAGCTTACAGCTGGATCAACTTCAAAATCTTATTTTTTGTCTAGCCATTCAGAATAGAAGAGTAAGGTTTTTTAATTAAGCCTGTTCATAGCATCTGCAGAACTGGAGACTTGCTGTCTACATCAGAATAATGCTTGAGCTGCTTAAAAGGCAAGGTTATGAAGTCAAGAGAAAGAACATCCAGTATTTATAACCCACATCATTAAATTTGTGGTAAAACTCTTAATGAAAGAAAATAATAATTATGCCAATTACATTAATTCCAAAGGATCACAAAATTGCAAGTAAGAATTACTTCCCAAATAACTGAAATACAGCAATACTTGAAAAATTACATTATACTGTTCAGGAGGTCTTCTGTAAAGACAACATAGAGTTGTACCATTTTGATTCAAATTTCTAATTAAAAAAATTATCTGTATGTTTTAACCGTCTGAGTAATACTATGAACTTAAAACCAGGATTGGATTACTTATATGATATAAGGTTTAAAACATAAATGCAGGACCAGTGTCCAATATTTGGGCATGAGACAAAAATCTAAGGTAGATTAACAGAGACGTGACTAGCAGAACAGCAAAGGACAAAGGCTTGAATCAGGGTCAAACTTTGAAGATAAAATTTTGATGTCACCAGAGCTAGAGTGGAATTCAGTGATCTTAGAGATTTCCAGTGTCTTGGAAAATCCAGAACACATGCACAGAGCTGACAACTATGTCACAGGACTCACAGGGAAAAATGTGGAGCAGCTGAATTCCAGGAATGTACCTCTACTATCAAAGAGGGCATTAAACTCACATGCATAGGAATCAAAACCTTCTTCTCACCTACATAATCAGTTGATCCAGTTTATCCTAAAAGAGACACCTACAAGCGATGAGCTGAATAACCTTTTAAGAATGTTGAGCTGAATTAATGCAACGGAATCCCACTCTGTTCCCTGTACTGATCTCTTTGTTATATTGGCATCTGAGGCACCTTACGTGAATGTGGGAAGTTCTTTTGAGATGCAGAAGCTTAAGTGACTGTAGTCTGGGTATGACTCCCATCTTGGGTTCTCGAAGATACACATACTTGAGTGATACCTCCATATGTATACACTGGAATTTAAACCAGAAATAGCATAGCCTGTCTGGAGTTCTTCAGAGATTACAAATGTATAGAAACAAATGGAAACAAATAAGATGTCCTCAAGTATCAAGTCTACTTTTCCAGAGCTGTAGAATGACAAGCCCAAAGTCAGACACGTCCTTTCCTTGTCCTCATAGCCACTAGAAGCCATGACACAGTTTACTTCCCATACCAAATGTGGCATTATAAACACAAAAAAACCCCAGTAGCACCAAAAAATGGCCCTTGACACACCAAAAGTTTAGACAATAAGTAAAAGTACCATTGACTTGAGAACATGCAAACATGTGTGACCTGCAAAGTCAAAAAGTATGTTGTTTCCAGGGCAGCAGTTTGTCCTGGACGTAGTATTAACACTTTCAGCAAAACAAAACAAAGACAAAACAAAAGAGACCCCAGATTGTGGAGGGACCCAGGTTAGTGAAAAATGCACTATGCTTCTTTGAAAGCCACAGGTTTTGGGCTGATCAGTCCCTTCAGTAGGCCTACCTTTCTATACCTTCTTCCAAGACTGAAATGGAATCCATAGACAAAAAGTCCTTTAAATAATGAGGAGTAGCTGTTAGTTTTGGTAGGACATTTATTTTTAACACATAAACATAATTTACAAGCCAACTTTTCAGTAACATATGGAATAAATTGGCTGTGTTCATGTAAGAAAAGCCTAAAGACTAGATTTCAGTATCGGTTTAAAGTTTTGGATTTATTTGCCATTTACAGCATATGTAAACATGTAATAATAAATGAAAGAAATAAAATAAAAAGCCAAAACAAAAAGCAAGCAAATTCTCATACTACAGTTTTCTGGATTCTCAAAATAGAGACAAACAAAAAAGAGATACAGTGATTCTATCTGGAAAGCAACTAAAAGAAAAGGGCTTTGAGTCAATGTTCCCCGTAACAGACACATTTGAAGGTCATAATGATGAAAAGCAGTCTGCCAACAGCTGGAAAAATAAAATTATGACCTGATATATAAGACTAAGTTACATCATAATGATACTTGGCCTTCTCACCACATGATTTTTTCCATGCTCTATCAGTTTAGCAATATTTAATCTGACTTCTTTTCAGAATTATTTATTCATAAAAATTACTATTATTTATAATGAACACCATTTTAAATTAACTTAAGAGAGGGGCATATTGAAAAATTTTAAATTCTGAGACACACAAAGATAAGTACAACACAATTATGTTCTTTCTGGGCTTGAGGGAAAAAAATGAAGGGCCCCGTTTCAGCTATTGCATTTATCAGTTATTAATTTTACTACAGTTAAAACTAGTACTAAATAGCTTAATCCAGACTTCCTTTAAAAGGAACTCACCACAGGGGAGTCCCAACTGCCATTGCAGCTGTGTTAACTGGAAGTATAGCTCAGCAAAATCACTATTTGGTATCTGTTCAGTTTGTAGAGAAATTCTGCAGCTCACTAAGTTTCTGATACCAGAGCCCACCTGACACCTAGAAAGCTGTGCCTGGGGCTTGTCTGAAGAAATGTGCTCCTGATATCTCTGAAAACTCAGCATCTATTTCATGCATATTAAACCAGTAAAGTGTTCCTCCAGGCCCAGGCTTATTACCTTAAGAGCTCAATTCCTGAGGCATGTTCAGAGCACATGCAGTGTAACCAACCTCTCCATAAGGGAGACTGAAGTGTCTCTCTTTCCACAGTGATTAGAGTGATTAGCAAAGATTCGTATGATGGCCATTTAAATCCACTCCTTTCTTGGGTGATTAAAGATACTGTTCTTGATGTCCCAGGGAATTCCCTCTCCACAGCTCAAGGATATTCAGAAAAATGTATGTGTCTAGCATAGGACAGTGTGAGGGAAGAATGGAGAAAAAATTAGTTGTTTTTTGTTAGCTTCATTCAAATTTGGCCATTTTTCATTATTAAGAAAAGGTTCTTCAAACTAGATAGGGAGAAAGAACATGGAAGACAATGATGAAAAACCCCAGAGAAAGGACTGATAAATGAGGATCTAATCTTTGATCATCTTTTGAGAGCAAGGACTGATGTTGCCTCAATTTTGTTCCTATGGCTTTACCTTCAAAGGAATTCCTGTGCAATGATCCGGCTGCAGAGAAAGCTGGGAAATGATAGGATTAACAACACTGCTGTTTACAACAATTTCAACAGTGCAGTGTATATGATTTCCCAATCAGCATGTTGGCACTCATGAAACATCCACAGGTGCTTAGCTCTGCCCAAGATAATTACAGTATATTTCCACTAGAAAAACGAGCATGCCAAAGCACTTACTTGCTCTGCCCCTTCAGCAAGCTGACCTAGCATGTTGTGTATGCAGGCTGGTAAACTCACCACCTTCCAAAACAGACTGACCTTGGGCCAGATGCCAGTTAGACAGCAGAGACTTGTGCATGGGATCCATCTCCCAGAGCACTGAAGAGGCCCACACACCCCTTTGCATGTCTGATAGGACACATGTACTGAATAACTTCAGACCCACAGAGGCTCTCACATGGGCAGTTGCTGAACCTGCTGTGTCTTAACATGTTGCCTCTGGATGCTCGTACTCCCAAAGCTCCAACTGCTTTGATTTTTTTATTACTTTTAGGCATATCAGACATCCTTCCATGCTTTCTCAGGCTTGCTTTCTTGGTTAAAGACAAAACTATTTGTCAGCAAAGGATCCATGACACACATAACCCACACCTTGTCTCCAGACTCAGGAATGCAACAAAAAACCCTGCTATTTGAGGCCAACAATTCCTTGCCAAGAAAAATTGCAATAAGGAGGGTCAAAGTCTGCTATGCATTACCTCTTAAGAGAGGAAAGGTCTAAGGCCTGAAAGACTAACACCCATTGGCAAGATTACACTGCGCTACAAGCGGGATGACTGAAAATGGATGAAGCATTACCCCACACAGAGGGCCATTTTTGAGTTCTCTGTGGAGAACCAGCCCTGAATATCCACCCTGAGACCACCACAAGCCACCACCCCAGCTCAGTGGAGGAAAAGATTGCCATTCTTCACTCTTCACTTCTTTACCCCAAGTTTTGCCAAATACAGGGTAACCAAATTAGTTTCAGAAAGCTTTTGACATGCAGGAAGGTGCATGAGATTGCTGAGGCTATCAACTACACCATCTATACATGACTACTACACAGCAGCAATGCTTGATTATTATTTTTAGCATAAGTAGCAGGACAGAAATTCACTGAACAAGTAACTCTTCTTAAACTGAGTGTCCTAGAAGACAGTATCATGGGAAAAGTAAAATGTGAGAGTCAAAAGGCTTAAACAACTGAGGCTTCAACACCACAGTTTGTTCATACTGCGACAAGGGGTGGCTCAGACAGGCCTGGCAAAAAAAAACAAATTAAATTATCCTGGACTGTCATTGTGCTACAGCAAAAGTTCACTAAAGTTTACAGTACTAACAATCACAACATATATCACCCCTCCTGCTAACAGAGATAGGTAAGTTTGTTCTGCACCATCTTACAATATTGTGAAACATTTAGATGAGTCCACATTGTTTTTCCTAATTTTGGTTCACTTAGACAAGTTGCAAAAATATCCCAGCACACAGCCAAAAGAATTTCCTTTGCTAGGGAGTATTAGCAAATGTACAAACCCATTGCAATTTATTCTCCTGCAAATACTGATATCAGACCTGCTCAGAAACATAACAACAACTTCCATTGTTCAAATTCAATCAAATTCTGTGAGATTTCAAAAGAATAATAAAGCCGATTATCATGGAAAGAATCTTAGTTATTTTGGATAAAAATGCAACTACATCTGTGAAATTTTAAATTATTGACTTTCTCAAAAATTTAGGGAAGGAGGAAGGTCTCACCCTCTGAAAAACGATAAAAATAAACACTAGCAGACCTTTCAAACACTTTGATCTCAGTTTAATGTTCAGTCTTCTGGCTGTCTCACAGCCATCTGTGGTTTTGCAGCTTCACTACTCCAGAGCCACACATGGCAGATGTAACATGTCAACCTGATCTAGGATTTGTTGGCTACTCGTCAGGCAACAAGGCTACTAGGCTGGTAGAATGCCAGCAAAGCCGGGAGCACAGTCCCACTGCATGTTCCTCTACTGCAGCCACAGCCCTTCCCTGCGGCACCCCCAGCACTCGCTTGGAGCACACCTACTCCACAGGCAGGCACACATCCCTCCTGCAATGACACAAGCACAGCAAGGAGCTGGGGCTGCTGTTCTCACCCCCACTTGCAAACACACATCCATAACACATGTAGATTCCAAAATGAGAAACGAGTGCTGTGTGTTCGAACACTGGTCACTTGAGAGAGATATCTCAGCTATTTTAGATGCTGATCTCATAACAAACAGTGGCAAAGAAATAAGCATCACTGCCAGTCTGGATGAGTACTGATTTCTCATCTCTTCACGTTGCCTGTTCTTGTCACAGGGTGAACCTGGCCTTTGTAGGCATATAGCCAATACAGGAGAAAAAAGAATGTTTTCTTTATTCCACCAGAAGCAATATGAAGCTCCTTAACTGCCTTCTCTTGGCTTTGAAATACACTGACGTAGTCAAGAGTTTTAAGGCTTTTTTTGCCATAAGCCTTGTGGCTCTCTTTGCTTTAGCATGCATGGATTTTACAAAAAAAGCACTACTAAAGAGCAGAATAAAATAAGAACAATGTACTAATCATGTGCTGAATTTTAGTTATTCAAGATGAAATCAGTTCCTATTACCAGCAAGTAAAGCACAGAATTCCCACGCCTGTGTGAAATGCGATGTCGAAGACCTTGCCCCCGCTTTGGATTACAAACCATTAGTATTGTAACCCCTTCCTTTAAAATGTTGCTGAGATCATTATGGGACTTGAGTTAACCCTTGTTCTATGGAACTAAGAAAAATTCCTTATACCTGTCTCTGATCTTCTTTAAGTAGACACTTAGGTAACCAGTGTACAGATGCAATCACAAAGCTACAACTAAAATTGCAATAGCAACTTAATAGACATTTAGAGATATAATAATAAAAAAAACCAGATTAAGTAGTTTTTTACCAGTGCTCTATAATTTTATAATAACCATGGACCTGCCAAAATTACCTACTTCAGCGGTAGTAAATACAATGGATTATTTAATATTAACTGAATAATGTAACATATTCTAAATTTCCATAATTTAGAAGTTTCTCACAAAACTCTCACTTCTGGCAACCTCTTCAGAGATTTCTCCCTAGCTGATTTTTAACCATTTGCCTTAGCAGTACAGCCCTGACCTCTAGTGGCTTCAGTGAAACAATATTGCAGGCAGGATAACATGCTAATTTGGTTTCATAAACAATATCATTTAAACCTGGAAAATGTAGAAGTTCCAGCAAAGCCATGCAATCAGCCAAGGAATAGCTGTTTTATTAAACAGATGAAAATTAATCTCAGGCCAACAGCAGTACTGTGTTTGCCTTGTGCCAACATCCATCTGATTGATGAGGTGTTTTGATTCTCAGCAGATGACTGCTCATTCCCATTGGCAGCTCTGCATTAGGTAAACCCCATTATTAGTCTCTTAGTTCTCTGCAAAGTTTGCTTAACTTATCTTTTGTTTTTTTGCTAACTTACCTTCAGACCAAGAGATACCTATGATTGGATTCAGAAAAACAAGTAAGACAGGTTAGGGATAAGTACATTCTAATTTTTCTATAATCTATGAATTTGATTAAGACCTAATTGCTGCAAAGGCTTATGAACCTCTATTACATTCAGTAAAAATTTAACACTGGCATTATACACTCCAGTTATTCGAAGACTGAGGATCTTTGGTTTCCTGTTATTTCTATCCCACAGTGAAAATTAAATCCAGAGCTCTGAAAAGATTATTGAAATGATTTTCCAATTAAGTATGGTAGTCTTATATATAAAGACTGCAGAAAATATGCAAGAGACAACATTAAATTCAGCTGCCTTCATCTAGGTCAAAAAAGATGCAAAATGATGGGACTGTGGCGTGCCTCTCAAATTTCTGACACAGGGTAAATGATGCATGGACAGCCTTAACAGGATAGCCACAGACACACTGCCACGCTCCTTCCTACACGACCCCAGCACAGAAGTCTCATGAAAGTACTCATACGGTTGATTCTCTTTGTCATATTATGTACCTACATTAATGAACATAATGTTGTTCTGATTTACTGTGAACTAAGCAAATGTAAATCAGACCAAACTAGACAGAAAAAACATAACAAGGGTGCCACTATTGGAAAATAATAATAGTACTACTACTTATCATCATCATCATCATAATTTTTAAAAATAAACAAATATACCTCTTCCAAAGAGTGACAAATGTGTTGCACTTCCACATCATCTGTAAAAGTTAAAAATGCAAATATGCAGATACATTTTCCAGATTCTGAGCTCTGCTAGAGAAGACCAATGAATCTGTTACTTATGAAGCCTGGACTACTCAGTCAGAGCAGCCCATCAAAAACTTAATTATGTAGAAATAGTGCATTTCTTTGCATATTCATTACAGAAGCTACTCAATAAAAGATGCTATTTTTAATCTTTTAAGGAGAAGAAAACATCCTATTTATAGCCTTATCACAGATTTATTAATTCAATGTCTACATTAATTTTGTTTCTAATCAAATCACATATATTATACTTTGCCAAATAAGAATAATTTGACAAAAACTTCTAGAGATACCGAGGCTGCCCTTAACTTTGTTACACTGTGATTCTTGCATTCAGACATCATTGTCTTAATTAGAGGGCCTTGTTTAATTGCTCCACTATGGTTTGCCATGGCAACCTCACTGTGTAGTTGACTGCTTTGATTGGTCATGTTGGATCAACTGGTCTGGACAAAATTCTCTTCCCAGAAACACTCTAAACATAATGTTTTCATTGTAAGCCTCCTTTTATGTGCTAGCAAGCTAGGTAAGTTTGGCATCATAGACTCAAATTTTTTGGCTGTATCTGTATTGCCCTAAGTTCTCCTTAAAATGCTTTCAGTACCAAATGCATCCAACCACAGTTTCCTTGGCTCTTGGAAAGAATATGACACCTATCACAAATCCAAATGCAAACAACAGACTGACCTAGCGTCGTGAGACATTAATTATTACAAGCATGCTTTGGCATTCTCATAATAGAAAATACATGTAAAGTAGAGTCTGGATTGCAAAACCTCCTCAGGCCCAAGCTAATGTAGCCTTGCCTGCCTCCAGATCATCAGGGAGCCAATCTACTCTGACCACGTCCTCAGTTCTTACTTCCATCTCCCTGCTTTCTCAAGAAAACAGAAGAAACTGCATCCAAAAATCAGTCCTAGCAACCTCAGCCTCTGGCTTACTTTCTGTGGCTCACAACATTTCAGACTTATCATCTCTATTAAATATCCTTGCTTTATTTTGCTATCCTGTAAAGCTCCTGAATTCATTCTCTGATAGCCACATTTCTGTGTACAGTAATACAAGCAATTCTTTACCCACTTTATCTCCTACTGAACTGTTTTTGCTGTGTCTTATAGGAACTGTCAAGTTCAAACAAATGGGGAGCAATAAAGAAGGAATGGAATTAAACCTGCCTATGTCACAAAGTGTTAAGTCAGAAAGCTCAGAAAATTTAGGCTGTTTTTAAGGTGTCTTTACTAAGCACCTCGAAGTGAGGTAAGAACTTGCAGAAAGACTCAGTTTGAGATGGAGGCAGATAATTCTAAATGTCTCTATGTGGTAATGCTCCCATAGTCAGAGGAACTCTTCAATGTAGACAAGTCCCAAGGGAGTGACTCGGTTGACCAGCAGGTGGCTGACAGGTGTAATTACAGGGGTAATGTCTCTAGCTGAAGAACACGGTCTCCCTCAATTCTGTGCTACATTTGCCAGTCCTCTAAAATTCTGTTTAAACAGTCAAATTAGAAATACCTGCCTACAAAAGAATGGCTGGTTATATCTGACAAGGTGTATGTGACTTTAAAAGTGTTTGGAAGCTGTGGGGTTTCTTCATGTCTGCAAATCATTTAAGTCCTGAATACAGATGTACATAACCAGAATAGGAAATGTTACCACAGGGATTTACAACTGCCCACACAGAAAGTCAATGACATAACTGATATGGAATTCAGGAGTTCACAGCTGTTTGCCCTAAGTTTCATCCACATGCCCACAGTCTGTCTCACTTGAATGAAGCACCTTCTACTCACAGCATGCTGTCATTTCTTTTTAATGTTTGTACTCAAATGAGAGGGACCATACTTGAATCACTGTCTCAGCCTCAGCATATAAATCTGACTCAGATTCATAGGCCTGCAAGCCATTGAATTTTGAAAGAGCACAGGAAAATGAAAAACAGCTTTGTAATTTTGTATCGGGACAGGTGGATCAGTATGGCTACAAAACTCTGGTACTCCCAGGCATACAGCACAGAAATTTTAAAAGATTTAGGTTAAAGGATGGCATCCTCAAAGGAGCTTCAAACTTGGATCAAATGCAGCTGCTGAACTGTTGGACTATGCACTTATTAAGTGCCTAAATGAGACAAGGAAGACCTACCACCTACTCCTGCTCCAGGACAGGATTCTGGTCATCTTTTCTCTGGTGTTCAGGAAGAACATGAACTCCTAAAAGAATTATTAAACTTGTCTTTCTGTTGCTAAAAATAGGTGTCCAACTTATATATGCCCACAGCTGAAGAACACTGATCCCATTAGATGGGTTTTTTTCTATGTACTGAGAACCTCTGAGAGACTCTAGACAGCACGGGTAATTGATTCCCAAGGTCTTGGCTATGCTGTGAGACACAGAAGGGCTACTAAGAATCCAATGCTGAAACCAAAACAGTGTCAGCACCAAGATGGAGTACCTGGGTAGTCCTACAAGCACTAACTCTATCCAGAGCTACCTGGAGCTCCCAGTGTCTACATTTTCTTGAGTTTTCAAGTCATCCCTTGCTAGGACATGTCAGCACCACAAGGTTAACAAAGACATTGAAGGGTGGTGTTAGGTATGGGTTTTCCTTCAGAACTGGATCACAGGGTAGCATATTTGCTCATTGCTGTGAAAAAATAAATTATGGCTCAGCCAGAAGTGCTAGAAAGGCCTGGGAAAACATGCTACAAGTCATAAAAGTGACATATGTCCCTTGTGCCCAGGAACATATGTACAATGAGTAAAGGAGTAGATGCTCCTGGCAGATCTTGCGTATGGATGCTCACAGGCTCCATAGGCTACCCAGGGAAGTGATTACACCATCAAGCCTGACAGAGCTTCACAAGTGTTTGGACACTGCTCTCACGCACATGATGTGATTCTTGGGGACGGTCCTGTGCAGGGCCAGGCGATGGACATACAAACCCTTTCAAATATCCTTACAGCATCCCTGGGACACACTGAAGCCTATCCTGATCTTCACAAGGGCATTAAAGCTGCGACTTGCATCGCAACCCACGCCCTTCACTACCACTAAACCCTCGCATTCCTCGGCCCCTATCGGTCTCGCTCAGGCTCTGTCGCGGCGCCGGCGGCCGCTCCCCGCCCTCACCCGCCCGTCCCGGTCTCCACGGCGACCTGCCCGCCCCTTCCGGGCGCGGCTCGGAAGCGGCGGGGCGGAAGCGGCCGGGGCGCCGCGGCGCGGGCGGATGCGCGGGCGGGCGGCGGGGCCGCAGTGCCGGGGGCTCCGCGGGAGAGGCCGCAGGTACCGGCACTCGGCGGGCACGGGGCGCCCCGCAGCCGGGGAGGGGGCGGCAGGCAGGCAGGCAGGCAGGCGGGGGCCCGGCGGGGGCCCGGCATGCGCCCTTGGCTGGGGCCGGCCCTTCCCGGCCGGCTGCCGCCGTCGGGGCTGCGCCGCCCGCTCTCCGCCCCGGCGGGTCCGCGGAGGCGGTGGCAGCAAATTTTTTTCCATTTCTTGATTGACAGCTTGCTGTGAGTAAGTTTTAAACCAAACAATGCTAGAAGACACCGCTAGTGGAGGTGTTGGCTATGGAATAACACCTTCTCAAAAGCAAAACAAAAAGAGCTGAACACTCTGCTTTTCATTAAGTGTTTTAGCCTCCTGTGCATTGAGGACGTGGCATTTGGGATAGTCTAGGTGGACTGTTGCAGTAGAGAAAAGTATACGTGCGTATTGCTTTACTGTTGAATAAAACTAATGTAAAATGATGGTGAAAAGTAGTAATGAGACCCTTTACACTAGGAGCAAATGGAACACTTGTTCCTACTCTTGGAGGAAAAGAAACTATACGAATGAGATTTAAGTGCAATTAACCACCAGAAATGTTGTGTTTAAATAAAATAAACATTTAGTTTCTCGGTGTTATTTTTTTTTCCTCCTTGAATTTTTTTGTTTTCAGTACCCCAGGTCTGACCATCAAATATGATTCTTTGCCTGCTGCACGAAACTCCTTAAGTACTTCTTTTGCCACTCGACCAGATGGCCTCAACTACAATGGTAAGTTAGGATTTAGATCATATATTTTCAGATCTTTCTGCTCTACTAGCTGTCTGGCTGATGAGGAGAATACCATTAATTGACATTTTCTTTTAAAAAATTATTTTGCTTATCACTGCTGAATTCTGATAGTTCCTTTTTTAGGAGTGTCTTCCTTCATAGCTTGTGAATACTTCCAACACTAGCTCACTGGCCAGTGCAGCATAGGAATTGCTGTATCAAGCCAGTGGTGTGTTTTCAGTCAGGAGTGGTGGCAGGAAGTTGGGTGCATATAAATCCTGCATCTACATAGTAGTCTTATATTCACAGATGCTAATAGTGCCATGGTTTTTTACCTAATGTTAAACAGTCAGTGAATTGAACATTTGAAATCATACATAGACATAGGCATTGTAGATATACAATGTCTACTAGATATATCTGCTTATATAGAAAGCATCAGTATTTGACATTTTCTTAAAAACACCTAGACACTTGAAATTTAAATTGTTCTGTCGTGGCAGGTTCTACCACAAAATAGCACGGTAAGTAGGTGGGGGGATTTTCATGAACAGGTAAGAAAGTCTGTTTTAGGTACATTATATGAGTGTTTTTGTTGTATACTTCTTTGTTGTTCTTTTCTTGTTGTGTAGTATGGTTTTCTTCACTGGATTATATTGTAATGAAATAGTGCCTATGTAATAACTGGTGCTACCTTGGATTGGACGTGGCTTGTGTGTCTTCTGTTCCTTGAGGCTCGAGTAGAAGTTTGCTTTTAGGAGCAGCTGATAGGGATGGTTTAAACTGAGGGAATAGAACAAGTGCATATTTGGGAAGAGGTACCTATTACAAATGTTCCTAAGCTTCATTGAATGGCAGAGCTTGTCACAAGTACATTCCTAAGGACTTTATCCAGCTGCCACTGAAGCTTCTCTGGAGTTAGCTAGAGATGAATCAAACTCATGTCATTCTCCTACAACACTTTGGTTCTTAATAGTGTCCTCTTTTTCCTCCCTGCCCCAAATCATTTTCATTGTCTAGTTCATTTAGTAGCTGCACATTATTCCTGCACAAAGGAGGTCAGAGCATAAGTGAGTTCCAGAGAAGGAACAATCAGGAGTCAAGGAAGACTTGGGGATTTTTTTTGACATTGGTGCTTGTTTATTCTTGTCAAATTTTAGTCTAAGAACTCATAATTCTGATCTGTGCAACTGTGGGCTCTTTTTGAAATAAAGGTATATCAGCTGCAGGGTACTGAAGTAAAAGACATTCCAAAGGGGTTAAATTCATTAAAATAAATATACCATGCTATTGGGATGTTGAGAAGCTCTTGCCGATTTTGCTGTGTTTCGTGGGGTTGGGTAGACTTTTAGTCTGCCTTGGAGGAAGTCTGTAGTGGAAGCTGGTTTTGTTTCCTAGCTACTTAACAGTATGTCATAAGTAACACTTCTTAAATTGTATTATGTGCAGAAGTAATGTTCTGAGTACGAGATCTTTGTTTCCATTTTGTGAAAAATAACTGTACCAATACTTCGGCACTGGTACCTAAAAGATAAATGTTTTCTTCCGGGACATCTGTTCAGGGATATTTTGGGCTACCCTTTCTGTTGTGTTAGTGACCAGGTTAACCAAGGAGATCAAGTTTTCTAGTTGTCATCTCTAATTGTTTTGTTTAGTATTGGTTACTGCTTTTATTAGGCATCATTTCCATTCCTTCTTCTAATTGCCTTTCATTGTTCTAAGGCTTCATAATTTTGCCAAGCCTTGTGATGCAGTTACATGAGGTTTTAGCTAAGTTTACTATGTGCCAAAGAATTTTTGAGCCCATCTTCTATTTATAAATTCGTATCAGTAGTAGTAGAGTTTTTGGGGTGTTTTTAATGTCTGAGGATGTTAAAAAAGTCACGTAATTTCTAAAAAATCCTTTGTCATTCTTGCAGCAACAAGCTTTAGAACTGGCATTGGATCGTGCTGAGGTAAGAAGCAGCTAAATTTCTTGTTTGCACATAAGTTATTGGTCTCAGAGTTATAAAAATAGAACAGCTTTTTTTTATTTCTTCTGAAAAGCAGTAGAAAACCATGTTATGTAAATATATATGTGTGTAGTCACCTATGCATGTAACACTGAGTTTGCAGAATTCTCCCTGAAATTGCTGTCATGTATTTATCTCTTACCCATGGTACTTGAGGACATCATCAAATGCAATGGTGATAGACTGTGCAAGACTTGAACTTTTTAACCAGGAAATCTGTGTGCTGTGAAATAAGCAGGGCTCTATAGAGACACCGGGCAGAAATATATGGTAAAATCCTGTTTGTGTTTTTAAGGATAGCCCAGTGAGGATGAAGAGGGAAGTGCCTTCGCATTCATGTTCTTTAATGCTGTCATCTGATATAACAGTTACCTTGAACCCTGTTATGGGAATAACATCTTCCTGTGGGAGAACCTCTCTTCACATAAATTCTGAACAAAGCTGTTAATTGAAATACTTTAAACAACATAGATTTGGAAAAACCTTTTTAGAATATAAATCACATTTACTGGAAGATGCTATCTCTCTTACTCTTTTTTAATTTGAATGTTTAATGTACATGAATTATATTTATAATGTACAGCTCTATAGAGAAAAATGCAAAAGGCAAAGGGAGAACTTCCTGAAATTATCATGTTGAAGAATACTTGATTTTTCAATGTTGTCAAGCCAGTATGCATAAACTTGGTTGTATCTTAGCATGTTAACTACATAAATTGCAGTAGTGGTAACTAAGTACAGTAGTGTTATAGTGTTGGTTACTACTGTAATTACAAGACATGAGTGTAGAATCAAGACCTTGCACGGAACTGATGCCATAGCCATGAAATGCTGTCTTTGACAGCTAAATTGAGCTGTATTCTTGTTGATGACTGTAATATAAACCAGATTGTGTTTAGTGCACTTTTGGAACAGTCATGTACCATAATTGTTAATTACTTTCTGTATACATGGAACGCTATCTGGTAATGATCTCTAGTTGTTTGGTAACTAGAATTAAATTTCTTTGTAATATATGCTGGTTTTTTGTTTACTTTTCTTTTTTAGTATATCATTGAAAGCGCCCGTCAGAGACCTCCCAAAAGAAAATATTTATCTAGTGGAAGGTACTGAGAGTTTCAGTATGTAGTTTTTTAATAGTATTTATTTGATTTAATTATGGTTACATGTTGAGTCTTTTTAATTTCAGAAAATCTGTATTTCAAAAACTTTATGATTTATATATTGAAGAATGTGAAAAAGAGCCTGAGATAAAGGTAAGTGGAAACAGCTGAGAAACTTTTCATTTCTGTCTAAACAGGCAGGTTGAGAAAATACTTTGTTTTTAATTCCACTTAATTTCTTTGTTAAATGAAGTATAAACCCTTCTGACTGTAGTAACCACCTAAAGATAAGACTACATAATGTGAATAGTAAGACTGGCTTGAGTCAGCTAGTTCATTTTGTCTTAATCCTGTGTCACCGAAGGGCACTTGTGTTCAAGTTCAGGGCCAGTGTAAATGCCATGTGCATTGTTGTCATTATCACTGTTTCACAATCAATTGCTTAGCATGACTGCCATGGAAAAATGTGGATCAATTTTCAGACCCTGTAATTTTGTTGTAAATTCAGATTTATTTCTCCAGTTGCTGGTAACTAAGAAGTTTTGTGAAAAACATTTGTGATGTTAGCAAAGAGGCTCAGACAGGCTTATCAGTGCTAAATATAAGGTGTAAAGGGTACAAATTACTTTGGTAAACTCTGAATGTCAAATTGAACAAGAAGAAAAAGCTGTGGAATCTGCTGTATTGCTGCTTTCAAGGAAGTAAAATGAATGAGAAGACAAATGAGCAGTCAGGTTAATTCCCTATTAATGGCTGTACCCAGAGCTGGTATTCAGAGATGAAATATGGCCTCCAACCAATGGCTGTAAAATTATCTGAGGTTTGGAATTCGTTGTCTTAAGTTCTAAGGGGATTTCAAATGTTTAAATTTGTAGGATGTTTGTGGTTTCTGAAACACACCAAGTAATTATAAAAATCTGTTATACATTGAAAAGATAATTTTACAGTTTAATAAGGGAATAGTGTCTGTGGCTGCTGGATCAGATTTCAGCAAATAAAGACAAGAAAATAAAATTAAGGAAGCTTCTGAATGCCCCAATTCATTATTTTAATCCTGGAGAGAAACGCCACTTTCTCTTAGAAATATCTGAAAATACTAAATATTTTGTTGTTGTTGTTACCAAACAAGTTGTAGTGGATCGATGGTGTTCGTAGAAATGATAAAAATAATGGTGTGCTGTGGATTTACAACATTATAGCATAAGGTTATTCTTATTAACTCTGTTGTTCTGTGGACTTCCAGTTCTAGGGTTTGTAATTTAAATTAGATTTTTTACAAAAATCTGTATCTATAAGAATGTGTGATAATAAATAGTATGTTTACATTGCTGAATACAATACAATTAAATTTAACTGGGTTTGTTTAGATGTATAATTTGTCACTAATCTAAGTCACATTCTAGCAATTGTTTTTATTTCTGCTAGTTATTTCACAGTATTATGTTCATGAGCAATGTTTACTTTTAAAGCAGAAGCTGAGGCGAAATGTGAACTTACTTGAGAAGCTGGTTATGCAGGAGACGTTGTCATGTCTGGTGGTAAACCTCTATCCTGGAAACGAGGGTTATTCACTGATGCTCAGGGGAAAAAATGGTTCAGGTAATATTTTTTCTGTTGAATTTTAAAAAATACTCAGAATGCTTTATAAGGTTTTAGAATGTATTGTTTACATTTAACTGTTTCACTTCCAACATAATTCCAGTGGGGGGTGGGAGAACAACCAACTGTACTTGAACTAAAGATTTATATAAAGCTCTGAGCTGTTTATCTACAGATGAAATCTGTTGATAGGAGTCTTTTTGATAGCCCTCCAGTCTCATATTTCCCTAAGTTTCTGGAGCTGCATATCCAAGTTTCTCTCTCCTCAGGTTCCTTCTGTCAGATTGTTTCTTTCACTGCTTCCTGTGTAGAGACATCTGTCTAGAGACATCTGTGTTCCAGTTTGGTGGCATTTTCATGCCATTTCTACTGTCATATGCAATAAGAGCATACATTATGTCACCTGGGAGCAAAAGCTAGCACACTAAGAAGAAACTAAAACTCTTAAGAACAGAAATGGGTGTAAAAATTAATACCATGCAAAAAAATGGTATGTGTGGACAAGTTTCTGCCAACCCTGCTTTTTCCTATGGCTAGTTTGTTTTAGATTTCTTAATGTTTGAACTTGAAACTCAAAGGTAAGATGTTTTTGTTTAAATTCAGATTCTGAGACCATTCGTCTGCCTTATGAGGAAGGAGAGCTGCTTGAATATTTGGATGCAGAGGAACTACCACCTATTTTGGTTGATCTTTTGGAAAAATCTCAGGTTTGAATTTTTTGTTTTCAGAAATAACTTATGTATTGTACCCAGATAGACCTTGATTGTTTTGAGTGCTTCACACAGGTGATTGTAAGCACAAGACACTTGTGCATATGAAACTGTAGTATTTAATGTCCCAAATAAATATTTTATTGGTATATAGGAAAAAATATACTGAGGAGGAGGTAAGAGAGATTGCTATGATTAAGGCTGTGAAACATCTTCAACTCTGCTCTAGTAAAATTGCCTTTGTTGTTTGTCATTGTGGAATGTTTGGCATGGGAATTTCTTAAAACTGCATTGCTGGCATATGAAAACATTGCGTTTGAAACTTGTATTTTAGGTATAAACATGGACAAACATGTCTATGTACATAGGAAAGACTGCTGGTCTGAAAAACTTAGTCATGAGTTCTATTCCTGGTTTCACTGAATTTTATATGTTATATAACAAACTTTGTAGAGGCAGGGGAAGATTGGTAAATGTTTGTTCATTCAAAAGCTGGTGTTTTTCTTTCAACCAGGTTAACATTTTCCATTGTGGATGTGTCATAGCAGAAATACGTGACTATAGGCAGTCTGGTAACATGAAATCTCCAACGTACCAAAGCAAGCACATTCTTTTGCGACCTACAATGCAGGTAAAGAGGAGCCTTAAGTGATTTCTCAGTGTTATGGTAGTTTCTAGACTGGATATGCACTGTTACTGAACATGTATTAACAACTCATATTATTCAGTTCAAAGCTGATTACCATTATGTCTTTTTCCTCAGACTTTAATTTGTGATGTGCATTCTATAACAAGTGACAACCACAAATGGACACAGGTAGGTTAGAGGTTATTAAGAAACTTTACAGTGAAGTCATAAATACACAACAAAATGAAAATGTATTTACAGTTTTTATTTGCTTAATAATTTCTTTTTCCATTTTTTCTAATATAATGTGTACGTGCATAGGCATATACTGTCGTCGTGCGTATCTCTGGTCAGCCTGGCATTCGGCTTGACCGCCCACTAGCTCTCATACGCCTTGACAGTATCGTGTGTGGGTACTTGGCTCTGCAGCACCTTAGCCTATGCTGTCACGGCTGTGGTTTCAAAGAGGGGACTCTCAGAGACATCCGGGAACATAGGTTTTATTCGGGGGTTACAGGGGAGGCCCCTGACCCCAGGCCCGGTGCCTCAGGCAAGAGAGACCCTGAACCTGGGTTACAAGGGGGTTTTTATCCAAAGGGAGATGGGGGTGGGGTGGATACAGATTACAAACCAATAAGACAACTTAAAGTAAGTTGGGGAGGGGTCTCTGGGGGATCCATCAACCTCTGAAAGTCTTGGACTGCACTGGACCTTGAAGATGATTGATGGACCGAGGGAGGAAAGCTACATTGCTAGGGTGGACAGAAGCCTATCTCGGGGAAAACCAATGGGAAATGGTCTCTGGGCAGAGGCCGGGGTTGTCTTGGGAACTCTTATCAGGAGTCTGACCAGGTGTCTCTCAAAGCAGGGGGCCCCCTTTACAGAGACTAAAAAAAACTACACTGAAATAACAATTATAACTATACTATACTTATCACTAAAACTTATCAAACAATTCCAGCATTCCTGCAATATACGAACTTGACTACTGTTTTCATATTTTAAAATGTATTAATTGCTGTATATATTACAGGAGGACAAACTCCTACTTGAGAGCCAACTTATTTTGGCTACAGCAGAGCCTTTGTGTCTTGATCCTTCAATAGCAGTGACCTGTACTACAAACAGACTCCTGTATAATAAACAGAAGATGAACACTCGCCCCATGAAACGGTAGTTTTCAGTATGAAACATGTTTTCAAAGAAAAATAAAAGTAATGCTTTATGTGAAAATATAACTTTTCATATGTAATGCCTACTTAAATAGGAATGTGTGATAAACAGTCAAGAAATTTTATTTTTAAATGCTCAATATTGTATTATATTTCAGTTACTAGTGGATACTGTAGTATCCTTATTTTTGCCTATTAAAGGAAAGCATATATATATTTTATTAACATAATCAGTTATATTGCAGTTTGGATTTGGGGGTTTTTTTTGGCTTAGATTTTCTGTAAGGAGAGTCAGATGGCAGATCAGTAATGTAAAATATACAAATAAATAGATTGCATATTGGTCTCTAATTCGTTAAAAGTTACGTATAAGTTTAATCCTGAATGAGCAAATGAAAAGAATTATTTGTATGTTTGACATTCAGGCTAAACAGAAATGTAAGTGTAAAAGAATCTTGGAAAAATTTAAAATAATGTGGTATGCATTGTGTACAAAATGTTGAAATAATTTCACTTCTGTGCATGGTTGGGCCCTTTTTTATTTCCACAGAGCTTGAAACATTTGTTCAACACGTTTATTCTACCACAAGAGTTGCATTCACTCTGTAAAAAGGAAATGTATTAATGATCTGTCACTACTACTGAAATATTTAAAACTAAATTTGCATTGAAATACTATGCTGGTGCCAAACCAGCAGTAATTTATAAAAAAATATAAATAATTAATTTGATCAAGCTGTCCTTGAAATTAAAGCTTGGTGGTCAACAAATATTCCACTAGAAAAATAGGAAAAGGGATTAAATGAATATCCAGAACAGCATTACCAATCCCATGAGTTTGTCGTGAAACAAAGACTAGAGGATAGTTACTGTCTTTGTAGTTACATAAGTAGGATGAAGATCATTTGATGGAACTGAAATTATGGTAATACACAAACATTTTAAGCTGGGCGACTTCTTAATTACTCATATTGATGATGTACTTAAATTAGACATATAAAAATTATCCCATTTTTAATACTGAAACCAATGAACAAAATACTGGTATATTTTATAAATATGAAATCATGAATTAGAGTTGTACAGTATAATCCAGAAAAGCAATTTTAAATTAGTATTTAAAAATCTATTAGTCTCTATGTAAAAAGCAGTTCCCTGAATATTTTTGGTTTTGTACAAGGGCATTGGAGAATTTGATGGAGAATTTACAAGCTTAGGTGTCATTTTGCCATAGGTGCTTCAAAAGGTACTCAAGGTCCTCTCTGAACAGACAACAAGAAGTAGCTCACTACTCAACTCCACCTCAGCTCAGACTACTTGACTACTTACAGAAAAGGAAGGAGAGGAAAGCAGCCCAGCAGTATGACCTCAAAATTTCAAAAGCCGGAAATGTAAGTGTTCTGAAAAGTAATGGAATATACTTCTAACTATTTAATTAAAGGTTTTAATATATTAATCCTGCTTTTTCATCTTCCAGTGCGTAGATATGTGGAAACAGAACCCTTGCTACTTGACTGCTCCTTCTGAAGTAGATGTAAGACCACCAATTGTTATGTATATTTAGCAATTATTAGAAATTTTATTATGTGAAGAAGTGTCTAAGAGGTAACCAGTATCAAAGAGTGGCCTTTAAAAAATGGGAGTGACTTTAACATTTACAATTACTTTTCTAAACCTTAAGGTATAAATACAGGTTAAGCCACACTCTAACATACTGCAGTTAAAACAGAATAGTTTGGATTGAGTAATGAGTACAAATTGTTAGTATTGTTCTTCTGCAGGCTCAATGAGCACATGTCTATTTGGAGTTGTCTGATAGTATGAAAACCAGAAAAGCAGATGAGGCTTGTCGATTGTTTAAAAATGAGTCACTTTTCATCTTGGTAGAAATTCTCATCTTTTGATATGGACACTCATATTTTTGATATGGACACTATGGGACACTCATATTTGGAAAGTTTTAAATTTTATACAGAGAATTCTAGTTGAGAGTTCTTTTGGTCACTCTGCATTTTTCTCTTGGGGTCATTCTTCGTTTGTGGCACTGCCGAAACACATACTGTTAGTGTACAGAAGTGACTCATTGGATATCCTGAGTTGGAAGACACTTACACGGATCATCAGGTCCAACTTCTAGTCCTGCAGGACAGAACAAACCCCCAAAGTCATACCGCGTGTCTTTTCCAAATGCTTCTTGCACTCGGTCAGGCTTGGTGTTGTAACCACTACCCTGGGGAGCATGTTCCAGTGCCCAAACACCCTCTGGTTAAAGAACCTTTTCCTAATATCCAACCCAAACCTCCCCTGACACAGCTTCAGGCCATTCCCTGGGTTCCTGTCACTGGTCACCACAGAGAAGAGATCAGTGCCTGCCCCCTCCTCTTCCCCTTACAGGAAGTTGTAACTGCAATGAGATTCTCCTCTCAGTCTCTTCCAGACTGAACAGACCAAGTTCACTCAGCTGCTCCTCATATGGCTTCTTCTCAGGCCCTTCACCATCCTCATGGCTCTCCTTTGAACACTCTCTAGTATCTTTATATCCTTCTTACATTGTGGCACCCAGAACTGCCCCCAGCACTCGAGGTGAGGGTACCTCAGTGCAGAGCAGGACAATCCCCTCCCTTGCCCAGCTGGCCGTGCTGTGCCTGATGCCACCCAGGACACACCTGGACCTCCTGACTGCCAGGGCACACTGTTGACTCATATTTGACTTGTCACCAACCAGGACCCCCAGGTACCTTTCCACAAGTTTCCTCTAGTATACTGAGATTTTTTTGAAGACTGTAGACTAGACCAGCTTTGGCCATCATAGGGCTGGCAAGAATGCAAATTACACATCAAATGACAGTGTAAGTTTCTACAAAACAAACCTCTCTTTTCACTTCAAGTGTTTTTTCCTGACTTAGTCAGAGGCCTTAGAAATGACTGTTATTGTGAAATTACTTAACCAATCCACATTGCAGGCAATGATATCAATCTGTGTTCTGTAACTACATTTCACTCTTCTGTTAAGTTTAACATAGCAAATATGGTATAACACTATAAATGTAAAGCTCTGAAGGTTCTTCAATTAAGCTTCTCTGAAGAAACAAAGGGGATAACATAGGGGATTCTTTCTTTTTTTGATCTCTGTATTTTCTTTAAGGTGGAAAAATATGCCAAAGTGGAAAAGTCTATCAAGTCTGATGACTCACAACCAACTGTCTGGCCAGCACACGTGAGTAATTTAGACATTTTGCCAAACTTCACTGTCCCTAGTTAAAATGCCTCTTATTTCAACAAAATCAATGTAATGTGGAATAATCTTCCCTCCTCCAATTTAATTAATCTTCCATGTGTTACAGAGACATGGGAATATTACCAGAAATTCTTGCAATTTTATGCAGTAAAGCAAGCATGTGATCAGTCTGATTTCCTCAGATTTTCCAGAAATAACAAGGATAAGAAGCTTGTACTAAAGAAAGGATTGTAATTTACATTCAGCAGAACTCTGCACAACAAATTGCTTTCTTTACTTGGACACTCAAAGGCTGAGGCAAAACAGCTTTATTGAAATCAAAATGTTAACTTTTGAAAGAAATTAATATTAAATGCCTCTTATAAAAAAAAACCTCTTTCTGCAGTGTTTAAGTTGAACCTTAAGATTTTTGGCACAAAGGATGTGATTTGATCAGAAATAGTAATTTAATATAATAATTGATTAATTCATATTAATAATAATTTATTAGTTATGTGATTAAATCACATAACTGACTTTTTTTTTTTTTGTAATTTCAGAGGCAAGGTCTTTATTAACAGCATGTGTCATGGTATCTTTGTAGTTGCCTGTTGGGAAAAAGTAATACTGTTCCATAGAACTTAATGTTCAGCTCCAACATTTTACTCTCAACGTTTTTTGCCTTGTCATAATTCATATAAAACTGTTTTGATATGTGTTTACCCAGTCTGCATTTCCACGTCTAACATGATTGTTTCTGCATTTCCACATCTAACATGATTGTTTTGGGTTTGCAATGTCTTTGTATTTTTAAGAGATGATAAATCCTTTTAATGTAACTTCTGGAATCACTTTCATTTTAGATAATGCATCCCTTCCTAGAGAGTGTTACTTTAAGAATTACTTAGAGAATGTTTCTTACTCTGTAAGAGGTATACAGCAGGTCTGCTTTACTTGCTGTTTTGGCTAAGGCTTGTTCAAGACTTACTAGGTCATTCTATCTTTTTAGGAAATGAAGGATGATTATGTGTTTGAATGTGAAGTTGGTAATCAGCTTCAGAAAACAAAACTGACCATTTTTCAGTCTCTTGGAAATCCCTTGTACTATGGTAAAATTCAGACACTCAAAGGTGATGAGGAAAATGACAACCTATTAACTCCATCACAGTAAGTTACATGTTCTTTTTTAAACCAAACTAAATTCAATAGGTGGCAGAAAACAAACATTACTTGTCATTTTCAGTTACAAAAATACTCTAGATCTAGAGGTCTGATTTAAGATTTTTTTAACAAAAAAACACCCAAAAATGTGTACAAGCAACTATCATATTTCAAATGTAATTTTATGTTAAATTAGTACATTCTTTTACATTAAAGATACATTGGGGGGGAAATAAGACCGCTAGCAAATCCAGTCATGAAAATTGTGGAGATGCTATGAGATGTTGTTGCACTCTTTTTTGGTGATACTCATAATTTTGATTGTTCTCAAAATTTGCCTGGTGCTATGAAAGCATAAGGCGTGACTATATTCTGTTTACTCTTAGATCCAGTTGAACTAAATAAATGAAGAAAAACATGAGCTTCTAAAAAGCTTCGTAATTTTGAATTGTTTGGAATATGCTGGGTTTGGCTGCAATTCTACAAAGATTCTCTGTTCTCAGCTCTTCTTGCTATGTGTACCAGATTATTTGTGTGGAGGAACCCATGCAGCAGAGTAGAGAATATGAATTTCAGTAAGGCAAGGAGCAGTGAGACTGAGAAAACCTTTTAGTTCTGCTAATGAAAGTTATTTTTATCTTCTAGTATGTAATCATTCTCTTTATTTTTTATGAAAATCTTGAAGCATCCTGAGTATTAAGAATATTTTATCCCTAGACTTGAGCTATTTACTTTTTGTTTCCACACTGCTGTGGTTTAACTCTAGCTGGCAACTTAGCACCATGCAAGCACTCACTCCCTTGTCCCCTGAACTCCCTGGCGTGATGGGGTAAAAATTAACAAGGGTAAAAGTGAGGAACCATGTGGGTTGAGATAAGGGCAGTTTAATAGGTCAAGGAAAACCCACACATGCAAGCAAAGCAAAACAAGGAATTCATTCACCACTTCCCACGGACAGGTAGGTGTTTGCCTGTCTCCAGGAGGGCAGGGCCCCGTCAAATCTGATGGTTACTGGGAAAAACAAATGCCTTCTCTCTAAATGCTTCCACCACCCCTCTCTTCCTTTTTGTCCTGGCTTTATATGTTGAGCATGGTGCCCTATGGTATGGGTCACTTGGGGTCAGCTGTCCTTGCAGTGTCACTTCCCCACTTCCTGCACACCCCCAGCCCTTTTGCTTGTGAGACACCTTTGTCAGTTCTGCTTAGGGATAGCTAAAACACCCATGTATTACCAATACTGTTTTTAGAACAAATCCAAAACAGCCTTATGTCAGCTACCGTGGAGAAAATTAACTCTACCCCAGCCAAAACCAGCATGCATACTTAGTACTGATTTTCTTGGAACAACCGTGCTAGCTAAGAGTTGTGTAATAAGGCTGGGAATTAAATTAATTTGGAGGTATTAGATATCTGGAAGGCTTTGGAAATCATTGCTAAGACACTAACAATTAAAGTTCCTCAACACTTGGATAACTTGGCAAATTGTCATATGAAATGAAAGGTGAAGGAAACATTTTTGTTTAATTTTTTTTTTTTCTTTTTGGAGCTGGAGAAAGAGAAAGTTCTGTAAAGTTAAAAAAACAGTAATAAGTTTGCAAGATACAAGTGTTATGCAAAAGAGATATTTATTTAGGAGGTTTGGAAAATCATGAGGAATTGGAATTGGCATAAGTGAAATCAAACAATGGAAACTCATTGTTTGTTAAAATATTAGGCATAGGGCTGTTTTTGACCTCCCCTCAGCACACTTGTATTTCAGTCTGAGTGTACTGGTATGATGTTGTTTTATACATAACTTCCTTTGTACTTTTTACACTAATAATTCTGTAGCAGTTACTTGCTTTCATTTTAGAAAAAAATATAAAATCCGAAACTTCTATATTCTGCCTTTTGCTTCATAGGTAATTTACTGTTAAAGGAGACCATATTAGATCATGTATGTATATTGTATATATAGTTAGGAAGTTGAGTGTGTATTTCAAATACTGAATGATACTCAGTCCATTGAATGGATGCATTATCATTTGTATTTTGAGCAGGTATGAAAAAAACACAGCACTGCCATTTGTTTGAAACCTTGTGATTATAAAAATATGTTCTTTTAGTCCAGTTCATGACTGAAAATGTGCTTTACATTTTAGGTTCCTTATTGGTTCAAAGACTGATGCTGAAAGGTAAGTTAATATAGTTTGTACAGCTATTTGGCTTGATGACAAATAATAAGTTTTGTTCCTTTTTGGCAGTTATGACTGCCAGTGTTGTGGTTATGGAAACAGATGCAGAACAAATGAGGGGAAATAAGAGGAATTAGTCATCATATCAAGAAGTAGAATAGCGTGTAGTTTCTGTATTTAACAAGCAAGGAAGAATAGAGGACATCAAATATGTCAGTACAACTGAACTCTGGGCACTTAGCAGTAATTTCTTCCTGACATTTGGTTTGGTAAATTAGCAATGATGGCAGTGGTTCATTTGAACCTGTCATTTGTAGTGTAATCTAGTATTTTAGATTTCTATACCTTAGACATTGTGCATGTCTTGATTCAGCTTTCCTAGAGAAGCAAGTAATAAAAACAGTTTTTCAGTCTAATTTAGTTGTGGAATGAGTAGGAGTAGCAATTCAGGGATAACTGAGGCAGCAAAGTAAGTGGGTTTTAAGTGTTTGTCAGCATACATCATGTTTGAGTGCCTGTGCATTACAAGCACAGGACCTTTAAAAAGCACCCTCTGTCAGAGCCAGTTGTGTTTGTATGCCTCCATAGGATATCTCTGGCTGATGTACATGCTGGAGCTCTTATCCCCATGCACCCTTATGTGCCTGGCAGGGAAATGAGTCTTTGATATGATCAAAAATCAGTAATAATGTTCTTTTTTTTAATACGTAATTTTGGCCAAGAAACTCTTTGCTTATATTCTCTCCTGCCTCCTCTGTGCTGATACTTTTGCTGCTTATTCTGTAAGCTAAACTGGGGAGATTGGCTGGCTGAAAAGTAAAACAACAATATTACAAGAGCCTAGTTTTAACTTGAGATTGATTTCCTGATCATGTTTGTCACTGGGCTGCACAAGTCCTTTCATAAGAATAAGCAACAGGGTTTCAGTTACAAGGACAAGAAGAAACAGTAGAGGGAGTGCAGGACCACCTTTTTGAGTACCTGGTGTTTTACTACCCCCCCAATTCCACCGATTTTTAAGTCAGTCTAAAATCTAATTGCTAAAAAAAGTGCTCTGCCCCCTTTCCTCTGTTGTGTGTGTCAGGGCCCTTGCTTATGTCTGCATTAGTCAGGTAACAGCATATGACAGAAGCAGGGCTATATCAAAATAAAGAGTATTGCATCACATATAAGTGTGAGGTAATGGAAATATTCCAGCAGGTTTTCACTGAGGTCCAGTCTGCCAGAGTGTAAGTGACCACAGCACCTCAACTTTATATTTCAAGGTCATTTTGTATAATCCACTTGTGTTTGTGAAACAGTATTCCCTCAACTTGGTTGTCTTAGATTAGTAGAAATGTAGTATGTGAGTCAATTCGATAGAACAATATTTTAAACTTGTTTGCCTGATGCTTTATCAGATGTCAGTCATAATGCTCACAGATTGTTAGCCCTTGCATTTAAACTCCTCACCTGACATAGACCTCAAGCTGAAGGAGGGTTGACTGTTTAACAGGCATCATAACCAGAAGAGACATTTTTATAAAAGATTCTGGACCTTTGAAAAAAGGGGGAATGGGATCCCTATATTTTGCATTAGAAAAAGAAGAGATTAAAACTTAAAATGGAATAAATCTAAGAGCACAGGAATATAATGTAGGAAGATACAAAGAGGTATGAATGTGTTTTATATATGTGCATCTTTGTTATATTGAGATATGCTTATATAATATATAAAATACATGACTATAACATATACAATTATGTGTTTATCTATAAGTATCTTCTTTGGAAGTTCAAAGTAGTTAATCTTTTTTTGTCCTCATTCAGGGTGGTGAACCAGTATCAGGAGTTAGTGCAAAATGAAGCTAAATGTACTGTGAAAATGTTTCATAATTCAAGTGGATCAGTCAGTCATCTTTCTCCAGGGAAGGACATGGAAGTGAGTTTATCAAGCTACACATTTCTTTTATTTTCTAAGTGCAAATTGAATTTATTATATTATTATTATTATTATTATTATTTATTATTATTATTATTATTATTATTATTATTATTATTATTATTATTATTATTAAATTATTAGAATAATTTTTGCAATACACATTTAACAGTAAAGTAACCTAAAATTGTCATCCTGAATGAATTTTTAAATGCATTATGGTCATGATCATTCAGTGTGAGTATATTGGAAAAGTTAGTGGAAATCATTTATGTTTTCAATGTTGAAATATTGTCTTTCAGCTGTTTTGAGGGGTGGGGGGTTGGCTGTGTATCATGGAGTTAGTTTCAAAGTTCTGTTTTAGCATTTTCCCCTGCTCAGGTGAACCTTTCATAGAGCAGTATAGTAAAATGCAGCTGTGCATCTTGTTTCACAGGTCAGTTAACACAGAAGCAGATGGAGTAGCTGAACTTCTTTTACTTTTAGAAATTCAAATTATTTTCTCTTCTATTTGAAGATGAAAAGAAACCAAAAAACAGTACAAACAAAAGAAACAAAAAGCCAAAGGCAAAAAAACCCCTCATACAAAAAAGCTTCCAAAATACAAACCCCAACAACTTGAAAGTGTGTATGTTTATATTTCTACATTTCCAGTATAAATTCTTAAATTCCCAAATTTTCCTGCCTGTTGGCATTGCCTTGTGTTTTACTTGCTGCTTCTGGCTTTGCTGAGACTTGTATGTTATGCTCCAGCTAGTAAATGAGATTCGTATCCCCTGGAGTATTTCCTTTGTGATATCTTTCCCCTAAATACCTACTTACAAACTCCACTAATGTTCTTCTGAAGAAGGTAGTTCCTGGTAGGCAGACCAGAAGCTGCAGAACGGGATATGAACGTTTCTGTGTATGTGTGCACACTGTACATGCATATTGGTATATATGCATTAAAATCATATAATAAATGGGGTGGAAGGATACTGCCAAAGTCAACTTGTCTGCCTGTCCAAGCCCTCACCAAAAGCTGGACCAGATACTGTATTTAATGATCTAGTCACTATTGGAATGGGGCATTGGTCTTTATTTTCAAAATCAAGAAAGCAGATTTTAATAGAAGAACAGAAAGGTTGTCCTCAGAATTTTCCTCAAAAGAGTCTTTTTTATAAACAAGCAATTAGAAACATGTAGAGAGACTGTCTCTTATTACTGAGAATCAGTGGAAGTTAAGCTCAGCAAAAAGGGTGATTCTGCACAATGCTCTGGTTTCTTAGCTCATGCACATTTAATTGAGGCTCCGTATTGAAATACTCCATTCAGTATATTGCCCACCTCATTTCCTAGTTTCAGCAGTTTGAAAACTGTATGTTTTTTTGAACATTACTTTCATTTATGGATATCTGCTATAAGGTAAAAACACATACAGTTGTAACTGTGAATGCATTTCACTGTTGAGTCTTTAGATGGTGTGAGCCATTGGAATTACGGATTTAGGGACTGTTGTGAGTGACTGAGAACTACAGACTAGAGTAGGTGAAGTAGATACATGTTCAGACAACCTGATAATTGGCCTATAAGAACATGTATCTTCCCTCCAAGTGGTCCCACTGAAGCCAGTGAGGAAATGTCTTGATTTCTCTCAGTTCAGGATTTTCCTAATATTTGAAATCCTGCTGCCAGAGTAAAGAATTCTGATCCTGTTTTTTAAGTCTGTCTTGGTTGAAAATGGCAGGTATATACAGAATGAATGAATGAAATGATGTAATTTTTCAAGTAAAACCTAAAAGTTTTATTTTATTTCAAGTGTATTTGTTGCTTTTGTGTTTGTGAAAATTACTACAAAAAATTCCAGAATTATGGAGAAAAGTGAAACTCTTTAATTATTTTACTTATTTCTTTGCTCAGTTTAAATTTTTACTAGCATTTTTATGCTGCTTCTTGATTGTAAAAACTTCATCTAAAGAGAGTTTATCATAGTTTGTCTTTTTTTTTAAATAAATACATAAGCATCTGAAGTGGCTGAAAGACATTTTGTCATAGTTTTGAGCAGCTTTAATACAAATCAGTTGAATTATCCTTTCTGTCAACTATGTGAAACCTCTTGTCATTGCTGTGGTAGTGTTAATTTCTCTTTCCTCCCAGCAGCCAGAAAGTGTATCAGGCTCTGTTCAGTCTTCAGTACTGGGGAAAGGTGTAAAACACCGACCTCCTCCTATCAAATTACCTTCAAGTTCAGGAAGTAGCTCTTCAGGTAATTATTTTTTGACTCAGACATCTCATTTTAACATGTTCTGCCTGTTGTAAAATGCCAGGATATCCCTTTAGTAAAGATTTTATAAAAAGTACAGCATCTTATCTGTGAGAAGAGCACGGGGCTTTATGTTTTGTTTTTTTTTAATTTCTGATGATATTGTTCACAAAATTGCATCCTAATATTCCAGTTAACGTGTACTCACAGAATAGTAATGTATCTTAATTATGCTTTTTCAGGTAATATTTTTAGTTCACAACAGTCAAGTGGCCATCTAAAATCCCCAACCCCACCTCCTCCTTCTAAGCCTCCTGGTCTTTCTCGGAAACAATCTATGGATCTTAATCAAGTTAGCATGCTCTCTCCAGCTGCCATGTCTCCTGCGAGCTCTTCACAAAGTGAGTCACGACCTAAATTCTCCATTAAATCTTAGGCTTTTGCATAAATGCTTCCTGAGATAAACTTAACCTGTGGAATGATGAAACTTAAGTGTACAGTGTACCCTAAATTGTATAAGTTGTGCAGCTTTAGGCAGGTCTCTTGTTCACTGTATGTATTTTATGTTTATTGTAACTGTGTTCGTTTTCTGTATATATATGTATGCACCCTCTGTGTATACGTTTTAATACATTTTATGCAATTAGCATGACCTCCTCATATATGAAAGGCTGGTAGATGATGTGATGAGATGAAATTCCAAAGTGTAGATTTTTTTCCTCCAGTGTAAAAACAGTGTGTTAGATCAATTTGCCTTTACATAATTTAAGCATCTGTTTTTTTAAATGTTATAGGAGCTGGTGCAGTTGTGTATCTATGTATGTATATAATCTGATCAGTCCCGAGGTGATGATACAATAAACGATAAGATGATTTTTTAAAAACACTCCTACACTGTTTTACAAATCATTGCTGATTGCAAGTGTGGTGGTGATGCTGCTGATGATAGCACCATATTCTCAGGTGTTAAAATGCAAATTTCAATCAGAAGTGACACCCTAGTTAAAGTATTTTTGTTAACACTGACAGGGTCATTGTAATCATAGTTGTAGATCATAAACATTTTCTGAAACATGTATGTGTCTTGAGCCATTTCATGAACAGATCTGTACAAAGAGGAAACCATAGCTGCAGCTTCTCTTTTTTTTTTTTTTTTTTTTTTTTTTTTTAAATGAATAATTGTATACTGCACATTCCAGTATCCTGCATGGTATTAAAATATGCTTTTTGCATTAAATAATTTTAAATCTGGGTAGCTCAAAAGGTGTAACTTTCCTGCCTTCTTGTTTTGCACAAGATATAAAGAAAACTTAGAGTTTTCTTCCAAAATATTGGGTCTGGTTTTATGTTAGTATTATGAATTGTGTAAATCTGCTGCACACAGTTACTTTAAGGTTCTGGTCACCATTCATATTTATTTCCTTTCTTTCTGCAGAACATGAAAGCTCAAAAAAAAAAAAAAAAAAACCCCAAAAAAAAACCAAACCAAAAAAAAACAGCTCAAGCTTTTTTGGGATTTTGTTTTGTTTTCTTTTTCTGTTGCTAGACTTTGCCACAACAAATGCAGGTGTATGTGCTACATTTAAGCATAGGGAATTACACAGTAGCTTTTAAAGATGAAGTATTATCCTCTGGTTCTTAAATATTACTTGCTTTTTATTTGGTCGATACTTGGAAAATGGTAGTTGGACTATCTAATGAAATTTAGATCAGCCCCACGATTATTGAAATTTTACATGATCTTGCTGACTCTCTTATTTTCCATGATATGTTTTTAACACAACCTATTGTGCAGGCAGTACATGGATACTATTTTTTAACGGTTTAGGACAAACATTAATTAGGTTAAAATGGTCATTAAGAAATTATTTTAAGTATACCTGAATGGAATTACAACTTAATGTATGATAGATTATGGAAGCCTTAAAGGAAAATAGAAATTGGTGTATGCCACAAGGAATGAAGCATGGAGAATGGATTTTCTTTGTGATTATACTGCATCCTTAACAATGAGTGTCTGCTTCAACACTTGTCATGTAGAAATTAACACTTGCAGTCTAAAAAACAGATATGTCAGTGCTAAGTAAGATTCCATTAACCTTATTATACAAAAAGGACTGGCCTTTTATAACAAACTAGCACTTTTTATTTTTCTCAATGAGCAGGGTCTGGAACTCCTAAACCATCTACTCCTACTCCAACCAACACCCCTTCATCGACCCCACACCCTCCTGATGCTCAGAGCTCAACTCCTATTACCCTTTCTGCCACCCCTACTCCCCAAGATTCAGGCTTCACCCCTCAGCCCACTTTGTTAACCCCGTTTGCTCAGCAGCAAATGTCTCTGAGCCAGGCACTGCCTGTAATGACCATTCCTCTTTCCACCATGGTAACATCCATTACTACAGGAACAACCTCCACCCAGGTCATGGCAAACCCTGCAGGACTTAACTTCATCAATGTAGTGGGCTCTGTGTGGTAAGTCTGTTGTTGTGCTGGTTTCTTAATTTGCCATGGGCTTGGTTGGTTGGTGGGAGGGCTGTGGTCCAGGACTGTCCACCATCCATTGGGTTAAATATTTTTCAGGATCTGCAGTACAGAAAAGATCACTCACTTTGTAATTACAAAGTGAAGACCCACTAGAAACTATATTTGTATTTCTCAACTAGAAGTCACTTACTATTAGATTATTGGAAAGATCTGTTAAGAAAGACCTTTATTGCTTTCAATTTTTTGAGTCACAGAGGTTCATTTCTTAAGGCTTTATCTCAATTTAAGTGATTTCTGAGGTTTTGCTCTGTAAGTTTGAAAACTTTTTTTTTATTAAACAGAGAGGAGGTAGAATATCGTATGTATACCAATCTAAATGAAAAATGGGAACAGATTTGTTGCTCTCAATTTAAAAAAAACATTGAGGTGAAACACTCTTTGATCCTTAAAATTTATTTTTTGGTTTGAAGAAATAATAAATGCTGTCAAGAATAGATTGTATGGTATAACATGAACTGCTTTTTAGACTAAGGAAAGTTCCGCAATGATGATGGTCAGTGTAAGACACATAGTGTGCTTCAATGCAGGTATCAGACATTCAAATTATCCAGCTAAGGTGTTTAACAGCTGGTAATTGTTGATAAATGTTGATAAAGGAAACACATCCTTTTTGCCCTACAAAAAACATACAAAGTATGTTCCTTTTATGATAGTACAACCATTTTAAAGACTGTTGACCTTTTAGTATTTTAGAATGAAAGGACCACTTGTGGTTTATTTTTATCAGTTGATATCAAAGATTAAAAAAACCAGTGTATGTGCTCATAATATGAAATATATGTTATGCTCTAGGCAAAATGATTTTTTTAAGCTGCATTGATGCTTTTTCCATAGTCCCATCATTTACAGCAAGCAATTGATTTATTTGCCATGAGACAGAGGACATCAATTTAGTTATTCAGATGTATTTGTGCCACTTCGGTGTGGGTTTGATGTGTTGTCTTTCCTCTTCTACAGTGGAGCACAGTCACTGATGAGTGGTTCAAACCCTATGTTGGGGTGCAACACTGGTGCCATAGCCCCTGCAGGTATAAATCTGAGTGGCATTTTACCCCCAGGAGGTCTGGTACCAAGTGCGCTGCCCGCTGCAATGCAGTCTGCCTCTCAAGCAGGTCAGTGTGACTGAGTGGAAAAGCCACCCTTCAGATAGGGACAGTGGGAGAACTTATTATGGGAAGAATGGACTGAAGTGGCCATTGTGTGAAGAGATTATGTATTTGATGGCTGGAGCTCAGGAACAACATACATGTTTTTGCATTCAAGGTGTGTAGGCTGTTTTGGAGATTGTTTGAAGCTGTTTTTTGGCATGATAGGCTGGGGATACACAGTCAAAACCTGGATTGTTTGGTGTGCTCAGTAAGAAGTTTGAGAAACTCCAAATTCAAGTGCAATTTTGATAATGATGACTGCTAGAAAAAAAAGGCATGATTGAACTTAGAAAGAGGCTTCACTTTTTAAATGTGTGGGGAATTTTATTCTGGCTCTGGTACTACTTCATTCTTGTACAACAATTAAGTAGTTCCTTATTGCCTTCAAATGCAACTATATAAATTTTAAAAGCACAATTTAAATTACAAGTTTATTTCTTCTGAATATATAATAAAGAAAAAAAGTCTAACGTATGGTTATAGAATGAGAATAGTAGAAGACTTCAAGATATCCATCCCTTATACTAAGAGTCAAATCTGTCTAAACCATCCTGAAGCAATGTTTATCTAACTGTCTTTAAATATATTAACTAAAGATTCCAGTCTTCCTCAGTAAGTGGTTCATTATCCATGCAAAATGTTTCCTTCTAATTACAGTGCATCTGCTGAACTGCAATTTTTTTTTTCCTATACCTTTCAGATGTGAAAAATAGTTGTTCACTCTTTCTCTTTACCTCCTAAGTATCGAACATGCTGTCATGTCCCACATTTGTCTTCTTTTTCTGATAGGTGGTATTTTTCAAACCTTTCATAATCCTGTCACTCTTTTCTAGACTGTCCAATTTGCTTACATCCTTCTTAAAATGTGATAACCAAAACGGGACACAAGCCTGAGCTTGGCTGATTTACCACTGTGGAGCACAGCAGAATAAATGCATCTCATCTCTTTCACAACATTCCTGTTAACATTTCCCCAAATGAGGTCTGCCTATTTTTATCTGTATTTTTTGCAACAGCATTAGCTTAACATAAGAATGGCTTTACTGGTTTAGGCCAAAAATCCATCCAGTCTATATTCTATCTTTGACAGTTGCCATTAGAGGATACTGAGTGTTTGAGATGAGTCAAAAGTGTGAATCCCTTGTCTACAACTGTACCTCTTCTGGCAATCTACAGCTTTGAGAATTTCTCAGCTGAAGAATATCCACATGGATCTTTGTGCATAATATCCTGTGCTAGATTTCTAGTCTGTGGATTTATCTAATTGATTTTTGAACCCATGTATATTTTTGGAATTTCTACAGCATCTTGTGACAGTGTATTTTATAAATGTAAAGTGTGAAGAGGTTCTTTTCTTTTGTGTGCTCTGTAGTTTGCGATATGGATGAGTTGGATATGTTTGTGATCCGCTGTAACTTCTCGTGTCCTTTCTTGCTGTATAGACACAAAGATAGTTAAAATTTTGTACTTGGTCATTTGTCTTTTTTTAATTCAGTGTTACTGAGTTTTGGACCATTTCTTCAATTCACAAGGATCGCTTTTAGTCTCCTTCTGTCCTTTCAAGCACTATCAGCCTCTACCAGTTTGGTGTCACAGATTTGTACATGCTGTGCTGTCACCCACACAACAGATTCGAGCAGTGAGCTGAGCTAGGTCTGTGCAGGACCTCCAGGGCTTCTGTTTGATAGCTGCTGTCTTACTGGAGCATTGCTCAGATCTGGGGTGGGATTGTTTTCTGTTAAAGATTGATAAGAGTGTATTACTTCACTGAGCCCTTGGACTTTTTTGGATTTACTGTACAAACAGTAAACTTTTTAAAGGCAGAAGAAGGATCACTGAAAAATAACTGCTGTGGTATTCTCCACAATCACGTTTGTGTAAATGCATGAACAGGTTATAGGTCACAGGGTATAGTGTTATGTAGTGATACAGTTTTCTTTCCATTTAGTCAGCTCTTGTGCTTTGAGTCTCAATAACTATGAACTGCATTATGGAAAATGCAGCATTGTATGTAAACTTAATATTTTACATGTTACATTGTATTAAGTTTAGTGGTAACTTAATTTACAGTTACCAGTAATACACCTGTATTATATTTGTATTATTATACACTTAGTATTAAGTTTACACTCAATTTACATATGCCAGTTTTCCAACTTCCAGATGTTTAGAAATAGTCCCAGTGGAACTGCAAACACAAATACAACTGAGTAAAGATGCCCTACTAATAAAAAGATGTTTTCTTTAACAGGCAGCCCATTTGGTTTGAAAAATACATCAAATCTTCGGCCCTTAAATCTTCTACAGGTAATTGATATACTTGGACACAATAATAATGATAATTTCTTATCTTTCTGTAGAGACCTGCTTAGTGCTGCTTACTGCACTGCTCCACACAGATCTTTGGAGCCAGTTGGTCAGACCATTTACTGCAAATCTTAATTGCTTATTCAAAAGGCTTAGAATAAGAGAAAAGACTACTTCCATAGAATGCTAAGTGGAAGTTATATTCCTACCTCAGGAAAAAGGAGGTAATTCTCAGTAACAATATAAAGATGATGATATTTGGATTCAAAAGATTAATCCTAAAAATACAATCTTTAAGGATTTGTCTATGGTTTAATTGCAGATCATTCTTTATACTAAAGTTACAATTATACTTTACAAAACATGTAGTAGAATCACTCAGAGGTTACAGGTAGAATGCCTAAAAGCCAAGCTCAGCATGCACAGGTAGGTGCAGTAATAGGTGTAAAGAGTTTTTGGTAATGAAGTTCCATGTAAGATAGGGAGTTTAGAAGGTCTGTAAATGTTTTCTTTGCACTAAGCATACATACAAATACAAACATGAGCAGATGTTTATTATGTCAGACTTGCATTAAAAAGTGGAATGAGAATTGTTTGTGAAACTGGATGGAGTTTCCAGACCTTGAAGTCAGCTGCAAGTACAGAAGAGCAGCTTCAGTGTTCCACGTAGGTTGCACCATTCTTCAAAAAATTACTACCAGCTTTGCTACTTCCTCTTCCCATTCCTGTACACTCCAGAAACATGGAAAAGGGCAGGCACAGGAGGCAGTTATGCCAGAGCAGAGCTCTTCTATAGAATTAAATGCTTGTATTTGAGTGATGCCATGTTCAAGGACATCCTTTCAAGCTGCTCTGCCATTCATATAAACCAAGAACAATGCAGTTGAAATAAATGCAACTAAACCTGGGGTAAGGTAGAGGAATCAAGGCCGTTTCACTGTCTATTAAAAATCAGTGGAATATTCTGAAAGTGGAAATTATATACTGTGCTGTTGAAGACTGGCATATGTCTTTCCAGTATCAGTACAGTATCTTTAAATAGCAAACAGCAACAATTGGAAACTGGTTGATTTTAAAGTCATTGCAAAACAAAAATCAAGTGTCTAGGAAGTACACCAGTATCAATACTATGTTCATCCTAGAACAGTAGGAATTGATTGAATTATGACTTTTGTTTTTAATCTTCAACAGTTTCCAGGTGGTTCACTAATTTTTAACCCACTCCAGCAGCAGCTGTCACAGTTTTCTCCACAGCAACATTCTGAGCAGCCTACAACCTATAGCCCTCAGCAACAGGTAGAACAGGTGTGTGCTAACAGCCCTCCGTCTGGAGTGCCTGGATGAAACAGTTTCTCCTGTTCTCCCCATCTCCACAAATAAATGAGCCGTTACCTAATAGATCTGAAGCAGAGAGGGAGGAAAGGCTTCCTCCTAAACTTTCTCATATAGCAAAGACTGTAGTGGCTCTGTTGCTATAGCTGGAGCTGGGTTATACTTCTTTATTTATATCCTGTATAGAAAAGCTGTAACAAAACAACTGGCTGAGCATTGTCTAACTCTGTTATGAAGAGAACCAGCCCCACTGTATGAGTGGTGTAAAATCAGCTTAGTGCAATGTTTATTATAACCAATAGATATATCAGGTGAACAGAGAAAAAATGCAGTGAGGATTACTACAGAGTAACCAAAACTTGTTACTGATACTGCTTGTTGTCTTATAACCCTCACTGCTGTAGTTCAATAGAATTTTCTTTTCAACAAAGGAAATACCAGTTGTCTTTAAAGCTGTAATCTTAAGACATTTGCTCTACTGCTGCCTGTAATTAGTGTTAAAGTCTTTAATAACTGAGGAAATATAAAGTCTTGAGAGACCAATCCGTCCTCAAAATCACAAATTTTGAGTGGTCAATTGCACCTTAAAAATCCTAAAGTGCAGGTACAGAGGTTAGTACTTAAAAATCCCAACCAACATTGATGCAGCAATTTGAGAAAACTAGCTGCTCTCCTTTCATGTTCATCTTTCCAGACACACAAGCCTTCTGCTTACCAAATACTCTCTACTGAATACTTAAGTTTGTTGTCATAATTTCACTTGTGATACTATAGGCTGTTCATAAATAAGACACCTCTTTCAAATTTTTTATGGTATATAGCCTCCTGTGCCACAGGCCTTGTTCTGGATTGCAGGACAGTTTAATGGGAAACTTTCCAATTTGTTCACAGCATCCAAATCTCTGAATGTCAGTTAGTGGTTAAACTACTAAAGTAAAAAAAAACATCATGTGACCTTATACTGTTGGATTTTATTTTCTAGATATTGAACATCAAAGGCATTTATAAAAAGGTTGATGTAAGCATAGTCCTTCTTGTAGCAGAAAGTTCTTCTGGAGAAAATCAATCTCTGCTTTGGTTAAATTGCTGTAAGGAACTTCTCTCATACCTTGCATTATAGAGGAAGGGGTCATTGGCTAAAATGAGCTATTGTGAACACTAGATTCCTTAGATTTCATAAGGACAGGAATGTATGTGCTCACAGTGAAAAAACTTAGGCCCAAAATCAACAATTTTTTATGCTACCACTACAATACAAATTTGCATTCTCTCTCATACTTAGGGATTTTCCCCACATGCTGGTTCTGACTCTTAGTCATCATGGAGGTGATAATGTCTCAACATGCAGTCTTTTGGTTTAGTTTTCCTAAATCTTAGTGGCATTATAATGTAATGCTAAAGAAGCATTACAACTCCTGGACTGCACCAGCTTTATTCTGACTGATAAGCTATGCAGTTTTCTTGAATTGTGCATATAATGCTATGTTTCCCTGTGTTATAAATCAATGCATAATTTAAGTTCTAGAAAAGGTCATAGTTCAGCACCCTTTGACTTCAGGAGAAACTAGGTCAAACTCCACTAATTCCTTTAAAGTGATTACTGTGAAAACTACTCTGTTCTGAAAATATAATTTTAAAAGTGGGGTCTGTATTTTTATGACATTAAGGAGTGTGTCGCACAATATGCAGAATATGTGTCAGGCTTTGCACATTTTGATTAGAACCTTTGTACACGGATGTCTCAGGGAACTCTGAAGACTTTGGGGCTGGGAGTGGGACAGGAAATTGTCATAAGATTACCACCAAAAAGTGTAGTCTCTGCTAGACTGCAGAGAAGTTGACAACTAAGTGGGACTTCTGCTGGGTAACAGGAGCAATACTATTTCCACCAAAACAAAGCAGTTCTGGGGTATTCAATATCTGTTCTACTGTTAGTGACTGCACTGTAGCCTGTATCTACACACACTGGATGATGTAGCATTAAATGTTTTTAAATGACACTTCAGAAGTTTGCCTTCACACTGGCTTTATTTGCTTATTTGTTGATACAAAAGTTTGGTAATAAGAATCAAGCTTTTCATTTTTGCTAGGGGTCTGACCAAGGTCCTTCCAATCAAGATCAGGCATTATCTGCACAACAAGCTGCTGTAATTAACCTGACTGGAGTAGGGAATTTTGTGCAACCTCAAGCCACAGGTATGTGCTTGCTGAGCCTCCTTTGTAGCTAAGTGTTTATGTTAATAAATTCACACTTAAATGAAGTTTGGTCTTAAGAAAGTCTTACGTTAGATCAGAATGATTTACTGTTTATTATCAGGACATGAATTCTATGAGAAATACTCAAGTTCTAAAGGATGCACTTCTCTGCTTTGTCAGTTAAGTGCCATCAATTGATAGTATCACATGAAAACAAGTTACACTTAGACAAAATGAAAATGCAGGCAACTTCATGCCAGACTTCATTAAGGAATGTTTCTTTAACTGTGTGCCTAACATCCAGTGTGAGAAACCTTTGTGTCTCCACAAGCACTTCATTATCTAATTATGTTCTAACTAACAGAGTACATATATCATGTATACTTTATTCTGCACTGTTCCAAATTTTACTCTGAAACTAATTCTATTGATCCCCCTTTCCTGTTACGTTGTATTTCTGTGTCTTCCGCCCTGACCAACTCGACCTGACCTCTTTGACCTGCCTGCTTTCCCCTTCTCCTTTCTCAGTGTTGTCTCAGCTTGGCTCTGCTGTGAACAGACGTGGGCAAAGCCTTCCTCAGCAGAGACTCCAGCTCTCTTCTGCCTTGCAACAGCAACAACAACAAGCCTTGCAGCAGCAGCAGCAACAGATACAAGTAATCCAGCAACTTCACTCTGACTTTGTTTAAGAAAAATTAAAAATACAATTCTTGGCTCCAAAATCAAGAACATTGCCCTTTTGGGCTCTTTTTAACTAATGCAGTTACGGTCTCAGAGATTGAAGAAAAAAAAAGAAAAACAAAATCAGCATGTATTTGGCAAACTATCACGCAAGACCTGAATCTGTGGTTCAGCTTGGAGCACTGAATTTATTTTTATTCGTTTAAGCCCTCCACCTTCCTGATTTACAAACATTCAAGGGGTGCTTGTGGCACATATTTAAATACTATACCAGGTGCCAATAGATTTTAAAATGGCAGTGATGTAAGCACCTGGAAGTTCAAATGTAGCACTGCTACAGCCAGTACATGGAAGCAAGAGCTCTGCAAAGCATTCCTTTAACATTCAGATGCTTCATGGAAATATTTTAGCATTTTTTGGCACAGTCTCCTCTTTGTAATACATACAGAAAAATCGTATGATACATACACTGAGAAGGTAGCACATTAAGAAGGTACTGTGTAACCCAAACACTCAGTGAAGTTGCTGAGTTACTGCAGATACTGCAATGAAGAGAAAGGGCAAAGAAACAAAGCTGTGCACACGTAAAATGTCAGTTGTGCCCTCAGAAGGCTTCTGTGCCACTGGTGCTGCTTGACTGTACCCATTACCCCAGTATATGGTGTGTTCCTTTTGTCAACCTGGTGCTTCCTCATTTTTTCTTTCTCTCCCCCTTTGTTCTTCCTGATGTGAAAGCTTTGTGGTCAACACTAACAAGCTTTTTCTCCCTTCTCCTCCATGGCAGCAGTTGCGATTCTTGCAGCATCAAATGGCTATGGCAGCGGCAGCAGCACAAGCAGCTCACCTGCATCATCAACAGCATTCAGGCAGCCACTCAAAAAGTAAAAGAAAAAGAGGCACACCAGCCCCTCCAAAATCATGAGACTGGCCTCCCCCCAGAAAAAAATTATTCAGAGGGGATTTTTTTTTCAGATTATTAAGGAAAAGGCTTAAAATTAAATTAGTGTCTTATATTGCTGGTGGGAAAATGAACTTTTGACATTACACTAAAAGAAATGAACTGATTTTGGAAGCCAACCTTATGGAACTTAGAAATTTCATCTATAAAGTGGCTTGGTTTCCTCAAGTCACTTAATTTTTTAACAGAATGTTTTATCATGTTATTTTTTACCACTCAACAACATTGTACATAGAATAAGGGCAAAAAACATTTTAGAAAAAATGAACTTTGTAAATGTAGTATTGGTATTTGTTTATTTAGTATAAAAGATTTGTGAACACTGTAACAAATACAATTTTTACAAATCCATTTTTGAAAAGAGCTCTTTTTGTTCACTTTGGTGTTATACTTTTTATTACTTTGTCTATCAGCTTCTTTACTTCTTTATGTCTTGTAACTGCTCTGGTGATACAGTCCTGAAGCTTGGCTCCTGTAAGAGGACTTCCACCTAAACATTGAAAGGAACAATTTGATTTTCTACTTGCACTTCAGTTACATGTATCTAACTGTGATTTCCAAATGTGAGTATTACTACAGTACTTGTCGTTACCAGCACCTTTCACCTGGGGAACATACAGCCTTCCCAGTACTAGCTTCAGGCAAAGATAAAGGAAACAAACTTAAGAGCTGTAACAGAAGACATGCCCAGAATTTCTCCTCTGCTGTGACTGCTTTCTGAACTTTAGTCATGCCACCATCTTAAAACTCCTTTTAAGAGCAGGTAATTTAATGACTATTCCAGCAGACACTCTGTTACCATAAAGCACCCACATCTCAAAAAGCAAAGCCAGGTACATAATCTTTTCCTGACCTAAAATCATCATCTCCATAGGTTTCTTTGTAGTAAATTTAGAAGTACCTGGTTTATGGACAGAACAGAGTCTGCCGCCTTCATCAGTTACAATGGTTACTGTTCCAGTCGCTAAATCTTCTTCTTCAGCAGTTGGATCAACAATGAGTAATGTGCTTGTGAAAGAAGATGCAGATATGTTGGTATACATTGCTCCATTAATGTAATTGCAAACTACAATTTCTACAGTAGTCTTAGAAAATATTTGTAGATGGATTTAGTGCTCAAGCTTATCTGTTTTCCTCCCAAAATGCACCAATTTAAAAAGAAAAAACAAAAAATGTGGGAGATTCCATATAATCAAGTGTTTATGACTGTGGAAAATAGGCATACAAGTGGTTTCATAAATTTGTGACAGCCATGTATTGCAGGAAAATGCCACTACATTGCCATTTGCAGTATGCAGTATGAAATATTGCAGTCATAATTTTGTAGTTACACCTAAGACTGACATTGGTTTTAGGTGTAAGCTGCACTAATTTCTACCAGACACCTTAAAGCAAAACTCATTTCCAATGGTAAGTTCAAAGTTGTTCTCAGTTTGTTGCTGGTGAACTCTAACTTCACTGAGACTGGGAATAGTTCAAAAACAGATTCAGTGGGTTGCTTAAGACAGCTTATTCTGTCTGTCATACATCACATGAGAAGTTCAATGTATGGCTGTTGTTGATGTGCAGGTCACTGCCACAGGAGCAACTCTGCACCAGTGCTCCTCAGCCATGGCCACACTAACCAGCAACCTACCACTTCCATTTATTCAAAGAGGTTTTTTATGCAGAAATAAAATTCCTCTGGAAGCCAGAGTATGTAAAGCATTTTACTGAAAGGGCTGTGTCAACAGCTCTAGAAAAATTAGTAAGCCAGAATTTAAAAAAAACCCAACAACACAAACCACATGCACAAGTGCACACCTCCTCAATATTTAGTTTTAGGAGCTAAAAGAAGACTTAGGTAACTTGTTTGATGCAACAGCTGGTTTCAGGGAAGGAAACAAAGCCCAACAGACACTCATGGAAAGCCTCCCCCAGGCAGCTTTTTGGTCTGTGTGTAAGTATGTGTGATTTGTGTGTAAATAATACCCTGCTGACAGCTGTCTGCCTAGTATGTACCCAAACCTCAGTGTACATCAAACTTCAGACCCAGCAGAAATGGTATTAAAGCAATTAACAGAGGCACTCTAAAGTGCCAGTAATGTCCTGCTCTGATGCATTTTGGTAATCACTTGGTCAACATTTGAGATTATTGCTCTCCCCACCTCATTTGTTACTTGGATGAAAGGCCTGACTAATCATTAATGTGCCGTAGCCCCTCAAAATCTCCAAACAGACCTAAATCTTGAATAGCACAATGAGCACTATCCTGTCACTTTCTACTTTGCAAATGGATGTCACCAAAAATTACTGCGTTTCTTACAAAGAGCAGCAGAACACATTCTTAACATTCTTGACCTAATGAAGAGGCAGTAAGCAATTTCAGATGAGCAGTCAAGTTATCAGATGTGATTACTTTGAATTCTCATAATCAGATTCTTTTCCTACATGAATAAGGACTTAAGCATGCTGGTTACACTTCACTTTGGGCAATTTTGTTTTCAGTTATCCAGGGTTCTGTTGTTCTAACTGGACTGCTACTTCTTACTTCCATTGTTGACTATAACCTTCGAAAAAGCTGTTCAAAAACTACCATCTTTTCTATCAGTTACTTACACAGGCTTCTAAAACATTAATTGCACTGGAAATGTTTTCATCTTAAAGATACTTCAAAAACCTAAAACAGTACCTATCCCTGTACTTTTAAGATTATCTTTTAGGTTCGGAACCACTTATGCTATAAGCCACAGAAAGAAGCTGCAGAGTACAGACCACACTTTGTTCTGTGCACTCATTACATCACAGAACTAGAGGCCCTTCAATGAGAGAGGCTGTGGATTTAAGATGGGTGGAGCAGCATTGCCTGTGGTTCCTCATTGTTGCCTGGCAGGAGTGCAGAAACATCACTGGTGGCATCTTCATGTCTTTCATTTGTTTTACAGACACTGTTGTTTCAATAAAGTACAAACAGTTTGGAACTTACTCATCGAATATAGCAAATGATGTGGCAACCGGATGCTTTCTGATAATGACAGGATTCTTCTGTTTTAAATTAACTTCTGATAAACCAGTTTCTTCATTTATCATAACCAACGGCAATTGCACTGAAGAAAAGAAAAAGTTATAAGGGTCTAATATTAAACATTGCTGGGTTTAACAGGCCTAGAGATTTTGACAACTACTGAAATATTTAAGCTGTTCTTTTAAGCTACTGAAAATCAGTCAGAATAGAGTTTTTTCTACATTAATGGTACTCTACAAAAAAAAAATCTTGAATTAGAGGAAAGTATTTATCTTGGAACTACCTGTTCAAGGAAGTACTTGATTTTTGTACTCAAGGGAACAAGCTTTTCTCCTTAACACAGAAATACTTTCTACTTCCAAAATGCCACACAATTAAAATACTTTAGAGTCATATTTAACCTCATGTCATGAATTTTATCTATCTGTAGAAACAGTGCAACCTGACCTTCAGCCAACTCTTGCTGTAACAATCCATACATTGCTGGTGACAAGTAGGACAAAAACAAAGTAGCTAGGGGAATTCTAAGGCTGGCAATTCAGTTAGAAAGGGAGGCCTTGCCATAAGTTTCCCTTTAAACTGCTGCCTTCATGCGTTTATAAGCCACACACCTGCAAACGGTCAGTCCCCACGTTTTTTTAACAAACTATAATGCAATAAGCTAGGAAAGGAATACTCTGTTACGACAAAGTACTTGTGTAAGCAAAGCCTCCAACAGCTCATCCTGCCTACACAAAATACATTATCAAAGTAATACTCCGATGCAGATGTTAAACTCGTTCATGGCCACTTCTGGAAGACTCAGGTATCCGACGCCAAAGAACGTGTGGCAGAATAGCCGTTAGTCTTTTAAGAAAGCAATAATAAGCGTACAAAAAGATAGTATTTTCCAGGCGTTACACACCTATGGCATCCCACCATCATTTCCACCTTGTATTTGCATTCCAATGACAGGAAACAGTCCCATTAACCAGTTACCTACCTAACAGGGTTCAAAACTAATGCACTTCTCCAAGCAACACTAATCAGAATGTCTCTTGTTCTAGGGAAGACTTACCATTTTTTAATGCTGCCAACAAAGCAAAGACACTGGCATCCAGAAGGTTCCCATCATAGTCCAGACATATGATATCACAGTATAACACCCAAGCAAGCTATCAAAAAAGGTTTGCACATGTGAGATATTACATCAGCTAAGCAAATGGTGCAATATATAAGAAAATTCTGGCCACACTAAATACAGATATTTATTTCTATCATTTGATTTTTGCACTTAGGATATAAACTAAGCTATGAAGACTGAAAAAGCAAAAACAACACTAAAACCTCCTATGACCTCAAATACCTTCTGTATTTGTACTTGCATACAGGTACTGTCAACTTAATTACTATCTCCCTCTTCATTCTGAGATACAACTTACCTTGCCATTGGCAATACACAGATCTTCTTTCACTATCATCTGTGAACTAAAATAAAATGAGAGTAAGCAGGGAAGTAGAAAACTGTCTTGCGGAGTTGCCTGTATTTCAACAGCACAAAGGTGGTTCTTACTTTTCAATCACATCTGCGATGAACTGGCTCGCTGCTTGAGCCTCTTCACCAGGTGGTCCAGAGCGAAACCTCTCTGCACACAGTGATGGCAGCTCTACATTTGGTACTAGGTAGCAAGAATCATTGGTCATAAACCAAAGAAAGCAGGCAATGGGTAATCAAATATTTAAAAAAAATAAATAACATGTTCTTAACACCATTTTATGTACTTCAAATGAAATGCAAGACCAAGAATTTTTCAACTGAGCCTTCCTAATTCTCCCCTCAAAAATAAAGTTATACATGAGTTTGTATTAAAGAACTTGTAGTACTCTCTGTACTCTGAAACTATATTCCATGGAAAAGCACATATTCCTAGCTACCACTCTCTGTTTATAATACTTCTCTGGCTATCATGACCCACACAAATTCTTCTTTAAGTGTTAAGCACTTTTCAGCGGATCAAGAAAACAGCAGCATTTCCATCCCACTACCTGACTTTACTGGTATGCTATCTGTTTTTCATCAACCATTAAAACCTGAGGCTTTAGACTTTTAAGCAAAATCATGCATAAACATTCATAGAAAAAACCTAAGCATAGTCAAGCTCACTGAAAACAACATACTTGGGAGATGCCTTGGAAAAAGAGGATTTTGTCTAAGCTCTCAGTTCCACAGAATTATTTTATTTCCAAAGAAACTCCAAACAGGAGTGAGGAGGTACGACTGGGACTTACAGTTCTCTGAGAAATAAACAAAATAAACAGGTTTTTTTTCACTGTTTTTGAGAGTTACATTTTTTGCCTACTGGGACTTTGAAACGGACATTAACATGCTTTTGCACAACCTTGCATGCCACTATCTTTTATAGATTACCTTCTCCCTCTTAATATACACACTGCTACAGGTTTCCTTCCATGCCCAGCCTGGAATCAGCAATAAAAACTATATATTTATTTATTTATTTATAAAGGAAAACTCAAAAGCAGAGCAAAGGAATTCTAGATGCCTAGATGTCAATTTTGAAATTAATTTGAAGGGATGTAATAAAACTGATCCAAATTAATTCTTTTAAGAAATCTTCACAACACAATTTTCAAAACCATTTAGCTGAAGCAATACAAAACCTGAGTATGATCCATACTGAAACACTTACCAATATATCCCTTATTAGCAGAATCCACTGCAGGTGCGGCAAGTTCCTGGAGAAACAGAAAAGAGAAAAATGAAGACCAGAATTTTGTACAAAATATTTTCCAGCTGTTCCATACATAAATTCTTGTCTTCTTCCCAGTTATCATTACAATGAGATTTACAAAGGCTGTTTTGAATCAGTCCTTGTCTATAAATTTCCTACGGAAGAATTCAGTACAGAGATGAGCAGTCATTTGCCTTGTAGGTCACGGCAGGCCAGCAGCAGAGTTGATGCTACAAGGTGTTCAATAGCCCAGGAAGCTCATTCCCAGTGCTCTTATTGTTCAATGTTGAGGAACTTTTCAATTATAGAGCTTTATTATAGAAATAAAAGGACTTTAGTTTTGTACAACCTTTCCCCAAACATGATGGGCATCACAAAAATACATGTTCTCAGACTATACAGGTAGGATTATACAATTACATTATATATTAACTTTCAAGTCTAGAAATAACTCAGGTGAAAGGCTGTAATTGCATCTGACTGGCAGGTTATTGTAACTCCAGGGGTGATTAATTCTAAACACAAATGCACAAAGTTAGCTAACAGATAAATAAAAGATAAAACCCAAGCATACCGCTTTTATTCCACAAATCACCGTGGTATTTCCCAACTTCACTAGGGCAGAACCATCTGCAGTTGTAATTGAACCTGAAGAGAAAAAGTACTGTTCAATAAAATCTATATTTCCTTCAAAGGTTCTTAAATAACATCTAACCTTCAAAAAGTGTTTACTTTCCATCATTTTAAACTAAACAAAGGCTAAGCCAAGTCTCTAATCCAGAGCGGGACAGAATCTCTGTACTAAAGTCAATCACACAGGATGGTTGAGGTTCTCCAGCCTGCTGAGGCCTCTCTGGATGGCAGCACAACCCTCTGGCATATCAGCCACTCCCAGTTTGGTGCCACCTGCAAACTTGTGAGGGCACCTAAACTGTGCTGCAGATACAGGAGCAGAACTGACTAATTACACTGTGCACATTAGCCCAGGAACAGGTTTGAAAACAATGCTCAAGGATATTAATGTACCACACATTCTCTTTCATGCTTGTTGAAACTGAAAAGAAAAATCCTTCCTCTTCCTGGTTTCCAAATGCAAGAACCAAGAAAACCAATTAGCAAGTCATTAAGGTCACCACTGTGACCTGATATTAATAATACCTCCCCCATTATTATTATTCCACATAAACACTTGCCTATGTTGACAGTGGTTGTCCGAAATTCACCTAACTCTCTTCCATCAGGCCGACAGTTCTCTTTCTACAGAAAAATTAAAAACTTCAAAGTATAAAACATACTTCATCAAATTACACAATAATATTTTTGCTACAGAAGTTCATAAAAAATAATATGCTCTTCTCAAAAATGCTAGGGAAAACTCAGTCACATTCTAGCTGACTTCTCATTAACTGCTACACAGCTTCTTGTTGTAGCCCTGCAAAAGAAAACCCCTAATTTTTAAAAATTAATTTAAATTTATTTAGACAATATAACAATAGACTGATTGTCTCAAGGGTAGGTACTACAGGAGCTAGATTCAGAATATAATCCAAGAATGAACACACTTAAAATGAGAGTTTCTACCTGTCTGCATTGTTTAGTGGAGTTCTTAAAATTAGAGTGAACTAAAGAAAAGAAAAACCCTTCACCCAAAGAAAACCTAATATTCAAATATCATCAGTCAGAAGCTTTACAAAACATAACCTTTATGTTAAAAACTGAAACAGTATTCCATCATTTTAGATCTGAATTGATACCACAGATTCAAGCTTTTCAAAAGCAAACACTTTTGGTTCAATTATAAGAACCAAAACTGCAGTAATACTGGACCCATTTCTAAGTCAAAACAACTTCAGTAATAGATGAACTAGTTTAGGCAACAAATACACAGTTAGAGTGTGCATGGTTAGCAGCAATAGTCTCTGTTTCTAATGGTTATAGCATCTAAAAGCCTGGTTTGACATAATTTTGTACTAGACAAAAACCTGCATTACCATCTTGGTCAAATTTAACCTCAACTCCTTTCAAGACCAACAGACACGTTTACCCATCAAGATGAACAGCATCAACACCACAGATGGAAAGAAAAACATGTTTTGAAAAGCACAAATATTTTTCACCTGCTCAGACAGTTTTTCAGGATTTTTTTCAGTTTCCATTTCCATAGTTTCAAATTTCCATACAGACAAGTTAGAAGAGCAGAAGCAAGCAAGAAAAAATTCACTACAAGGAATTTATACAGGCATCTCATATTTCACTCACCAAAAACCTCCTGTAATATTCCAGTGGCTCCACGGTTCTAGAACAAATAGAAAGAGAAGTTCAAATGCAAGTTCCTGAGCAGGCAAAACACAGCAAAAAAAAGCAAGGAAGAAAAAAAAACAAAGATCAGCAAGCACAAACCCACAATAATAAATAATCTGGAAATCAAGATGCCTGACAAAGCTGCTTAGCAATACAGTTACAGAACAAAGAGGAAACTCTAAACTAATCTAAACCCAAGATGTTTTTCTAAATTCAGTTCCAAAATACTTCTTCCATACAAGGAACCTGCCTGCACATACACTCAACAAAAACTGCTAGTTTTCACTTCTATAATCCTATTAGCTTTAAATCAAAAAGTGTTTAGTGCCAGAAGGGTGTAGAATGCTTTTCAAGGAATGCAAAAAGGAAAATTTTACTACAATGTGATATCTGTTAGTTCAATGACTGCATTCAGATGCAGAAAACTGTAGAAAAATTTTTAAATATCCGGTTTTTCTTAGAATCTTTGAGAAAATATAAAATTACAAAATACGCTTCATGCAGTGCTTATTACTAATCATACACTAGTAACAGTATTTGTGTATTAGTATTTTAAGCAGGGATCATTAAGGTAAAAAAAGCTTTTACAAAAAGTGTTGTCAATATTTAAGCAAAGCATTCATAGTTTTGTTAAAACAGTGCTTCTGGGGCAGGGGTGGAAAAAGATAAATGGAATAGGCAATTCTTCCAAATGCAAACTACCACACATGTATCTTCATATATGAAGATACAGAGGCATCACCAACATAACGGCCAGCATGAATGGCTCCTGTTGGCTCCACACGCATTGGTCCTGTCCTCCTGGATTATAAACCCAAAACAAAGTCTGTTGTCTCCCAGTTCATGTAACAGCGCTTACTAAACCTTGTTTGACGCATTTAAACCATAAATACAGTAGAATCAAGGATGCTGGGACAGGCTACCCAGAGAAGCTGTGGATGCCCCGTGCTTAGAAGTGTCCAAGGCCAGGCTGGATGGGGCTCTGATCAACCTGGTCTAGCAAAGGTGACCCTACCCACAACACAGGGACTGGAACTGGATGATCTGGGAAGATCCCCTCTGACCCAAACCATTTTACTATTCTAAAACGAGTAGTTATAAATGGGAAATAATTGAACTTCCTACAGTTTTAACCTCCTTTATAATGCTATCAGCTGTGTATGGGAAGGTTTAGGTTGGAGAGTAGGAAAAGGATTGTCACCTAGAGGGTGACTGGGAACTGGAACTGCCCCAGGGCAGAGGTCACAGCACCAAACTGCCAGTCCCAGAAGTGCTTGGATAACGCTCTCAGGCACATGGTACGACTCCTGGGGGCGTCCTGCACACGGCCAGGAGTTGGACACGGTGATCTCTAGGGATGCAACTCGGAATACTCGGCAATTGTGATACCAGGTACCTCCGGGCGTCACTTTTTGCCAGGCCTTGTCCCAGTTGGCCAAGCCCCGCTCGCTCAGCCTTTCCCGCACACGTCGGGGCTCCACGGCTCCCGCAGCACCGACTCCATCCCGGCGGGATGCGCCGAGCCCGCTCCTCGCGCGCGCGCGCCGCCGCGGCGGTAACCGGGTGAAACCCTCGAGGGGCCGGGCCGGGGCCGGGCGGGCCGGGGCCGGGGCCGGGGCCGGGGCCGGCACAGGGGCAGGGGCAGGGGCAGGGGCAGGGGCGGTGGGGGCGGGACCCGCGGCGCGGCTCCGGCGGGACGGCGGCCGTCGGGCCCAGCACTTACTTGAATGCCGCCGCCATGGCGATGCCGTCTCCGCCCCGGATGTGGCGCCCCCTGGCGGCCCGCCCACCCGGCAGTCTCCGCGGGCGGACCGGCGGCAGCGGCGGCGATAGGGCCGGCGGTGCTGCCGGGCCCTGACCGCCGGGGGGCGCCGGCGGCACCCGGCGGGCGGCGCGGCCGCTTCCGCGTCGCTGTCGCGGCGCGCTGGGGCCCCGCGGCTGCCGCGGGCGATGCCGCTGCCGTCCCTGCCCCTGTCCCTGCCCGCAGCCGCGCTGGCGCTGGCGGCCCTCGCCTCCTTCCTCCTCGTCCTGGTGAGAGCCGCGCACGGCGGGCCCGGGGGTTCCGCGGCGGGGGCGGTGCGCGAGGCCGCTCTGTGCCCGCCCCCCGGTGCGGGGCAGGGGCGCTGCCCGGGGTCCCGGCGGGCCCGCCCGGGGGTCCCGCCGCGCCCCGCAGCGGCAGGGCCTGCCCGGGCCGGGCGGCAGCAGCCGGCAGGGCTGCCCTTGTGCGGGGGGGGGTATGCGGGGAACGTGTTGGGCGAGGCGTGGGGTGCCGTGCCTGGCAACGTGGACCGGGACGGAGCCTTTGAGCCGTAGAGGACGTGTTGGGAAATGTGCTGGTAACGCCTTCGCGTTAAACATGTGGGAATTTGCTGTGTTTCTGCGTATCCGAAATGCCCTGCGAGATTAAGAAGTTCGACCCCCTGGAAAACGAAATTATGCTGCTTGTTCACAGTGCCACGTATGCATCCTGCCCAGGGAGGTGGCGGAGGCACCGTCCCTGGAGGTGTTTAAGGAAACCCTTAAACGTGGCACTCAGTGCAGTGCTCTAATTGATACGGTGATGTTGGGGCATCAGGGATCTCAGAGGTCTTTTTCAACCTAAGTGATTCTCTTTCTGGTGTCACCAAGTTAAAGTGCTCCAGAACCCAAGTTCTACTGCTCTTTTTTAGCCATGCATAAAGCAATCAGGGCCTCAGTTTTGCAAGCACATATGGCTGGCTGGGCATGAGCCTTGCCATTGAGTTCAGTGGCTTGGTGGGGCATCTGAGATGGCACCTGCTTGTGTGCTCAGGTTAGCTTGTGTGCTTAGGGAAGGGGCCTGGACAACTTTGGAGGCACCTGCATGCTTTGCTGTTAAAAACAGCAGCAAGGCAATGATGCTGACAGCGCTCAGAGTAGGAAGAACCAAATGGCATGGGATGGTTTTGGTCCCAAGTGAAATTCCACATCAGTGACCCACCTCATTACTGAAATTTACTCGGTTGTCCCTGGTAGCACTGGTAAACTTTTAATAGAATGCTTGACAACTTTTTTAATTTCTTTTTCATCACAGATTTGTGCAATCGCTCATGTAACTGCCAAAACAATGCCACACAAAGATGCTGAATGCAGGAAAGGATCTGCACCAAATATACATGATCCTGCTACAAGAGAGCTCTCTGTCGTTGTGCCTTCGTACAATGAGGAAAATCGGTGTAAGACTCTTCTTGTTTTGAGGAAAAGAAGAAAAATCTGTTTGTTGTTACTGTAGTAATACAGAGGTCAGTTGGGTTAGCAGTAGATTCTGGCAGGCCAGATTGTGTATCAGATTTTGGACACAGTTTCCAGAAAACAGTCCAAGTACATTGAATTTCAAAATTAAGGCATTGTGTAACTTGATTTCTACTGCTAAAAATAGCATGGGGCACTTGTAAGAATCATCTTAATTTTAATGAACCCCAGAAGAATGGCTGTTCATTGCCCCTGAAAATGCTGCAAGGCAAGAAGTAGTAAAATATTTTTTAAATTGATTTGAGAGCTTCCCAGTCTTTACAACATCAGCTGCTTCAGACAAGTAGAAAAAGGGATGGTCTCATGGGTTTGTGTTTGACTTTGCCATAGATAGGAGTGCCTGATACTGAGTGAAGGCTTTTAGATGTGATAGAAACAATCAAGCTCTAAAGCCAATGTGGTAGTGCACAAGCTGACAGCTTGCTTAAACAGATAAAGTCAGTGCTGGTTTACAGGGTCTGTCATAAAGAATGATTTTTTTCCCCTTTAATGTTGTGTAGAGAATTACATACTTCAAAATTAAAAGTTGGTTCCTCAGGAAAAATGTTTTTATCCTGTCTTTTTATCACATGTGTGATTTTCTTCAGTCTTCTTTCTGCATTCAGAAAGAACAGCACTTGGAGTTGCAGCTGCTAAGCTTGTTTACTGAAGGTAGTGTTGTATGAAAGAGTTGATTTGCTCAGCCTTGCTTTGTGGCTGTTTTCAGCTTGCTTGTGCAGGTGCTTTTGGTGATAATCTACTAACCTGACCTCCTCCACGTTTTCTCTAGTACCACTTATGATGGATGAAGCTTTGGATTATCTAGAAAAAAGACAGGTATTTTCTTTCTGCATTCAAAATTCATTATTTTTCTGTGTATTATGTATAACAAGTCAGTGATCTGCTCACTTTGTTATGTTAGTGAACATTAAAACAGTAGTACTTGGCCACATAGAAATAATGCTTCTGTCTCTTATTAGTTATTTTTAGATTGAGTGCCAGAAAGGATTTTTAAATTAAGTAAAAAATTTAATATGCTACTATAGGATGTAAAAAATTTTCATATGCATGAAATATGTCCAAGACAGAGCTAAGGATTAACCATGCATTTAAACTTTCTAAACTAAGTCTTAGTTTTTCCAACAAGTTTCATAAGCATCTGTTCTTCATTAGGATTTGTTCTCTGGGTAAGAAGCTCATTGTGAAAGTTGGTGGAGTTTGTTTTGTTTGGGTTTTCTTAAAAGTGATGTTTTTTTAAGCTTCCATCATCCACAACTAAATTGATTTTTCAGTTCTAGATGGTAGTATGAAAAGCTGATGTAACACTACCTGCATCAAATATGGCAAAATTCTTTAATTAGGCCATCTTAACAAATTTACTGCGTCATATTACTGTCTGTTGGCATCTAAGAATGACTGCTAGAGAGAAAAGAATAATGATGATTGAAAGACCTGCTGCCTACATAAGAAATTGGATGAAATGCATTATTTTTGCTTTTATTTTCAAGAAACAAGATCCTTCATTCACTTATGAAGTGATAGTGGTTAATGATGGTAGTAAAGATCAAACTGCAAAGGTAAGAAAAATAAATGTCTTCCCAAGCAATCAGAGGCATGGAACTTTGTTTTTGTATATTTGTGGACTATAACAGTGGCTTATATTTATATTTTAGTACTTGAAGCAGTTGACAGTTGAAGTTCATATTTCTGAATTATTTCTCTTGTCCTGTATCCATTGTGGATGGCAGATATGCACATGAATACAAACATAATTCTTAGCAAATTCTAGTTTTCTTGATTGGCAACTGTTACAGCCATTTTCCTGAGCTTCTAAGCTCAGTTTCTAAGAATTCTAATCCTAACTTCAAGAAATTTCTCATGAACTACTCTCATCTCTCATAGTGATGATGTGAATATGAATTTGAGGAAGCTAAAAAGTCTTTTAAAATATCTCATTCATACTGTGATTGACAGGTCAACTGACACAGTTCTTTCCCACTCCCTTCATGGGATTGTTCATTGAAAAATTCACATGCCAGTAGTACTATTTTCAAAATAGTTCCGTATTCTTCTGCTTCAGCTTTGATGTATATCACTGGCAAGGAAGGCTAGCCTTCTTGTGGAGGGTTTTCTTACTGCTTGGAAGATGCTTGAGGTAGACACTAAAATGCATATTGCTTTAAGGATTGCTGGTATGTATTTTTGACTGCTGTGTATTCTTTCTGCCATCTCTTTCAACTGAGCATACAATGGCTGCAGGTATTGGCTGGACTTAAAAGGACTCAAGACAACCTTTAGAAAAAATTAGGAGAAAACTCAAGCTTTCTCTTCCCCACAACATCTGCCAAAATGTTCAGATCCTTGCAATGTGAATGGGATTTTAGATCAATATGAATTTCTCTTCAAAACCACAAATAGCAGCAAGACAAGTGAGAAATAGGTGGCTGTCATAGAAAATCATATTTCTTTTATTAACTATTGGTGTTAATAGAAAAGGTCTGTAATAGTATGATATAAATTAAATTAGGATTGAGTTTTTTGGAGGTGGGAGGATGGGGGTTGAGATTGCTTATCCTGTTCTTATTGAACATTATTTAGTTTCTTCAGTCCTCTTGTTTTGACTGTGAACTGTTTGGTTTTTTTTTCCCAAACAGACTGCAGCAAACACTGGCAGTGTATTTGTGCCGACTGAAGTGGTTATAGCTCTGTGCTATTAATTTATTTTCTTTTGAAGGATGAGCAAATGTACACTTCTCCCTTGGTTCCTGGTTTTGTTTTATGCTGGTTTTTTGTGTATCTGTCAGGTTGCAAAGGAGTACTGCAAGAAATATGGAAGTGACAAAGTGCGAGTGATATCTTTGGAAAAAAATCGAGGGAAAGGGGGAGCAGTCAGGACGGTAATTAATACTTTCATCTCCTCTGTTTGAACTACCTGTGCCCAAATATGCGGAAGATAGAGCTGTGCTAATCAACGTTTTGAATTCAATGCATTAACAAAATGATTATGGGAAAACTGAGTACAGATTCTATAAATTAAAGCAAAAACTTTTTTCAAAATAAGTTTATTCTAGATCTTGGTAGCAGTGTTGTCTTCCCAGAAAGATCAATAACAAACACTTCTTTTTAATATGAGAATTCAAAGTAGAAAAAAATGCTTGAATTTCATATTCACGTTAGTTCTACTTAGAAATAGCTGTGCATTTATAAAAGGCAAACAAAAAATAAAACCCAGCCCAAAACTATTACGGATTAAAGGTAGGCTTTTGTAGACAAAACAGGACCAAATTGGCAAACTTACTCCCCAGGTTGTGGCTGTGGTTTTTAACATCGCTGATAAACAAGAATTCATCCAGCAGAGTTTATGTTTACTGAAGTACACTGCTACCCACACTTAATAGTCAAAACAGCACAATTGGTGCTTTCACATAGATATTATCATAAAAGGAACGCGTTCTAAAAATGAGATAGCAGTTACACGTTTAAAAGGAACGTTGTATTCCTACGATGAATGACACCTTGCTTTTCTGAAAAAGGATGGTATCATTTATGGATTGTCAGTGACATGTCTTTATCTGTATTACCAGCTCTATCTTTAGTATGTTATCAATTTATTTTTTACGAAAAGTGAATAACTATAGGAAATGGAGGGAACATTATATTAGAATATACAGAACTGTTGTAAGAGATGCAATTTTGAAGTTATTCCAAGAGAAGGAGAACAATTTTCTGTGTGATATACTTTTGCAATGCATCATGTAGAGTGGATGTGTGTTCATATACTTCCTTGACAGGCTTTTCCAGACACACGCATGCTTGGTTGCAACAGTACTTTTGTCACACCCACTGCTAAATATTTTTCTGTCTGGATCCCTTAAAAAATTACAAAATTTTTCTGACCTAGCATATGACAAAATTAAGCTGTGAAACATATGCATCACAAATGTTCTGCACTGATACTGTGACTTGAGGCTTAATCTTAAATTCGTTTTGGAAATAGATCTTGAGTTTTCTTGAAACAGTGTTAGGAAAAGCTCGCACTGCATCCTCTTTTCCATAGCTCTCATGACAAAGTAAAGTCATCCAGTGCAGTAGCAACTGCTAATCACTGCTTCTTCGTGCTCCCCTCTAGAGCTGACTGTAGCAACTTGTTGACTTTTAGATTTAGGTTTTCCTGAGAAGGATTGTTAGCCTTTCGTGTTCATGTATTGTCTGTCATTGTGGACACTCAGAGTGTGACGTCTCTAGATGTTATTACTGTATAAATAGGTAAATTATTGTTAGTAGCAGAATATTAACATCTGTTGTGTGGAATCTGTAAGATATCACTGTCTTGTTACTGCATTAGGTTTTTGGAGTGTTGTGCACCTAGCTTATGACAAGTAATTGATTTCAATGGTGTTCATTTTTTTATTGACTATTTTCTTTGCAGGGTGTCTTTAGTTCTCGGGGAAAAAAGATTCTTATGGCTGATGCAGATGGAGCTACAAAATTTGCAGATATTGAAAAAGTGGAAGAAGGTCTAAAGAATCTCCAGCCATGGCCTGTGAGTATAAATTCTCATGCTTTTGTAGTTCTCTTCAATTTTTTTGAGATCCAGTTGAAGATGTAGAGGTCTGAAGAGCTAAGTGTAAAGTTAGAAGCCTCAAGAATGGGCTGTCAGAAGGAGCTTTCACTGAATTCTTACCTCCTTTGCATCCATTGTGCCTACTTAAAGGCAGTACAGAATTTTCTTTTTGCTGTTTATCCTTCCATTAAATTGTTTGAAGTTGTTCTGTTCAGTATAAATGCCATGTGATGCCTACTTAGTTTTCTTTGTTAACTGTTTTGTTTTTTCATTTTATCTGATGGCATCCTATATACCTTTAAGGGTGCATCTTAATTCCACCCTCTTTTATACAGGCTTTCTTTTCTCAGAGTCCTTAGTTTAATGACAGTATTTGGAAGAACTTTTACTGTAAACAAAAATTCAAGAACCTGTGGAACAAGAGTGCTTCCCTGCACAGTCATTCTCTTCTGGGAGCTTGACTTGAAAGAGCTGAGGTTTATTTTCTGCTTAAATGCAGATGAGTGAGGTACTTGTAGCTGGTTTTCCAGAGTGCCAGAAGAGATGTGCAGCCTTCCAGACAGAGCTGCGGGGGATGTACCTGTGGAAGGGGGCACGGTGTGCGAGTGTAAGAGCCATGAGCGCAGGACCCAACGGGCAGCGTGCGGCACTGACACTCCTCCCTGCCAGGGTGGCAGCAGCTGCTGGTTCTCCAGCATTGGACTCAAATAGAGTAGATTTGAGAGATTTTATGTGAGAAGTAATAGTGTGAGAATAGTGTTAAACCTTTTGTTTTGATCATGTTGATTTGAGATTATATTTTTGGCTGATACAATGGCATTTCATTTGTTTGATGATACATCAGTGCAGCAAGTGCTTTATTCTGTTATTGCATCCATTGTGCAATATTTAAGGAAAATGTACATTATAACATTTATTTCCTAGGAATGCTACATACTTATCTGTGCTACTAAACATATTTGACATATGCATAAAGTAAACAATATAAGACTAAACCAGACCTGAATAAATTGAGGCAATTTGCATGCACCATGTGCAAATTGTAGTAAACTTTAGATTGTCTCTTGATTTTAGAAGACTGATTTCGACTCAAAACCTAGCAGTAGAAAAAGTGCAACTGCAGGAAGCAGAGAAGTGTACTGCTTTGAAGGTTTTTTTATTTTATGTTTCTCAACACAGGATTCCACCGATTCAAATAATATTCATTTAAGTAATAACCCTTTAATTTATATTCCTGTACAGAAGGGGATGGCTATTTCCTGTGGTTCTAGAGCTCATCTGGAGAAGGACTCAATAGCAAAGGTTTGTTTCCATTTCCTGCTGTGTTCTAATAACCAAATATTTTCATTATTTGTTTGCAGTTAGATAATCAATATTTGTAAAAGAATGGAAGCTAAAAATAATACCTGCAGGATGTCCTCCATCATATACAAAGGATTTGTTCTAGGTTTCAGGCACTTTGAACTCATTTCAGTTAGTGTTCCAATTTATCTATTTGATTTTTATAGCTGAGAATATCTCACAAGCAGAGTTTCTAAACCCTGACATAATTGGTAGCTAGTAACCAGTACTGGGGCTGGAATAGAAGGCAGCTGATGAGTTCATTATTATTGATTTCCTTCCAGTGCAAGAACTTGGCCTGCAGATCTTGAAACCTGTTTAAAATGAGTTAGGGATAATTAGCAGCCAGTTGTTTGTCTCTATTCATGGGAAAGTGGTTTAAATCTTCTGTATTACTCATAGTAAAATTTTTGAGTTTTGAACCCACAGACAGTACTCTTCTATGTGTGACTCTTGTGTAATAAACACAAGATGATGCACAGGCACATGGCCTTATCTTGCATCTGATTTTCTGATGTTTTGGCAGACATTAATTGACAAAGCACAGGCATGGAACTTGTATTGCAACAGACGCATTGCTGGGCTCATTTTTTAGTGTCATTGGATGTGCATATCATGTGAATGTTCTCAAGAGTAAGCTTTGTACTGATGTTTAGTACTTGAAATTATTCTAAAATATATGCACAACTACTGAAATAGTTACAGAAGTTCAAAAGAAGTTACACTAGTAATGTTCAGCCTCTGGTAGATCTCTACTTTTTTCTTCAGGTTTATGAGATAGTATTGGAGTGGTTCACTCTTCCTTTGTTCTTGCAAATATTGCTGCATATATATTAGCATCCTCACCAAAAAACCCAAAAACCAACCAAAAAAAAAAAAAAAAAAAAGAAAAAAACCTTCATCATTATCAGAAACTAGGAACTACTACAGGGAGATTATGTAGCTGATAAAGTGGAGCCCATAAAAAGTGTTTCATTGCATGGTCAGGTACTGAATGTGGACAGCCTTTTTTCAATGCATTCATATTTCTTGAAGGTCTCGCTACTTTAGGAGAGGAATTGGAATAGAGCTTTCATCTTTTAATACAAAACTACAAATTTTAGGAAATATCCATCCTTTGCTTCCTGCTTCTCCCCATATTTCTGATATTTTTCTATATAAAATATATCTATGAAAGCAAAAGAGCAAAAGAAATTACTGTAACATTGCTGGAAATATAAAATGAAATAATCTTGCACAGCAGCCTTTACTTTAGACCTGGTTTTCAGTCAGTTTATTGTATAATTCCAAAGAATCATGCAGAAGATACTATGGCTGTTCCACCAATTATTTGAAATCCAGGTGCAGGTTCCTGCTTTACTTAATAAGGCGTAATCCAGAGTGAAAAGCTGCTCTGAACTGGGGAGAAGAGAAAAAGGAACTTGGATTTCTCCTATCCTAGACTATACATATGACTGGCAGGTCTTTCCTTAGATCAGAATCTTTCCATTGTGGCCAAAATTTTGTTTGACTGTAACAACTGGTGAGTTCTGCTTTCTTTCCAGTGCAAAATACCATCAGTTTACAAACTTTGAAAGCTATCACAAAACAGGGTTACTGTCCTGTAGGACAGGAGAAGCACTCTTCAAGCACTCAGGACTCTCTTCAAGCACTTCAGTCATCACTCAAATAAAACCATTTAACTTCTTGCCTTTTGTCCACAGCGCTCTTACTTTCGAACTCTCCTCATGTATGGGTTCCACTTCCTGGTGTGGTTTCTCTGTGTCAAAAAGATCCGGGACACGCAGTGTGGATTTAAACTTCTAACCAGAGAAGCTGCCTTGCAGACTTTCTCAAACCTTCACATAGAACGCTGGTAAATTGTTCCCTTTTTTGTTGGTGGTGTTTTTTTATAATTAAACATGGGTTTGAAAAAGTAATTTTAGTATTGCAGCTGCAATGAAGCAAGCATGTGCTGTCTGTGTATAAATCCCAGCTTCTTGGTTTAGCCAATTATGATATTGCCTGCATGGCAGCTTTGATTTCTTGTTATGTTAAAGTATCCTGGTAATTGCTAGAAATTCTATGTTGTTATTAAGATATATTTTAGGAAAGTAGTTGGGTATTTAATTTTATTCTTTATTTAATTTTATTCTCTTTTCTCAAAAGATATATGTAATCCTAGGTAGGATATTTTGGGTTTGCCTTGTCAGGGGAAATGGTAATTGATCAGGAAGGAGGAGAGAAAAGAGAGAAAAAAGGCCTCAAAAACCTGAAAATTCCAATAACTCTTCTTTCTTCACCTCCAGAAGAAATTTCAATCAAACAAATTTTCATGATGCTGTAATTCACTCCCCATTTCTGAGAGTCCTCTCTCCTTTTACAAATATGAGCCATGCAAGCAGAGTAAGAAATGGAGAGAAGCTGTTATTATGATAAGGAAAGTTAAGAGCTATTAATCATATTCAAAACTCTTATTAGTGTTATTTTTTATACGTTACAATTCAGTACTGCTTAACCAAAGTATTTTACGTAAAAGCAATACCTGATAAGATGTTTGTAATTGCTGAGGACTCTAAAGTGAAAGCAAATGCTTATTCTTTACTTATTTTCTTGCTAAAGTATTTTATATGAGGACCACTGACAGATATCATTAATTTAAGACAATAGAAAATTTTGTGTGGTCTTTTAATTAGTTCAGAGCTCCTTTAGTTGTAATTTAGTTAGAACAGTTCCTGTATGTGAGTGATACAGCCATGACTACTATTATAGGACTGAAGCACTGTTTTCACACAAATATCATAATTTCTGTAAATTTTCTATGCCTCAATTTTTGCTAAAAATGATAGTTTAAATAGGTATAATCAAACCTCTTCAAACTATTGTCTTCATTCAAGAAAATCTCTGATGGGCTTTCGCTTGCTTGACAGGGAACTGAACTGCTGAACAATGTTCCCATAGACAAACGTGTGCAATCCTACAGTCCTAGTCAATTCCAATGTGTATAGTTTTAGGCTGAGCTTTGAGAGCTGTACTGCCCCTCTGGTCTGCAGTTGGAAAGGTCATGTTTGGGCACACAAATCTAGAGCTGTTGTTGCATTAAATCTATAACTGAACAGTCAATGGTCAGAAAACCACGTTCCCACCCGAGTGGTTTGCTTATTGCCCTAAAGGAGACTATTGCTGAGCCAGAAGTATGATTTGTGCTGCTACCTCCAAACCCAGTCTTGATCTGTAGAGCTCTGTAAATTTCACATACAGGGATTTTCTAAATACATATGCAAGGCCCAGAAGTGCACATTTCAAAATTGCCTTATTTAACTTCACTTATAAAATTAAGCACTTCAAGAAAAAAACTGGAAGAAATAAATGAGGATAATCAGTTTCAGCTGTAAAAATGCAATCTTAAATTTTATTCTTTTTTAAACTAAAGGATTTTTTTTTAATTGGACTTATTGGTTATATAAAGTGTTTTCTAGGTAAAAACAAGCTTTCTTCTTCCACTTCAATTATCTAGTAACAAAGGAATGAAAGAGTAAAAACAATTGTGCTGTACTCCATTATCCAGGAATAGAAGCAGTGAAAAGGGGATATTGCTAACATTTTATAGTAATTATATTGTTGGTGTGAAACATACCAGATCCTCATGTCTTAGTACTTCATGCCTTGTATGTGCCACTAGAAAATGAGCCTTCTATTCTTGCTCTTTCATCTACAGTAATCCATAAACTAATCCCCTGTGTGTTTTATTTATCTGAAATGTACTGGTTAGTGATGAAGAATGCTTGTTTTTTGTGTCAAGAAAAGAACAACTCAAATTTTTACAAGAAAGAAGCTCTTCAGATAATTCCAAGTCACAAATTTGCCTAAAACATCTCTAAGTTTCTTGGTTTTTTTAAAATTTGCTTTAATTCTGCTCAAACTGGCAATGTATTGTCCAGTTTTGTGCTCATCTGTCAATCAATAGTCCCTGTGTTTACCCACATTCTTTTTTATATTTATTGGCTAATTTAAACAAAATCTGACAGAACAGTAGAGATTTCAAGATCAAAAGCTTTGGCAAGGTTTGTGGAAAATTAAACGCTCTTAGAGGAAAGAAACTCTGTGTTGCCACTGCTGAAGAAGAAAACACCATAGTAAAGTCTCAAAAGTTACTTTTTCGATTCACAGCTAGTCATTTAGCGTGTGTAACTGGAAGATAGCATGTCAGTGCACAAATCAAGTATTGTCCCTTTCTCAGTTAATATTCGTAAGATCCGGAAATAAACTGGGGGATGGGGAGGTGTAAGTATGTGGCAGAGTGCATATATTCAAGGAAATTATAGTCCTAAGTGAAATGTCAGTGTTGTACAAACAGTTGGGATAATTGCAAATGAAAATTGTAAAGGGACATCAAACATTCATCCATAGTATTAGATTTGATTGTACATAATTGTGTAAGAATCTGAACCAGCTCAATGCTGGAAACTTCTTATTTTAAGCAGATCTGGCCCCTGATATCTTTCCATTGCATAACATGTATAAAAAGGAAAATACAAACTGATTAGACATTATGCCATAGAGGTTCTCATATCATGAGTATGGAGACAGAAGGGTAAGAAACAGTCCTGGAATTGTACTTCTGCTGACCTGGAACGATGTGGAGTCCTCAGCTGTGTCACAGAGCAACTTGTTTATACTGCAACTGTCAGCAAGGGGTAGCAGAGAAACCACTGTCTTGGTCCTGGATAAGAGGCTCTCAAATCTGGATTTATTTCCACTTCTCCATCCCTTCATTGGGACTATTGTACATCCAAGGAAATTATTTTATTCTCTTTGAATCTTAAAAATCCCACCAGTGGTGTGCAGGGCTGTTAGGTACTTGAAGAAGTGTTCAGTTCTGTGTGGTCAGTGCTCAGATGTTCTGAGAATAATGGCGGAGGGTGCTGGATTTAATAGGATAAAAGCCATCTGAATTAAGCACCCTGGTCCTTGAGCCTGCCCAGGGCTCCCCAGCTGCTGCACTGGAACATGTGGTGAGCTGCTGAAGGGAATGAGCACCAGGCTACTGCACAAACCAAATTGTCTGTCCTGTCTGCTCAAGCTTAGTCAGGCTTGGATTTGAGGGGGTACTACAGGGCTAGGTGAATGCTCATAAAGAATACTTAGACTTAAATTGATGCATAACATGTTTACTCATGAAGCTAATATAAAATTAGTATAAAATCAGCTATCTAATAATTCCCACCTGCTTAGATCCTCACTTTTTTATTCACCATTCTTTTTCTATTCCAGTGAGCATTGATGTCAATATCAACTCTTTAATATTAAAAATACTAGAAAACAGACCAGATTTTTCTTCTTGCTGAGCTGAATTTGATTTATAGATGCTTTTATTTAGGAAATCTTGAAACTGAAGCATACAAGGAAAAATACAGTTTTATCATTATGGCAATAAAGATTATGTAACACTTTTAAAGAGACACCCAGATATTTCCTAAAATATTTTTTATCTAACCCTAAATTTTAGAAGGCATTTGAAGATTAGTAGATTCTACAAACTGTTTATATATTTGATGTTAAGAAATAATGCTTGCATCCTAAACTGTCTTTTTTTGGTGAGTGTTCTCGTTGTCTTTTTTGTTTAACTATCCTTTGGCTGTGTATATATGAATATAAACGAAACATTCTTGAAATTTATTTTCTAAATAGTGAAGTTTTGACATTAGTTTGAAATGAAAGCAACCTTTTGAACAGAGAGCATATGCTTTGTGTTTTAGATTCTGAATTTGATTACACAGCTAATCTATTTTTCAGAAATGGATGAAACAGATTTTTTAATTTAAAACTTAAAAGAAAATTAAAAGAGATACTATAAAAACATAACAGAGACAGTTGGAATTACTCACTTCAGGCTACAAAAGAAGGTCTAGTTCTGCATCTACAGTCTTGACCTGAAAAATGTAACTGTTAAATTTTGATGCACAGGAGAAATACTGGAAAATTAAATGGTTTCACTGTCCGAGTTTTCCTATCCTAAATTTGATCATTGATTTCTTCTGACAACAGCAACAAAAAAGATAAATTTTTTTCCAGCCAGAAAAAGTCTGTCCTTAGGAGAACTAGACATAGCAATTACAGTCCTACCTTTATGATAAAAGGAGGGTAAATTCAAAATATAGTTCTAGATCTGATTTGATTAACATATTTTTCTGAAGTGGCAATTTATGATGTCATTGTACAAGCCAGCAGGTCAATACAGAGATCAAATTGTTGCTATTACTTTTATCTATAAAGATTGCCTTGTGCACTAAACAAGACATGCTGTTTCACTTTTAAAACTGGGAAAAATTAATATAAAAAAAATAATGTTTGTTTCTCCAGTTTGTCACTAATCTCTAAATATGAATTGCTACATAATAATTACAGAAAAATGAGCATTCACATTGCTACAGGGATTTTTTCCCCCACTTTTGTGCCATTGTAGACCAACACAAGCAGTGGAATGATTTTTTTTTTTCCTAGTTTTGTGCATGGCAAGTAGAATTGTTTGTGAGTGTCTAGTCAATGCAAAAATATTTTTGCTGTTTTAACTGTGTTTTGTCTTGTACAAGTCCTGCTCTTGGCTGACGTGGGCTTTTAAAAGCCCAAGTTCAGCTAGGGCAGTTCTGGCAGTCTAGCCCACTTGACATCCTGTTTCTTTGTTAGACCTCTTTGACCATTGGCTGTTTTCTTTGCCTTTTAAGAGTTTATTGGAAAAACATGTCTCAGATGTACAAAACTCATAAATTCCAGTTAAAGAATTATAACTAAAGACCTGATTTTTTGAAACGCATAATATTGGACCTGAAAAAGAAAAAGTCCTAGTGCAGTTTTTAAAATACAGAATAATTCTTAAGGATAGATACTTTATAAGCTCAAGCATCTTAAGGATTATGGTTAAAAATACTGAATTCAATTAAACACCTACCAACTTGAGGTTCAAATGAAATTTAGCCAGCGTTGTCTTAAATTTTAACTTAACCAGAACACAACCACATCGAGAATTTTTTCTTTACTTACATTACATGTTTGTGATAATTAGCACATCACGGAGGCACTATTAGAAATAGATGGGGAAATTGTTCACACCATAGATTTTCGGCTATCTAACTTTGGATACTTAGATTGGAACCTGAATTGTTTCAGGCTGGAGCCAAATTTGGGCATTCTGAACTGTGTGTCCCCCTCCCAAGAGGCAGCAGAATGAAGTATATGATGTGAATAATCAATACCTTGCTGTTTCTAGGAGCCGTTCTGTCACAGGTTAACCACTCACAGATGGCTTTGCGGCAAATCACGTGAATTGCACTTACAGCTCATCCACTGGTGTGGCTTTGATCTCCTGTAGGGCAGGTTCCATCTAACACCCAAGCTTAATCCTGGCTGTGGAAGCTTTGGAATGGTTCTCCTGTACCATCTGGATCTGGTGGCCTGCCATATGGCTGTACTGCTGTCAGCATACTGAGCACACTGCAGTCTGTATTTCCTGACTAACCATTCTGGTGTACTGAAAAGTGGTGGGGAAAAGGGGTGAAAAATGATAACCCAGTGGTATTCTGCTGAAGTCATTCTCCTTTCAGCTTCGAATAGTTGTTTTTTTTAATTTCAGGATATGTTCACTGTTGCCCAAATGGCAACCACATGTAACGATGTTAGTGTTCAACCTGATTAATTCCTGTGCTTTTAATATCTTACTTTGAGCCCTGTATTTCACAGAACTATTTAATGTTGTTCTGTGATGTATGTGCTGACATTCCAGTAATCAGTTGTCCACAGGAATTACTGCAAATAACTATTAGTTCACTAGGCTAATAGTTTATGTAATACTTTTAGAGCAGCTCATACAGTCTAATTCATCAGGCAATTATTCTGCGTCTCTTAAGATTTTTAGTCATTTAAGTAGTAAGTACTGCAAAATTAGATTTTGTCTTAATACACATGATTCATAAACATTCAAAGGTGAATACATTGGGGTTTTGGCTTACAAATGTAAAATGTCAGCAAAAAATTAAATAATACCTCTTCAGTAGAAGAGACCATGGAGTGATTAATAAAATAATATTCAACCCTCATGTAAAGAAAACAGTGAAATGACAGGTCTGCTTAGAGCAGATTTATTTCACTGAGGTTAAAAAAAAAATTATTCTTGTAACTTTTTTGGTGACAATGAGAAGGCCTGTGTCATAATCAAAATCGGATTTGCCAAGTAGCTCTGAATTCCCTATACACAATAGCTGTGGTCTCTGTAGATAACATCTGTCTGTGCTGCCTTTGCTTGTTTTACTGCTGTCCCATGTGGAGTCAGTGGCTCTCCAGTCATGGACATGGAGAGCGCAAGTTCAGGACTGTGCGTGTGTGCCTGTGATTCTACCAGCAAGCCAGCCTGCTGTAGTCTGTACTTCAGTGGGAACCTACCTGTGTGTGTCAGACCTACATTTCGAAGTGGACTGCTGTTGTTGTTTCTTTTATTAATTTACAGAAATGTACTCTTAAAAGGAAAAGGTGGCTTTGAAGTAGAAGCATCTGAACTAGGCAAGCAACCTGCTGAAGTGTGTGTCCAGCCTGGTCTTGATCACCTTGTCTGTTCCTTTCCATCTTTTCTGTAGTGTTAAATGGAATTACCAAACACATGAATTCAAGCAACCCTTTAAGCATGAATGAATTTGTTTAAATTTTTACTGCATACATTTCCTCCAGTGGCAAAAGATTTTCTTTCATTTTAAAAGAAAACTGTCTTGGACCTAGCAATGAGAATTTAAGGCAGATCACCACAATCTTCATAATTCTGATTAGTGTTCAATCCTGTCAATAGTAGCTACTGGCAGTTTCTTACGCTGATTTCTAAATGAGAATTAAAAGCTGCCAAACTACTTGTTGAGTATCAAAATGTATTTGATGTTTCAGAGCCAGGAGGCCCACTTGAGAATGTATTTGCAGGAATGAAGCATACAAACAATTCTCTCTGCAGAGAACTGAGAGGTTTAAGGTATATTCTGGACAAAGTGAGCAGGAAGGAGCACCCGACAAAGCAGGATCACTGCCCCAATTCCTCTTGCCTTACAACCTGCAAAAAAATGAGCCAGCAATTATCTCAAGAGAGTTTTTGTGTTATGCATTAAGTGGTCACTAAACTGTTGTTTGGATTTGGTTGTGCACAGTAACATAAATAATTTCTGACTTCTATGCTGCCGCCTTGAGTGCATTGACTGAGAAAGTGAAGGTAGCATCCATCAGCATAAAGCGTTCATCAGCCCCAGCATAAAGCCACAGCAGGTAGATGTCCTCTTTGATGAAACTACTAGAGATGTGGAGTGACACTGTACATTAGACTGCTTGGTCTTCAAAAGTGTTTACATTGTAATTGTGACAGAGTGAAAAGCAAGCAGTGGGCTGAACACAGAGTGATCTATACTTTCAAAAACAGGAGACAGTGAAGTATTGTTATTGTTGTCTGTATTTTGGCTGTGTTCTGAGATGTTTAGTCAGGAAAAATAATTTCCCATCCATATGTACCTGACCCACAGAGGATTGGTATCAACCGCATAACTGAATAGTCATTTAATTAACATTTCCACTGTCTTTCTTCTGGGAGTATGTGTGATTATATTTGATATTTCATGTTCTTCTTCAGGGCATTTGACGTGGAACTTCTTTATATCGCCCAGTGCTTAAAATACCTATAGCAGAAGTTGCTGTCAACTGGACTGAAATAGAAGGTAGGGAGATAGTTCATATTCCTACAAGATTTCTGACATGTCAATCCAAAATAACAGATCCAAGGTTATTGCCCTATTTACCTGGTTTTGATAGCACACAGCCTTCTTTACATATAAATTTTGAATTTCGCGTCCTTGCCAGCCTACTGCCATGGCTCAGTACAGAAAGAGTAGATGAAAGGGTAGCATGGTGGAGAAACTGCAGTCCCACTGGAGACAAAAGTAAGGAATTACTCTGCTCGGACAAAACGCTACTTAGGCATGTCCTCTTGCTGTAATGTGCTAATAAATTAGCACAATTGTAAACCACTGTGCAGGGAGTCTGACCATCATCACTTACTGATTAAATTTCATTTCACTGTATTTTGCCTTCCAAAATTCTCAGCTATTAAGGCTTCCTCTAGACCACCTCTCTTCCTGAGATGTGATACTGTTTCAGAACTGTAGGGAGGTCTCTGCCCCTGAAGAAGCTATACTGGGAAGTACAGCTCCTTGCATATTTCTTCAGTGCAGAGCCAGCTTAAGAGATCCTGCTTGCTTCTGCTCACTTCCCCCCATCAAATGCAGTTCCTCTTTTTTTTTGCCCTTTTCATGTTTATCTTTTTTTTTTAATCTCCTCAGCACAACCCCTAAACAACAGAAATTATAATGAACTGTAGTAATGATGAAATGTGCAAGCAGGGAATGTCCTGAGCCAGCTTTACTAGAAATGTTTCCTTTCATTGCAGTTCCATACGTACATTGCACCTAACACAAACATTAGCAGAGATGGTAGAAGGCTTGGTTTTGTACTTGCCTTGCCTGAAGATTTGTACCTTCCTAGTATTGTTACAAGACAAGCTGGTGGTCCTCTTCTCCAAAGCTGCTAGATAAATCATTTGCTTAATTATTAGTGTTCAGGTTCCTATGTACTTTAACAAAGCCTTGTCACAGAGAGCACTGCGCATCTTTGTCACATACGTGGAATTACTGTGCTGCTTGCAAACTAGAGTGTCCCACCTGTGGCATAGTGTAATTACTACAAAGCAATTTCTTTCAAAATATAAATTTTGCATTAATATTAAGATCTAGGTTGTGGGGCTGAGTGTGCTGAGAATGCAGAGGTTTGTGACTGCTTAAATGTGTGTCTTGCCAGTACTCAATTTTTTTTCTAACAATGTCATTCTGATTTTCTTCTTCATTAATCACAGGTTCTAAGTTAGTTCCCTTTTGGAGCTGGCTGCAGATGGGCAGGGATCTTCTTTTTATACGACTGCGATATATGACTGGTGCCTGGAAACTTGAAGAAAAAAAATGTAATTAGGTTATTTACATTTTCCAGATATATTATGCTTAATGGAACACGAGAACAGTTTCACTCAAGTGAAGTGGTGGTGAAAGCTGAGGTAATTCTTCATTGCCCCTCTTGTATGTTTCATTTTTGCAGCATGTATGTGTTTTATAAGATTGTCAGCAGAGAATTTCTACATTTTGAAAAAAGAAAGTATTTCCAAAAACATTTTCTTACATGGTAATCTGGTTTTTATTTTATTAAATAGTAGCTTTAACTTGTCTTATAAATTCACTAAATTAAATATATCTGCTTTTGTGTCATCATACATCTGGAATCTCCTTATACGTATTAAAAAGAGGCACTCTGTTCTACATTGTGCAATGTTCTGTTGTGAATGACCACAAGCATTTGTTTCTGTTATATCTGGAAATTTTAGGCCATACTGCAACTTGGAATTATCACTCATGATTCACATTGATGCATGTTTAAATTCAATGTTAGGGGAAACATTAATGGATTTTGCTGGGTTCTAACAGTAATGTTCATAAAGTTATTCTCAGGACTTTCAGTAGTCCCTTGACATTCCAATTGTTTTTGTCTGAAGCTGAAATATTTTTCCTGAGGTCAAACTGCAGATCTTTTCCAGACTGTAGAAGGTCCAAGAGAAAGCACATTTAATTTTAAAATGTCTTTTATAAATGCGTTTTGCTCATACGTACTAACTACGGTATGCTCGAGGCTAGGAGTCCTTGACATCTACAGATCTGTGAAAAGGGTATGGAAAGCTCAGAGCCTGCAAAAGTGAGACCCAGCATACTCTGGGGACCTTTGTATTAGTAATGCCAGCCTGATGTTGTCATGCTTCAAATGAGATCAGAGACGGAGGGAGGGGTCTTGACTCTTTCATACTAATGTCACACTGCATTACAGTACAATAAGAGTTTCATTTGTGCTTTCAGAGTAGCTGTGATTTGCCAACAAACTAAGCCAATCTGTCTTTCTGAAACTTGTACAAATTTGAGGAGCTTTACAGAATGAACAGTGTGTGGTTGTACTTTCACATGTGAATTCAATGCTGATTTTTCTTATTCTTTCTGTAATACTGACTCGAGTTTTGCTTCTGTTAGGGTTACCTCAGTTTTCTATAAAGTGCTGGAATAAATTCTCAAAAAGTATATTCAGTTTGACTTCATAGGCTTTATTCTCTTACCTTATCCAAATACATGTTTCTCACTTCTGCAGAATCAATCACAACTCCTCGTTGCCATTACTAGAATAAAATACCAGCTCCTCAGGACACCTGCTACAGTGTGGATTCACAGAATCAGAGAACATTCTGAGTTGGAAGGGACCTGCAATGGTTGCTTCTATAGGTGTAGCCTGATGCATTGTATCCCTTGCAGTGGGGATAACAGTTGAACTGGAATAAAAGAAGGAGCCAACTGGGATGGAAGGTGAATGGGGAGAAATAGAAGAGGAGAATGATCTGGGGCTGAGGTTGAAAGCCAGAGTGAAATGGAAGATTTACTTTAGCTGAGAAAGATGGTTGGCTTTGCCTTCTGTCACTCATGTGGCAGTCAGAAGTCTTCTGGGTAGCATACTCAGCTCCTAGACAATTATTTGCAGATTATGAAATGCAAGACACAGGTGGCAACAGACCAGGACTCACCACACCCATGCTCTAAAAAAGCATGTTTTAGGCTCACACTTGGGTCTAGATTTTTGCTCTGCCCTCCTGTGTGTTCCTTCAGGCCCAGCACACCTCAATTGTTGCACAGTGATCCCAGAATCCAGAAAAAATTCTCCTGGGTTCCATTGCAGAAGCAGATGTACTGGTTTAATTGCACAGAGCAACAAGGAGGAGTATTCCTGCTCCCTCTCTACACCTGTTCTGGGACTGCTTAGAGTCTCCCTCAAGCCAATTCAGCACACTAGAATGGCAGGATGCCATCTTCTACATGTCTGCATTTTTTTTCCTTTCTTCTGCAATAGTTTTCTACCATTTCAGTGATCTAAAATGACTCCCTGTGTGGTCCAGCAGGCAGAGGGTGCAGCAGCAAAAGAAAGGTTTTCCCTTTTGGTAGCTGTGAACTTACCACAAGTTTGTAGATTGACTTGTCTGTCATCTGGAGGCTAGTACACTTTCCAAGGGCAGAAAAAGTAAATTAAAATTCCTCCTTTTTTAAGCCTATTCAAGACCTGAAGTCTTGTTGCCCTCTCAAAATGAGACCTTGAATTACTGAGCTCCATCAAGAAAGATCTGACTCTGTCTCTTGACATATTCCAGAGAACCCACTTTATTTTACAAAGTGATACAACATGAAAAGGGGGGGGTTGAGTAGAATGTTTTAGTCATTCCTAGTAGGAAAAAAGCTGATTGATTCACATTTGATGCAGGCCTACTTAATTGCAGAGATTGTGAAAAGAAGTGCCTCAGATATAAACAAAGAACCTCCCTGATCACCAAGGCTGTCATTCAAAGTTAGGCAGTGCTCTGCCTAACTTGTCCTTGTCCTCTTTGTAGAGTTGCAGAGATGCATTTATTTGTATTTCAGTGGAGTCTTCACTTTACTATTTCTTTCTAGACTTGCATTTGCATGCATGACCTGCAGGAGGTGAAAGTCTTCTATATTACTCACTGACCTGACCCAGCTCTCCAGGGACTCAAAACAAAGTATCCTCACAGACTGAAAAGAAAATAAATAGAGAGAATCTACATGGTAATTCTGCAACATTCTTGTCAACATCAATGTCTGCAGAGGCAGTTCTTTTATAAATATAGATTTCATTCTTTAAAAAAAAAAATTACATCTCTGCATAAAAACCTTACTTTTCTGCACCACTTTACTAATACTTCACAAGAGATATTTTCAAAAGGCAACAATATTAAAGAGTCCTCTTTGAAAAACACATGCAAAAAATCAAGTTACTGGAAAATGTTCAGTAGTTCACACAAGTTTTCTTTACTTTTACTATTTTTTATCACAACCCAAAGCAACAGCCATGCAATATCCCTTGATACACAGTTTTTATCCTTACAAACTATTTTTTTTAACTCACATTTTAACTATCAATTGGAAAAACAGTAAAGATCTTTCCTTTTACTCTCAGGCATGTCTGTGGATGTCAATATGTTTCCTGTGACAGCTCTAGCAGCTAATATCTCTTACAGGTTTCGGCAACACTGCAGCATTCACAAAGCAGGGTAACTCTTAAATGAGTAAACACACAGGTTTAATCTGTTTTAGTCTATGTAGACTACTGAGTTCACTACTGTGAAGTACAAGCAAACATAGAAGATGGCACCAGTTTATTCTGCAGAATTGTGTTCAGTAATACACCAATTTTCAATTCTCGAAGCTTCTGTGCAGACCCTTCCATCACCACCAATGTCCAGGTTAGGTTTTCACCATGGGAAATAAAATTATAGCAATATGTATAAGTACAGCTTGTATTTCCAAGCCATGGAATAGTACCATCCAGTATTTAACTTGAATTCTGTGCTAATGCCTAAGGCTCTGGAGACCTATCCATAATTATTTATGTACCTATTGTCCAAGTATTCCTTGCGTTCACAGTCATAATGCTGGCTGCAAACTAAAAATAGTCGAAACAAAGAGACAGACAAAGACAAAAGTCTGCAATTAAATTTTTGTATCTTAGTGTTTATTACTTAAAATAACATCTAACCTTATTTATGATCCGTGTGTGTTTCTTAGGGATGCAGTGGCATGTCTGTAATAGCTCAAGGGGCATGAATTAGTGTTCCAGCACTGCTGGAGGCTGCACCCTGCCAGCTGGACCATAAGTTATCTACTTCTTTGGGATAGAGATTCAGAGGTTAAAAATGGGATGCTACCAAGTCATGCCTGTTGTGTTATCCAACAGCACATAAGAGAGTCTTGAGCACATAAGCCCAAGGGGTCATTGAGGCTCAGGGGATAAGCTACAGACAAATCTTTGTTTCTTACTGGGAAAAAAATTATATTTTCATATGACCAAGCATTAGTAATAGTTTTGAGATCATAGCTGAGAGGGGTGTGCTACAATATGATTTCATTTAGGAGATTCATCAGAAAAGAAAGGGCTAACTAGCCTCCATTTCCCTCGATGTTTTTTAATCTACTTAACTTTCCGTTCATGGATCTGTTCAACTGCCCTGGTTGCATAATTAGATATTTCCCTGGTGTAAAAAAGGAAAAAAAAAAACTTTTCCAGTCTGCTTGCTGGGCTTAATCTTCCAAGTACCAGAACACTCTTTGGTGTTCAAGAAACAGCTGCAAACCAAACAAACATCCTTCCAAAATGGCTTAGCCACAGGTGATCCTTCTTACCTTCCTGACCTTAACTGCCCCTCAGGTGCATCCCTTTGCATCAGTCAGGCTCTGCCTTCCTTGCTTCTTCATGCTCTGCTGTAAACATCACTTTCTGCCACTGGATTTGCATCAATTTGTTGTTTTAGAAGAGTAAACTTCAATATCTAGACTGAATTCAAGTCTTTGTTGCTGTCACATTCTATGCAATATTCTTGAAGAATGAGGTGACGTGAACTCTGGCATTCCCATCTGGTTTTGGCCATGTTTTGGTGTTTCATCTGGGGGTTTTCTGGAGCTGTATAAAGATCCCATCACAAAACAAAGGGAAATATTGAGTGTAAGATTTTGGACTGGAGATCAGAAGAGGTGCTTGAACCACAGGATGATGAAGAATCATGGAGTTCTGCAAACAATTGTAGCAAATTCACTTTGCCTAGTCTCTGGAAAGCAACCTTCCACATGTGTGACTAATCCTTATCTTCCTATCTTTGTAGAGTAGAGAAAGGTTTAGCTAATTATGTCAAGGACAGACTTCACCCTGTAGCCACACTACAGCCTTAGTTGCACAGGCTGTCATAAACTACCAATTGCATATGCTCAATCATCTGCTGTCAAACTAGGAAAAAGGTCAAAACCACAAAGAATTTCTAACTCTTTGGCTAACTAGGTCTGCCATTTAAGGTCTCAACAACAAAACTGCTGATAACATTCATATCTTGGTGCCAAAAAACCAAAACCGTATCCATGGCCATCTTCCAGTTTTTAAGCCAAGGCATACGTTTTGGAAGTGGTAATCAACTGTGTCAGCACTCCCTTTTGTTGTTTTACAAGTCTGGCTAGATCCTGGTAGAAGGTTTTGTGATAATGAAAGATGAAACACAGATGAGCTTAGAAAAACCTTTACTGGTTTTCAATCAAACAGTAAAAATCTGGTCTCACAAAAATGTTTTCTGATGTTATGTCTAATTTTACCATTCTTGACAGTTTATTTGCTCAATAAAATGCTTCATAAGAACAGGAACAGAATAAAAAATAGCCCATTTTCTGCAGGAGTACTGCAAGGGAACTACAAAAAGGACAAATACAAAAATTATTCTCATAAGAGAGACAGCAAGCAATTTCATTCCAGTATTTGCTAGAAAGCTAGAAAAAAGAATGGTTGACTGCACAAGAATATAATATGTTTAAGCAATTTCTGCATGCACTACTCATGTTTTCATGTATTGCCTCAGTTTCCATGACACCTCTGAAATTCTTTCACCCACACTCATATCTGCATATAGTAATCCCATGGCAGAAGGAATCTGGACCTTTTCAGTTCACTTATCAAACAAATTAATTACTGAAAAAGTCTGTTTACCAAAATGGACAACTTAATAGAGCCATTCATCTTTAAGAATTAAACAAAGAATAAGGAATGTTGTGATTTGTCAGATCCTACAGAAATACTGCAGAGTGGAGATGTTACCATTTTGTCTACATGTGCAATGTTTGTCTTTCACATACTTGCCAGTGCCTTACTAAGTCTCATGAGAACCAGGGAAGAGCTAACTTCATATCATGGACTTTCCCTTTTCCAGAAAGTAGAAGAGGATCATGATATAGTCCCAAATGCAGGGTCATTGCTCAGGTACCCCTGAACAATCATTCAGATTCAAGAGAATGTGGTTTTATCTTACACTGAGAAGACTGAAGGAAGGAAAATTTAGCATAAGGCCCACTCCATTCTCTGAAACTATGGATGCTCTGCCTTCAATGCTGAAAAGTTTTGGAGAAAGTAGTGAGGGAAGAGTGATCTTGCTGTGTGCACCCCTGCCCATCACAAAGGAATTTCAGGAGTGCCTTGAGCAGACCTGCATGGTTACAGGAATCTAATTTCACATGTAATGATTTCTCTGGGTTGTAAAATAATGAAGCATTTTTTCTATTCCTGGCTACTCCTTATGTACTCAAGATTATACAGTAAATCAGTCTAGCCCTAATCTGGAAGATGGGCATGATAATTTAATTACCCTCAAAAAACCTCTACTGAATTTTCCAGTGGTAGGACAAAAGATTTTAATATGTTGCAATAGAAGCTCCTTGCTGTGAGCAGCAAACATTCACAGAGAATATAAAGTCATTTTGTCAATTACCTGGGACCCCAATTACCCTGCCTGCAGGCTGAACTAAAAATCCTGAGGTTTTAGCTCCTCTCCTCCTGAGATGTTCTCTATCAATGCAAGCATTAGGCTTATAGTTCTGTAGGTGTGCAGTCAACAGCAGGCAATTACACTCCCGACTTTAAAGAAGCTTTATTATGCACTGTGGTTACTTTGGGGAGAATACTGTCTTTGCTACTAAGTGCAAATCTAATGGATAAGATCACTGCACAAGTTCGAGCAATGTGCAAGAGCTTTTATTTTTCCATCAAGCAAGATGTTTGATGTTTGGGGAAAAAATTTGCAGAACAATCATTCATAAGGCCACTGCTGCATTCAGTCAGATATTTAAGAGTTAGGAAAATTCAGCAGGAATGTAGACTGATGTTCTCAGCTGTGCTTAGATAATAATTTACGAGGACCTTAAAAGTTTCTTAAGAAATTCCTAGCTTTACAAAATGTTTGTTCTTTCCATGCTGCTGCAGCAGTCTTGTCTGCATTTTTTTTGCAAAATTAATCTGCATTTATATCACTCGAGGTTGAATCCCATACTAAATGGGACTATGTCCTGCAGAGATTAATTTTCATTCTCAAAGAAGAGGACACATGAAAGTGTGCAATGCTAAGATGGCTTTTGTCTTTGTAGTCAGTATCACCGTAAAAAACTTCAAAATAAATTGACTAAGATTTCACAGGTCTCTGCTTAACACAGCAGAAAAATTTACAGGAAACATTCACTGGATGTAAAGTCAGTGGCAAACATTGTCTTTCATGTCTGAGTGATAATGTACTTAAAACAAACAAAAAAAAGATGTCGTTGTCATTATGCCAGGATACAAACCTGACATCAAAATGCTATGTGTCAAACACTCTATTTGGTGTTTGATAAGCAAGTTTGTTCTGAGGTAGCAAACCTTCAGGAAGAAGAAGGGTTTGAAGAATGGAAGTAGTTTCATACAAGAAACTCACCAAATTGCTGGTGTGGAGCCACAACACAGCAATGTTATCAGTGTTTAGCTTTCCATTGCGAGGCATTATATATGCACACTGTATTTCAAATACAGCTGTCATTTTGTAGATTGATTACATTAGTGCAAGGCTTCTCAAGTTTTATGATGCCATGACTTTCTCAACAGCAGGGAACAGTCACTCTTACAGATCTACTACATTTTTGCCAGAAAATAAAAGGCTAATGACTTGAAATATGAATGCCACAGTAAGACCCATGATTAATAGCCACTGAGTAATAAAATCATTGCTGACAAAATATGTCGAATGACAAGTTCAAATCTTTTCCAATGAAAAGTTTAAATATCCTCTTGGGAAAGAAGTCCTCTCTCTTGTTTCCAGTGCTGCAGAGTCATTTTATTCAATTGCTTCTCAGGCAAGTGTTGTGAAGCGGTTTCCAGCACATGGACAAGAACCAAGACTACCGATTCTCAAACACATTTTTCTCTTAAAAGGGAGGGTGTGTGTCTCTCGGCTTTGTCTTTGTCCTCAGAAGTCCTGCACTCCTTGCTAAACAGTGGCCCAATAGATTTCAGTGGCCTCATGCTGGAACTTTCCATAGGTCAATGACTGTTTCAGAAAGGAGGTACCACAGAATAAGTTTCTTTAAGCTAAGCAGGATCCAAAACCTGTCTGCTCCTTTTTGTTGTAGCCATTAATGTTGTTGTGGTGACACAGCCCCTACTTCCTACCTTCCTGAGATGATGGTCTGGTGCTCACTCTCCTGTGTACCAAGCACAGCCTCTTATGCCCAACAGCTTTCAACTAAGGGGCTAAGGCAGACAAGGAGAACTGCTCTAATTCATCAGAGCTGTAAAACAAAGGATTATACAGCAACATTGTGGAAATAAGATCTATTCTCCAACTCTTCATTAGGTGGGAAGATTAATTGGGAAACCAGTGTTTTGTAGCATAAGACTAAATGCCACAGAATGATTGGTTACTGCCAGAGAAAACTAGACTGGGAGTATCATGGGAAAATACTGAACAAGAAAATTTTTCTAAAATATGCTCATTTCTTGATCCCCTGAACTATGGGGTACTTGTTTACAGTGGTTAGTTCTAAGTCTTGTCTTCACAAGATGCACAGTACAATACCCCAGTAAGTAGTACCAACCCATTGAAAATACCAAATTACATTAAAGAAACCTGAAAGGAGATGTTGCTTCAGCCAAGAAGAATATGGGCCAGGTGACAGGCTCCAGCTTTTGGAGTGGCTGCCCCACCAGAAGAGTCCTGACACTGTCCGTCACATAGTCAGCCAGAATACAGCCCTCTAAGCCAAGGAAAAGATTTGATCTGACACCCAGAGACTGGATGGTGACACCAACACACCCTGTCCCCTACTCTCACTCTCCATATTATCAGCCTTGACCTAAAACCATCCCAGCTGTAAGCTGGGCTATGAAGGGAAAATAGCAATCTCCTTTTCTTCTAAAACTTCTGATCATTCAACTTTCTTGCATCACTTGTCTCCCAGACATGGTACAGGAGGGTACAACAGGCACTAAGCCCATCATCTTCCCTGTCAATGTCTCTTCCCAGCAAAGCCCCACAAGGCTGCACCCACAGTCTAGTCAGCCCTAATGCAAGCAGCATTACTACTGGCTCTTCCTTGCTTTCAGGACACCTCTGCAATAACTGTCACTTTTAAATTCTGGCCCAAAGCCCACAGCTGCTGCTCTTTCCATGTGGTGATTGCTGAGTCCTCATTTCCCTAAACTGCTGCCTCTCCACCTGTGTTTTCCATCACCTGGAGGCTTTCAGGCCAGAGAGCAAATACCTCACATCTGCTGACGAAGCATTCATCAATGTTATCTAAAGCTGTAGAGGAAAAGGGCAGCCCTATCCAAATGCCACCAATGGCACAGCAGGCCCTTGCCCAATCACATCTCCGGTGCTATTCTTCTAGACAGATCTCTATTTCACAGGACTTCCCCACACAACCTTCAAAAAGCAAGTAAACCAAAAAACCTTTGAAAATACGCCAGTAAGATATAAATTCCTGCTGACTCCTTAAGACCTGCAACCTAGTTTTCCAGCACTGCTGGGCTGCTGGTGGGCCCACACGCAGGCTCATGTTGATACAGGCTGATGTACAAATGGAATTAGAGACACAGCCTTTAATACAGCAAAAGGTAACAGCAGTGGTGGTGCTGCAGTATGTATTGAAAATCAGGCATCTTTGCCTGGGACCTGGTATTTTATGCAGTGTTATGATTTGTTAGGCACACCAAGGCAGAGATGCCCAGACCACATCATATTTTCTCTCTCATAAGAGCTTAAGAACTCTGGCTTCCCTAAATGTAAATGGAGAGTTTGAGGAAACACAAGCCTTTGATGTGTGTGGGGAGATGTAATGCATTTAGGCAGAATATTTTAATTATGTGAATTACAACAGGACAGCCTGCTCTTTTTAGCATGCTGAGTCATTTCCACTTGGACTCTGCAAACATGGACCCTTGCACTGAGTGTTTAAGTATTTGGAATAAACAATTAATGTTGTGCTCCAGCTTTCGCAAGCCTTGTGCAGAATAAAGAAATCCCTTCTTTTCTTCTCTCTTTCCTTGTGCTTGTTAGTGCCTCCTTTGGAAGAGACTGGAGCTAGTTGGATGCCCCAGTTTGAGATACACCACAGTTTGCTGAAACTATCTCTCCCAGTTCCCAGGGACTGACTTCTGAGCCTTCTCTGAGGCTTTCAGTTGCCATCCAGTCTCATTTGTGTGGAAAAAAAAGGAGACATGAGTCAGAGCAATTTCTTGCCCTTTATGAAGAAAACCTGATACCTTGTGCATGGTTATGGTATTTCTACACACAGTTTACATACTAGCCACCAACCTAATTTTATTTTTATTTTAAATCTTTTTATTTTTTTCATACTGTAATTGTTCTGCTGAACTATGTAGCCAAATGAGGTATTTATTCAGCATCTGTGCCTTCTAAATATTTACTAATGGAGATCTTTTAAGAACTTTTTCCCTCAGCCTGTTGACTAGGCAGTGTAACTTTTTCCATTTCTTTGATCCTGAAGCCCCCTTTATTTTAATTATCCTCCCTTTGGCAGCCAAAGGAAAATGTGGCAATATATACCAAGCCCTTCCTCACTCCTCCAGTTAACAGAGATACTGGTTGTAGATGAAAGAATCCATCAGAACAAACTGCTTCCTATGCAATAAGCTCTCTGTCTCTGGAATAAGCACGTTTATCTTCATTGTGCATTCCGATAAGATGTTATTATAGCGGTGACTTTAATTACATTTCTCATTATTACATTAGTGTGCAGTAACATAGAGTTTCACTGAATCTAAATGTGTTAGATTGTAAAATATGGTGCCTTTAAGTCTTGTGATGGAAGCCACAAAACAACAACAACAAAAAAAAAGGGTCCATTTACAGTTGGACAGATGTTTCTGTGAAAGGAATGATGACATTTTTCTGGAATATGGTCTGAAGCATGGAAAAAGATGAAGAGGCATCATGAAATGGCAACAGTATATGGATCATAGACTCTACATCATCATCTCTGTAATTAAAATGTTGTAAGACTCTAGAAAATAAGTAGCTGCTTTATGACTTAAGGAATAAATACTTCTCTGTCTGAAGTTCATACAGTGATATACCTAGAGGTGTACTTTACCATCAAGTCTTTAAATGTTGATCTGCTTTCCTCTGTAAGAAATAGTTTTCTTCTCCCCTTATTTCTCTTTTGGTTTGTTTGGAGTTTTTTCATGGTAAGACTAGAAAATATAAAGACTAATGAACTATCTCTAAGTATTTCATCCTAGGCATTGATTGAAAATGTTTGTAGATATGAAAACATTCTTTTGGATTTGTACATTTCAGATGTCTAATAGTCACTGAACAGATGCTGAGGAAAACAGATCTTTTTGTATCTCAGCTTCTCTGATAACTTGATTAAATATGAGGCCTGGTATTTGGTGCCAGGTGTTTCCCAGGGGAGTGAATTTATCACATGCTTAGTCTTGCAATCCTTATTTAATAACTACTTGATCTATACCTTAATGAAAATGGTGGTGGTAGTTCCTATGAACTGCAGTCTAAATCAGGGCATAAGTTGCCAAATACATCTCCCTTTGAAAGGCACAGACCTCCAGACAGACTGTTCCTACTTGTCCTATGGAGTGGCAATAACTTCATGATGTCCAAGACAACAACATATTTGCAAGGAGTGGATTGGAGTGCAGTGGTCTCCTTCTTGGAACTCCTAAGCAAGATATTCAGTCAGTACCCAACTTGTTTTAAAGCAAACACAGGGTAAAATGATGCATTCCTGATCTCTATTGCTTGAAGCAACTAGAAGTTTGTGAGGTTCTTTTTCTTTCTTCCAGATAATAAAAATACAGATAAATCTGATCCACATAAATCAAGTTTTTAATTAAAATACTTTGAGTTTTCTAATACAGATGGCATTATCCCTTCTACTTACTGCATCCTGCTTTAATGCCAACACTGAACAAATAAGATATATTTATCAGTACAATGTTCTTGCCTGTCAGATATCACTGAGGGTTTTTTTCCTCTTTTTATACAGTTTTAAATAGTCTACTTTATAAAGATGTCTTTTTTTTCTCCCCTGGCAGGCACATACACTGTCATTCTTTAAACTGTGGGAGTGTTTTAAAATAAAATATTTTAAAGGAGATGTTTGCCATCAACATTAATTTTTAACATATTTGCATGTTTTCATCTGGAGAGGGAAGGCCAAGGACACCATTTAGTGATAGGAGTTTCAAATGACTTTCCAAGATGGGCTTTCTCCAAAAGTGAAAACACATCTTTGCAGTCTGTTTTGAGAAATTTTTTAATGAGCTTTTAATCCATAAAAAAAAGGGGAGGGGAGGGGAGAATTACTGGCCTGTTATTGCTGTGACTATTCTTTTCCCTTCCTAGAACAAGAATAGGGAGAAACCATATAAGCATGTGAAAATCCACATAACCATACCTTCTAAGTAAACAGAACACACAAGGGCATTTTAGGACTAACTGCTGCACTATGACAGATAAAGATAAAACAAAGTTTCCAGTAAGATTGGAAAGGACCTCCAAGACCACCAAATTCAGCCTCCAACTGAAAAGCACTATGCCCACTAGATCATATCACAATGTGCCATGTTTTCTCAGGTTTTAAATGCTTCCAGGGATGATGACTCCACCATTGCCTGGGGAGCCTGTTCCAATGCTTAACCGCTCTATCACTAGTTTTGCCTGGGAAAGAGGCTAATCCCCACCTTGCTACAATCTCCTTTCAGGTACTTGTAGAGAGCAATGGAACTGTTCAAGCTGCGTTTCAAACAGAAGGAGGCACATCAGAACTGAAATTAACACATCAGGATGACCCCACTCAATATTTCCAAAATATAAATATATTTCATACCTCTTCTTCATTGACAACGTGGCCAAGAGAAAAAAAATATCTCCATGGACTCACTTTAAATCTGCTTCCAGAAAGGGTCAGGAATTATACCCTGTCAGGTCAATAGTTTCTTCTGAAAAGTTCTGTTCACTAAGGATGGCTTCCCTGGCCTCAAAAATTTAGCATCTAACATGGAAAGAACATGTGTTGGACTGTCTTGACTGGTAGAGAAGCCTATCACTGAAATACAGAGATTGCTTTACAGAGATTTCTTAATTGACAGGTGTCATGACAATTGCATTTGTGATGTGTGATCAGGAGATAGTTCAGACAGCTATACATGTTCTTGGAAATTTAAAAAAAAAAAAAAAAAAAAAAACCACAACCAACCCAAAAACCCCCCAAAAACCCGAACCCACAAAGAAAAACACAAAACAAAAAGAACCACCACAAACCAAAACCAGAAATTCAGTCTTACAAAGCTGAAAGCAGTTTAAAGTTAAATCAGTTGGAAAAAAAAAAAAAAAAAAAAGAAAAAGGAAAATAAATAGAAAGGGAATAATAATTAGGAACTGCTTAAAGCATTCTAGGAGATGCTTTCAAAACCACAATCCAACTGAGAATGGAGGCTATTCTGGTTAACAGAGAGCAGACAGAGACTGAATGAGTATGAATGCAAATATGTTCTATAAAACACACAAGACAAAAAAGAAATGGAGATTTTTGGAAAAAAAAATCATAATGGAAAAAGAAGGAGGATAAATCCATGGATAGCAAAAGTAACAGTAAGAAACAGTATTCCAGAAGTTAAAGTAATTCAAACAATTATTTCTTCAGTACTAGGTAGGAATGATTGAACTGGGAACAATAAATTAAAGATTTCAAAAACTGTCTGGAAAGAAAAGAGTTAAATTACTTATACATATTTTCTATTTTTACAATAACTGAAGGTGATGTTAAAAAGCAAACCCTGACTTAAGGCATTTTGAAATCATCAGATCAAGAGCTTCTCATGAAAAGTTCTGCTTACTGGATTCCCTGATCTTAAAAATTCAGCATCTAACACCTTGTTCTCAAGGATTTTAAATGTGAGCACTAATGAGCTCTATCACCACCACATGTTACTTAACAGATTTTGAAAAGTTAGGAACATTAAAGCAGAAGACAGCTAATATTATGTTAGCATTTCTAAATACATGGTATATTAGGTGTTATTAGAGGTCTTCAAGAGTTAAAAACCATTCCAGGTAAAACAATGAAACAGTTAAAACAGGTCATGGTTACTAAAGGGTTAAGGGAGGAAAACAGAAAAACAGCATATGTACCACAACTTAATAAATATATCTGGTGAAATTAAAACTGAATTAAAAGATTAGCTGGTAAAGGAAATGACTTTGATATTACAGACTTTTCAGAGGTATTCAGCTTCACGCTACCTGACATTTTAATTAGGAAATTAATGTAAGCTGTATTGAATTTGTATTATTTTAAATTGATTAAAAACTGACTAGTTCCTAGGTCTGAAAATGTCACCATAAATGGGTAAAATTTTATCAGCTTGATGGATTTTTAATGAGGGCTCAAAGAGATAATTTCTTGACCTAATAGTATTTAACTATGTTTTTAATAATGATGCATAACAATCTATGAGGTTGTTACTGAGGACTTTGCCAATGACACAAATTATGGCATCGTTGAAAAAGGAAGAGAAAAAGAATTGAAGAGAATATGTAATTAGACTGTCAGTGGGGCAGGTGAGGACCTCAAAGTCATTCCATCCCTCCCCTTTTCCAAGAAAGAACCAGCTGTTCTGACAGATTTTTGCCTAATCTGTTCTTCAGAGGTAGAGTTTCTCCCTCAGCAATGGGGAAGTTATTCCAGTGCTTGCTTGTAAGGCTCAAGAAAATAGAACATTTCTTCACACTCTGTTCCTGCCTGTAAGATGACATGCTGGAGTGAAGAATGTTTGCAGGTCAAGGTATGAGAGGATGGGGAATCTAACCTAGAACCTAAATAAATCTTGTGCTACATCTCAGCAAGATCCAAAATTATTAAATACTGGTGTGATCTCCATATGTTGAAATAGAGACATACAAGGTCAGCTGTTCTCTGTGTATGACCCTGATGTCTACTAGAGCTGAAGAAGCCTGGGTTCTTGATGTCCACCATTCAAAAAATGTTGAAAATTTGGAAAGGACTCAAGGCCGAGACTTAAGGTTATTTAATCGCCTGATATTTAAGGCTCATTGCCTAGTGTATGAAGGAAAATGTAGCATAAGCGTGAGCTGTAAAGGAACATACATAATAAAACAGCAGAAATAATGAACTTTTAGTCCCATGTGTAAAGATACAAGATCAAACTGCTAGTAGCTGAAGCTAGAAAAATTCAGAGCAGAGAAAGCCATTTTTCTTTACAGCCAAGGATAAGCCTGACCACAGAACAACTTAGCATGACTTGAAATGATTTTCCATCGCTAATGATTTCAAAATCTCTTTTTCCAGAAGATTTGCTCTAGCTCAACCATAGCTGTTGGCTCAGATGCCAAGGTTCAGGGAAATCCTGGGACATCTCTATATATGTGAAATCAAAGGACAATGGTTCATTCTTACTGCCAGTTAATCTTTTCATATTTTTTCTTTTCCATACTCTTTCATTTCCATACTCTTTCTTTTCATTCAAGCAAGACCTCAGCAACAGGCAAACTGCTCAGGTTAGTAAGATAAAGAATGGACTTAGATAAAATGGCTGAGAGTTCATCTGATTCTTCTCAACATCAGGTGTGAAGTTCAGAAGGCGAAGTGAATGCAGGGGACTACAGCGGTTCTGGAATCAATGCCATCTGAGCCAGAGGCACATAAATATTTCATCCAGGTTAAGCAAACATCGGGGAGGTGATTTATCACAGTTTTCAGCATTGATGGCTAAAAAGGGTGGAAAGAGAATCCTTCCAGGGTTTGCTTCTTAGGTTTATTAAGTCATCAGTGTTGCTATGCTAAAGAAACAAGGAGGGCAAGTACTTTGTCTCCGTTCTCTTCCTCTACATGGTCTCATAGTTTTGAGGAGAAAGTAACAGATTCTGTCAACTGGAAGATCTTGTTCTTCCAACTAATCTCAGCTAGTCTGGGGTCAACCACACCTCTTGGAATAAAAAGACATCTCAACAATCATATTGTGCTGAACATCTCAAGTCTTATTCTCTGCAGCAGAGAACAAACTCAGCACGAATAACAAGACAGGTAGCTGGATCTCAATGCACTAAAAGCTTTGGAGAATTAAAGCCAATTAAAGCCAAGACATTGTATGTGGATCAAAGAAAAGTAAAAAATCAAGGGACCCTGTGGAACTTTAATATAATAAGATGAAGACAAATTTCACTGGAACTCCTTAGAATTTATGGGCTTAGCTCAGAGAAGAAATTGCCCCAAAAAACTTTTATCAGAAATATGATTTCATTCTTGTGCAGTTAATTTAGCCAGTACTTAGATACACGCACTAACAAAAATCTTGTTATGGTACTGGATAGGAAATTATCCTTTCTGCTTTTGAAAACTGTAGTAACCTGGCCAGTCCAAATATTTTGCAGCCTTTTTCAACTGTAATTGAAAGTTCATTTGTCCATACCACAGTACACTCATTCACTTCTTGATACCTCTTTCAACCCTGGATGAAAAGTGCCATGAAGCTCAACGACAAATTTCAGATCTTACTCGTCAACTGACCCAAAAGGGACAGAATCCTCATCCTGGTGGCAGAACATGAAGGCAGTTTGCCTGCTCACACCTATGTCTCCCAGTATTTCTGAAATACTGTTTTTCAGTCTTTTCAGGTGGTCCTTTTTACTCCATCCAATCCACTGCTGATTTCCTTTTATCCTTCTCTCACTTTAGGCATGCACCTCTAAACCTGCCTGCCTACTTTCTTCTTCTGCCTCTCTGGATTTATAGCATCACTTGCAGAGTCTGAAGCAAAGAGCAGTGAGATGAGCAATTGTAATGTCTTTTATGTGACAGAAAAGACCACCCAGCTGCCCAGCAGTCTCTGCAATGCTGTATTCACCAGCATATTGCACAAGATTGCAGCTGCTTTGTCCACCTGTTTTTCTTCTGAGAATTAGCATCTTAAACCATAAACATGCAGGAAATTGATGTGAGTAGCACAAAACATGTTTGTAAAAGCAAATGTTTCATCTTGCTTGTGATGGAAAAGATGTGTGAAGGAAGACTCCCTGATGGTTCAAGTGTTTATTTTTAAACGTGATACAGATGTGTCCAAACTCTTGGGACCTTAGTTAGGATACTGAGATATCCAAACTGCCTGTGAATAAGAAGCAGGGTAAGTTCCAAGCTTCCAGACAACACAAGAAATATCAGTCAAACCCGAGGGTAAGGAGTTGGGGCTGGTCCAGCTCTACCCAAGGAAGGCGAGTAAAAGGCGTGAAGCTAGGCATCCTGGCAGGGTTTGGGCTTGTCATTCAGGCACCCACGGATAGTGTGAGACGGTGAATGCTGCTGCTTGAATAGTCAGCTTCTTTTTGGCAATGCTGCCCTGCATGTCTGACTCCACCCTGCAATACAGGAACAGCCCTCACGTTCCAGGGCTCTGGCACAGGCAACGCGGGCAACAGAACCACAATTATGTTGCTGTTCCCAAAAATCTTCTGCCAGAGGCAAGTGCCTGCTGTGTCTTTGCCTGGAGAAAGCCCTTGAGGAAAGTGTAACTCATGCAGTGAATCCAATATATTGTGGCTAGGAGTCTTCTAGTGCCCGCAGCAGCACACTCGGAGCTGTTCGAGGGATCTCCATCGCACGGCACACGACACTGCTGTTGTAACAGCTGTTCCTTGTTCAGTGGTGGACAGTGCCAGTACTTCACTGGAGCCCTGGAGCAGTACATACAGAGTCAGTATATTTACAGTTCTCGGGAGCTTGCAGTTCCCTCTGAGTGGAAAATTTCATGTTATTTTATGTTTTACACAGTATCAGTGCTAAAAGACATTGGTACCCTTCCATCCCTTTTACAGCTACATCCAGTCTTTACTGTTTTCTTTATAACCTTATACTGATGATTTTCTTTACAGAGTTATCCAGTTCAAAAAGACAAAGTACAGACCAAAATAAGAAAAATACTCCAATTGGGTTTTGCTTTATGAGTAAAGAAGGTCGGTCCATGTTTTACAGTAGGGGATTTGAGAAGAAAAGTTGCATCATGTTCAGGCTAAGGGAGGCTTTTACAAAGGGCAGGGTGGGAAATGAGGCACTGGAGAGAGATAATGGCAAATGAGAAATGGAATTAGCAGAGCCCAGGCGGTGCAGAGGAGTGACAGGTGATGAGTTGCCCTGGCAGGAGGAGCAGAGCCTTACAAAGAGGACACTTGCTTTGAAAGCCATGCAGAAGATTTGGGCTCTGAAAGTGCATGTGGAGAGAGTGGAAAGGACAGGTGGGATACATGAGCACTGGTCCTGAGGAGATTCATTGTTTCAAAGGTTTAGCAGATCACAGATAACACCAGCATATATTCAGCTCTTGTAATAAAACAGGTAAGTATGCATGCCCATGATGTGAAATAAAACTGCATGCAAAAAAAATTGTTGTCTGCTATATAATCTATAATGCATCAAACTCTAGCAATATATATATGTATATATATATATATACCTACATGACATCTGTTAGCTAGACTTTTTTTCAATATGGCACAGTTAAAACCACCACCACACGAATAAGAATGCAATTAAGTAATTTCACAAATAATTTATGCCTATTTAACTGGAAGCTTCAATCAAAGTAAAGTTTTAGGAACTGACTGCTCAATCTAGGCAGCAGTTTTCCTGCTATCCCCTCCACCCCAGCTGGTTGGGATCTCTCCAGTAGTAGTACTGGTATTTTAATGTACCCTGCCAATGAAGATCGACTGAAGATAGCAGGCTGTGCACCAGAGGGGCGGCAGTAAAGACCACCTTGTCCTGCCACCTCTTTTTGGTAGCAGAAACTGAGCAGAAGCATGAGAAACCGGAGGTTTCAACACCTGAAAGAGATGCAGTGAGACCCATCAAAACTTGGTTGTGCCTCAGTATTTTACATACCACACCTCTACCAACACCCCCTACCCCTCACAACTGTCCATGTACACATTTGCAGGATGATGTCTCCAGTTAAAAATATACAGCATTATAGCCATAAAATCTGAAAGCACACCGTGTGATTGGCACTCTATTAATATTTACAGTGATTTTTAATTAACAGTATCTCTTCTGCCATTAATCTGTCCAGAAGTCTAGTGTAGGAGAAGCCCGACAAGCAGTGGGGAAGCCACTGGTATTTGAAGACTACATAGTCCAAAGCGGGAAACAGAGATATTTTGGGGCATTACATTGTATCTCCCTTTTGCACGACAGCCCTCGCTCAAGCATGCTTGGATAAAACAGCTGCGGAGCTGTAATTGCATTGTGTGTTTTTGATGTCTGCTCAAACAACATTAGCTTTGCCGTCATGTTTTACAATGTAAAAAATTTTGGTGAAAATGTCAGCAGGATGGTATCTTTAATCATATTTATTGATTGACCTCAAAAGGCACAGTGCAATTTAACTGGAACCCCTCAATGCAGCCAGGGTCAGGTTCAGACAGTGCCTGTTCCTAGCGCTGCCTGGAGCCCCAATTTCATTGTAGTAGCTTTTATGTCTCGTGTCCTTGAAGCCACTTGACTTCCCTTCTTTCAGCCATTCCTTATTACAGCTAACACAATACACTACATACGTAGACGCTTACTTCTAGGGAGTATGAGGCTTTAGTAGGTAATCTCTAATCATAGGAAATGCATTTGCTCATCAGTGCCAGCTGCAGTTTGCTGTTCTCTGACCAGTCCGAGAAATGATGGGATTCCCGCACAGCGCAGCGTGGGAAGGCACAGTCTGATCCCCAACCCCGCTGCAGCTGTGCTGTCCAGCCATCCCAGAGGGACGACGTTGATTCCAAGCCTTTGCCCGCAGCCAGCCTTCGTCTCCTGTGCCCAAAAGCCGGGTCAGCAGCGCTCGTAGCTGCGGAGGAGGGGGATGAAGTTGGCCCACGTCCCGCTTGGCCGCTGTGTCCATCCTCGGGGGTTCGGAGGCTGGCGAGAAGGACCCCGGGGAAGGGCCGGCTGCGGGGGCACTGGGCGAAGGACCTGTCTCGGGGCGGCCCGACGGTCACACACAAACGCCTCGACGGCTCCGCACGACCCCGGGCAGGGCAGGGATCGCGGCAGCCTCTCCGCGGCAGCCCGGGCCGGCGGAACGCCGGCCCCAGGGGCGGCTGCGCTCCCGCGGGGCTGGGAGAGAGCGGCAGCGGGGGATGTGCGAAGGGCGGGTTCCGCGGGGGTGGTTCGTGTGTGCCTGTGCCTGGGGGTGAGCTCTGTCAGGGGGAGCCCGTGTGCCGGAGCGGCAGAAATCGGCGTGTGCGGAGGGGTGAGCCCGGCGAGGTGCGGCGTGCGGGTGCGTGGTGTGAATGTGCGTGTGGGTGGGTGTGTGTGTGTAACTCACCGTGGGCGTGTGTTCGTGAGCGCGACAGTGTCCGCGTGTGCTTGAGCGTGTGTGTGTATATCCGTATCTGTGCCGATGTGCGTGTGTGTGAGCGGTGCAAGTGTGCGAGCGTGGATGTGCTCTTGTGTGCGACCCTATGTGCGTGAGCGATCGTGTGTGTGCGAGCGCGGCGGGGGCGGCGCGGCCGGGGGGCCGCGGGGGCGGGGGGCCGCGGGGCGGGCCAGCGGCCGCGGCGCTGCTGGCCGCGGTCCAGCCCGGCGCACTAATACAGCCTGGCGGCTCCCGCCTGACTGACGCCGGCCGGGGCTGCTGCTGCCGCTGCCGCTGCGCCCTGGCCCCGCCGCCGCCGCGCAGCTGCAGCCCCGCTCCCGCCCGCGGCGCGCCGAGACCCCAGCCCGCGCCTGCGGCAGGTAAGCGCCGGGGCTCCCGGCCGCGTCCCGGGAAGGGCGGAGGCGAGAAGCAGAGGGGACGGGGGACAGTGCAGCAGCCGTCGCCCCAAACTTCGCGCCGGGGCTGTGCCGCATCCTTCCCCGAGCGGTGCCGGGCGCGGGGCGGCGGCGGCGGCCGCAGCATCCCTCGTGCGCCCGGCGGGGCAGCCGCGGCGGCGCCCCGGGCCGGTGTCCCCCCGGCTGGCGGCCCCGGCCCCGCTGGGCTGGGGCGGTGTGCGGGCGGGGGCTGGGGCCGCAGAGCAGCGACATGAGACAGACCGACGCCAGGACGGCGAACGAGAGGAGGAGCGCGGGGAAAAACATTTTTATGGATGGCTAAACGCTGACAAGTCTTCCCGCTGTCAGGATTTCTTTCTTTCTCGTTTAAGTAGGAGAGGGGAGGGAAAAAAAAAAAAAATTAAAAAAAAAGAAAAGAAACAACAGAGCCCCACATGACACGTTTGGAAATACTTTTCCTTTCAGATGTTATTTTCTGTTCAACAAATCCCACTCCTGGACACGGTCCCGGGCAAAACGGAGCAGAATTGCTGGGATTCGGGGTTTTTATTCCAGCTACGAACGGTGACTCTGATTGGCCTCTTGTCTTTTGGCTCCGAAGGTAGAACGTTACATATTAGCAAGTAACCAACATTTCCAAAAACAATAGCCCTCGATATGGCAAATTATAAATCACTGTAATTTTATCTCCGTGCCCAGGCACTCTAAATGGGGGGAATTCGGAGTTTAGCTCGTTGGTAACAATTCGGATGTTGTTTGGTAACTTTGTGTTTTCCTACTTTGATTTTATGGGTAAATTTATTTGATGCTAGCCGGGTCTGCTTTAAAAGAAGCATTAGTGGGAATAAAAATAAAAAACACACATGGACACGTGCGCATGCAGAGACATGCACACCCGCTGTTAATTACTTGCACCTTATAAATTAGTGAAAGAAATATTTCAGCCCAGAATGGTTAACTATTTAGTGAAGGAGCTCTCCCTTGGCAGAAGTGGAGAATGATGTGCATGGCTTGGGAATGTATTCAAGTTTGCAGTGGTTTGGGAAGGACACTGCAGATAATGCGAGTTTCAGTACTCTTCAGCATCTCCGATGCGTGGAAATGTGCCCCTCTATATTTGCAAGTATTTGTGTAGTAGGACTAATCTTTCCGTCTTCAGGAGCATAAGACGAAGAAAGTGCTGCAAAATTCTCCTCAGCAACGGTAGGACAAATGTCATCACTCAAACAAACCTCATCCATTTTAATCCAGCCAGACAACTCCCTTCTTTCAGATTTGATAACTACCAGTGTCTGCCTGGTTCATCTTTGCTTCCTGTTAGATTTTAAAGCAGAGGCTGGGGATGTTTGTGGTTTATTTGTTTTTTTAAATATTGAGTTAATTTGACTTAGTAGCTAAAATAAACCTGCCCAAAAATATGTTTAAAGTCAGTTGTATCAAGAAGTATATCTTGTATTTATTGGGTTTGGCAGTAGTTCCCATTCCTGTCCATCCTTTGTGATGGAATTAGAAACATTTTCTTCTTCTCTTTATTAACTCACACATAAGCTGATAAACAGTAATTCTGCAGAAGTGCCTGGAATAAGGGTCAAGTGTATTTTATCACAAATCCTTATCATATCTGTATGATATATGCAAACCAGGAGATTTCCTGATGGATGCTTTGAATCCATGTCAGTATTTGTAAAGTGATATGAGGTGGAGTTAGCTTTTATTTACCTGCACCATCTGAAACAAATATGCATAAAGCTGTCGACTGCACAACTTTGTGAAGAAGTTGAGCATTAATATTTCACTAAGAGTCATGCACACACGTGCCAAGTGTCTGCAGTAGGTGGGGATGTGGTGTAGAGGAACTCAGTAGCACCTCGGATTTGAAAGCTCTTCTCAAGGAAACTGGCAGTAGTGCCCCATCTTCACTTCAGTGCGTACAAGATGAGGCCCAGCTCACTAAAAGAGGAGTGTGGATGTGTCAGCATAATGTATCACATAACATCTAGGCAGTTAATCCTCCTTTCTCTCCTTTTATTCTTTTACAGGCTTTCTGCATCTCGCATTTGAATTCTTAGCTATCTGCTGTTATCAGACGGGGAGATAGTGTGTCATGCAATCCTCTCTCCTGAGTGCTAAAGTGCTGTGATTTTGATGGCCAGGCTAATCTGTCGCTATAAAGTTTTATTTTTCCATTGTTAAATTCAAAGGACAATGACTACTAATTACAAGTGACCTCTAACCAAAACACTAGCTAGAGTTTATCACCAGTGCTGATACTGACTAACAGTAATTCCAGCATCAGCAGTAATTGGCACCCTGTTTCAAAGAAACTTAAAAGAATAAGGGGCAACAGAAAAATATATATATTATATATATGTGCTCTATAATTTGTCTGCTGCAAAAAATACAGTGATAGCGTAGAGAGATTCGATTCCATTTTTTGTGCAATATATACCCTTTACAAATTATAATTACAGGTTTGGGGAAGAAAAAAACCCCAAACAATGCACCATAAATATTTTAACTGAAATCAACACAGCAAAATTATATGTAGTAAAGGTTGTTCTGTTCAACTGTCCAGTTTCCTCATACAGACAGGTATAAAGAATCATTAGTGTTACTGTACATGAACAGCAAGAGATAGTAATAACAACAACAATTTGAGATAATCATTGCTGTCTTTGAAAACAGTTTTAAGGAAGCTCTAGACTTTGAATACAGTGCAACAAAATGCATATTTCAAAAATAACCCAAATTATTTCCCATCTTATATTTTGTCTGCAATGTTTGAATGGCTAGTGATGTGGGAATTTTAAAGGTGTCTTTAAGAAATTTGGGCCCTGTGTATTTATTATAGCAGCTAAAAATCCAGCTGTGCTTTTGCAGATGAGTGGATTTAATAGATTGCAGGATCAGAGCACAGACAGAGATTCTGACTAATACATGTCTGCATTTTAATTAAAGAAGGTGAAACATCAGGCAGATTGTTCTACAGGAAAGTTTGAGGTTTCTGCACCTTAGACAGACGTAAGGTTGATCAGTTCTCTTTGAGGTTCAGTTCCCCTGGACAAGGGCACAGCAAGGATGTTGTGGAGGTGGACATGGAGTGAAGAAGACTTCGCAATTTATGCAGCCACCCCTACTTAAAAAAACAAATGAAAAAACTGAAGAAGAAAATCTGATAATTGATCTCTGTTTTTCTGAGACAGTGTTAAGATCGAGGTGTGTTTCTGATTGGGAGAAGCAAAGCCTTATTTTTCCCCACAACTTTCTATCCAAAAATTGTTTCCTTCCCACTCGTTTTTCCTTGCCAGTAGCATCACCATCTTCCCTCTGCCAAATTTAGCATCATCTTTCCCTCTTTTGTTTCCTCAGAGGTCGTGTGATACTTCCAGATGCTTCTTGACAGTTTTTCTTCGTGTTACTTCTCACATTCCTCCTTCCTTTTGTTTGCATCTGCCAAAGCATTAGTCCACACTGTGGCAACCTTCCAGCTTGATACTGTAACCTCCCATTTCCCAACAAGCTCTCTTCTCCCACCTACGTTCTGCTCCCAGTCACCATGACCCCTGTCAAAATCCTGCATCTTTTACTTTTCTTTGAATCATCTCCCTTTCTGGAGTCTCTCTGTATGCCTGGCCTTTGTATAGGTTTTGAAAATATTCCCCACATCCCAAGTTCCCCACAACTGTTGGCCTCAAACTCACTGTCCATGAAAAAAGAGAAATGAGGAAGAAAGAAAATTAACAGACCCGTGGGTCATTAGAGTTTGTTCTGCTTCAGGCTTCCTTTCACCCTCATTACCTGGCTACAATGGGAGTCAGATTGGCCACTTCTTGATAACGGTGGTTCTGTGTTTGCTCAGCCTGGTGCTGTGCTGGGTCACACAGCCGTGCTGTGCAGAACAGCAGGCAGGAGCTGGCGATGGAGGTGCCCTTTCCAGAAGGCCTTGTCTACAAGCAGCAAAGCTCCACCTAATGAAGAATACTTTATAATGTGAATAACCCTGCAGCTGAGGTCAATACATTTCAACAATGCTTAATCTTTTCTTGTGTGTTTTCTTGCTGTGCCTTCCCTTAAAAAAAACCAAAAAAAACCAAAAAAACCAAACCAACAAAACAAAAAAAACCTCAACAAAAAACCCAAACCCAACAACATAAAAAGACCCCAACTTTTTTTTTTTTTTTTTTTTTTTTTTAATAAGTGTTCTTTTGCAGCATTCCTCATCAGAAGAGTTGATCATGCTTTACTAAGCCATCCCTGTCAGGGTACCTGTGGGACAGATGCAGAAATCAAGGCACCTGAGGGAAAGCTGTTTACCCTGAGTTCTGTGGCAGTTAGCAATCCCATATGTTGCCCAGTAGGCACAAAACTGGCTGGATGCACAAGCAGTTCATGTGGCTTTTCAAAACTCTCTTATGGTTACTTGCTGGTCTTGCCTATCCAAACCTGCTTGTCTCTGTCAAATTACCCTGGCCCAGCTGCCAACCTGCAGTTTCTCACCCTGAGGTGTATATGAGGTAGCTGACTTATCTCTCTCGTCAACAGATCTTGAATTACTTCACACAGGGCATGAGGCCTTCACAGAGACATCTAGAGTAGAGAAACCAAAATCCATTCCCATGGGAGGCTGAAGCCTGTGGCTCTTATGCCTGTCCTGCTGCATGGTCCTACAGGACCACCACAAGCTTCTTGGTGATGTTCTCTTTGTGAGCCTTGGGTTGTAGGGGCTGCATGGGCCAGAGCTGAGCGTTAGGAGAGGAGAGGAAGGGCAGAAACATCCATAAAGAGATGGGGTATTCCTTGGAATCCTAAGGTGGATTTGAAGAAGAGTGAAATATTTCTTTTAAAGCTCAGGGCCTGATTTGTGCCTTCTGCTCAGTGTTTTCTGAAGCTGGTAGTTGACATGTCATCTTACATGCTGAAGAGAATCCATCCTTTGTATTTTACTCCCAGGCTTAACTGCAGGCAGATGAAGCTGTTTAATCTCATTAGCCGGTGTTCCGGTTTACAGAGAATCCGAGCACCCACATCTTCAGCTGAAGTCACTGGGAATGGCCAGCTATCTCCTTCTTTCCCCCATGGGAGGGAACTAGATAGGCAAGTTCTTGCTCCTTTTGCTTTTAGCCCTGTTACTGGTAAATAACTTCCATAGATAGTCAAAGCATATCCAGATATTTTTCATAGAAAATATCCTGGGCCCTTGACCAAGGCAATCCCTGCCACTGAACCAGATCTTTACATGGATAAAGCACCCTAATACTAGTGCCTACCTCTTCTCCACACAATTATCTGCTGCAGTTCTCCAAGATGTAGGCCCTGTGGGTGCTCTACCCTTCCTCCCCCCTGCAGGGTTTCACAAGCCACTGAGGGCTCAATTAGCACAGATTACTGCGGATGTTCATGCAGGAGAACCTATATGTCAATCTTATTGCATTAGCAATTTCCCACAGTGATGCACAGTGGAAGCCTTTTAGGAAAAACAGATTTGAATGTGATATGGTTTGAACACAATAAAATGCTAATGCGATTCCATGGACAACTGCTAGTGTGATGTATACAGAAAGTATTTTATATGTGAAATCTCTCCCCACTATGCAGTTGACCAGGCTGTCTCACCTGGAGAGAAGGAGAGTTGGCCAGCAGTACTCTTGCTTCCTCCCCAGGCCTGCTGCCAGTCAGCGGGGAAGCACTTCTGAAAGTTTTTCCTTTTATTTTATTTTATCCATGTCCATATGATCAATTGATCTGTATTTCGTTTTCCAAGCTGTGAGATGCTAAGTCATCTGCAGAAGATGTCTGCTGTGTTAAGAAGAGAACTGAGTTATGCTTCAGACAGATCTCCCTGAGGTGGGATGTGCTACCATACAATATGAGGAGAACATTTGCTTTATCTTTTTTCCCTGTGTGCACTGTAAAGGCACAACCAGGTCTCCAAAAGCGTTTTGTCTTCTAACAACTTAAGATACTAAATGTCCAGAATAGGTTCCCATCAGACTAGAGTGTCACATCCTTGGTGAAGTAATTGTTCTTTAGAAGTATCCTTATTCACAACATTCTTAACCTCTAAATCTAAGGGAATCCTTTTTCTAAAATGAGTATTTGGGAAAGACTCCAAGAATGCCAGTGATTGATAACGAGGATTACAGGATCTGATTAGTGTCGCTATAAACTTTAGACCATCATTGAAGCTGAAATTCTTTTCAAGTCCCTTCTTCCTTTGTGAAGTGTTTGTTCTGGAGGCATTTGGTTGCATGCTTTGTATTAGAGGTGAATCAGCTTTTCTTTCAAAAGCAGGAATTCTATTTTTTGCATATTTCTAACCGTTCCATTTTTAGAAACACCAATGGGCTTTGCTACAGTTTCTCTGGGAATGGTGGGTATGTGAGGAATGCAGAACTGACTGGTTACAAAATGGAGCTATCCAGAGCCATGAGAAGAAATTTTGACTTCCTAGGATAGGTTGATGCACCTCCTCACCACCCCAATGCCTCCTGCCTTCTCCCACAGATACGTCTTCAGAGCTCCTCCATGCATGAGTGCTCCTTAGCCTTCAGCTCTGCTAGAGGAAAGCAGCTGAGAGAGGGGCTCTTCCTCGGAGGTGCCAGTCTGAGCAAGGCAGCCTCAGGAAGGGGTAAGGCAGGGACTGGGTGAATGGGTCTTCTTCCTGCCTGCAGGGAGCAGGGTGTGAGGCAGAGAAGAGGATGTGTCCCTGTGGGATTGCATCTTAGAGACTTCAGTGTAGCCCAGACAAGAAACACTGTGTGGTTCACTCTGTATAAACATCACAGTCACTTGTTTCCTTTAAAAATTAATATCGAGGAAGGAAGTGCAGTTGCAGAGATATCATAGTGATAAATTGGTCCAGTTTAATATTTTTACATATACTTTGTTGTAATTTTGTGGGGTGCCTTCAGATATTGCGGGACACTTTCAAAGGCAAAAATTGGTGGGAACATACAGCCCTCTGGTTTGGGTTGTCATCCTCTGCAGTTGGCTGCAAGTAGCCCAGGGGTCAAAGAGAATGTAGCCATGCTAATCCAGGGCTGTACCTGAAGAGAGGGACCCTTTTGCTTGGTTGTAGTAGGAGATGTAGATTCTTAAGGGTTCTCCTCAAGGGTTTTCCAGTCCCGACTTCCTCTCCAAGGCCAGCACAGTTATTCTTGAAACAAGCTGAGCAGCAGCTATCCCAACATGTATCTATCCTACCCGTACGCTCTCCTTGATTTTTCAAGTGGACATGAACGACAGACTTCCCCTATCCTGTCTGCAATAGCCTTTGCACATGGGGGTACTGTTACCATGCCCATGCTCCTCTGTCCTCCCCATCTCATGTCACACTAATGAAGCTTTGTTGAAACATCTGCCAATGCACTCATCCAGAGCAGTCCCGCAGCAGGAATTGGTACATACCTTCCTAATCAGTCATCATGGGCATACCAAACATGACCTGGGTACTTAATATTCTTTTGTGACAGAAGTTATGCTTCCAAAACACTTCCGCAAGTGTTTGGCCTGTGGAAGTGCACGCAGCCATGCTAAGGAATGCAGCTTATATATATGCATCTTTCCTTCTTTATATCAAGTAAGAATGCGTTATTCCTGTCAAGAGAAGCTAAAAGATGCTGAGTAGATGAGATAATTCTTGAGTGGTTACATGAGATCGGAAAAATTATGTGGTTGTCACAAATTTTTAGTCAGTAGCATCAAATTTTGTTCTGACTTTATTTGGGAGGCAGTGAGTTCAGGTGAAGGCTCCATGACGTGCATAGTGGCTGGAGAAGCATGAGGTGCTGAGAGATTTGCTTTGTGATATTGACGCCTGCACATAAAGTTCACTGTAGAAGGGTTTTCTGAACAAACTTGAAAAAGACTCAAGAAAATGAGATTCAGAAGCTTGCATTATTTGTTTAAGCTTATACGAATAAACAACAAGATGGTACCAGGGCTTTGTGAAACATGGATGAATTTGAGCCGCAAACATTCTACTCCTAACATTGTATCTGTTTTTACTTGGAGCAGTGCAGGGTCAAACTGGGAAGAAATTTAATTTCTTAATTAAAAGCCCCAAAACCTTATTTACATCCTATTAGATGCTGTGATTGTGGAAGATGTTGGTAACATTGTAAAGAATAATTAATTCACTGCATTTTCTTGTGTGTGAAAGAGAGCGGTTGCAGATAGATTGATAACAGCATCCTTGTCTTGTGGATCCCAAGGGCAAGAGAAGCCTTGGGGGATCCCAGTTGATGTTGAGGATGCCATGAGTGGAACAAGTGATTTACCTGCTTCAAAAATAACATGTGGCCACTGTTGCTGGGCCATGAGCTGATTGCTGGACTGTGCCGCTCAGGTGTGTGCTTTCACACTGCTTTTCTGGAATGAGCATACATGTGAAACCTCTGCTGCCCAGCTCCATGTTGCTGTGCAGGCAAAGAAACAAAAAAGGGTTTTCTCATGAGGCCCAAGACAAGGTTGGTGAGGCTCACCACTCATTTGAGACCCACATATTTGTACACACTTTTGTTTGTTTGTTTGTTTAAAAACTCTTTTCCCTGCTGATGTGTAGAAGATCCCCATAGCAAGTGGCAGTGATGATTTCACTTGGGAGGTTCTTTGCCAGTCCTGGGTGTGTTTAGGTTGTGGCTAGCTGGGCACATTTGAAAACATACCAAAAATCATTTAATTTAAGAAAAATCACATGCTTCTCTCTTTCATAGTAGGTAGAAGTAATTGAATCAGTGCTAAGTAAAAATAACTAACCAAGAGCATGTTCACTGCATTCCTCTTCACATTGATCAACTGAAACAATTTTCTCCCTTCCAGTTGTGTTGTGATTTAGTTGCTGAGTGTCAGACTTCCAGCTATAATTGTCTCACTGCTCTGTTTTCCAGCCACATGCATCTCCAAGAACTGCACAGCCTCTGTCTAGACAGCCCTCTGAGAAATCTCCCTCTGTGGCCTTACTTAGCTGTTGCAGTGACACCGAGACTGATGATGTCGGGCATTCTCAAGACAGATAGCCTTGCCTCTCACCATGCAGTTTGCCCAGGCAAGTGCTGGAGTGGAGGCAGCACCTTGAAGCTTTATGCCAAGACCAGAAGCACATACATATCTGCCCACACCTCTGCTTACACACACACACACACACACACACACACATACACACATATGCTTCTGAGGGGGGTTGGACACTTTGCTTTTACAGTGGTGTCTTAAGACTGTTTTTGTTAACGTCCATGAAAGTTTTCCTTTTTGACTTCTGCAGAAAGCTTAGAGTGAAATTCAACAGGGACTGGTACAATTTCCCTGCTGTGCCGATGGGAGCAAAATTCCCCCAGCATGAGGGAATGGTATGAAGCTGTGTCAGGGGGGATTTAGGTTGCATATCAGGAAAAGTTTCTTCACTTAGAGGGTTGTTGGGCACTGGAACAGCACCCCAGGGAAGTGGTCACAGTGCTCTGAGGTATGTGGTGTGACTCTTGGGGTGGCCTGTGCAGGGCCAGGAGTTGGTTTTGATGACCCTAGAGGGTCCCTTTCAACTCAAGATATTCTATGATTCTGTGATTCTATGACAACTGAATTAGAGGAAACTTTGTCAGCATGTTGGAGTGCATTGCTGAGCTGTGATGTGAGTCTTCCCTGACACAATGGATCCTTTTTATGTTAGGTAAAATCTAAACTTCACAAAATCTTTCCAGAGTGGAGATGTCAACATGCTGGCATGAGATACAGAGGAGGGCACATTTAATTTCCATGAGCTCTGGAATCACTCTTACTGACTTCATGAGGACCTGGCTCCAGTTAGGAAATTGTAAACCCACAATTATGGTGGGCTTTCCTCTGCTCCTGGCATGTCAGGCTCTATAGTACCACATTAGAAATTACTGAAGTGAAGCTCCTAGAGCAACACATTTCTCCTGTTGACCTGAGGACCTACAGTCTATTTCTACACTGGAAGATGCAAAATGGGCAGAGAAGGAGGAGAAAATATCCTAGTCCTTTCCACTTCATGTCCATTTTGCTTGCTCTTAGCCTTGCAATCATTCAGACTTGAGGTGCCTCATCTCACACAGCATTAGCTGTATGCAGTGCCTCATTTTGCAATATTTTCCTAGACAGTTTCCTTTATGGTGGAATGGTTCTTGCCACGTACACACATAGTTTTCTCAAATACGTGTTTGGGGACTTGAGGATGAGTAGGTCAGATATGGGCATCAAAAATTTGGACGTGTTTATGTGGCCAAGTAAATTCTGCTGAAAGACTGCTTCTATACTAATAAATTGAACATGCCTTATTCTGTTCTTGGCCTTGAGGCTTACTTCTGTGCAATGATTGTCTCACCCTCCAAAACATGGTGGCTCTATGCTGACTTATTATGAGGAGTGACCCCTGTTTGCTCCTAACTCTTGAGCTATGCACAAGAGTGGTTTGGGGAAGTGCTGCTGGCACAGACCAAAGCCATTCCAGGTGCTATGGTAATAACATGCTACAGGTAATAAAGTTCCTGTGCCCAGAGATGTTTCCCACCACTATTGTGCCACAGCAATAGTAGACAACACTATGTTTAGGGAGGATGGGGCCAATGAACTGGGTTGACATGTTCCAGTCCCACCTTCTTGTCCAGGCCGCAGAAACAAAAGGGTGGGTCTATGCTCACATCCCATATTTCTTCTACCTCTTCCTAAATCAAGATTCAGATCTTAGGCTAAACTCAGTGATGGAATAAAGATTTGCAGCATGGAAGATTTTGGTGTTTAGTGTTTACCAGTCACTTAGCTGACAGATAGACAAAGCCTTCCTTCTAGTCCCAGATGAGGGAATTGTGCTAGGAATGTATCCTGAACGATGCCTGACTCATCCTCATGATAGCACATCATATTGTCACTGAGGGAGATAGAACTGATCAGACCAGAACTTCCACCATTGTGTAATGGGCTGGGAATATGGATCAAAACTGTAACACTTCCCTTCCCACTGCCAGTCTAAACTGCATTGAGCATGGAGGAACAGTGGATCACCAGCACAGAAAATACACCAGGTGTGGATTTGAAACATTCCAGTTGGGTAGGCAAGTTGCCTGTCACCAAAGGCATACAGCTTAAGCAACTGTTGTCCTGAAAGACTGTTAAAATTAAATTGTGAATTGACATCTCTGTTGTTGCTGCCCTGGGGCAGAGTAGCTGCCTCACTATTTCACAATGGAGAACCTAAGCGTAGCAACACATGGCTTAGTCTGCTGAATAGCGTGCAGCATTATGTAATTTAATAACATTAAACTAGGATGTTCTGATAATATTATTTGAAAGCTGTTTAGTTTATTTAATACCATTTATATTTTATATGTCAGTTGAATTTGGGGAAAAAAAGATTTTAGAAGAGACTGGGGAGAGCATGGTAGGAAATTGTGCAATGTACTTATCTGAGACTACATCACATGGTCTGCAAAGCACAGCTTTTGCTTTTATACACATAGTCTTGGCGACTCTCCCACTAGCAACAATAGTGCTCAGACTCATACTGATGTCACTGTTGAGTTATTTAATTTGACTGAACGAGATTAATGTGTTTATTTAAAACCTTGGTCAAAATGGAAAAGAAAATCTTGGGACAATACTTTTATGTGAACATGTATGTTTTCATATCTGATGATTGTAATGTTGCATTAACTTATCAGGAGTGGTTGTTTACACATGCCAATGCCCAGGAGACCCCTTCAGATAAGAAGTGTGAGCCATTTTCCCTCTCAGCATAGAACAGAGACTTCTACACTGCTACTGGTCCGGTGGGCATTCCAGGCTTTCCTTGCTTCCTGTTGCTGCTTTCAGAGTTGATCCACAGTGATCCCAGCATTGTTTTATTTTCTCATGTGAGGATGGGGTTTGGTGCTACCAGGCAACGACAGCAGTGTGGATCCTCCACAGGTTCTCACCAGGTCAGTGAAGGACAGACACCTCCACTAGACAGGATGTCTGGATGGTGCTGGGCTCTGTAGGCTGAGCCTGCTTCTGCAGAGGCTGGAGCCTGCCTGCCTAAATTTTATCTACATTGTGTTTTACAAACAGATTAAAGTTGGGTTTTTTTCCTGTGATAGATCACTCTGATTTTAATTCATTCTCATGTGTACCCTCTAAGTGCTTGAAACAGACTTTGGTTTTGTCTAGAGGCACTAGTAACTGTCCAGTTAAATACTCCAGGTCATTGGACTTTTACTAATACAGAGTAGTGAAAAAAATCTGGAATTTGATGTTTCTTTTGATATGGTGGGACAGGTTTCCACAGTTCTGTAGAATCAATCTTTGATTGATGAAAGGCATGAGCAAGGAGGTTTCAGCCATGGTCTGTCAAAAGCATCTCTTGACAGTTGAGGACAAATGGACACACACATAGGTTGATAATGTAGAAATTGCATAAGCCAGAGCTCAGTGCTCTGGTGGGTGCCTGAAGCCAGGTGTGCCTGTTCTGCCTTCCAGTTTTGTAGTTCCTCTGTGTATATTATCTTGGTGCTTGGCATATGAAACTTGGGGAAGAGCAGCTGCTGCTGCCAAAGAATTGCTTTCATGATTTCTCCTCTGTGGGACGAAGTGCTTCCACCCTCCTAGTGCAGTGGGAGGCTTTTGGGACTTTGAGCCCCTTCCCCCACCATTGCTGCTGTTTTGGAGGAAGGAAAAAAAGCTTGTTGTGTTTCCATGTATCTGCATTTCTCAGGGTGATGGGCATCTCAAAGGATAGTGCAGTAGGGCACAGGGATGGGCATGAGAACAAAACAGAAGAGCTGGGAGAAAAACAGCTCTAGGCTGTCCTTGGTTATCAGCAAACATCACAGCCTGTCCAAGAGGCTGTGCTGCCTGGGCTGTGTGTGCTCACACTGCAGCATGCTCCAGAGCTGTGTGGCTCTGAGGGTACCCGAGTATGCCAAGGAACCCAAGTCTTTGGATTGGCCTCCTGGGTCACTGTATTGTACCTGTGCCTGCACACGCTGTCCCCAGGTGCCCTTTGAACTTTTACAAGATCTGTACATTTACAGAAATTGCACAAAAACGTGGTTTGTGAAGCTCTGCCACTCCCTGTGCTGGGCAACATCTGTCTCCTCAGTGGCTGTATCGAAGTGGTGTTGAGGTCTGTGAGCAGACCTTTATTGGTGGGGCTGAAAAGTCCACAAGGGTGGACTGGGCGGTCATGGAACTGCTTTTCTAGAGGCATCCATTTGGAAGGTGCCTCCATCTCCTGTTTTAAGTGCCCTCTGTGTAGTTCAGACCTTTGGACTTGCTTTGCACAGGGGGTCCCTGAAATATATTTAAAGCAGTAAATAGCTTGACGTACAAGGACATTTTTCCTCAGAGTTCCAGTCAGTGGAAATATGTAATTTTCAGCTAAATTAGACTGGCTCAGCTATATGAAATAAAAAAAGGAAAAGCCCTCAAGAACTAAACTCTTTCTGTTAGACTTTGTCAGATATAGCAACTCCTTGCAAAAATAACTCAGGATCCATCCAGCACAAACTGTGTCCAAAAGTCTGTGATTTGGATCCAGAAAACTGTGAACTGTTGAAGAGAGAGAAACAGACTATGTAGCAAAAAAGGTTTTTCTCTTCCATGTAAGAAAATATAAATAATTTTAAAGAATACTAGTAAATCTTTTAAAAGCCTCAAATGAAATCTAGAAGTAGTTTCAATTAATTTTGCAGTTAATGTTTTACAACTCTCGACAGTACAGTAGGATTGGAATGGCAGAGAGGGAGTTGAAATCAGAACAGTATTCTACTCATTGCTTCCATAAAATTTGATATTACAATTTATTTCATAAAAGATGATGAGCTGAACCTACAGCTACAAGCACATAAAAATAAGGTATATTTTCTTTTGTACTAAAAATAATCTTAGTCTGCAACCATTTGTCTGGTGCATTAAACTCTAAACACAAGTTGAAGTGATGGATACTTAACAATTTCCATGGTCCAACTCTAAAATGAGTGGGCAGATAGTGGGGAGGAGAGGCTTGGGCCCAAAATAAACATCAAAACCAAACAGAAAACCTCTGAAAATTAACTACACATTTTGAATAATTTCTCTTTCAAAATATTTATTGAAGGAACAATGGAAATAGTGTGTGAAGCCTAACATGTATTGTGTTGCTGTTCCAGGCTTCATCAGCAGTTTCTTGATGTTTGGAAAGTTCTGAGACCCACCCCGTTGGACTACTTGTAACCAGTGCCTAAGACTACAAAAACATACATGTGAAAGAACCTTTCCTTGAAGGAAGTGTCCATCACAGTACTGTGGAAACTCAGAGCAGGCCTTGCAAGGCAGGAGAGCACCGTTGACGCTGGTGCACAATCTCTGCTTCTTATGCACTCCAGCACCCCTATCAGTTCCTTGTTCTCCTTCACCAGCCCTGCAGTGAAAAGGCTGCTGGGCTGGAAACAAGGAGATGAAGAAGAAAAGTGGGCAGAAAAAGCTGTTGATTCCTTGGTGAAGAAGTTAAAGAAGAAAAAAGGAGCCATGGAAGAACTGGAGCGGGCTCTGAGCTGCCCGGGTCAGCCCAGTAAATGTGTCACGATCCCACGTTCCTTGGATGGGCGGCTGCAGGTGTCTCACCGCAAGGGGCTCCCCCACGTCATATATTGCAGAGTGTGGCGCTGGCCTGATTTACAATCTCACCATGAGCTGAAACCACTGGAATGTTGTGAGTTCCCTTTTGGCTCGAAACAGAAAGAAGTGTGCATCAACCCCTACCATTACCGGCGGGTGGAAACCCCAGGTAATTATGTCATCTGCAAATGATGGGCATCTCTGTGTTAGCGCTTGCTCTGGCAGGTCTAGTCTTGGTGCATCCTTCAGCTGTGCTCTGAAATGTGAAAAGGCAGGCTCCATCTGATGGAAGGATCTTGGGTCTTAACCTGCCTGGTGCTATCATAGCTCTGGCAGCCAGGACTAGGGAGGAAGTAAGGAGCCCCTCTCGCCTTGGGGTCTGCGTCCCATCAGACCCCTGAGGGCACCCGGATCTTGTCCAAGGTGCTGAAAGCAGCTTCCTCTCTGTGGACGTGGGTGCTGAATCCTCCCTGTCTGAACCAGTGGCCATTTGCTTGAAGTCTGGGCACCAGCCTGGCCTCACCACTGTGGTGAGATTTATGTCTCATTGAAAACCAACAGTTGACTCATTAACCCCCAGGAAACACTAGCTCTCTCTTTAAAGATAGGAGTTGCAGTAAGATGGCATATTTTGCAGTGAATATGACACCAGGTCAGTTGATTCTTCCTAAAATACTTGGTGGCCTGCCTTAAGTGGGATTTACTTACCTAAACAGGGAGTTTTTGTGAAATAAGTCCACCAGGTTCCCATAAAACTTTGAAATTTTCCACCAATAATCCTCTTTGGACTGCACTAAAAACATTGTGAGTTTTTAGTGCAGTCCAAAGTTTAAAAGACTGAAAGGTCTTTTAATTGGGTTTTATGTTAGTGAAATAGCTGTTAAAAATTGTAGTGTTCAGTGTTGACTTCCATAGGGATCTTAGAAAGCAGGGCTGGCAAAGGTCTCGAGCAGTCATCCTTTTTCCTCTGCCCAGACTCTAAACCAAACCAAATTACCAGGTACATTCCTGACAGATCTTTTCCTAATGAGCTCTAAAAATCCCATGTGATAAAGGCCCTACAACCTCCCCAGGCAAGTGAATCTATTGCTTTGCTATCCTTACAGTTCAAAATGATTTCTAATGTCTAACCTAGCTCTCCCTTGCTGCCAAAAATCACAGTAATTTAATTTACTAATGGATACAGTTGGTAAGTGTATACTTTTTATTCTGAGATTACTCTTTGTCTGGCATGAACTTTACTCTGAGGTGACATTAGGATCAGATAAGTGAACTGTGGGATGTTTCTTTTCACACAGATGAAATAAGGGAAAGATATTTGTTAACATTTTTTAAACACCAGAGGCTGCTTCCTCTTCTGATAATCCTTCCAGTGCAGCAGAGCTGTCACTGTGAAGTTGTATCCAATCTGCTGTAAACATTGTCAAAACCTTTATGTTTTACAGCTACACTGAGTGGTCCTTACTGTCAACAGTTTTCAGTGGAAAGAGCTGATTTCATGCCTTGCTTAAGTAAACTCTTCAATAATTTAAGAAAAGATGCTCATAAAATAGCCCATTTTTTGTTTATTGCACTTCTTTATTTGCAGGCTGCAGTCTTTAGTGTCTTCTCATTTCTTCTGGTGTAACTTTGGTGCAATTAATGGAGTCTCCTCAGTGCAGTAGCTGACAGCACTGAGCGGTGCTGATTTCAACCCTGGTTTTCTCATCTGTTCTGTGCCAGCTAACAAACACTGTTAATGGAATAGTCCAGCAGCTGCTAAATGTCTGCCAAAGCTTGTTCTGATCCTGAAACTCAGAAGCTTTCAGTTGTGAACATGTATCTATTTTTTGTCTGTGCAGCAGACCGGTGGTATCTCTGCTAGTAAAGTCGAAGGGGCAAGGTGCAGGTCTGGGTACTGCTGAATTGGTTACATGATCCCAGGAACAGCTTTGACCCGTGTGGACTCGTGTGAACTAGTAGCTCTCAGAGTGCAGGGGTTAGCCCACAGGAGGGACTTTGGGCAGTTTGGACTTGGCCACCTTATTTTGGAGATGAAAGTGAGTGCAGCTGTGAGGGTACAAGCTGTGCTGTTCCAGTTCTCTACAGGACACAGCAATTGTTCTCAGGCTGTTGTATTCACCCCTGCAACTCTGCTAACAGGGACAACTCAGAAGCTGAAGCTCACAGCTATAGTATATATTTCTATAGCATAGCAAAGAGTGTAACCCACTCAGATGTTCTGGGACAGCAGCAGGAGAGAGAACTTGCACCACTGCAGGTGGTGCAATGCAGCTACAGTTAGAAAGCAGTGCTGCAAGGAGGTGTTGGCAAGGCAAGAGAACAAATGAGCTTCATGAGAAAGTTGTAGCAGTGAGATCACCACGGAAAAGGCTGGGAGTGGTTGATTTAGATGATGGCCTGTTTAAATGATCCTCTTTTAACTGCAGGAAAATTTCATCTTGGCTGTTGGTGATCTTATGCTTATATGAGATTCTCTGAGTCTCATCCTCTGGAGCTAAAGAATCCACCCATTGAATAATTCAACACTGTATTTTTTATAACCCACATACCAGTATTATCTTTATACAAATGTCCATCCTTTTGGGGATCATTTTCCATCACTGCAGTCTTTCTTGCTGAGTCAACCACTCTATGATCAGATCCATTAATTTTAATCCAGAATGAATAAATTGTGTAAAAGACAGGAGGACCTCACCCTTTCTTTGACAGCCTGGCAAATCTCTAGACCTCTCTCTGTTACTAGAGTACAGCTTTGAAATCCAGTCAGAGATTCAGGGGTTTCACTACCTTTGCTGTGTCCTCAGGCTGCCCAGTCCCATTTTAGGTTCTGCTACTGACACTGCACAGGTTACACATGGCTTTTATTGCTGCTACAGCTATTCCTGGCAGATTTCTTCTCAGGTCTGCTGAATAGCAGGTGTCACTTATAAGAAAAAAGCAGAAAATGTTTCCTCTATATGTGCCATGTCCCACTGCAGAGAGGAGTTAGGCCACCTAATCTGAAGGAGGTAGGTATGTTGGTTATGCTCTGCTTCCCCCTTCGTTGTTGCCTTCAAAGATCTTCCCAGAAGTCTGGTTTGTTGTCAGCAGAAGCTGCCTAAATATGGATCCTATTGTTTTTATATGAGACCATTCATATGTAAGTATTTCAAATTTGAGGGTGCACCATTTCTGTAGACAGGAGAGTTTTGAAGCCTGAGTGGGACTAAGATGTGATAGCCTCCCAGATAGAAGACCATCTGATAGCCTCACTGCTGGCCATGTGTTTGGGAGTAGTCATGGGCACAGGGAATAGATGGATCTCACTGGAGAGTGGTCTCCAAAAGTAGTAAATAATGCAGAGATGGATTAATGTGTGAGAAATCGCACTGTGGATGTTGTACCTGAAATTAAAATGAGGCAGATAAATTTGCTTGCTAGCATCTGAAGTCACAGGCACAGCCAGGTTTCCAGCAAGAACTGTTGAAGCTAAAGGGAATGGGAGAAAGGCATGAAAGGCAGTGGCAGGACTTAGGACATGACCATATTTGTCTTCAGTTGAACAATCATCAATGCTCCAGCGTGTATAGAAGGAAGGATCCACCTTTGGCTTTTGGTGGAAAACAGCAGGTAGAAGAAAAGGACCCAAATGAGTGGAGAAAATGTGGGTAATTTATAAGGACGGACAGGTCCAAACACACTCAGTTACTCAGTTTTATGCCTCTGGTCACACTTCCTTCAGAGTGAGCCCTGGAGAGTGACCTGTTGCCAAAAGAACAAGGAGAACAAGGCCCTGGCGGGTGCTCTTAGCCACAAACAAGAAAATTTCTGAGTGCCTCCCCACCACAGAGGCTTTAGCCCTCTGGACTGTCACAGAACAGTCAGTGGAAAGAGTGAATGAGGTGGCAAAAACTGTTCAGCAGAGCAGAAATTAAGAGTGCCATGGTCAGAGCTGGGAAGGAGTTCAAGGCTTGAAAATTCTTTCTGCTGACTCACTCAAGGCAAATCAAAGGCTTTCCCTGGCAAGCGCTGTTCACACATCCAGATTCTCAGCTGTCATTTAGAGAAGGAGCTGAGTTCTCACAGGGCTGGAGGAAGTAGCTCCCTCAGCTGTGGAGCCTTTAGTGAGGTGTCAGGCTCTCAACACTGCACGACATTGTAGCACACAGCTATCCCTTGCTCAGCACCTCTGCTGGGTGCAAAGGGATCACCAGCTCCTCATTTTCAAAGGCTATCAGTCAGAGCTGGCTGCTCAGCAGCAGATCTGACAAGCATCATACCAGTTTCGTGGAGCTGCTGAAAAAAACTCCAGAAGCAGCAAAGGCAAACTCCAGAATCAGCAACAGATCACAGCCTGGAGCTGTTCACAGGAGTATGGGATGGGAGGAATACAGCTCACCAAAACCACATCTGCAGTGATGGTACTGGTCTTGTCCCAGTATACAGCAGTAAAAGAGTTTATTCCTCTCCACTGGCTGTGAAGACATCCACAGCAAACTGGGCAGTGCATATCAGATGTGAGTACTTGTATTGCCTGTATGAGTTCTACAAAGCTAAAAGAACAGTAAAGAAGCAGAAATACCTTTCTCTACCAAACCACTTAAAGTGGCAGCAGACTCTTCATGTCACAAATGGGAGCATATGAGAGACAGAAAGAAAGAAAGTAGACTCTAGAGCACCAATCCTTGTCCTGGCCAGAGGACATGGTAACCATACTAATCAACATTGATTAGCAATGCATTGGACCAGAGAAGCATGTATGTGTAATATCTTAACAGTGCCTGTGTTTCCAGGCAGGTGAAGATAACTTCTGCAGTGAACTCTTTGCCATCAGTCTGGTCTTTTGGACAGTTTTAGGGCTCAGTTCTTCAGGTCATGGGTGACTAGCAAATTCCCAGTGGTATATTCCAGTGGGTGGGCAGACACATTGTTTAACCCTGCCTCTACTGCAGCACGGTGCTACATCTAGCAAGAAGCTGTAAATCCATTGTTGGTACCAGGCACTGTAAATGCCCCAGTGCTCTGAGTGACTGATGTGCATTCCAAGCAGAGTTCCTGCAGCCTCTTCTCATGCACATGTTTTGCATTATCTATACATTATTTGCTTTATTCAATAGCAATTATTCCACTCTTTCATTAAGCTGGATAAATGAGTTTGCTGTAATTAAAAGTTGTTAGCTAACCTACCTAAAAAGAATTTGCCTTACCTAGACAGAGCTTTTTGGCCCAAGCAATATGTTAAAACATGTTCAAACTGTGTATTCCCATCAACATTTAAAACCAAGAGTGCACATGGCTTTTTGTTTCCATAAACTAGTAAGGATAGACTGAAAGATGAGGTGCTGCTGGGTTTTAGGCCAGAGGAACTCTGGATAGTAGGTCAGTCAATACAAGCCAGCCAAATTGTCCCCAGTGCTGGGACATTTCATCCTTCTCACAATGGCTTGAATTGCTTCCTTATCTTCTTTGGTGGCTTTCAGATCTACATGATACCAACTGGGAATTCATTCCCCTTACCTGTGTTGAAAACCTTAAGTAAGATAATTAGGCTCTATGTCATCTAGTAATTAATAGAGAAATCTTGGGGTACAGGAATCACCTATTGTAGGTGCTGCTCTCCCAGCCAAGGACTATGGAAGACACAGTTAAAGCCTCAGGTTGAACTCTCATATTCAAAATTATTCAGCAAGCCTCCTTGTGTTCCAGCCTAGGGACTGCATCTTCATAGGTATCTCACTAGTCAGGATTTTCTAAGTGTTTTGAATATTAATTCTACTCTTGCTTCTTATATGTCAGAATCCAAATTAATTTGGATCAGCTTTGGATTTCTTAAAGGGGCAATGCTGTTAACAGTGCTGACAGTGTGAGATGAAAGTAAAGAGAGTTTGTGGATAGACAGTATCTTCTACTAGACTAATTTTTAAGTAGGTTAATTTGGATTTCAGTTTTCTGGCCTGCATTTTTCATGTCTTAAATACCAACCACTGACAATATGCCTTCTTATGCTAGATCTTTTCTAACTATATTGCAAGAGCTAAATTGATATTGCTGCAATGTTTGAATTGCCATTTACATTTCCTTTTAAAGATCCCACTCTGTCTGGCAGCATTTTCAAGTACCTGACAACATTTTAGATCTGATGTCTGGCTTCAAGTCTGTGCTTCCTTCTGCCCATCTGTAACACGCTGGTAGTAAAATGTGCAGTGTATTGCAGGGCACAATTAATTGTTATTAAACTTGGCTGTGAATTTGGCACATCCTGGTGATAATGTTTAGAAAACTCCTGACATGTTCAGTTTTTGAAGAAGGAAGGAAGAGCTAATTCTGAACGGGAGAGATGTACCACCTGAATTTCTGCATGCTGTACATGTGAATTTTATGGTACCTTGCTCCAGTCAAGATTCCTTATTTTGCATTTGGAACTGCTATACCTGGCTGCAGATCTGAAGAAAAATGTCCAAGAATTCAGCTTTTCTTTCTTGGGTTTGGACAAGTTTGTTACTCTTCAATGACTTGTATGCAGACAGCAATATTTGAGCAGCATGGAATATGCCCCTTTTTAACTTACCACAAGATATACTTTCAAGAACACAGCTTTAACCATTTCTTCTGTTGTTTTTGTTTTCAGTCCTACCTCCTGTACTCGTTCCAAGACACAGCGAGTTTAACCCTCACCTCAGCCTCCTTGCCAAATTTCGAAACACTTCTCTGCACAGCGAGCCCCTGATGCCTCACAATGCCACTTATCCAGATTCTTTCCAGCATCCTCCATGCACCCCTTTTCCATCATCCCCAGCCACATGTTCTCCCAGTCGCCTAACAGTATCAGCTACCCCAACTCACCAGAAAGCTCTTCTGGACCAGGAAGCCCCTATCAGCTCACGGGTAAGAATGAGCTATGGAACACCCTGACTGGGGCATTTGAGGGTCTTGCCAGGGCCTGGGGTCAGGTGACAATTCTGTGCTCCCCCAGACTGTAGCTGCAGATTGAACTGTTGGATAGAATGGACCTGGAACATGTTTTCTTGTGGTTTGTATATTGTCTCTCAGTCCTTCTGACAGATGCTCAAGAGATTGATAACTGTAGTCATCCCACTCCTAGAAGTGCCTGGGTAAGATGTCATGACTACTGTGGGGGAAAACCTGAGGAGAGAAGCAGGTGTGCCAGGCCACCTTCTGTCCAAAGCTGCCCATCCAAGCTTCTGGTACAATTCATGGAAAAGAAGCGCTTGCGAGACTTAAATTAGGGACTTAGGATGGTCAGGGTAGGAACCTGTAGAAACTTCATGAAGAGACAAGATAAAATGGAGAAACTGGTGTGCAGAAATTTTTTAAAGTTTATGGCAATCCCACTGACTGTATTCAGAAGGTTAAGGTGTTTAATAATCTGGTCCAACACTTGGAGAAGTCACCAGGCAAGTTCCTGTGACTTTGGAAGATGTTCCACAGTTCCGAGATTAGCAGGTTTATGTCACTTAGACTGTTGTGTTATGAACTTCTGACTCACAACAGCTCTAATTACCTGAAAATTTAACTGTACTGTTGCTTTTAATGCAACACAGCTAAGAGCTAGTTTTAATATCAAAACATGGTTCAGATTCATGTTAGCACTTTAAATTTCAAATAGTTTCAGTTATGTCAGCTTTTTCACAAAGATGAATTCAGATCAGAATCTTGTAATTTAAGATTTTAGTGTCTCAACTATGAGGCATTTAAATTCAGGTCCTTAATGTTATGCCTATTTCATATAGGTGCAAGAAAGATGTTTATTTTAAAAGGTGTTTTTAGTATTTGAACTTCCTTTTAAACAGAATGCTTTCAACAAACTGTTATGTTTTTCCTTCCCTCTTCATTCATTGAATGTGCCTTCATTCATTTCTTCTCTAGAAGATCTGTTTTTCTGATTAAATCATATTTAGCAACACTGAAATATTTCATCAAGTAGTAAGACTTGTTTGTCTTCTCCAATATTTTTCTTTCACCTCTGTGTAACTAAGTTGGATTCAGTTGAGCTGGTCCTGGCAGGTAAATCAGGCCCATTCCAGCTGTGTAATGACTCTGACTCGTGCATTTAGCTGAACTTGGGACCTTGCAAAGCTACTTAATAATGGAAGTGGCCCAACCTGACCTTCAGTGTATCACAGCACATGGCATACTGATAAAGATAATTTGCCTGTGTAACAATCAGGGATGGAAGGCTATCTAAAGCAAACTGGAGTTACATCAAGAACCTTGAGAGGGATCGCTGTCACCAAATACAGAGGTCAACAATGCAGGTTTCTGTATCTCATGAAATTGTCCATACTCTCCCTGTAATCAGTGGAGGAAAACAGACACTCCTAGAATAAGATTCATCGTATCTTCTTGTGTATGTCCAATACACTGTGACTGCAGGTTCCTTTTTTTTTTTTTTAGTGGGTATAAGGAGACCTAAATGTGACTAGTTTAGGAGTAGACATCAAAAATATCCATATAACCACGTGATTCTGTGATTATATTTCTTTTTATAACTTATTTTCTCTTCCAGTATTCTTGATTTTGTTTTACTATTTTTCGTTGGAGGTTTACATTGTCTAAGTGCTAGAAATATCATAGCGTATGAAATTCCTAGGTCCTGAAAAGTTCTTGAATAGAATAGAATAACATGGCTTAATTGGAAGATTCAGTGGTTGTCTCATAAGACAGTTCACAGTTATCCACTCTGGGTCAAGTTGCTCCATTTTGAGGGACAGACAACAGACCCCATAAACAAGAGTGAATTTCAGTCTGGAACCAACTTAAACCCTTCTTAAAGAGGCCCTTGGTCCTGTGAGCTTGTGTATGGCTATAATTTGCATATAAGCCCATTGAGTTGCTGTTCAAATGAGACAAAACTACACACTTTTAGTGCTTAAGCATTGAATCTTGAAATTTTATAATACAAAAATGAAGTATTTTTAATTTGGCTTTCTAAAGTCTCCAGCCTTTCTGTTCTGGATAATCCCCACTATAGATCCACCATCTGTTTTCTAGCTCAAGTTGCTGTAAATGAAACAAAGCAAGAGTTGAGCGGTTGTGACTTGATACTTTGCCTCCCAATGTTTTCATGACATCTGTCGCTCTTTGACTGAACAAACCAGGAGAGGGACAGACTTCCCTTGTAGGATAGAGGAACAAAGAACAAGTCTGAAGGGAGTTTTTCTGAGTCTGATTTCTATAGCTTTCCATAGGCTTTTTTTGTAGATTATGAAGAAAGACCTTTCTCACAGAGGATCAAATAAAGTTACCTTCTGCTCTTAAATCGTCCTCCTCAAGTTTTAAATTAAAGAGAGGATTCTGGAAATAATGGATGAAACTGCATTACTTTCTAAGGGTAACAACTGGTGTTAATGGAGAACTTGATTTTACACAGGTTTAGGCCTAAGGCACTGTTGTGACCATCCCTCTGTCTTTCAGGTGCTGCATGTCCAACAGCTTTTCTTTCCCATCTTTGCTGAATATTCAATGGTCTTAATCTAAAGACTGAAGGGAGGTCACATTCAGATTTGTGCTTTTTCCAGTCTTCTCAAGACAAACAATGCTGATGTAGTAAAATATTCACCAGGAAAAAAAAGGAGGAATTTAGCAATAAACTGACTTAAGTGTCTTTCTTCCTTTCTTTCTCCTTTCTTTTTTCTTCCTTTCTTTCTGCAGTGGAAACTCCACCTCCACCCTACCATGCAAGAGAACCTCCAGGAATCCACAATGGAAGGTCAATGGATGCAATAGCTGAAAGTCAACTAGTGTTGTCTTTGCCCAACGGAGGTAAATCTGCCGATGGAGAAGCTGAAAGTAAATAATTATTTGTACTATTATTTAAATAAAAACCATTGAGAAAAAAAATGTTTAAAAATTGTTATTTGCACAAAAAAAGTTTAGTGATCTGTAATACATTTCAGGCAGTTTTGCAGAAAGGCTGTGTTTTAGATTCATCCATCAGCTAGCAGGATAGATTGATGTAATATTCCATGAATTATGTGCAAAATTACAGAGTTTAGACCTTATTTTCATCCATGGACTATTACAGTTAAAAAGCTGTTAATGAAAGCAAACACTGTTACCTACATTGTAATGATAAACATATCAAATCAAGGCAAAGTAACACACAAAAGAATTATCAATATCAGAACTCATTTCTTTATCACCTTCAGCTCTAGGTTTCAAGTACTTTAAAGCCTTATGGTAGGGACCTGTTTACTGCCATCTTTGTATTACTGTTACGTTACTGGCTGGCTAGAGAAGAAAAGGACAGGTTCTAGTGGAGTACAAATATATTTTGACAGATGATCAAAGTTTTTGTCATCTCATAAGAATTCTTTCATGGGACAGACATTAATGGTCAAAAGGTCTGGGTTCCTGCTTGCACCCTCAAAGAAATTTGATGACCTCTCCAGCATGGCCTCTGCTACCTTTGGGCTAGTACCGGCTAGTACTGATGTCCCACCATGCAGAGCCCTTTGCTGCAGAGTAGGAAGGGGAAATGGAGTTCCTCTGCTGGCTTTTGCTTTGGCTTCCTGATACTGCAGAGGAAAAATCACCCTTGTTCTTTTAGTCCGTCATATTGTGTTCTTAAAGAAATGTCGTTTCTAGAATGAGGACTGAACACTGCACATGCCTGCACATTAAAAATGTATTGTCAGCCTTCTGAAACAGTGAGGAGTCTGTATGTAGCATGGAACTGGAGCAGAAGGAATACTGGGGGATAGTGTTAATTATGGGAGGGACACAGAATGGCTGGATAATAACAAGTTATCAGACACCAATACTTTTAAATAAATTGTCAGGCTAATTTAATCTCTTTATCACAGCCTACCATCCCTGATCACTAGCCTAGTGAATACTAGTTGGAAGTTATTAGAGGTTATGCACAGAGGTGCTCTGGGGGCAGGCAGGCTCACATGCCTGTGGTGAGCAGGCAGGATAAAGTTTCCTACTAATTCCTGTAGGACAAATGAGGCTCAGAGATTCTGTTACATTTTTGAGTCTTTGTCTCTGACTTAGAAAACCTGGGCAGGGATAGACCCTAAAGAAATGACCTTGCTGACATTTCTCACATGGAAGCGGAAAACATGATAAACTTGGAACAATTTATTACTTCTGAACTACAGAGTTTTGTATTAGGCTGAAGGCCTAATACCAAAAACTTGGCTCAGTTTTGACTTGCTTTGAGCCCATCTGTCATCCCTGTCTCCTGCTGGTGTGCAGAGCAGATGCATCCCTTACTATTTTCAGTGTATAGTTTGGGCCCCAGTTCAGCGAGGAATGTCAGTGTGGTTGATTTAAGGCAGTGGAGTTTCCAATTTAAGCAGTGGGTCTCCTCAGGGGCTTAGAGTTAAGGTGCACCAACCTTTTGCATGCTTGAGACTTCAGTCATAAAATCAAGAAGCAATGGAAGCTGCTGTTGGGATAAAGGATAAGTGATTGTTTAGATGAAGAGATGGGGGGCTAAGAGTGGGAGAGAATGAAAGAAAATGGAGAAAGATTGTTAAAAAAATATTGCTGAAACTTGAGCAGCTGCTTAACTTTATTTCCTACAGATTTTCGGCCTGTTTGTTATGAGGAACCCCAACATTGGTGCTCAGTTGCCTACTATGAACTCAACAACCGAGTAGGGGAGACTTTCCAGGCCTCCTCTCGAAGTATCCTTATAGATGGATTTACAGATCCTTCAAATAACAAGAACAGGTTCTGCCTGGGTCTGCTCTCAAATGTAAACCGCAATTCAACTATAGAAAACACCAGGAGACACATAGGAAAAGGTAAGAGGAAATCCCCTCTCCTCAGAAATAATACTCAGAGCTCAGAAGATCCATGCATTGCATTAACAAACAAACCTGGCTGATTAATCAGATGTGCTCGCCTTAAAATCAAACCTCTGACATTACTTTTGAAACAGAAGAAAAACAGAGGATTCTTTTCTGACAGGATAACAATCAGCAGAGTAACTCCTTACAAAGGCTATTTACTTGGCCAGCAAAGAGAAAAATGTTGTTTATAGTTGTGTGTTCTAATTTAGCAGCATGTATTTTCATTTTATTTATTAGAGCTTCTGGCAACTGGGAGTATTGCCATTGAAATGCCACTAAAAGGATAATTGCTGGTGCCTCAGGGCTGCTTCTCCTCCCACCAAATAACAAAGGGAGATGGATGAAACACTTAGCAGTTGAGTTACTTAGCTGAAGAACTCTGGTAGAATTGTGTTTGCAGCTTTCCCCACCCCACCCCCCGCCAGTCCGATTCCCCGCTTTATCAGCTTTTCACTGGAAAGATGAAGGCTTGTATCCTCCCACCGGCGGTTGCTGGCGCAGCTCTGTGTGCGCCACTCTGGGGCACACATACCCTCAGCAGGCAGGGCGAGATGCTGCCGGTGCCGAGTACGAGGAGACCACACCTGGACACGCACGGCCACACACGCTCCGTCCCAGCTCCCCAGGGCTCTGCAGGGTCTGATATCCTCCCAGAACTTACTGTTGTTTGTGGTGGTGAGTCAGAAGCCCTGTGCCAGCCAGTTCTCCATGCAGATGAAGCTTTGCCTGTTCTGGTATATCCAGTCTAGACTCATTATCTTGCCAACCCGGCCTCTCACCAGTAGCAGCCTGGGAATGCATTTCCCACTGGGCTAATTAACTCTAATTGTTCCACTCCTATTATCTTGTCAACCTCACCTCATTTCCCAGGCCTAGAGCAATATTTTAATTGGCTCTGATAGTCTAGTGTTGAGTGACTGAATACGAGGAAGCTCTGAGACAAATGTGATAGTTTTTGCAAACAGCAGTGAACGTGAACCTGAGGGCTGGAGCAGGAAATGTTGTGCTAAGCTCTTGCACTTTTCCCCGGAATGGAAAACGCTTATGTTAGAGATGCTACAAGTGTGTGTCATTGTGCAGAGTGCAAATATGTGATACATCTAGTTCTAACTTAGAAAATAAAGCAAAGCATTACATCCTATCAGTGTAAGCTGTCAAGAGGGATGTAGATCAAAGCTGAGCCTGGCCCTAAAAGAAGGATGACAAAAGATCCCAGATGTCATTTGGTGATGTTACAGCCTGTGACTTTCTGCCCAAAAGATGAAGAGACAGAAGAGTATTAAAGTTAGGTAAATGCTAATGGTCTTCATCCATTTAAATGGGAAGATCTGTGTTAATTGATTGAAAGTCCTTTAAAGTCCTACACTTGGAATGTGCCCAAGGGAAGGGAGCAGGTGGCCCAGAGAGGAGCTTAATATATCAGAGGTCTTTAATTTTACTGCTCTTCCCTGTTTATGCAAATCCTAAAAAACCATATGCAAGTGGCACCAGTGCAGGCCTTCAGAAGAGCACAGAGCAGCTCCAGAAGCGAATAGTTCAAAGGCATGGTGGACAGATGAAAGCTGCTGAAATGGATACAATTGTCACATGTTAACACGGGAGAAAAAAGAGTGAGTAAACAAAATTAGCTCAGTAGGATAAGGATATGTGATTAAATTGTCATCTAGTGTATCAGCGTGAAACCACTTCCTGGAAATACCACATGAAAGCTAAAAACAATCCAGAATACAATGCCACATCTACGAGCAATTGGACCTGTTTCAGCAATCAGACTTCAAGGACAAAAAAAGGAACTTTTTGACTTCAGTGTCAAAAAGATGTGGATTCTTGGAGACTTGAATTTTCAGTTTCTACAGGGACCAGTGAAATACCACTACAACATATGGAACTTTGATTTGGTCTTCTACAAATATGTAATTAGCTGCTTGGTTTCCTTTAGGGTGATTTCCCCTGATGAATCAATACAATAAAAGTAGGAATACACACTGATTAGTGTTCTATTTATTACTTTTAAAAAGTTCACAAGAAAAAACCGATTTGTAACCTTTGCTTTCAGAAGTGACATTGATGTTTTTGTTATTGTAGCACAATGGGCAATAACTTTGAAAGCATTCATTTTTTTCCAGAAAATGGGTCACTTAATATACTTTGAAAACCCAGCCTTTAAAATTTTTCACCTTAGCATCCCTGTGATGACCCTAAATCAGTAGCTACCCCTGGAGATTTGAAATGTGGTGCACATTTATGTCCTTATTCTTCTCTCCCTACCCTCTGTTTTAACTTCATCTGATTATTTCAGAAAGCTATATGGACTTCATCAAGGTCCTTTCTGTCCTTCCCTTTTATCCATTTCCATGGGAAGGAAGGTCAAGTGGTAACGGTCACAGTGTGCAGCACCCCACAGTGCCTGGTGCAGTTGGAGCTGATGCTTTCCCGTTGCTGCTGTTTCCAGTGCAGTACCAGAGTGTGCTCCGAGCCACGCCCCTGCCACTTGCACCTCATTTCAGATCTTGTGGGTGCTCAGAAGTCAGGTGATGGCTTGAAGACAGACTTTAAGGTTCCCATCTGAGTCACCCTGGAAGACTATGGGAGAGCGTATTTTTCCCAGATTCTTTTCCCACTCGACCTGCTTTCCCCTGTGCCATTCCCACTTCTGTTTAGAGGCTGGTTTTGTCCTAAGGATGTGCTGCTGCCCTTTGTTGTTATGACTGCAGAATGATGAACATACTGGGAATATGTAACCAGTCTTCGTATGAAAGACACCAGGAATAATACTAATTACAGCTGCATTATTACAGCAGTAGCTTTTCAGGCAGTCAGTCTACTGAAGCTCTGTGAACATTTGTGTGTGTTTGAAGGGTATACCTAGCATTAGAGTGGAGGATTTTATTTTATATTTAGTGGTGGTTTTTGCAAAAACAAAGAACTGGGTTCTTCTACCTCTCTTGGCCATGAGTAAGGGTTCATTTCCCCTAATCCAGCCGTGGGAAGGGTGACGGTCTGGGCATTTTCGCAGGATGACTTGGCCCCCTTCAGGTTGTGGCTTCATGCTCACATTCAAGCAGTCAAGGTCCTCATTGCCATATTTGCGCTGATGAAGATCTCGCAAAAAATCCCACTGAAAATAAGTTTTGGGTTGTTTGGTTTTAGGTTTATTAGTTGGTTCAGTTCCTCGACCCGGGCAGTAACCCAATCCTCAGCTGTTGCTGACAGCATGAAAGCAGGTGTGCCAGCAGGGGCAGGGAATGGGAGAGCCTTTTCAGCATCTGCACAGACTTCCATGGCTTTAAGCTGGTTCTGAGCCTGAACTCTGTAGCAGATGGAGTGAATTATCTGCCTCTCTCCATCTATCAGCTAGAGAAGGCATCTCTAGCCTTCTAAGATGATCCCCAACTTCAAGGTTGCTGAATTAGGCTGAGATAAATTTTCCCACCAATTCAGGTATGTTTTCGTGCAAGCAGATACCCCTGGTGGATCAGAGTCATTGAAGGGATAGAAGTGCTTCCACCTGAATTTCCCCAAGTCATAGTAAAAATTTGAGTTAGTATTGGTCAGTCACTTGTGCACTGAAATGTTCATAAGAAAATCAGTAATTTTCTTGCTAAAGATCACTTGGAAGTGGATCTGATGAGTAAGTCACATCATGTAAATGCAAATACATGGTTCTGATGTGGCAGATAAAGCAAAATACAGAAAAGCTATTTTAAGGATACACCATGCTGCGTTTTAAGTGTCTGATAGTAGGATACTGTATTAAAACAACAGCATGCAGTGAAGTGAGTCTTGGCCAGTGCACTTTTACTTAACAGTAAAAATACATTTAGCTGTGTAATGCAATAGTGATTTTTGAGTTTTTGGATAGTTTTAATTGATGTTTAGGATATGGTTGACATGTTTTCGATGTTTATCTATGTGTATTTTGTCATAAAGTACTATGCTGTTGGATAAAAGTCAAGCAACCTGCATTAAGAAACAAAGATCCTGGAAGGATCCTGTGCTTGTATGCCCAAATCAGTAAAATAATTGCTAGCATAAAGTAATTATGATAAATAATACATGTTCTATTTTGTTTTTCAAGGTGTTCATCTTTACTACGTCGGTGGGGAGGTTTATGCTGAATGTGTCAGTGACAGCAGTATTTTTGTGCAAAGCCGCAACTGTAACTACCAGCATGGTTTCCACCCAGCCACGGTCTGCAAGATCCCAGTGGCTGCAGCCTCAAGATCTTCAACAACCAGCTCTTTGCCCAGCTGCTTGCCCAGTCAGTCAATCATGGTTTTGAAGTGGTGTATGAGCTGACCAAGATGTGTACTATTCGAATGAGCTTTGTCAAAGTAAGGATTCTTTGCTTTCTCTTGTGTCCTTGCTAGCTTTGGTGCAAAACTAGGTCCCATCAAATCCATTCCAAGGGAGGATGTAGACACCAACTTTCAAATAGCAATTCATACTGCCTGTTTTCCAGTATTGCCTTAAACTTATAGGTGCTAAAAATCAATAGCTTTTGTGGTCAACCTGAAAATCTCTTAGAATACAAAATTTTGGTATTCCTAGGCTCTCTGTGGGAAATAGGCAGAGAATGCATGGTGGTGTTCCCCCACTGATTGTTCAAAAAGCTCAACTCAGAAGGGCTTAGCAACACATAAATGTTGCAGCACATATCTTAGGCAGTTGTGATTTCTCCTTTTGTTACTGGTTTACAATAGAGCTTGATAGAGCCACTGATTTGAAAAAAAATTCTTTGTGTATTTAGGCTAATTTACAATCTCACCAGTACCATAGCCTGGTATATATTGTCTCAATCAAGAAACACTGGGTCCTTTTTCATCTCTCACTGAGCTTGCACTGAATTGTTGTTGTTTGCTATCTGTCTGATCCCTGACAAATATTGTCTTACTTTCTGATGACATTCACTCTGGACAGCCACACAACCAGTAGGGCTTCTTGCAAGCAGAACAGAAAATCCAAAGAACATTTGACCTCCCCACTATTATTTGGAAAAGACAGGAGGCCACCAAACCATTACTGCTCTAATGTCCTTCACATCTGAATTTCACAGTCTGACTGCTCCGTGGGAAATCTCTGAGTCTTTGTGGGACTTTCTCAAATCTTCTGAATGGCTTTCTCACCAGAAAAAGATCTCTCAACTCCTTTTAGCACTTATGAATTTATTTACATGTCTGTTGTATCATCTAATCCCCAAAGAATGGCGAGAGTTTTGAGATAGTTTCCAGATGATGCTAGACCAACTTGCTATAGAGCTGCAGGGGAGAGCTGGCAACAATGTTCAGCCTGCAGTCTAGAGCAGTTGCTCCATTAGAAGCCCATGGTCCTGCTAGGTACCATAAAAATGGCTTGAGCGTGTTCCTTTGTCTTGCAGATTTGTTTCTGTACAAATTACTGTATTGAGATGACTGAATTCACGTCTAAGAGACAAAAAAATGCTTGAGGCTCCAGTCCAGTTTCTTTAAGTAATAGAGAGCTGATAAGTCTTAGGTATCTTTCTTGTCTAACTTTTTCTAGCCATCCTTGGGGGACCCATCTTCTTAAGTCTTCAAGAGCATTAAGAGTGCCCTGTAACCTCTCCCAAGAGTCTAAGCCCAAATCCCCATGACCATGCTGTTGCTTTGTTCTTGGGAGGGAACTGATATCTTGTTCACATACAAGCATTAGGACGTAAAAAAGAAAGCAAGAAACCCAACAAACAGCATTTTCTTTAATAGAAGACATGAATGGGCATGTTGTTTGTAAAGGCAGTGTAGCCAGTTACGCAATATTTTCATTATCTCAGCAATTCAGAGGCAGGCTCTTTGATGTGTTATCTGCCTCCATGCTCAGCATGGCAGCAGAAATGGTGGTGTTGATGCACTATATAATGTGGCTGCCATATTATCACCTTGCTTTGTTGAAATAACAGCAGCTATTATTGTGCCTCAGGCACCAGAAGACCAGTGCAAGGAGTTATTTTGAACTCTTTCCCATGACGTCTGGAAAATTGCTACGCAAATCTCAGCTAGGCTCTTTCTTCCTGGCCCGCAAATATGCTTTCCTGTGTTCAGTCTTCCCAAAATATTTCCATCCCAAGGAGTGAGCCCTCCTGTGCTCAGTCTGTGGTCAGGAATGACCCTGGGTGTTGAGGATGCAGTGCCCAGAGGGGCCCATTGTCTGTCAGAGCCATGGTCAATCAGAGCCCTCATGTGCAGGGCAGTGCTGTGGTTTCACCGCTGACTCCTGTCCAGATATTGCTGGTCACCTACAGCCCAAAGCTTGAGCTACCAGCTGGGAGGCAGAGATGGGTAAGAACCAAGACATGAGAAACTTGCCAGGACTGTGCCATCTTCTGGACACAGGGCATGGGATAGGGGGAGTGAAGGTCTTGTCCCCTCTGATGCCCTTTGTGTGCCCACAGAGCAGCTGAGAGGAGTTCAAATGTGACTGTACCATCAGTGAGAGCAGCTTCCATCCACTGAGCACTGCTGATAAATCAGGATGGCACCTTCCACCTCTTCACAGCTAAGGCAGCTGAAGCACAAAGGGAAGAGATGGAGAGTTTCTCCAAGCAGAGATCTGAACCCAGCACAATCCCTCCGACATTTCCCTGGGTCTTGGTGCTAAGGGTAACACCCAGCAGACTGGAAAGTTCATCACTCTGGGACATGGAGCCTAGGCTGGAGAGAGCTGTTGCCCACAGGATGTGGGAAGTGTTGGCAGGAGCACAGCAGGATCCATGGGGGTACCGGTATCCTCTTCCCACCAGCTGTGGAAAACACCACTGCAGCTTTGAAAGTTTGAAATCACTTTATTCCCTCGTTAAGAGAACTCCAACTCTGGCCTCCCCTGGGGTGAAGGAGGATACTTGCAACCCAAGAGTGATATACAAGGAGCACCGGGGTCCTTGCCCTCCTGGCGATTCCCCTGGGGATGCTCCAGCTAGAGACAGCATCACTGTGAGTGTTTGGGAGTTGCCAGCAGAGGGAGATGGCCAGCTGCCTGCCAGGCTCCCCCAAATCTGGCACACTGTGCTTGAAACCTGTAATTGCTGTTCCTCTGGATTTTCTGTCCTGCCTATTCAGCAGGGTGTGCCAGCTCCTCTGACAATTGCTTTCCTGGCTATGTATCTTCACTTCAGCTGAGCACTTGTGACTTCACCATCTCAGAAGTCTGACTGCTGGCATTTTATGCAAACATTTACAGAACATCAATCTGAGGTTCTGTGAATGCAGGCTCTTTCTAGTCTGATAAACACTCTGCAGTTCAGCAAAATGCTGCCTGTTTGGAAGTATTCTTTGGGCTTTGGTGGGTCCATATATTTTCTGCTTTCTTTCCCTTTTTCTTCATTAATTAGCATGGATTTTATCCAGACCACTTATGGTGACATCTCCTTTTAGTGTTGATCCTAGTTTTCCAGTTGCCATCTAAAGAAGTGGCTGCTCTGGCAACCTCAGTCGTCTGAGCTGCTCAGCACTCTAAGATTTTGGTGACTTTGGCAGCCATCAGTCTTAAATATCTCCATGTCCTTTTTTCATTACAAGAATACCAACGTGCCTGCCTATCATAATGACAGGTATGACTCAGTGTCTGATCAGTATCCCACAAATGAAGATCCTCATCCTGTAGTGGGACCATGTTTTGCACATTGCCCTATGGAAATCCGAGTTCAGATCTTCCAGTGAGACATATGGTGAGCTGCAAGACTTTGGGCTGTGACTCACATGCCTTGTGTTGCTGTGACGTCAGGCTGCCTGCTTAGCACTGCTTAGACGCTGTGCCTGCTTGAATCATAGAATATTCTGAGTTGGAAGGGATTCATCAGTATTATCAAGTCCAGCTCCTGGTCCTGCACAGCACTATCCCCAAGTGTCACACTCATCAGCTTTATCTGAATGCTACTTGAACTCTGTCAGGCTTGGTGCTGTGACCCCCTTCCCTGGGATGCTTGTTCCAGTGTCCAACCACTCTTCTGTGAGAAAAGCATTTTCCTAACTTAAACCTGCTCCTTGAAGCATGGGTACTTCAAGTTTTCTTTTCTCTCTGCCAGCACCCCATCCCCATCTTCTCTCAGATGCTTCATATCCCTTATCTTCTCCAATAGAACTGGAGAAATTTCTGCAGGACTTCCCACAGCAGATAGTCAGGAACTCTTGTTAGGAAAGAGGACATATTTAAGGATAGAAAACCTGTAGAAAATATTTATGCATAAGCTAAGTATGATACATAGGAACTGCTAGAAGTTTCCAGAGGTTTAGATAAATTCTTAGAAATTTTAAGGTCTTAGACTCACAGGATGACTCTCTACCAATACATGAAGCAGTGCCCAGGACCATTCCTAGTTCCTGTTAATGAAAGAGGCTGGCCTGCTTTTTTGTTGGTGCCAGACAGCAGTCTGCCAGACTTTCCTGGGCATGTTCCTGACGTGCAAACTACTGGGACCATTCACTGTGGGCTGTTTGCAGGCAGCCAAGCTTGGAAACCGCTTTCCATGCCAGTTGTTTTCAGCACCTGGAAGTGTGACTGAAATTTTTAATTTAATATCATTGAGTCCCTGGTAATTATGTTAACAATGACCTTAAAAAGGAGCAAAGTTTCTAAAGAAAATTATCCCTAGGATAAAGCATTAAATCCTGGGAACTTGGGTAGTAGACTACCTGTAGTTGTGTTAGACTGTCAGCGCTGGAGTTGTGATTTAATGTTTTGGGTGACTTTTAAAAAATACCACCTCATTTTTTGGACCTTTTATAGGGCTGGGGAGCGGAGTATCATCGCCAAGATGTTACAAGCACACCCTGCTGGATCGAGATCCACCTGCATGGACCATTGCAATGGCTGGATAAGGTGCTGACACAGATGGGCTCACCTCACAACCCCATCTCCTCAGTCTCTTAAGAGTCATCTCTATAATTCCCTAAGGATGGATGCTATTGCAGGCAGTGGCTTATAGAATTCCCATGAACAGAGGGTTCTATATGTAGATGTATGTAGATGTAAATATATCTATACATAGTCTACTCTCTTATTTTCTTTTTTTTTCTTTTTTTTTCTTTTTTTTTAATATTTTTTTTTTTAATTTTGTGATTTCTAGTTAATCTGATGCCAGTACAATAAGTTTAGAAATTCGGGTATAGCATAACCGTTCTCTAGTACAAAATAAGCCAAATTCCTGCAACAGCATCAAACACTTCCTGTGAGCATCTTCATTCCCCAGCCAAGCCAGTAAGCGGTACAAATTCCCAGCACTTTCACATGGGTTCAGAAATCTGGCTGTAGCTGTTTCTGGTAGGTGAAATTCACTTCTCTGCAGGCAACCAAAGTCAGATCTCTGTGCCATTCATATTCATCTTACATCCTGATTTCAAGTCCAGAAGAGGACCTTAGGTGGTGCACAGGACTTATACATAGAGATGTCTTTTGTCCAGTGAACTCAAGGACTAAACTGCAAATCCAGTCTGTCTCCCTGCTGCAAAGTATGATGGGACAACAAATCCTCTGAACAGCTGAGGCACACCATCACTCCTGGGATTTGGCAGGAGGAGGGAGCCCTCCGGACATGTTCAGGAACCTTATCTCAGAGCATTCTGGACAATCTGAGTAGTCTGATGCTGTTAACACAGTAGGGTACGGTACTGCTGCACTGAAAAGCAACAAGCTCCTAAGAAAAAATAATAATTGAAATATATGCCCATGAGTTAAAAAAAAACTAATTAACTTCCAGTGCTTTTTTGCAAAGTACATACACACTTGCATATGTGTCCAGCATGTAAACTGAATCCTATCCATTCTACAGTATTGATGTAGTTTGTTTTAAAGTTGGGACTGTCTGTATTTAGACTGCTGTGCTGATATCAAGGGTACAGTTAAAAGGGACGTGAACTGTGATTCAGAAAAGGGAAACTAAGTGTGCATTGAAGAAGTAAATAATTACTTTATCATTCATCTTGGGAACAGGAAGCCCCACACTCAAAGGGTGCAATGAGGAGGAGATGAAAGTCAGCCATGTCCATCCCCTGTACTGGGCCAGTCCTCAGGATCTGACTGTATTGCTCTGGTCTTCCCTTCCAGTCACTCTATATGTCCCCATGGATGGTTTCTCATCTTAAATACCAGCTTCTTCATTTGCTGAGCTTTTGCCTTGCCCTCAGAGAATGGTGAGGCAGTGTAAGCCACGAACAAGTGAAGAGTGAATCTGAGTGCAGAACCTTGTCTGTGTTCCTTGTGTAAGCAGGAAAACCTATTGCCCATACCCGAATCCCATCCTTGCAAAATGCTGTTCTCTTGTAAACGTTTCCTGTGAAAACAGGTGAAACTCTTATTGCATTTTGATGGTCTTCCCTTTTGCTGAAATAATCAGGTATTATTTCTTTCCAGGCATAACTGTCCACTGAAAATTGTTTTTATTTAAGGGTCAGAAAGAGTGATAACATCTCCAATATCATTCCTCCATAGAACACAGTATAAGTATTGTATTAGTGGAAAAAAATGTTTTTCAGAATGTTTCTTTTCTTCTCACACAATATCTGGTACTATACATTTTGCTGCATAATTAGAAGAAGACACCTGAAATCTTCAGCTGTATCACACATGCAAGAGGAAATAACATTCACTGGAAAGACAGTGAGAAAACTAACAGTGTTTCTTCATGTGAATGCATCTTTAGCTGCCTGCACATTAGCAGGGCACAGAAGGATAAATTGTTAAGTCTGAGCAGAGGAAATTTCTAAGTGTGAAGAACTCTATTCTGTCACCATTTGATGTCAGCAGTGTCATTGTGAGATAGGAAAAACTTTACAGTCTCTTGCAGCAATGAAATCCAATAATAATAATAATAACAATAATAATAATATACAGAAATTCCAGGTGTGCCATTTACTATTTAGCAGAATTTAGAGACATCAGTTTGGAAAAATGCATTTTCCTCAATTCCCTCTGTCATAAGTGATATGGTAATGTATCATAAGATACTGGTAACATTTTTTAGCATTTTATGCCCCACTTCTCCAGTTGTACCTTTGCTCCAAGATGAGCACCTTTTGATTTTGCTCATTCCTCTTTTTTTGTAGCAGCTAAGGACAGAGGAAATCACCTCTACTGTCCAGGATCTAGCTCTGTCCCGTATCTTAGATTCTTCTTTGCCTTTTAGGCTGGAACGTCCTTCTCTTTCATTATAGAGAGAAGCCTTTTAGACATCCCCAGCATTGTCATCTTCCTTACAGAGAGCAAAAGGAAATGTTCTGAGGTGCATCTGCTTTGGGCAGCTTCAGAACTTGGTTTTCTGTCAATGCTGCAGAGAAAAAATTGGACTGCCAGTGAAGAGAAGTGGCTTCCTCTGGGTCATTATTTGTTTAATCACAAGGTATTTCAAGCAGGTGAAATACACTGCACCCTGAGCATGCTTCTGTCTTCCCACTGAGTTTAAGGGGAACTCAGGGTTACTAGCTCAAATGCAGACTGCTACTGGATGTATAAAAAAATAGATGAGGGGAACCCTAATGAAGATGTGGTGACTTCCCCAGCCTAGTAATGATGCTTGCTCAGTAAGTGTTTGTTTAAAAGGAAGCTGATAAATTCAGAGCAGTTTTTCCTTTCCTTTATGTCTACCTTTATAGTAATCATTTTGCAAATAGGATTTGGCTTCCATGCAGTTCCATACATGCATCTCATTTAAGGTAGTTACCTTAATACTGACTTATTAGTAAGAAAAGAGGCATTTCTGGAGCATGATTCCTCTGACCCATTTAAAACACCTGTATTAGGATGAGATGAATTTCAGCAACTTTAACTGCTGAAAACTGGATCAAAGCACTTAATTCTGGGCAATTCTGGCAACAGCCATCTCAGTTTTTAGCCTTTGGGAAGGCTGATAACACTGTGTCAGTTGTTTCCTATTTTGGTGGTTTCTGGGGCTTAGCTTGTGCTGTGCAAACACGCAGAAGCTGACAGCCCCAAAGCCCACAGTACATGAAGGAGAGGTAATAGTGGATGAGACAGAAAAGTAAACAAGATGATCCCTGCCCAAATGCAGAGAAGAAAAGTAAGGCTAATAAACAATTTATTTCCCTTTCCTTTTGAACAAAGTTTCCTTTACAAGCTTCTCTAGTATGTGTGAATTGAAATTGGTCAAAAATTCAGGTTTCTTACAATTTACAGCAATATAACTTTGTATCTTAATATCTTCCCCACTTCAGAAGGAGATAATTTCTACTGAAAAGTCTTCATGAACCTTTAAACCTGTAATCAATTTAAGATCTTTATAAATGTACTACTTATTAATACTCAAGCTTTGGAGATAGTATTGAGAGATTTAAAACCACTTACAGCAAGATTACTTAGTTGAAGACAGATTTTTAAAATGTTGGGGTTTTTTTTTTTGAGACAGCAACAGTTCATAGCCTCTTAAAAGTTTCAGTGGAGGAGTAGCATGCATCAGCAGGCAGTGGTGGGAGTCTAATGAGGCAGAGGCATAAAGCCCATTCAGCATGGTACATAGACCACTTGTTTTCTTACTAAATAGTTGAGAGAAGATTACTTTAGCTGCTGCCAGTTCTTCAGCAGCACTGGTATTAATGTGCTGTTTGCATCCAGAGGTGAGAGGAGCAAATCTTGTGCCCTGACTGCCTGAAGCCATTCCATGGCACTGCTGCTTGGGTGGCTCAGTTCCATTCCCTCGCCTTGAAAAAGCTGCCCAGGTACAGCACAGCAGTGGCTGTTGCATTCCAAGGTGCAGCACGTGCTTTCCCTCCTCCTCAGCAGCTATTCCATCAGCGTCTTTACTCCTCATCAGAATTCTTTGCCAAGCTCAGTCTGAAGGATAATGTATCAGAAACGTAAAGGGGAACTGTGGCCCAAAGTAGCACCAGCTGGAGTTGAGGAAATTCCTTCCATGTCTCCAGCAGGTACTGTGTCAAGACTTGCACTGCCCTGAGCAGCCTTCTCCAAGCAGTCCCTGTCTGGAGCAGGGTGTCAGACTTGATGCCTGGTGAGACCCCTTCCAATATACATTATCCTCTGTGTCTCTTTGTAGATTCAGTGACAACTGGTTGCCACTGGAAAGAGCTCTCTGTTAGTAGCAGTTTCAGGATGAAACATGTTTCTCCTTAGCTATTGCGTGTTAGTGTTCCCTCAGCATAAAATCAGCACTCCAAACATCTCTCGCTGTAAACATATCTTCACCACACCCCTCTTAAAATGCAGAAAACAAGATGTTTGTGACTGTAACTTTATCTAATCTGCCCTTGTTCTTCCTGGTTTACAACACCCACCTTAGTCTATCAGCTCTACAAATCAATCTCACCAGTGACTAAGGGGTTGCACAAACAATGGGATTTACAGAGGCAGCTCAGACACAGACTTTGCTTCTTGACTGCATGGAAACAATACAAAAGCCTGATAAATTTAGGAACTTTAAAGGGGTATCAAGTATAAGACTAACTTTCTTGGATCAAGACTGCTCTGGTGCAACTGTAACTTTTAGGAATTCTTTAGCACTACATGGTGCTCAGCAAAGGAAAGAAACATTACATCCTTTGTACTACTTAATTCTTACCCTGGCTCCCCATAACCTAACAGTACAACCAAAATCAAACACAACAAAAGAGATCAATGAGCCATAAGGTAGAGTAATTAAATACCATTTTTCAAAGTTGACAAGTGCTGCCCAAAATGTAGATTTATATCATGAGCAGGTCATGTAGTTATAGAACAAGTGGGTAATGGCTTTAACTGAAAGAGAGTAATTTTAGTTAAGATACTAGGCAGAAATTCTTTATTGTGAGGGTGGGGAGACACTGGCACAGAAAATGCTGTCCCAGAGAAGTTGTTGATGTCCCATCCCTGGAAATGTTCAAGGCCTCGTTGGATGGGGCTTTGAGTAACCTGGTCTACAGGAGGGTGTCCCTGCCCATGGCAGGAGGTTGGGACTTGATGATCTTTAAAGGTCACTTCCAACCCAAGCTATTTGATGTTGATTATGTCCCAGATGCTTGACAAGCCAGAAGCAAGACTTCCTTGCTCTGGAGAAACCTGGAGAACAGGCTGTTACTTGAACATCTGAACCCAAACACTTCTGAGTGAGTGGAGGCCCCACTGAAGGGACAGAAAATTTTTATAGAGTATTTACAGTTCATGGGTGTTCCAGCAGCCAGAAATGCACTGAGATGATGAAGAGACTGAGGAGGAGGAGGGAGCATACAACCAGATAAGCCCACTGGAGGTATCAAGGCACTACATGCTCAGGCAGCCACTGTTCACTAGAGCTTTTTATGTTCACATCTGAACTAATTGTCAAGGCCTGTTCTAGGAACAGCTTGAAGTACCACAATCTTTACTCAGGTTTTACCATACACCCAGTCTGGGAGAGCATGCCAGCTTCCTGATTAAGCCATTTGATATAGTGGGGCAAATGGTGTCCCGTGTGTGCTCCAGAGAGTAACCTCTGGCTGCATTTGGGAACCACACTTGGAAGATTTCCCTCTGTCTTGCTGCAAGACTAATGAGGAGCTCAGCTTTGGGGCACTGTTCAAGGTCACCATAAACACATCTAGTATGTGCTCCTCAAAGAAAGATGCAGTCTGAACAGAAACTGCACAACTGGAAGATGCGGACTATATATAGAGAGAGCATCTAATCTGGGAATTGCGACAAACCAGCTCATTTCAAGATAAGGTGAGAAATTGCAGTGCCCAAAGGAAAACAGTCAGCAGGAACCTTCATGAGGACTCCTGACTATGAAATCACATTTTTAACAGTACATAAGTATTGGGATCACACCACAACACATAAGAATGGACAAGTGTGATTCTCTAAGAGCAACTAAGAGGCCAAGTTACCATGAAAAAAGAGCTTGACAGAGTTGGTCCCATCTTGCAGTGGGAAGAGAGATTCTATGAGACTTTAGATCTGTGAATAAAAAAACTTGACAACCTGGAGGCTTCATTGCAGCCACTGAAACAGGGCTTGTTCCTCATTGCAGCCCCAGGAGTACCTTTCTGCAAGATAATGGAAGCTTGAGTGGGCATTTATTCTTTGTTCAGCTGAGAGAAATTGCTTTGTGTCTCTAGTACAGAGGGACACTTCTGCATGTTGGGGAGCAGCACAGAACACAGCCTTTGGTTTGTACCCATCATTTACCCATAGGAAGCTCCAGAACAGCCAGAATCTTGTTACGTGTTCACCCCAGGGCTTTTCAGACACTCTGCCCAGGTGTGCCTTACGTTACATTGCCATACTGATGCCACGCTTGTCTGCCAGGGAGGTGAGGCACATGAGAATCCTAACAAGAGGACACCTCCACTTGAACCTGGGCCATGCTTGCAAAGTTGGTGCCTATACAGATAACAAATATAATTTGCAGGCCATGTCTCTCATGACATAACTACTATGTCCTCCAGAGTCACCTACTCTTCCATTACAGTCAATGTGAACATTTGCAGCTAATTGTGAACACATTTTAGATCTTCAGTCATAGTGTTTTTATTATCCATGGATGCTGCTATTTTATATTCTGTGTTAGTATTCAAATAATATTGCATATGAATAGCATAGGGTGAAATAGACCAACCAGTTAATAATTTTAAATTCAGACCTCATCAGCAAAGAAAAGCTAAAAAAAAACCTTGGTAAAACCTGACCCCTTGCACTTTCACAGTAGTGAGTGAGCACATCATATTTCAAAGTAGTTTATTTGATGCTAAAGTGTGTGTTGTCTTATTAATTCAGAGTTATGTCAGAGAAGCTTTGCAACTGAGAGCCAGGGAACAAACACAATGATGAGCAGAGATAATGGGCATTCAGAAAAATTTTCTTACGCAAACAATTGGAGTTTTTAATTATTTATAATATTTTTAAAGAACAAGTTAAATGTACCACAGCCTGCTTTCTGCAGATAAGTCAGTGTTAGCAATTTAAAACTTCATTTCATATCACCTCTGTGATATAAATAGGGTTGGGAAGTGACACAAGAAAGTGAAGAAACAGGCCTTTTTATGTGGATCAATAAAGCCATGAAGTTGCAAAGCTCTATGCAAGGGGCTAAAATGGTGGATTTGAGCAAGGTGCGTCAACTATGGGGTTAACTATGACATTAGTCTGGTGAGAAAAGCACTGTGAGTCATCCATAGATTAACAGGAGTCACTTATGTCTATGAATAATTCTGCCCTCTGTTTTCCATCAGAAGCAAAACAAAAACATCTGCACTATCCACAAGTATTACTCACGGTTTGTGACATTCTGTAAACTAGTGTAGGTAACTATAAAGAACAATACTTGGGCTCTTGCCTCTGGAGAATGAAAAATTGCAGACATAGCTTCAGGAGTGTGAGAGATCCGGGCAGCCTGGAGAATTCCAACCAGCCCCAGAGTACTCTATTCCACGCTGTGTCGTACCAAGAAGGGTGGAATGACTGCTAACCAAGGTGACACTTTCATAAACATTCCTCCTGCTGCATTTGATTTGAGGCATTCTGAAGACAACACTTTAAGTCTGAACAATACACTTTTTAATGCACTCCACTTTCTTTGGCTAGAATTATTCTATTATAAAAGGGATTATTCACGTCTTGTGTTTTACTGTTAATAAAGATATTTCTGTTTTAAGAGCTCCTTCCCTTGTTGTCTCCCATTCTTTTTTAAAGAGATTGGCTGTAGATCCCAGTATGACCACAAGAGACTTTGGGAACTGGGGTATTTAGAAAGCCTTTATTCATACAAATCAGTCTTATGCAGGAGGAATCAGTAATTGCATTAAGTGAGTAATGGGATGCTTGACACAAGAAAATGTATTGAAAATTAATTCAGCATAAAATCTCCATGTACAGTATATAAATCTCTCACTGTCCTGTGGTAGATTTAATGATTCAAGAGGACAGTTCAGGGTTTTTTTTTTATGGCAGGCGATGAACAGTGATGCTGCCCTGTGACAGAAGCCCTCCAAACGGATCAGACTGATATTAGCAGAAAGACAGACTTGCAGCATTGCAGTTCTCAAACTGCTCAAGGACAAAGAGAAATATAGTAAGAATGTACTCTTACAGAAGTGTCGTGTTTTCGTCTTCCTAAAATTCAGATTTTGTTCTACAATAGCAGAAGGGAGTAGACAACATAATGGGCCTCGGAGCTATGCAGACAGTCCTGGCTTGGGAACCCCATCCAATCCTCTGCCCGAACAGGAAAGCGCTGCTACCAGTGTATCTCCCAGGGTCTGCACCAGCCTGATGGTGCTGCTACCACAGACTACCAAAATACAGGATAGGTGAGCTGCTACTGAACATCTCTATGCACATCTTCAGCAACTTTATTTGTTTTGACATTAACTTCAGCACTGTCTTAACAAACACACCCTGTGCCAATTTTCTGCCCTGAGGGTTTGGGGTTTTTTAAAGTTTAATCAGATCTGTCCACCCAAATGAGCTGTTCACCTTTTGTAAGTGGACCATTTAAAACAAAATCAAATACATTATTTTACAATTTTTGCCAATTATGTTTTTACATATATTCTTATACACTGAAAAGTAACCTGATTTTGCTTAAAACTAAAATAACTTTCTATAACAAGACTGTGAAAACCAAAATGCCATCTAGTCGGAAGTGGCTGTTTTAGCACAGGAAGCAGAACCCATACAAATTTAACAAAACAAAAAGAACATACTTTTTTTAAAGAAAAAAACAAGATTTTACTCACTTATTGGCCCAGAACTGTTTATGCAAAGTTTTTCAAGTTCTTCTTTAAAGAAAACTTGCACAGTGCTAAATACAATAAATCCCTACAGAACAAATTTTGTACACACAAAAAGCAGAGCTAGCAAAAATCCATAAAACTAACAAATACAGCTGAAGTGATATTATTTAGTGGATCAAACTGCTGCAATATGAAAGTAGTACTTGATAAGCACCTAACCCATTTGGATGACCTCTATTCAGAAATGTGGCTTAATATAAAACTATTTTTATAAATAAAACATGGAATTTAACACTTACATAATACAGTGTTTGGATTCTTAACTGAATCAATTGCAAGTTCATTTTAATTGGCTGAAAACTTGTGAAGTCTAGCACTGCAGCTGATTAGAGATCTGTTGTCTTAAAGAATTTTAGCTATACCTTCTTGAGAAGAAAAAGACTAGATTTTGAACTACTTACTATTATGTGTTAAAAGCTTTAAAAATTTATTTAATTTAGTCACTTAAATTTAGTCACTTAAAATTAGTGGTATTCTTATCTGTAATTAAATTATATTTCACATATAAGAAGTTAGTAATTTAAAAAAATTCCATGTAACAAGGTCCAACTCCCAGTTTCCTACTCTTCACTTAATACTTTTTAAAGCTTTTTGCCATTTATCACTTTAGGAACTTTTAAATGAAAATTCTTTTACATGCTATGCACAATGAAGCATTTCAAACCTACTCAACTTGCAGGTAATGAACAGATCACCTACTCGTACTTTTCTGAACTGCTGTATTGACTTCTTGATGGCATGTTGTCTTTGCCTTTAGTGCAAGATTCTACAGGACAAAAATTTCTCATATCCCTGAGCAAGTGCTGCTAGGTAATGCCACTGGACTGGCTCAGCTTCAGAACTCTGAGATTTCACAATGTCCACAGAAAGTAACTGACTTCCATCAATGATTGTCATCAGACTGACTTATTTAGGTGTAAATGTTTATGTAGAAAAATGCTAATTTATTGTAACTTTGGTAGGAAAAGGGCGTACAGCTGAACACTGCTAACACAAACACATTTTTATTAACAAATTAAATATTAAAATCAGGGTTTAAAAATAATTGGAAAAGACTTCTCCAGATTTCAAAGGAAACATTCCCTTAACAGATCATGCAGCCACTGCTACATGGAGTAAGAGGGTAGCATTGATTATATGAGCTCAATTGGGAATTCTGGAAAAAAAAACATTGACTGGCCAGAAGGCAAAGATTTTGGAGCATTGCCAGAGAAGGAGACTTGTGCACAAGAAGCATCCCCACATAACGAGCTACCAGAAGATGAAAGAGGCTATGCCCTATTTAGTGATGGATCCTGCTGTGTGGCAGGAAACTATCCGAGGTGGACAAGTCATTTAGGCTGCTGAAGGAGAAGGCGAGTCAAGCCAGTTTGCAGAGGCAAAAGCCATCCAAACTAGTCCCAGAAAAGTGACCTGTCTCTATCCTGACTCCTGGGTGGTGGCTAATGCCCTATGGAGGTGGCTGCAAAAATGGAAGACCAATTGGCAATGCACAGATAAACCCATGTGGGCTGGACTACACCTGCATTGGGGCAGGACATCAGTGAACAGGTCGAAAACATGACTGAAAAGGTACATCACATAGATGTTCACATGCCCAAAAACCACACCACTGAAGAACATCAAAACAATGAACAGGTAGATAAGGCTGCCAAAACTGAATTAACATAGGTACACTTGGACTGGGAATGGAAGGGTGAGCTATTTATAACCTGATGGGGCCATGAAACATCAGCTGCAACAGACAGATGGGCTCATCATCGAGGGTGGATCTGACTACGGAGGCAACTGCACAGATCATTCATGAATGAGAAGCATGTGCTGCAATCAACCAAGCCACTGAAGTAAACTTTCCCTGGAACAGAGAGCAGCAGCTGGGTTTCCAGTATGTTAAGGCCTTGCAAACTGGACCACTGCCATGAACATGCCAAGGCAAGGTTACTCACTGTGGTAGAGGCAACAACTGGCTGGAAACACACCCTGTAAACCATTGCAACTGCTCAAGACACCATCTCAGGTCTTGAGAGACCTTGTGGCAACATGGTACCGCAGAGAGAATCAAATCAGACAGTGGGACTCATTTTCAAAACAACTTCATAAACTCTTGGGCAAAAAAACGTGGCACTGAGTGGACATCACATCCCTTATCACCAACAGGCCCCTAGAAAGATTGTGTGGTATAACAGACTCCTGAAGACCATGTTAAGTGTTAGGTAATGGGGCATGGAAGGATTGGGATGTAAATTTTAAAAGAGGCCACTGGGCTCATGAACACCAGGGGATCTGTAAAGCTCCCTGGACCTGCCCACACAAACCCCCTACATGCTGTGGGAGGAGATAAGGACCCATAGTATACATGGGAAGTGGCTGGGAAAATCAGGGTGAATTTGTCTCCCTATAGGAAAAGGTGAACCCATTTATGAGATTGTCTTCGCTCAAATACCTGGGTGTACTTGGTGGGTAATGCAGAAGGATGGGGAGACCTGGTATGTGCTCCAAGGAGATTGAAACTTGGGGGGAAATAATTTGTGGTGTAAGTTGTATGTTGCAAAAGTAAAGCAGCAAAAATGACATGAACTGATGAAGCATTGTGAGGAATAAGGAGAGTGGGAGGCACAGGACCAACACTGGTACTCAGTAATTAAGTGCGCTGCATCCACCTTGATGGAGTCTAGCCCAAGTCATGGCCTGATTTTGACATATGGAGGGGTGGAGTATGCTCTTGAGATGGGAAAACAATACTTATCTGTGAAAGGACAGGGGATAGCAGTTAATGAAAATTTATAAATGTGTATGTCCAGCCAAAGTCAACCCATCACAGCCTCTCTGCTCTGCTGAAAACCCCATTTGGTGGACTGCATCCAGCTTTGGAATCCATGACATAGGAAGGACATCCACCTGTTACCTCAAGGGAGCCTACAGGAAAGATGGGAAAGGGACCTTTTACAAGGGCACATAGGGACTGCATAAGGGGGAAAGGGTTCACACTGAAAGAAAGCAGATTTAGATCTGATATTAGGAAGAAATTCTTCACTGTGAGGGTAGTCAGGCACTGGAACAGGTTGTTCAGAAGAGCTGAGTATGTATACCTCCTCCCTGGGAAGCATTCAAGGCCAGGGTGGACACAGAGCTCTTGAGTAAACTGGTCTTAAGAAAGGTGTCCCTGCTCACAGCAGGGGAGTTGGAACGTGATGTTCTTTCCGGGTTCCTTCCAACTGTTGAGGAGTACATTTGGTGCAGGTAGCTGACTTGTAAGCTGCAGTTAGAGATGCCAATTGAGATGCAAATTGAGCTCTGTGTGGGAGTGAAGACTAGAGGCAGTGAACTCCCAACTCTTTGCATAACATAAGGCATGAAGATGAATGGCTAGCCAGGTGAATGGACACAAGGACATGGCAAGAATGGAAGACTCAGGAGGAAGTGCAGGGATTGTCTCAGACTGTGATGATATAAAAGGCCGGACTTCCTTTATCTGAGATTCCCTCCTTGGAGGCACCAGCCCAGACTGTTTCTGTGTTATTACACTGTTAATAAATTGCTTTATGGAACAAGGTGTCTGAGACTGGGGTCAAACTTGGAAAGGAAACCTGGTCTGACTGCGAGCTGGTTGTGTAGGGAGTCAAGTGCAACACCCGTCAGATCACTGGAGCTACCCGCAGTGAAGGAGCTTTGGTTCCAGAAGTTAAATCTCTTGCCCTGGGAGAGTGACTGTCAGAGTCTTGTGAATGGTCAAACTGGGAAGTTTCCATAACACAACCAAGGCCATTCCATGATTTGCTCACAAGTTTGCAGACACCCAAGCAGCTCAAAATATCAAAAGTGCAAACAAGAAACAAATACATAACAACAGCAATTTCCATTTTTGTTTAAACATTGAGATTCTTTGTATTTATACAAAATACAGATCCTGTCCCTCCTTCAGCACCAGACTCATGTGCAGATCACTGATCTTTCCTCATTACCCAGGTGCTCCTCGAAACTGTTGCTGCCTTTGTTCCAAAGCTTGTTGACTCAACAATCGCTGTTGTTTCTGTAGAAACTGAACTACTTCTGGGCTTCTGAGTAAGGACTGAAAGAGAAAGTGAATGTTACTTTATAAAACTCACGTATGTTAAACAGCTACCATAATAATATTTTTCCATTACATGAATTTGCACATTACCCACTGCTGTTGCTTAATGTCACAAAAACCCTGTATGTACAGCAAACAGGAGTAATCGATTGATATACTAGAACCAAACATCTTTCAATTGTGCTTCAGTTCTACAGCTGTGCTTCAACTAATTTCTACATTTCCCACTGCAGATAGCTCAATAACAGTTTAATAAATGAATAAAATATTGTAAACCTGCAGCAAAGCTCATGTGCCTCTCAGAGTTCAAGCATCATGACTATGCCCGAAGCATGTATTTTAGTTTTAGGCAGTCCTGTGACGAACAGTGAGTTGGACTCAATGTTCCTTGTGGGTCCCTTCCAACTCAATGTACTCTGATTTTCACTGACTGTTCAGAATTTCCCAACATTTCAAAACAGCAGTCCATCCACAGAGAATGATTAAAAAAACTCCTCTGCAATCAATCAGAAGACAAAATTATCTGAAATTATTTGCATCTGGCTCCTGGCCTGAAGAGCTGCAGTCTGTAATCTAACTCTGGCTATTCACTCTCACTCCTGCATGGTGGCAGCAAAAGTGATTGTAAGGTCAAATGGCAAATCAGGTTGGGAACTGAACCTTCCAAAAATTAATACAGGAAAAGGGTTATTTTTCAGCTGAATTAATTCCCTAGATGCTTGCTCCTTATCCATGGTCACTTCAGTGATGTAACCAAAGAGGTACTGCAAATGCAAGTCAGAGGAGAAAGAGAGAACCAAGAACCAGATCAAGGAAAATCTAAACTTCAGGAATACAGAAAAGAATCCCAAGTTCTTAAAGAGCCTTGACATAATTAGTGCAAAAGCTCTGAAAATCTATTAAAAGAGCTTTTGGTTGCTGCACTTCATTAAAAAATAAAGTTTCCTTCATAACACACCTTTTGAATTTAATCAAAAGCCACATCAATAGAAACAGCCAGGAAAGGTGACATCAACCCAGTAAGTGGGGCATGAAAGAAAAAAGGTAACATAAAAACTACTCCATAGTTCATTACTTGTTTTCCTCATAAAAATTGAAAAGCTATGAATACTCCTCTGAGTTTTAGACACAATCACTAAGAAACTGCTATGACTGAGAAAGAATTATCAAGAAATACACTCTTAAGACTGGCATGCTGTTTCTTTTAAGGCTTTCCAAATTTCTGAACAAGCATTACATCACTATAATGAGGACTGTTAAATTGTGTTGCACAGGTAGCAGAGAGAAGACAAACAGTCCCAATAGCTTTTTAAGAATAGGGACTGCAAAAACATGCAACAAAGAAAGTTGTAATGAAGAAGCTGAATGAACTGTAAGTACTGAATGAGTTCCCTACACTGGGCTTAACTTGTTAAAGGAGAAACCAGCGCTTAAAAAACTTATGAGACCTGCCATTCATGCAGTCTGCAAATATTATATATCACAGTTTGCTTAGTTTTGTCTTATCAACACATATAAACACAACTTTAACTTTAATATGATACATCTACCCATCTAAAACACACCATAGTAAAGCTCACATCAGACCTAAAGTCCATTCATTGTTCTACCTAAGGCTTTGGTTTAACAAGCTAAAACCATCTCACTTATACTGGAGGCACTATTTACCCTAAAGAAACTACCACATCTGTTACTATCAAAACTTTGGATTGTTAAATTCAGTCATCTTAGTATTCTTCAGAGAGGCTGAAGCACATATCTCTGAAGCATGTTTCAAATTTGAAAATATGTAGTGCATGCTTAGTAAACTGATTTTCTTCTTTCACGATGGTGACAGGTAAACTTGTTACACTGCTTTATTTATTTGAGTTCAAAACCTGTCGAAAACAAGACTTACCAGCCTCTTTTTATTCAATACTTGTTCTAAAAGAGTAGGTCTTGCTGGGCGATCTCCAATGGATCCTGTTCTCTGCTTTGTAATGGACACTGAACCTTCAACACTATCCTGCACATGACAGAAAACAACAAAAAAAAAGGAGGTCAGACTATAAACTCTGATACTGTGATACACAGAAAATCCCAAGAGTAAATAACATTTTTCTTTAATCTACAGAGGAAAGTAACAGCACAGGAATGAAAATCTATCTATTCAAGACCCGACCTCTTCTTTCCACCTCCTTTCACTATTTCACCAGCAAGACTGAAGCGATGCATTCTGAGTTAGTCTTCTACGCTGCAAAGCTAAACAGGTTAGTAGGGCAAGTTAATGGCTTCAATTAATTTAATTGCATTTCTTAAAAATGGAGTAATTCACAACAGGTCAGCCTCCAGCTTGTGAAAATGAACGCTATTAATCATTTGTAATTGGGCAGGAATGACAACAATCCTTGTAGTACCAAAACAAAACATACTTCAGAATACTATGATGAACTTGCCAAAGCCACAGGCTTTTCTTTTTTCCCAAATTTATTCTGTTCCCTGTACAATCACCAGACATCTGAATTAGACGTACTAATACAACATAGCTCTACAATTTGCTCTAAGGAAAATATGAAAGGTTTGGAAACTCAACCAATGTTCAATCCTATGTGTATTACATTCAAAACTTACTAACACTTCCATTTACCTGAAAGGGTTCAAAAGCAGGAACAACAAAAAACTATCCTAGCATCTTTCACTTCTATCCTATCCACAGAAATGAAACTTCCGCTAGGAACTTCTGAAAATGGTGTTAATAAACACCACTGTGGAAAAATTAAGTAACTTTAGTGCTAAATACCCTTTCTTCTGCAAGTTCAGGCCCTAATTTCCTTACATTCGAAGCAACCTGCACTTGCACAAACTGGGAAAAGAAAACACACTCTCTTCCAACATGCAATAATAACTACTTCATGCTACAGATCAAATAGTATTAACCCACCACTACATGAAATGCAGCATTTTTACCCTTCTCCCACACAGTTCCCTCTTCTGAACTAGCACAAGTATTTGTGTAGACACAACATGAATTGAGCAGGATGAACTATCAGGGAAGGAAGTGAGAAGAGGGAAAGTCATGCTGGTATATATACATAAATCTAGAATTCATTCTCCTCTAGAATGTGTGCAACTTCTCTTATCTCACTGAAAAGAGAAGTAGCTACTAGAATTAGAAAAGGCTCACAAAACAGCAAGGATAGAAGTGTGTAACTTTTTCCTTGGAAACAAGCATGCTATGCCTTTTCAATGTGAGAAGGAAAAAACTTCGAGGCAAGCCCTCTAATACGTATTACAGACACAAGAGGGACTGTTCTAAAGTAAACACTACCTGGAAAATTAGTTAGTTGACACCAACAAGACTCAGAAACAAGGTGAGTATTCACACCAGGTAGCAGACCTGAAGAAACTATCAGAATGTAACAGAGCTTCAGAGCTTACAAGGAGGGTTCCACAAAAATCCAAAATACAATATGGAAGACATATCACTTGTAGTTACAGAATACATCAGGAAAACCTCAGCAAGTCCTTTGAATTGAAAGAGAAGATGAGACCATATTCCCTAGCAGCATCACGTACACTACCTTTTTTTAAAGCACCTGCCTCATGGGTTTTACAGATATATAAAAGAAGGTTCTTTCGTGTGACACCCAGTATGGTTACTATTACATTTACATGAAAATAAAAAGCAGAAACAGGAAAAGATTTTGGTGGTCAGTTTGCAGTTAGATCAGTTCCCAAACACAGCAGTGATGACATAAAAGGGCTGCTTTTAGTAGGAGCACCAGGTAAGATTTTTTTTTTCCTTCTGGCAATCACTATTTTACATCTGCCCCTTTGAACACAAACCACTCATCACCTTCAAGTGTAAAACTATTTCCCTTTTACTGTCTCATTACAAGATCTGAAAAACTAAGTCTGTACAAGCGAACCTCAGAGAAACGTGTGGTCCTAGCTTAGTCACAAACTGTAGGAAAAAGAATATTTAAATAGTCAAACACTACCATCAGTTTTCCCACTAACAGTACTTTCCCATCTAAACAATACACATCAGCTTATGCAAGTTAAGTATGAACTAGCAGTGATGGAAACATTTACCTGCCACTTAATATAGAAGTAATAACCAAAAAGGATCCTGAAGAACCTACACAATTGATTTGTACACACCTGATACCCAAAGGTCTTTTGTGACTTCAAAACCCCACACTTCAGCACCAGCTGAGAAACAAGCCTGACACCTCTCTTAGATCTATACTTTTCTACCGGGAGAGAAAAAAGCCACGCTGCAAGCGAAGCATCTCTTAGCCATATTTCCTTTCTTGGCACCTTCTGGTATAGCCGTAAGCTTCTATAAGTTACGTGAGAGCTGAAAACAAACGGAGTTTGCTCTGGCGAACAGGAGGAAGAGCAAGCTGCAGGAGGGCCCTGGACACGTTCCCTTTTCTCTGGCTGTCTGACAGACGCCGGCTTTCCAGGGGAGCCCCAGCTGCCAGGGAGCACGCGGCACGCGAGCGCGGCCCGGCCGAGGCCCCGCCGCCCCCCGCCTCACCTCGGCCCGCGGGCCGCTCCCCGCGGCCGCCGCCCCGCCGCCCCCCAGGGCCTGGTCGCTCTTCTTGCGCTTGTACTTGTCCTTGTAGATCTTGTTGCGGTGCCGCTTGCACATCCAAGGCTTGCGCTGCTTCACCACCTGCGTGGTGGTCTCGCTGCAGCCCTCGTACGTGCAACTCTTGCACTCGCCGCCCGCCGTCGCTTCGCCGCTCGCAGCCCCCGGCGCCGCCACCTCCTCCTCCAGCTCCAGCTCCTCCAGGCTGGCCGTGCTCTCGCCTCCCGCCGCCTCGGCCTCCTCCTCCCCCACTTCGACCTCGCCGGCGGTCCCCAGCTCGTAGAACACCATGAGGCCGCCGCTAGCCGAGGGCGGCAGCTGCGGGTCGGCGCTCGGCTGCGGCACCACCCCCGCCGCCCCGGCCGCCGCCTCCTCGCCGCCGCCCGGCTGCATCACAAGCAGCGTCAGCTGCTGCTGCTGCGGCGACGAGGAGGAGGAAGAGGAGGAGGAGGAAGAGGCGGAGGAGGCGGGAGCGGCGGCGGGGCTGCCCCGCAGGGCGGCGATGCCCGGCCCGGCCGGTCCCGGAGCGCGCCGCTCCCGCGCCCCCGCCGCGTCGCCCGCGCGCAGGCTCCGCGCGGCCTGCGCAGGCGCCGGGGCCGTGCTGAGGGGCGGAGCCCCGGTGACGGAGGCCCCGCCCCCTGTGGCGCGATCGCGGGCCGGGCCGGGCTGGGCGGCGCCGGTCAGAGGCGGTGGCGGCGGGGCTGGAGGCGGCGGTGCGATTCGGCACCGTGCGGTCGATAATCGTGGTCGAAAGGAGTGAAAGGGTCTGCAAGCAGTCAGAAAGTTTCGTTAGGATATTGCACGCTTGGCGTGGGAATTGGTTTGTTAGTCCCCGATCTGCTGTGTAAGCACACGGCTGTGGGTTTTGGATGAAGGGGCAGGGTGAAAGGAAAGAGAGAAAAGATGAACTAAAGAGGCGGGTGAGGGGTCAGAGAGAGGAAAGGAAAAGAAAAAAGAAAATTGAAAAAAGAGAGAATAGAGAAAAAAGAAAAAAAAAAGGCGCTGCCCAAGCTTGGAGGGGGATACCTTTTCAGGGACAAGATTTTCACTTTCTGTGCAAATTCATTACCAAGCACAGTCTGTTTTTTCAGATCTTTAGAGAAATCGCTCAGAGGGCTTCGAGGGACTTGGATGGTGTTGATCTCCTCCCATAGTCCATTGCCCTGATTCCTGTGCTCGTGTGATACCCTGTGTTGTGCTGATCTGCGGGAACTACCGCACGGCTGTTTTGGAAAAGTGCCGCCCTCCCTCCCCATGGCCCCTGTCTCCAGCCACAGCTTGTGCTTTCTCACAGAATGTTAACACCAGCAATCCTTGTCTGTTAGTGCAAACAATCCTTGGTTGGGTCCATGGCTATCCGGCTACCGTTTTTTGAGACATTCACATTATCCTGTTATCTTCTGGGGCTCTACACCCTGTCAGTCTGCTCAGCCTCCTGTCTTGCTGTGGTTACGTGGTGGCTGTCCAGAGCCAAGCTTACCTGACACTGATCTTTGCAAGTGCTGTCTCTAGGCTGTGCTTGTATCTTTGCTCTTCATCCACTGTCACTTGAGAGTGCCCATACAGGGATGCAGTTTGGCTTCTCTCATTTAGCCTTTTAGTTGCCTTTAGTGACAACCCATGTGGCTGTCAGCATGCTGCTCCTTGCCCTTTCTTCCTCTGGGTAGCAATTCTCTCATTAGGTTACTTCTGCATGGCTGCAGAGAAGTCCCACTGACTTGATCATCTGCTGTTGGCTCCCCTTTAATTGCCTTACCTCCTTACTTTCCATAGGTTCTTGCCTTTCTCATTGCACACAGCAGCTCATCCCATATTAAAGAACTCTGCTGACTCCATTTTTTCCCTGGCAATTACCACAGCTCCCTTTTCCTGTCACTAAGATAAATGATTATGCTGTTCGCAGTTGTAGCCATTCTGTTTCACCCTTGATCTTGTCATAATACACTTCTCTCTCATTTGTCAAAATAGTTAATGATGGGTATAGTCCTAGAAAAATCACAGTGAACCAAGTATCTGTCCTCATTGCCTTTAACCAAACAATCATGGGCGAGATGACCTCCAGCTCCAGGGTTTAAACTGGAATTACAGACTATTTTTGTAGGTGAAGACTTACTTTCCCCACATCTGCTTCAGTGTCTTTCATCTCTGTTAGAGTCATGCTGGGATGACTCGCCAGAAGCTTTCTTTAGGACTCAGTCTTGATCTGTGTCAGTAGTGAAACATACAAAAATTACACACAGCCTTGTTTCCCTCCTGCTTCTTAACTATTCTGATGTCATCACAAAATGTTTGGAGTTTTTTTTTTCACATTATAGGTCCGTTGAAATAATTTTAGTTTTATTTCTTTTGCTTTAAATGGATCTCGATAGAATGTCTTCCTAAAATTTTAAATTCTCCTGACATTAATTAAAATAAAAATCCAAAGGAATAATGAATCAACTCACATTTTTCTCCAGCTACACACCCTGATTGTATACACATGATAACTAATTAAAAGGAACAGGAAGCTGATAACCTTTAAATTTCTGGAAGAAGAGGTGTTTGGGCCCTTCATCCACTTCTGTGAAGCCCTACTGAGACAGCAGGGTTTGGCATGGGCCAGTCTAACCAGCAGACTGCAGCAGTTAAAGGCAACATGAGAAAATTATTCATGGAGTTAAGGTTTCCAGCCTAATGCTCTCCTGAAGACTCCCTCTCTTGTAGATATGTTGAATTGTACCTCAGACACTCTGGTAATGCATGGGGATTTCATTGAAGACTAAGCCTGGAAGCGTATTTCGTGGTTCTCATTTTCCTCCTCTGAAGAACAAAGAGCAACAAAAAGCCACAGAAAATTAACAGTACATTGCAAAGATATTGAAGGGGTTAATTAATTAGCAAATCAATTTGAAATTTACTGAGTCTATTACTGTACAGCAACGTGAAGTATTATCCAATTTTTTTTTACCCCTGAACCTTGTAATTTTCTTGCTTGAGTGCATAGAAATGAACACAGGTAGTAAGTCAGTGACAGATAATAATGCAAGTCCTTAAAAAGCTGTCACTGGTGTCCTTCTTTTCTGCCTGGTTTGCTCAGAAAAGAGAAACACTCTGATGAAAAAGAAATCAAAAAATTAGTTGTTTCCTTGGGCTGCACTTCTATAAATCTAGCTGTTGGGGAAGGAAGGACATATTTGGAAAATTTTATCACCAGTCTGTCCACCATTGCTATCCAGCCAGGTGCAGTTGCATCATGTTTTGTATTCTCAGGTGCAATTGAAAGGAGAGGACAAATACAATTATTGAAATGTAGTAAGTTCATTTACTGAAATATAATAAGTTAATTTGTCCTTAGGCTGGCATCTCTAAATAAATTTTTAAATAGATTCTCGGATTTTCTGCTGTCTCTTCATTTATGTTTGTGAAATAGTTCGTTTTAATGTTCTAGATTTCTGTGCTGGTTCTTAACCTCCAGTTCTTAATTATCTCTGAAACAACATGCTTTAAAAAACAAATACAGGTTAAGATTCAGAAAGGTAATAATTGTTGAAGAAGCTGATTTGTCCTGCTTACAAACCAAGATATTACTAATGATTATAGCTGAAGTAATATTTTAAAATTGTTAAAGTTACTTTAGTGCTCTTCTATAAGGAATGATATGAAATTTGTTTCAGTTAATATCTATATGTGTGTCCCATCCATCCATCCATCCATCCATCCATCCATCCATCCATCCATCCATCCATCCATCCATCCATCCATCCATCCATCCATCCATCCATCCATCCATCCATCCATCCTCCATCCATCCAATTATCATCTATCTAATTTTTACACAGAAGTACATTTGCCTTTATCATGTGCTATAAGAGCACAGGCCATACTAAACTTCTGTGAGATGTGGGACTCTGAAATTCATACATCCAGTGTTGTGGTATCCCTACAAACATAATCTAAATGCAAAGTATCTTGTAACCTAATTGCTATTGGTTATTTGTCACAAAATTAACAGCTCGAGTCAAGGAGATCATTTGGGGTTTTAAAATAGAAATGAGTGGTACTTGAAAGATAAATGAATGAAGACTGCTGGAGGAAGCTGAGAACTAATAGCTTTTAAAATACATCTCTTTATAAACTCATTATTTGATGAGGGAATCCAAATGCAAGTATATAGTCAAGAGAGATTTTTCTGCCTTGTTTTACCTTGTACTGCTTAGCCAACTCCCCATTTGTTCTTTCTACTTGCTCTTGATGTTCAAGCCAAATTGCACAGTGATACAGTCATGGAAAGATTCAAAAGCTCAGCAGTCTATAAACAAATCTGCCCTCAAAGGGAGGTGAAGAGCAGAGTGATCAATGTGCTCAGTGATACAAATGCTCAGGTGCCAATGAGTGCTGAAGTCTTACCACAAATAACAAAGCAAAGGATTTTAAGCTATTATAATCAGTCTGTTAAAGTTTTCCTTTCAGATAAGTGTACAAAAATTTGATGCCAATTTCATCAAATCTTACGAACATCTCTCTTCACACTGTTCAAGTATACAAAATGAGTGTAATCAGATACTCATTATGCTTTATGAATTACAGACAAAGGACAGAAATAAAAAAAACTAACTAAATGGAAGTTTGGGTTGCATTATGATATGTATTCTGATTTTAGTATATGTGTGACAAAAATGGCCATAAGAAATAGGTGTCTTTCCCCAGGTCCCTCTCATTTTACATGGTTACCTTTGTCCCATGACAGCAGATATATTAAATAGGTATGCTGAAAGAAAATTTTTGCTTCCATATATTTACACATAATTAGACATAAATGAATCATCTTTTCAATAAAATTAACATTCGCACTATAGCAAAACCAATCAAAAATAGACATGAATAAAGGTGTGCAGGACAGGTGTTAGACTATATCTTGAACCTCACACTGGACAGTTATTAGCCCATTCTCTCCACAGCTTTAGTTACTGGATCACTACTAAATTTCAAAACTATGTTTCAGTGATGTTCTTTTAAATTTCTGAAGTAAAACTTATTTGCAGCCCATTTTGTTAGTCTAGGTGATTTCCATTCACAGTGAATGGATCACATTTGTTGCTTTTGACCTCTGGGTAGGATCAGTGTCATTCTGAATGTTGTTCCCCCATGCAGAGCCAACATCCTTGGACGTGTCCTGAGCTGTCTCCTGGTCTATGCGAGTTGTTATATATGCCTTTGTGGTATGGAACAGTGAACACCTTGGTAGAGGTCAGCATTGCTGATTCTAATTATTACTGTTTCACAGGTTGATTCCCTCTCAATCTAAATCATTGAATTCAGGCCTACTTTAAAATAATATTTCTCTTCTTATAGCCAAGAAACCATGAATAACAGAAAATTGTTTATTGTAGAAAAAGTAGGTATAGTCACTATGCTTAATGAAGCAGTAAATATAAAAAATAGGACAATCTTGCAAAAATCAAAAAAGAAAAGCATCGAGCTCAGGTTTAGACTATGGAACATTCTTTTTCAGTAGAAGTAGGAAGAGCTTTGCTTATTAAGAAAGTTAAAATTAGATGGAAGCAAAGCTCTAGATAAGGGAAGCAGTCCTCTCCTGGCAGGGAAATATGTCAGATTAGCTCCTCTGTCCATTGCCAATATCTGTGGCTCCCAAATACAAGCAACTCATACCTGTGTCTGAACATCAGCATCTTTTCCTTCCTATCTTATAACAACTGATAACACTGATCATGTGTCCTGGTCTTTGTGCTGATGTTCATAGAATCACAGAACAGTTTGTGCTGGAAAGGACCTGACAGATGATCTAGTTCTAACTTCCCTGCCATGGACAGAGACACCTTCCTCTAGCCCAGGTTGCTGAAAACCCCATCTAATCTTGGCCTTGAACATTTCCAGTGATGAGGCAACCACAAGTTCTCTGGGCAACCTTTGCCATTATCTCACCATCTTTATGTTGGGAACCCCAGAGCTGCATGCAGTACTTTAGGTGGGGTCCCACAAGAGTGGAGTAGAGGAGCAGAATTCCCTCCCTTGACCTGATGGCCAACCCCCTTTTGGTGCAACCCAGGATATGATTGACTTCCTGGGCTGTGAGCAAACACTGCCAGGTCTTGTTTAGCTTCTCACCAGGGACTCTGTTTCATGAGCTAAGGGAGTCACCTTGGGGTCACTCACCAACTTATTCACAGGTTGTGTTCTGAGTAATCTTTTATCACTTTAATCAAGCACTGAAGTGTCTTCTGTATAGTTCTCATTAGTATGTTTTACTTGTAATGTCAAGCAAAAGCTGGAAGATTTACTTCTGGCGTAGTTATCTGGACAGCAAAATTTATATTTTCTGGTTTTGGTTTAATGCCACACATTTCTCACCTACAAGTGTTATCAAAGGTGTCTAGTTTTTCTGAAAGATATATTTCACACTTGCAAATCTCCTTTGTGGAAAGGGTGTCTCTAACCTATTAAGAGGAATTTTTTTTTTCTTGAACTAGAGCTATTTTTGTACACTTTTCTAGCATTTTGTTGAAGCTGTGAAATAGCAACTTTGTCCCTTCTTTTACCCAGTCATGGAGGCTTTTCTGTTTTGTTTTTAAATATCAAGTGTGTGTATATGTGTGGGGGTATTATTTGATTTGCTCTGTTTAAGCTGCCAATCTTTAAAAATAAGAGAATTGTAATCACTTTGTCTTTTCTGTACTGCAGTGATGTAGAAGGAACCCACAGAGGGAGGGGCAGAGGCATAGACTGTTCCTGACACAGGAAAGTTAAGATGCCCTGGTTTATGAAATTGCATAGTAAGAACTGTCAGTAAATAAGATTTGTTGGCTCCTCATATATGCTTTCCTAGCCCACTCTTCTTTTCCTTTACAGAAAAGAAAGGGAGAAGGGAGTCCAATTCATGGCATGTCAAATCTTTTTCACATTCTGCTCAATAACTTACTCCTGTTCTCTTTTAAATGCTTGGCAAATACAGGTACAAAGCAAATTCATATGTAGGGACTTTATTATGATCAGATTCAGACTATCAGAGACTGAAAGGAATTAATTTTTGCAGGATAGAGAGGAAGGAGTTATCACTGTACAGGACTAAAGCATAGCTTGATCCTCGGTAAATCAACTATCTGTGCCTAAGAAGCTATTTATTCTCTCCTTTCTCAGACTGACATTACAAGACTTTTTTTAGGTACAGAAATAACATTTTCTAGACAAGCATGCTGTCTTTGTACTTTGTGCATACAGATATTCTGCCTTTTATCTTGGCAAACAAGAACACGTCTAATTTGGACCTGAATGCTGGCCCTGAAGCATCCAAGATCAACAGCCTTTTGGAATGCCCTTGGGGACCCAGCTGTTTTCAAAGCTATTCTATTAAAGCTGGATTTTTAAACAGTTTAATTTTGGAGGAGTCAGGACCCAGACTTCCAACTACATCCAGCTGGTTCCAAGTACTGGAGCCTGAAACCAGCTTTCAGGGAGCTTAAAAGGGATTCATTAATAGGCCATTAGCACACGGCTTAGTCATTAGCGTATATCTTGTAATTAGAACTGCCTTTATCCTTTATCGCTTTCAGAGATCTAGGGACAGTTCCTTGGTTTGTTACCAGATGCCCTGGGACTGCTACTTCACGTGAAACATTTTTCTCAAACATTGAATTTCTTGGTCCTGTCATGTGACATCACCTCAAGCATTTGTATTGATCTACAGTCATTCTAGCATTCTGGCATTGCAGCTGCATATACCTGATGCATGTATTTCTGGAGGTGTGTCACACTCTTGTACTTGAGCATCAAAATTTTTAGGCAAAAGAGCTCTTCTATGTATTTTTACAGAAGGTTTTTTTGAACTCAGAAATCATTGGTGTCACCATTTGGCTGAGGCACATCTGTTTCTGCATAACTTTTTATGCATGCCTGCCAGAAGGATAAATGTTGTAATCCACAGGCTGAAGTTCTTCCGGTTGGAGCCAATGGCTTGTATTATTCAGGAGACACTCAGACTTTTCCAGATCCTGGTTATTGTTTTAGAAGAAGTATTGGCATACAGAAAAATAGAAGTTAGTTTGGTTACTACAGACTTGATAGTTATACTGAGAAATGCTACAGCTTGCATTTTCTGGTACAGGAATGTTAGTGAGAATTGTGTCCCTTTGTACATTGGAGATGGTCAACTTCAAGTACAGAACTTTTCCAAGAAGAGGCAGATGTTCATGGAGCTTTGTAAAGGAGTTACTGTGTTACAGCTCTAAGAGGAGACATTCTCCTTAAATAAAGCAGGGCACAATTTTCCCATTGAACTATGCACTCCAACTGCTGCAGATTTTCTGAAACTGTTCATTACAGGAAAATCAAAGTGTTGGGGCTGCAGCAATGGAGTTCTGCGTAATATTTTTTAGGAGCTGACAATATGTAATAAACATTATGAATGGTATGGAGTAACTTGCAGAAAAGTAGGACTCCTCACTTCCCAAGGGCCAAGAGGAAAGTCCTAGAGGAGAAAATATTGAGTCTTCAAGTCTACCTTGCAAAGCAGAGAGATTCATGGATAACTGATGGGAAACATGGGAAAACTGCAGAGGGTTCTTGGCATATTAAATATTGAGAGAAGTAAGGACAAGTCCTCCATGAGGACTTGGGATGTGTAATTGTGAAATTGGTTTTGTGTTCTAAATAGATGGCAACTTGTAGGCTTATTGAATTGTTAGCATTTGACATCCTTTTTCATGTTTTGTGAACAGTCTCATAGTGGTCTGTGCCACACAATCTATTGAATAGTGTTTGGAAGGAAAAAATATGCAACCTAGACATTTCTGTCCTCCATTCTCAATTTCCTAGACTTGTGCATCCTCTATAGAGCTGGGCAGTTAAATTATTGAAAGCAGAGTAGGAAGCATAAAGAGCAATTTGAATATTCTCAAACCATTAAAACATTTTGTTTATTTCCCCATATATTGACATAAATTATGACTTATCCTCTTTTCAACAGAATATTTGACATAAAAAATTTTCACCACTTCTAAATGTTCCTCTTTATATTGCAACTGTTGTACAATCCTTATATTGCAACTGTTGAATGATTATTTGTAAGAAAGAAAATGGTTCCCATGGTATTATTTTCTTATTATAAATTATTCTTCACACAACAGCTTTAGTGAAGACAGTCTTATTCCAAATGATTTTTTTAAGTTGACTAAGGACCAGGTAATTCTCACTCAACTGCTTTTTCTCAATAAAGAATTATAATTCATGCTTAGAAACATGTCAGAGTCTGAAAACTGTAAAGTCATTCCTCTTTGCTTCTCTTTGTCCCTGTCGCTTGATCAAGAGTTTTCTCTTTTTTTCCATGCTGAAATGAGGAGGACCAGTAGTTTTGGAGCATTGTTCTGAGGATAAAAACAAATTGACTTTCTGCAGTATAAGGAGTACACAGATGCAGATTTTGGACTTGATTAGTGGTGATGAAAAATGCCAGTGCTGTGTTTTATATAACAAATACAAGCTGGAAGTTTAAATCATTGTGGTCCCCTGAAACTACCTGTACTACAAAAGATTTTTAGATCCAGAGAATCTAGATGTTACAGTCTGCTTTTTTTTCTCTTTTAAATAGGCATTATTGATTTGATTGTTTTCAAAACAGTATGAACAAAGTGAGTATATGTCTATATATACTTGTTCGCTGTCTATTGTGAGGAATGGCTAATTGCAAAATCCAGCCTGATTTAAAGCCTTAACAGCCACACTGAAATCAGCAAGTACAAAGTCAACCCTGCCATTTTCCACGTAGTTCCACAAATACCACTCAAAGCTGAATTTGGACCTACAAACCCTTTAATTGTTGACAATCTCTTCTACAACTCAAGCCTTACTCTCAAGGAAATCACGATGCCTTTACTTACTCAGGCAATGTCTGGAAGATCCATTTTTCTTGCGGAAAAAAAAGAAAAAGTAAAGCAAAAATAAGTCACCACTCCTGACTGCAGTGGGATCCTCAAAGGCTAATAACTTATTTCACTGTGTTTAGTCCTCCTAGTTTTCCCATGACCTGGATCTCTCGTTACAAGGGTAAGTGTGTCAGATGTTTGCAATTGCATGACCAATTACAACTGAGTTTGGCCTATTTCCACTGTCAAGTCAAGCGTCAGACTTGAGCTTGTATATACTATCCTTAATTTCTTGGTAGCTTGCTGACAGCAAGACAGCCAGCACGACTTTGCATTAATGTAATCCATGAGAATTGCCCTCTAACCCATATCTAGCCTTGTTGGTCTAATCTGCTTCTTTACTCCCGCATAATAAAGTGACTATACTTAAAGTAATGGTCTTTCAGGCATGTCCTAGTCAGACAAATCCACACAACTTTTGACCCTATTACATTAAAAGCAAGGGAGAATTAGAATACCAAGGGAGGGTTTAGACTGCCAGTGCTCAGACATTACACCTTCTGAAAATTAGAGACAGTAATTTACTTACATGGGGGATACTAAGTGCCAGGTTATGATAAAGAGGAATTAATCAGAGACTAGAAAATCAGGGAGTCAGTAATCAAGACTAATTGCAGTCACTGTGGAAAAAAAATTACCCTAAAAAGCAATTATAAAAACATATGCTACACATAAAGATGCACATCACATTTATAGGAGTTAACTTTAAAACAGGAAAAAAAGGTGAGCAAAATAGTTTAGGAAAAAAAAATAGAAAATAGTTGATTTAAAAGAAGACTTTATTAGATGTTTAAAAAAGACAGTTCTACCAGGAGGGGCATCTTTGGCTTAGAGCCAGTCTTGGCCCAGTAATGAAGCGAGGGCAGGCCTTGTGAATATTAATAATGAATATATGCAATGAAAAATAAGTAAGGAGGCATATATGATCATGAAATGTAGAATAATGTTAACATCACATAGGAAAAATAAGAAGCTGAAGATTTTTAGAAAATGTATTCTTCCTAGGCCTGTTAAATGGAGATGATAAAGTTTTTATGGTGGAAAAAAAATAGACACTTAATAAATATTTCTGTTAATTAATTGAAAATATACCATGCTCTTTTCCATCATAAGAGGAAATTAAGTGTTTTCTGGTTCTCTAGCAACTCAGGGATATTGAACATCTGCAAAAGCAAAATTTTGTTAAGTCTACAGTCCTGTAAAATTTTCACCTGGAACTGGTTGAAATTCCCTTCTAATAAATCTTGGATTACCACAGCTGTTCCAAGAGGCTGAAAGACTATCAATGCTGCAGCAGTATTCCAAGTATTCCAATGACAGGGATGATGACTCAAAGCAATATATAATGGTTATCCTGATGTAAGTCACATGTATATAAAACTTCAACAGTGAAGACTACACATGAATTATAACTATTAAAGAGTTGAATATCAAAAACAGAATAAGTGCCAATTAACTTTCTTTTTCATTGGAAATGAACTTTTAAAGTTAAGTCTGGTTTTGGTCTTGTTTTTTAATGATATTTTTAAGATAGTGTATGTTTGTTTGAGAAAATTCCAAAATGTAAGCGATTAAGGCTTTATCAAGTAATTTGGCGTAATATCAGTGCATCCTGATTAATATCAGTATTGTATGCAAACAGTAAAGGAACAGGAAGAAAATAGTGTGGAAAGTGATTTTTAAACAGATTTCAGTCCACACAGGGACGTAACTGAGTGCGACCATCTGTAGCAGGACTTCACATAGAGTAATAGTAATCCTGATATTTTTCAACGTTTGAATTAATTATGTGAAAGTAAATACAAAGAGCTGATGAAATTTTAAGACTATGAAAATATATGGTATGGGAAATTACAATGAGGCTGTGGCTATGTCCCTGTCAACATCAAAACATGTACTTTGCCACAGTAAAAACTAAGGACATAAAATTCAGTCCAAGCGTACAGAATGGTGAACTTTTACTGCAAAAACATTGTTCTGAAAATTATTTAAAGGTCACAACATGCAAACATTTTGCCAAACACTCTTACTGTCATGTTCAGGTAAAAATGTGACTTTCAATACTCACACTTAGGGAGACAAGTTCATTTTCCTTTTTGTAAGTTTTGTATTTCCTACAACTATGGTGTAACTTCATTATGAAATATAACTAACAAGTCATGTGAGCTTTGCTGTCTTAAAGCTAATTTATAAAATTTAATATATGCAAAAAACCAATCAAACAAATGAAACCAAATCTTGCACCCACCCTGACACACACACACACACACACACTTTACAGCAAAAATTTAAGAGCAGGAATGACTTTAGAGTGAGATATAGGTTCACTCAAAGAAAAAAAAAAGACTTGACACATGATTCAACACCCACATAAGTAGGTTTTTTCACTCAAAGAAAAAAAAAGACTTGACACATGATTCAACACCCATATAAGTAGGTTTTTTGAAGATAAAATAATAGTAAGTGAATTAAATTAAGTTGAATTAAAAAGAGAAAAACTCATGAGAAAAAAACTCAAAACCCAAACCCAACCAACCCCCCCCCCCCCCCCCATTTTCTGGAAACGAAAGTCATACAGATTCAAATGGGACATTAGACACAATCTTTTAAAAAGGAAGCTGATTAAAAGCTGGATTAAGCTAATAAAACAGTGGTGGATTCTCCAGATTTCTGTTTTTTGGATTCAAGTCAAGCTAAATTGCTGGAAAACATTTCACCAAACACAAGATAGCACATAAAAGGGAAGCTGTGTGGTATATCTGTGAAATGCCTGTGAAATACTGGAGATTTGAATCAGATGATCTGATACCCACTTCTCATGGTAAACTCTGTAAACCTCCTTCAGTCAACTATAGATACCATAAATTTTACTGATAGTTCTCAGGTTATTAATATTAAAAGACCATAGATCTCAGTCATACTAGCTAGAACAGGTTGTAAAACTTCTATTTTAAATATACTGGGCAAGCCAAATCTAGTGGGAAGATGTTCTGCAGAGATTTCTTTTCCTTTCACTCCATTCTTGGAAAGAAACATTCCTCTCTTACATTGTCATGTTTTCCTCACTGCAGCGAAGGAGAAACTTGTCTTCTTTTCCACCTCTTCCCTTACGTTACCTCTGTAGTTGTTCCCTATACTCGCTCACAGGAAATTCCTTTAACAGGACAATGGTCAGCACTCCCCCCGTGCTGTGCTTGTCTCTAGAGCTTTGAGAGAAGCAGAGGTGGGATGTTGACAGCTGGGTATTTCCTTAGCTGTGGAGACAGGCTCCATGGTTTTGTAGCCGTTATGCTCTTCTGTGCAATTACAGGGACTTTCCACAAGGTTTTTAAATTTCTTCTCATTGGACAGCAGTTTGAGAATTTGTATCTGCTCTTGTATGAATTAGATGGAGCAAAGCATAGCTCACACAAAACTGCAATTCAGATCATGGTGCTACTTCACATTTCAAAAGAGGCCCAGCAAATAAAGACGTGGTAGCTTTGTATACAACGAGTTATATGTCTGAAACGGTCCAAACTGAATGATCTTGCAAAGAGGAACATTTTCTTAGAGGGCAGTTGCAGCCATAGTGACTGTCCAGCAGGTTGAGACCACAGCAATACAGTCAGGATGAGGGACAGGTTTTGCAGATTATGTGGAAACAATAGAAGAAACAGTCAGTATTTTCTGTCTCTTCCCTAAGATCCAGGTAACCCCATGATGCTACTAGCTCTGGTAACCCTTGGCATGGAAGGACAAAGCAATCTCACAACAAAGCTCACTTTCTGATCCTTTTTATCCTTTGAGTTCCATTCTCTCCTAAAATACCATTTCATCTTGCTCTTTCCATGTGTATGCCAATAGACAGGCTTCCCAGCAGAAAGGCTTGGCTGAGGGGTTTATAGCTGGCAGAAATCAGGAAGTGTAATGTACATTGACACAATTCTCTGTACCATGCAGAGTGTCATTTCTACTTTTCAGAGCCATTCTGTAGCTTCTGGCCTAGGGAAAAGAAATTGGACAAAATTCTAATTCTGAATATTCCTGGCCTGGGTTTTCCCATTAAAGGTTTTGTATGAAAGCTAATTATTTTCTAGTTCCACTATCTGATAACAGTCCATACTGATATCCATCTAAAGAAACGAATATGTTCCCAAATTAAAGATTAAAAGCTTCTAGCTTGAGGAAAACTGTTTTTGCAGCTCTAGCTGTGAATATTTGAGGTTATTTGCAGAAGAGACACCTGTACTTCACAGAGAAGAGAGAGGGAGAAGAGGAGAGGGATGAGGTATGATCCATCAAGAAAAATTTCTTGAAAAGAAAATGTGTTAGGTTCCTATTCTCATGTGGGTGAGGTATGTTTTACCTACTGTCTGGTACTTACCCAGAAATTCTTGTGACACAGAGCCTGTCTCTGCCATTGCCGTCCTGTGCCTACCAAAAGTCCCAGAATCATCAACTGACATTGCCAAGAATCATCACGAGAAAATGGCATAAGCTAAAATTATCTAAATAAGCTAAAAGCCTGTTAAACAGACTAAATAAGTGAAAGCTAAAGACATAGAGGTGAAACTCTCTTTGTTAAATGCCTGAATGAAAAAAAAAGTCCAAGAAATCAACCTTTCTCACTGCTCTCAAAAACACAATAATAAAAGAATCGATTAGATAAATGAAAATGTGACAATAAGAAGCAACCATTTCTCTCCTGCTGAGTAGAATTTTCTTCTCTCAGAGATTGTGGTGTCCGGAGGTAAGTTACAGTGCAGTAAGAAAAGAGGGCCATTCACAACCCCTATATGACGAGAAACTCCACCAAGGTTAATTTCATTCAGTAGGATTAGTTTCCTTTCTTTCCCCCCTCATTCTTTCAAAGTCTAGAGAGCTGTTACTGAAATAGCAAACTCTAGTCTTGATTTGAAATTAACTTATCTTCTTGATTCAAAGATATTGGATTTAGATTTGTCTTCAGACAATTTCATGGGGTTCTCCAGTGAATTAAAATGTTCCAAATTTCCTGAGAAAGGGATGCCTGACATTGTGAGTGCCACATGATTCTGGTGGAGCTGTGATAGGTTAGCTTGATAAGTCTAAATATAGAATGATATGTGAACAAGTGAGTGTACTTTTAAAACTTTTATTTTGTTTCCATTTTCTCCACAACATATCTGTTCCACAGATAAGGCCAAGAACTGGAAGTGCCCCTTCAGCATCAGCGCCTCTGAATGGCTTCAGTAAATCAAGCTGAACCTGATACTGAAAATGTTATGGATCACCCATATCTAGTTTTTAATAAGTGCTCTCTCCTTTCACATGTTTTTTCTTTTTTGATCATTCTCAAAAGACACATTTTTTAAACGTATCCTTTCCCAGTTTTCTTATGAGTGCCATAAAAGTCTCTCTAAATCTCTGATAGCATGAGCATGGCAATTCTGATTTTGCTATAAATGAGTTGATGCTAAGCTGTCTTTGTTCTTTACATATTCATTTTCTTGTTTCCCTGATTATAATTCTGCCTGTCATGACTCAAACTTCAAACCCTAATTACTTGTCAAAGCTGTGAGAGTTCTGAGAAGAGACCTCCTCACAGTGCAGTTCTCCAAATAGTGCCTTGTGTTTGTGTTGACTCCAACCAAATCTGTATGGAAAACACTGAACTAAAAGAATTAGTTCAGTATTCAAAACCTTTTGCTGAATCAAAATTAAATCTGTCTTGATCATTGTCATTATAAAATGTGGAAGCATTTCCTCCTAAATAAAAAACTTGGAATTGCTGGAGGCACCTCCTTCTGGGGTGGTAGCTAATAATGTGAGGGAGCAGTAGCCTCAGAAGTCAGGTAATTAAAGCTCCTTAGGAGACTTTCCTCTCTGAGAACTGTAGAGTCTTAATCTAAATCTCCTTCTGGTCCAGTGAGTCTTGACATACTGTTCAAATGCTGGCCCCTTGGAAATATCGTAGCCCTTCCAGTGAGCAACAAATGCTGTCAAGGAAATAATGAGGTTTAATAACTTTATTTCTAATAAACCCTCTCATTTAAGACAGTTCTTCAGGGGTCAGTAAGAGGTGGGAGTTATGAGCATATATATGACTTCTTTGCACCTCTAGCATCTTTGCTGCTCTTGCATTTGTTATCCCAGCATCAGTTCATTGGTGCTAAGGAATAATTTATGCTGTTTTCTTATTATTTTTCTATTAATTTTTCTATTTGCAAGCAAAAAACAGCTAGTGTATTAAAAATTATTAGCACAGCAATGGCAAACAAAACAGAAAATAATATGCACAGTGTGCCTCTTGGAGGTGCTCAGTACAGTTCTGGTTCTATCTCAAGGGTGATGACAAAACTGGATGACATACAGAGATAAGGGATAAGGACAATCAAAGTTATGGAACTGCTATATAATAGACAAGTTGAATAGACTGGCTGAGAGATAATTGAGAGGGTTAAAAGGCCTGTGAAAACAAGAAAGATAGAAAAGATAAATATATTTTTTTATTATAAACTGTTTCATCCAACACAAAAGTGAGAGACCTTCAAATGAAACAAGCAGATGACTGGATAAAATCAAACAAAAGAGATGATTTTTCCTACAATATCCTATAATATTCAATCAAGCTGCGAAAAGTTTCCCTGCAGAAAGTTGTGGTTGCTGCAAGTTTACATAATTCAAAGAGCGACTGGACAATTGAATGAAAGAGAACTTCAGCCAAAGTAAAATGCAAACCTATTGTGTTATGTGCAGTGGTTCTGTATGTAAAGGTGTACAACATATGTTTAAAATTTCCATTGTATACACCACAATTGTATTAAACAATTGCATAATACAGTTCTAATATACATAGTGACAATATCTCTGGCTCAGGAAGTCCTCAACTGATTATTTGCTGGATGATTGCCATGAGAACATTTGGAGGAAGCACTGTTGTGAGTGTACTGTTCTTATTGCCTTCATCGAGTATGCTAACCGCCGTTCTCCTGGTGATTGTTATTGTCTTTTTACTTTTCTTCCTTCTTCTTTCCTCTCAAGAGAAAACTAGCCTTACTGAATTCAGTGCCACAATCTGCTCTATAAAGTGTTTCACCAAACATCCCTTAACTAGGGGGTATTACCATCTGCTCCTGGCACCTTTGAAGTTTGGCTGCTGTCAAGGCACAGGATTGACTAAAATCCTGCTCCACTCCACTGGATGGTGCTTTTGCCAGTGAATGGGAGAAAAGGGAATGAAGAAGGGAGGTGCTGGGGTTTCCTAGGGCCTTGTCTATCACTGCCCTTTTATTCAGATTCTGTGATTTCCAGAAGCACCAGTCCTATTACCAGTTGTTGTATATTGGCAATTATTTATGATCCATGCTTCTGGGAAATGGGCAGTTACTGCCAAGAGGAATAGCTACACTGAGGCCAAATGTGCCACGTATCAAGTGCTACCTGTGACAAACAGTACAGTAACACCTTTGGAAGGCTGAATCCTGGGCTAATTGGCTCCTTCTGACTCTTCTGGCCAATTTCATATTCTTAAAAAACATGAGGAAAATATTTTTCATGTTCATACTACAATTTCTTCTTAAGCCAACTCTTTCATAGTAACATTGCAGGAGATTTCATTCAGACTAATAGCTAAATATCCTAGTGAATATGAGGTTTATGAGACGAGTATCTTGAAAAGGCTGCTGTGTTGTTTTGGAAAGGGCATTGTGGTTATTGTAGACAGCAGCTTTCAGCCTGTCTAGCCATGATTCCATATCCATTTACAGTGGATCAGCAAAGAATCGGCTCCAGACTTTTGTCTGTAAACTAGGCTTGAGTCCACAGCTCCAGATCCACGGCAGGAGACTTGATTGAATCCCAGGGGTCCTGCATTAGCCGCAATCAGAGTAATCACTGGAGTTCACAGTAGTTGAAAAGAATATAACAGAATGTCAGTGCCTATACCTCTTTTTTCTGTATTTCAGAAACTGGAGAGGAATAGGAACAACAAAACTGATAATGCATGGGCTGTTATCAAAGTGATACTGGAAAATTGTGCTAAAATGGGCACTTCTGGCTTTCTAATACCTCCATCTGATATATAGAATCATATGAGGGAAAAACTTCCTTGCAATATTTTGCAGTGTTTTGAAGCATACAACTAGAACAAAATTGTCACTATAATTTCTTCCATCTGCTCCCTTTGGCTACAGGTACAAGACTGTCAATTCATCATACACAAAAAGAAACCTGGGGCCAAATTCTCTGTTGGCATAATGCCACATAAGTCTTGGACTTGATCTTCCCATGAAGAACAAATTTGGAAAAATTCAGTGGAAAAACAAGAGAAAAATGGAAAAAGCAATACATGGCTGTCTTTTCTCATAGTTCATAGAATCAGATAAAAGACCCCAGGGTACTGTTTGTAACAGATTTCTCAGGCAAATACCTTCAAGAACAAAATACCAACAAGGTACTGAAGCAGTAGGTCATGCCTATTTCTATATGCAATATGGAGTGCATGGCATCGAATTTGTAGCAGATGCTGGATGCACTGTCATAAGATTGATGTTCTTGCCATCAGAAACACATTTGATCTCTATTAATCAGTCTGTGAAATATTTTGGAATAAAATATGGACCAGTGGACCTGATGGGGTTTGTAGTTTTTGATGCCATATCTAATGTAGAAAGATTTTAGAAGAGGAAATATAAAAAGCCCTATGTTGTCTTTTGGTCTTGAAGTCTATCGTGCCTGTCAACTGTAGTATGAGAAGATTTTCTTTCACTAAAACATTTTGAAGAGGTTATCATTGTTACAGGAAAGTCTACAGAGAGCTTCAAAGCAAAGGCATAAGTGGAATTTGAAGTGGGAACACTCCCCCTCCCCAACTGTCACATTCCACATGGGTTATCTTAAGACCTGAGGGTCTTGAGCGAAGTCAGGTCCAACAGTGTCCAGGCAAAAGATTTTCATTTATGGTTGGTATTGTCTCACCTGAAAAACTTAAAACAAAATAGGCTGAGAGAATCATGCCTGTTTACCCTGAAGAAGGCTCTGGGGAGGCCTTCCAGTACCTAATGTGAGCTTATAAAGAAGAGAAATGTGACTTTTTACACAGGCAGATGGATAGGGAGGGACAAGGGAGAACATTTTTAAAGTGAAAGAGGAGACATTTACATTAGATGTTAGGAAGAAATTGTGAGGATAGTGAGACACTGGAACAGGTTGCTCAGAGAGGTTGTAGATGGCCAAACCCTGGAAGTGTTCAAGATCAGGCTGGATTGGGCCTTGAGCAACCTGATTTAGCGAGTAGCATCCCTGCCCATGGGGAGAGGAGTGGAACTAGGTGATGTTTAAAGTCCCTTCCAACACAAGCCATTCTGTGTTTCTCTAAAATTACATGGCAAATAATACTGGCATCCAAAACAGCATTTCTATATAAACACTGTCCTATATCATTGACCTCTTATTATAAGTTACAGCAAATATTAGGAGTTTCTAAAACATATGTATATCTTGAGACTCTAGGAGCCATATATAAGAGAGCAGAACGTATGAAAATTCCTGAATAACCATTCTGTGTTCAACTACTGGTATTGGAACTACAAGTGTGTACTATAAACTGCAGATTCCTGTTTGGCTTGTAGCTCCTGATTTTCCTGCATGAGAATGTAGATATGTACATATTTTTGAATGGCCTATAAGTAAGACTCTGTCATCAAGTGAAAGGGTGAGACAAAATGGCCTTAAGTTGTATGAGAGGAGGTTCATATTAGATATTAGAATTTTTTTTTCCACTGAAAGAGTGGTTAGGCATTGGACTAAGTTGGCCAGGGAGGTGGTGGAGTCACTGTCTCTGGAAGTATTTCAAATATGTCTAGATGGGGCACTTGGGGATCTGGTTTAGGGGATATTAGGTTGACTCTTAGACTCAGATGATCTTGAAGATCTCTTCCAATCTTCACAATTCTGTGATTCTGTGATTTCGTGATGTGACTGTGTCAATTTAGAAAACATGAGATATATCCCAAGAATTGTAATTACTCATAAGTCACTGCAACCCTAACAGGATCAGTGTCTCTAAAAGTTGGCAATTAATTGTGCACAGCACTTGGTTTATCATGACTCATGACTGACTCATAATTCTCTTGCAGATGCAGCTGGCACCAACCCCAGGAGAGGTGACTAAGGGTGAGAAAGTAAGAATCTTATCATGGGATCATAGTATTGGTAATGTATTCCAAAGCTGGGGAACAGGGATTTTGAAGGACCCTGTGATACAGGGTCTTATATTTAGATTTCTGGAAATTAGGAATCTAACTACTACAGGGAGTTTTAACTGAAGTTGATTCGTGCTGTGACTGAAGCTGATGAGACTTCTGGGTTTAAGTGAATTTGAGAAAGATCCACAAGACCTATTGATATGCCTCTCAGATAGGTATTACAAAAAGAAGTAGGCCTCTAGCCTTAGCAAAGGAGTCAGTGCAGATAAATTAGGAGCAGTGAGAAGAATTAAGACATGGAGTACATGAAGCAATGCAGGAATCTGCTTACACCATTGTTAGAGCGATGTGGTGGAACACAAATGCAGGAGAGCATCCAGCACTTAATTCTGTTTTCTGCATAAAGTATAGGCATGTTCTGGGTTGTTTCCAAAGTGCAATCTCCAAAATACAGGGGTTAGAGTATGGGAAAGATTGGTTGAACTCCAGTCCTTCTACATCATTAGAGATAGGAACCCACATTAAGTGCCTCCATCAACTTGAGTGCTGCGAACAAGTACTTCACAAAGCAGAGCTCACCTCTTCTAGAAGTCTAAATCATCCAGAAAGTGTGCAAATTAGACTGAACACCCTCCTCAATCTTAGAGAAGGCAATCCATCTACCCTTCCTTTCAACAGTGCATTGGCCTTAGTGCTGTACATGTGAGAGGGTCGGAGTACCTACTGCACATCTCTCCAGGTGAATCCTCTAAGGAAGGCAAGCACAGTGGGTTCAAGAGATGAATCCTCAAAGACACCCAAGGTCTCACAGCTGAGAAGTTTATAAGGTGAAGACCTGGGTTCCTTCCTCTGAAGTGATCACTAACTTAGAGAGTCCTTGGGTAAAGCCAGAAGTTACCCTGTGAACAGGAACCCTAACACTCAGTTCCCCACACCCCAGAGCATACCTTGTCTATGATGTAAAGTGATCTTTGTAAGTCAGTGCCGAATTCTGGTATGGCAGCTTTTGCTGTCTGGGGATTCACATAAAAAGCTAGGCTTCTGTGTCCCCAGAGGATGGCACACAGTAGAAAACCAGATATGCTCAAGTGCAGGGCAGTGCAGAATTGGTGGGATAACAGATGTAGGGAACTGTAGATGAGGTGGCTGCTGGAGCTGGGGCTTTGAGATGACCCTTCTGATAGGACAAGAGGGAATGGCTTTAAAATAAAAGGAGACCTTCAGATTAGATATTAGGAAGAAAATCTGCCTATGAGGGGGGGTGAGGCACTGGAACAGGTTGCCCAGAGGAGCTGTGGATGCCCCACTCCTAGAAGTGATCAAGGCCAGGTTGAAATTGGAGCAACCTGATTTAGTGGAAGGTGTCCCTTCCCAAGACAGGGGTTTTGAACTGGATAATCTTAAAGGCCACTTCCAACCCAAACCCTTCTATGGTAAGTTGCAAAGTCATTCACCTTTAGATTCAAAAGCAAGTAAGCATATGATCCAAGATATTTTTAAAAGTGATGCCATGGAGAATTTCAAGGGTTTTTAGTGGTCTGTGTGGAGATGGAATTGCCTCAGCTCTAGACCTCTTGTCTTGCTGTGTGTACTAGGTATTTGAACAAAGAAAATAATGGATTTATTAGGAGTCTTTTGTTCCCTCTTGCAAACATAGCTAGCCCTTTCCAAATTAGGAAGGAAGCAGCTCAAAAAAGAAGTCTGTGTAAACTTGCAATCATTTTGTTGTATCATTAATACCTGATAACCTAGCTACTTACATAAGACCACACTTTCTTATTAAGAGGCAGAATGATGGCCCAGGGAGATGGCCAAGATCACAGTAAAGATTAAATAGCAGCAAGGTAACAACAGCAGTTCATCTCGGAAGCAAATGATGATAACAAGAAAGCAACAGTTATTGGACTCTCTGTTCTACAACAAATATATGGATGCAGACAGTTTGTGCTCAGCTTTCTGCTTGTCTGCCATTGCCACACCACCACGAGCTGTCAAAGGATCAATCAGTGCTATTCAATGAATAGAGCCATCAGGGTTGCTCCTGTAGCAGAGCTGCTGGCATGTTCCCTGGCAGGTCACACAGTCATGGAGCAGCACAAAGCTGGCCTGCTTCCAGACCTGAATCATGACCATGATGTCAGGCACCAGTGAGGAGAGAGAAAGGATTTCATGAAGTTCCTCATCATCTGAATGCAACTGTCAAAGCTTTGATTCATGCCAAGGGTTCTTCATGTACAGAAGTTTTCTGTGCTGCTTGATAATGCATGTCGGAGGCATTTTATTGGAATCTTCTTTTAGGACGTACCAGCTGTGTGATCAAGTACTCTGAAAAGCCTACTCTGCTGCAGGCTTTCAAGAGACCAAGACATAAGCAGCAATTTATGGCCCAGCTCTCCCTTTACTGCCATGTTTTGCTCCTGATGAGATGCAGAATCCCTGAGAGCCTGGTCTTATATCATGTGAATGAGTAGAGCTTTGAAAAATTGATATTTTATAAAATCCATTTAACTGATAACACTACCCAGTCACCTTCCCAGCTTCCTTGACTGCCCCAGAATATCTCATTCTGATTTGAAATGGATTTTGTTCTTCAGAAGTACACAGTAATTCCCAGTGGTGATTTTAACTGATAGCTTGTACTAGAGCTCAGCTGTGCTGCTCCTGAATTTCTAATCAGCTTACCAACGACAGAACTCCTGTCAGAGAATTGCACTACACCTATTTTATATTCAAAACTAGGCAAGCAAAAAAAAAAAAACCCTATAAAAATATTTTTTTTATACTTTATCACAAAAATTTGATTAAAAAATAAAAAAAGGTGTACACTTTTCACCCATGGGGCATGTCTTCTGCTAATCCCTGTAAGTTAGCAGAAGGAATGACTGGCTGCATGAACAAGTTACCACAGGGCGGGTTTATACCACAGCTGCTATTCTGCTGTGAGAGTCTGTCAGAATGTCTTCAACCCACAGCAAATGTGAGGTAGCTTAGCCTATACTCACCAAGGTACAAAACCACTTGACACTTAACCACAATTTAAAGAACAGCCACTGCAGTTGCAAAGTCATGGCTTGTGTCGCCTGTCAGTTTGCTGCAGTCAAAATATCAGAGAGGTTGTAATCGAAGTGGTCTCCTCAGGATGTCTAAATGCTGTAAACAGAAGTCAGAGATAGTGTTTGATTGTATTTTTGGATGCATATTTATCATATTCCAAGTCTCTTTTCTGTACAGACTGGTCAAAGACTTCCTGATGACCTTTAGCAAACCACTTTGGCTCCAATCCTCGGAGATAATTAGTCCCACACTTCCACTGAAATAATGATTAATCAACTTTGGTGGTCTAGGATTAATCCTTCATTTCCTCAATTGAGGAATAATAACAGGAGGCAGTAACATCCTTGTTATCCTTTTTGTCTATACAGCCTGTAAGTGTTTTTGGGAATAAACCACAATTACTGCAGTGACCACACTGTAGTGTAGATCTGCCTAGATTTGAAGTAAGTGTTTTTGTGTTTTGGGTTTGTCTTTTTTTCCTCAGAGTGATATCTCCATGGTAGGAGACCATGCTATGGGGCTTTATAGAGACAAAAAGAAATTGTATCCTCTAATGGCTGTCACTTTGAAACCAAACCATCTCATTTAAAATTTGTAAAAATTGCCAGCTACCGATTCAAATTCAAATTCAAATGTTTATTCATCTGTTTGCTCAAGAAGGGATATATGCCACATTTCCTTAGCAGTCAGTGAGGAATGAAGCTCTCTGTGACTTATTTTGGGTTTTGATGACTAAACAAACTTATATCTTGTGAACTGGATGCAAACCTACTCTGAAAGAATCTAACTTTATTTTCATTCTAGGCACATTCACACCATAGATACCTCAGACCATTTAACATTTTTAAATCAGTGAGATTAACTTAAAACCTGAAAGGGATGCACTTTTTGTCTGTAATCTCTATAATGAACAAAAACTGCATTTCAACAGGACAAATTGGTTTAATTCTCAATAATCGGGTGTATAAGGACTGAGACATCTTCAATTTGGTTTCATCTTTCTCTGAAAAGCATCAACCTATTGTGAAAGAGCAGTGAATATTATGCAGAAAACCCTACACAAGAGGGGACAAGTTCTTTTCTAGTCCTTTGCTCTCGGTGAACCTGTGTCAAGTCACTAATCAAGTCTAGCTGGCCTAATCACACAAAGTTGCAGAACTGTGCAGGGGATGTAGAGAACAACAACTCTGCAAGGGAAAGAAAGAATTTATGGTTTGCTAGCCTATGCTGAAGGTATTAGGATGACTTATCTTCTATTAGAGTCAAACACCAAATTCAAAGTGGTTCTACTACTAGACTACATTGATGGTATGTCAATATTGTCTGTGGGTTTTATGTCTTTTTGTGTGAACTAACATAGGGTTAAAAGGCATAGGAAAGAAGACTGACAGAGTATGAACCTACAGTCTGCCAGGCTGCTGAGCCATCCACTTAGTGTTTCAACTGTCCAGCACTCTGGATAGATGTCAGTTTTGATTCTTGGTGAGACAATAAAGGATTTACCTTCCCATAGTTTCAGAAATAATTGTCCCTTAAGAAAACCCCCAGGGGCTTAAAAGGCAAAATTTAGGTGCTTCTGCAATCAGAAAGAAATTTATTAATTTGGGAAGATGAAATGAACATTGTGTCTTGAATTGAAGGCATTCAACAAAAAGGAATATGCCATTTGGTTTATACCCACACTTAAAATTACTAATGTGAGCAAAACATGCTATCTCGGCAGATAGCTCATTCTTGGGTTAAAAACCAGCTAGAATAAATGTTCTTAAGGCTCTGTGAAGGAGCTAAAATGACTGTGCATCCTTTGTGACTACCATCACACAGAACACAACAGCTGGCATTTAAAGAAACTATTCAAAGTAAACCAATTGGTTTAGCAGGTGTACACATATTGATTCTTTAAACAGAATAATTTGTCTCTTTCTACAAGAGATCTGCTGTCTTGTACTACAAAGGAACTCCAGTAGTTGTTTTTATTCTATTTTTTAAATTTATGATTCATTGGGTCCCATATAATTTTTTTCCCAAAGCCTCTGAGAGTTTATCTGTGCTAGCAGAAGAATGAAAAAATTTCTTAATTCTATAATACTATATAGTTTTCTAATTCTATAATTCTTAATCTTAATTCTATAATTAACTAATCAGTGATGATTTAACAGCAAAAGCTGTTGCTCTACCTGCCATTGCTATGGCTTCATTAATTTTACAGAATATAACAGAGTGCATTAGTCTGATGTATTGTCAAAAATAATTATTGTGTAGTCATACTCTGGAAAGCAGATATGTAAAAATGCCATCTTCTTACACACAGATCATTCCTGTGAACATCCTGTTAGATCTGCCTATTTTGTGACAGAAATACTCATTTATGTGTTTCAGTTCAGCAAGCACCTTGTTTACATAATATCAATAAAACTGAATGTGTTGTATCCCTCAAGGGCATTCTCATCACATTGATCACTGAACCTGGGGTCATGGAACTGTGCACAAATTTTAGAAAAGCACAGCAGGAGGATCTTAGAGCTGATGAATCTTGAGTGAATTCACAGCTCGATTTTCTATAGGCATCAGAGCAGACATAATGAGAAGATAATCTAGTCTGAGTTTTAGAATTTCCAGGGCTAGCACAGCACAGCTCTTACTGATAGAAGAAGAGTGTTTGATCTGAAAGTAATTAAGTTATAACATATATGGGACCCCAGAATGCCATTTTAAATTACTTCAATTTTCAAATAACACTGTAAAATTAATATTTAATTGTCCAATGTAACATTTTATTGTGCAAGAGCCTTGTTTCAGTGAGGTTACTCTCTTAATCATTTTGCTTCATTTCTTTATTAATTTTCATAACATTGTAGGATCTTTGTTCATTGTTGACTTCATCCTTACAACCCTAAGTAACTTAGTTTTATCAGAAATATCACACCAGCCTATTACTTACCTCTTCATCCAGGTCTTTCCCTTTATATAACAAATACCAAAAAAGTCCCCCATAACTTCCTCCAGTCTGAGAAGCAAACAATTGCTCCTGTTTCACTTTCTATCTCTTTGCCACTTACTCATCCATAAAAGTACTGTCCTCCTTGCTCCATGGTTCCTTAGTTCCCTAAATAATCTTTGGCTTAGTCAAAAGTATTTTGGAAATCCAAGTAGCTAGAATGACCTTGATCATCACCCATTTTGTTCAATCACTCAAAGACCTTGTTCATAAGGCAATATTTCTCCTCATAAAAGCCTTAATTATTCTGCTCAATTAGAACATTTTTATTCAAGTGTCTACTAATTCTAGTTTTCATTACATTTTCATTTAATTTGCCTAGTAGAAGCATCAGGATTACAGACCTAGAATTCCTCAAATCTCCTCCAGAATCGTTTTCAAAATTGGCATCACACCAATTTGCCACCCTCCAGGTTTTTTGTACAAAGACAATCCAGCACAACTGCTTCCCAGACTACAGTGATTTATCTACCCATACAAATGTAACTAGAAGAGAGAACAAGATTGAAACAAGCAGAGCCTTTATCCTTTATCTTCCTTCCCAACTCAGTTATTTTATTTTATTTTAGAATTTAGGTTCCTCAAGACTTACCCAAATAAGTCATCATATAACTTACTTTGTCAGTGTCTCTGCCAGTCTTCCTATAACCAGTTGCAGACAAGTCACCTTTTTTAATTTCTTCAGGAAACTCTGTAACTCTTTAATAACCTTGGAGAGCAAGCTTTCAGTCTTGGTCACACCATCGTTTAACTTGGTTTGGAGCTTTATATACACTCAAGGTGCATATAAAGGGGCTTGTGGAGGGACCTTTCTTAGCCTATAGGAGACATGGTTTGTCTCTGGTTTACTTATACCATTAATAGTATTATTGGTATTGATCCCATATGTACTGCAGGTCAGTTATAAGTCATTAATAAATCAATACATTGCTTTAATCCTTATTTGGCTTAAACTATGAGAGCTGAACAGTTTTCCCTTGCTTCATTACTTGGACAGTAGATGATGACCCTAGAGAAATCTTTCCAGTTCTTCTTTGCTAAAGAAGCTTTTCATCTATCTAGTGGCTATCTTTGTATAAAGTGAATGGAACTTGCTTCATACACACTGATGAAGAAGCTGCATTGTGAGTTAAAAAAACCCAACACAACAGAGAGTGTTTAAACAGAGTAGAGTGTTTAGAAAAAATACTTGATTGTTTTTCTGCACTACTGTTTACTGCTGTTGCACAAAAAAAAAAGTCTTTGACACCTGTTTGGTAGGGCTTGATTTGAAAGAAGGGAGATGCAAAGCTAATGCACTACATCTGCTTTGTGATAGTTGTACAAGCAAGGCCTTCAGAGAGCAGAGGTTTGTGGAAGTCACCTGCCCCAGGGTAAACCTCTGCAGTGGCGACCTGAGCTAGCTGGACTCCCCTGACTGCCAGTATGTCTCATCTTCAGTAGGAGATGCTTATTCTCCCTGAACTAGCAGTTCCTAAGAAAAACCCCACAAGCCCAAACCCCAAAGACAACCAAAGTAAAAGAACCTCATCCTGAGATAATGAAAATGGAAATACTTGACAGTCATTTAGATGCACAGTTGCACAGCTTGAAAATATAAAGCTTTTTCACATTTTATCAGGTGATGTGTAAAAGAGATGGCTGCTTAGCACTGAGTGTCTGTAGCTTTTGTTTTCTGTGGGGACAGCAGTTAGAGGGTCTCTATACAGAGTCTTAGAGACCTAAAGAACATCTATGCTCTAAAAGAATATTCAAAGAAGGAGAGCCTTCTCTGTGCAATCCTGGATTCAAGATAATGAGGTCCAATCCAAAGTTTTCCAAGTTTACCTTGGAAAAGATATTTAACATCCCACTTGAAAGACCTGATCAGTGGTCTGCAAAGAAGCAGATAGCTGTGGGAGTCTTTTTTCTCTCATTTTGTTTAGATTTGGGATTGCCCTATGCACTGCTGCAATTTCATCTGGGGCTACAAATATAATAAAGCAAGTCCAAAAGGCTGTTTCAGGAGTAGTGCTGGTGAACAAAAATTGATGTGAGGATGTCTCCACTGAAGCACATTGCAAAGGTATCCTGGTCTAGCACCTCTCATGGAGAGGTCTAACTGTGACACCCGAATGTCAGTGATTTCCAATGCCTAGCACAAGGACTCCGCAGGCAGTAAGTGGTGGCTACATAGCCTGAATGCAGCAGGAAGGACCTTCAACACTGAAAAACTGTTGCTTTCTGAAATGGAAACAGAGTGCAAAAGTAATGCTTTGGCAAATACTTTCAGTCCATGCAGTAAGCCCCAAACTTCTGTAGGTTCAATGACCTTCCCACATTTCTTTTCCATTTATGCAAATATATTCCTGCCTCAGATCCACACTGAGACCAGGCTGGATTGCAAAATATTCCAAAAATCCTATCAAGAAGATTTTCCTTTTATTATTCTCATAGAATTTGCTTCAATTTAAAACTATGTATTAAAAATTATCTATTACTTTAGGAGGTAGCTTTGCAAGTCATTGCAGAAGATACTGTAGTTGATAACTGAGAAAAGCCACAGATTTGAAAACAACACTTTGACTCATTTAAATAATTTTTTTCTACCTTGAATAATGTAGTCAGGATTGAAATATGGTATCTGATGCTCTATAACTTCTCATTTAGAAAGATAATCACTTTTTTAGGTAGTCTTCTGTCAAAATCTGTGTTTAAAACACAGTACTGCTGTACTCTGGTCACCTCATAAGGCAGAACACATTGTGGTGAGACAAATGCCTCTGATATGACAAAATACCTTGAAGTATTTATTGTCACTGCTGACTTAGGTAAGACAGAATTTAGTGTAGCACATAATTCTAACACCTTCGAAGGGTTGAGATTAGTTAAATTTGTGATTCTGCAGAAAACAAAGCCCTTCTGTGTTTTTCACTTTTTTTTCCAGCTGCTTAATAGCAATATCAGCAAGTAGTCTCCCTGAATGAAAGTGGAGGTGTGTGCTCAGAAGTGGCACACCACTAGCTGGGAAGCCAAGTGCCTTCAGTGGCCAGGAGTGATGTTTTCTCTTAACATGGTTAAACAACTCATACCAGAAGGTGCTTATGCTTTTATCAAGTGTTTGATTTTGTGATTTAGGCTGAGATCTCAGGAATGTTTTCTGTTTTGCTTCTTCCCCATCACTCCCATCTTCAGGTTGAGACTAATAAGCTAAACAAAAGAACTGAGATTAAAGAAAACCTACAACAATAGAACAAAACAGAAAGAATGAATTGGCTAAGGCTTTAAAGGAAAAAAAATAGTATACATAGACAAAACCAGTAGAAATGTAGTCGGAAGTGGTCGAAGGACAAATGAAAAATGCAACACATTTTAATGAAGGCCACTTCCTGACTGAAAAAAGTCTGCCACAAAGGAAAACATCCAGAAATTGGTGAGGGAACTAAATTTCGCACAAGAAGAGTTTTATCTGACTCTAAAAAGGTTATGTCATAATGAGAAAGGAAAATAGGAGCATTTAGGAAGTAAAGGAGATCTAATAAAAGACCTGTTAATTGCCAGACCAGACATGGACTCCCGGAAAATATAAACATGAAAAAGACAGTCGGTTCAGGTCATACGGGGACTGTGGTATTTATGCAGCAAATGTAAGGCTTAATTGGGAGCAGCCACATTGCCAGTTCCTGCAGAGCCTGAGCCAGCTGAGTGTGGTGTCTGGGAGAAGCCATCAATCCCAAGTAGCTTCAATGACACTCCCAGACTTGGATGTGCTTCCCAGACTTGGATGTGCTTCCCAGACAAAGACTGTCTGCTGAGACACAGCAGAAAAGGAACAGTTTGCGAGAGAGTTCAGCAGTGGTTTAAGAGCTGGACCAGGAAGAAATGGAAGAAGAACAATGAAGAGACTGCCTGTTAGTTTGTGGTGTTGATCTCAGGGTGCAGGAAATTTCTCAGTAAGGCAACTCAAGCTCTAAGTTGTATGTGAACAAGAAGAAAAAATCAGATGTAGTTTGATTTCTCTGGAAGGCAGGAACAATCCCGGCAGTTACATTTGGATGAGGATAAGCTCTCACCTTACTTTATGCAATGGAGGGAATTCTGAGGAAAGAAAACCCAGATATCTGTGAAAGGAAAGCAGGAGCCACTGTGGACAATTTTAAAGACATTTCCTGTCCAGTGCAGCAGTCTGTAATTCTCCCAACTGTATTGGCTCCACTGTGTCTCATGGCTCCATACATGTCCTGGCCAAGCACCCTTCTTGCTCCCAGGCCCTGGCTCTGCCTCAAATAAGCAAAATTAGAGAGAAGAAAAGCAGGGGATATAACAGCAGCAGGTCTTCTTTGAATGAGACATGCCTAATTCTGTTGATAGCTCTGACACTTTACATCAATATAATTACATTTCAGTAAAGCACTAGATGAAGTAATTAATGAAATATTGCTCAGATAATTGTCTTGATAGTTACTTTGACTGGGATAAAAACTCCCTGAATTGTAAACAAAGGGCAATGATAACCATTAATGTGTTGGGTTGGAGCTCGGTGGCTTACTGCTGAGACTGGTATTACATGCAGGCTTGTTTAATGATCTGAACGAAGGTGTTAACAGAGTATTAAAAGAAATCCCAAAGGTGAGCTGAACTGGAACAAGATGAGCACAGTGGAAGCAAAGCACTGATGAAAGAATCTTCAAAGAAAAGATGGTTTTGGATTATTGGAGTGGACCAGGGTCCAGTTTTCTGACTATACCATGCACAACTTTCCTCTGCCCAGGTTTTCAAGGGTGCTGATTGATTCAAGACTCACACAGGTGATTCGGAGCAAAAAAATAAAAGAAATGTGAGGGGTTACTATAAGATATGGCCAATTTGGGTCTCTTTGTGCAGAAACATCCCCTTGCAAATACTCTCCATGCCTCTGAGGTGGCAGGAGCTGCAACACTGACTGGGATGTTGAGCATCTTCCTAGAAGAGATTGGAGAATTCAGAGAAGAATGACAGAATTGACTGGGAGGATTGAGGAGCTTGGTGGCATACACACAAGCCCGCAAAAATAGATGTGTATGTGAGAATGAGAGAAAGTAAAATGAACTAATTCTGCATTCTCAACAAACGTATGCAGGATGTCAGACAAATTTGTGCTTCATCTGTACGTACTGAAAACCATCACTGGGAAACTTTTTTTGGTCCATAGCTTTGTGAAATCATAGACTTGGAAAATTCAAAAACCTGCATGGAAAGTGTTTCTTAAAATGTTTTTAATCCAGACTTTACTACTGGATTTTGCAGGGCAGCAAATAAAACCCTAAATTACAAAGATGACTTGTTAATTGAAATTCTGTAATTCAGTTATGTAAATCCAAAGATCTTTGGGCATTTCAGAAAGCCAGGATGCAGTGGTGAAGAGGTCTGACTATTCCAATGGGCGGAGGAGATGGGCGGGGGGGTATGAAAAGAAAATAAAATATGTCTGAAATAACTTAGAAAAGAATGTTTTCAGAATGCATATTTAAGGGTAACACAGCAAGAAAGAGAAGGAAAGAATTCTTTCAGAGATTATCCCATCCCATAAAGCCTAGGTTTCTAGAAGTTCATGTAACAATCCTTTCACTGTGTATACTCAGCAATGAGTAGTTTTATTTGCAGCACCCACCCTGGGACGTCCATCTGTCTGTCTGTCTATCTGTCGGTCTATCTATCTACTTATCTACTTATCTTTAATGTGAATTAATATTGAACTGAAGAAATTAAATAGTCCCAGTGAATGGCAATAGAGTATGTAGTTGTGGTAAGGGCATTTTCATAAAAGGGCTCAGAATTGTGGCCACCACCATCTTTAAAGGTTGTAACTAATTGATCTTTGTCTAACCTAGAAAACATACTGCCCAAAGTGGTATTTGTGGCATTTCCCGATTTAACTGTAGAGACTTTTCCCATTGCATGCTCATCAGGTAGGCTCACTGAATTTACCAGGACTCAGGAGATGCTTGGAGAATCATTACTGATAAAAGTTCAAAGCCCAAATGAGCTTCTGTATATTGATATCCAGACGAAAGGTATGTAGCTAAAAATACCCCTTGTCAACCATGGTTTTTGTTACACGCCAGCTCCACTTGAAATTTGCTACAGACAACTAAGATGAGCAGAGTCTGCTAGCAAGGAATATTTTTCCCTACCCCTTTGATCTAAAGCAGATGTTACTGATTATCAGCAGAAGGCCTGTTTTGCATGCTAAGAAAGTCAGGGTATTGGTAAAGATAGCGTGAGAGGGGATAGGCCATGTATTACTGCTGTCAAATTACCCTACTCTTCCACTGCAGTTTTTATTGCAGAGGTTTTCTAGGCTCAGTAAATCAGTGGGAGGTCAAGTCACACCTTATTGTGCCAGAAAGTTTCAGATTCCTTGGCATAAAGTGTCATGTACATAGGACAGGCAGTAATTTCAGGAAAAACAAAAAAAACTAGGAAAACCCAAAGAAAATAGGAAAATGGGGGGTTCCTGAAGTACCTCCATACAAGGGGAGGCAGCTGAAGTCACTCTCATGTTCCATCTGAATAAAACCCAACATACTTTATGTCATTGCTGATGTTTTTAAGTCTCTTCTTTCTCCCCCCATGCAGGCTGAATTAATGGATAATGTGATTAGATCCATCCTGTGGACAACTCACAAATCCCCATCCATAATGGAAATGATCTACTCTTCCTCTGTACCACTCTGAAGGTCTCTGTATGGCAGTGCACATGGTTCAGCTATTGACACTCAATTTCTCAAAGCAGATGTTTTACACATTTTCAGGGATGTGGTTTTCTGAATACAAATTAGTAGAAGTGGCAACGGAAATGGCAATCGGTGGTATTTGTAACTCAAATGAAAACATTCACATTCGCCAATTGCTCTGTTTCTGGAGCTCTAATATAATGTTAGCTATTTTTCTTATCTGATTACATTCTCATTCCAGCATATTTTTCTTTTTCCCATTAAAAGTCAGTAACTTGGTCTCTAAACAGCGGAAAAATTAAACACCAATTAGAGAAATTAGAAAATCACTAATTTTGTCTGCTGAGTCTGGTTCTGCATTCCCTTTAGATGTGTAACTTCCAAGGAGGTCAACATGAGGTCTGTGTGCAAGCATGCATTAGGATCTAGTCATAAAGGAAAATTAGGTTTTATAAATAAATTACTTTTTTTTCCTTGATTGATTAAATAATTGAAAAAATTCATCATCTGTCTATTTGAAGTAAATTTTATTCACAAAAAATTACTCTGGTTTTGAAAAAAAAAATTAAAATCTACTTTTTAAACAGGATTGTTTCAAAAGGTTAAACAAGATTGTTTCATTTAATCTGTATAGACGTGATTTGAATACTTCCTTTTAAAACAGATATGTCTGAGTCACCTTTAAATATAGTGCAAAATAATCTGAGAACAGTTTCCAAAATGTTGTAATAAAACATTTCAACTAATAACGGTGTTTATTTAACTCAAATAATTTTGACAGAAATGGATCAAGCTCATGACAGTAAACTGTAACCTGTGTTTTCCAGTGAACAGAGAAGACAGGAAATATCTGATAGGACTCTGCTGCAGATTTGGCTGCTAGGAGGCTAATTCCAGTAGGAGCACTGCCCAGTGCCAGCACATTATTTGCTTCAGAAACAGGACAGGTATCTAAACTTTTTTCTGCTGAAACCCACGCCTCCTACCCTGTTTTCCATGCTGCTGCATCGTTTTTAGCATAGAAATTTTAAGTTATCTTTGGCTTTAATAGAGTAGTAGAAGTGTTGGGGGGAATAACTGGGTTGCTTCACTGTGAATCCGGTGATCCTTGACGATGATGTACAGCAAAGTCAGTCCCTCGCTTCTGTACTCTGCCTTACTCTCATTTTCCTTCCGTTTCTTTATTCTCTTTGCCACAGTCCTCATAGCAGCAGACATTTCCAGTCTAACGCAAGTCAGCATCTTCAGATACAAGTGAGTGATATAAATTCCTTTTATTTTCCCTTCCAGACAAGAGAAAGTTTAGATAACTACTTCGGGTGACCACAAAGCTGTCCTAAGGCATTTGTAGCTAGTCACTATGCAGATATTCACAGGAGTCACACTGCCTCCCCACAGCTCCAACAGCATCCTGGCTGCTGGGGAGAGGGAAGGCAGGGGCATGTGGAGGTTGCCAGAGCAATCCCTGAGGCTGTCTGGAGAGGGTGTATGTGGAAACAGATGAGGAGCAGATCCTGCTTGCCCCAGTCCCCTCAGAGCTCATGGATCCCAGAGTTGCTGAAGGCAGAGTCCACCTACCATTATTCCTTGTCTGCACAGATGGCTCTGTTTCTCCTTACTCTCTGGTGCATTTCCTGCAGCAGCTGAACACACATGGGCAGAGAAGATACCATGCTCCTCAAACATTTAATCATATCCATTTTCCTAATTACCCTTCTATTTATCTATTTTGCATGGTGGGTTTCTATTGTAAATAGGAAGCAATTGGTGGGTGGTTTGCCTCAAAGAATAAATATTTTTTTTTCTCTTGTTTTTCTGAAAGCTTTTTTTTTTTTTTTCAGATAGACAGGGAGGTGCAAATTCAGTTCAGTTCTGTCTACACAATTTTCAACTCCTTTTGCTTATTCTCTGATTATTTATTTGTAAACCTATTTATTTATTCATGTATCCAATTCTACTCTCGTTAAAACTTTCTTGGTTCTTGCTCTTCACTTTTCCCTCTTCTGGGACCATCTTAACAGAAGAAAACCAAAGACCATCCCAGCAGGATTACTTTAAGAGGACAGCTACTCAGATGGACTAGGGCACAGGAGGGAGAAACAGCACAATTCTGCCTTTTTGATAACCACTGAACAAATCGAGATGAAAGGATAGAAGTACCCAAGCTGAACAAAGGTCAGTGTGTCTGTCTTCCTGATTTTTCTACTTTCTTTTTCCCTCTGCAACAACCCTTTTATTACAGCATCATAATCCAGCATTAAAATTATAATTTTCTGTAATGCAAAATCATTCAAAGTTTTTTTGGTTTTTTTTGTTTTTTTTTTTTTTTTTTTTTTTTGCTGCCTTCTCTTCCACATTAGCCAAAAGCACTCTGATTCTAGTACCAAACTAATTGTTTTTGATCTTGCCAAAGTTCAAGTTACAGTATCTGACATTTTTTTTAATCACCACAAGCTCTATTTCCACTGAATGAATACTGATGAGTTAGACACTGTAAAGTGCCTTTGGTGAAACAACATGCCTTGTTCTGAATTCTCAGTAGATCTAAGCAATTATAAATCTGTCAGTACAATCATCTTTACTTTCAAAACGAACTACAATGTTTTGTAATAAGTTTCTAGAACTTTTATCAAGAGTTTTTTCCTGGAAGTTTTTTTGTGTAGCATAGGGCTGCAGAGTCCCTCTTCAATGCACACATTTATCTCGGCTTGGTCCTTCCAGATCTTCCCTGAGCCACCAGCCTGTGCAAGATCTGATGATGAAGGACAATGTGGCAATGTGGAAGGGAGTCTGTGTCCTCAATACCTTTTCTGGGGCAGGATGGGACCACAGGATCTCACTTCATCCACTGTGAAGCATAGACTTGCCCCTCACTTGACGTCAGCAGGACTGACAGCATCTTACAACAAATGCCATGAAATCTGCATGGGTGTCCCCACCTGGATCTAACAAAATTGTCTGGCAGATCTAACTAGGTCTTTATCTCACAGTTAGGAACAGGTATTAGGGTTACCCTTTTCCCCCACAAGCACTTGTTTTCATAGTAATAAAATGGCAAATTTAGATATTTCTTCAGAAATATAACACAGGACCATAATCTGAAATAATGCATTTGTATGGTTCTCAAATATAGAAAAGTTAGTGAAAAAAAATTATTCCTGCAGAGATATGTTCAGTCAGGGGTTAATTTTTGAATAAAACTAACCTCAAAGGATGAATGGAAACTGAAAACCATGAAGCAGCTTCTGTTTTGAATAAACTACTGAAAATGTGCATTACTTGTTCTACAGACTTCTTACTGTGAAAATTAGGCACACTCCTACGGGTTTTCCAGCAATGTTACAACACCATGCAAAATTACTGTGAGGATAGAGGCATTTCTCATTGAAAAGCCCTCTCTGGACATGTAAAGAACAGTTTTTGAAGAACAGTTAGTTCAACAGGTGCTGAAGTGCTCTATGTAGCAGGAGAGCTAGGACACTGACAGGTGGCAGGATAGGAAACACAAACTCAGTGTCCCCAGCTGAAGAGGTACCTGTCCAGTTCCTGCCCAGCATCCCAGGCTGACCAGGGCAGAGAGGCACCATGACAGTCTGGGAGAGCCTCGTATGAAATCCCAAATGCAGCACGATTTATATGGCAATCCTTTGGAGCCTTTGCATGCAAAAAAAAAAAAAAAAAAAAAAAAAAAAAAAAAAAAAAAAAAGCACTAGAGTATGGGAAAAAATAGGACTCTCATATGCCCTGGGCAGAAGATGCTTTGCCAGAGGCAAGGGATTCAGGAGCAGAGCTGCAACAGCCAGGAGGGGAGTACATGACTGGGGCTAACAGGGAAACAGCCCATGTGTGGGCCAGTGAAGTTACTTGACCAGGTTTGACTCTCATTTTCCTGCTGCCCAGTAGCTCTCCCTGTGTGATCCCTGACAGTGGCACAGAGGACAGGAGAAAAAGGGACAATGTGTGTGACCTTATAGATGTAATATTTCCTTTTTGTGCCTAATACATCATGCCTCTCAGGAGATGATCTGTCACTGCTGCTCCTTGCTTCTCCAGCCATCCTGGTCCTTTCTGAGTTTACTCCTGCCTCAGACACATCCATTTGTATGTTTTTCAGGCTGCATCTCCTTTTGCTCCCGGCTATGCTTCTGTTCTTGCTAGGGTGCCTTTCTTTCATCATTCCTAGTCCTGGCAGGTGATTTAGCTTGTCCTAGTTTAATAAGTTTCACCTTCTGCATCCTGACTGATGAAGCTGTTTGGAAAAAGGGAGGGTACCTTGGCAGAAATCCCCTGGAATACAGTTCCCAGCTCTGTAGCAGCATCCAGGGAGCTGGAGCAGGATTTTCCCTGAATGAACTACACAGGGAATCTCCATCATAATTATGTCCTTTACACTTATTTCTTACCTGTCAGCAACTGCTGAGCCCAAGCTCAAGAAAAAGCCATGCAAATGATTTATTAGTTGTGGCTAACATTCTAAAACAAATGACAAACTGATCTCTGAGCTGAAGGAGCAGTGAGGCCACAATTCATTAACTAGAAGGTTAGTCTCCATCTTATATTTAACCAATAATACTCTATAACAAACAAACAAAAAAAAGAGATGTAACTGTATTCTGGGACCAGGTCTATATGACCAGATCAGCATTCAGTGTTAGAAGTGAAGCTCCATAAGCAATATGTGTGGCAAAAATGCCCTACAGACACCTAAACTTGTTTATTGAGGAGAGAAATATTTGGATAGAGTAATTTTTTGTTCCCTTAGACAACAGAATGTCTTACCTAGAAAAATCTATGAGCAAAAATAATTATGTCAGCACAGCTAGCTTAAAATGCTCCATTTTTAACAATTCAATCATATAGGTTTTCTCTTTAGAAATAGATATTTTGGCAAAAAATATAAATTTACAAAGGAAAAAATTTGTTTGTATAAAGCTATAAATTGGATTATACTTTTAAAAAGTTTACTTTTCTGCTTCTGATTTTTTAACCGAAGCTGTTTAAAGACATTTATTGCACTAAAACTGCATTTTTGGTGCTGAAACAAAAGCTGCGGCTGTGCTGCTGTCTATAAGGGACAGAAGGTGAAGTGAAACTATTCAAAGGAGCCAGTCCAATTCTCAGAAGGCAACTGGAGATTCTACATGTTGATAGCCTATGAGCTGCCAGCCGTTTTCAGACTTGCAGTGGGTGATCAGCTCCCACTGAGCTAAACCAAAGAAAAATGAAAAATAGCTCATCTCACCTGGTCCTTGCTGTTACCGGCATGGTGATTATCGCCATTACACTAATGGGCTTACCTGCCCTTAGAAGTGGATATACACAGGCGGTTGCTGCTGCTTTTATCTCCAAAGCACGGCGTTGGGGGGATCTGGGATCGGGACAGGGACCTTGGGCAAGCCGCCCTGGGCAGTTCGGGCGGTGTGAGCGAGGCGAGGGCTTCGCGGAGCTGCGGTGTGAGCGCGGCGCTGCGCCCGTCCCCACGGCACACCGAGCTGCCCGGCGCCGCCGAGGGGTAAAGCGGCTCCAGCGCTGCTCCGGGCCGAGCAAGCCCACTTTTCTTGGAGGGAAAAGACAAGGGCTCCTTCGGGCTGTTTTTGCGCCTTGCACTGGGGGCATGTAATCCTCCGCTGTAGCCACAGAGCGGGGCCCTTGTCTTTGGCAGCGGACGCCAAAAGGTCACTCGGCCGGGGAGCGGCTGTAATCACAGTCTCCTTGACAGCCACGGCAGATGCAGCGAAAACAGCCCTACCGAGAAGAATCGGAGGTACGCGGACCTCGTAAATAATCTTGTCCTTGCTGGGCTCTCACCGAACGAAGTAAAAAACGCTGAAGGAAAGAAGCTTAGGTACAGTGGAACATGATGTTCCTTGGGGATTCATCCTTGCCAGAGTACCATGGGGTTACACAGCGAGGAGAAGGCTGCACAGAAGAGGAGTAACGCTCGCTCCCAGGTAAAAAGACTTTTGTCGGAAATTCAGACAAGACTTTCGGCTTACAGAGACAAGCCTTTCAGGTGAGCTGGCAGAGAAGGTCTGAACACAGAAAATAATTTCAGTGGAATAAACTCTCCACAGAGCTGAAGAGTTGCTAAGTGAAAAGCATGGCACAGTTTCAGGATGGGAACAATGCGGTAATCTTCAGGGCAGATAAATATAATGGGTTAACTTGATAGTAGGGCTAAAGTGACCAACAGTGCAAGAGAGTCTTATGGAGGCTGCTACAGCTTTCAGCAGGTACTCGAATTAAATATGCTTGAATGGACCGTATTTGGTGAACTAAAGCAAAATAATTTTTCTTTGTGTTCCAGAAACTCCATCAGTTCTTTCCTCACCCACGTTTTATTCATATCTTTTTTTCCTATAGATTTCCAGGTGTACTTTGCAACTACCTGATGCCATGCAGTCTTGGAGTCATATCTTAACAAAGTTAATGGCAGTGTTTGAGTTAGAGGGCTCAGTAATAAGCAAAAACGGCTCAGGGAAAAAGCTGACTGTGAAATGTGAACCCACACCACAAAAAGGCAGTGGAAAAGCTGGAAAGGTATGTGGCTGCAGGGAGAAGGGGGAGCTGAGCAGCTCTTTAACAACAAATTATTGAACTAATTACCTCCCAGTAAAGATATTGCTTACTCAGCTCCAGGGATGAGAAAACACAACAGGAGGAGGCAGAGAGCCAGAAACCTCTGAGTTTTTGTACTGACATGAAGGGGGCTGCCTGAGAATTGTCTGATCCAGTCCTCTTGCTGAGAGCAGTGTCAGCTGCAGGCAGGTCAACACATGGAAGCACCGCAGCATCTCTGTGCCAGTGTTTGACTATCCTCGGAATAGCCTATTTTCTTGTGGAATTTCATGTGTTTCAGTTTGGCCCCTTGTCCTGTTGTGGGCACCACTGGGAAGGCCCTGGCTCCCTCTTCTTCCTGCCCATAAGGTATTTATATATATTGATAAGATCCTTCTGAGCCTTCTATAATAGGCTAAACAGTCCCAGCTCTCTCAGCCTCTCCTCCTATGAGAGATGCTCCAATCCCTTAATCATTTTAGCAACCTGAGCTGGGCTCAGTGTGTTATCTGTTATCCCCACACTTCTCCTCTTCTACTGGGGAATCCAGAACTGGACAAAGCAAAAATATCCCTGCTGGATAGAAGTTGGAATAGAATAATAAAATATTTGCAGATGGAAGGTACCTACAGTAATCATCTCGTCCAACTGTCTGATCACTCTGGGGCTGACCAAAAGCTAAAGCATGTTGATAAGGGCATTGCCCAAGTGCCTTTTAAACACTGATAGGCTCGGGGTATCCACCACCTCTCTAGGAAGCCTATTCCAGTGTTCTCAGGTTAACTTAGGCTCAGATTCTTGGGAGGATTTCTTTTCTTCTTTCTCTTTTTTTCTTCTTGGAGAACTGGTACTTAGCAATCCTCAAAAATGTCATTGTGCTTTTTGCCTGTGGCTTCTCCTGATGCTATTTTGTTGGAACCTACTTGTTTCTATTCAAATGTCCTGAAGAGAACAGATGCAACTCAGCTGACATTGTGATGACTATACAATCCCATATGTCACAGCAGAGTGGAAAAAAAAATTAATACCATCTAGTAAACTAAAAAGCAAAATCAATTGTGTGGTTTCAGTTATCTTTGCTATTTTCTGCAGTCGGAAAAATACTTTCTGTTCTGGTGAAGTTTGACAGCAGCTCACTAAACACAGCGGATGGGGTTTCAACAGTTTGTATTTTAATATTAAATGTCTCTATATCTGCCAAGTATAAAGACATTGCTGGGAACAAACATCCATCTCAACCTGTGGTCTCATCTCTAGTTTTGATTAAACTCCTCCATTTGCATCAAAGGAAGCAACAAATTTTCAGCTTTGTCAGTTAGGGAAGATAGTTGTTCTATCTTGAACTGTTGTTCTGTCTTGATTTATGGCTCATTTATTTCTGTCCACCAGTCAATATACAAACACATTCTGTTACAGGTTTGTATTTCAAAGAGCTTTCACAAGGGAAATAATGTTTCCTGATCCCTTTAAAATACCTGCCTTTTTTTTCAAGGCCAATTGTCAAATACAGTGAAAACTGATGTACAAGAAACTTTTGTGTAGATGAATAAAATATTCCAAGCTGTAAATATAGTTATCAAACCAGTTTGGCTCAGGGTATCTGCAGGCTTACATTCTTTATTCGTCAGCAAGTTCTTTAGCCTCTGTAAAGTACTAATCACCACCATAAGTCATTACCACTTACTGTACTGCATATCCTCTTTTAAAAATTGAAAACACCAACTCCAGCATTATCTGTATTGTTTGGCAACAGCAACTATGTTTCTAACAATTATATTTACATCAGACTTTCCAAATTTGTATTTTAAAGCCTGTGTAGTTAATGACAGAGTCTGTCTTGTTTACGAATGCATGGGCAGCTTGGCAAGAGAGGAATAAATTTGTTTGGGAAGTGTTCCCTAACCCCTCAGCCTGCTGGGCAGTGGTGCCATGTGAGGGGAGGGCAGCTGCTCCTGCTGAGATCATCCCATCTCCACGCCTGTGTTATGTCACTAACACAAATGGCAGTGACAATACCATAACTTTTTAAGGTCTCTCCAGTGACTTGGATCCAGCCATGAGAGCAAAATTTGCATGGGCTTGAGTAGCAGGACAGGGCTGCACTCACACAGTGCAGTAAAGACAGCAAGGCATCGCACCAGTCTAGGTTTGCAGTTCTAGTAAGTCACACTTGGCACTTTAAATAACTAATTTGAATATTTGGCTTGATTTAAAGCCTAGCTGACCACAGGATCCAGTTCACTGCTCATTATTTTACTGGAGAAACTTGAGTGACATGTTACATTTTGAGCAGGAGAAATGATAACCCAGAAAATGGAAAGGCAAAGAGGAGTGAGATTGTGAATCCATTTCTCTTCCCCTCTCGCTGGCCTTTCCTTCTGCTGATGGGGAAAAGTGGCAGAGCCACTGCCATTTTTCCTGCCCATCCTTTCCTACCCTCTGCAGGTACACCTTGAACTTCCTGCAGATCAGAGCATAGTCTTCCTGACCATTGTTCAGATCCCTGTGTGTCCCTCTCCACCCACTGCACATTTCTGGAATCACAAACCAAAGCCTGGCCCAGAAAGTCCTCACCAGTACAAGCAATTTCTGTCCCTGCTGGCCCTGCTGACGTGAGTACAAACATCATGTGCCTAAAGGACAGTTGCCTAGGAGTTCTGCACTTGCTACCTGTATTTGTTGAATGCAGGTCTTTTACAAGAAACCACTGGTTTGTCCTGGTATCCAGTATGAATAAGCTGCAGTATCAGGGAAGAATGAAAAGCAGTTATGTGGTACTTATGATTCAGCAGCAAAAGCTGCCCTCTGGAGGAACATGTCATTAGGCAAATGAGATAATGAGATGCAACAGGGTCCAAAAATACCTCCACGCATTCAATTGTGAGCATCGTTATTGTAGTCACTTTACTAAGTTAACCAAAGACACTCAAAAACTGAAATACAGACTTTATACAGAACGAGTTGGGAGTACAAATAAACAAAAGCAACATTCTTCAAGAATTAGTTGTGTTTTATAAACAAAAAAATACTGAAAAGGATGTGAAAATTAAAAAGAAAAAAGGAAACAATATCAACCAGTTTAAATTGTCCCGACATTTATAATTCAAGCAGGTTTTTTTTGTACTTTAGCAATAGGGATTTCATCCAGAAGTCCTTATATAATTAAAAAAGGAAAAAGAAAAACAGTCAGCATATTGCTGAAAAAAGACCAGGGAAGGAGTCACAATTAGAGCAGAAAAATGATACATCCAGTTAGAACTGTATTACAATTTGGCAGGAATACTCTTAATGAACACTGTCTATGCATTAGAAAGAGACAGCATCACTGTTACAGGCAAGACATGATGATCAGGTATCATTATCCATTGTCCAAAATGAAAATTAGTTAAAGGGGAAATGAAGACTAGAAAAGGAAAGGGAGAAAAAATAAGGAAACTTTTAAAAATACCTCTTGATAATAGTCTTCTAAGGCAAATGTTACATGCACTACTTTCCCAAGAAACTAGACAAAGCTCTTCCATTCCCCGTGTGTTTCCTTTCATTTATTTTCATGAAGAAAGGTTTGAGAGAGCAGAGCGCTGGGAAGAAATACTGCAAACCTCTAAATTAGTGAACGAACTTCCAGCATCACTATTGTATTCAGGGTAGGAGGAACTAGAAGAAATTATGTTTTTCAGCCTCTGAAGCGCAATGATCAGTAGCAAAAGAAGAAAAGCTAAGAGACTCAGGAATATAGAAACATAGACATAGACATTGGATAAACGGCCAGGTGATGAATCCACTGAGGTTGAAAGGGATGTGGGATACAGCTCCAGAAAAGTCCCGTTTTCCATGTTTCCCAGAAATCCAGACGAAGGGTCGGGTTCTGACATTATTTGGTTTGTGTTTTAAAAATCACAACAGATCTTGTTTTCAAAGGCAGTTTTACTGGCATAAAAAAGGTTTATTTTAAGTGAACATTTTTCCATCACAATGGTCAGATGACAAGTCAGCCAGTGAATGAATTTATTTATCCTTTTCTGCTCAAGCCCAGGACAATTTAAGATTTTATCCTTCAGAACTGCAAGGGGAAAAAAAAAAGCAAGGTTAATTTACTAGCAGATAATGTGCACCTGATATAATTTAGGTTTTAAGAGTTACAAATCTTAGCTCAAAGATGCAATTTTTAAAGAATTAGCTAGCAATTATCTTTATATCTCAATTTTCCAAAAGGCAGGGATTAGGAGAAATCCTACTGAATCCTAATCGACTAAAATTGACTCTTCCCAAACATGAGTTTAATTCCAGAACAGCACAATCAGAAATGTACTTTATATAGGACAGAGGTATTGGAATCTAAATTTATCTTGTGATAAAATATCTAGTCAAGTAATGAAACCCCATCTTAAGACTTCAGGTCCTCAATCTAGATGAGCAAAGCCACTCAACATCACAGACGATGATGAATCCATTAGCTACTTACTCCATAGTGTCTTGCCAGAGGTACCCAGAATTATACAATGTGCCAGACTTACTTTCTTACTGTGTATTTATGAAATGTTTTGAATAGTTTCAAATATCAAAATGTACCTGACTATCATTTTGCCATTACAATCTCAATAGCACGCAGGTTTCAGTGGAGTGATGCAGCTTCTGACACCTACAAGCAAAATCCCAAGGAATGGACAGCCCTGCCAGCCCAGCAAGCATGAGAGGACTATCTAAGGGCTATGGAAAAAAAGGTTACATTCCAGATATTTTATTGTTTATTTATTGGTTTTTGTTGTTTTATAGTGGAGGTTTTGGTGGTCTTAATCGAGCATCCCAATTGCCAGCAAGATGTGCAGGAGTACAAAATGGCATCTGCAAATACCAGATAAAAATATTCTTACTTATACAACTCATAGTGATGCAAAAAATAAACTAAACTAAAATCATTTTATAACCCTAATAGTATTTAGCCTCACAGGAAACTGTATTTGTTGTACCTCATGAAATAAGTCACGACAGACTGAACAAAGAGAGATCTTTATGAGATTATACTCCTTTTGAACTGTCTTTAATTTAGTGATATAAAATTAACTAATGGAACAATATGTGCTCATTTCATGTTCTGGAAATAGTTAAGTGTGTTATAGCTAATTCGTCCTTTTTAAAAGATAGGCTTTGATATAGAAGATGTTTATTCTTAATTACTTGTCATAATGAAAATCAGATCCATTATAAATTGAATTGTTCTATAATAACTTAAGGAATTAACTCACATGAATTCTTTAACATGGAAGAAGTTGAAAGCCTTTAAATTTTTCACAAATTTGAAATCTGCTACATTCAGCTTTTACTACTAGCACTTGACCCTGGTACAAGGAATAACTTTGGCATTTTTGGGACTTTTTTTGAAGTTAGTGGAAAATTTATTAAATAGGACTAATTGGAACCTCAGTTAAGCAGAGATGTAAGTGTTTTGCTAAAACAGAATTTTTATAGGTCTCTCTCCCACGTTATTTTTAAATTAGTATTTTGTAGTGAGATTAGAGACTGCAAACTCTGACTCCAAATGAAGCCATGAGTAGTTTTATTCAGTGCACCACAGCTACCACTTCAGCTCAGATTCCTGCTTCTGCTGGGAGAAGAAGCTAAGTGCCATGAACTGTTTGTCTCTCTTACCCTGATTCTCCTGAAAAAATAACCCCCAGAGGAGAGTCAGATGGCAGCTTCACCTTCTTGTTAGGTAATTGGGGTTTTTTTTTGCATTTCTGAAAACTAAATACAACAGCATCATAATATTTAGCCCAAACCTAGCCCCAAGAAATGATTGGGAATTTTGTCACTGGCTTCAAAGTATAATAGCAAAGCTGGTAAACTGCAATGAAGCTGTTGCCTTTCTGAGAGCTGTAAACTGACCCAGGAAATGAACCATTGAGGCAAAGTTTTCACATTCTGTAGTGGTCCCTGTCTCCCTCATCTAGTTTTTGAAAGCTGAGTTGGTATAAGGCAAAGAATGAACTGCAAGTATTGTTCCTGAATGATTGCAGATGGAGAACTCTCTCTGACAGGAGGTGTCTTTTCAATTAACCACTCTTGAAAACTCCTGAAACAGCAGAACTGGCACCTGTTTGCTGGGGGACTTAGATTTTGTGGTGTAGCTGGATCTGGATTACTTTATCAGAGGCACCTCTGCAATGCCAGGACAGGGCTCTGTGACTTGCGGAGGATCCCTGAGTCCTCCAATCCAGCCTCACTGCTGAAAGGCCCAGATTATATTCTGCCTTTCTGACTAGGGCTGAGTTTTCTTGATGCTCTTGCTCCATTGTTACACGGCCTTGCTGCTCTGATGGACAATCTGCCTAGAAGATTCATACATTTCAGTAAAACAATCCACTGGTCCAAGAAGGCACAGACTCTTCCTCCACACTCTGCTGGTTTTAGATGTGCAAGAGAGCAAAACCTTGTTCTGCTACTCTGGTCCTCAAATATGAGCCCTGGGACAGAAGGAAAGACTCTCCTAGGCACATGGTGTCATTTGCACATCCTGGCTTTTTAACCAGAGCCGCTATTTAGGTATATTCTCCCAGCTGTGCATTGTTTCTTCATCCATGTCCTTTCACAGGTAAGGACAACCACCCTTATTCCAGGGGTAAACCAACTTGGCAGATACTGTAGGCAGGCTCGGTTGGAGTTTTTCCTATTTCCCTTTACCCTGTGGTAAGGAGGAGATGGACAAAGTTGCATTCACCACAAGAAGGGCAAACTGAGCATGTGAGGGATCAGGCAAGGCATCACTGTGTAAGAGCCCAGCCACAGGTACCAGCAGTACCATGCCTGGGCAGCCGTGTCAAAGCTAGCCACTATCTGAGGGTACCTACCAGAAAATCCATTTTGTAAGGAAATGCAAATGTAGTCAGGAGCAGAGGCCTCACAATTAGCATATGCCCTGAGTGCCAAATTATATGTAACATATGTAATTTAATCTTTAGCATCGCTAAGATAGTAGCCATCTCCCAGTTCAGACTAAAGTGAATACTAAATGAGGCTGCAACACTCCCCAGGATAGCATGAACAGAGCTTTTTCATACTCACAATATTGTAAATGCTTTACTGGCTGTATTGTATTTCTTCATATATCTTGATGCAACAACAACTTCTCCAGGCTTAGACAGACACAATTTAATGGCTTGTATTCATACCACTGAAACCCTAAAAACTGAGGAACAGGCAGCAAAGATAAGTCTGGTAGACTCAATTTCTTGTGAATTTACCAGCCACAGAAGAACACTTTGTTTTCTTGGTTCTCCCTGAATTCTTGTGACTACCAGCTGAGAAATACCTTGGCTGTTTCAGTGTCTTCAAAATGTTTTAAGCAGAGAGACAAATTGACATCAAAGAAAATCAGCGTTTGTCTATGACATAAACTAACACTTTTGTCACAATCTCCTATGAACTGTTTCTTTACAGGTAGAATGTATCCTAAAAGCCCTTATTGTAAACATCTAACACATGAGATCTCAATTTGCCTTTGGCATAGTTGCAACAGAGAGGTCCCTTGTCTGGCCAAACTTCAATATGCTGTAACAGGGCAGGAAGAGCAGGAGAAAGACTGTGCAGGTTCCCAGGTGCTGTGGTGATGCCAGTTCTAAGATAAGACTTACTCATCTCTAAAGATGTGTTGCCCCTCCCCAAGTTCTGCTGTCATAGTGATTGGTTCCAAAAGCTGGCAGCAAGTTTTCACTAGATTGATATATACATGAAGGCCAGGGAGCATCTGGTTTGATTCTTTCTTCTTCCCCTCACCGCCTTTGCTTTCTACATTTATTTCCTTCTTATATTATCAATATTGTCCTTCCAGCAAACATGTAACACAAAATATTTAATGGCAATAAATATATGTTTGCATGCTCATACTAAAGGACTGAATTTCATGAACGAGGAACACTTCAGCCTTGAAAGGCAATACGCTCTAGACTGGAAAAATGTCGCAGTTTAACATCATGCAACTAAATAAGATAGTAGCTCTAGACAGAAAAAAAAAGATGTAAGCAACGTTTTACTCCATTGAAAATGTAGGTAGGAAAGGCAAAGAATGACTTCTAGTTTGGAGTTTACCAAAAATATGATCCTTAATACTTCTTCTTGGAGACGTGTCTTTGGCAATTAAAAGACCACAAGTAAGTAGGATGCTTCTTTTTCCCATTACAGATGGACCTTCCAGGAGCAGAAAATCCCTTTCCACTCTGTCTGAGAAACAGGATCAATTTCCAACTGACTCAATAAAATAGGGCACATAAGGAAAAGAAAAACTATTTCCTGCCACAAGCAAAGTTTTCCTTTTAATTTATGATCTAATTTCATTTTTTATAATGATTTAAATTCATGTCTTTGAAAATCTAAGAAGACAAGTGCCCAGATGGCCTGGTTGCAGGTTAAAATCAAGTTATATTTTGTTTGGGGGTTTGTGTGGGGCTGGAAAAAGGAAACCCTCTGAGCCATAAGGATACTTAGATTAATTCACATAGGCTCCAATTATTCTCTAATTTACATTTCTCATGGATCTGCAGATTATAGAGTCATTTATATCAATGTAAATCAAAGACTTTGTGACCTGGGATGAGACCCAGAATATGTGAGTTAAATCTGGTCTTTAAAGAAAAATGAGCAAGGAGAAAGAATGAAATACTTACAAGCAGGAAGAAGATATGGAAATAGAAGCTGAATGTCCAATGCAGAGGATGTGGTTGGTGATCATGCCCAAATCTAAAGAGACTGCATGCTGAGAAAAGCCCCTATAAAAAAGCAAATAAAAGTGAAAGGGCTTTGTAATAACTACAATAATAATAAAATAAAGGATGGACAAGTGCTGAATTTTGACTGCTCTTACTGGCAGAAATTTCAGGAAAAAACCCCAAACCAACTGGAATCCTGGCTCGTCTTTTATTCCTGCTAACAACATCCTTCTGCTGCCCAGTTACGACATGGCATGTACAGCATCAAAACCATGATCCTGAACTCTGCTTTACAGAGAGGCTTTGATAACACCTTTCTCTTCTTCTCCAGTGTGCTCCAGGACCAAGATGGACATCTGTCCCCTGGCACCTTTTTAAGCACTAGAGCACTGTATCTGCTCTCCAATTCATTTCACATTATACCCTACAGACTCCTGCCAGCAATCCGGTCTTTTGGATTACACACTATTATTTATTCATTCTCTTTATTTCTGACTATCTGCAGTTTAAATTTTCACATACCTGAAATATCCAAATGGAATATGTTATATGCACAAGAATAGCTAGAAGAATTTTGAATGCTACATGCACTTGATACCTAAAATTAAAACATAGCCCCTGAATTGTTTTTAATAAAGACAATTAAATTTCTTGTATATGAAGAAACAATCCCAGATGATGCAGATTAAAGCAAAAAGGGGCCACTCTCAAACAGATTTTCCCCTCTGGGAGAGAAAAGGCACTTTCACAATCATTGTACATCTTAGAGCTCTGCCCCTTCAGCACATTTGGTTTGACTGCGTTAGAGAAGCAGATCTCTGGGGATAGATGTTGATGTATTGTTGTGCAGCTTTCATCCCTTCAGTCACTGAATCACTTCTGGTTTAAGCCTCTCCAAGTTTAATAAAGAAAATTATCTAGTGCAGCTGTTAAAAGACAGTATTGTTGAAATCCAAATGTTTTGATAACATCGACTATACTAATGTTCCATCCAAAGGGAGTCAGACAGCTTCTTGACCATCTCTTTGTGAAGGAGAGGTAGGAGGCTGTATGTGAACCCCAAAGTCAGCTGCCCCAGAGATGGGGTTCATATGCTCTGGATGTGAGGGCATGCACCCTTGTCGCCTTGTCCAGAACTGCTTCTGAGGCTGAGGCAGGTGTGCTACAGGATGGAAGCAGGGTACAGCAGCACCTGTATGCATTTTCTCTGGCAAATATGCCTCACATAGCCAAGAGCTCTACTCTATGCCCCCCAGTTTTGTCTGCTGGTAGCAGGCTCTTTTCCTCCCCTTTATTTCCTTCCTGGGGGAAAGAGGAATAGATCTCTGCAACAGGGCAGTATCTTTAACCAAGGCAAATACAAATGATTTTGCTCTTTTTTCTTTGTAGAATCTTTGTTGGTCCCTCTCCCCCCAGATACACGGAGCACTGCTTGTGCCCATTTAGCCCTTCGTTCAATACAACAGTGCCACAATCTCCAGCAAGGCAAGGGGACCAGAGCCTACCAAATCTTGGGCTGATTAAACACAAAACATAAGACATCCTCGAGGCTTCCTAAGTGCAGGCATTCATATTCAAATGGCAAGTGTACACAGTGAGGTGGAAAGGGCAGAGCTTATAATTATCTTTGAAAAACAGAGAAATACTTGGACCAGATAATCAACAAGCTTATCTTCAGAAGACCCCTTGCCATACACAGTTGCATCCCACAGTCCTTCATCCTCTTGCACCACTCTAATGCCCCTCACAGCTATTTTTACTGTATCAGCTGCAGCAGTAGTCTACAGAAGGATTTGGCCCAAACAGTGTATTCATTCACTGTGCCAGTAAGGTATGCAAGGAGTAGGGATCTATCTGTTCTCTGTATCTCTCAGGATGTGGTAGGGGTATGGAGTCTCACTGCTATGCTTCTGAGACCTTAGAAAGAGAAATGGGGCCCTCCTGGTCTAGCTTCCTACGGACCATCAATCTGAATCTCACCCAAGGATATCAGTCTCTTTCATGTTCTTGTTTGTTAAAAATATTTATCTTTTGAGAATTTCATGTGATACAATACAGGTTGCTGAAAAAACCCCACCCAAAACTCAACAGCTTACTCTTTGCTGACCATAGTGATGGGTCATATTTGATTTCTTGGTGTCCAGTCCCAAATTTATTCCCCTTATTGCCACTCTGAATAACTTCTGTTGCCACTCTCATCCAAATTCATCCCAGGCAGAAACCTCAAACAGATCTGAGCTCCTGAAGTTTAATGACAGGGGGTAATCAGGCCGAGACAACACGAAGGTTCATGCAGCTATTTGGTTGCCCATAACAGCTTTAAATCTTGGTAATTGACTTCTACAGTCAAAACCAGCCACTACGGTGTTACTGTCAAAGTGACAGATCCTGAGTGCCCAGCTGGAAAGGAGGTCCAGGGCAAGGTTAGCCAGGGAAGAAGAGAAACCAGCAGGTGTCAGGAATCCTTAACTTCTGCATTTTGTGTAATGACTTCTTGTTTGATTTCTTGCAATATTCAATTTGGAAGTTTTGTTTGAACAGAAAATTTTGTGTAGTGTGGAATGGCTGCTTAATGAGAAATGAAAATTCCATTAAAACCCATTTTCGTCAGTGGAACAAGTAGATGGAAGTATTTCAACTGCTTCTGCCTTGTTGCCTTCTTTCATGGATGAGTCATCCCACTCCTGCTAGCCCATCTTTCCAAAGGCTGTGTGGAACACCCCACCAACTGATAAGACTCCCAGGAGATTCCATCCAGCATACGTGTGTGTGTGTGTGTGTGTGTGTGTGTGTGTGTGTGTGTGCACGTGTGGCATAGAAGTGTTCTAATCTCAGAACAAACAAAAGTTAATTAAGCTTTGCTACTTCACGCCTGACTCTTCACATGGGCTCCAAATAATCACCTTTTCCATCAGACACAGGCAGAGCAGCACCGGACTCCACAAATGAGGCCAAGTGGCCAGTGCAGTGGAGCACTGTGCACTGTGTTTGCAATTCCTGAAGACACCACACTTCTCATGGGGCAGTGCTTCAGCTCCTGCATGTTGTTTACTCAGACCAAAACCTACCAGATAAAATACCAAGATCCAGGGCAACCAGTCCTTGTTATAAGAGCTTGCTTTCATTTTCCATAAAACTCATGTGTGAAACTAAAACCTTGCAGTGCTTAGACCCTCAGGTTCAGCTCCAGGTAGAGAGGGAAAACCCCCTCAAAAATATCATACACATCCCCTTCATCTACGAGGAAGGCAGTTTTAGGACAAAGTGTGGCTAAATCTGGAACTGAATGGATTTAAGGTCTCTATTGTCTCCCCCAGTGCTGCAGCACATCCTCCTGCCTGCTGCCAATGCCATGGCTGCATGCACGAGCATACCTGAGACCCTCATCTCCCACACTCCACACGGGCACGTCCACTCCTGCCTTGGGAGAATTCTGGGCAGACTACAGCAAGGAGCTCTGCTGAACAGTAAGTGCCCTTTGACTTTGCCAGTCAATGGGGTTATTATTTCTTGACTAACAAAGCTGTGACCCAGGAAGTAGAGTCCTGAACAGTAACAAAATGCTTTCCTATTGCAAAATTCAGCTGCTATAATTATTTCAGTATATTTTATAAAAACAACACATATAAATCACACATTTTATGAATCATAGATTTTATAAATCCAAATCACACCCAAAAACATCAAACAGATTTCATTTCAACCTTCTTAGGAACCCTGTCACAATATAAATCTAGGACACAATTTTTTAGACTTGGTCCAACAGAAATTTTTGTTAATGCATCATTTCCAGATTTTTTTTCTCTCCAAAAACATGCAGATTTAGTATCAAGTGTGTACATACTGTAACATACTGTACACTTAAATGTCAAGGGAGTTTTAGGCACAAATGTGCTATCACAGTAGCTCTGCTCACTATAACTCTGCTTCCTGACTCAGGTACCTCAGCATGCTTTACCAAGAAAAGTGAGAAAACACCTTCTCCTTTGATTCTCTGTTTCCCCTCGCTGCTCTAATATTCATGCCATTCCTTATTTTACTGACACAGGCTGCATGCATGCCCTCCTGACAAAGAAAGCATGGCATATTTATGTGCCTAATATTCACATATAATCCCTGTTTGCAAAACAGCCTGCAACAACTTAGGCAAAGAGACAACACGATTGCAAAGGGAGCTGCAGCGAGGCATGCTGTGCTGAGCAAGCGTAAGGGGGCAGGGTTGCACCTGAAATGCCGAAAAAGAGCAAGTGAAAATAATGTAGGCTATGGAGGCAGAGTTTCTGCTGGTGCTAGATAGAGTGATCTGTTCAACAACAGCCTCAGATGTCCTAGCTTTAGAGGACACTGTTGTGCTCCAATCCAGAGCAAGAGTAATTCCAGTGGCAGGGATGGTGACAGCACGGGTGAGGGCTTGTCTTAGCATCTCACCAGAAGGCATCAAACCAAAGCAAATGTGCTGGGACATTTCAAGGAAATTAAAGGAATGGTGGACAAGGTGCCTTTATGAAGCTACAAGTAAGCACAAGGTGGAGCTTGGAGAAATGCAAAGATGATGCCTTGAGGGAGAAAGATGCTGAGAGCACAGGCTGATCAAAGTCCAAGGGTACATCTTGGGAAAACAGGAGACTTGCACATCATGTACAGGGTGATTGTCAAGGACACTTGAAAACAAAGCCTCAGACTGACATGTCTGATGCAGGGGGAAAGAGGGAGCAGCAGAAGGACTGACAAAGAGGGGGGATGCAGACGAAGTTGCAGGCTAAGAGGTGGGTTTTGCAGCAGTGCCATGGATCGACTAAGTTGTAACAGGATTTCCTCTGCGCAAGCCAGGAAAAGGAGACAACCACAGTCATGAAGACACGGGGAGGACTGCTTGCAAAAGAGTGCAGGAGGTAGAGGTGAAAATATACTGACTCTTTAGTATTTAGATTCCAAGTCTCAGACCTATCAGAAACATCAGATTTTTCAGCAACTTCTGAATGTACTCTTGTCGTTGAGATAATTCTGCTTCTGTGTAGATGGGGTGCAAGGAGGAAAGGCTCTGTTGCTTCCTGCCTCTGATGGGGAATTTACAGAATACAACTTACAATTTGCACTGCACCAGTAAAACCCAATTATGAACAGACACTTGGCAGAGGCGAGTTATCCCAGTTCAGCCTTTTACATCTGAAAAGGCTAACAAAATGCCCACGGCAATAACTTCCTAAGCCAAATATATTCACATACGTACATGGTGATACAGATTAGACTTGGCTGCTGAAATAGCCCAAGACCCCTTTGCCAGCAGTTCCAGGTCCTGCAGCATGTATCCTGTTGACAGCAAAGCACACGTACTGGATATAGCAAGTAGCAGCCTGCAGGCAGGCCAGCCTGTGTGGCAGAGCACAGGAAAGCTGGGGAAATGTGAGCAAGGCATGGGGGATATGCCTGCCTTTTCCTTCCCCCCGACTTCGGTGATAGGGGCGACCCAGTCCGAGGAAGAGGTGGGAAAGGAAGGCAGCCAGTACACAGCTACAACCAGTAACCACCCCTACGGGGAACAAGCACTCCTAGGCGTAATAGCGGAGAGAAGGCAGCTGGTGATTTCAGGTCGCCTTTTGTTTCGGTATGTTCAGGCACAGGAAAGTTAGAGTGCGTTCAAAATGACTGTAAAAAGCAAAATCACAAGGAAACAGACATGACACTCCAGCTGGATCCCTCATCATAATAAAACTGCCAGCACTATATGTATCTTATATGGTCCAGATTTTATACATTTCTTCTATTCATCTTTCTCCCATTCTGCTATAATTAGCTAAGAATTAATTTAATAATAGCAAGTATGCATTCCTAATTGTCTTTGCTTATATAAATGTTAAACAGTGTGGCAAATTCTCAGCCCTTTACCACTGTTTTCACAATTTTCCTCTAACTGTTAGCATTTGCAAGGGTAGGAAGAGTTTCTTCACTTGATTTCTGTTCCAAACTTTATTACACCTAGCAAGATGATGTTGAAACAGCCTGCAGCTTATGGCAGACATAAAGTGGTTGCAAAGGGCACATTTTTGTGCATCCATTCTGTATTTTTTTTCCATACTGTGCTGTCTAAGCTCAGCTCTTCTCCTACTACATTGGATAGGCATGTTGCAATTTATTTGCAGAGGGAGCAATCCTTTCCCCGTCATCTTTCTGCAAACAATGCGAAAGAGCACACGGGTGGCAGTCTGTGCTGATGCCCGCTGAGCCAAGAATTTGCTTGCACAGTGATGACCCAATGGTCTGCGCTATCACACCCCTGGGCTGCAGCAGGCGTTCAGCTAAAGAAACCAGCCCGTGCCTCCCTTCTCTCCACATCCCTCCTTGCAGAAGCTGTGCAGCTCCGTGCTGAGCCCAGAGCGTTCCCCTTTTTGCCTGCTCCGAAGGCAATTTCTCCAAGCCCAAGAAGCGTCCGTTCAATTCACGCACTCTGACAACCCGCGAAGTGAGTTAGGCTAAATGCAAGTTCTTTCAAAAGCCGTTTGCGAACGATCAAGCACAGGCGACAAAACACATACCTCGGTTAAACGCTTGTGGAAATCAAATGCCCTTGGCTACAGCACAGGACAGGCAAACCGCTAAGGACGCTCTCTGGGAGCAGCAGCACGGGCGAGGCACGGCGGGAGCTGTTCCAGGGCGCACGGCAGCCCCCCAACCCCGCCTCAGCCGGCGCGGCACCGCTCGGCGCCGGACAGCGGGAGCGGGCGGCCCCGGCGCTGCGGGAACGAGCGAGCGACGGCGCTCGGCCGCCGGGCAGCCCTGCCCGCTGAGCCTCCGCTCGCACCGAGGGCGCGAACAACGCGCACCGGGTGAGGGGCGGTGGCAGAAAAAACACCCCACACCCGGCGTGTCGACGTCCCTCGAAAGCCGGGATGCTCCGGCTCGGGATGCTGCGGCTCGGGACGCTACCGCTCGGGATGCTCAGGCGCAGCCGGCAGCGCGGCACCTTCCTGCCTGCAGCCGCCCTGCGGGGGCAGCCCGGCCCCTCGCACCCGCTCCTCGCAGCGGCCCCGGCTCCCGCTGCCGTCCGGCGCGGCCGCGGAGGCAGCGCCGCCCCCGGCCCGCCCCTCGCCCGTCCCCGCCGCCGGGCAGGGCTGCGGGGCCGCGCCGGGCGGGGCGGGGCGGCCGCTGCCCCTGCGCCCCGGGCGGGGTGGGCTGCGCTGGGGCGGGCCGGGGCCGGCCGAGCGCACCCGCTGCGTGAGAGCCCGGGAGCGGCGCGGCGCTCAGCTGGATGTGGGGAGAGCCTCCCGCCTCGCCGGCGTTAGGGGCTGGAAGTCACCGGACATCGTACAAACCCGCATCAACACCTGGCTCGTACCGTCCCGCGGCTGTCGCACAGCCTACACCCCTGAAACGAGCCGGGGCTGGTCCCCTAAAAAAGAATCAAACATCCTATATTAAGTCCGTATCCCACCGGGCAGAGTCGTCCGTGGGAAATGCGGTCTCCTTCGGAGCAGAGCGTCTGCAGAGGGGTCAGATCGTGGCACCATAAGGGGTCCTGGACCTAGCGAAGGTGTGGGTTAGAAAAGAGGTTTCCAGGAAAGTGGAAACTTGCAGATGACTTTTGAAAACTCTGCCAAGTTTTCATCTGGCTGCTGCAAGTCTCAGGGATACTCTGACATCACTTATACTGGAGTGAATTTATAGTTGTGCTAAGATCAACTGAGATAGTAAGGTAGTGTAAATGAGAACAAAAACTGTCTTCCCTAGTTCATTTGGACAATGACTTACCTACAGATATCACATGCTCTGGAAAGAAATATTGAGAAAATGTTGGCTGGATCAGGCACATTTTCTTCCATGGACACTGAGGAAGGAGAGGTTCATCAGGCTTCTGGTATGCTTGTCTCATCCACCATGGCTTTTTTGGCCAAATGACTTTACTGTGGGTTAGACATCAGTGATGAGCACTGTGAAGAGCAGATGGGGAGTTAAATGCACCCTCTGCAGCTCAGTCTTGTGTCTGGCTAATGTCCATGTGCAGTTCTGAAAGGATGTTGGAAAAGGTTGTTCTTCATTTTAAATTGCTCTTAGGGAGCTGTGCAGTCCATAATGTGCTGCGACGGCACTTCTGTGAAATGTGTTTTCTTTGATACAGTCTACTCAGTTTCAGTAGAAGAGTAACTTGGAATGTCATGAAACACTCGGCCTTGGAGGTACAATACATATGAATAAGTGGGGAAAAGACAAAGCTTAAAGGAAAAATACTTCCCAAAAATGAGCCATATTTCTCCTTGATAATAACCAGCTAGTACAGTGACATACAAGAGATGGGTTTAACTTTCAAGTGACAAAAATGCTCCATATTTCACCTATGAAAAAGGAAATAAGTGTTTTTGTGGGTTTGAGGGGTTTTTTTGTTTGTTTGTTTAGGTTTGCTTTTCTGAGTGGAAAGTCACATGCATGGCATATGAACAAAAAAAAAAAAAAAAGAATAGAGTATCAGTTAGTGCTATGATATTCCTAACCTGGAGGCAGATCACTGGCTCACTTCAACTTGCAGCCACTGCAGGAAAGGGCACATTTGACAGTGAACTTGCTGATTACATTAACTTCTGTGGAAATAGCACACAAAGTCTGTTGAAACTGTGGGGAATGAAGAAATGTAGACACCTACTAGAGTACTGTCAATGGTTAGATTAGAGGTGAATAATCCTGCTTGAACCATTAAAAAAAATACAGAGAATTTGCTATATCCTTTCTTATTTGTATACTCAGACTAGAGGTAGAGACTTCCTGGTACAAGCCCTGTGTCTGCGATGTCACTGGATATAAACAGAGACAGATGGTGCATTGAATTCTCAGCATATAGATAAGTTCCCAGGTACAAAATTCTAAGGAGATAAGAGAACCGAAAGCAGCAAAGGAAAATGTTGGAATCTTGGAAAAAAGAATGAAGTCAAGGAAAGGTTTTTGTTATAGTGCAATTATTCCAGCAGTAGAATTGCAGCCTGCGACAGACAGCAAGAATTTTCCCAAGTTCAGGCAGGGAGAAGAACAGAAGGAAAGGCAAATGCAACAGTGGCTGCTAAGCCAGGCATGTTGTTGCTAGGACTGGCCAGAAAAAACCCAGTGCTTTCTAAAGGAAACAGTCTGTGATCGCTTGGACTTGTATGACTTTTGTGGATTTTTGCTCAAAGCCTAATCCACTAAAGAATGAGAAAATTCCTAAGTGCTTCCTACTGGTGAATGTGCCTACCCCACAGCATCAGGCATAGTCACTAGTAATCCTTGGCTCTGGAAGAAACTGAGAAGTCAGATCCAGATCTATCCACTAAATCTCACAGTCTCAACATATGCAATGTAAGCTAGGTCATGTCATCCTAGCTTGTTCAGGTACAAAAAATGCAAGTACTTAGGCAACAAGTGAGAGTTATTTTTTGCAGCTGTGCTCTCATTTTTCATTGTTTTCCCGGATAAAGCGCCTCTCAAGGAGAGGTGAACAGCACTCCTAGAAGAGGTTATGATTTGTTCAACAGAGGAGAGAGAACAGAGCAGAAAGAGAAACAGGGCAGAATGGCTTTTGTGCTTTTTGGAGGTCACTGCTGTTTCTGTAAGTTTTTTAGCCTGGGCCACATTGCTGATGTCCTGCCACTCTTTGTGGCTCGTTCATTTGCTGTGAGCTGCTCAGTGACATTGAGTAAAGCTGCACTAGAGGAGTTGTCAGCAAGATCAGGCCTCTCTCACACACTGGTGGCTGCGTCAGGACCTCATGCAGAGGCTGTGGCAGCAGGAAGCACCGCAGCTCCAAAGTAATTAAGTTGCTCTTTTATTGCTCTTCCTCCTCCATGATCACTATGCAGACAACACAGTGTGAATTGGCCCTTCCTCAGGACAGTGTCTTTGATGCAAAACGTGTTTCAAAATGTTTTGCAATGATAAAATATACCAAGAGTATTAAACAGAGAAATGGGAAGACAGATATTTTCAGAGAAGGTTTGAAAGAAAGATGACAGTGTGACAGTGAAGCAGAAAAAATGCATGAAATCTTGAGATGGTGAGAATAAAAAGAAAGTAACAAATAGATCAACTTTTTAAAAAAAATTTTTGTTTTTTTGTTTGTTTTTTAAATGCAGCTGCAGTCAGATAAGTATTAACTTTTCCTTGGAGTCAGAGCAACAGGTTGAGGGTCTGGATGGGTCTGGTTGCCTCCAAGCTTCTGGAAAGAGCACATCAAGGAGATGTAGCTTGGCTGATGCTTAGTGTGATTTGGCCTCCAGAGCTCAATGTCATTCCTACTGCTACTAGGCTGCTTATCAGACAGCATGGCTGTAGTGGATAGCTTTTAATACCTTTTCTTAGAATACAGAAAAATATGGGAAATTACATGTTGTTATTGTTCCTGATTTGATGGTTCTTGATATGATTTCCTGTACCTGCTCAGAGTAATTAGGTGGAGAATAAGCAAACAGTGACTGTAAAAACTTTCAGAGGGAGTTCTTACTCATCCAAGTTTGAGTGCAGGGGTTAGGCGTACATGACCTTCTCTGGTGGCCTTAAAGCCATTTCTCTTTCTCATTTTGACTATCTAAGGAATTTAGGAACTTCCTCAGAATGGTCTGCTTCATTACACTCCCAAGATATAGGAACATAGCAGTTAAATGAACTAAATCCCACCCAAGAAAATCAGATCCTCATCTGTTCAGCTGAGGTCTCCACTTTAAACATTTACATACAGAGAATGCAGTTCTACTGAGACCCAGGTTAAAAATAAAACCTTCTGCTATTTGGACAGCCAGTGAATACTGTCTCTCCCCTCATTTTTCCCCAAGATCCCAGGAGAAGGCACTGAATAGTAATGCCTTCCTGAACCTATGTCCTCTTAGTGCCTGGATTTGTACTCAGCTTGTAGCACTGCCTTCGGCACCCATTTTGTCTTGTACTTTTTCACTGACATGGTGGCTGAAAGTTAATGAGCTTTCGGGGTAACATTTTCCAATACCGAAAAGGCTTTGGCACTATAATTTGCATAAACATTACTATTTAATAATGTCCGACACAAAAAATAGGAAACATCTTTGAAGACTTATTGAGACAATATTTAACTTCTAATTCCTCCATCACATAAAAGCTACTTGTTAAGGCAAGGACCAGCTAAATGAATTCTAAAGCTCAATTAACTCCATCTTTAGATGTTTTTAAAATACTGTTAGGCCACTATTAGACATAGAATTCTCCAGATACCTCTGGTCTTTTTAATTACCTGCAGTCATTATAAGGAACAGTCACTGAAATTTATTAATTCTCTCCATGCTTCCTACTAATCCACTTACAAACTTTGCCATCGAGCAACGTCAGGAGAGGCTATCTTTAATGAGACCCCTATGGAATAATGGGCTATTCATTTCCCTAAATGTCACTTGTATCATAATAAGAGATTCACATTCTAATAAGAGGACAAGTGCCTCATACACTGCTTATCTGTGTTATAAAACCTTAGCATGGATCAGCTCTGTCTATTACTAGACAGCATTTTTCATAGAATATTTTTAATTTTTATAAGTTGGCTCATTGTTTAGGACATATTTGCAGTGAGGTACATTTAGTCACGGATAATGCCCAAGGTCAAGTGGTGGTGTCTTCTCGTGTCCAGGGGCTGATGCTTCTTCTGGGAATCAGGGTTCATTAACAGCCAACAGCAAATCCTGTACAGAGCCAGATGAGAAAGCTGCATATGATTTTTAAAGGCAATAAAATTCCTGCATAAATTAAGATGAATAAATAATTCTGCAAGTATTGCAACTGCAAATGTTTGTTTTCTTGGGAATTTGTGTCTTGTGGCTAATTACTTCTTGTCTTTACAAAGACACAAGCTCCACCTGAAGTTTTGTCAGGCAGAGCAGTTATGAGGTGGTATGTGTGTATGTGTGGTTTTTCTGATGGTCCATCTCTCTGTGAGAAGGACCAAGATATTTCTTGCCCTAATTAATCTAATAATCCAATTACCCTATTTCAATGAAATTGATTCTGGTTTACTTAAGTATTGGTAACGTCAAATTAAACCTATTAACCCGGGGCATCTTGCCCACAGATACCATCCATAACATTTTAGGTGTCATAGGGTACCTGAGACATTGCGGAATGCTGGTAGATATGAACAGGACCTATTCAGTTTTCTTACTTGGTAACTAGGATGCAGGCAGGATGCCTAAGGGCATCTTAAATGGCACTGAGCTGAGCCCCAGTTCTCCACAATCTGTACTGAAATCTTGGGCACTCATCTTCAAATATACACATACAATTAAGTATTTTAAGGAAAATCCAACCAGTCAACTCCTCTTTTATTTTTTAAATATATATATGTACACTTTATTTTATTTCTTAAGTTGGGTGTGGTTGCAGTGGCTGCCATCTGGAAAAGGTTTTCTGTTCACACAGATCTCACTGTGGAACCAGAAAGGCTTTAAGTGCCAATCCAGGGTTTCCAAATTCTAGTGTTGTCCTGTACCTTTGCCTTCACTGCAACCCACAAGGACTCTCAAAAGCACATCACTGCTTCAGTCAGTACAACCACAGTTTTCATTGATATGATATTTGAGGCATAAATTTGTATTTAGTCTGTTCACAGGCACACTCTTGGCTGCTATTGCACATGTTTCAGATGATCCCACTTACGGAAACTGGATATATCTAAGGCAGAACTTCCCTGGTAGCCTTACCTATGACATCTTAATGTTCACGTAATTTTCAAAAGATCATTATATAGCTGTCAGTTAATCAAACCATTACAAATCTGATGCCCATGTACTCAACAATCATCAAATACCATTCTGTCAGAGCAGAAGTGCTTTAAAGGGGGTACAAATGTGATCTGAGATGATTCTAAAGACCCATTACACTGCCAGAGTGCTACAAAGTGGCCTAAGTATAATTGAAAATCAGGACCTCCGTCACAAAGATAAATGATCCCTCCAAAAGAACAATCTCAATTCCACAAAATTGCAGAAGCAGCAACACTAGAGACGAATCTCTTCAGGGGCCTCCTGTTTGAAGCCTACAGAGCCAGCTGCAGAGCCCAGAGCAAGAAGGGGAAACAAACCCAAAGCACAAGACAGAGCTCACGTGGGGCTGCCTTTTACTCAGGGGATGAAGCACAGCTACTGCAGCCCATCTATTTATGTCAGAAGAAATATTTCCAAAAGAGTCCTCTCTCTCTTTAGAATATTTCCAAAGAGTCCTCTCTCTTTTTTTTTTTTTTTTTTTTGTTTTTTTTTTTTTTAATACAGTAATAAATTCTGAGCTGAGAAAAAAAAAAAAAAAAGCACTATAAGGAAAGTTCATTATACTTCTGAGAAGTGGGAGGTTTCTTTTATAATTTTAACATCTCTAAGGTCAGTGGCTGCTGTTTCTTTTTGTTCCAGAGGTTACATTGCCTTTTTCTGTAGTGTCTCTTTTTCACCAAATTCAGAGAAAATCTATGAACTGTGTGATAGCCTTAGGTAATTATTCGGAGTGGTAGCGTAAAGTGCTGTGACATCAGCACTGAGATAGAATAATTTTGATAACGTATCAGCTCCTGAGTGCATCTGCACGTACCAACCAGGAACATGTACTCGGAGAAGATCAGCTTTTCATCACAACCCTATAATAAAATGCAAGTTCTGTCACCAACCATGAGTGAAGAAATAGCAGCTGTTCGTGCCTCTTTCTGTGATCTATTCACATTTGAAGTGCTAGCAAAAAAAGGAGTGGATTCCCTGCTGGTTTAGAGACTTATAATATCAAAGGCAAATAATCACAGGTTATCTGTGGACAGAAATGCCAAAGATACACAAAAGGGACTTCAGTTCTTCGCAAATCTCAGCCATCTAAATGGCAAGTGCAATTTTCTTAGACTTTTCAATTGAGAAAATGTTTCAATAAGTTGGATCTGATTCTGAAGAGTGCTAAACATGTGCTTAGCAATATATGAAGAGAGTCCTCTTTTGACACTGGCATCAGATCCTTGGCCATTGGAATTTCTTGACTGCAGTCAAGGGTGCTAAAGCATAACACTGATAGACAAAGAGGAAAATAAATCTTCTCTGGACATCCTTATCTCCTTATTGAAAGTGGAGTTTTGCAGTTTCCTAAACTCTTACCCTAAAGCAAGCATATAGTATAGTCTATGTTATACAGCTGTGCTTCAGGCCACTCATAAACTACAATTCTTTTATTCCTGCCTCTTTAAATTTTCTATTTTATAGTCTCCCCTGAAACAGAAAACTCAGGACTGGAGTTGTTACACTTTCTCATCCAATTTCATGTGTACCAAAATACAATTCTATTTTGCTATTCTTTTTTGACTGTGTTCCAGATCAGAGAAAACCTAACAGACAAGGTTTTCCTGTGCTGCACTTCTGAGGCTTGGAAGCTCAAAGCTCTCCTAAAATGTAAACCAGAGAAGTAAGGGAAGATGCCTGACCCAACCATTTGGAGGGATGGGTTTGTTTGTGAAAGGCAGATCAACAAGGTCATGTTAGATTTTTGCATTGTGGCCTGCAGCTAAGGCTCAGGCTGACTACAAACAAGACCATCGCCCAGGACTAGCCAGCTCAGAGAGGGTAATGCAACACTTAGACACGTGCAGGTTGTGTCATGAATACAATGTCCTGTATTTTGTCAGTCTGATTAATTCTAATATTAATTTTTTCCTTTTTCTGATTTTCAGTTTTTGCTAGCTTGAAAGCCCTCACCTTTCTATTCAAAAACCACTCAAGGTGTATGGAGGGCCACCTTTGTAGTGGGAGAGACAGGCAGCATGTGAAGAACAGGACCTGACTTGGTGTCAGGTCCTGAAGATGAGTCTTCTTCATGGAATTTCCCAATGTCCTTCCTTCTGTTGTAGGCTATGTGAGAGCTCTTTCAATGAAAGATGTTATAAAAAGATTTTATTTCCTACTGATTTGTTGTTGCCCAGTGAAATGGGTCAAGGCTAAACACATGACTGTTGCAAAGGCTCAAGGGATGACTTTGAGACATAAGAGAAAGATGGTTCAGCAGTTTCAGGATGGTGGGCTAATAGCTGCATGCTGGGGATGATTCACTTCTCATATGATTTTATGTATGTGCAGTTCCATGGGCAGCAGTGATTCGCATGAGTGGCAGAAGGTGGCCCTGTAAGGAGAAGTGTGCCACAAACTGATTGATTTATTTCCATTGCTCAGTATGGAACACAGCTTTCTTGAGCCAGGTTTCTAATATTGAAATCCATGAAAGTATTCTGTTTGGCAGCTATTTCTGATTGTTAGCAGAAGAGCTATGGAAAATGAATTTTTGATTTGGTTTATTTATAATCTCGGTTCCAAGTTGTCCTTCATAATTAATTAAAAGAGATCAACTGGTGCCAGTTTTTCACCCTCTGACATTACAACAAATTCATCACTGCTTAAAATCTGATTTTTCATGAAATGAAATGAAAAATTCCACCATCTTTTTCAGATATGACCCATTGTTGCTTTTTCATAATTTACACATAGATATGTGCATGCATTTAAGTAATTGCTGGGTTTCTTGGTTTGCAGTCCTGATTGTCAGAAAAAGGTAAACTCGTCCCTGGGTATGGTCACATGAACTGTAAGTACTTGACATTTGGAAGCACGAAAACAGCAAAGAGTGCTATTTAGTCAACCTTTTAAGTTTTGGACAAGCTGTAGTGTCATGGGTGCGAAGTCCTCAGCAAATAACATCACAAATGAAAGAAGAATTTGATTTACTATTCCTGTTGCCCTTAAACTGAAGTAATTGTTTTTGATATGTACGAAATAGTTAAGAATAATAAGTGAGTTATTACTATGCAGTAATAAATTCCCAGAAAATAAATTTAACCCAGGAGTTTGATTATTACTTTTTTTCCACCTAGTAAATAGAAAAGTATCAGAATTAATTTAAAAAATTCACCAGTTTTCAATGTGAGGCATATATTTGAGCCTTTCTTCTAGGGTAATTTATTTCCATTAAGGCCCAGGTCAGTAATGGCCAAAGTCTTCAGTTTTACCCCTTTCTAGTTATTTGCTAGTCTTTCTGAAAGAAGACTGGTTGTTTCTAACCATCACCCATGCCAAACTGAATGGCTTAGCACAGCTCTTTTTATGTCAAATCACCTTACAAAGGGAACAGTATTGAATGTGTATTATAGCTCTAAACTGTACCAGTGTATTTTCAGTTGGCTTAAGCAATAACCCCATGGAGACTTGGAGCCTGTGATCATGTTTTATTGCTTTAACATATTCTTTGTACAGGTACCAGAAACAAAAAGTCAACCTTATCACTTGAATTAAAACAAAGGCATCACACTTTTCCCCAAAATAAATTCTTACCAAACTACCGTTCAGTGAAAGTTGTGGTATTATGCTTCCTGGTTTTCTATTCATTGAAGTGTACTAAATTATAAGCTGAGAGAGAATAATATTTTTTCTTTAATAATGTGCTCACTAATTCTGTATGTTGATATACCTCTGAAATATCACATTTGTGCTTGGTGAAGGGACAGAGGTCTAAAACCAGGACAAGTAATATAAGGTCCAGGTACAAAAAATTAGCTTTGCTAGTACAAGACACATTCCAAATTAATTCTATCACTGCCTTATGGAAGGGTCTTATTTTCCTCAATTTCTTACCCTTCTGTGGGCTGCAGAGATACAGGTGGACATATAGTGACTGCAGCAGAGAGAGTCTGCTCATTGCCAGAGTTCTCAAGAGGCATTAAAACTGCTTCCATTCCCTGATATTTTTTGCACACTATATCCCATGGTAGGATTATAAGACCAGAATTTATCCTTAAACCTTACCAGGGTATATGAGTTTCTATAGTAGATCACTATTCTGAATTTGGGAAATAATTATAGTACTTAAAAATCCCATCTTCATCTGAGATAGTCACTAACCTGGAGTCCACATGTATTTGCTTTTATAGGATGTCAACAGTCTTGTTTGAATATGCCTCAGCTCTTCATTTATCCCTCCTTGCTGTTCTATTTTATATGTTAAAAATATTCTTTCATTCATTTAATCTTATTCTGGAAGACACTGAAGCATTTCTAAGAGATCACTTAATTGTATTAGCTTTTCTGAAAACAAAAGCACAGCATGAACACCTAAGTAGAAAAATTAGGGTTTCACAATTTCTAAACTCATCACTGTAGTCAGTAAAATTATAGCCACAGTCTTGGAGATCAAAACTTGCTGCAAGGAGGAACAAGGTGGGCTGACTTAATGCTGTAGTACTCTGTGTGTGTCAGGACAAGGCTATGTCTGAAATTGAAAGAGCTGTCAAAGCAGTCTCATATAGTCCTCTTCTATTAATCAGATAGTTTTACTATAATATTGAACACTATTCCTCTCTGAGCTACATTTTGTCTGTTTTTAGTTAGTCTCTGAAAGCTATACAGAGAATAGCAATTAATAGCATTTTTAATCTCAGGTGTCACTCTATAGGCAGAAAGGGAGATAGGATGCAAAAAAGGTAGTAAAGCTTATATTGTCAGTAGGCTTTTGTGAGTATTTCTGAGTTTGGAGACAGTAACTGAAGCCTGATTGTAGGGTCACTCAGTGTTATTTAATTCTAAGTTAAGCAGAATGGTAGATGAAGGTAAAATTGCTGGTTATATGGCAGTCACTCAGTCGTGAATTTAAAATGAGTTGAATGGATAAATTCCCACCCATTCAAAGCAAATCAAAGGAAAGATACTCAATTTTACTCAAGTGGTCCAGCTTCCATATGTCAGTGAAAAACTTCATGCGAAAGCATACTGAATTTTTTGCCTTCTTCAGGGTTTTTGGGCAAGAGTTATTGTCACTTTTGATCCTCAAAAATGCCAATAATGGAACACTCAGCAGCGATGACAGTGGGAACAGCAGTGGTTAAACATGAACTGGTGTCAGAATTTCATCTCTTATAATATGAAGTCTAATTAGCATTAATATATTCTTCAAGCTAAATTGCACCCAGTGTTTTGCATACATAAGTACAGGCAAATATAATTTAATAGCTTGGTAGATCAAAGCTCTCTGTGTAAGACCTGGGTATCTGTGACGCACAGAAGTGGCAGCAACGGTTTGGATTTGTGGCCCCTCTTCTGAGTGAACACCATGATGGCATGCAGGAGGAGGGACTGTAAGGATGGCAGTGGAATCTAAGGATGTGGAAGTGAATCCAGATGCCTTATGGATCTGCACTTTTCAAAGAGCAGAAATGTCTGAGTCCAAGATTCCTCACACATATTAATTCTACCTTTGAGAGAAACAGGTGAGCAAAAAAGGCTATGGTTGAGGTAGGCTTTTGAGGGATTTTGCTCAGAACATACAATAAAAATAAAAGAGATGCTGTGACAATCTTAGAACCATAGTCACAGAATGGTTTGGATTGGAAGAGACCTTAAAAATCATCCAGTTCCAACCCTCCCTGCCATGGGTAGGGAAGACCTTCCACTAGACCAGGTTGCTCAAAGCCCCGTCCAGCCTGGCCTGGAACTCTTTCAGGAATGGGACATCTACAGCTTCTCTGGGCAACCTGTTGCAGCGCCTCACAACTGTCAGAGTAAAAAATTTCTTCCTAATTATCTAATCTAAACTCAACCATATCCCATTTAAAGACATTGCCTCTTGTCCTATCACTACACGTCCTTGTAGAAAGTCCCTCTCCAACTTTCTTGAAAGCCCTTTCAGGTACTGGAAGATGCTATAAGGTCTTCCTGGTGACCTTCTTCTCCTGGAGACCATTATCTTCTCCAGGCTGAACTGCCCAACTCTCTCAGCCTATCTTCACAGAAGAGATTCTCCAGCCCTCTCATCATCTTTGTGGCCTTCCTTGAAGCCACTCCTTTGTGGATACTTCATATTATCCCTATTGTCTATGCCATATTGCTGGAAGTAAACAATAGTTTTATCTGTTTGTTGCAAGGAGTTTAATGTACACCTTATAATTAATATATATAATGCTTACGAAGTATTTTGTGAACAGAATATGAAAGTACTAAGGGCTCTTAATGTAATGGATGTCTTAATTTTTTCATAAAAGTCATGTAGCAGACAGTTTTAAAGCAATACCATGAAAGACTAGAAGCACTTATTAGTTTGATGGTATGAAATAAATAATGGATATCCATTCCTGGGAGGTTTTGCTTCTTTGGGTAATACTATTTATTCCTTAATTTATTACTTCTTTATCCCAAGATATATATGGCTCTTTGTGAGCGAGACAGATTAGAGCAAAGGGGAGGGAGAAGGGGAAGAGCTGGAAAAAGAGGCTGCAGAGCAACACCACCACTATGAATATTTGAGTAGTTAAAGATGAAAGTGTCAGCTCTTTACATTAATTTTTAGTGTTTTCCCTGTGCAGTTTGGTCCATGTACTGGGGAAGGAATCACAAAGCACTGATTCCCCGTTGGTGGAGTTGTTTCAGAATGAGAGAAAGAGTGGGTACTGTGCAAAGTGTGGGCAGGTGGAGTTCTCCATAAAACCTTTCAGGATGTATTGGTAGGAAGAAGTGGGGCTGACATGATTTAGGAGTCTGAGGCTCCTGTTTAGAATACAGTCAAACCTGAGTGGAAACCATAAATTTATTTCTGCAGACTTCTTTGGGCATTGATATTCATGAAGGAACCTAGCCTTCCCCATAAGATCATCTAATATATATTTGGTATCCAGGAAAAAACATATGCTGGCCATGAGGAGGGGAAGTAACTTTCACCCCTGGATCAGAGGGAGCACTACCAGACAGTTGCCATTCTGGGTAAATTATTCTTGGAGTGGTGTTGAGACATGGGGAAATGCCCAGAGAAACCAGAGGGCATCTGTCAGGTCTTTAACATTGTGCTTCACATTTCGGGGTCAGTTGGAATTGCTGGCAACCTCAGGTTGCAGGCACTAAAAGTCAAGCTAAAATCTATTGAGGACAAATACGAAAATGTTTTGTCCTGTTGTTTGGGACCTGATGTAGGTGAACTGAATTTTAAATCCTTCTAGAGGGTGATCCTTCTATTCCAAAGTGAACCTTTCCCTTTCTTCCCAACAGTGTTCTTTTTTCTGCTTTGAAAACCAAAGTATTTTCATTTGAGGCTATGTATGGACTTTTAGACTAACCCAATTAAATCAGATAATAATGATTAAAATTTTGAAATTTTCCTGCTTTTAAAAGTATTTAATTATTACTTATCTGATAGAAGGAAATCTGTTGTTAAATAATCCTCAGGCACAAGTTTACAATGTTTTTAAATTCAAAGAGAAACGATTTCTTCTGTCATTTCCCAGGGCTTGCAATCAATGTTCCACTAATTAACACACTGAGATATACATTAGCTCCTATTCTTGCTGCTATATAAGCACCCTGAGTGATCCGCACTTTCAACATTTCAGCCTGGGAATCAGGCTGAGGTTTTCATACAGTACCACAGGGTACCACTGAGCTGAAAGACCCTCTGTTTTCACTATTTCCAGCTCCATTTGAACAACTGTGGCAAAAGCAATATTTTTGTGCATGGGCTATTTTTTCCTCCTCTGTTTTGTGGATTTTGTTTTCTCTTAGGCTGAAAACCAGTCTGTTAGTGGTAGTGTTCTTGGGGTAGGATGATTTGTGCCATTCTCTGGATGTAGTTAAGAAAAACTTCAAGTCAGAGTCAAAAAGAGTCTGAAAATCTGATAAACACAGACCTGAGAAAGGAATTAGCAAAGGGAAAGAGGCAGGATGACTATGCCCAACCTGTAATGATGCAGATGCCAGCTAATCCAATATCAACTTCTTCCAGAGTCTTAATGATCTTCCAGACCTTCATCAAATTTTGTTCTCTGAATTCCCTGTAGCCCCAATGCAGAGCTGCAAGGTGTTCCATTTGCTTTTTTGTGTATGCTCTGACAAATCTTCTAATCTGAAGCTCTCTTCTAAGCAGAACTTTTTTATAATGTTCTCCCTTCTCTTGAATACAACAGGCTCAGATTATTTTGTCTTCAGACACTTTTTGTTCCCTTCTCTAATCCTTATCAACAGCATGGCTTGGATTCCTTAATTTTACAGATCATTATAACCAACGATAAAAAGACTAGACTCGACATGGGTAGATGCAAAATCTCGGCATGCATTTGCTACAAAGATGTAGCTTACATGAAACACATGAGAACATCATATTAGTTATTTGCCAGTGTGGGGTCTAAAGTGTCAGCATTTTTGTGCCCCAACAGGACAGATACCAGCCCAGTGTCTGCCTCTTTCCTAAAGCTTTAGTTCAGGTTCAAGAAACAGTCACCTTCTTGCCCTGTGGATTCTCCAAGGTTTGATAATGTGGTCAGTGAGCAGGCTTTCCCTCCATCCATTAACTGATTCAAATCTGTTCCCTTCCCCACATTGCCAGTTTGCATTAAATTAGTGGGTTTTAGTAATTTTGAGATTTTTTCACTGAATTTGGCCAACATTGAAAAGATATAAAGAGGCAGGAAATGATACACAGATGAGACTGATGAGATTGTGTCAGCTCTACTTCCACAGGAAAACAGTCATGTAATCTGTAAAATTTGCCTTTCTGTAATGTAAGAAACATTGCTGCTATAACTCACAATATAAGTATTAAAGAACCATTTTTTGTCTGGAACAGGACTGTATCCCTGTCAAACAATGGGGCAGACTTCTAGTAGGAGTATAACTACATACAGGGAGGAATTGTCTGATGCAAAGAATTTCCAGTTCAGCAAGAAAAAGGGTTTGATAATTCAGAAAATTGATGTCACTGTCATTTAATGATTTTCCGTAGCTGCAAAGTGGTCCTTATCTTACCAACAGGAGAGATAATTTATACATTGTTATTAATTAATTCACTTCTTAAACTATCAGTTTTATTTGTTTTTCATCAGGTATTTCTTCACAGTCTCCCAAATCTCACCCACCTTTTTGTCATCTTTTTTTGCTCCTAACACCTCAGATTTTAGCTAACTTTCAAAAGCCCTTCTGCTAACTCTGCCTCCCAAGGCTTCACAGGAAGCTGCGTCTTGTGCCTGCTGGACCTCTATGTGCAAAGAACTGAGATCACAAAGTTAAACTATTAATTAGTTTCAGTAGTGCAATACTTAGCATAAAAGATAGGAATCAGTGAAGTATAGCTGTGGTTTTCCACTATGGTTTATGTAGAATCTTACCTGGAATTAAATTACAGAAATACAAATCAACAGATATTAGAAGTGGAATGTCATTATTTAAGGACTAAATGCAATGTCTCATTGCTTTCATTTGCTATAAATAAAAACTTCTGCCATTCTCCTGCTTCTTCTGTTGGTGTTACCACAATAAACAGCACATAATTATTTGAATTTACTGTTCTTTTAAAATTTACTCTAGCATCTGAGGACTTCAAATTGTAACGTTCAGTGGTGTATCTGGGTAACTAACACATTCTTGCCCTACTCCATGGTGCAGAAAATACAGACTTTCACTAGTCCAAGAGGTGGTGCAGCTTCAGTGTTTTGGTGTGCAGAGTACTATAGTGTGTGAAGAACTCTACAGTTAATTTTTGTGCAAATATTAGAGACATTTCTAAATCAACATCACAAACAATATAATTTTGAGGGTTTTTTTTTCTCCTTTGTGAATTGCCTATTTTACCATCGTTGTAATCAAACAATACGATGGTAAAATAGGCAATGCACAAAGGAGAAAAAAAACCCTCAAATAATACAGTAAGTTTTAAGGCTAGTAGGTTCATAGATTATGTCAAAATCTTACTTATTTACATACCATGTCAACTTCATTCTCACAGTGGGGTTCTCTTTGGATAATGGCTGCACTTCAGAGGTTGGAAGAGGCATAATTATAGTTCATCCCACACTGACTCATATATAGTGATTGAAAATGAAATCTGGAGTAAGGATATTATAACAAAGAAGACCCATATCTTCTAAAATACAGCTACTAAGCTACTTTCCCTTCAGTAAAACAGTAATACTTGCAGGGCTGAAGAATAAATTCTAGATAACTGGAGGCCCCTGTTGATTATGTGTTATTTTTTTGTTAATGCCACAGTTTTCTTTTTATCTCTAACACCAAGCAGATTTTTGTGTTGCAATTTTCTATATCATCTAGAGCTAATTTAACCAATTTTATAGATGCGTATCCCGATATCTACTCCTGCTTAGTGAAGCTTGCATCTACCTTTCCATTATCAAAAATCCTGTTCCCAAATAACTAATTGCTGTATGAAGAGGATATCCAGATCAGGTATTTGCTGATGGTTCCATTGGGCATCAAATATCCCATGGCTTCAGTCACAGAATCACAGAATGGCTTGGGTTGGAAAGGAATGCAAAGATCATCTAATTCCAACTCGCCTGCCACTGGCAGGGACACCTTCCCCTAGACCAGGTTACTCAAAGCCCCATCCAACCTGGCCTGAAACATTTCCAGAGATGTGGCATCCAAAACTTCTCTGGGAAACCTGTTCCAGTCTCACATTACAAAATACTTCTCCATTTCTTTAAATGTTACTATTACTTTTGATTCCCTCATTTCTAAAAAATGAGTGCAATTTGCCAAAAATAGAAAATGGGGAAATTAAAATAGAAAATAGACTTTCCATTACAGAAATTATCAGAAATTATGTCTGCCATGCAGAGCACTAGTGAAGAACTGATCTCCTATTTCAATTATTCAAACACACACCTTTTTTTTTTTTTTTTTTTTTTTTTTTTTTTTTTAAACGTCCTCATGTGTCTCTAGCAGCTGGTTTCCTCCCCCCAGGTGATGGAGAATTTTTGTTTCTTCACCCTCTTATCACTTTGATGGAAGTGTTATTTGTTACAGTCACTGGCTCTGATTCTCAGAAGGCTTTGGGGAGTCGTGCATTTCCAGTCCTTCACATTCATGAAAAATCTTTTCAACGAAAAACCTGATGGTGCAGATCCGCCTTTCTACTTGCTGTGATGATTGAGGACAGAAAAAGATATGAAACATGTTCCATTTCATGGATTAACTGTTTTCAGTTTTCCTGTAAAAATGTGTTCTCTGGTTCAATTTCACTTCGACAGATCAACTCCCCTGGACCTATTTTACCATATGAAAAATGTGAGGCAACTTGTTTTTCTATAGAAAAACATGTCTACTTCAACCAACACTTACAACACTGGCTTAGATTTCTGGGAAAAGCAAGCCTGTCTGCAGAAGGTAATGTTTTCTCTGTCCAGAATTTTCTCACGTTCAGCAAGGAAGGTATCACATGTGGCATATTTTAGCTTATTATCACCCAAGTTAGCTCTGTCAGTTCCAGTGGTTAACCATGAGGTGCAGAAGAATCCTATAAGGCTCCTAAAATTAATTCTAGAACTTTGGTTTGGATTGTAAGTGTGTTGAAATTTTGTGCATAAATTAAATACTGCTTTAATTTATCCAAATAATTATGAGTGTGCTTTCTCATATGAAGGATTTTCTTTAACCAGAACTAAGCTTGGTTGCAAGTGATTTGAAGTCCTCTTAAGCCAACTGGCAGAGCAGACTGTGTTCCGTCGTTTGATGAAATGCAAAAAAAGAGCACTGCTTACCTGCTTGTAGGATTAATTAATGCATACAAGGCATTTTTTCACTAATTTTTACTAGCCAAATTTGAATAAAAGCCTTCTTTTTGGAGAAGCTCTCTTGTCCTGTCCTGCTTTGATTAGTCTGAGGGAGTATTCACACTGCATGCTCAGCTTTACCGACACATGGACATAAGCAAGGTGCTCCTTGTTTGCCTTGTCCTGCTTTTGTGGCTTTTGCATTCATCTTAGTTCATGTATCTCAAGAAAATTCCTCTTCCTTTCTTTCATGTTCCCAATGGTTGCCAAAGATTTGTTTGGACCTGAGCTACATTTACTGCTCATTCCTCTTATTGATTGTTTGCCTATTCTCTTCATTTAAGCTTCAATGCCACTTCCACATCCCTCTTCTTTATTTGTGTTCTTTGGATACCAAGAGTTACAAAAGACATCCCTGAGCCAGCCACCACCTTCTCTTTTGTTTCTGATTTCACCATGCTTAGTGAAGTGTTTGGGAAGACCAAATGGGTTTCAAGGGCTTATTTTTGCTAACTATGCCCAGTTCTGACTGATGTTGTCCTGTGGCCACATTAGAAAATGAAGAGCCAGCCCGTATCCTTCCTCTGTCTTCCTGTAGCTTGGCTCTTGGTGTGTTGGGTGGCATTTTACCAATACATTAACACAGAACTATATGAAGTCAATTATTGATCAAAGTATTTTGTTCTAGCTAATATTTTTTCCCTAGCTGTTCAGTGTCCATGGCAGAAAGATTTCATTAGGTACGTGATGTAGGTTGGCTTGCAGCAGGAGTCCTCTCAGTACCTCTAGGATTAGGCTGCAATCCCTGTTATGCAGTTTGGTAGATGGGAGCTCTCAAAGGTGATAATCATATTAGCTGGTTTACCAACTCCCATAGCTTAAAAATGAGTGGGTTTATCTCTTGAATAACTAAGTCAAATCAATTATTATTCATTAATATTCAACATCAACATTAAATCTCCATACATTACCTAAAAGGAATTGTGCTTGCAGCACTTGCATCCTCAGTTTTTCCAAAAGAATTGCTCCTATTTTATACCATTTGTTTATGGAACTTGAAACACTTAATTTCACTGCTGCAGATCTCTCCCACGCCTGCCTTGACTTGATGTTTTTGAGTCAGTTGCAGACAGGCTTTCAAAGGCCATTGTACTGACTGTACCTTGCATAGGTGCAGTTCTGCTGTGCTTCATCAGCCACAGCAGAACATGTGTCTCATACCTGATCACATGCAAAACCAGGAGTCAGCTGCTAGCTGCTTTCCCCACCAGAGCCTGGTATGAATACAAGTGATCCTGAGAGGAGGTTCATGGTTAGGTAACTTATCCCATGTACTGTACAGTTTGTGCATATTTTGTATGAGATGACTGAAGAATAAAATTTGGTCCATGCTTAGAATCATTTAAGTTGGGAAAAACCTGTAAGATCATCCAGTCCAATACTAAAACCTATTCCTAAAGTCAGATGGACTCCACATGGTAATATTTAAGCAAATCTTGCTCTTGGAATACTTTCTAGGGGCTAGGAATGGAAGAAAATCTTTCTTATTTGACACACTTCAAAGAAATTTAAACAAACATTTCTCTAGTATGGTCCTAGGATGCCGTATGAGAATCTGGTGGGATGATAGCCCTTATGCTTGACATTTCTATAATTCTACTAAAATCCTAAGTCCTGAAATACACACCAAAACCACCATTTAAATGAATCTCGAGTCATCATTTGCTCCCCAAAAGCAATCTTTCTGTGCGTTACTGCCATTTTTAACAAGAGGAGAAAAATATATAAGCTGAATGAATTGCCTTGTCTTTCCCTATTATCCATAAAGATGCAGATCTATTTCCTCTCCATTTAGATTCCAGTGATTTTAGTACTGTAAGTTAATAGGGACTTAATTTTTGAAATAGGATTTTAATAGTTGTAATAGAATAGATTAGAACATGAATAATTTTACCTTCAGGATAAAAGCAAAAGGAGCTTCTTTCTGTTCATTAGACAGTAGAGTAACAAACCCTCTGATGTGCTGATGTGTTAAAGCCAGAACATGTTTAGACTAAGGTGCTGAAACAAATTAATTGGTGGCAACTGGTAAGACAGTTAGAAGAGTTTGGTTGTTTCTCCTGACATTTGCTGAAAGGTGAGCAGAGGTGACATTATGTCCCATAACAGCAATGTGATGTAAATGTTAACCAAACTGTGGTTAGCTAACACAGTAGGGTATCCTCATGTGCACTACAGGACTCACGTGAGGTGTTAACTGCTACACTAATTAAATAACTCATGGATTGATATATGACACATTGCAGACCAAGAAGATTGTGATAAAAGTAATTGTTCTAACAAAGAAGCAGCTCCTTCCTTGAGATATAATCACAACTTTATGCCTGCTTTAGATTTTTAGCCATTGAGGCATGGTCTTTTTATGTGAGTTGTACTGGAAAAAGAAATTGTCAACTAAAGTTGTTTTTCAGGTGTCAAATTTCACCTACCACCTAATAATCAGGAACAATCTTCTTTTCCCTCACAAAAAAGTTTCTAGCCAATAAGGTATGTTCAAATACCAATATATACTACAAGCTTTTGTGTAGACTATTTGGGTGTTTTTTTGAAATTAGTTTAAAAACAGGCCATGACAGACAGTTACCCTGACAAAGGCAGGTGTTGTGTCATAGGATGAGCATGGTCCTCAATTTGCCTGTAGCATTTTTATGTCAGTCAATGCAGAGAAATGAAAACACATCATGAAAGGCAGGGTAGAAACTTCTTTTTCTTCACTGTATAGTTATCGGAAGACAAAGAGATGAATTGGTGAATGAGAATTCAGAACAAATTCATTGGATGTTTTGCTTTATGGAGACACACAGCTCACTGGTAGGTTGTAGCCAAATTGTGATGAACTATGAGAACTGTTTGTTCAAGGCCAGGTTGGAAGGGGCTTTGAGCAACCTGGCCTAGTGAGTGTCATCCCTGCCCATGGCAGGGGGGCTGGAACAAGTAGATCCTTAAGGTGCCTTCCAACCCAAACCATTCTATGTGTCTATTATAAAAAATAGGCAATTTTGGGTGATCCCCTGAAATGTGCCTCAGGTGATGCAATTCAGACAGAGAACAATTTTTTATCCTAACACAAAGTCCACAAGACCATGGTGAAGACAAGTAAATTGTCATTCTTCTTTCTATTACTAGGTTAATGGACATGCATCCAGACTTACAGATGACATTTGAGATTAAAGGAAAGGCAATGAGGCTGTTTAGGTTCAACCCAACATTGTATATAAAATATATATAAAAGATACTCAGGGAAAATGTAATTGGAAGACCTCACCACATAAATAGGTAAATTCATGGCCAGTGCACTGGGTTAAATTTGTTTCTCTTTTAACTATCCATATCTACAGTTAAATATGTCTTTTATCAAAGCAAGTGAGAGATCACAGATGCTCAGATATTTCTAGAATATTGGGAGCCAACAGCTGTAGCTGAAGAGCAAAGAAGAAATTAGCCCTGTGTAGTAATATGTCTAAGAGCAAAGAGAGTCAGCCCTGGCCCTCCTGTCCCTAGGCAGATGGTTGGTAGCTGGGAAAGTGTGTGAAGAAAGGACCCAGATCCCTGACATTGGGTAGGTTAGGAATACACTGCATATCAGAAATGGGAGAAAGACTTTGTTAACAGAAAAGAATTCTGTTGCCTTTGCTTGAGTTGTCTCTTCTAATCAAGTGAGAGGGTGATAACATCACAACTGTTAGGACAGTATGTGCTTAGCCTGAACAATGTGGTCATTTGTGAGATGGGGTGGTGCATTACATACATTTAATTCACAGGACCCAAATAATTTTTATTGTAGAAACACCAAAATATAAATAAGTCTATGTTTAACCAGAGAAATGAGGTTCCCCAAATACACTGTGGAATACATGACAGTAAAGGAATATATATTTAAGTTACATCATCTATGTTGTAAAAGATTAAGTGCCTGGAGCGATTCTTTGGCATTTTCCCAAATATGATACCTTTAAAATATGACAGATATATTGCCCTGCTTGGTCAAAAAGGTTGCAGATTGGGAAGGGATGACAAGTTGCTGCCTAAGGTTTTCTTTATGAAAGTATTGTTTCAAATGTCAATGATCAAGAGTGTTACTTTTACCTCCTAGGGTTTTGTGGTAAATTCAGAGTTAATAGCCAAGACTTGAAGCCTTACAAAACAAAAGTGATAACTGGCTTCCATAGTTTCAATCCAGTCTGAGGCAGACAGGGAAAGTGGTCTGAGCTTTAGTTAAAATCCTAACATTTTTTCTTTACTACCTGTTTCACAGATATTTTTCTTAGATAAAATACCAGTAAAAGTTCCTGAGTATGAATAGAGATCATGTTTATTTTTGTAGGAATCACACAGTTCTTAATGTCTAGCACAAGACAAAGGATGCTGTGTGGGAAGAGCTGGAAGATTGTGGTACAATTAATGCACTTAATCAGCTGCCAATTATCTAATTAGAAAAGGTAAAAACAGGTGGTTGCCATTCATCTACCAGCGCTTATTTGTGGAAGGACGTCAAGATGCTCCTGCTTCTTTCCACAATAAGTGCCCTTTTGCACTCTCAGATTAAATTATTCATTTCAAAGAAGAACAGGGCAGATGTGGACAGAGAGAAGCTGGTGCAGCAGTGTGAGTGAGGATCTCTCTCACCTTTAGTCATCTGAGGACCATGGAGCTGCTTCAGTGGTACTGCTGGAGAAAGCCTCTTCAGGCCCTCCCACCCTTGGCTAAACAGACAAACCAGGTTTTGGAGGCACTTGAGTGTCTCCTGTAAATTGAGAAAGCCCAGATCGTTTTCTTTGACTAGAAACAACCTCTTAGAAAGCTCAGTTAAATGAGAAAGAAGCCTGCTGATTGATACCCTTTGACAACTCGAGGTGGCTGAGAGAAGTCCCATTTTATACATATGTCTATAGCTTTCTTTCTTTTCTTTAGGGTTGTGTAACTATTTTCTACTCTCCTTATCTTTATCTATATATATCTGACATATGTTGAAAACCAGAATTTCACTCTTGCACATACATACCTAGCAAGCCATTAAGCATTACCCAGTCAATATTGAGCCTGCTGGTAGCTGAATTAGCACAGCCAAAAAGTTCTAAGACTTTAAAAAGTTCTAGACTTCCTAGTGTGGATGAGCTCCAATGTCCTTACCATAACTGGGAAGAACCAGAAAAAAAATAAACCCTTTAAATATCTAGATTCTTTCTTACATGGAAAGGTCTCAGTGAAACACAGGAGGTCAACATTTTGACTTATTTTGAAGGACTATAGAAACCATCCTAGAAGCCTGGTGAAGTCGGTAGATATTGACTTAGGCTATTAAAATGTTAAATCAATGTTTTATATCTATGCATTGATGTTCTTTAAGTAACCTGCACAAGGGATTTATCTTCTTTCCTGAGTATTCATTTCATGCTCTAGCAGAACTTACAGTCTTGAACAGGACAGGACTCATACAAGTATTTATAAGTAACTTAAAAGGTGTAGAAGAACTATAATTTTCCAATACATTCTCTCAGACATTTTTCTGTGTATATTTTTTTCTGAAAGCATTTTGCCTCTTGTTAGCAGAAAGTCTCTGGAAACACATTTATAACAAAATTTCTACAGTTCAGCTGTCAAATCCCTTGAAATTATTTCCTTTATTTTACTGTACTGCTCTCCTGGTTTCCAGAAACAGAGGACTAGTCTTCTATGGCATAAAGAAAGTGATAATTTGTACAGACTTTCAGAAAAAACATTAGTGACCCCAAATAATTCGAGTCAATAGTTTAGGTGCTTAAACACTTAGGCTGCTCCCTTTTTTGTTTGTTTGTTAGTTCATTCTAAATTAATGAAATTCCAGAATGACTACGTAAGAGTTTCAAAGTTCTCACATCGAAGCTTTTAGTCTCCCTTTTTTACACCATGTTTTCATATTTGGAGTGAGACATGGTAACCTGTGTTTATGTTTCTGCATTTTGTATTAGAATATTTGCTCCTAGAACTATTTGTAGATATGAGTTTTTCCCCATGATTTTGCAATAGAGCAGGTATTTGTGTCTCCTTACATGTTTAAAAATTGCAGTGTAGTTAAAAAAACAGATAGGAAACTTCCTAAAAACTGAAGGAAAATAAGGAAAGTATGAATCACTCCTTGAGAAAAGGAATAATAGGAGCTGAAGAAGTCAAGGCAGGTAAATAATTGGGGCGCTCATTACTGCCAGTGTTTTGCTGGGGGAAGGTACTGACTCTTCACGAACAGACCCAGGAGTGAGTCTTTGTGCAGTGTTCAGTGGTGAGGCTGCTGCCTTCCTTCTCAGTACCTGAGAAATGATTAATTGGTATGCCTGCCTTCCTTGAGAATATTTGTCTTCTTGAAAGTGTCCCATCCTCTGGGGTCAGCCAGGAGTCAGGAGATGTTCATGCTTGAAAATCCTGCAGTGTGTTCTTTCACTAAATTCTCTCTTAACAAGTGATTTTAATCACTTTTCCCTTTTGGCTCCTCCTCAGTAGAACACAAAACTGGTTGGCCATTTGCCAGCTGTGCTGACCTGCAGGGGCTGTTTTCCAGCACTAAGAGAAACAAAACTGCTTTATTTCTGCAGCACTCGGTGTTGAAGGCTACGCAATTATTATTTTTGTTTCCTGGCACAATTTGCCCTACGAGCCTTTGAGTGGTGGCTGAGGCCCCTTTTCTCCTTCCTGTCCCAAGTCTGCACCTACCCTCATGCAGCTCCTCATCCACATGCACTGCCCACAAGGAGCTATGAAAAACAAAGAAGCAAAAGGATATTTCATAGGCACTAATTACACTTGCAGATGATTCTTTTTTGAATTTTATCCTCTGCCCGCTGTTAAAATCAACAATCTCTTTATTATCATTTCAAAGCAGTGACTACCCCAGGAGGGAGTGTGCTAAAACTTTCACACTCCTGATTAAAAGCAAGAGCCCATTTCTTTGCAAGCAAAACAGGTAAGTCATATAGAAAAAGGAATGAAAATACTATAATCTCTTCTTCTGGTTCCCCAAGTCAAGTTTTTGTTACCATCTGAGCTCTTGACTTTTTTCTGGTTTTCAGAAGCAAAAATACACAGTTTTAATCTCTTCTTATATCCCTGAAAGGAAGAACTGTCATGTTCCATGGCAATGACTGGAGCTGCCAAGAGGGCTCTGGCTACCCCAGCCAGGAAGAACCACACTGCAGCTGCTGAGAGGTGACAGGTTCTTTCCTGATGAAATTCACCCTCATCAGAGGGCTGTCACATCCCCAGCTTTTAAGCTTTATGCAGACCATATTTCTTTGGACAGGGTTTTCTGATATAACCTTGATGGCTGGCTGACCATCTCCTGTGCTTTCGGAAAGTCTTATGCAATACAGAAACCATGCCTTGAAGGAGAAAACTCTTTTTCTTTGGTCATTAAATATAAAAACACTGCTCAGATGTGATGGTGATAAAAGCCTTTAGAAAAAAACAACACAATCCCCCTGGTGACATTTTGGGATGATTTTCCTGTTATTTATGCTGCTCTAATCCCTATCCAAATCATTCTATCTGGCTTCTTTTGAGCTATTTCATCAGAAATAAGCATAAAAAATTGTGACAAATGCTGCAGTCAGTTATGTGGAATAGCAATTTTGTGAATTTTAAGAAAAATTGAATGTTTTAAACACTAAAGAAGAGTGACATTCAACTCTTTGTCCTTTGAGCAAATATGAGGACACCACAAAGAAGATATTAATATCAGCATAAGTAAAAATACATACATTAATTTTACATAAAGGAAAAATATTCTGAAGTGTAAGCCCAATATAAGAGAACACACGTCATGCTGAGGTCAAATGAGATAGTGAATATGAGGAAGAAAGCAGTAGTTGGGAAAACACATAATTTCCCTTTTGTGTTACGTGTGGGAGGTGAAATTGTACCACCTTTCTATGGCAATTGCATCTGCTACTGAACATCTGTTTCCATCCATAGTATTAGTCTCTGAATCTTACAAGCACCTTTCCTTCTCTTTTACATAAAAAAGGAAATACATATGCAGGTATGTTTGCATTTCTCTTTGGAGAATCTCCACACTCTGGGGTGTTGGGGTTGTGCTCCCACCACACTGAGATTCTTCGACGCCCTTGCAATAGCAATCACACCATGCTGCTTTCTCCCAAACGGATGCTAGCAGTTTTGGATTACATTTTTCCTATTCGAAATGGCTGTCTATGTGTGTGGATGGAGCAGTAGGATCAGCAGAGGCAATCTGGACTGGATGAGGGCCGAGGTGGAGCCAGACATTAATACTTTCCCCTGAGGGGCCAGTCTTGACCCTGAACCTTGCAAGGGCCAGAGCCACTGTATCAAGACTCACAGAAAAGAAGATGAGTGTCTGAAGCTGTAGGAAGACACCTGGGAAAAAAGTGTGTCCTGGAGATATCCAACTGAAAGCAAATAGAGAGAGACAGAGGACAGAGATGGGAAAAATAATTAGTGTATTTTAAACAATGTGGGAAACAGTTTAGATGCGCAACAACACGTCAATACTACTTCAGCCCCACAGTTGCTCTCTTTTTCCAGTACTTCCTTACTCCTAGCCCAATTTTGCTTATTTTAGGACTAAATTCACTTCCTTCCCCATTATTTTGAATTTCTCATGAGCCTGCATGAGTTAAAACCTGTGTATCAGGTTGGAGATAGGTGGAAAGGAATCACTCCTTCTTTCAGACAGGTCTTCTCCACAAGCTATTCTCCCGTTCTTTCACCAGATATCTGCTTGGGACACATCCCTCTGCCATGTGCAGACCCCAACATCCCCATTTGGTGCCCTGCTGCAATGGCTCCCTGGGAGTGTGCCTTGAAGCTGCCCCGAGTACTTGGCATCCTGCAGGATTATTCATTCTCAATTCACATTTCTTTTGGGAAGTTCAGCCTCTCATTTTTCCTTCCACTAATTAACGTCAGAAATATTTTATTGTCATGCTCTCTTTATCCCAGTGTTCCTCTAATTAGCTCTCTGAGTTATTCAGTGTGCATTTGAGGCTGTTCAGTGTTAATGAGCCTGTCAGTCACAATCTTCAAAGACTCACAGCTTCAGAAAAGCCTGAGATGGAAAGGACCTATTAGAGATGGTTAGTCCCTGTCTCTGAAAGCAAGAGTCCTCCAGGCTTAGTTTAACCGCTTGTAAAATTGGCAATGTTTCTTCTCGGCTTTGAGGGTGGCATATGTGTTTTATTCAGCTCAGCAGTTTGACCAAAGCAAACTTTGCATGCTGAAATGGAAAGGTACTGCTGTGTGTCAAAGGTACATGGAAAGATGATGCCTGATTTGCAATTACCCTGCTCTGCATTCTGGCCTTATCTTCACAGCATACCTATGATGAAACTGCATTTCATGTAAGTCAAATCCTTTCAGAGCTTGCTAAAGAAGGGACAGCATAGAAGATAATGACTCCTCTAAAATGCTCATGGGATTTTTGGAAACCAGCCACACTGGAGCCAGGATGGTGCAGTTGGCCTTTTACCAGGACCTGAGCTGTCTTTTCAATTTAGATCTATTTCATACCAATCCATGAGCTGGATTCATCCTGTATGGCTGCTACTGCAGACTTTCATTGAGTCACAACTCCTGAGAGCAACATTTGGCTGACCCAAAAACCTTTTCCATTTTATTTATCTCAACATTTCAGAGGTTTAGTCACTTGACTGACAGCTGGATATCAGTTTCTGTGCACCGATGTCTCAGCTGCAGAAGGGGCCTCATTCTATGGCTGCTCCATCCATCCGCAGTGCAGAGGTCCTTTCATGCCAGGAACTGATCTTGCTGTCTGCTAAATATGTGGCTTCAGTGGCTGAGATGATTTGACAAGGCAGAAATTCGATAATCAGAGCTAAAATTTGGCACTTGCACATCACCACAAGGGCCTATTTCCACGGGGACCCTTGTGTAGCAGTTGATTCAGCTGCACAGATATTTCTGACAAATTGCAAACATCCATTTTCTTTTCCCATCTCCTGTCTCAGCATCAGCACCATAGTCATGACAAATGAGAAAAGCATTGGCAAGGTCTTTAGAGAGATTTACGCAAGCATGGCTTTTATTTGGAAGCTGCTCAGAGTCACTGCTGTGATTGGAAAAAAACTGCAAAGCTCTGGGGACTTCACTGACATCTCAGCTCCAAGCCCCCCTGCCAGTCAGAGGAGCTGTGGGGCACGGGCTCCTTGGCTAGAGATGCAGAGCTGTCTGTTCATGTTGCATTCCCTCAACGACATTGCTGTCTGCTTCCAAGAAGCTGTACCCAAAAAACCCTGCAAGATTTTTCAGCTTGTCACTGAAGTTATTATACACAGCTCTTCCTCAAGTGGTTGCAATGCCATCAGGGAGCCTGAGGTTGAAATGCTTCCACCCCCAAACTGTTTCAGTGGAGCTGTTAGGCTGCGAGGTGCAAGAATTGCAGTTCTTGCAGAGAGCTGGAGGACACAGCTGAAAGATGGACAGGGCAGTGGACATGATCTTCCCAGCCTGTAAGGGTCCTGACAGCTCTCGGCTTCCTAGGAGCAGTGCAAGCCCATGACTTCCCACCAGCTCACACAAGGCAGAGATCAGCTTCTTTTCCTTTTGGCAGACACCTCTCTTTGCTCTCATACCTACACACCAGCCTTCTCTGTGCAGACTAAACAACCCCAATTCATCTGATCTTTTGTCATAAGCCATATCTTTCCCACTTCTCCAGTAATTTTATTTGGTCTTTCCAGCACCAAAAATTGGTCACAGAAATACGAACTAACCATCCCATAGCTGAGAGAAGCAGACAACTACTTTCCTCATTGGTAGAGGACTGCTGTTTGTCTGCTGAGGACTGATGTTTGTCTGCTTTACTTTCCAAAACCATGCAATTCCTGCCTCATATTCAGGGGTAATTATAGCTCAACTTGACTTCTACCAAACTATCTTGGGACATTTATTCCCAAGTAATCTCAGTAAACCCATGACAGTTGATACATCTGACTTTCTTCTAAATGCTTCCAGAAAGCTTTTCTGTTGCCAGGTCTGAGACCCAAAGGCTGGGATTTGCCTGGCTCTTCCCTGATATCTCACACAGGCTCAGAAACGTTCCTGCCTTTCCCAGCCCCCCAGGAGCTCATCTATTCCATGGCTTGTCTACATGCTCCTTGATCCTGGGTCAATGAAGAACTCAGGAACCAGACACACTCACCTCTTTCTAAACTTCGCATACCTCCTACTGTCTGGGACAGTTGGCAGTTTTGTTTTTAAGAGCATTTCCTTAAAGAACCAGCCATCTACTCCATTTTCAGTTTAATTGCCTCCCATGAGATCTTACTACCAGTTGCCTGAGTCTATCAAAATCTGCTTCCTCAAAGGCCATCTTTTCTTGCTGCTCTCCCTCATGAAGTGAGGCAGTTTCATCCTGCTATGGTCTCTTACATCTTGTGCTTTCCTTGGCTGAAAACAAAAATAATCTCCCCTCCCAAGACTAGCTTTTGTATTCAAACTGAGTGCTGCATGTTCTACTTCTTCCTGGAAACAGTCTGTGCTTCACTCAGTCTCTTTGGGATTGGTTACATTCTATTTTTTTCTTACCTCACAGCTCATGGCTTTTTGTCCTTGTATGCTGGTTTTAGCTGGGATAGAGTTGTTTTTATTCCTGGATACTATGTTTTGAATTTGTGATGAAAACAGACACATTGAAGCTTTAGTTATGGCAGAGCAGTGCTTACACAGTGTCAAAGGTTTGACGTTGGTACAAGGCCAGTGCCCCTATAACGATATACTGTCTTTGGTATCTGTTGTGAGATGTGACCAAAAACAGAGCAAAATAGTTTCTAATTTAGAAAGCAACAGAAAAAAAACTTTATTACTAATAATAGGTAAAGAAGACACATACAGAAGAACATGGAAACTTTTAAAAAAAACTCTTCCTCCCCCCCCCACCAGTTCTCAACTTAACAAAACAAACTGAAAATTCCTCATCACGTTACCACTTTTTAGATAATTAATTTTCAGTCTATTACTACTCTTCTGATAATTAGTATTCAGTTCGTTGAGGAGAGATAGGAGTCCTTCTTGCACCACATCGTGGCCTCTTCCTCCATGTCCAGTGCTCTCACCACTGTGCATGGACCAGAGCTGTTTCTAGGGTTTCTCTTTTTAAAAATGCTTTGGTTAGTTCCAAGAAACGACAGTTTCTCAATTTTGGGACACTTCTCATCTCTGTTCACACTACTGTCTACTCTTGGCTCCAAGCCAATGCCTCTCCCCAGATACAGCTTCTATGTTATAGGAAAAAATGAGTCTGTCCATGGCTATACAAAGAGTCTAGCCAAAGCCACTCTATCATCTCTTCCCACCTAGGATTCTTTTCAGTGTTTTCTGACAATCTTCTACTTACACAAACTTTCATAATCTTTGTTTAGTTCTTTCTATCCTTCTTTTTCAAATTCGGGAGGATTAGCATTTATAAAGTTTCCATCATTTACGAAAAGGGTTAAAATCTTGGGCTTTGTTTCTCTAGAACTCTCACAGTATCTTTGCTGTTGGGCACTCTTCTCACGCTACTTCTCTATATTCCTTCGGCCGTGTTGTCTAGTTGTTGATATCAAATTTCAAGGTGACGAAGATCACAGACACGGTTTTCTCAGTTTCTCTCTCCGGGGGGGGGGGGGGGGGGGAGGGGGGGGGGGGAAGGGAAAAGAAGGTTGTCTGATGTTTTTCCAGGTTCTTGTACTTTTTCTACCCTTCTATCCTGTAGGATTTTTCTTCTCTCCTTCTTTGTCCGAGGTTCTAGGCCTACCTCACCCAGGCCGCATGGCTTCCCCTCCCCCGCCCAGCCAGCCGCTGGGCAGGGGAGATCCCTCTGTCCTCAGGGACCGGAACCAAGAGAGAGCTTTCCGGGGAGCCCTCTGCTTTTAACCCCTTGTGTTCTCAGAGGCGGATCCTTGTCCTCAGTGGCCACACCAGGTGCCAGTCTTTAAACCTGAGCACTCATTGGTTTGACCACTGAAGTTCAGAAAAAACTCATTTTTCCCAAACTACGACACACAGTGTAAAGGAACTTCCACCACTGCCCTGCCAGTGAGTGGCTGGGGAGCACAAGAGGTTGAGTGGAGAAACAGCTGGATCAGATAACCCCAACTGACCAAAAAGATATTCCAAACCATGTGTTGTCATGCTCAGCAGTAAAATAGGGCATGAGGTGGTTGTTCAGAGCTGATATTTCTCCATTTCTTGGGTTCTAGCTGAGCAGCAGTTGGTTGATGGTGAGCAGCTGGGATTTTTTTGTTGGGTTGTTGGTATTTCTTTGGGGGGGGGAGAATGGGGGAGGTGTTTATGCTATGGTCAGTTGGTTTGGTAGTTTGTTTGGTTTTTTAATTATTATATCATCCGTATCTTGAAGTAAGATTTTTCACACTCTTACCCTTCAAATTCACTCCCCCATCCCACTGGAGATGGAAGTGAGTAGCTGTGTGATATTTAGCTGCCTTTCAGAGTTAAGCCATGACACCTTGCCAACCAAATTCTCATTCATCTCATGACTTGCTGCTGAACCTTTAGTTTGCTCATGTGTCTTAAGTCACACATGATTAGATGTAATTAGTCATGAAGAATTTATACTCAAGCAGTGAATTGAATTGGAAGCAGCAGAATGACTGTGATGAAAGTGCTTGTTTAATATATCAAGAGCAAGGTCACAGACAGTCCTAGCTTGTCTGCACAGATAGATAGAGACAGGGGTCTCTTTGCAGGTTATGTGGCAGGGTTACTGAATGCCTAGAGCTAGCTCACAGCTTGGAAAATGTGTGTGGGAAGGGTGTGCACGAGTCTTTCTGTACCTTTCAATATCTTCATGCCCTTCATGCAGATGAGTATGCTTCTCTGGCTCTTGACTATGAGGTGCAGGGTGCAGCTGTCAAGGAAGAGGATGAGAACAAGGTCTTGTTTTCAGGTCTGCTGAAAGTGTCCAGGTACAACTGCAGTCCCTGCAATCTCTCCTGGCAGACATGAGGGACAAGCCATTTCAGAGACACAGAAGAACATCGACCTTAGGTGATGCCTTTGGCATGGCAGCAACCAGTCTGTCCCTCTTGTAGTGGAAAGGCTTAGCCTTGCAGATCCTAGCAAAAAGCAAAGCCAACCTTCAGACTTCCTCCACTGAGGAGGAAGGTGTTAGTTTTCCAGGAGTTATCAACTATCTGTTCAATGGCTCACAGGAGAGGTATGCTCACTGGTGTGGCATATCCAGATCAGGTTTTAAAATCTGTGCCTGAGGTACTTCAGTAACTTAAAGAGGATCAGAGATATCAGAAACAGGTGCTTTGTCTTCTTGGTTAGCATAAGTTAGTGAGAAGCCTCTTTGCAGAGGGTGATTTTGAGCTGAGGTTTCATTACTCTGAGCCTTAAAATCTATAGAGAACTTTCTTCTGCCACCAGAGGTCATGCCACTGTTTTCCTGCATGTTGAAACCTTTGCTGTTCATTTTCTGATCCTCTCTAGCACCAGAGCACATGTAGTGCTGGTATCCATCTCCCAAAAAGTGCTATGGTCTGACTTACTGGATTCTGTTTAGATAGATGAGCTTCTGTGATGGGCCAGTTGTACACACTGGAAAGGCTTCTGGAGGAAAGAGAATGCAAGAGGAGCTTCAGTAGGTTTCACCTATTTTCGCCTCTTTCCTGAAGGGCTTAATTTGTGCAACCTGACGTATACAGTGAAAGTGGACATAAATTAAAATGTGATTTGTATGGTTTGTAAATGCACAGAGTGATTTTCTTCGACTCAAATAAATTAATAAACAGAAATAGATTTGTCACTTAAGTGTTTAGTAAAGCTTATCTAGCCAGTAGAATCTCTCTGCAACAGTAATTTGTTGTGAGATGCTTCCAGTCTTGACTTAAATTGACAGTGAGTTTCTGCTTGCTGCAGTGGAAATTCATCCAATAGTGCAAGCTTCTGGTGGACAGGATCCATTTTGTTTAGCTCTAGTACTCTCTCACATAAGAGAATGTAGTCTTAGACACAACACCCTTAAAATCAATGCACAATTTTAATAAAATTGGTCTTAACCAAAGTTTTTACAATCAATTGCTTGCAGAATGATTTGACTAGCAATTAATCCTAGCCTACTCCACTCTCTGCTTTAGCAGAATAGCTTTGCCACAACTTTTAATAAAGATGCAAAGAAGAAAAAAAATAATCAAATTCAGATGCTTATCTGGTACATATTAAAACCTTCAAAGCACCATTGTAATTGTAAAATATTAAACAATCTCAAGAACACAGTTGAATTTACAGTAGAAGGAAACATGAAGTTTAAATTTCTATCATGAGAGGAATTTATGAGTTAACTTCGAATTAACTGCTGCTTCTCCAATGATTGTATACTCCAAGGAATAATACACACACACATTACTTGCATGTCAGTCACACAACTCTAAGGTGTTTTTTTAGCCTCCCTAAATATTAAAAAAAACACAATGAGTTTTTTCTCCATAACTGAAGAGGTTCTACTACTTAACTTACCCAAAAGAAATGTAATAAAGATGAGATCAGTAAGCCTCTGTTTAGCATCACAAAAATTAAAATTTCTGAGTACTTTTTAGCTAGTAAAAATGAATAAATTGAAAAATAAAATTACATTTCCTCCTTCTCTAGGCTGTGCCTCCTACATTTATGATGCATATATTCAGATGTAATCACATAATTTCAGGACTCTAATCAAGAATAATTAGAAATAATTTTATCAATTGTCAACAAGTTATTTAAATAACTGATTTTACATATAGGAGAAGTGAGGCCTTCTGTAGAACCAGATTGCAAATCAAATCTTTTCCTTTGCTTTGTCTGATGAATGGGGTTATTTTGGTTTTGTTTTTTTCACTTCTGGGTTTAGGAATTTTACTAGATCCAGAATTGTTATAACAAAAGATTCAGCAGTATAAAACTGTGTGGGAAAAAAAGAAGCATAAGAGTTGGAAGAAAAAAAAATCTGTTTTTTAATATTTATCTGTACAAGTTAATAATTTTTTTTTCTAAAATTATCTAAAGAAAATTACAAGAAATTTCAGTACCAAAATCCCTGGTTTCACTCTGTGAAATCCTGCACACCAGAAATGAAAGCAGTGGTATCCAATGTTCCAGGTGCAGAATTTTGTAGAATGAATCATCATATTAAGAGCTTCCAAGCTTGGTTCTCAAAAAGAGTTAATACTTGCAAGCTTAATTTCAGGGACCCAGAAATTCTGGAGCAGAGCTATATTCAGCTAGATGGGCTGAGACCTCCTGTGTGCCCATCCGCTCCCTTCAGCTTGCAAACCCTCCCCTCTGGAGGTCCATCACTCCCATCTGGCCTCACCAGCCTTTCCTTGACAAGCATGGATCTGCCTGTCTGACTTGGTGCACCTGATCCAGAAGCTGAACTAGGATTAGTGTTTGGATTCCCGCCTGTCTCACAGAGTTTGCACAATTCAGCTTTGCAGTGTGGATTCAAACCCATATACAGTGGGAGCTGTATTTTTGTTGCAGTGGGTTTGTTTGGGTTGTGTATTTTGTTGGGGTTTTTTTGTCATTTTTGTTTTACCATTTGTTTGTTTTTAGTTTTCCTTTTCACTTATAGCAGACAGTTCAAAAGACATGACATTTCCCATTGGGATACATTTCTCAGAGTATGCCTGAAGAGCTGAGTAAAGGTCTTTGAAGACCTTTTTCCAAGAAAATACAATATAATTTTTTGTATTTCCAACTTCAGCACACAGTATAATTAACATGTGGAATTCACTGAAAGAGAAAATAAGAGAGGCCAAGGTTTCATCTGTGTGGACCATAAGAACACCTGCAGTTATAAATAAACAGTTCTCACCAAAATGATGCTGAATGAGATTTTCTATTATTTAGATACTTACTGACAGATATCAGGGAGAAGCTTCCATGGTGTAGAAGAAATCCCAGTGATGGCAACAATCTCTGAGGCACCTGGTACCCAGCTCTGTGAGAGAGCAGCTACAGGGTTAAATGGACCACTTGGGCAAATGTTAAGTTTCCAAGCCTAGGTCTAGCTGAAATTCCCTTACAAGTGCACGTGAGATACCTGCAGCTTCTTCTTGCTTCTGCAGCTGTTAGCAAAGATGAGGGCTAGGCAGATTTATGCCACAGTGATGTGAAAGGTGACTATCCTACTCCCTCTCCCTTCCCCTGCAGACAAACCCAGAAATTTAAGAAGTTGTTCCTCTGTGACTTCCCTATAAGAAAAGCAACTTTACAGAGCATTCGTTGTATAAGCCAATGATCTTTAAAAATGGATGTCAGAAGTCAGAACCCCTGAACAGGCAGTCTGCATTGCAAACATCTGAGCTCCTACTGTTTCTCTTGCCTTCAGGAGCACTCAAATCCATTCAAACTTGAATTATTCAGTGAGATGTTTATTATTGACCTGGGAAGGTTACAATAGGTACTTTAGTTTAGAAACCTGGGTTGTTTTCCAACTGATATTCAGCAAATTACATCTAAAAAAATTAATTTACATTGTCAGCAATCAGGTGGCACTTTCATTTATAAGTATAGCATTTCATAATAAATAAAAATATTATCTTATAATAATACCAATGTGGAATTGCACCCAGTATATTAAGATTGCACACAGGGTACACAAAATTCTTCCTTATTCCAGTAGCACCTCCATTAATGCTGGCTTGTATCCCAGCTGAGAACTGATGGAATAACATACTTAGTCTTGGCTTTCCCAACCTACAGTGGGAGAGTGAAATGTGATGGTTAGCAGCTTAAATTAAAGTTTTGAAGAACTTTTTGCCCATTAGGGCAAAACTGTATAAAGAAGCTGGGACCACCTAAGCCCACCCCTCCCTGAAGACGCCTCCTGACTGGAACTTTGTATTGAGTTAACCTGCCTAAGGGAACCTGAGATAAAATAAAGGTGACCCCCTAGTCCAATTATCTCCGTCCTAGGAAGAAGTAAACAGGGCTGAGGGAGAACAATGAAAGGCAGACCCAGCAGCTGTCCTGACAATGGGTTCTGGCCGGGTTTGGGGTGGCCGAGGCCAAAGCCCACAGACCCATCTGCTGAGGGCAGGTTTGCACACACTCCACCCCAAACCAAGCAGGGAGGAGAGTTTTGGGGCTGCAGTGAAACCTCTGGTCAGAGGGAGTGGACACCCATCCTCCCTTACACAAACTGTAAAACCTCCCACCCCGGGAAGGCCACATCCACAGGACATTCACGCAGCTGAGGGGGTGCTGTAATCCATCAAAGCCCCCTGGAGTTCTCCCCAGACTGATTTCTGAGGTCTTGCACCACAGGACTGCACAGGATCCAGGTGATGCAACAGATCCAGAGTCTGTTGCCAGAGTCTGTGTCAAACTTGCCATCTCCCTGGGGAGGTAGCTGGGCGTTCACACCTGGCTCAAAGGTTTTAATCCATTGCATTCTGTGTTTTGGAGGACCCTCACCCCCAAGGAGATGAGGAGATTCAATGGGACAACATCAGGGTCCAGAGTGGTGATATTTTCTACTTAATCTGTCTCTCTGTCACTCACTTTCTCTCCTTCACTCTTTTTATATTTCTCTTTCTCTCTCTCCCTCCCTCATGTTTACTGGTAAATAAAATCCATACTATTGACTTCAGCATATGGTCTCCTTTCCACCTTAATTTGGGCAGAGGTGCCTCTCTAACAATTTTAATGACTGGATCATGACACCTACTCTAGAGAAGTTCACTAGACCTGATCTTTTGCTACCTGCAAAATGTAGACTTTTTGTCATGAAGCTGTCTATTGGCTGTTACAGTTTGAGTCAAGATACTTATAAAAATAATCCTTCTTTAAAAAAAAACAATGCAGAAAATTGACAAATAAAACTTCTGAAGTTCAAATTTAAAGTAAATTTAAAGTAAGTGTAATGATTCACCTCAACAAATATGACTTGAAAGATCTTCAAGATATTTACTCACAACTCCTTTTGTTTTTATTAAATTCTGTCACAAGTTCTCTTATCATACTCATCAGCAACAATTAAAGAAGATGTATTTTCATCAGAATTCCATTCCATCTTAAATCCATTGTTTACTGTTTGCATCCTCATTGAATTCCTGCTGAGGGAAAGTAACCCGGAATCAATACTTGTACTACACTGGCTTTCATCCTGGAGAGTTGAGGTCTTCAGCTTCTCAGTTTCTAGTTCTACCACTAAACTGTAATGACCATTGCTGCAGTGGTCTGAATGCAAAATACCAAGTATTTCTGAATGTTAAAACTGACATTCTCATCTCACAGTTTGTTCCCTTAAAGTAAACTTTTTCTCCCTAGAAAGGTGCTAATACAAAAGCCTCTATAAAGTTATGTGCTGTAGCAACTACTTGAATCTTACTCTGGGAACCCAGTAGAAGATGAAATATGGTACAATATGTTGGTATAATAATAGAGAACTAGGAACGGAAACTTAGTCAGAAACTGTGGCAAAGGATGTGATAAATAGACTGGGTTGGGGATTTTTTCAAAGTTTGTACCTGCAGGGAGTCATTTGATTAAAATGCCTCCAAATTTCATCACAGTTCTGCTACTTTTACTCATAATGGCAGCACTTATTGGAAGACTGACAATGTCATCCAACACAAGTAGAGTTGAAATTTTGGTCACATGTCCTGCTTTTCTCCCCTTCACTGTGTTTCATTTTAAAATAGACTGTAACAGCTAAATAAGAAAATAAGTTTAAGTTCATTAAGTGGACTAAGGTGCTAAAAGAAAAGTAACAAAAGCATCTGAGGTGCTTTCAAATGCTTTTGGCTGTACAGTGTTCACTGAAGGTAGGAGTCTTCCATGATGGAGGAGTCACATATCTTCTCTCACAGAAGAAAATTATCTGTCATCTTAAAGCATCTACAGTTCAAGAAAGTTGCATAGAAGACTGTTGTGGATTGTAAGATGCAAGCACCTGAAAAGTGGTTCTAGGGAAGTCTAAAGGCCTTTCTATTTAAATGTGTAAGAAGCCATTAGTGAACACAGCACTCTCAGACACTTTTCATTGGGATTCTGAGGTCCAATTCAGTATTACAAAGTATTACTGCAAAATGAAATGCAGAAGGAAGTCCAACACTACAGCTTGATTTTTCAAACATGGCAAGCCTAGAAGAAGAGTTTGATTCCTGCATTAACATGGCCTTATTTTCAGGACTGCTGCTGATTTTGATGTCTCGGAATGGGTTTAACAGTCTGCTCAAGGCTTCAATGCTCCTAAAGGCTAATAGGGCAGATCTAAAACTAATGCTGACTTCCTTTTCTCATCACATGTATGGAGGCTGATCCTACCCATGATGGGCTGGATCACTGGAGGGTTGCCACTAGAAATGGAAGAAGTGTTGTGAGACATCACATACCACATTCTTAAATACCAAGAAAAAAGGAAAAGGCTGCTGCATGGTCATTGGGTATGGCATCTCCTGACATAAATCTCACAGAAGGAAGAGGGCAAAAGGAAATCTGTTGTGGTTGCTGTGGGATAGTAGTTGCCTCCTTGCAGGATGAGGGGACAGATAATTCCATAAATTCTGTGGATCAGCAGGAGCTCACAGGAGACCTGAAAATCTAGAGACAATAATTACATTAACACTGCTAATGAGAACAAACCAGGAAGAAAGTGTGAACAGCACACCTTGGCTGGCCACAGTGCTGAAGTAAGAGTTCATTTCCTGCTGGGCTTTGGATCACTTTACCCAGTGTTCTCCTGGGCAAAATAGGGGTTTACTTTACTCCAGGAAGAACCCAAAACCATTGTGGATGAGACTCCAGCAGGTTTGGCTCCTTGTGTCCCACACAGTCCTCTGATGCCATCCCAGCTGCCTATACTCCCTCAAGCACTCTTGTTTGTCCTTCTGCCCCATGCAAAGCCATGCAACACATCCTCAGTTTCAGGTTACAGAAACAGTATTGTGGTGACCTACAACACCAATATAAGGTACTTTGAACTGGAAAAAAAAAAATGTAACAAAGAGTGTACTCAGATAATAAGCCACGAGACATTGCATAGGACCGAGGAAACGCTTTGAGCCAAAGGCTTATAGATACAGCCAACTCTGTTCAGCTCTGCTCTGCACTGTGGTGAGCCCTAAGCCGTGTAGGCAAGAGCCAGCTGATGCTCCTTCGCCTCAAGACCATATGTTTCCTCTCCAGCTGTCTTCCACTCAGTGATGTAGACTTAGATTGTGAAACCTAGAATTGACACAAAGAAGCCATCATGTCAGCTCCACCCACTAGCCACAGTTTCCACAAGTCTGCACTCCAAAATAGCAGGGATTGTCCTACTTTCTTATTTGTGGGCCTACCTGAAACAAATAAAAGCTTTCCCTAGTCAAATTCACAAGCTGGAAGAGACAGCAAATGACACCAGCCATTTTCCTCCCACATGAAACCAAAAAGCTTTGTGAGCCAGAGTCCAGACTTCCAGACTCTCTTTCCTATGACACCAAAATGGCATCCTGTAGTAAATGCCAGTGCAGAATTCTGTTGTACAAGAAGTTCTTAGACATCCATAACAAAATTAAAATGGCTAAAACCTCATTGACATTATGTCAGCAGGGTTAGAATACAATGGAACTATATGCAGAAATTGTGGAGCAAATATTACTCTGAAGTTCACTACTTCTTTTTAAAGGTTCAGTTATGGTGATGGTGAGGGAATAATGTTCATATGGAGAAGACACCACATTCCTTACAATCCCTCTATGTGCAGTCTCTTTCCTCCAGGAGGTCATTGAACCTCATTCCCAGAAAGCAGTCTATGTCATTTTTATCTATACTACTTCAGAAAAGTAAAGCAAAAAACTGAAGACAGAATTTCTTCTTTGTTTCTTAAGAATTTTTGTTTTTTCTTTTTAACTCCTTATGGTATTTTTAAACATGTTTTACCACCTTCATGGGAAAGACACCTATTGCATGGAGGACAGGCACAATGTGGGGAGCTGCAATGCAGACCTTGCTTGCTATTCAAACAGCTTTGACTGCTAGAATCACCTCTGGGCACATGTGCAAGCTCCCTGTGCAAACTCCAGCTGAGCACTCACCTCTGTTCTTCCAGCCACAAGCATGGACATCACACTGAAATACTTCTGTGCTGAGCAGCCTAGCTTAGGGGCTAGAAGAGTCTTGCTAAGCCAGCAAGCCCTGGGAAGAACACACCCCCATGCCCAACACTTGCTGATGCTCAAGCAACTTCATTTCAGACTGCAGAAGGTACCACAAAACTGTGTAAGTTGTGCAGAGCAGACAAATATGATAGAGAACTGGAGACAAAGGCTCTATGCTGAAAATACCAGCACATCTCACCTCAGCTGCTGAAACAGATAGAAGCAATTTTCAGCAAATATCAACCTGGACAGGGATTTAACCTTCATTATGATAAGTCCTGTATCTTCTCAGCAAGCCTCTGAATAATTTAGTGCCCTGGTTCTTTCTGTCATTTCACATAAGATATTCGGCTTTTATGGAATACAGAAATGAGAAACTAAGTTTTTAGTTCAAAGATGTTCTATTTTTTTTTTCTGAAATGAAAGTGAATGGGAAATGAAGAAAGTATAACTGAAGAATCAGCTTTGAGTGAGGTATTTTATGTTGTCTTTTTAGGCCTCCCACAGACAGCTGCATGTGACTCAGAAAGATGCCCAGATGTTTGCTTCATGGACAAAGTAATGGATAAAACAAAGATCTTGAGTGGCATATTTTCTTTCACACGCACAAGGTCTTTTGCTTTTTAATAGGAAGTATTCAATCATTTGAGGTTTAGTGTCCCCCAGATGCTTAAGAAAAAAGAAAAAACAGTTCCCAGTGAGTGACTATTTCTCTGTGAAGTACTTAGGACTGTATATCAGAATGTTCAGAGGATTATTAATACAGAAAATTAGAAAGCAGACTTTCAGGAGAAATGAAGAACAACATTTCAATACAGCTAGTGAACCAGACTAGCAGTGCACTCAGCAGAGTAATTTTGTATTTATCAAAGCATTCAGTGTCAACAGCAATCTATTTTTCAGAAGCAATTAAGCAGTATCCAAAATATCTCTCATTAGAAAAACAAATTTTTGTTTCTGAGAAGCAAGGATCCCCTGGCTTTTGTTAGCTCTAATGTTTATGGCTGTATTTCCTCTTTGCTGATTGATAGCTCACAGAACCAAGAGAAGTGGGGAGAAGAAAGGTGAATTTTTAGTAATTAGAGAAGGACTGAGTCTGTAACTCCTAAAAAGAGGGGAAGAAGAGATACAGAAACACTTTTGAGAATAGCTAGAAATCAATCAGACACAGATTTTGCTTAAGTCTTGTGCTATTTTGGCAAGTGTTCTAATAGACAATAGCTTAATGCACAGCTATTCTGTAGTCAGTTTGATTGGAAGTGCTGAAAAAGAACACCAAGCTGGATTATACCCAGCATTCCTGAGAATAACTGGAGACGTGGGCAGAACTCAAACCCACACATATATATGTGCATAAATATACACAGAAATTATATCTCGCTGGTTGATTTTAAAAGCTTTTCTCCAGGAGCGTGAAGAGTCAGTGAAAGACTCTTAAAACCTTATAAATCTTCTGGACTTGAAAACCTGACTTTTCAGCATCTCAGTGCTTATAATACAATTTTCAATTCTGGGTTTAATGAAAATGTTCCCTCTGGTTCAATACACTTCCAGAAAACATGAATTCCGTTCTGTGTCTTAACAGCAGAAAATAGGGGAAGAAAGCAAATGGCCAGAAGAGAGAGTGAAATCTGTGAGACAGTGTGGAGATGGCAAGTTGAAATTCATCCCAAATAGAAAGAGTACAAGGTTCTTCTACCAGGCATTTGCCATCTGATAGTCTATGCAAAATGCTGATACACTTCAAGTGGGCATTGATGGGATTCCCAGGGTCCCTAGGAGCCTGTTGGTTTGAGGATGCCTTCATACTTTGTGATCATAATCCACCAAATTTCCATAGCACAGCTGCACACCTGAAAATAATGCAATGCCCAAGGCAAAGTCCTGTGAACCTTTAAGAATACTTTCAGTGTTTCAGCAATAAGTATTTAAATACCTTATAAAATAGCCATGTGTCAATAACCACATTAAACATGTGACCACCTCTCCTGATTTGGTCTCTGGTTTGGTTCCTTCCCTTGAATCCACAAGAAAGGTGACAACCACAGCTGAGGTTTGTGTAGCCAGAGCCAGTTGTAAAATCATAGAATTGTTTGGATTGTAAAGGACCTTTAAAAGTCATAGAATTCCAAACTCCCTTCCATGAGTAGTAACATCTTCAACTAGATCAGGTTGCTCAGAGCTCCATCCATCCTGGCCTTCAATGTTTCCAGGGACGGAACATTCCCCACTTTGTGTGCAACTTGTACAAGTGTTCTACCATCTTTCTTGTGAAAAATCTTTTACTTATATCTAGTCTAAATCTAATATTTTGTAGTTTAAAACCCTTACCCCTTGTCATGTGTCCTAGTTTAGGGCAAATCTGGGAGAAAACCTCCAAAGGAAGCTCCCTCCGGAGATCAAACCCACACGGCCCCTCCCCCCAGCCGGTTCGGGAATGATTCCTCGGAGAGAAGTGGAAAGAACCTGTTTATTTAACAGGCACAGCCTCCCCCCCCAGTACACAAAATGAACAATACCAGATGACAACACTTTTTCACAGCTCTGAAAAAGAGATGACAAATGCAGCGAGTCTCTCTTGGGGGTGGTCGCCCTGTTGTCACTCCCTCCGGCGCTGGGGATGGCTGTTGCCGGCCACAAGGTGTTCTCAGGTCCCAGTCCGGAGCAGGTCCCAGTAGTTACAAGAAAAAAAGAAAAAAAAAGGAAAAAAACAAAGCAAGAGCGAAGCGAAGCAGGAGCAGGAGCAAAAGCAGCAGCCAGAGCTAGAGTCAAGGAGAAAAGAGAGCAGCAAAAAACAACAGCCACACTATGTACTGCCCCGTCTCTGTGTCCCGCCAGTCGTGGGGGGGAAGCAGGCTGATAACAGAACCAAAACAAAACATTTGTCCTTCAGAGCCCGTCTCACAGGCACAGAACATAACATCCAACATAGCAGAACACACATAAATGGGGATACAAACATCACCCTAGGACATTCCACCCCTTATCCCCATATTATACTACCACACATCATACATTTTAAAACTTCCATCTGTCACTTGCTCAGACCTTCGACACTTACATGTTTCCTTCTCCATTTTTTCACTTGCCCAGACCTTCGACACTTACACATTTTCCAACAAATATTGATCATCTTCACCCCACAATCAGATCTCCCTGAGGTACACATCGTGTTGATCCATCTCTTTGCATTACCCACCAGGTGCAACCTTGTCCCTGAGCAAAGACAACCCCACGGATGGGTTTGTCTGTACTCGAGGCAGACTTGATCCACACCGTCTTCCCTAACAAACCTCTGACATGCACCACTGGGACTTTATCTCCGTCTGCTGTATTCAAGGACTCAGACTGGGCAGGACCTGCTCGGTTGGTGGAACCCCGAGTGTTAACTAACCAAGTGGCCTTTGCTAGATGCTGCTCCCAATTTTTGAAAGATCCCCCACCCAAGGCCTTCAGCTGGGTTTTTAGTAATCCGTTGTACCTTTCTACTTTACCTGCAGCTGGTGCATGGTAGGGAATATGATACACCCACTCGATGCCATGTTCCCTAGCCCAGGTGTTGATAAGACTGTTCTTAAAATGAGTCCCATTGTCTGACTCAATTCTCTCAGGGGTACCATGCCTCCAAAGGACCTGCTTTTCAAGGCCCAGGATGGTGTTCCGGGCAGTGGCATGAGACGTAGGGTAGGTCTCCAACCATCCTGTGGTGGCTTCTACCATTGTGAGCACGTAGCGCTTGCCTTGACGTGTTTGGGGCAGTGTGATGTAGTCAACCTGCCAGGCCTCCCCATACTTGTATTTGGACCATCGCCCCCCATACCAGAGGGGCTTCACCCTTTTGGCCTGCTTGATGGCAGCACATGTCTCACAGTCGTGGATAACCTGAGAAATGCTATCCATGGTTAAATCCACCCCTCGGTCTCGAGCCCACTTATAGGTGGCATCTCTACCCTGATGGCCTGAGGCATCATGGGCCCATCGAGCTAGGAACAACTCTCCCTTGTGTTCCCAGTCTAGATCTATCTTGGACACCCCTATCTTTGCAGCCTGATCTACCTGATTGTTGTTTTGGTGCTCCTCACTAGCTCTACTTTTGGGGACATGGGCATCTACATGGCGGACCTTCATAGGTAGCCTCCCTACTCTGGTAGCGATGTCTTTCCACTCTTCAGCAGCCCAAATTGGTTTTCCTCTACGTTGCCAGTGAGCCTTTTTCCACCTCTCCAGCCATCCCCACAGAGCATTGGCTACCATCCATGAATCAGTGTAGAGGTAGAGCTTTGGCCACCTCTCTCTTTCAGCAATGTCCAGGGCCAGTTGAACGGCTTTGAGCTCTGCAAGTTGGCTTGACCCACCTTCTCCCTCAATGGTCTCTGTGACCTGTCGTGTGGGGCTCCAGACAGCTGCTTTCCACTTCCGGTTCATCCCTACAATACGACAGGAACCGTCAGTGAAAAGAGCATAGCGTGTTTCCTCTGGGGGCAGTTGGTTATATGGAGGAGCTTCTTGAGCCCGTGTCACTGGCTCTTCTTCTTCATCTCTGACATCAAAATTCTCACCTTCGGGCCAATTTGTAATTGCCTCCAGAATCCCAGGGCGATTTAGTTTACCTATACGGGCGCGCTGTGTGAGAAGAGCAATCCACTTGCTCCATGTGGCACTGGTGGCATGGTGGGTAGAAGGAACCTTGTCTTTGAACATCCACCCCAGTACCGGTAGTCGGGGTGCCAGAAGGAGTTGCACTTCTGTACCAATCACTTCTGAGGCAGCTTGGACTCCTTCGTAAGCAGCTAAGATTTCTTTTTCTGTTGGAGTGTAGTTGGATTCAGACCCCCTGTAGCCTCGACTCCAAAATCCCAATGGTCGACCCCGAGTCTCCCCAGGCACCTTTTGCCAAAGGCTCCAGGACAGACCATGGCTCCCGGCTGCAGAGTAGAGCACATTCTTTACCTCTGGTCCTGTCCTGACTGGGCCAAGGGCCACCGCATGAGCGATCTCCTGCTTAATCTGGGCAAAAGCTTGTTGCTGCTCAGGGCCCCAGTGGAAATCGTTCTTCTTGCGGGTGACCAGGTAAAGAGGGCTTACGATTTGACTGTACTCAGGAATGTGCATTCTCCAAAAACCTATGGCGCCTAGGAAAGCTTGTGTCTCCTTCTTATTGGTTGGTGGAGACATAGCTGTAATCTTATTGATGACATCCGTAGGAATCTGACGCCGTCCATCTTGCCACTTTACTCCTAGGAACTGAATCTCACGAGCTGGTCCCTTGACTTTACTCTTTTTGATGGCGAAACCAGCTTTCAGGAGGATTTGGATAATTTTCTCTCCTTTCTCAAACACTTCTACTGCCGTGTTCCCCCACACAATGATGTCATCAATATACTGTAGATGTTCTGGAGCCTCACCCTTTTCTAGTGCAGTCTGGATCAGTCCATGGCAGATGGTGGGACTGTGCTTCCACCCCTGGGGCAGTCGATTCCAAGTATACTGCACTCCCCTCCACGTGAAAGCAAACTGAGGCCTGCATTCTGCTGCCAGAGGAATGGAGAAAAATGCATTTGCAATGTCAATAGTGGCATACCACTTCGCTGCCTTGGACTCCAGCTCGTACTGGAGCTCTAATATGTCTGGCACAGCAGCACTCAGCGGTGGAGTCACTTCATTTAATGCACGGTAGTCCACCGTCAATCTCCATTCTCCTTCAGATTTGCGCACAGGCCAGATGGGGCTGTTGAAGGGTGAGTGGGTTTTGCTGACCACCCCTTGGCTCTCCAGCTCTCGGATCATCTTATGGATGGGAATCACAGCATCTCGAGTTGTTCTGTACTGTCGACGATGCACTATGGAAGTAGCAATTGGTACCTGTTGCTCTTCTCCCTTCAGAAGTCCTACTGTAGATGGATTTTCGGACAGTCCAGGCAAAGTGTTCAGTTGCTGGATGCTCTCTGTCACTACAGCCGCTATCCCAAATGCCCACCTGAGTCCTTTTGGGTCTTTGAAATACCCACTTCGAAGATAATCTATGCCCAAAATACATGGGGCCTCTGGGCCAGTCACAATAGGGTGTTTCTTCCACTCATTTCCAGTCAGGCTCACATCAGCTTCCACCAAAGTGAAATCCTGCGATCCCCCTGTCACACCAGCAATAGAAACAGATTCTGTCCCCACATGTCTTGATGGGATTAATGTGCACTGCGCACCAGTGTCAACTAAAGCTGTATACTCTCGTGGTTCCGATGTGCCAGGCCAACGAATCCACACGGTCCAGAAAACACGGTTTTCCCGTGCCTCTACCTGGCTAGAGGCAGGGCCCCTCTAAGCCTGGTTATCCTTCTTTCCTTGGGTATATGTTTTGGAGGTTCCTTCAAGGGGATCGGACATGTCATCATTATCATCATACTTGGCAGTTTGGCTACGGGCAACTGGAGCTGCTTTCCTTTTGGTGGAACTTCCTCTCTGATCCTTGTCTTCCTTCAATTCACGCACCCGTTGGGCCAGAGCAGCAGTTGGTTTTCCATCCCATCTCCTCATGTTTTCTCCACAATCACGCAGGAAGAACCACAGCTCAGCTCGTGGGGTGTATTTTCTCTCTCCATATGGGGAACGTCTGCGTTGGGTACCAGAGCCTCTGATCTGTACTGCTGAGATTTGGAGAAGGTCTTCTTTAATCTCTTCTCTGAGCTTCTTATGATTTTCTTCTATCTTGTCCTCTAATTTTTGCAGACGTGTTTCCACCGCTGCAATTCTGGCATGTGTTGGGCCATGCACAGCATCTGCGTAAGCTCGGAGCTTCTTTGCCATATCCAGCACAGTCTCATTCCTGTCATCCCTCTTCATTATGGCTAAAACAGAGGCATATTCTTGTGGCCCAAGTCGTACCAGTTTTCGCCACATCACAGACGTGCATGGTACCATGTCTGGATTCCTAGTTGTTATGTCATCTGAGAAGATAATCTCTGCCACTGCCATTTCTCTCAGGCGTTGTATCCCTTGTTCTATGGTTTTCCACTGTGTTTGCTGCATATAAAGATCGTCTGCACAGAGGTATCTTTGTGCTACACTTTCCAAGACCCGTGCCCAGAGGCTGTGAGGGTTAACCCCTCTCATCATTCCTTGGTCGATGACAGGATCATGTGACAGGGATCCCAAATGCCTCGCTTCAGTGCCATCCAGAATTGTAGCCTCACCTGCAGCATCCCAAAGACGGACTAACCAACTAATTATAGATTCATCAGGTCGTCGAGTGTAGTCCTTCCGTAGGCCACGAAGGTCCTTCAGGGAAAAGGACTCAATATTGGCTTCTGATCTGGTACCTGTTGTTTTGACTCCTGATTTTATGTCAGGAGGTGTTGAGGGTCCTTCTCCTGCATCATCATCATCATCATCCACTGGTCGATCGGTCTTGTCTGTGCACTTCCCACTTCGAGTGCTAGTAGCAACAGCCATTGGTTGAGGCTTATTATCTGTTGTAGCTGCTGCCTTAGGCTCACTATCTGGTTTGGCTGCTGGCTTTGAGCCCAGGGTGTTTGCTGTAGCCTGAGTGACGGGGATAACTGCTGATGTATCTCCCTGCCCCCCTTCCTCTGTCTGCTGTCCTACAGTATCTAGCAGTGTGCGATATGCATATGCCAGGGCCCAGCTCACTGCAATGATCTTTTTCTCCTTAGGATCATCATGGTACTTCTCTTTCAGGTATTTCCCTACCTCAGCTGGGTTCTGAATTTGTTCATGGGGAAAGTCCCAGGCTATAGGGTCAGAGAATTCCTTCAGGATTTGGCCCATATCCTCCCATTTCCCACACCACTCAGGATTTTCCACACCTGGGTCTACTCCTGGGTCAGGGGTCTCATCAGCCCGTCTAGAAATCTCAGCCCTCATTCTAGAGAAGCTGCGGACTGTATAATGGAAGCTTACTAGATTAAAGACCAGAAAGATAGTCTCTTTAACATTCAGGGGAAACTGAATATTCTCAAACAGTGATGTGACAAATTCAGAGGAGAAGAAGGAAAGCAAAGACTGAAAAGCCTCATCCCCTACTCCTCCCATAACAATCTGGGTAAATAACCATAGCCATGAACCATCCATACCTGGAACAGCCCCCAGCAGATTTATAAACTTCTTACAAATCACCACCACCAAGCCCAGCAGTATGGCTATTCTGGTCACTGCCCCTCTACTGTAAAAACTACGTATTAGGGACAATAGTAGAACTATTTGAGGATAAGCAAATAAACCTAGGGACCATAGAAGTATTATGATCTCAAAAAACCCTAGGGACCAGAAATACAGGCAAGCCTTCACCCCAAGAGACATTATAAATTGAAAGCACATGACCATTAAATGCTTTATACCACCACCAAGTAGTAACAACCAAAATATACTCAAAACAGGGTTTTTCCACTCTCTCTCGAGCCTCGCGTTGGGCGCCAAATTTTGTCCTAGTTTAGGGCAAATCTGGGAGAAAACCTCCAAAGGAAGCTCCCTCCGGAGATCAAACCCACACGGCCCCTCCCCCCAGCCGGTTCGGGAATGATTCCTCGGAGAGAAGTGGAAAGAACCTGTTTATTTAACAGGCACAGCCTCCCCCCCCAGTACACAAAATGAACAATACCAGATGACAACACTTTTTCACAGCTCTGAAAAAGAGATGACAAATGCAGCGAGTCTCTCTTGGGGGTGGTCGCCCTGTTGTCACTCCCTCCGGCGCTGGGGATGGCTGTTGCCGGCCACAAGGTGTTCTCAGGTCCCAGTCCGGAGCAGGTCCCAGTAGTTACAAGAAAAAAGAAAAAAAAAGGAAAAAAACAAAGCAAGAGCGAAGCGAAGCAGGAGCAGGAGCAAAAGCAGCAGCCAGAGCTAGAGTCAAGGAGAAAAGAGAGCAGCAAAAAACAACAGCCACACTATGTACTGCCCCGTCTCTGTGTCCCGCCAGTCGTGGGGGGAAGCAGGCTGATAACAGAACCAAAACAAAACATTTGTCCTTCAGAGCCCGTCTCACAGGCACAGAACATAACATCCAACATAGCAGAACACACATAAATGGGGATACAAACATCACCCTAGGACATCATGTTACAACAGGCCCTACTAAATTATAAGTCCCCATCTTTCTCATAGCCTCTTTAGATACTGGAAGGCTGCAATAAACTCATTCCAGCGTTGTCTGTTCTCCAGGCTGAACAGCCACAACTCTCAGCCTGGCTTCATAGATGTGCATTTTGTGTCCCTCCTCTGGATCTCTTTCTAATATGTCCATGTCTTTCCTATGCTGAGGTCTCTAGAACTGGATGCAGTTCTCCACAGGGGGTCTCATGAGAGCAGAGTTGAGGAGGAGACTCAGTAGAGGGTGGAGAGGTGTTTCTCTGACATTGTTTGTTTAGCTCATCTCTGCTTTTTCTGGAAACGTTATTTGAATGACAACATGAAAGGCTGTATCCAGCCCTCTGTTAAAGATGCTGCTGTCAGAAGTGCAAACAGAAATCTACACAAAGGCTCACTTGGGGTTTCTGACATTGTTGAACAGATTCCTTTTTATGCTGCCAGATTAGCTCTTTGGATTAGGACTTTCTTGAGTTGGATCAGCCAGAAACAGAAGTCCTAATAGCAGACAGAACTGTAAGAATGGAGTGGGGCAATACAGCATTGATCAGGAGCTATTGACATACATTTTGCAGGAAGATGGTTAAAGAAAGTAACAGAAACTCCATGTACCCAATTTGACCCCAGAACCACATAGAGGTGCTACCAGACAGCCAAGAGTGTGATCTCTGAATCCAGCCCTGGAGAACATGTTTTCAATGTCAGGTGAAATATAGGTGTTTTAAGATCCACCTCCACTTGGTAAAAACCTCAGCAGGAATCCTTCAACTTTCTCTGAAACTTCCAGACATAAGCTTTTACTAAAATGAGAATTAAATGCTATGGATATCTGCTACTCATGGTCTCTTCTGCTTGTGGTCCTTGCCATAGTTGTCTCTTCAATTTTAAAAGTTGATTATCTAAACCTTTTCTCTATGTTCATTCTCACAGCAAGTATCCACTGAGCAAGCCTTTGTACTGTTGACAAAATTAAAAAAAAAAAAAAAATCAAAGAACCAAAACGAGAAATAATTGCTAGTTGTGGATTTATATTCCATCAGCTCTTCCCTGTCAGTGTGGGACAACTCTGACCACAGAAGCACTCAGGCAGCTATTGATGAGTGAAAAATGTCAAATTTAGCACATTTACTGCAAATGTGAGACTGTTTTAAAAGGTTTATTGAAAAAAAATATATAAACTGGGACATGAAAAGGAAATAAACAGGGACATGACTCTTTCCCCACTCTTGACTTATCAAGACCATGACCATGGGATATCTAAACTGCAGCAATCAAGCCATGGGTGCTGATAAGTTTCCCTACTCTTATCCTTCTTTTATATTTTTTCCTTTCTTTTTCTTTATATATGTTTTTAAGTGAGTGATGTTTCTATGCCTTCATATTGCCGCATTAGTATAGATAATAATTACCAAAATGGCTGCATACCTGCTTTCCATTGCAACCAAATTGTTCTAAAATAAACCATATATATATTTTACACAACACATTCAGTGTTGTTTCAGTCAAATCCACCTCAAGGAAACTATTAACCAGAGCCTGCAGGGGCAGGTTGTAGGAAAGTGTCTGCATTTTGTGTGTATGCTAACAGGGAACACATACTGAGCCTTGAAGCCAGCTGGACCCAGGGATGTAGTGCTGCAGCAGCCTCACAAATTCAACAATGGCTGTCAGATTTTAACATCAGCATGCAGGATTTCTTGGTCGTGTCTTTTTTGGGCACTAGAAGAAGGATCGTGGCTTTGACAAATTCTTTCCTCAGTCTGCCAGGCAGGACTGTAGCAACCTGGTAGGTGAGATTTTGGTGTTCTCCCTTGTCAGCAGTGCAGATGCTGCTCTTCTCCCTGTGTTTCAGGGAGAAGGTTCTCCAAGAAGGGGGCTCTGTAATTTTGAGGCACCTAGACCTCTGAAGTGCCAGTTTGGCTCCTAAATTGCTCAAAACAGCATGACAACAGTGAGAAGCCACTTGCCAGAATTTTTGTCTCATGCATTAGATTGCAAAAGAAGAATTCTGAAGAATTTCCTTGCCTTTTGGGAGTAGAGGGGAAGTTGTCACAATCATCATCCACCCTTTAGCACTCTTCTGTAGCAGCTGTTGGTGTTCAGACATCCTAATGTGTCTTTAAGTTCAGATGGTGGTACCAGTGCCCCCACTGTGAGAAGCAGTTCCATCTCTCCACTGGGACTTGTTCCTCCATGTTACAGTACTTCTAACTTGGTCAAATCTCAGCTGAATAATGTCAGAGTTAAAGCAGTTTATTTTTAATCTTATCTGCCAATAAACTGAGAGAGATTTGCAATAAAAGTATTAGTAAGAACTTGGAGCTTGGCAAATTGGAAGCATTAAGGAAAAAATCTAAATTGAGAAAACTAATAGAAAACATTCCCCCAAACTCTGTTTTCTGAAAAAAAGAAATGTACCTAAATTGTTATCTCAAGTAGAAATTTATTAAAATTTCTCTTTTCTTCTGTCCAACACAAGCAATTTTGGTCATTGAAATTCTTGAGACTGAAATCAACAGAGGAAGGTCTCTTTCACAGACTAAAACAACCTTGCAAAAGATTCCTTTGATTTTTAAAACATTGGTTTGTCTTTTAGCAACCTTTCAGCACACTTACAGTCAGGATGATTAACAGCACAATTTGCTTCAGACTGACTGTTGAATTCAAGAACTTAGTCATCAAAAGTTTTGGGTTGCACCAGATAATTGATCAAGAGAGTTGCAGTCAATTCACTTCCATCACTGAACAGTACTAAATCAGACACAGAAATCCATCCCAATTTAGAAGAATGAAAAGTTTGATTCAATTGCCTCTACCATCAAGGACAGAATGATCATTCTAACCACCATAGCTCAGAATTCAAATGGGTTCAATGAACCTGCTTAAGAATGAATTAGGCTGCAAATTATTTGCATGAATTATTGAGGAAATAATTATGAATGGCAATTAAACTGGAAGAATTAGGCTTTGTTCACAGAGAACTACTGAATCAAAAGAATATTCATAAGTTCCTTATTAGAAATTGCTTACCCTACCCCAATGTAAACAAGTGAAATTGAATAAAATAATTACCAAATAAGTGAAATTAAATTATTTTGAAAACATAATCTAAATTTTATTGATCTTAGTCATAATTAGTAAAACCAGAAACTTATTATACACATACACACATGTTTATGTGTACATGATATATATATCAGCTGTATCATATAAACAAGATAAAGGACAGACATAAGTATACATTTTGTTTTAGCTTAGTGAATAAATATTATTTGAAAGGGGTTTTTTTTAGAAAGCCAAAAGAATAAGCACATTCATTTTGTTTGTGGATTTGATCAAAATAACTTTCAAAGACAGATCTTGAACAGACTATACTTACTTAATTTACTTAATCTTTGGGCAATTTATCCTTAATCATCAGGTAATTTTCTAAATTTATCCAATGATTTATTTATTATTTTTCACAATTGCGTTTGTAAGAATTTGAGAGGTCTTTGTAAAGCAAAATTTTTCTGCTAGAGAACTTATTTTATTGAATTTTTTTTCACTGAACTAAAGTCAATAGAAGCTGCTTTGAAATCAAAGCATTTCTTCAGGCAATAAAGCTTCATTTATTTTTTGGAGCTGTGCAACTCTGACTAACTTTGATCATCTCAAAAACACATGGGGCAAAATCTTTGTAATAAAAGTACAAGGAGAGAAAACCAGAAAGAGTAAATGGAAATAGGTGGCTCACAACAGAGAATTGGGTTTCATGCATCAGTAGTCTTGGCAGGGGAGAGTGAACTTAAGCAATACCTTTTTCCCATCTCTCTATCCCTATTGCTTCCAACCTAACACAAATCAATCCTCCTAAATTTATGTCAGTGTAAACTCACAGGACCAATGATATCAGCTAAAAATAAAACCTCTTTTTTGGAGAATAATTAATAAAAAATATTTAATTAGATTAAATGTATAGGCTCAGGTTAGAGAAAAAGATTGGCAAAGGCTGAACCCAGGGGAGGTGGGAGGATAGGAAGTCCTGGTGCTGAGCAGCTGCAAGCACAAAGGTTTGCCAAGAGGAGAGTCACTTGGATAAAGGAGATGCTCAGTGAGCTCATTCTTTGTGCTTGTGGGGGCACTTCAGAAAAGCTTGGCAATTCCTCAGGAAAAAGAAAATGGTCATGAAAGAATTCCCTGAAAGGCTTCAGTGAGACACAAACTAAGGCTCAGTTGTGGTGCAATGACTGAAGAGGAAAATCATCAGAGATTATTAATTTCCTGACCCACAGTGTAGAAGACATGAATGATTTGATCACAGCATGACCCTCTCATATTCCCTCATTAAAAAATGATACGTAGGCTTACACACCACTGGAAGATCACAAATATTGCTATTCCACAGACAGAAGACCAAATAAAACACCATTTCCCTGACACTTTGGAAGGCTAGTCAGAAGATTTATGACCACTATTAAAGTTTAGAAATGGTAAATAGAATGGTTCCTTCATTAGCATGCCAAAAATATTTGCTAAGTGTATTTTCATTGTAGCACCAGCAATGAAAAAAACTTTTCCTAAAACAAATACAGTGTGACTGAAGTAGTGCTACTATTTATTTTAGAGACATAGGATATGTAAAGATTATCCTAATTCTGCTTGTGTTTCCAGGAGGTGGTTAATAAGATAATATACCATTCCTGGATCAGAGGGGAATTAATACCTGGCAAAATTTTAGAGGTCTATCTCTCTGTATCTGTTGATAGAGTGATTTTCTAGTGCTGATTTTTCTGTTAGTAGGAATTCTACCATTTTGTGACAATTTTTAATTCTGTTTGTTTTTGCTATTGTTTATTTTGTTTATTTAGATGCTGATGAGAATCTAGGGGAGAAACAAGGAGCAGTTCATTATAAACTAGCAACTCTCATTGTAAATATAAAGGTCTAAAGAATGATGAGCTAGTGTAAACTTTTCCAAAGAAGGAAAGGAAACATAGGTATTTCACCAGCTTCAGGAGATCCAGTGCCTCACCGCTATCCCTCCAGGATGTTTATTAATGGGATAGTATTCTGAGAGCTGCCTGGATGTGTCAGCATGTTCCAGTTCTTGGCATTTCCAGAAATTTGAATGAAGCTGATATAGCACTTACTGATCATCAAAATGTCACAACAGCTTTAGAGCAAACTAAGTTGTGATCAACACTTTCTCAAGAAAGAACACAGCAATTACTCTGTCAGAGAAGAAACTTACAGGAGATGTTTGAGAAGTGTAAATCATATACAGCACAACATGTGTTCAGACAAAAATAAAAAGTATTTGTAAGGACAAGGAGTGGTGAAGTGATGGATGTCCAGACATACATGTGTACAATGCTGCAGCAAAGATAGGCATTAAGAACCTTGTCCTTGTCAGGTGTAAGATGATGAACTAGCTGTGGATGAGTTATGGATCTCTCCAACCTTCATTAAAGGTCAATGTGCCAGCTTCTGTTGTGGGCCTCAAGCTAGCAAAAATCACTGTGAGAAAATTCAGCTTCAGCCACCATCTTAAGGAAGGCAGATGTCATTTGCATGGTCTCTGGCACCTTCAGGAACAACCACAATTAGCAGGTACTCCTGGGTTTAGCCAACTGAACAGGTTCTGCAGTACTGATAACGTAAGGTGGCCCTGGGGATCGGGACCAGCAGTTGATACTCATCAACTTCCACTCTTTTTTTCAAGGTTAGTGCCTTTGCAGGCAAGAAAAAGCTTAGGGAAAGGAAACACTTCTTTCTTTCACAGAACAGAATCTTTGCAAATTGAACAACCACAGGAGCTTTTGCAAGATCCCTTTCTGAAACAGCAGAAATTCACATGTCCCTAAAAGGACATGAAGTGCCTATTTGAAGCATAGTTGTTGCAATCTACTTTTATATGCCAAGAGGTGAAAGATACTCAGGCCAGATACCATCAAAAATCATCTCTTCTGACAAGTATTGCATGTAAACTATAATGCAAAAAAAGCTGAAGATGATCTTTTGTGATGTGAATCCCCCGGGTTGAATCTAAAGTATTTGGACTGACAACTAAAGCAGAAAGGAATTTGTACACTGATAAGGCAATTCTCTCCCTAGGACCCAAAGCAGTCCGGCAGCTTAGGAAGGCATCTTTCTCTGTTCCTGCCAAATCACTGAACACACATTAATAATATATTCAAAGACACAGAGATCAAGAAGACAGAAATCTTTGTGAGCCAGAACTACTATCATGTACAGACAAATCGTGTGCAAGATCACTTTAGTGAGGATTTGGAGGAAGGGGAAGGGAATTACGTGGTTCAAGCTATGCATATTGTAGAGGAGAAAGAGATGAGGATAGGGTTGGTTGTGGGGTTAAACATACATATGTGAAAATGTGGCTCTCTATGTCTGAACTTGTCATCCAGGTACATTCAGGGTGTAATTAATTTGTCCTGAAGGACCTATCTAAGCTGGACTACCTGACACATGTCTTGTAAGTGACTTTTTCCCTGCTGTCTCAAGGGTAACCAAAGCTGTCAAATTCAGGTATAGATGACAACACTGCAGAGTTTTAACCAGCCAGGAAGTCCCTTGTTCCTGTCGTAAGATAACTTATATCTTCATCAAAGGAAGGCGATGTATTATTTGTCTGGTGTACTTTGAGAGACTCTATGCTTCACTGTTACTAAGAATTTTTTTTTTTTCTATGCATTATTTAAAGTTTTGGTGGTAATGTTATAACAGTTTTCTTTAATCACCAAAAGGGATTATTCTGTCATTCTAAGGTCAGTTACGAAAATACAATTTGTTCCCTGTCAGGAAGGCTTTGGCACTAAATGTTAAAAAAATACACCATTACAGTTTGTAAAATTAGATAATGGCAATTCTTGAAACTTTTTACTTTCTAAATATTTTTTACTATCAGCTAAGAACATTCACAGACATTCAGAGAGGAAGACTTTCTTTCCTGTTCAGACTACATTTTTTGTTAAGGAACTGTTATTCCTTCTTCCTTCTTTGCCTGAAATGGGAACAGCAGATCACTACCAAAACGGTAAAAAAAATATACAATAAACCACCATTTTCATGTGCATGTTTAAAAGCAAAGGAGATCCATTATTTATAAAATACAACAGAAACTTTACTCACTTTTTAAAACTCCTTATGGTTGGGATTTTGCAAGAAGCCCAGAGCATTTTTTTCTCACGGTCCATTAACAGGTGTCAAAACCAAAAAATCTCTGTTCTATGTCTCTCACTTTTCAGCATGGAGTTTTACACCTTGCAACCTCCTTAAAGGCACAAATTTGGACTGGCTGAGAAATATATATATGAAATGTAGGCTTTTTTCTAAGACCTTTGAGGATTGGAGAAAAGGTTTTGCAGTGAGAAACTTCATGGGATCAGATTGTTTAGTGTATCACAAGTAGCATGACTGGTGGCTTGATGCCTGTGCCTAAGTACCTTTACAGGTAGCAAAATCTGGATACACAAGAAATTTTAAATCAAGGGGAGAAAGGCATATTTGGAAGAGTGTATAGACATGTCTGGGAGCTGAAGCTATACACATGACATTGAGATTATACACACATGCTTAAATGTAAGGACAATTTCCCATTAAAATTGATAACCAGCAGAGGAGGAAGATCCTCCATCTCCTGGCGTTTTCAATCTCAGCCTTATTCATCCTCCTAAAAGCTGTGCTTTAGTCAAATTGTCTCCATGGATGGATGACTACATGAAATGCAATAGCTTGTGAAAATGGTCAGACCCGATGATGTAAAACTCCTTGCTCTTACATGTAATGAGTGGTAGGAAGTTACTCATTTATGCAAAGTTGTGGTACATTATTACTGCACAGGAAGGTTAACCTTCACCTTGCACAGTCTCTGGAATCCCATTCAGTCTTTGTACTGGAGACAGTGATTTTTTTTCCTATCTGCTCAAGGAAAATGTATTTGTCTAAGATCAAGCTGATTGATAACTTCAGAATTTCTGTTCCTTTACTGCTTATTGTGTATTGAAAAAACACTTCACAGAATTTTTTACGAAGATGCTATCTCCTAAGCTTGGAAGAAAGTCAGGTACATTATTTCACTTTCTGGTCCAATAAATACAGAGAGGAGCAGTAACTTGCAACTGCTGGGGTATGGATTGGAAATCCCTGGTACAGGTGACTTAAATCCTACTTACAAACACAGGTGCTTTTCAGAAGGATTACACCAGACCCCTGTGCCCATCTTTCCTCTGTGTGATCTTGGCTCTTGCACTGTACACTTGCAGAAAGCCAGCATTTCTTACCTTCATGATGTTTCTGCTCTTTACAAACAGCAGTGTAGGTAATATACCTTCTTTGGGTACTCACCCTTAGTATAGGAATTTTCATCTCAAACTAGAGATAAATCTCCAACAAGCTTAATCGACAAGGAGAAATAAGACTAGCTGTGCCCACTACAGGAAGGACATATCAGAAGTGGGGAGGGGGAAGAGAAAATAAAAAGGGAAAACAGAGCCTTTTTGTCTGAAGAGGCCACCTGCATTTTTTCAGGGCTTGCAATCTGCCCCAGCAGGAAACACTTCAGCGTGAATCACAGCTGTCAGTCTTTTGGTTGTTGCTGCTGTGTCTGCTCCCTTCTATGAGCTGAGGAGGGATTCAGGGATTTGTAAACTACAGAAGAGGACCTGCTCAGAAGCAATGTTGCCAAATGGCCTGGTACTGAAAGTACTCCATTTCCACAGTTCTTGCAGGGTTTGATGTGAGCAAAAAGTTTTCCCTGTGGTGTCAGATTTTGGTCTGTGCCTCCAGATGATGGTGAGTAGGTGAAAGCCTATATGGGGGTGCTTGCAGTCAGTCATGCCTCCCCCATTCTCTGGCACCAAAACCTAAGGAGTAACATGAAATTGTACCCAAGAATGATCCCGTGAAGAAAATATTGTAATCCCTGTCAATGCCAGGGATTTGGTCGATGTAGCAATGTACTAATGTTTTTAAATTCCATTTTCCTTTTTATAAAACATGAGAAGTTGACTAAAATCTTAAGCAGATTTGGATTTTTCATGATAGGACTGGAACAAGGGAACTCCTATATATATAAATAAATAGATGAGTAGGCTTACAAAATCTGAAATGTTCTTATTTCTGCAAAATTAATGTAAGATTATACAAAATCTTTATATTTTTAAAATTACTGAAGAGATTTTAATATTTCTACCTAAATTTAACTCCTTTAAAAAGGCTTTAAAGGGGCTTTAAAAAGACCAATTAGTATGACAGGTTTTGGAACATGATGTTAAATTAATGTTAATTCTGACCAGGAACAAAACACCTCAGTTAATTGAAAAATTTTGACAAAAAAGAAATTCTTTTTATCTACATTAATTCAGTTCTAAGAGCCAAGTCCTTGAAAAGTTGCAGATTTGATGATTAACATGGATACCAATCTGAAGCAAAGGGGCACATCACTGATGTGATCATCTCAGAAGCCCTTGTGTGTTCCTTCAGCTGATGGGGAAGGTGGCTAAAGCATTTTCCTACATTAAAATACATAACAGGACGTGCATCATAAGGGGCTGTGTTACCAATAACCATGTTATGAACCTCATCAAAGACAGCTGCTGTTTTCCACACAAATTGCCCCTGCCTGATGGACGAGGCACAGCTACAGCTCTGAAACTTGCTGGCTCTCAACTCCCAGCAGAAACAGCAATTCATTTAATGCTAATGGCACAGAATATAATTAGATATATTTGTGTAAGTCAGAATGAGAACCCTTTCCTTTTTTTTTTCTACCTCATTTTTTTTCCCTTCTATTACTGTGTTTCCACTCAGAAAAAATATATGGAGACAAGCTATAATCCCTACCACGGTTAGTGGATATTAAACACTTCAGCAGGGTTTACTCAGCTACTGTGATGCAAGTGGTGCTGATCTAGTAAATTTACATGTTACAAGTAACAAATATCTCTTGTTAAAGGCATCTTACAGCAGAGGAAGAGGATGCAGGCTTACAACGCTGGCTACCTCTAGATGTGATGAGAGCAGAAAGGCTGGAGCCTCACATTGCAGAATCTAAGATAACATTTAGATGTTTCCCTTCACAGTTGTTAGAGGGTCAGTAGCTCTATCAACACAACTTCTTGTCTGTGCACAATATCCTCTGCAGACAGAAGTATGCTACAGGCTATCACACAATTCCCTTTCTGCAGATACTCACGGAGATTGTTGTGTTGGAAAGGCTTTATATTTGCAACATAATTAAAGCAATTCACTTAAAAATAGGCACTTTTATCTTTTCTTGTTCTACATCAATATCCTAAAATCTGTTTTCTCCTATTTTGTCTTTTTTTTCCTTTTGTTACATCATGTGATCATCTAATTTGATTTTTCCACAACAGAGTAGAATCATAGTATCGTAGACTCACAGAATTGTTTGGGTTGGAAGGAACCATCTAGTTCCAACATGGAACTTTACCATGGTTAGGGAATCTTCTGCTAAACCCTGAGTTGCTCAGGATTCCAATCCAGGCTGACCTTGAACACTTTCAGGGATGGGGAGTACACAACATCTTTGGGCAACCTGTTCCAGTGATTCACCACCCTATAGTGAAGAATTTCTTCCTAATATCTAAACTAAAGCCATTTCCCAGAAGGCCATCACCTTAAAGCCATTTCCCTTGTTCAATCACTACATGCCCTCCTGAAAAGTCCCTCTCCTTACCATTGTCTTCTTTAGACACCAGAAATCTGCGATAATGTCTCCCTAGAGTGCTTTGGGTGGAATCCTTTGCTGCCATTTGCTCAATTCTGTCCCCAAAGGCAAAATGGGGAATCGTTCCCAGCAGGAAACTATTTACACCTTGGCCTGTGAGTATCTGGGAGGATGTGATGGGGCTGTTGACATGGCATTATTGCTTCCTACAGTGACAAGGAATCACGGGGTAATGTTATAAGACAGAAACTAAGGATTTTCTTACCCATTATTTTTCTTATCTGTGTTGTGTTTTTCTCCTTTCACAGGTGCTTTCTCATGCCCTTTTACTGTCTCTACCCTGTGAAAATGCCTGCACCCAGGGTGACCATACAGCAGAAACAAATAATTAGATAATTGGAAAGGCAGGTTCTTACATTTGAACTACATGCAAAAACACTCTCTTGGATGACTTAACATAGAGGTCTTCAAAACGAATGGTCTCCAAGCTAAAAGTTCCTGTTTCACTAATAATTCATTTTCAAAACAGATAATTAAGCAGTGAGACATTGCAAAACATTTATTACTGTTAAATAATGCATGGCACAATGCATAAGAATTTTGGTGCTAATTTTTTCTTGATAACCATTATGATTCTACAGCCTCTGCTGAACTGGTTTTTTGTCTTTTTTTTTTTTTTTTTTAATTGTTCAAAATGCCTTTAAAAATGCAGACTTCAGTGCAACATGTGAATCATTTAAGCTGAAGATAACTATTAGGTTGTAACCTGAGGCTGGTTGGTTTTCTTTTCCAGAATGAAACCTAATTCAGCAAAGTATAATTGAATATCTGTGGGACCTAGTCCCCGTGTTGAACTTCTGTTTCTCCCTGATTTCTTTACATGGATGCATATATGAATAGAGAAAAGCAGATTGTGATTCCAAGCCATAAATGAAACTTCTGAAAACATAACAGGGAAGAAAAAACATCAAGAGTTTTGTTCTGATTACTCATGTGTAATTTTCTGAAAGCTGTGAAGGAGAAAAGGCAGTGTTGCTAATGATTAAATGGGATATGATCCAAAAGCCAGAGCCAGCAGCCATTGGAGAAAGGCATATATTGGGGGTTTGCAGGATGGTTTTTATAATCCAAGCACAGCCAGGAGAAAGGTAAGGCCACCGGTGATGCCATTTCTTATACAAAGCTGTCAGTATGGCACGTTTTCCAGTTGTTTCTCTGCAAGAATCACATCATTATGTGGCCATTTCTTATTCCTAGGAGACTTGGGGGCTTCAGATCGATACTTCAAGTAGGTGATTAGTTGATATCAAGGATTAGGGTTTGCAATTATCTAATTCAAAGCTGAGGAAGCAGTTGGAAGCAAGTGGCTTCATGGGCTAAAATAACCAGATCACATCATTCTTCTAATGCAAAGCACATACATGCTGTAAGACAGAACAGAAAGAATAAAACACTTATTTCTAAAACTGCAGACAATCAGCTTTGTAGGATCAAATGTCACTCTGATTAAAATTATTGTCAAAAGATAGAAGAGGAAAGCACTGGTTTATAAGCCTGTATATTAAATATTTTTATTTTGTCACTGTAACTAGCATTTGAATAGAGGCGCCACAGTAGGTTAAATCCCTTTGCCAGGCCTTGCAGACTCTTCAGTGTAAACATCACTGAAGTTGGTGATCAGCCACTACCTTGCCCCACCATGTGACAATCATCCAAAGTTTTTGCCATGGATGAGTGTGCTGTGATTATGTCAGGTGCACTGACTCTGACAGCAGGTGAATCTGGAGAGAAAGCAAGAAATGTATTTAAGCTCTCATCTTCTCATCTGATTTTCTATAGGACAAAAAAAGCATTTTAGAAATTGAATGAAGTTTTCTGCATGATCTTTCATGTTGCCTGCAATAGGAAAAGTGTGGGGGAAAAGGGACCTAAAGTGGTAAGTGTTAAAGTCAACAAAAGGCATTTACCCAAACACCTGAAATTTTTCCAGAACAGCTATAATCTTTTAGAGGGAAAGAATATAATTCTCTCAATGAATGTTGATTCCACATGTAAAAAGAGAACTTTGAACCAAATTTGTAGTTGTTAATCAACCCAGGACAAACATAAATGTCAAACTGACAGAAACTTGAGCACCTTCCACTGAGACACCAGAGCACTGTGAACACCCAGCTGGCTGAAGGGACAAGCTTCAAGTGCTGCTACAGGAATGTAGCTGAGAGTGAGCATGGCAGCCTCTAGAGCCAAGGGGTGTGACATATCACTAGGGCTGATATAGCAGCACTCCTGGATAAATATATTCCTGGACACCTTACAGACAAACTCTGAGCTGATTCCTTATATTAGTAGTACCCACAAAACCCTTCATGTCACTAGTAGGTATGTAACTACAACAGCTCTGTGGAACTGTAAAGTAAAAAAATGACAATTTTTTTTTTATTATTATTTTTTAAACATGGCAATACAATTTTGGGAGAAGCTTTTAACTAGTGTCAGGTTAAAAGTGTGGCCTGAAGATATGCCCCTGCTACTCTGTGGACTATGGCAATACAGTGCCATGAAAACTATGCCAGCTGTGCCTGTCGACCCTCCAGCATTTCTGTTTTAGCATCTGGCCCCAAACTTTAAATAAAAAGATGTTATACTAGATTTTTTCTTTTACTTCCAATTTATTTATTTCTGTTTCATTAAAATGTTATCATATATTTATTGTTACTATATATTTAATATTCTGTAATAGAAAACACAACAGAATCTCCCTGGTAAAACTGGCCATAGCGTTAGAGCTCTAGAGATAGATTTAAAGACATTGAAAGACCACCAGAGAGGGAATTAAAAAAATTGATCTCCATAAATCTCAGTGGGATAAAAAGATGTAAATTTTGCATGTAGCTAAGAGGAGTTTTATACTCTCAGTAGAAGATCCGGTGTTCATGGATTAATTGTGTCCTGGTTTGACCAGCCCAGGGAAGTGAGCTGGCTGGGTTTGAGATTGGCATTTTATTGGACCAATGGGAAGGCATTTTCCAGTTCTTATTCCCTTTGAAAGGAGCCCAGGCAGGTCTCTTTCCTCCCGGCTGTCAGAGCACATACATCTGCCCTCTCTGCCCTGGGCTGAGTGGGGGGCAGAGGGAGGCCACGAGGGCCAGGCAGGGGCAGCTGATTTGGGAACATCTGCCAGCACAGAGTCTGCTCTGCTGCTGGCGCCAGCTGAACCTGCCTCTGTGAGCCTGGGGAGAGAGGGGGAGGCACGATGAGGGAGGCTGGAGCACCTGATGAGACCGAGGGGTGGAAAAGGAATTTTGGCAATCTGTCCAACTTTTCTGTGGCTGCCTTTTGGGCCTGGACCCTCTGAGAGCTGCCCCCCTCCCCACCAGCACAGCTTTAAAATGTGACACCATAAACTACCATGGCTAGATACTGTTTCTTGTTAACTCTTTCAGTGCATCAGTGCACAGATAGAACTTGGAAAGCCTCCATCCTCTCTCTAGTGAGAGAAATTAGAATGCAGATGTGTAAAGACCACATGAAGTATCAAAGTCAGTCAAGAAAGAGTGAAAGTCCAGTGTGGAAGGAGTGTGGGAAGTTGCTTTTGAGCTATAAAAGACTCTTGCAAGCTATGGTGGTTGGTTATAACATATTGAAATGTTTCCTTTAAACCATAAAGAAGTATGGGGGAGATAAAAGAGTTCAAATTGTAGACCTGAGCAAAGGAGTGAAATGCTGAAGGGATTGTTGATTTCATGAGAAGCTGAACAGAGAGATGAAGTGATAAAGACTCTTTGCCCTCGAAGAAGAACTGAATCTCTGTTCCTTGGAGGTGAAAGTGGTCCCAAAGACAAAGAGAACCTTTGTTTTAAACAGTTATCTTTAAAATAAGACCCCATACATCTATGTGGCCCAGAGACACAACTGTGTACATGGGAGGAGTTCCATGATCGCAAAGGATCTGGGCGGTTGCTGTTCATGAAGAATGGATCCACAAGAGAACTGTTTTCTTGTGGGGAAATTGACCATAGCGAATGAGAGGTGCTTCCCTCCCTAAGTGAACTGAAAAAAAAGATTGTTTTAGAGGTGGAAAACTGACTGAGATTTCTGAGTGTTGTTTTCTTTACATTGTCAGTTAAGAGAAAAAGAAGGTGTGGAGAGGGAGGAAGAGTGTTTTGAAGATTCCATCCTCATTCTTGTTGTTTTTCTTTCTTTTGGTATTAGTTAATAAAGTCTTATTACTTTTAAGCTTAAACCTGCTTTGCTCTTGATTGGAAACTTTGAAATTAGCAAAATCAAACCAAGACAGAAATTGGTGTTTTAGCCCGGTTTCAAACCGGGGATCACAACAAATTGTAATCACCCGACATTATCATCCTCTTGTGAAGTTTCAGCTTCCCTGTCTATCATGGATCCTGAGTCCTATGTGACTCAGCATTGCATTGAAAAACTTATTTGTGAATATGAACCACCTTAACAAGACTCTGAAAATGCCATGTTCTCTAGGGTCTTGGGAAGGTCTTCCATTGTATAGAGTGCTATTAAATGGGTATGTAGGTTTTATTAAGCTTGTACAATTTTTGTATGTGTTTAAATTTGCTATTCTTCTCATTCTTCCTCCATGTCTCATCTGGTTGTGTATATCTTTTATTTACTGTATTGGTTATAATGAGAGGTCAGGTATTAAAGGATTGTGCTGCACATAAATAAAATGCAATGGATCTACACTGTGTGCTGCCACCCTGAACATGCTCTAAAGGTGAAGGCTGAAGCTGTTATGCTTTTGCATCTTCCTTGTGGCAGTAAGTTAAAAAAAGGTCATGTCCCAGATTTTTAAATGTCTAATTGCAGTGATTTCAGTTTCAGCAAAGAACATGATAGACAGAATCCAAGAAATCTGCTGCAGCAGTGATGCCTCTGTCTAGTATGAGAAACGTGTTGTTGATGAATGCTCCTTAAGAGGTTTTGGTCTGTAAAATAAATCTTTAGTCATCTTACCCCAGTTTACCATATAAATAATTTTGACAAGTATTTTTCAGGTTTTTGGTGGACTACTACCATAAAAGGGAATTAATAGTATCAATTCCACTCTCTCTTGCAGGAGCATAAATCAATCTGTCTCTAACGTGCTTTGTGGAGTTACCGTGGATACAGAATCTGGCCTGTTGTCTCTGATGGAAAGTAACATCTTAATTGGATGGGTTTACTGTGCACAATTACTCCAAGATCTCCACTGACATTTCATAGGGAATTTCAGTTATTTAATAGTAGTAAACTCATAGCTGGGTCTTTGTGCCACCCTCTGTGCAAGTCCATGTTAAAGAAATTCCAGAGCACAAATACCTTGCATTTAAAAAAATACTTTGTCAGCTAGTCTAGCTGTGCACTTCATTACCAGAAGCAGGGGCTGTGGATTTTTCCAGCTTGTGAAGAGGAAATGACAGCAGTTCAAATAAGCAGCAAAAACAAACTAGCAGAGGCAACCTGCAAATGAAGGTGAGTCACTTGTTCTGTTGCACTCATTCACAGCTGTTTATTAGATACTGGGACTTTGTCTTCATGGAAACAAAAGGGTTGATTTAGAGCAGAGGCTGCTGTGCAGCGTGGGAAGGCTGATAAGTGCTGAGGAGGAACTGGTCCTGCCCAGTCACAGTGATGGGAGGCTTGAAGGTTGCAGGGAGGTCTGGTGTCCCTGGTGCTGGGAGCAGAAAGTCTCCGTGCTGCTCAGACAGCAGAGAGAGCAAGGCTGTTTATTTCCCCAACAGATTCCAGTTATCCCTTTTAATTTGCATGCAGAATTAATTACCTGTCCTTCCACACAGATGGCTTCAGAATAAAATACAGTACTCGGCTTTCATTTAAAGTTCCTTTCATACCAAAGCAGTGGCTGGCAAGACCTTGTATAACAAAACATGACAGCCAAGTAATACCAGCTAAGGCTCCAGTTAGAGAAGCTGAATTGGAAAAATTGATCTTCAAACTGTCCTCCAAAAGCTACATCTCAAGGTTACTGCCAGCCTGTGTTTATGGAAAGAACAGGGTCCACAAAACCCAGCTGCCTGGGGTACACTCCTCTGTCATCCTTGTATACAGGCAGAAAAATGGATGAATAAGCCACACTGTTTTACATTTAAATATGTGAAAACACTTTTTTGCTGAAGACATTCCACCTCATTCTTCATTTCATCAGCTTCTAGTTTCATATTACAGAACAGAAAACTGGGAGTTTTTGTTAAAGCAACTGTGATATTTCATTAAAATGTTGGCAAGGTGAGGCTCTGACTATCTTACAAAAATAAATGCATTTTCTATAACCTACCAAGTGTGCTGACTGTTGCTTTTGCCCTTACCACTAACCTTAGCAGATAAAGGCTGTAAAATGTTTGAAGTGTACAGCAGACAATCACTAGCTTCAAAGAGGGGCTGCCTTTTCTTGAAGAAATCAGAGGAGAACCATTCAGACATATTGCCCTTCAACATTAATGGCACCTTCTCTCTTTGTACATTGTAAAAAAATCAATTTGGTCACTTGAGGGATAAGAAGTCAATTCTATTCACTCAAGATATTTATGGATATAAATCCCTCATGCCCTAATGGAAGAACATTCCTATCATTATTAGCATTACAGAAACACAGGCACTAAAAGAGAGTACTAGACACTTTATTCATATCTCCCTTATAATGAAGGAACATGAACAAACCCTTGATTTGAGTCTTTTTACCTAAAAAGATAATCAGCTTTGACAGTTAAGAGACATCTTTTTAATCTTACAATTGACAACTCTTTTTTTTTTTTTTTTTTTTTTTTTTTTTTTTTTTTTTTTTTTTTTAGTGAGAAGAAATTTAATCTTTGCTTTTTTCCAATTATTAATTTTTGCAATTCACCTTTCCTTGGAAAATGTCCAATTATGGCAAATTTTATTATTAGTTAATTTTTTAAGAGTACTGAAAATACTGTCCTCACTGAAGGAGGAAAGTATTCTAAAACAAACTCTTTCATGAACCATACAACAAACACTTGGGAACATTTCAGGAAGTCTTGCCCCTTATTAAAGCAATTGTGAGTTTGTCTTTTTAACCTACTCTTAGAAGCCACCTAACAGAGCCCTGTTCAGTTTAATCTTCCAATTCCAGAATATACTGAGGGAGAACAGAAGCCCAGTTTTAGTCCAAGAACACTGTCCAGACCTCAGAGTGCCATTGCAACAATCCTATCTCAGGAATTTGTGTTTCTTAGGAAGAATTATCCTCCCACCTCTAAAATGGAAAAGCTGTGGCTGATAACCATACAGAGCTCCACAAAGGGCTTCCACATCACAAAAGAATGTAAGCCACAGGACTTTTTCAGTCTTAATACTTACATGGCAAATGTCTGGACTGCACAATGACTTCTATCTGCTGCCTCTGATCACGGGACTTGTCTCTTAATTCCTTCTAGCTCCCTCGTGGCTTCTGGTCAAAGCTTTTCCAAGCTTTGCAAGGGCCAAGACAGAGAGAGGAAGGCAGTGTGCATACCTCATCAGTACAGACTATGCTCTCTGCTATCATATATTCACACAGTAAAGTGAAAGTTAGTCCAAGAATCAATGTTTGATTAATTCTGCCAAGTAGACTAATTCAGCCTCAAGTCAGCAACTCAACATAATAAGATTTCTTTTTTTCTCCAGAAAATAACTGACTGCAATAGCTTATTTTCCAGAGTGCTACAGAAGAAAACGCACTTCCATGTTTCAGCTGATTTCACCCATACATCAAAATGCAATGATTTTAAAATTGCACGAATTCCACCTCATTTCAGTTGTACAGCAGAAAGGGCACAGGTTAAAAAGTACTTTTATACTTCAGATAACTTTATTTTTCAAACTTGGACTTTTCCTCCTTTGAGGCAAAGGCATCAAATATAACTCTGAGGACTGGAGAACCTGCAGCATGACATTGAGGACATTAAGAATTTTTTCCCGTGTAAGTGATTCTCTGATATCTGTTTCCTATTCTTTTACTGTGTCTTAACGTCACTGACTTCATCTGAGTTTATGTGATATACCCATATTTCAAGATGACAGAACAAAAATTTTCCTATTGTGTACAACTATTACTTGCAGTTCTAAAGCCCAAGCTTCACTTGGCTCAGCAATTAAGGAAATACATTTGCTTTACTTACCCTTGGATCTGTCATTTCTGAAGACCAAAAGATAATGTTATGCTCCTTTGATGATAGAAAGTGTTCGATAGCATTTAATACATTTAAGTAATATGATTCATAAAATACAGAGCAAAGTTCCTATATCTAACTAGCTCAGAATGTGACTTGCATAACGTGCACAGACATATCAAACAGTGTCTCTGGCTCATCACTGAAGCAATTTCACCAGAGGGCTGATGTCAGCCTTTCTCACAGTCAGGGCACATACACTTTCTCTCCTCTTCCCAAGGATTTTAGCGAGGCCTCTTGGAGGGTACTGTATGTGAGAGAGCTGCCTTTGGCCATGTGGGTCGGGCTTGGCCAAAGACACAGGCTGCCCCTCCACACATAAACTGTACAAGCCTCATTGCTCTGGGAAACTAGGGATGGCACTGACAAGCCTGCAGGGTTCTGACAAGTACAGCCATGGGACAGGCCATTACGGTTTTGCAGATATAGACAGGAGAAAACAGCATTTACCTGTCAATACCACCAGCCATGGACAAAAATAATGAGCTCTCTAGCTATTCAGAGGAAGGGAAGTTTAATGCGGCACCCTCACACGGGTGAAGCTTCCCCTCCCTGGTGGGAATAACAGTTCTTCTGGCTAGCCCTGATATTTTTGCAGCCAGCCACAATTTTGCCTGTCTTCTGAAGCTGCCAGGTCACAGGTGAAGAAAAGGTGATGACCTAAAATACGAGTTCGTTTCAAGTATGCAAGGAAACACCATGAGACAGAAACTGCTCTTGTTATTCCCAAAGAGACCTTGACAGGAAAGAGTGAACCAAAGGTGAATGGTTCTGCAGGTGATCAATGTCCCTACACCTTGGTGTCCCTTTTCTAAAGCTCCCACTTCTTTAATGGTGATTAAAGTTTACTCTTTTCTCAACTTTATTATTAAATGTTTTATCTAAGAAATTAATATACAAAATTAGAATTTGCTAAAGCTCATTCCTTATGAGTATATGTAATTATACAGATATGAACAGAACATAACTTACATATTTTGCATTTCCAGAGAAAAACATGGACTGGGAGACAGATTTTCCTTGTTGTTCTAGTAACTGACTACTTTTAGAAATCTGGTCTAAAATATGTACATTTTTCCCCTAAGCAAAATTAAAAAAAATTCAGTTTAACCAATTTTAATAGAAAATTAATTTATGCTATTTAAAAGACTAACTGCAGGTAGTTCTGTGCACAATATTTTTTTTCTAGTTGTCAGTTAACTATTGCAACAGCGCACCCCAAAGATTTTGTTCATGTGAGATAACACTTCTGTCAGGACACTGACAATTGGTTCACAGACCACATTTGAGGTCTGGGTTATCTCAGCATAACATGCAATTTCAAGGAATCTTGCTGCTTAATTATAATCCATTTTTTACCTAGACATTATTTTCTTGAGCATGAAGATTTAAATTTTAAAATGGTACCTATTACAAAATACCAAAACACAGCCAAGGCAATTCCAAGGTCATAGAACCATAGAATATCCTGAGTTGGAAGGGAAATTCAAGGACCATCAAATTCATCTCCTGTCCTTGCAAAGAACAACCCCAAGAGTCACACCATGTGTTCAAAAGCATTGTTCAGACACTTGAACTCTGTCAGGCTGGTGCTGTGTCCACTTCTTGGGGAGCCTCTTCAGTGCCCAACCACCCTCTGGGTGGAAAACCTTTTTCTGATACCCAACCTAAATCTCCCCTGACATGACTTCAGGCCATTCCCTGGGGTCCTGTCACTGATCACACAGAGAAGAAATCCTCCTCTTCCCCTCATAAGGAAGTTGCAGACTGCAATGTGGTGTCCCCTCAGAATGGTCACAGTATTAAAATACCAGTAAGCCTGAGTTTTGTTCTGTCTCCCTCACATACACACCAAAAATTATCTAGAGGCAGAACTAACGTAAAAAATGAAAAGATAGGTTAGCTTTATATTAGCAATTGTGGTTGTTCTGAGCTTCTGAATAAAGACTAATATTGAAAAGGGTGCAGGGGAAAATCTGCAGAAGAAAAGTCCAAACGTAGAGATGTTTTATGGGAGAAAAGTTCTATAAAATGCCATTACTTTGGGGCTCTCAGCATCAGAAGTGCCATAAAATGCCATGTAATTAATTTGTAAACATCTTTTAATTGCTTCTTTTTTATCAATAAACAACATCTTTTGCCCACATTCTGGATGTGAGTTGTGGTTTCCATGAACCCTCCTGGATTCAGAGAGTCAGAGGGAAGAGCAAATCTCATCACTGGTAGCATAATAGTCACCAATTCAGGATCCATGAGTAACATCTTATGAGACTAAGTAGGCCCAGAAAGTCAGCTTGCAAAGCCAGGTGAGGAGAGGTTACCTACTGGAACCCCCTCTGGCACTGTAAAAGATGACATTTCTTTCTTTTCCACATAAAAGAGGAAGGCAGAGAAACTGTTTCTGCAGTCTTCCACTGCCTGCCCAGCAGTTCTAAAGAACAAAGATGAGGTACTAAAGTATATTAATGATCCTAAAAATATAAAGATTAAAAAAAGCAAAACAACCCAAACCTGTAATTAAACCTTTCCTTGAGACAGCACGGTGTTTTTTTGAAGTGTGAAGAACTGCAAAAATCAGAGTCTTGGGCAGGTAGGAGGAAGAACACTGGTTCCTCCAAGGCAGGCAGCAGTGCTGATGAGTGTGGTGGGAGGTGTGGGCACAGCTCTGCCACACACCACAGGAGATGGCTGAAGTACTGACACAGACTGTGAACAAAAGCTTTTTCCTCCTTAGAACATCACTGGCTCAGGACAACATGCTCAAGTATAATTTTTCAGTTCAAGTATACTTTTCCAAACTAATGAGAATCTGGGGTCTAAAATGCCAGGTCCCCCTCAGCTCTGCTGGGGGTTAGAAATATGCTGACTAATTAGGGGAGGAATATTCTTTTCACTTTCCCTCTCCTCCATCAGAGATACACAACATTCAGTAAAGCACATGCTCTCCCCTCTGTGACATGAATAGAGTAGCCTGGCTCTGTGAAGGCCTATTTTGAGTCAGACTATGTCAGTTCTCCAGGTGCATTGCACTGGATGATCAACTGTAAATGGTTTTATGAAGCTGACGTACCCTGATGCCTCACAGAGCTCTTAGAGCACTCCAGAGGCTTGCTTTCTAGCAGAATAGTTAAATTTAGCTTCTCAGAAACTGTGAGCAAGGATGGACTATAAGAGTAAAGAGAAACAGGTCACTTTAGTCAATGGCAGGTGGCTTTTAATATTTTCAGTAGGCACAGTTACAAAAAAAAGAAAATACTAGAGGCCGAAACTGGGGAATCACATCTTTGGAAATGACAGCAGGGAGATAAAAGATCATTTTAAGGAAGATAGAAAAGAGCCATCCAAGTTACCAAAGAGGAAAGATTCTTAAGTATGTAGAGTTCTTCAGTCTTGAGCCAAAACCACAATATATCCTAAGGATATCAAAGGCAGAAACGAGAAGAACTGAAGGATAGAAAGTATCCTAAAATAATGACTAAATATTGCTACGTATTCTGTGCCTTGCCACCTCATTCAGCAGAAAATATTAATGTTTTTCAGGACCATTGCTATTTGTATCCTCTGTTTCACTTCACTATTTTGTTTATTGTCTGTAGAAAATGTCATGTTGTTTTCTTTCTCCCCATGCCCTTTTCTAATTTCCCTATTCTGCATATTTTTTCTGCAGCAATTACATCATAAATACTACCTACTATGTTAATGAAAGGGAAGGAAAATTTTTCTGGGATCACTGTGGATATTTAATATTGGATGTAGAAATTAAGCTTCCTGTAGCATCCACAGAAAGAAATTGGTGCCTTGAGGGAGTCATTCATCTCCCCTCAAGGTGGGTGTGTGAGGCACTGGGGATAACACCTTTTGAAGGTCCCTTTCTCCTCCCATGGACTGGAGGCAGTCCAAGCTCCGGAAGCTGATTTTTACAATACATTTGAGTTTTAGATCAAATGAATGAATTCTCCCTTGATACCGCAAAAGCTTTACTGACTAATGAAAAAAATGTATAAAAAGGCCTGTATACTGTGCTTATATACAGATTTATTATGCATTAGAGGCATATTTGTATATAAGTTTAGATTTTGGTGGATCTTTGGTCCATATAAAAAATCTCAATAGGGTCTGTTGACAAACCCAGTCAGGAAAAAATATGTAGGGTCCAGGAAGAAAGATCATTGAACACAGTTGAGAAAAATATTTACCAGTTCCCTTGGGAAACTGACTTGTCAAGACCTTGCTGAAGGGGTCAGTGATGTGTGGGATATTATTGCAGAGGCATGGTTTGGCTTATCCTACAGTGCTGCTTGTATTCATTTCCTCTGAGAGACCTGGTTTGCCACAGAGGATCTGTTTCTCCAGTGAGTTTTCCAAAATTCACTGCTGCTTACCACGAGGGTAGGACTGAGCCTGCATGCTTGTGTGGCTACCAGACACTGTAAAAAAGCCTCTGAGATTTGGTCCTCATAAGGACTGCTCATCCCACTTGACAAAAATTATAATGTTACTGGCCTAAGAAATATAAGACAAATTGATAATTGTGTGCTTTTCATATTAGCAGATAATAAACAAAAAAATTTAACTTTTTTTTTTTTTTTTTTTTTTATGGAACCTCCAAGTCATTTGATAAAAAAGTAAATTAAAGTAGTAGTAGTGAGTTTAAATGTAATCAAATGCCAAGCGAGGCAACTTAGCTACTGCACTCCACCTGGGAGTACAGATAAGACTATTTCTTGTCTGGTCAAGTAGGATTAAAATCCAAGAAGATCTTTTCTGTAAAATCCCCAAGTCAATAAGTTAGTCATTGGCCTGTGTATATAAGGTGAATTACTTGGACAAATAGACAAAGTATCCCAAAGAAAAGTGAAAAATTACAAAGTTGTCAGAATTTTTGATTATTAAAAAAGAAAGCATGCTGCTGCTCTTTTATCTGTGAATAAATTTTTCAGTAAATGCAAAATAATTCTGAAGGATCTTGTTATATAAATGCAAACTGAGTATCCTGACTGATGCAAGAGTTTTAGCATACAAAGGGTAGACATGGCTTTTGTTTTATTTTTGCTTGAAAACACAATACTTTCCCCTCTAACCTCCTTAAAATCCATACGATTTCAACATAAATGAAAAAGAATTTCAGACACAAATATATGAATTCAAATACATTTATCTACTGCAGCAATTTTCTCCTAGATAGAATAATCAGTACCATTTGATAAAGAAGACTTCCTCATGTAAAATAAAAGTGAGGAGAAGGGAAGGATAAAGGGCTTTAGGACTGTGAGCTGTAAACATTCAGATTTCAACACATACATAAGAAATCAGGAGTAGATATAAAGAGTAGATATAAAGATTAAAATCTTATCGTTAAAACTGACCAAATCTATTTCTAAATCTGTATTAAACATAAATCACAAGAGACACACGCTTCCCTTCCTGAATATCAGATGATCCAACCATTATTTCAGTTCCAAAGGAGGTACCCATGAGATGGCCACTCTCCCTGTGCACCCTATATAAAGCAATATACATATAAAGCATATAAAGTTCATTACTCATAGTTTTCATTAATAAGCTTATTTCTGACTTTACCTGACATCACTAAAAACATTCTGTTTCAGTTACCTGATGCCTGGGCTAGTTAAACTACATATGTTATTAGTTTGTTTAAAGAAAAGAGGGCAGAAGATAGTTGCCTTTATTTCTGTTTCTGTTTTTTTTCAGTAAAAAACTATCTTGATGAAATTAATAAATAGAAAATACTGGGTTTAGGATAGTTTAAAAAGGAAGAAAAACTTGGAAAATATTCTAGAACAAGTTTCAGCCTTTGAAAAAGAGAGATATAAATGTGACAACCATATATAAATCTTAGTGGCACATAAGCTCCTCAGAAATGGAATTCAGTAGCACATCTTCCTCAGCTGCACATGCCCATGGCAACAATTGATCCTGAAAGGTAGCAGTGGAACAATGGAAGAACTTCAGAGATTCACTGTTCTATGTTTCAGAGAGTAAAATTCCAAACTCAGGATACACTGTTGTTTTAACTCTTAGGCAGACAATAAATTAAGTGTGAGTCTATGTCCTTCCCAAATGCAGGGGTTGATGGAGCCCTTTCCCTGTGGGAAGGCCTTACGATTGCTCTCCTACCGATGTGAATGGGAAACCTGCAAGGGTTTCCTTCTCTCTGAGCAGAGTGCCTCTGGGCTTTCACACAGGTCCAGGAGTGTGATTCATCAACATTGGCTGTGGCTAGCACTAATGAAGAGGAGGGGAAAAAAGAGGAAACTCAAGGTTTCAAGATGCTTTCCCATAGTACCTTGTCCACTAATTCTCATATACTATTCATGAGCTGGCCACTAGCCCTCCAGCTCTGTTACACTTTGGAAGAACTTAGATGCGAGGGTAGGAAAATCATTACCCTGCAGAGTTAAAAAGGTTAAAAGGGAGATACAATTTTCTGAAATGGAATAAAATACAAGACCTCTACCTAATACACTCTTCCTGTTGTTGGACAGGTTGAATGACTAACAAGTACACCCCATAAATGTAGGTATTTTCCTGCTGGAAGACAGGTTCAGAATTTCATGCCCACAATGACTAGAACCAATATAAACTTAATAAGTTTCATCTTCTTAGATGAGCAAGCTTGAAGAGATTATTTCCCACCTAATAGTCAAACAGCTATAAATATTGTATCTGTAGAGTAGAATACCAGTCTAGGATAAACTAGAAAAGTTGGATTTGCTTTCTTTTTTGAATATAGATTCGTCAGAAAGGATCAGCCATTCTACTAACCCTTTCTTGGTCACTGAATTTCAGTCTAGAAGATTGTTGAATGTGAATAACCAGAACTGTATATAGATGAAATCACTGCAGCACTAAGCATATTGCAGATATCTAGCCTTAGGTATATTAAGATTTCAATATTTTTGGCTTTTCCATTTCAGAATATTTGTCATAAAGGACAAGAAGTGGAAATAGAAACAAAATGTGAGGCATGGGCCATTAGAAGTAATGAAGAAATGATAGAATTACTAGGTTTGATTATTAAAATTTTACAGTTTTAAGGATTCTCATTTTTCATAATTCGGCTATCTTTATTTTCCCAGGACACTAAACATGTAAAACAAACTTTTGTCTTCTTCTCTCCCCACACTTACAGAAGACTCACTGACACGTTATAGATTTCTTTCAGAAGTAATTTAGAACCATTTAAACTCCAAAACCAGAGGTTTTCCAAACAGCAATCATCACACTGACCACTAGCAAAGCCCAGTGTCATCCTGTGTTCATTCCCAGTCGATCATTAATCATCTTCCTGGCCTGGTTAAACACAAAAATCCCCATCCTGAAAGACAGAGGCTCCTTGGAATATTACACAAACCATCAGTGTCAGACAGGTCCTGAGGAATGCAATCTGATAGACCTTGAGGAGCTAGAGAACAGGGAGACATCAATGTACAGATAAATGCCACAAAGCTAAATGCTCTGAACAGCAAGGATATTTTGCACCTCTGTCAGTATTTTTTCATTTCATGTATTTAATAGTGCACTCTCTTCACAGTAACCACAAAAGGAATTAGAATTTCTAAGGTTTTTCATGATCAGAGAAACTATTCTTTAGAAGTGTTAAATTATTACGACTGTCACTCTACTTTCATGTGCATTGAATTCACATCTGTAACAAGCATTAATTCTACTCAATATTGAATTCACTGTCATTTCCACATCTCCGTCCAAAAGGAGGCTGTCAAAGTTATTAAAACTTATTCAAAGTTATCTCAATTACTTGAGATAATAAATCACAGTGTTTAGTCCCAATACCACTGAACTGGAAACCACAGAGAACGTGTTGCAGAACTGTCAAACAAAGCTCTGTACATAAAGTGCTCACCATCCTCTAAGTTTCTCCCAACAAACTGTGCCTCTTTGCTCTCTGATATTCACAGAACAAAGCCACTCAATTCCTCCAAACAGAACATCCCTTCCAGTGTGTAGTACATGCAGCATGCATGTGAGATGCAAGTTCAAATGATGATCTGCTGCTGACTTCCTGTATCAATTTTAGCCATTTTCTCCATGTGGAGTTCAGTCTCTGCAGTACAAGAGGCTGTGTGGGAGCCAGTATAGCTAGTAGAATCCCAGGAACAAAACAGCTGAGCAGACCAAGGTGTGAGACAAATGACCCCTTCACTCTGATGGCAGCTTTGACTTCAGCTCCACTGAGTTTAATGGGAGCTTTCACACTTGGAGTGAAAGCATTCACAATGTGGAAACCTAAACTTTTGGGTATAAATCTGGAGATGAATTAGACCTTACAGTCAGATCAACAGGACATATAAGTGAGCTAATGAGTTTACTTGGCTGGGATTTGTTGTCTACCTGTGAAAATTAATAATTTCCTGACACTCAAGGACAAAGATATGAGAAAAAACTTGAAAAAAACCAACTAATAGAAATGAGGCGAAAAAAGGGCTGTGCAATATCTATGAGGAGCTTATCAAAGAGAACAGAGCTGGGTTTTTCACAATGCAGTATATTGGGAGGATGAGATACAATCATCAGTTGAAAAAAAGTATACTCAAGCTGGCTATAAAAACTTTTGCACTGTGATGATAGTTAACAGCAGAAGAGGCTGCACAGAGAGATTGTACCATTTCTGCCCTTAATGGTTTTCAGGAACAGGTAGAATAAAGTTCTGAGCAGACAGCTGGGCCCTTATGGCTGACCACTGCATGCTACAGGTTGGACTAGACGCCTTATGAGTTACTCTGGCAGAGAAATCTCTATTCTACTATAGAAATTCAGAATTCTTTCTCCACATGGGAAAAGCTTTAGCTGAGCATTCTTGAAAGTCAAAAGTCCTAGAGTTACCTTCTCCTTTTCTTCCATTTCATCTTTTTTTAAAAAAAAAAAAACAACCCCCCCCCCTCAAAAAAAAAAAAAAAAAAAAAAAACAAACAAAAAAGTAACCAAACCAAATTAGAAATATGGAATAATTCTGACACTTGGATTGGAAAAGACTTCTCAGGTCATTAAGTTCAACTGTAAGGGGAAAAATTTGAGGGGGATGTGTAATTCTAAATATCATGCGCTATTGATGTTTCCAAGAAAGCACATCTTAGATGGTTTTGGACTTTTCATGTGCCAAAAGCCTGGGAGACATATTACCAGCGTTGCCAAGCACAAAAAGCAAGGCACCAGGTGGTACACATGTTTATTGAAGGACAGATCGCATTCTTCCCTGAAAAAGTACAAAGACAAGCCACCTGCCCTTTTAAACAGCGATTTCATATCAGCATTTTAATTTCCACTTGATACTGATCTCCATAAGCATTAAGGCATAACCTTTGTCAGATGCCCATGTTTACCCACTACAATTTCATTATTAATATTATTTTATTTAATTTGGAGCATTTGATGTACAAGTACAACTGGGACAAGTCCCTACGGCTAATATTCATTTTAGCTATATGGCTATTATGTTGCTGAGGGCTATCTGCAGCTGCATCAAAGACAGCATGAATACACAGAACAGTGCTGAGTCCACAGAGCCATGAGAGCATGAGCTGGCTTTTATTCTCTTCTCTTGCATCAGCAGCATTTCCAAACCATGTTTTAATGAGCACCAGCATGAGCAAAAACAATCGATTGGATAGTCAGCAAGCCCTCCAGCTATATCCTGATTAGGGAGAAGTAGTAGGTAAAGAGCCATATTTTTACTCATATCCTGGGAAAATGTGTAAAAAACAATATCATACGAGTTCTGCCCTACCAGTTCTACAGTGTTTCATTAAAATCATACTATTGCATCTTCTCATGCACTTATCTGCCCTTCCCATTTCTGAGGCAGCAGAATCCATACCTGTATTGTTCAACAGATACTTATCCATATTTCCCTTACTCAGGTGTCATCATACACAAAAGCCATACTAAAAAAAAAAAATAAATTAAATTATGTATCAAAGTTGCGTGTTAAAACAAAACACCCACACAATTTTTATTTTTTATATATTTTCTTGTTACAGTTTCCTTTAACATACTTCCCCTCCAGATCTGGAAGGGGATTGCTAATGACTCACTCTTTCAGCGTTGTATCTGTCATAGCTCTACTTCTCATCTTGTTGTCAGTAACCATATTTAACAGTCCAGCTACAACCACAAAAGGGAGAAAGTTAAAGTAGAAGAGACATTTAACACTTCTGCCTTCCCAGCCCTAGTGGAGGTTAAATTGGTTTTTCTTTCTTTTGGGCATCCATAGAAATATTTTCATTTTCATACTCTTACAACTAACATATTGTTTTCTTATAGCATATACATTTTTATACCTGATTATTGTTCAGGAAATAACCTCAGAATATCTTCAGAAAGCTATGTTGAAACAGGTTTACTTTTACAGGTAAAAAAAAAAAAAAAAAAAAAAAAAAAAAAAAAAAAAAATGTGTAGAAGAGCAGAAGGTAACATTCTCAGCTTCAGGACTTCCATTTATCAACCACCCACGCAGAAAGCTTGATTTTCAGATGAAAAGAGCTGAGCCCCTGGATTCCCATTTGTCACAATTACCATGAAAACCTGAAGAGGCTTAACCTGCATTAGTAGGAACACAACTGAATACAGGAGCTCCTGAGCATGTAAACCATCAACAGCAGATGTCTCTGACCCACAGCTTTTATCCAGAGATGCCCCAGGGCAAAATGGTGCTGTAGGACAGGCTGGAAACAAAGTCTTTCAAGCCTCCTCTTTTCCTCTGGAAGAACCTTATTCCTGGTAGGTCTGGCATCTAGCCCAAAAGACTTAGAAGGTTTTATTTTATTTCTGGGTTTGTTTTGTTGTTTGGGGTTTTTTTGTTGTTGTTGTTTGTTTGTTTTTCTCCTCCTCCCTCACTGCTTTATTCTTCTCCTGGTTGTGTAAGTAGTTTAGAATGCTCCAACTCACATGAGTAAAGGCTTCTGGAGAAGGGAAGATTACACAGATTATTTAATGAGAGTCAGACTCATTCTCCCCATGTTCCCTCCTTCTAGCTTTGCAATCCCTCATTCTCGGCAAGCTCCAAACAACCTATCCCTGCACCTCATCTATTGCATGTACTAGCTGTCTTTGTTGTTGACCAGATCCCTTCTCTGAACAGATGTCACCAGCCCCAGATGCCTGCTCAGTTATTCTGTTCCCTGTTTCTGTTTTTTGCAGAAGAATGGAGGCAAACTTAAATCATTCAAACACCAAACCAGAAAAATCTGAGTCACAAATCCACAAGTTTTCCTGCTGTGTGACACTTTAACAGGCCTTTTTGTTCCTCTTACTAGACAACAACTGACATGGCTGTGAGGGATTATTATTGCTTTCATTTTTCCAGGCAGAGAAACTAAGAAAACGATGCCTCACATCATTCCTTCAAGCAGGCCTAGGAGTTCTGACACTCCCACCTACTTCAATGGGAATATAGATTAGCTCAACACCGAGTGCCTTCGAAAACCTCAAAGCAGCTCGAAACCTAACTCCCAGGCTCCTTTTAGTCAGTAAACACTGCATCTGTTTCTAAGAAGTTATAAATACAGAATTTTGCAAAACAACTGTGCAAAATCTCTGGAAAAATAAAAAAAAAATATAAAAATGCATAAACCTACTGCACTTAGGTAATACCAATGCAGACTTTAAGCCATTTCCCATAAAACACTTGAAAGGGCAAAAGAGCATAAACACTGCAGCTGCTGATCTGCTCAACATATCTAATGCAATATGCAGTCTTTTACAGAAATGGAAATCAAGTATGCCTAGAATTATTAATGCAGAGGCAATATGTAAATATGCAGAACTGCCAGCCATGTAGTGAACAGAATACATGCTTCTCATTGGATTCTGCTGAGACATTTTTACAATATTGGTTCTTATGGAAGTTTGAGTAAACGTGTTTACATAGTACTTTCAAAATGCAAAAAACTATTTTAGGTTGCTGCCATAACCAAGATCAATGGTACAGTGTTTAGCAAATTGTCAGATGACCAAAAAAATCGTAGTATGTGTCCCCCTTATATGTTAAAGGTGGAGCATGGCACTACTTTGAAAATCCAAAACCTTCACTGAGGCTCCAGACAGCCATCTCTGCTCCTGGTACCTTATAACACTTCAATTCCTACAATACTAATATGCTTTTCCCTAAATCACATCAAAGAAACATTGCTACAGTTTACAACAACCCATTACTATACTAGGAGTGCAATCAGTTACAATAAATGAGAGATAAGTGACTTAGTTAACCATCTAACTGCACTTCAAAATGAAAACAATCTGCTCAGTGAACCTTGGACAAGCATTACCACTGATTCTGACAGTTTTTAACTGCCAAAATAATTCAGGAGTATAAGTCTCTAAAATTGAAGAAGTCCTAGGCTTCTTAGTCATTCAGGCACTCCTGAAAACTTTCTCCAGGTCCTGGGTCAGTCAACTGAAACCTCTCACACCCAACATCAAGTTCAGCTTTAGCCCATGATTGTTTCTAATAAAGTTACAGGATGCCATGGATTGGGTTGGTTTCATTTAATTTTCTAGGCTACAAAGATCAAAGCTACTAAATAACTTTTCTGTTCATCCTGGTAGCAGATGGCACAAACGATCAAACTGGCATGAAAAAAGTTACGAAAACTGCTGTGGTGACATTTTTGTCCTCAGTTATGACAGAGATGGCTGTAACAGAACAGGGACCACAAGTGACAGATCAAATACTGGAAATCTGCAGCATCTCAAAATTAATGGAGCATGTTGGCACACAGGTGACCAAGAACAAGTTTAAACCCTGTCAGAGGCTGTGTGCACAGGTACATACAAAGCAACTAAAAGTAAAAAAAAAAAAAACCAAAAAACAAACTCTACACACTTTATCTACACACATGGTAGAGAATTTTACCATTAAATTTCCTACCTCTTATTTTGAACTTCTGAGGATCAACCCACCAAACTGTAGAAGGGACCAGACGATATTTCAAATAAAGTTGATTGAAGAAGATATTGCCTTCTGGTTTTGGAAGAGTTTACTTATGCTTTTATTTTATTTTTTTAATTGTCCTGGCTTTCATAAACATTGATGAAACCAAAATATTACTGGCATATAAGATTCACAGTTATGGGACCTATACACTTCTGTCATGTATGGCAGCAAAGCACCGTAGCTATGATTCCAAGCTGCAGCAACACAACTGCTGTATCAGCCGGCTCTGCAGAATATCTCCCAAACTCTATTGTGCACCCCAAGCTTCAACACCGTGAAGTTTGCTTACTGTTGAGGATTAACTTGCCCCAAGACTGCTTCTCAGTGACCACAGCTCCTAATTTTGTCCAGGTGTCAGAAAGACAAAACTGTCAGTATTTTCTCAGCTTTTGAGATCACATGTTTGGGTCAGGCATAACTCCTCACCATTTTTCTTCAATGTGTACCTATATATTTACGTATGTATAGAGATACATAAAACCCCCAAACTCACACAGAACACTAAAAGGCAGACACTGTCTTGCACAGTACCTCAGAATGTGTTCCCTATCCTTCACTGTCATTTTATGTCATTTTAATTAGCATTTAGCTGTTCACCACAGCTCAACCAGCCCCTCTACGCTTAAGTTTGTCTATTCCATCTGTGCATCCTGTGGGATGACAGGAAAATCCAGCTTAAACCTCTCCTCTGGAAGCCCCCAGCCCAACACAGAACTAAATTCACAGCCACAGTAGGTGTTCCAGGCTTGTTCCAGTGACTTCTAGACACCTCCAAGGGTGGAGATTCCACCATATTTCTGCTTAAGACTAGTCTCATAATGTATTTTTCTCCAAGTGTAGACAGAGAGTTTCTTTGCTGCACTTGCAGCTGCTGCATCCCAAGCCTCAGCTATGTGCTCAGAGAAATCCCATACTTGTTTTCTAACAAGAAAACCCTTTTTTTTTTTTCTTTTAAACAGTTGAAAGCAATTTTCCTTAGCCATCCTTTCCTTGGCTAAACAAACCCTGCTTCCTCAGTCGTGGACAAAACAGACTTGAGTTGGACGAAATGCATTTAATTTATTGCCAATTAAAATAAATATTTAACTACTGATTTGATTAGTTGGAAAGAAAGAGTCAAACTTTGAAACAGCTTTCCTTCCCTCTTCCCAAGGCCTGGCCTCCCTCCAGACTGCAGTGCACAGGGATGCAGTCAGTCTGTAATGCCTCGTCTGTGACTGTGTGACACTCCACCTCCCTCACGCTTCCCTCTGCTCTGGTGTGGGACCCTTTCCCAGTGCTGCAGAGGAATCCTTCGCCTCCAGCCTCAGTCTCTTCTCAGGTTTCCTCCTGTCAGGTATTTTCCTCCTTTCTCACACACACTTTCCCTGAGGAACAATATGTTGGCTGCAGGGTTCAGCTGGGCCCTGTAGTCCGTGCGTTGGAGGCAACTGGAACCATCTGTGTCCTGCACGGGGCAGCCCCCCACTGCCAGCACCTCATCACAGACACCCAGCAGAGCCACGTAATTAGATGTTCCCTAACTCAATCCTCTTCCACTGCAGATGGAAGGCATCAGCATGACGTTGCCAGGAAAAATTAGGAGAAAGGCACCAGTGCATGCCTCAGGCTTTCTTGTGCCCTTCACCTCTAAGTTGCCTGATCCTTTCAGAGTTTTAACTTCATAAACTGTTTATTCTCCTTTACCTTAATTATCTGCTTTGGTACGCTTTGAAAAAAAGGAGAGTTAAGAAGTCCAAGTCATGTCTGACCATCTAAGCAACACTAGCATTACTAAAAATAAAATAGGGACCCAAATCCATGCTATTACCTCTGAAATTTAAAGAAATACTGGGAGACCTTGAAGTCGTTTAGTGACATTGATTTCAGATAAAAAAAGAGAAGGTGATATTTAATACCAGCATGATAATTACAGTATACATTAGCCGTGCTTCTCAGCATGGAAGACATCTGGCCAAATCCTGCCTAACTGATGGCTTAAGGGAGCTTGCCAGGAGGCAGAGAGATTACCTCTGATTTCTATACACTGGGAAAAAAATTGGTGAATCTGCTTTCATTACAAGCAGGCTTCAGCTAGAGCCATATCTTCAGCTTTGTGAAGCTGGCAGCAGTTACTCTCTGTACTCATTAGGAAATTACTTCCTCAGGGCCTGTGGACCTTACAGACCTGCAGTTTACACCTACTGCCTTCGTGAGACCATGATAAGAGCTGCATCCCATCCCCCAATGCTCATGTTTTTAGAGGATGTTCAGTAACTGGGGAGGACTGCTGCAAGCACACAAGAGACAGAATAATTTATTACCAAAAAACATAGGGTAACTTAATTGCTGTGGTTAAATTTTCACACAAGAAGAAAATGCAGTTAGTGAAGGACTCTTTAGCCTAGCTGGTGAAAGGAAAATTAAAGGAATTGAAATTAGTGTCAGATATATAGAAGTTAAAAATAGAAGGGTTTCCCTGTCAACAGGGATTTAGCAACACCCAAACATGGTTAAAGACATTAGAAAGTCTGATAATTGCTTTTGACCTTAAAAATCAATGCATCAATACAGACAACATCAGCTAAGGCCTCTGTACACTTTGACTCAATATTGAGCAAAAAAAACTCATTGCTTTTTGTTGCCAAAGCCTGAGTCGCCACAAGCCTTCTAATTAACCATCGCCTACAACAATACTAACACACCACCTATTTCAAATTATACACACAGGTTTCTTCTACAGCTGAAGTACAATTCAAGACTGTTCATACACAGTAGCTTAAAAGGTTCACTGGTAAAACTAATGAAAAGCAGTCTCCTCAGAAGGATCCTACAAAGCATTTATTAAAGACAGAACAAATGAGACAACGAATTAAGCAAAAGAGTAATCATGTTCTCTGAAGAAGAAGCCATGATCCTGTTCAGCTCCAGCACAATAGGATCAGCCACAATAAGACTACCCACTCATTTGAGACCAAGTGTTTACTGATGAGCAATGGAAGCTTCATGTGTTTCTTTGGCTTTCTACAGTGGAAATAGGTATTTCCTTAGGAAAAAATAGGAGCCAAACTCTTTATCAAAAAATGGAGGATTCTAGGCAGAAATTATCATCATCCCTGGATGGAGAATATGGCAAAAATATTTGTAAAATATGTTCCTATCCTAAACTCAGATCATGAAATGCAGGTCCCATTTGATGACTGTGTGAGATTCCATGAAGATTTCACTAATTGAAGATAGGGGCAGTCAATAATGTTAGAAAACAAAAATCTAGTGATAGCCTTTAATCTCTACCCATTTGTAGATCAAGGGCAGATGGATTCATTACATTCAATACTGTAATGAGCTTTTTTCTTTAGCTTTAATGTTACATTGAATTTTATACCATTACACTTAGTGTCACTCTTGAATTTTTCAGTACCGTTACCACAAAGAAATTCCCACAATCTCCTCGAGCACCCTTAGAATGATCACTCCTGTTACACCTTACCAGGAAAACCAGCAAATGTTCTATTATTTTTTCAGATCCTTGCCAACCAACCTTGTGGAGGCTTTTCCAATCCAAAGCATCCACAAGATTCTCCAGATGGAGGAAATAGCAAATTTTGATTAATGTTGTGTTGTGCTAGAGACAATTCAGTACAATATTGATACAATATTGCCAGCATAATCTTTCTGATACTTTGATTAATTATTTTAAGTTTAGTGGGTGTTGGGTTTTCTATACCTTTTTTTTTTGTGTTTGTTGCTTTAGCTTTAAAAGAAAAAATTGCTTCTCTCTTTACAATACAGCTATGAAAGGTTCTGGAGATTTCATCTGAAAATACAATAAAGGATTTTTCCCCAGCTAAGTGCAGTCAGCATTTGCTTTAACACAAGTGGGAGTTACAGAGGTCAGCAGTTCCCATATAGTAACCAGAGAATGACAGCAGAACCCACTCGTACATCACTTACTTACTGCCCAGCTCAGTGATCTGGGAACACAAGCAGTGGTTATGCTATGAGTGTCATGATGGCCTGAAGTCCATGCACTAAAACAAGAAGCAGTTTACAGAAAGTTTTGTGAAGCAAAATCTGGCAGATCTGCAGCCATCAGAGCCCCTGTATTCCCTGTTGGGCTTGTCTTTTCACCAGGTGATACAGGACAAGTAGCCAACAAAATATTAAGAGCCAGCTTCATGTTTCATACTGGGTGCAGGGAGATACTTTTAAAACTGGGTGTTCTCTGTTCAACACTAGTGTGTCAGTCCTGCCTCATGGGATATTTATTACTGGCTGGCTCTGGGCCAAGAGCCCTGCACAGTGTTATCCCGCTGGTAAAGGAGCTTCTGCAGGGCCACATCATCCTTCCACTTCATTTGAAAGTTGTGAGCAGTCACCAAATGACAAGAAAAGAGAGAGAGGAAGGAATACAATGTCCAACTAGCAGTGCTCAGGCATATGTGGAAAATTACATTTGTTCACGGGTGCTCAACTGCCTACTGAAGATATGCCTGTATGATGTGAACACTGCTATCCCTGGTAACTCTTTCATTCAGAGACAACACACCTCCTGAAAGCTGCTACTGTTACCTGGAACAAAATATTTGTTTTCCTCTATCCAACGTCCATAGAGTGCCTCAGGCAGCCCACACCTCTGTGCATGTGACATGTAGTTCAGCAACTGTCTTTAAATAAATCTGTACAAATACCTGCAAAAGCTCAAAGAAAATAAGGAATACAGGCTCAGTCACAGCTCAACAACATAACTGTCCATGAAGAAAACATTTATTTCCCTTTGACTTAAAAAGCTTCACTGACAAGTTTTTTATTGAACTGTTAGACACCCCTCACTCAGATGACTGCCCCAGATAGAAGTTTTCCACTGACTCTGACAGTGCGGCTCTGCCTTCCATTTAATAGGTTAAAAATAAGAGCATAGACATTTTAGAAATAGCTGTAGAAGAAGAAAAGTATAAATTTGAAAGGATGAGCAGCTTCTGAAAGCAAAACTCCAATTCAAGTTGGGACAGGACAAGGACAAAATAATCAAGATTAAAAAAAAAATGACACTTAAATACCTTAACTGGGCAACAATTGTCATACATAAAAACTCTCCATATAGCTAGATTACCTTGAAAAAAAAAATCAGCACTCAAATTTTCAATGAGCAAGATAAACACATTCAAGCTTAAAAATTGTAGCTATTTTTTTGCCTCTTTCCTGCACAAACCATACAAGAGCTGTAATATTAGAAGTGCTTCATCTGCTCAAGCTAAAATATAAGGAGATACTCCTACATCAGGCTTGCTTCCACAGAACACTTACGTCATGAATATTAGCAGAGCACTTTCCATCATATTTTTATCCTCTTTGAATCAAGCTTTCAGTCAGCATTGGTTAGCCTGATTTTTATAGCCAAGGAGAAAAAAAAAATCTTACGGAAAACATTCAGTAGACTAGTTGAAAGAGTCAAGCTTCACATACAAGACTAGAGATGTTCTGAAAAGATAATTTATTTTCTTTAAGTATCCCTGTATCATCAGATGTTGGAGCTAGTCAGCACAGCTGACAACTTTACATTGCAACTTTGCTAAATCCTGGTAACACTTTATGAAAAATTAATTGAACAAAGCTGTGTTGCAGTGATCGTTCATATTGCTGGTCTACAAGTAAACCGTGTAACAAGGAACCCAAGACCAAGCACCTTGTTGGGCTGTGACCCTTTTGGGGAGCGCTGAAGTTGGCTTTCCCCTCAAGCCCCAGATCAAGGATGTTGGTGCCCTCTTCTGGTCCTGTTTTTCGGAGACTATCAGAATACAGCGTCTTTCTGTTTTAACAAAACAAAAGGCTCAAGGTCTTTTCCTGCGCGGCTGCACCCAGATGTGTCTCATCAGTAAACAGAGGTGACGGTACACCACGCACTGGGACAGGTGTGGTGTTTGAAAGCATATGCTATGCAAATGTGCTTCAGAGCGAACCTGCTTCTGCCACCTCAATGCCTCGCTCCGCTGTCACATGGAGGAACAGCACTACTGCTGCTGCTCCTCTGCACTCTGTTTTACCATCCGTATCGTTAATGCTCGAATGTGTCTATCCTTCTTATGAGGGGATTAAATAACCAAATGGATTATTCTGTTTTGAAATACATGTCACTTCAGCGTCTGCCTAAACAGGGACGGAGTTTACATTATTCTACTGTAAGGAGCTCACGTCAGCTGTTGAATGCCGTGGGGTCTAGCGCCCTCTCTTACTTTTTCAAGTTATTTACACATCAAAACACAAACAACAGTAAACAAGCAGAAAAGGCAGCTTGGCTGCAGATGGTGGAGGGAGGAGAGTATTTCTTGCCAGAACTCAATGCTTCATCATGAGTCTGGTTTTCCAGCACTGGGCTCCAGTAAGGCTCTTCTGTGTTCAAACAAAGAAGATCTGAAAAACGAGGACCGAGGACTCCCTTATGGTTTAACTAGGTATTCACTGGTATTAATGGCAGGGACTCTTGGTCATTCTAGACACATTGCTAAGACAAAAGAGGGGCAGACTGCAAGCACTAGCTCTGAGCACAGACACCCACCCACACAGCCTGTTAGCTCACACTGAGTATTTTGTCCTGCTCCAAAGGCTCTCTCCAAGACAAATCTACTTAAAATCTAGCCAGTCCTAAGCATCAAGGAAACAAGCCAAATGGAGACAGACATTTGGCTGGGAACCAGTCCTTGCTCAGTCCACAATTATTTTTCACTACCAGCACAGCTTAACTAGGCAAGCTCTGTACAAAACTAGAAGACAGAGTCATAATTTTAGCATCTTCAGGGGATTAGGGCCAGGACTGCCTAGTCTGTCTTGGCCCAGACACAAGTTAATTTGATGCAGGTAGGAATGTACTTTAGGATTAACTCTATCATGTGGTCAGTATCTGTCTGCAGGCTGTTCTGTAAGTTTGTATGTGCTAATTCTCTTCAATGTTTGCAGGGCTGCCATCTACACTGATGAACCATAAGGAGTGTAAAGAAGAGCTGTAACTGGCTATGTTAGATACTTATCACACAGGCTGCCTAAACTACTGCTTCTTTACATCTCTGCAGTGCACATTCTCCATAAACTTAGTGACAGGGATGTTCATTATGGGCATCTCATCATGCAAAGCTTTGTTTTTTTTGTTATTAAGTAGATGCAATATAAACGAGCATCCAACAGAAAGTCAGAGCTTATCATACAAGAGAACTATGAAACAAAGAACAGCTAAAAATAAGTACTCAGTGCATTTCTTGTCTTATGCAATGGGAAAATACATACATCCACTATAAACACTAGAGGACCCAAGAAACTTCATAAGAGTCAGCTTGACAGGGCTCTAGAATATCTGAGTAGTAGGGGATGGGTCTATACTGTCTCTGGTTCACTTCTACCCAGCACAGTCTGCACAGCCCTTCAGTATAGTAGAGATGATCTCGCTCTGGGGAAGCAGGTGCTGAGGAAAATTGCAAGATAAAAAGCTTAAACCCAGGAAGCAATCACTGATGTTGCTGGCTTGTTTCTCATGCTTAAGACCAGCCCCACAAGCTGCTTCAAGGTCACCAGCTAAAATAAGTACCCACCTCAGCGATCAGAGACAATTTGAGTCATCTGTAGAACTGATGACAAGCAGGTATGCACACAGACTAATCACACAGCCACATATCCCAGCAAGGCAGACAACCTTCTGTTGCTTAACTGTTCCGAACACAGTTAAAGCATTCTCTCTAAATACCTAATTACTTCTCAGACATCCTTAACTCACCCCAGAGAAGAGCAAAACAAAGGCGGACCATAGCTTTTAAATCAGCACCTTCCCATAAAGTATCAAATTGCACTTAACCTTTTTAATCTTAAGGGAACAATGGATCCACAATACATCTCCAGCTATAAGAACAGCCTTCTCAGGACACCAGAGATAGCTAAAATATTGTTAGAAATTGTTTAAAATGTTAACTACAACACAGAAAACCACAATCATACAGCCGAGTCTCTTGAAAGTCACAGCATGATAATATGGAAATTGCTAGAATAAGATTAGGGATGTTTGTGTTCATTCTAACACCAAGGTTAAAAACCTCTAGATCTGATCATCATAAGTCAAAGATAAAATCCTCAATACCTCTCATTTCCAACATACTCCATTAGGAGTACTGAGTGATCCCTCAAAGCACCTTGGATGTGCTCAGCCTGATGTTTCACCAGAAGGTTTTGTACATTTTAAGTGGAGGAAGACACTGTGACCTGCATAAAGTCAATATTCAGCCTTTGAAATACACATGCTGACATTCAACAGACTGATCTTTACAGCAGAGATAACTGAGTATGATCAGCCTTGGCATTTCCAAAACTGCCACAGCTGAAGTATTTCTTGAACAAAAAAACCCACACAAACAAAAAACAACAAACAAACAAACAAACAGAAAAAAGGTTGTATTTGTGGCCATGGCCTACAAGCCACTAAGGAGGATGGTCAAGAATTCAAGAATTGAGGCTGCCTCAATTTAGGCTTTAACGCTGATTACCTTTTATTTCTTTTCCAGGATATGGCTGTCTTCAAAATGTCTGGTTCTGTTTCAAGCATAACACAATGCTGTATGTTTTATACCTCTTAGTTTTTCCATACAAGCATAGACACTACATCAATGAAAACTTAAAGCTTGCTTTTTGGGTTGCTTTCATCTCCTTTCTAAATCCATCTTCCTGTATACCAGATTTTCAGAACAACTTTTAGTACTCCTACGTGTTTTTACATCTGTATTCAAGCACTTTATCTATTAAAACAGCATTATTTCTCCTTCATTACCACTTTTTGCCCAACTGCAGCATCTTTTATCCTATGATCTCAGGTATCATCTGCAGAGAACAGCCCACAAGAGGTAGGTCAGAGTTAAGTGTGATGATTCACATTGAAGGAAAGAGGAGATAGCACTCAGTTTTCACCTTGGAAGAGTCAAGGCTCACTACTATAATAGCAGTAAGTCTCTTTTCCTTGCTCTGAATAAGACAGATCCAACAAAAGGAAGTGAGAATAGAGCAGGAACATTCAAAATGACATTATTACAGATGAGACCACTTCAAGATGAGTTTCTTGTATCTCATAAATTAAAATTTAATCCATCTTTCCCAAATTCATTATTAGCATTCATGCTGCAGCATTATGTGATTCCTCACCTTATTTTCTTTTACCCTTTTTTACCTTTGGACTGAAATAATATTTAAGTCAAAAACAGAACTGAAAAATAATTACAAAAAAAGAAATCAGATGAAGCACAGCCTTTGCATACTACAGCTTAAAAAAAAAAATAGCTGAAAAGCCCCAGGTACATTTTATATTAAAGAATTGAAGCTCCCAAAATGTGAAGTGAAACTGCTGCAATTGCCTTGCAGTTATAAGTTAAATCTAAGAAAGTAAAACAGAACAAAAACATGGCTTCTAGAAAGACTACAGACACTAAAACACTTCGTAAATTCAGATTCCTACTCTGTTAGATGCACCAAATCTACTGGCCAAGGAACATGAGGCATGATTGTGGTTATAGACTGTTTATAAGAACAAAACTCACCTCTTCCCCATTACTACTGCAGCATGAGCACACAAATCTTTAATCTGCTTTAACACAGGAAAAACATTCCTGCACTTGAGACATTAATTTCTTGAAAATACCCAACACTGAGGTTAGCTGCAGTTCAGTGAGCACTACTACAAGTCGAGTCTTATAAATATGGGGTTTCAGAATATCTTCTATTCAGCCTGAAACATCAAACAGGCTGGTACAGAAACTGGGCAGACTTAGCAACACTTGTTCAGGGCACTCACCGCTTCCTTGTAAAACAAGCAACCAAGAGCTGCCCATTGTAGGTAGGTGCCAGCAGCATAGCTTTGCACTGAGACGTTGCACTCTTTAAAGAAGCTGACTGCGGGCAGCAGTTCATAGCCCACCTTTAGGATATAAATCCACAAGCCATGAAATTCAGTGCATGGACAAAATACGTGGGTTGAGGACCCCATCACAAAACAAATAACACAGACATGAGTTTGGGGTATCTGGTCACTTCTATCATTATCAGTATAAATCAAGACAAATTCTCTTAACTGATTAGAAAGTGTTTGAAGCAAGAGACCAAGAACTAGACTGAAACTACAGCACAAGACTGTGCCAGACTAAAATGGAATACTCCCCTCCCTTAAAAAATGTTTACTTTGCGACAAGTGAAGCAGTCATGACCACTACCTCTACTTGCAAGAAATAAAATTTTGCATTACTAGAAAGATCCACCAGGCTGCACAAGGAGGGATTAAAAGAAAGGAAGTCTTACATGCATTGAGGGAATGCCTGAAGCTAATACATGTCATGACACACATATTGTTAATAATCAGGTTTAAAAACTAAGAGGCTTGTTAGCTGGTACTTAATATGTCTGCTGAATTGCATACTGGTGTCAAGTGTTAAACCTGTTCTTGCTTGGAAATACATAATGCACTGTACAGATCGCTCTCGTAGGAAGTGGTAAGCCCTGACAGTTTTAAACTCTTGCAGTATGAGCAGACCTCAGACTTACCTTACCATTTAGACGAGTGGATTATAGTTCTCTACATGCTGACCAATATGACCAACTGATTTTTAAACTACTTTGGATAGGGGTTGCATTTGAGAGTACAAGGAGGTGTCCTGTTTGGACATTTGGTTTTCTCTCAAAGCACTACCTAACAAATAACTGACAGTGGGACACAAGACCATGTAAGCAGCTCAAGTTAAGATAGCTAATAGTTCTGTCCCATGGCCCTTCCTTCACACCTGATCACTAGTGCTCTAGTAACATGAAAGGTCATCTCAGACAGGGTTGTTGTAACACCACACCACAAGAATGACCCAGAAGCCATCTATATCAACTCTGCTGCTTCAGTACCTCATAGCTTTCTTTTAGCATTGCTCTCTAATGCAGCCTGTTCACCAGTGTATGAAATGTTCCTAAAGCTCTGCCAGCCAAAATTTCCCCTTCCTCCAACTCCCTGCAGAACAATCCCCTATTCTGTTTCCATAAAGGGAAATCTGACTTTTACCTCAACATTGATGATCTTCTACAAACAATGTTCAGAGTTCACAGACCAACGGCACATGGTTGTTCTTGGATCTGATATGGAAAATGAATTGCAGAAAATAGCTTTTGTTCATGCCCACATGACCTTGTCTCATTGAAGAAAGAGCAAATAAGACTACAGCAAATCACCTGTGCCTATGGGGATGTCAGGTTGTAGTGATTCAAGATCTGCACTCCAGCCAGTGTATAAGTGCTTATAGCAATTTAGTAAAAAACAAATCCAACAAAACAAAACAGCAGTCAAAATTCATTCCACTCACTGTTACTGCAGGTATTAACTGGAGTCAGAAGATTCACAAAAGTAGAATGTAATAAGACATTTATTAAAAGTGCTGTCAGTTATGTTAAGAGCTTTAGTCTAATATTTATTTTTAAAAAGGCATCTCATTAAAACAATATTAGCTTAAAACCATTCTGATCACTATGGTTACAGACACATGACCCGCAGTGCTCTATGAAATGTTTGACCAGCTTTGTTGTTTGGGACACAGTAATCTTCAAGTCCCGGATCCACAGTGTCTAGCGTAGAGGAAGAACTGCAGGGAGCTCCAGAAGAGACACCTGCAGATACCTGGAACAGAAATGCAGTGACTACAGATATTGGCTTCAGATTTGTCAGCTGAACTACCAACTGATTGTGCAATACATTGGAGAAGAGAAGCATCATCCTAAAATATTGCAGACAAAGTTGTTATTCAATGCATGTGCATACTTATGGATTAATCACTTTGCTGGTCAGAAAAGTTTTACCCTCACAGGGGTAATGGAGGCTTCTGTTTCAGAACTATAAGCTGACAGCAGAGAGAGCTACAGCAGCCACACCCCAAGCTGGAAAACCAGTCATCCTGTGCTTACAGACATCCAAGACACTGGCATACTTGTTACTTACTTTGGGTGCTTATACTTCTGCTTAATAGCTTGCAGCTGGCAATGGGGAACTTCAAGGCATGCTTTGTGCAGGTCAGACAGGCAAGGTGCTATCTCACTTAATGAATATCCAGTAAATGCAGCAAGTGCTTCTGGCTGGTCAGATGAGAAAAACCAGTGTTACTCTATTGGAGTCAGCAGTCATATAGAAGATGGGTTTCCCATGGAAGTAGAAACTCTTTCGCTACATCAGAGCTCACTCTAGATTCTTTAAGCATGAAAAAGATTTAATTGTATTGTGCCATCAGTTTCACTCTAGGTCTTCCTAGACTGCCATGGTGCTGTCGTAGTTTGGAAAAAATGAGTTTTTCTGAACTTCAGTAGTCAAACCAATGAGTGCTCAGGTTTAAAGACTGGCACCTGGTGTGGCCACTGAGGACAAGGATCCGCCTCTGAGAACACAAGGGGTTAAAAGCAGAGGGCTCCCCGGAAAGCTCTCTCTTGGTTCCGGTCCCTGAGGACGGAGGGATCTCCCCTACCCAGCGGCTGGCTGGGCGGGGGAGGGGAAGCCATGCGGCCTGGGTGAGGTAGGCCTGGAACCTCGGGCACAGAGGGCGAGAGGAAAAATCCTGCAGGATGGAAGGGTGGAGAGAGTACAAGAACCTGGAGAGGCGTCAGACAGCCTTCTTTTCCCTTCCCCCCCCCCCCCCCCCCTTTTCCCCAGAGAGAAAACTGAGAAACCGTGTCTGTGATCTCCGTCACCTTGAAATTTGATATCAACAACTACACAGCACGGCCGAAGGAGTATGGGGGGGTGGCGCGAGAAGAGTGCCCAGCAGCAAAGATACTGTGAGAGTTCTGGGGAAACAAAGCCCAAGATTTTAACCCTTTTCGTAAATGATGGAAACTTTATAAATGCTAATCCTCCTGAATTTGAAGAAGAAAGATAGAAAGAGTTAAGTAAAGATGATGAAAGTTTGTGTAAGTAGAAGATTGTCAGAGAATGCTGAAAAGAATCCTAGGTGGGAAGAGATGATAGAGTAGCTTTAGCTAGACTCTTTTGTATAGCCATGGACAGACTCATTTTTTTTTCCTGTAACATAGAAGCTGTATCTGGGGAGAGGCATTGGCTTGGAGCCAAGAGTGGACAGTAGTGTGAACAGAGATGAGAGGAAGAGCTCTGTTCTCAAGGCCCCTCGGCCCCAGGGAGTAATATTGGGGGGGGACTAGTGTCCCAAAATTTGAGAAGCTATCGTTTCTTGGAACTAACCAAAGCATCTTTAAAAAGAGAAACCCTAGAAACAGCTCTGGTCCATGCACAGTAGTGAGAACACTGGACATGGAGGAAGAGGCCATGATGTGGTGCAAGAAGGACTCCTATCTCTCCTCAACGAACTGAGTACTGATTATCGGAAAGGTGGTAATAGACTAAAGATTAATTATCTAAAAGGTGGTAACGTGATGGAGAATTTTCAGTTTGTTTTGTTAAGTTGAGAACTAGTGGGGGGGGGGGAGGAAGAGTGTTTTTTTTTAAAGTTTCCATGTTCTTCTGTATGTGTCTTCTTTACCTATTATAAGTAATAAAGTTTTTTCTTTTGCTTTCTAAATTAGAAACTGTTTTGCTCTGTTTTTAGTCACATCTCACAACAGATACCAAGGACAGTATATCGTTATAAGGACACTGGCCTTGTGCCAGCGTCAAACCTTTGACAGGTGCCATGAGGTCTGACAAACTCTTTCTGCTCTAAGCATGTGCATCCATTACATCTCTTCTGGATCTCACTCTGTACTAAAGCTATTCCTCTAACACACAGCTGGAAGGTCTGCCAAGGCTTGTGATAAAGCAGCCACACAGTATAATCACTCAAGCAGACACATTCAGTTCACCCCTTTCTCCCAGAAAGACCCTGAATTTTATCTGGGGGTGTAGTTTTGGAGATTTGTGAGACCTTTGCTGTAAGTGAGCAAGACAGTAAAATCCCTTCTGTTTCAGAGAAGAGGCATGATACTTCATGTTTACTTAACAGTCATTAATCAGGCAGTCTCATTAAATCAAGAACAGCTACTCATCCTAGGATTTCAGCCTTTAGAACAGCATACTTTGTAGCTACTCCTCCTCCTCAGCTCAGTTCTAACAATAACAAAATGCTTGATCTATTTATGAACACATAGTTGCTCTTACCCAGAAAGATCTGTTCACCGTATAGTTTGCTAAACAATAGGCTGCTGCAGCAATCTGTGAAGGAAGGTACTTCAGAAGAGGATCAACTTGAAGGAGACTCAGCTCTGCAAGATACTGAACAAGAAAACCCAGGTTTTTCAAAGAGAACCAACCTAGCAGGCACAATCAGTCCAATGCAGCAAGTATTAAAGGTCAGCAATGGTCTCAGTATGACGCACAAAAGCATAAGCTACATATCTAGTGAGGAGAACTAGCAAAGTCTAACCCATCTACTCTAATCTGAAGTTCTGGTTCCATCAGACCTGACTTGATCTTACAGGCAGAGACTCAGAAAAGTCAAGTTTCATAAAAATTACGGACACACTCTGCCCATCTTCTAAGGATCTTGATTATATAGGTAGACCCCACTTGGACATTAGGGACAAATGGACAGCTCTAAGAAGCCCAATATGGGCTCTGTTAGAGTCGAGTCATTGTACCATCTTATACCCTTTGCAGAGAAGCAGGTGCTCAGATATCTTACTGTAATTTTGCTGTTTCTAAGCATGGTTGCCTACTTTAGGCAACTTCTATGCAGCTATATTTTGTGTCATTGTGGAGCAATATGCAGTAGCACCAAATCCAGGACAGGCTTGCTACACAAGCACTGTTGAAAAAAACCACCGGATTTTTACTACCTAATTGCCTAATCAGTGAATTGTCTCTGACCAGACAAGATAGACCAAACCTAGGTTTTTCATGAGCCATCTATCCAGAAGTCTCAGCACACAAGCCACTGCTATGAAACATGCTGTTTTAGGCCTGTTGCAGGGACAGCTTCATGAAATGCAAGTAGTTCTTCCTTAAAGATCACTTCTTCCCCCTCAGTCCCAGAAGGCAAATAGTCCATACCCTTGCAAAGTTCTCTGTCCTCATACAGATTGCATGCCTCTGAATATATTGAAGAAGGAACTGGTTGATGGTTGGGGCTGTAAGGTCAAAACCCAGCACTTTGAGAAATAAGTGTTCCATTCTTAGCAGCTGCCTCTTTGTGTAAGTATCATCTGTTATATAGACAAATTCATTCACATCTGGTGGGTAGATCTCTTCATACTTCCTGAAAAAGTGATATAGAAGCCACATTTGTCAACTTTGGAGTTATAGTAAAAGAAATCTTTGTGCTAGACTCAGATCAGGATGAGAACGTGACATTACTAAAACTTGTGGAAAGCTCTAATTTTGCTTGTTCCTCCAGGCTAGCTAATAATTTACTTTTAAACTTGGGCAAATATGATTAGAGGAACTCCAAGTCATCAGTCTAGATAGACATACACTTATTGTTTACTCTTAATAGCAAAATTTCAGTGGGGAAGTCTCAGTAACACAGCACACTCCAGACAAACACTCATACACTCTTAAGCTATGCTGTTTACCTTGTCAAGTTAGAGTAGTTAAAGGCTACCTGTAGATTACAACTGAGTCTATTACAGCCTTACAGGCTAGCAGTTTTACACCATTAGCAGTGTTTAACACTGCTTCTGCTACTGGGTTTATGGTTACAAGCTTTCCCCACTACAGTTCTTCATATTCAACATTAAATGTTTAATTTTAATAGTTCCAAAGGAGGCCATGTTGCTAATCTTGAAACATTATGAAAAATAATCTTTCAACTTACACTACAAGACTACCCCAAAAATTCATCAACACTTCAGAAGATGAAACACTTACGAAGCCAGAAGAATTGCTGCTGTTCCTACAAGCTGTAACTTTCCTCTGAGAACAGACATGCAGGAAAGAAACCTGTCCAGGAAGTTCACCGCCAAGTAAAGAGTCTCTGTCCGGAGTTTATACTCTTCCCCCACTTCCACCAGCCAGTCTACCAGGATAGCACGCATTCCTGTTGTGATATCTGGCTGCTTCTTCATGTAGTAGGGCTTGGGCCTAAATCTTACCTGTTTGGAAAGAATTGAAGAATCAGGATGATCACTCTGAAGAGAACCCTGGATGGCTGAGCTGATGAATACTCTTTATACTTACACTAAAAGGAGCAGGGGTTGTCCCACTCTTAACTATAAGTACGAACTACAATTATTGTGCTAGTGGTAATGATTCCCAGCTAGTGGCATCTCTAGAAAGTAGTATTTCTATACTAAAGAGACAGACTGAAACTAGGCTGTTAGCAGGAGAACAGTAAAACACTTCCTGGACTATCGACAGCCTTTGCCATCAAACAATTGAGCCATTCAGGACCTGAAAATTAACCAATGAGATTTCCCCCCCTCTTTCCTATCAGGAGACTACGCTTTACTGCTCTAACATAGGAAGGTAGGAAAAACCACTGCTATAGCCAGAGAGCTATCAGTGAGATCACATCAAACTGCTTTAGCATTTTTTCAGCATTCTACTCCCATCAGCAAGAATTCTTCATACCAAACAGTCAAGAGATGCTCTCATCATAGGAAATAACAGGGATGCATTGATCCTGAAAGAACTTATCACTCACTATATGCTGCATTAAGAAATTACTTTTACTATTTACTTTCTCTTCTTTGTAGTTTGGTGGCAGCCTTGGATCCCTGCAATATTGCAGCCTACCACAGATACCTATAAGCTTCTCACAGCAACTTACTTCAGCCTCTCGGAGGTACTGATGAATGTCTTCTGCATACTCTCCCACAGCCAGAGTTACAACATCTTCCATGTGATCCTCTGGCTGGGATTGGAAGGATGTGTCCACTACCATAGGAGAGCCTAACAGGTAATAGGAAGCAGCAAGACATTTGTATAATTAATCTCTTGACTTTTTCCTCTTGCTAATTTTAGCTCAGAAGTGTTGCCCTTCATGTTGACACAATCCAAGTAAGCTTATAGTATTACTTATTGTAACATAAGCTACTCACTAGATTACAATTCATATAACCACCCCACATGTGATTGTGCTATGGACACCATCTGAGTAGCAACAGGAGTTACCTGAACTCAGATCCAGCAGCCGGTAAATACTGGATGTCACTGCACTGGTATCCAGTTCACAGTGGCTTAATTCCAGCTCTTCAGACACTTGGCAGCTGTAGTTTTCTTTATCTTCTGGGTCATCTATGTAGATAGCAAAACTTTGCTTTGATGCAGCACTGACAATGCAGTTGGGCACTTCATCTTTTCTAGATGTAGGGATGGTGTTTTCAAAGCCAGAGAAGCGCTTGATAATGGCAGTACCCTGAAGCAGAGCACACAATAACGCTGTGGGAGGGCAACTCAGGAGGAAAACAGAAACTGTCACTTGTTTTCAAAAAGAAAGTCACTTTCTTTGTGTAACAGACACCCATAAGAAAAGTTCATGGGAAAATCCATCAACAACATTTAGTGCCTCTGAAGGCACTAAATCAATTGTTGCTGTCTTGCTGTGACAGACTCCTCACAGAAAGAACAAAGTGTAGTAAAAGTCAGGAAACCAGGGGAGCAGCATCATATTCAGCGCCTCCCACCAAGGAGCACGAGGGCACTGCTCAGTTCTAATGGGGCTGGGAAGTGCAGTATGCTCCACATTTCAGTTCTGGCAAGGAGCAATGGCAGGTGCAGCAAGTTAACAAAAGTGCTCAAGCACTGCCACAGACTTAGTAAGAACTGCACTGGCAAGAAGGCACTTCAAGAAGAGTTAAGAACTCAAGTTTGAATTTTTGAGCTTAAGCATCGCAGCCTCTAGGACTATGTGTGAGTAGGCTACAATCCTTCACACCATCTACCTCCAGTAAGCCATGGGCTGAGTTAGGGGCTTTACACAGCCGAAACCAAGGAGTGTTTGTGTACACATACCAGCTGCTAATTTAGGTCAGGGCAGCAACATTATCCCTGTCCCACGAGCAAATTCCAGGAGGGCTCAAGGGATGGAAAGGCAGAAAACGACATGTCATTAATTTGAACTTCTTGAAGGCTCTGGCACCCTGAACTGAGCACCGCTAGCCGCACAGCAATGAGATCTTTGCGTCAGTGGACAGCCCTTCCTTAAACCACCCCCTACACTGTGGGGGGTAAGCGATCGAGTAGCATCGCTTCCTTCCAGACTCAATTATTTACAGAGTACTTTCACGGGGAAACACCTGCAGGTTAGGACTGAGCGGTTACTAGCAAGGTTTCTCGGGAAACTCACGCTTCAGAACTGCAGCCCGAGTCACATTCTCAGCCGCCACGCCAGGCCTTTGCTGGCAGCCTCGGGGCAGATGCGTGCACCGCTCATGCCGGCCGGGGCGCTCAGCGCGGGCAGGGCAGGGTGCGGCTGTGCCGCCGGCAGCGGGGCTCACCTGGCCGCCGGGCCGCTGCTGCTGCCCGTTCTCCGTCAGCACCCCCAGCACGGCCCGGCCGCCGCTGCTGCGGAGGACGGCGGGGCAGGACTCCCGCCGTCCCGCACGGCTCTTCTCTCCAGTGCGATGCATCGCCCCGACGTCGGTACCTTTCGGAGGAGCGAAAAAACCCACAGAAATAAAACGAAGCCGTACGGGCAAAAAAAAAAAAAAAAAAAAAAAAAAAAAAAAAAAAAAAAAAAAAAAAATCCTCCGAACGACTACAGGTGCGCCCCGGGCAACCCCTCCTTCCCGCCCGCCCCGCAGGATGACAGGGGGCCCACCGCACTGCCCGGCTCCACTCGCCACTAGCCCACGGAAGACTCCGACCGCCTCTCACAGCGCAGGCCGCCCGCCGCCCCTATGTAGGCGCGGCCGCTGGAGGCGGTGGCTGTTGGCGGGGGCCGGTTGGGAGCCCGGCGGCTCAACCCCCGGCGCGCCGCCCCGCCAGCCCCGGCGGCCGCGGGTCGCCATGGTGACCCCGGCACGGCCCGGCCGCGCACCCGCGGCGCCCCGAACGCGCGGAGCGCAGGGAAGGCAGGTGCGTGTGCCGGCAGCGGCTCCATGGGGACGTCGGAAGTCTCTCTTTGATAAAGGATGAGCGAGAAAAGATCCCTTATTTCGTTTAAGGGGGGGGTTGAGTCCCGTGATAAGTCCAAGGCAGGGGACGGCTAGGTGCCGGCCTGGCTGTGCTGTTGCATGGTAAGCAGTGCTCAGCTGCGAACACGGGAAACGCAGCGGGTCATTCAGTGAAACCATTGCTTGTCAGCAATGATATGGGTAGTGATACAGGCAGCAATCGTGCTCAGATTGTGAGAAGGCCGTGGCCATGCTGGGGAGCACGATTAGATTTCTGAAACGGTCTTGACAAACTGGAGAAATGTTCGGGAAAACCAGGATGCTCCTGAAGCAAAGGTGCAAGGTCAGAGCCAGTGGATGCAGAAATGCGGTATGGGGAACATTCAGGTAGGCAGGTAGCAGGTCCGTGAAGAAGAATCTGGAGGTTACAGTGCCCCTCAGCCTGAGCATGATTCACCAGGGTCATGGCTGTCTGAGCAGGAACAAACGAGGATAGCCTGGATGGCACATGAGCCCTCTGAAAGTCCATAGTGAACACAAAAGAGCAAGAACTACAGCAGCCGAAACCTCAGCATGAGATTTAGGTTAGAATTGTGATGCCCCAGAAGAGACAGCATGGGAAATTTCATAATTTCCCTTGATGCAGATCTGTAAGACCAAATTAAAGAGAATTTTGTCAAAACTGTCTGTGCCTTGGCAGTGATGATATGTCTTGAGATGCTCTACAGGGATTGAAATGTAGAAGCTATGATTCAAAATTTGGATATATCAAGCAAGGTCTTATACCAGAATTGGTATTTGCAGTTCTTGTGATCCAATCTGCATTAAAGGGCTGTATTTTTTCTTCACACTTTTCTTGCATTTATTTTTTAACCAACTCCCTCTGAACCTCCAAAAAGGAATTTACTATATAGGGCAAGGGGTATATCTGAAGGTGAAAAATGTTAAGTGTGTTTGATCCATTGGTCATGATGCTCTGTTTTTTCTTTTGGATGGGGCAGAGCTCCATGTTCTTGGAGCAACAGGGTTGTGAGCAGGTAGTTACTACAGTGGATCTGTCACAGCGACAGGTGTGGGCAAAGGCAAATCAGGGGAACAGATACTTATGCTGTATGTCTGTGTTCTTCTCCTTCTTTAATTTCTAACCCCCAGGTCTGCACAAGGAACACTTCACTTGGGGAAAGTAATTTAAACATTTTCATGCCAAGTTTTAATTTCTGAAAAAAATTAGTCTAGTTGCAGCCTTTGAAATCAAATATTAGCCTAAGTGGAACTTCAAACACTCCTGACCCTTTTTTTTTTTTTTTTTTTCTGATGGGATTACCAAATTCATCTTCAGTCAGTGAATGTTCTTTATATCCAAGTACCCATCATATCTTTATTCCATTTAGACAAAACTTAGGAACCTCAGCTATTCAACAGATGACTTACTCATATTTTTATGTATGAGCTGCATATGGCTATCCTCACTAGTCGTATTGTGCATTAATGTAGCTGAAATGCCTCTCAGATGATTTTAATGAGGTTATCAGGGCTCCAGTTTCTCAGGAACTCTGAAACAGCCCAGTATGGATTAGTACCTGAGGGAGGCCAGTGAGCTTTGCCAGCCACTACTTAACTGTAGAAGCAAATCAAATAAAGCTTTGGGCCATTAGTAATTTATTTCTGAGTTTCTCCGTGTCTTGAGAGGAAGCTGAAGCCTTCATGAGTGGACTCTTAGGGCTTCTTGCAGTAATCACTGTCTTACTGATGATTTCTAGGAAGACAGAAAAGTCAGAGCAATTCCTGATTTGATGAGGATTCTTCCTTCCTCTGTGACTCTGGAAAATATGATAGTGTTAAAGCACTCTGTCTCTTCTCTTGTCAGTCTTTCCTAGTTCCTTAGTTCTTTCTCCTTTTTGCAGTCTTTGCTTCAAATGTTGTCCAGCTTTGGTGCTTTTTTCAGCTAAAGGGTCTTATACCATGCTGTGGGAACAGGTACTGGTTTCCGCTTTTTCTCCGAGAATCACTGTTAATTCCCAGTTTTCACACAGCAAGCTCTACACAGCTTCATCTGGGGCATGGATCCCTCTGCCCACAAATTAAGCCACTGTCAGCTGTCCCCTTCTCTCTTCACCCTTTGAAGTATTTTTGGGTCTCTAATATGCTTTAATCCTTAGGCTTTCATCTTGGCCTAAATAGTTATTTGGACTGCAGCCTGGGAGTAGTATCTTCACTGACAATAAAACAGCCATAGTCTTACAATTACATGAAAGTATAAGATGAGAAGCAGTTCATGAAGGACTTGCAACTTCCCAGCCTTGCTCCTCTAAGTCTCACATTGAATTACAACATGATACTCATATAGGAAAACCCATTCAGGCAGCTTAGACACAGTTACAATAACTTTGGCCAGGTCACATTCAATATTTGACAAGTCTTTCCAGACCAACGCATTGAGCAATCACGCAGCAGGTCCATGTGTGCCATAGACTCTTCTGAGGTCAGCTTTATGGCAGAACAACAATGGAAATCCCCCTGAACAGCAAATTTGATGCACAGCTGCATAACACCCTGGAAAACATGCTGTGGGAGCAATCTTAGGAAGTTTCTAAAAAGGATTATGAAGTCTCCTTGACATTGAGAGCAGTGCCTGGACTCATTGACCTGCAAGGTTCAATCAGGACCTTGTTGTATGGTCTTAAAGTAGCAAAGCAGTGGAGAACATGACTACTTTCACATGGATTTGATTCTTTGTGTTGTGAATACTCCCCTGGCTGCAGTACATTCTAATTATCCTATCAGTAAATTAATTTCACATTACGTAAGAATACATAGACTGTATCTTGAGTTTTGGTGTTTTTCTGAACCACCAAAATCAGAAAAATGATCAAGAAGTAAGACATAAGTGCAGGGCTCAGGAGTTGTTGGCCAAGGCATACAGACAAGACCAAGGCAGTCTTGGCTGAGCCACCAACTCTCCACATACAGGGTGATAGACCACTTTGGACAGTCTGTACTGGGCATGTAGCACAGGCCCAAGCCAGCACTCAAGTCCAAGCTTACCTCATATTCTTCTGCATGAAAGCCCACAGAGTCAGCACTGAGCTGGGACAACTCTGCGGCCCAAAAGCTCTGTGCCCCCAGCCTGTAACAGACAGGATCACATCGCTGGTAGTCAGCAATCACAGAGTGTGTGTTGCGTGGCTTATGAGAGTGCTTTAAAAAGGACCAGAAAATGTACGCTGCCATGCAATTCAGACATCTGTTCTGTACAGTTGTTGGTAGAACTCTGACATAGTCCCTGCTGCTGCAGCAGGTTGTGCTTTAAAACAATTTGTAAGCATAATCCAAAGATTAATATGGCCAGTTTTTCTGAGCATGAATTCTTAAGTGTAGAAGAAATTGTCTGAGAGTGAGAATTGTGTCTGTTCCAGAAGCTCAAAAAAAGGCCATAACTGAAAAAGATTGTCAGGATTCAATCAATTTAGTAATCTGCCATCCGGTGTCCTCTAATCTCATGTTTGTCCTTTTGCTGTTCCTTTTCCAAATGCTTGTAACTTTTTCAAAGTTACACTTGCCGTAATGAAAATGTAGAAGAAAACAGGAGCTATAATTTATTCTGTTACCTTCACAAGCAAAATGAGGGCAGAGATAAAAAGGAAGAAGATTGTGTTTAAATCACTTTCAAAATACGAAATTGCTTTTCTTAAATATTTTAGGAAAGTTTTAGAAAAATAACTGAGTCCTAGAACTTAGAAAATATATTGGGATGTTTATTTTTTTTTTACTAGCCCTTAACCTAAACTTAATAGTGCAGGTTGAAGTGATTATCTAGTGTTAATTACTGTAGTTTAAATATATGCTTGTCAGCTGAGGCTATGTGTAATATTTACCTTTAATTTACAAGATGTAAAAGGAAGTAGCTTCTTCCAATGGATGTATTTCTTTAAACTGTTGCTTATGCACACCTGATGTACTTTAACATTTATGTTTCCCCTCTGTGATGCATCTGTGAATCATGTCTACATAGCTTTAATGATAATGCATCAGTATTCCTTACACTTCTTTAGAAAAATACTTTATATTTGCTTTTCTGAATCATTCAGTGATCAAAATTGCTCTTATCAATTTATTACTGTTTTCTATTAAGCAACTTCCACTAGGTTTCATGCACTAAACCTTTTAGTTATAGAAAAGAAAACAATTAAACCACCATACACAAAAAATTTTACATTGGGCAAAGTTATGATTTCTCTGTGCTTATTGGACTATGCTGTCATACAACTTTTGTGTATTTTTAAGTATCCTAACTTTATAAAATTAATTAACTCCAAGGCTTAGAGTTAAAGCCATCTTCCTAAACCATCCTAAATTAGTAACTCCTATTCATTATGTGTATGATGGCATATTATCAAATCTAAAAGCTGGTAAATGAATGGGGTGATATTCCTGAAGACAAATCATCAATCAGTAGGAAAGGTTCATATTGCTTGTCTTGCAGGGTCAATCAAGCAGCCTATTTTTTTACATGGAGTGCTGTGAGACAATCCCTGATTCTGGCTATACTGCATACCATTATAACACATATATTAAATGTAAAGTGGGCATGAGGGAAGACAGTAAATGTGAGACCTTTTTAAGTAGAATGTTATTGAAAATCCATTCTACAGAAGAGCCTAGAGACAATCATGTGAAGGTGGTATAAGAACAGCTGTGATGATCACAGAGCAGCTCTCAAAAGCAGATTCCTGTTCCCCAGATGTTGAGCCTGTGTACTTGGCAAATGCAGTTCAAGGTAAGATGTGAGATTTGCTTGTATTCTGCATGAGCTCATCCTCCATTGCTATAGGAAACAGAAATAATCTGTTGCAGGGTGTTACAAGTTACAGGGTGTCTGTGTAAGGAAGGGGAATAGCAACATATCCTGTGTCCCAGACAGAACCATAAGCATCTTGTTCCCTCTACATCAGGACTCTTGCTTCTGTCTTCTGTGCTTGCAGCTGTGTTGTACATATTGTGGTTAATGCTGGGAGAAGCCTAATGCACTCTGCATCTTTATTGTCCCAGTAGGTTGCCTAAAATTGGAGCACAGCCTGCCTGCAAACCCCATTGCACTCATGCTAGATAATACAGGGACCCTTCAGAAACAACCCTTTGCCAGTCTCATGTGTGATAATAGGCAGAGCTCACTTCAGGTAGCAGTGGAACCTACCAGTGTGTCACAGAGCGCCAGTGATGCCCACAGCAGGGAAGCAAAGCCTAAAGCCTTTAACAGATGCAAGATTTTCCCTTTTGGGGTTGTAACAATTCTTACCAGAAGACTGTTGTGCATCAGAGAGTTAGCAATCCACGAGGAGTGTCAACCCAAGCAGGCTGTGCTGCCCTGTGCTGCATGTACAGCTTGTCCTTCAGGATAAACTCAGCAGGGTGATGGTAACAGAGGAGTCCACGGGCAGCTCCCACTCCTTGTTTCCATTACACCACCTGTGTGGCCTTGGCATTATCTTTAAGAAGAGCAGAAGGTTCTCACGTGAGCATACAGTCATTTGACAACAGATATGATGAACACATTATTTTTTGTCTAAGAAAATTCTATGAGATCTCAAATCCAAAATGTTAGGGAGCCTTTCTACAGAACGGGACCTGTACCGTACGGCCTGAGTAGAGGTCTGTGAGATGCTGTATGGCTCAGGGCTTCCAGCATCTGAAGGGATGTAAGATTACATATATTCTTTCTGTTTCTTGTGTTAGCTCCAGAAAATGGTGTTTTTAGCAATAGCTTATGGAGTCTGAGTGCCTTTCTTACTGGATCATAAGGTAAACTGAGGTAACCTCAATGACTTGTTCTACAGGTTAGCAGCAGAATAACCTAAAGTTGACCCTAAAGACATTTCTGAATCAAGTGGTATAAAAGGTGACAAATAAAGCTCCAGAGTTCCAGCTTTGGGGTTGCTTCTCCACAGAAGTCTAATCCCACTAGCTTTCTGACTATGTAGGATGCCCAGCACCATTGCAGTTACTCCCATTTCACCCAGAAGTACAAGAAAAAGAGTTTTTTCAGTATCAAAACAATAACAGAACATAAAACTATACCCTTTTGTGCTGCATGTGAAGAAAAAACATCAACCTTAAAATGAAACATTTCTGCTAACCATATTTTATTCCCTTACAAGCTTCTCTGTATTGTAAAGCAGCTGATAGCAAGCTTTGACACTGTGCAAGTTTTAAATTGATGTCCTTCACAGAACATTAATATGTTCAACTCTGTTTTCCATTTCAGAACTACCCAGGAAAACACCCATAACTTTGAAGGAACCTTGAAAGAGTACTGCACAATTCAGAAACAGCCATTTCTGGATTCTTCAAATCACTCTCTTTAATAACCATCTAGCTCCACTGTGAGGTTCTTCTGCCAGGTATTGCTGAAGTGAATGCTGAAATGCCCTTGCTGTATAATAGGTCTTTTCTCAGGCCCCTAATTTACGGTCCCTGTACTTATGTCATCTGTTACTCAGTTGCTATTGACAAGCGCTGCTCAGTTCTAGATGCTGACTGTTGAAAAGTTTCAAAAGAAACTCATGTTCTGTCTTGGTGATCCTGTGGAAGCTGACTCTTAGGGACTGTTTCTTGGGTTACAAATCACAAACAAGTTCTCAGAGTGCAGCACCTGGACAGGGAGCCAACCATATCCTGGGCTGCATCTAAAGCAGAGTGGCCAGTAGGGTGAAGGAGGAACTCTGCTTCTCTGCTCTACTCTGCTCTGGTGAGACCCCACCTGCAGTGCTGCATCCAGCTCTGGGGTCCCTAGCACAGGAAAGACGTGGATCTGTTGGAGCAAGTCAGAAGAGGCCACCAAGTTGATCAGAAGGATGAAACACCTCTCCTATGAAGAAAGGCTGAGAGAAATGGAATTGTTCAGCCTGGAAAAGAGGAGGTGTGCTCTAATTGTGATCTACCAGTACCTGAAGGGAACTTACAGGATAGATGGAGAGACATTATTTACAAGAGCATGTAGTGACAGGAGAAAGGGGAATGAGTTCAAACTGAAAGAGAGTAGGTTTAGATTAGATATTAGAAAAAAAAAATTCTTTACTGTGAGGGTGGAGAGACAGGGGCACAAGTTTCCCAAAGATGTTGCCCCTGAACACCCCATCCCCAGAGGTGTTCAAGGCCAGGTTGGATTTGGCATCCTGGTCTGGTGGAAGGTGTCCCTGCCTATGGCAGGGAATTGGAACTAGATGATCATCAAGATACCCTTCCAACCCAAACCACTCTAAGATTGAAAGAATAATTAACTTATTGCTATCAGTTCTACTTGTTTGTGTTAGTAATTCAAATGTAATGGGGTGTATATATAAAGCATTTGAGTTTTGCATGTATGACTATTTTAAGATCAGCTATCTGTAACAAAAACTTTTAGTAATAAAATAAAATTTATAGTAATAGCAGCAGTAATCTTGGAAAATAGTTTTTTATATTTGTTGGAAAAGTAGGTGCAATGATCAACTTCTACAGTATTGTGAAGGCAAAGGCTATTTGTAAAGGCTTCAGCTCAGCACAACAAAATCTCAGAACAAAAACAATTAATGTTTTTGTTTTGGAGGAAATGATCAAAATTACAACTATTTATCATCATAAATCATGACTAGTAAATATTGCTTTGCATGCAAAATTCGGCATTGCTGGAATCTGGCAGTATTTTAACTAAACTGGAAGAGTGGTTGGCCTCTGAACTCTGCACCTTACTAAGTACATGACTACATGCCACTATGCATGGGTGAAAGGAGAGATTAGACAGAGAATGGCTTAACAGAGCCATTGCCAGGTGTATTCATGTCCCTGGCACTCATTCCTCTGCTTCCCCTAGAAGTCAGTGATTAGACTCATTAAAACTGTTGGATGAGCTCCAGCATGAGACATCAGACTATCCATGTGGATTCCATAACCTGTGAAGCAAATAGGCTGTACTGTACTGATTATACCTGAATGCTGCGGTCCTGCTGTTTTCGAACTAAAGAAAAAGAACAGTGCACTTTGTCACAAACTACATACCAGGATTATTAGCTCTATGGCCAAGACAGTGTGTTGAAAGAGGAAACAGAAGTAGGCAAACTCTTCCATTACTTGGACAGTTCCCCTGCCTTTTTTCTTTGGTTTATTTGGAATACCTTGTGGTTTCTCCACAGGGTAGTGGAGAAATTTTGGTTAGCTCTTGATTATCTGAGTAAATTAGTTAATGATGCTCACTGCAATTACACTTTGCCATTGCAATTATCTGAACTCTGCTGTTTCAAGTCACATAATGTGTGTCTCTGTTCATAATTACAGTGTACTGTTTGTAGTAGACGTACAGCACAGCACTGCTTATGTGCATACACAGCAGCTACTATCCAACATAGCTGAGCTCCCATGTTCTTATTGCTTGCTGCATGCTTTGCTAGTGATAAATGATAGCCATTTGTCTCTACCACAGCAAGAACAGAGATTAAAACTCTAGATTCCAATCTGATCTCACAGGTCACAGCTTGTCTGTGTAACCCATTTCATGTTATAACTGATAGCAGTAAAAGATCTTTCATCAGCCTTGTTTATTTATGTCTGTGATTCCCATTGATGAACACCTGTAATTGCAAGTGTATACCCCTCATGAAATTGCAATGTAGAGCTGCAAAAAATGACCTTATAGTAGGGAGAGATATTAAAAGTCTAATGTGAATAAAGAAATCCAAACAATAGGATAATCCAATTACTAAATATGGAGCAAATTTGTATATAAACAGTGGAGATGGGTAATTAATAGGAGAAAATAGAGGACTGGAAAATTCAGCACATCTGTTTTACATTGTTTAAAATTTAAAAATCCTATTCAGGTAGTCATCTTTGCTCCTTGGTTTGACAACATTAATCATGGCTACGTCTTGGAAAACTGAGAAGTTCTGAGATCACAGAGTTTGAATTTCCAAATTCAATCCAGTGGAGAATAAATTCCATAATATAGAAAATACAATTATTTTAATTTGCATATTAAAAAGGGTGTAAAAATGTTAGCAAGGGATGCAGAAGAGATAAATGCTAGGAAAAAAAATGTGGAGGCTTTTGTATAAAAAAATTTAAAAAGGCCTTAGAGAAAGATATTTAAATATCTTAACATCTTACTAAGCAGAAGACAGAAAGATGACAGGATTGCATTAGGATTCCCCTGGGAAGAAGATATTAAGTCTGCAAAGCCCATTTATTCTAGCAGACACTGAGATAATAAGATTCAGTGACAGGTACCTGAAAACAGTCAGATTCCAATTAGACATAAAGCAAACGTTTGTAATGTGGCCCATTAGAGCAAGCCCCCAGGGGAAAGCATGATGTCTTTCAAGGTTTTCAGTATGCCTTTACTTAAGATGTATGTTATCCAAAAACATTTCTGCTACCGGACTGTGTACTGGAGTAATTGGGGAAAAAAAGATTTTTGTGTGCTAATAGGAAGCTCAGTGAGATGCTCTAACAGACCTTTGGCCTTTAAGATCAAAACAAGTCTCTGAAAATTAGTTCATGCAGAGCTGTGTTTGTGCTGTAGCATCACTAACTGAATGACCACAAAAGCTTTCACCTGCATGTTTTCTTTACCTAATTCCTTATGCTGGAAGAGCAGCTCTTTCCTCAGAAAACATAGTAACGAACTCTTTCCTCCCTTCTTTCTCTGGAGAGTCAAGAGATTGGTGTTTCTTCTGTCTTCCAATTGCAGCCATCTCCCTGTTTTCATCCTTTCTTACTTTCCACCCCAGAAGCTGACCCATGTCTTGTCCTCGGGTAGTTAATAGGCATCTATTGGATGTCTCTAAAGCCTGTGAAAACTTTACCTCTGATACCCTCCTGAAAAGAGATACACATCTGAGAGGTGACCAAAATGTAAGCATTTTAGAATCCTCTAAACATTCATTTGTTAGCCAGGAAAAAAAAAGAAAACCAATTCATCTCTAACTCACAGACTACTGCTGGGATACTGGTAAGATAGTGAGAAATAAATGATAGTGAGAAAAAGAATATACCATCAGAGACAGTACTTAAAGAGCTCTCTTTCATTTCCTGAAATTAGGTTTCCTTTTAGTGTCTAGTATTCAGATTGCTTTTTAAAAATTTGTATACATACTTAGTGCCAAGAGAGTAGAGAGGTTTTATTTTTTTTTTACCAACTTTTCAGGGTTTCAGATCTTATTTTCTGATAGCAATTCATGGTGGCCCTCTTCCAGCATGTATTTGGTGCACTGCAGAGAGCTTTATACCTGATTCTTGCAATGATCTCAGCACCAGGGTGAAGGAGACAAGGAATCCCACTGTTTTAGGTGGAGTAAGGAAGCCTTTGGAGCTAGATACCCCAAAACAAGACATAAATGTCACTGTTTTCCTCTTCTGTAAGTAGTCTCCTTCTTCATTTGAAGTCAGTATTCCTTTTGGAGCATGGTAATTGTGAATGGCCCAGTCTGTCATGGCAGGTCAGCCCCAGCAGGCAGGGACAGCTCCTCTGCACAGTGCTCATGCTCAAGCACCAGGTGCACGTTCCCCTTCAGGGTCTCTCCCCAGCACACAGTGACAGTGTGGATATTTGGCAGTCCCTGAATATGTTCTTCCACCAGAGAGCATCTGGATACAGTCCTGTATGCCATTTTTACTCTAGAATCATGAAGTTGTTATTACTTTGTGGTTGTACAGAATACCTTTTCTAGATTTGTTGTGCACTGAACTTAATCAACCTGAGATCAATATTTAAAAAGCTATTTTGTTACTGTGATGCAGATAGAAACACACAGCAACACACACAACAGGTGTTCAGGTAGAGAAGAAGAAAAGAAGTTTCTCGTTTATTGACCTCATATATATAGGTTTCTGGACAGTGATCAGAGATTGGACAGAGAAGTTACCACCTCTCCATCTTTACTGGTCACTTGAGAAGTCCATCAGGTGATATCTTTTACAAAAGAATGCAAACATGATTCTTGTTTATCTTACAATTCATGAGAACTGACTCCACTATACTAAAACAAATCAGAAGGTTTATTTTCAGGGACAACACTATTTCAATCAGTAAAATGATTTTACTCTTTTACTGAATCTAAAAATTAAGTGTTCCATCTATCTTGCAGCACTACTATCTCTTTTCTGTTATGAAACACTTAATAAATAAAAATGCATGAAGTGAAATAGGAAGGAGTTTCAAAGTTTTCTGAAATGAAAATATTCCAAAATTAAATACATGGGAAACTGTGTATAGGAATTTTCATTGAAATAATATGATTTTGTGAGGGAAAAAAGACCCAACAAATGTGTTTATGTTTGTGCTAGTTTTAACTAAGCTTCTGGAATCTTTATAAAAAGACAGAGCAAACAGCCATTCAGTTTGCATTTGCAGGGAACTGTTGTTTCAATAAGCTATTAGCAATGCCAGGACTTTCAAGGGTCATGAACAACAGTCACAAAATCACTTAGGTTGGGAGGGAGCTCTTGAGCTTGTCTAGTTCATCTCCCTTGCCCAGGCACGGTCAGCTACAGTAGGTTGCCTGCCTTGTACCCAGCCGGGTTTGAATTATCTCTGCAGATGGAGACTCCAGAGCTTCTCTTAGCAATGTGTTGCAATGTTTGACCACTTTCACAGTAAAAAAAAAAAAAAAAAAAAAGTCTTTTCTTGTGATCAGGTGGAATTTCCTGTGTTTCATTTTATGTCTGCTGTATCTAGTCCTGTTGTTGGGTAGCATGGAGAGGAGCCTGGTTCCCTCTTCTTTATTCTCTCCCATCACATTTTTACACTCATAGGCGAGATTCTCCCAAGGTTTCTCTTCCTAAGGCTGAACAGTCACAGTTCTCTCAGCCTTTCTTCATCTCTCACATGCTCCAGTCCCTTAATCATATGTGTAACCCTGTGTTGGACTTACTCCAGAAATCCGTACCTTGTTCTGATGGTCCCAGAACTGGTCCAAGTGTGCCATCACTAATGCTGAGTGAAGAAGACAGATCACCTCCCTCAACCTGCAGGAAATGTCCTAATGCAGCCCAGGCAGCCACTGGCCACCCTGGCAGTAAGAGCACATGGGTGCCTCAGGGTAACCTTGCTGTCTATCAGTACCCCAAGACTCTTCTCTGTCAAGCTGCTTCCCAGTTAGTCAGATCCCAGCATATGCTTGTTCCCCTCCACATGCAGGATTTAGCATTTCCCTGTACTGAACTTTATGAGGTTTTTGTCAGCCCATTTTTTCATCCTGCTGAGATCCTTCTGAAGGACTGTACACCAATTCTCTATTTTGTATTTTGCAAACTTTCTAAAGGGTGTATTCTTCCCATCATCCAGGTTATTAATGAGGATGTTAAGACAGGGTTGGCCTCAGTACTGACCTCTGGTAGTGATTTGCCTCCATATGGACTTTGTGACAGTGACTACAGTCCTTTCAGCCTGCCATTTCAGCCAGTTTTCAGTCCACCTCCTTGTCACTTTATCTAACACGCACTTTGCATGTGACAGAGTTGCCATTTCTTATATCTCCACAATCAATCCTGAAGGCTGTATGGATATGGCAAATGAGAATATCCTCTCCCAAGCTCACATCTTTAAATACACCTGTGGTTGCTGTCCTAAGGCGTTGTAATAAACTAATCTTTTTAGTATTTGTGTACTAAAGTGAGTCTCAGAACCAGCTGGATGCCTTCAAATCAAACTATATAAAAATGTTACAGTACTAAGTGCTAAAGGTTTGTAAGCATTGAGCAGGGTACTTTATAGTAGGGAATAGTACAATTCTTCAGAGCCAATTAATATATTTTTCATTCAGTGTCTGCATAAACACAACTTTTCTTCAGAAAGTCAGGTTAAGGTTTTAAAATGTAATATAAAGCTCTTAAAAGAATACGAAAATAGGTAAGAATAAGAAGATATTAATAAGTATGTGACAGTCTTCCTAGCAGATCAGTGGTTCATCTAGTTGAACAGCCTAACTCAGGCAAGGACCAAGACTTCAGAAAAACATGAAGTTTCTTTCAAGTGCCCATCGTGTAACTACAGAAATTGCTGTATCCTCATTATATTCCAGTTTTCTGGTCATGGTAGTGATCAGTGGCATATAAATCAGAAAAAATGTTCTCCAAATTGTAGTTCAGATATGAAAAGTATAGTGTGTCTTACTTGAAAAACTATCTTCTCCTAATGACAAGAGAAATTTATGTTCTCTTGCAAGTGAAGGGAACATCTCATTTTAAACTTGGAGTCTAAAGACTGAAAACCTGAGTCACCTTCAGGAGGTATCTTTCTCCCTCCTTTGGCTGTAGGCAGTCTCTCATCAGGTTATGTGGGCTGAATACAATCTCCTGTGATTATTTTGTATCTATAAGCATATGAATGTCTAATTTTTTCAAAGCCTAAATCTAAACTCTGAGACTGTGATATCAGATGGCAATAAATAATATGTATTCAGTATTTAGAAATTATACTGTTATTATTTTCCCATGTGGGAATGTAATTTCTGATTGTATTGACATGTCTAGTTTTGTCTTTAGCTTCAGCTGGAGTCCATGCAAGATTTTTCTGCTCTTTATATTTTTTAACAGGTCAAAGACGATTGCTGCTTTCTTCTAAAATAGGAAAAGGGCACTAATAGCTTGTCCTGTGTACACAGAAAGTCCAGTATCTCTGGATTTTAACACTGTGAAAGATTTGGCAGCGTTTGGCCAAACTTCTCCCTCTAACATGTTAATGGAGCCAGGTTGCTTGTTACAAATACCCCACTGACTTCTTTAGACGTTGACATGTAGGCATCCAAGGCTACTGCAACACTCCAAGTAATGTCAGAGTCATGCTGGGAGTGCAATTAACTATTCTTTATATTTGTTTATTGCCATTGAAAAGTTGCACTCAAGATGTGCTCAGATAGAAGGGAAAAAGCACCCTCTCAAAGTATTAATTACAGATTTTATTAAAAGCATACAAAAGACTTGAAGTGTAACCAAGCAATCACTGTTCTCTCACCCTAGGAGAAGGGAGAAGAAAGAATTCCAGTGGCAAGGAGCTTAGTTGCTTTTGACAAGAAGGGAAACACAGGCCTCCTAATTAACAGTGCAGTTAAAGAAGGGTGAGCAGGTTGTTGCCAAATGTAACTCCAGGGAAAACTGTAACTGTTGTAATCAAGGGAGCTATTTACCCAGTCAATAAAAACAGGCTGAAACAAATGATGCGACACCCTGAATAACTGCGGTCTGAGAACAGGGAGTTACCAAGGAAGGTGGTTCTCTCTCAGTTCTGAGGAGCTGCAGGTGATGCAGGTACTGGGCTGAGGGTGTGCTGTGTTGCACGGGCAGTGTTGGGCACTGAGCTTGGATCTCAGCCCTGTGAAATAAGAGAAACACCAAGCTGAACATGTCAACGCATTATGAATATCCAAAGGGAAATGATGGTCTAAAAACGCAGGTATTGATCCAAGTCAGCTTTCAGGCTACCAGGTGTTGAACTGGGCTGCACCATTTTGGATTTTGTAATGAATCTTAGGAGGTTTGTGACTTCATCTAATTGTACCTGGAGAAAAAATGAGGTTTCCCAGTAACTTTATTTATGTTTTTATTTATTATTGATTTATTGAGTCAGGACTTCATTAAAGAGCTAGTGAGCCTTTTTTGCAACACTGTCAGCATCTTTCAGATTGTCCAAAACAAGGAAAGAAAATAATTTCACAAATCTCAATCCAAAAGTGATTGGACATGCCTCAAAAAGGCAAAACTTTACTATCAGCCTTGGCTGATATTTAGGAGGATACCAGAAAATTCCCCAGATTTAGAGCTTGCCTGGCTTACTCTGGGCCTCTCAGTGTTAAGTTACTCATTGTCAGTGTTGAGTACAGTCCTATGTGCACTGTATGGTGAGAGACATTGATAATGGTCAGCTAAATATAGGTTTGCTTTTTTCTTCCCCATCCATATTAGATTACCAGAACATCTGCCATAGCCTCACATTACCATCCATAGGCTCATTCCTACACTCTTGATGTCCCGATGTCTTGATATTAGATGGATCAAAAAGTAGTTAAAATAAAGCAGCGGCTACATAATTGAAAAATACTGAATACTGTTGGTTGGGGTACCAATTAAAATCTTAGTGCATATAAACCATTTCTTGCTTAGCTTCAGAAATATTAGTGTGTTGAACCTTAGAGCCAGGTTCCAGGTAACATATGACCAGATTTTAGATTCTTTGGTACTCCTTCACAAAAAGAGGGCCCTAATAATGAGGAGGTGATTCGGTGAGTAAGATTACCTGGATCAACAAGGATTTTAAGGACTTGGAGTGACATACCATAGCATTCCTCTAAAACTGCCTTTTTGATTAGCTTTGATGTAGTCTTCTCAAACTCTGTTATTAAGAAATCCAGCCCCACACTTTTTGTGTGATGGCAGCCAAAGTAACAGGTAACATAAAGGTGAACCTGGAATTGAAATGATTTGCTGCTTTTGGTTGTCTGAGTACCTGTGTCCATGCTGAAGTCTCTTTGTGGACACAAAGATCAGTTTCCAAGCAGATTTCCCACCATGAAAGACACTTCTGAGATTATGTGTGCACACCCACCAGGTGTGAGTCATTGTGCTGAGAGCTACTCATCCCTCTCTTGTTTTTACAGGTGTGGCAACTACCTGGTTACACCAATGCAACGATGCAATGATGACACCCAGCAGATGTGGCTGACCTAATTTTCTCATCCCCACAAGGGGAAAGCAATCAGTGTAAACAACTAGATTTATAGCTGTGAAAAAAAAGCATTGACAGCAAATGAAAGATCTGACCTAGCTGGAAAATCTGCCTGTAAATCCATCAGTGAACTCTTTGGGGTTTTTGCTTCCCTAGAAAGTAACTAGAAGCAAGGTTCCCAGGTACCAGGGGCAATGATAGAGCAATTAAAATGCCAGAAATTTTAACACTGTACTTGCCATAAACACCCAACTGTGAAGGGGTGTTTGTTCATAGGGCTGGGGGATCCACAGTCTCCAGAAAGGGCAGTAGCCTTATCATACATCTTTGGCTACTGACTCATAATAAGCTTCACCTCCACAAGCCACAGGCATTTCTGCAGCATGAAGATGATGCAGACATCAGAGGGAAATGGGGCAAACATCAGATCAGCATAAAACCATAGGAATGGCTAGAAGCAGACAGTTCCAGCTGAGCTGGGTGTTCAGTTACTGTTATTTAGGCTTTCTGTGAAGCAAATGCTGGGTAAGAGACAACTTCAACATCATATAATCCACACAGCTTTTAACTGGAGCATGGTAGCAATGACACCTGCTCACAGCACACATCAGTCTCATCTATAAGTACTTCCATCATTGCAGAACACAGTTACAGCTGTCTCCTAAAAGTATATTATCTTGTTCAGTGATGAATGACATTGTGAAATATTACCTATAATCATCACACATTATGGCAAAACTCATTAAATTTCTGACAAATCTAATCTTGACAGCACTTTAATTTTGTTTTATTGTCTTCTTTTATCTACACAATTTATATCTCTGGTTTACAGTTAATAATGAAAAACAGCATAACTGCACTGTGCTTGAGAATCAGAAAAATAAGTATTCATCTTTTTAAAAGTCCCTGATTTAGGCCATAGGAACAGCGGGTACTAAACAATGCACTCATTGAAAAGGTGATTAAAGTTTAATAAAACTCTCAAGTGAAATAAACCAATCTCCTTGCAAAACATTCTGTTTGCTAGGTGCCTGGACTTCAGCTGTTAAAAAATTCTCTTTTCACAGTATGTTTAAATGTGTAGCAAAATAATGTTGTGACTGTCAAGACACAATTCAGTTTTTTTGCATGGTCTGTTGAAACTTGCTGATAAAGACTGCTAAAACAACATATTCAGAAGCCACTATAACAAGTACTATGTAGGATAAACGCACTTTTACTTAATTAATTGCTAAAACCATTCCTATCTCTCACTGTCCAAGTCAGACATTGGACCCTGATCTTTCACCCCTGGCTTCATAGAAGAGGTGATTCTCCTTCCATCCAGTCATCTGCAAATGTCCAAACTAAGTTGCTCAATTTCTGACTTAACGGAGTTTTGCAGCATCTTTTCCACACGCATATGATTATACAAAATAGAAGGCAGTAAGAAATCAAGCACATAAATATGGATGTAAAATCTATAGTCCTTAAAATCTGTCCCCACAACCATCTGAAACAACTGCATATCATAAAACTATTAAACTGTAGATATTGGTGGTTATTAGTGGATTACTAATTATTAATTGATCTGCTATGCAATACCTGAGGTAACATTTTATGAATTTTTTACAAGTTGTGTTCTCTGTGGAGCTGTTGGTGAGTTAATACAGAATGATTCATCAATGACATATTCCCGTGATTCTGCTCGATGTGTCAGTATGTGTGCCACACGTCAGAACTTTCCTCTGCGTTCTCCAGTGGCCTCTCCAAGGAAAACAGCTCAAACATCAAACTGAGTTTCCTGAAGGTCAGGATGTTCCTGAGAGATTCACAGTTATAAGAACATCACCATGTTCTTTAAGAAGAACATCACCTTGCCTCTCACAAGGTCTTCTCATGCAAAGTGCATCAGCTCCCTGACTCTGGGGCAATCCTGACTGACAGGAGCAAGAGACCTCAAATAATGAGGAAACAATAATACCTTGGCACTGTCCTGAGTTAGAAAGGCAACCTGGCTCTCAGGAAGTAAAACTTTTATGGGAACCCTCTGGAAATATGATGTGGCCTTGAGAGGGGAGAAATGTCCCACTGAACAAATCTCTCTGTGCACCTCCCAGCAGGGCAGGCTTTTCTCTGATTTTAGAGCCAGCCAGAAATACCCACCCAGCCAAACGCTCACTCTGTAGGAAATTAAAAGAAGGACATGCAGCTGAATCTACAATGGCTTCTGTATCTTGGTGCTATCCGAGATATCCTGTCCTCTCACCACATTCTTCCCAGTGATTATTCTTTTTGCTTGCAACTCACTTTAAATTGCATTGCAAGGTTCTTGGGAGGAGGGTGGATTCTCTGTGTGTCTGTATTAGCTCAGCTTCACCTGTGAATTTTGTGTTCCACATGCAGGTACTGCTACTATGGCTAAAACATACACATATAAAAACTCTCTTAACAGGCCAGCATTAACTTCCCCTGCAAAATTCAAAGCAAAGATAGTAAAACATGCAAAATTAAAAGATTGTATGATTGTCATGCATTTTTAATTTCCCCATACTTTCTCTGTGTTTATGACAATATATGTGATTTTACTCAAAGCTTTAATTAGAACTATGAAAACACAGCCATTTGCAATTTTATCTGGAGATCCTAAAGATAATGAGATAAACATATTTTTTCTTCCCTTGTGCTTGGCGTTTCAACAATACTGCCAACATATATTGTATCATGTACAGCATTATCTGTACAAACCCACCACAAAGTAAGAACATAAGAAAAATAAGATATGCTACATTTAAGAAAAAAATTTTTTTCTGTATGCTTTTGACAATGGTTTTGAAAAGAGTGTGCATAGCTTCTTAGTAAGGAACATGCATGACTTTTTCAGCATATAGAAATCAGGCTTTGTAGCAAGATCCTTATTAACTGATAATGCCTGTCATTCTGTTGAACGCATTGCCAAAGCTTCACAGCCCTCCTATGTGGAACATTGAGATTAATTCCTCCACTCTCACACTGATAAACACCCACGGTTTGAATCTGCTGCCTGGCAGCTTAGATCAAGATTGTAGAGTTATCCTTTCTTTTTTTCTGGCTTAACTAAAAGTAATCCACCAAAAAGCCAAGAAGGAATACTAAGATAAAACAAGTATTTCCAGGGTGTTGCATTTATTGTATTCTGTAACAAAGGAATTTTTTTTTCTGAAGGCTTGTTTTAAGACCATTGAGAAGTGTGGGAGACAACAGCTTACGTTTATAAAATTGTTAGTGCTGGTGGTGACAATACTGAAGTAATAAGCAGAATGAACTTTTGTTTAATGACCTGGGCTACCAAGGGCTCTATGCTCATTTTGATTTCTGTATGTTTAACATCTCTTTCTGAAAAAGCTGTATTCAGCAAAAGTTGAGATTTTTATGCTCAGAGTGCTTTCTAGACCAGGAGTGGCCACCCGTTAATTCTTGATCTGCATTGTCTCAATGGCCTAGAACAGTCCTCAGGCCCCCAGGGGGCTGAGTGCTAAGGAGGTTTGAATTCTCCATGGTGGAAAAAAGCAAACCACTATGTCCTGCTAAGATTGCCATCACTAGATTGCCCAGTGTAATCTTACCCTGCAAAATGAAGTGCTAGACTGCTGGGAGAGCTGTTGCCTACAAATTGGTCCCAAAGCTTACAGGAGATTCTGATATGCAGCTTGCAGGGTCAGGATCTTCTGGCTACCCATGTTTTTGAACAATTTGTTACTGCCTTTCTTCCCCCTAGGAGACAGATATTTTGAATCAACATGTATAGGAATTGTTGCAGACAGTATTTTTCTCCTGCAAATCCTTCACTGCTGGATTGCCAGGAGGATGAAGCAACCCGCCCTGGCCTCATATTGGCTCAATTCACCTCCTTAATCCACAACCTCAGACATATGGCATTCTCTCAGACCACCTTTTGCTGATTCGAAAGAAGATGAAGGATGCCATCTTTCCCTCTTGTGTGCTTTTACCACTGCTAGAGCAAAAAGGTTTATTCTTGTTATCTCCCTCTGGTGAGCAAAAAAATAGATAAACCATAGGACTTAGAAACTCAAAGAAAAGCTGAGAAATGTAACTAAAAAGAAAAACAAAGAGCTGGCTGCTGCAAGGTACTGCAGGAAGGCAAAGCTGGTGGGGTGCCCCATGCACATCACCCCCTCTGGGCCTAATGGATGAAGGTGATATGGGAGGAAAGTAGCATAAAGATGATGAGGATGTTTGTCTCCAGTGCCCTTTAGTCTGTTTTGGCATTTACCAGGCACCTTCTCTGGTGCTCAAACCTGTATCTAGAGTTCTTTAAAATTTCTATAGCTTTTTTTTTGTTGTTGTAGTTATTAAAAAATAATGGGTTTGCCCAATCTATTCCAAATAAATTGCTACTGCACCTGAAGCTGTGTAGATTTTAGCCCTACTGCTGTAAAATCCAAAATACCTGGTTTTCTAACCTGCAGTGTGTTTTACAAATAGACTGCAACACCTTTGTAGCCCAAGACCAGAGTACAGCAGTGACAGCCACACATTTCTTCAGCTCCACATCGAGTTGTAGCACTGCTGATATTAGCTGCTGAGAATGCTTGCAGCTGATGTGCAATCATGCTAATTAGGACTAGCATACACATCAACTAGTCTGCAACTTGTAGAAACTCATACCAAATACAGGGGAGGCTGCTCTCTTCCACTGGTAAGAGGTTCTCTAAGAAGTCTTTCATAAATGACTCTTTAAAAGCCACCTTCTCTATGTACCTTTTGACATGTGTATATTGATCAACATAGGATATTTATATGCAGCTTCTAGCTGATACTACTCTCAGAAGAAAAGAGTCAGAGTGGTTCATAGTGCTTCTTTACTTGATGTCTCCAAGTCATAAACCAAGTGTTTTTCCAGCTTTAACTAGTAAAGAGTGAAGTGATAGGATTAGTTTCATTTCTGGGAATGTGGGACACTATTTCTCAGTAACATTTTATTTATTGACACGTGAGTTGTTTGTTAAGGTGGTGTTACACCAGGAGTACTAATGATTTTCTGGCTTAGAATTTACTTGAAGGACAGACAAGCAAATTCAAAGTGATGGCTAAGTGTAATTTAAGCTATAATGCAGTCTCCTAATAGGAGTTTATGTCTACTCTGTGCAATGATGACTGCTGAAACAGATAATACTGACACATCTAGAAAACTAAAGCAATAGAAAAGATGGTATCATCTCATTATTAATTTTTAATGCCTTTTTCCAAAGGAACCAAACTAGGAAAAAGAATATGGAGATAAGCAGGGTTTCTAAATCATTTTGGCAATGATAATAACATACTTATTTAGGACACTTCATTCAAAAAAGTTTTGCACCCAGAGATTTTAATTAACTGCATACACCAGACAAAGGAATCGCTGAAACTCAGCCATTTCTGAGGAAGAGCTCAAGCGATTCTACAGATAAAGGATGAGCTGTGAAAATCAGCTTCTCCAGCTGATACAGAGGACTAGATGCTTACATCAAAACTTCAGGGTCAGCTGCACCCCAGGGCAGTGGGATTTACCATTGGGAGAAACTGGGGAATACAAGAACTTTTCAGCTCTTTAGGTCTTGGCAGGGGTGAAGCAAGATGCAGTTCATCAGTTTTCAAACAAATGCTGCTGCAGGAGCTCCCACAGCACATGCCTGCCCCAGATCTCACACACAGTGTCGTGTGCCCTTACACACCAAGCTGGACTGGACCCTTCCTGTCCCTGTCCCTGTCCCTGTCTCTGTCCCTATCCCTGTCCCTATCCCTGGCTGCCTGTCTGGGGCTCCCCCACTACCCCTCAATGCCACACAGCACTCTTACAGCTGTCACCACTGCCCGGCACCCCATCTACTCCCAGCACAGCTGGAACCCCACATCATGAGGCCTAGGCCTCATTCCTGCAGATTTACAGCTGTTACACCTTCCTGCAGTTTTCCAAATTATTGATCCTGACTGCCACTTGTGCAAGAAATGCAGCTATTTTGACAAGGAAGCAGTGCTGAGTGCCTGCCTGAACCTCCCTACCATTCCTGGACTTTCTCAGGAGTCAGTGTGGCAATACAGCTTGGTGGCCCTGTGTACCTTCTTCTTTCTGTCTGGAGACTGAAAACACTTCAGTTTTCAAGTGCTTCACAGAAAACCTGTGTATTGTACCTGTCTCACAGGGAGACACTTCCTGGGCTCTGCAGAAAGTGAATCACAAGGCATGAACAAGGCCTTGGACATATGTAGCTTTCTTCTTCCAGCTTCAGAGCTCCTGGCCTTCACCAACAGCAGCCACCACTGCTGCTCCTCAGAAAGGGCTACTGCACAAAGTGCATAATTTGCTCTGGCTGGCTCTGCCAGCAGTAAGCCCTGCGCTGTGCTTTGTATTCCAAGAACACACATGGCAACAGCCTTTACACCAATAAGCGACTGTAAGTGTAGGAAAGTGGTGGGATTATCCTGCTGATTCTGAGGACTGTATTCAATTATTTTACTAACAAATATTTTATTCATAATGTTCTATGTCATTTACTCTATATTTTCAAAGTAGAATGTTTGTTTCAAGAAGGCGTCCACAAAGTAAATCGATCAATTATGGGCTCAGGCTTAAACAGTATACTATTGTAAGATGATTAGCTAGGTTTTTCTGCAGTTAAAGACAAAATTTGTTCAAGGAATTTCTGAATCAACTTTGGTTTGATGTATTTTCAGTACAATTGCCAAGATTGATTTTACTATACCACATGCTGCCTGAGGTGCTTTAGATTGACCCTGGTTGACAATGAACTGTTGTTGGCCCATTGCTCTTAATTATATAAACCTTCCCATTACCTCACCAAGTTTTTCTGCTTTACAGTCAGAAAGAGTATGTAACCATTAGGCTGGAATTAGTCATTAGGAAAGAGCCATTAGGCTCTTCTCCCTCCAGAGCCCTTACATTAGCACAGGTAGTAAAATGTCCTGATTATCACTGACCTGTTAGTAGAACTTCAGTTTTCCATACCTATATGGTATTACTTCAGACATACATTGTCCTTTGTTTATTTCTTTTATATGATATCAGCCTGCTAGCAAGGTCATGTTAACTTCTCTTGGTCCATCAGTCTCTTTAAAATTTTCATTCAAGTCTTTATGGTAATGTCATTGTCTTGTTATATCTCTATTTGAGTGCATTTGAGGTAGACTAACAGCTGGGATCATGCACTGATCTTAACATCAGGTGCTACTAAACAGGGTAGCATAGTCAGTGCTGGATAAAAAGTAAATAGAAATATTTTCAGTAAGGTTAGAATAGACAAGTATGATTTTTAGGAAGGGGAAGTCCATGCATGGTTTTAGGGAAATGTGGTATCCGCCATACTTGTTGCTTTACATGAGGTTTCTTTTTGTTATTACTCATTTTTAATCTCTGAGATCTTTTTGTCTATAATCTTTTCCAGAAGGAAAAGTTAACAGCAAGGCAATAGTTGGTCTGTAGAAAATTCTGCTTTTACTGTACGTGCAAAAGTTGATCTGGAAAGATCTAATACAGGAAAACGAGAGTGCTATGTTTCAGAGGGGCTATAAGTCCTTTTTCAAACTAGACAAAGAACTAGAAGTTGACTCATCTCTAATGTATATAGTCCTGTTAAAACAGAATTCAGTTCAATAACGATTAACTCAAATTTAGGTTGCAATTGGCTCCTTAATTTCATTCCAAAAGTATTTTTAAAGTACAGGAACTTTTTTTTTTTTTTTTTTTTTTGTAAAGGCTTCAAACAAAACAAGAAAACTGTATAAACAATTTAACTACTCATCCTTAGTGTTAGGAGAACAATGTTCTGCTCTTCGATATCTGGTTTTTTTTACTCAGGCAGCTCTTAAAAATACTTAAAAAATATATGCAGTGTACAATAACAGTGGGAAAAGTTCCATTTCAGTAAATATGTATTGAATTTAAAGCATTTTACAAGTAAAAACAAGTCATAGAGAATGAGTTTCTTCAAAACCACATTAACAGAACAAAGTAAGCATTTGAACAGTCCAACAGTCCATCGCATATTGGGAGGAAAGGTAATTTACCTTTCATTGTGAGGTGCTGTACTGGTACTGTGCAGAAGTGTTCTTTTCCTGGATGATGCAAGTCACCATCCCCAAATGCAGGTGCCTCCCTGTGCACAGAGGTGTGCCTTTCTCACAGCCCCTTAGTTTTGCAGAGAGATCCATGTCCTATTGCTTCTTGTTAGCTTATGCAAACAAAAGAAATATATTCACTACTGCACACCATGGAAACAGCCTAGAGGGTGTATTTTAGACCCTTAGGGTGCTGGTGGTACTGGATTTGCTTTGGCAGCAGGGCTATTTCAGCAAGTGAATCAGCTCTGTGCTGCAGTCTGTCATCCCATCAGGTCTGCAGATGACAGAAACCCACCTTCAATGGCATAAACAGCATTAAAATAACTGTCAAATCAAAGAAACAGAAACAGTTCTTCATATATTGGTTTGTTTAGTTGGTTTTTGAAGCAGGATGATTTGACTGTAAAGGTCATTATGCGCTTGGCCATTCTGCATTTCACTAGAATGCAAACATCATGAATTCCTGAGTATTCAAAGGGTGAAATGACTACTAGTTCATTTGGTCTTCAAGAGGGAAAGTGAAAGGATGTTTTGGTCATACAGGTACAGACTTCAAGCCAGGTTAATTCCTTAATAACATTTATTGAGATGATTTTCATTGACATAAATATTGAGATTTTTATTGACATAAAAAAGCCCTAGCTTTAATTAAGCTGAATGTTTTCTTAAATATTTTATTAAATAAATAATATTTGAGGTAATAAAATAATCATTCTGGAATATAATAATGTCTCAGGCACTGAGGGAATAGAGTATGAAACTCATTAAAATGTAATCATTTAGATATTACTTTGTTACTTGCATTTCAATATCATGCACATACTTTATCTTGTAGGTTTAAGAGTTCTCAGTGATAATTATTTGGACCTGTTTGTTTTAAATAAGTCCCAGCAGGGTTTCCTTGCAATCCCTTTATAAAAAAATGTGGATATTAAATATTTCAATTACAATAACTCTGAAGTTTAACATAAATTCAAAAAAAGTTAAAAAATACCAATTTAATTTCGGGGAAGTTTCATGTCCACTAAATTTAATACATATTTCTCCTTCATTCAAGAAGACTGAATGAGGAAAACAGTAATTTTACTGTAGCTTATTTATACAGTGGAACAAATTGCCAATACTTGTACAAGGCATTTTACCTAAGGAAGTACATAAAGAAAATAACAAAGCTTTTGTTTAAAGTTCTACTTTTGTATATGCTTCAGGTACTTAAATATTGTAATATCCAAGATGGAATAACCATGAGGCATGTCTGGGTAAAGAATGCAGCCTCCAAACCTAGGAAAAAGGAATTAGCATAAACAGAGAGGTTAACAGGTCACAAATTCTCTAGAGACTTGGACAAAATCCTACAGATGTAGGTCCATTTACAGCAGGTCAGTCCATTACATCTTAAAAGTACTTAGGTGTCTGTGTCATTGTGGTCTCATTTTCCTATACGTTTCGGCAAATTTAAAAATAAATTCAATCATACTGCAAACTAATGTATTACCTAGCATGTTTACCTGTATATTCAAGGTCAAGGCTTCCCATTGAGTTTCTTATCTAAGTATTAATAACAGAGCTGTGAACTTTCAGGTGGCTTTTTCATTCAACTTTTATAGCTTCTGATGATTAGATTTAGTGAACAACTGACCATTGTTCCATATTATACAGCTTTTTATGATGAGATTTACTGACCTTTACTTGATATTACCCATCTGAAGAAACTCTGGAGCTTTATGTCAGTTTCTGATGGCAGTTTTTGTCTATTGAACTAATAAATATAAAAACTCTTTCATAAAATAAAAAGCTATGTATTGGATTTACAGAAATCAAGAAAATTCATGAAGTTTTTAGTCTATGGGTTAGCAAGTGATGCCGTCAAAACAAGGCTGTTAATCCAGAATTACTGAATTGAAACCTAATGGTGCATTTTGGCTAATAAAATCATGCTTACATTTTAAGTTATGCCTTCAAGTGGACATACCCACAGCACAACCTTCAGTGTCATGAAGAAATATTGAAAATAGGTGTAAACATCTCTGCTATCCTATAGTCTGCAGTACAGATGCTGAACAAAGCCTGATTTTTCACTGCAGAATTACTTCATTTCAGACTCATATCTCTGTACATTACATAGCTTTCCTTCTTTCTTTTCTGCAGTTTAGTCCACAAACAAGAGATAAAAATGTATGTAGAACAGCAGAAAAGGTTATTCCAATCTTTCAATAGCTTCTCCAAGGACATTTAGCTGAAATACATAAATAATTGAACTGCGGTAACAGAGAGAAACTCAGTCCTGTTTTGATTGTTGAAGCCACAGCAACAGCTTACCAAAAAAGACAACATCAGGATCTCCTTTTTTCCTCCAGATCAGGTCAGCATAATTTTAAAGGTTCCTTCTTCCAACTTGGGATTGTTGCGACCCAAGTGCAGCATCCAGCACTTTGCCTTGTTGAACCTCAAACAATTGCCTCAGCCCTTTGATCCAGCCTCTTCAGATCCCTCTGCAGAGCCTTCCTGCCTTCGAGCAGATCCACACCCCCTGCCTGATTTGGTGTCATCTGCAAACTGACTGAAGGGGCACTGGATTCCCTTGTCCAGACATTGATAAAATACTGGGTCCTGGGGAGCACCATCAGTGACTGGCCGCCAGCTGGATGTAGCTCCATTCACCACCCCTTTCTGGGCCCAAACAGCTGGCCAGTTTTTTACCCAGTGAAGAGTGCACCTGTCCAAATCACGAGCAGCCAGTTTCTCCAGAAGAATGCTGTGGGAAATGGTGTCAAAGCCTTTACTTTGATTTGCAAAATACTGTCTGCTGCACAGAACCATTGCCCATGCCTATTTGTCTCCTTCTTACCACACACAACACCCATCTCCCTCCTCTCACTCTGTGTTTTTTGTCCACTCAGCCCTTTGCAACTCACCCTTGTCTTCAGCTGAGTACAATCAAAAACTTTTTCTCATAGAGCACTGGTCATCCAAAGTTGCATATAATTGCAAAGCAGGCTTTTAGCAAATGAGCCTCAGGGCCCAAGTCATCCTGCAGAAAGCTGAAAGGACAAAGTGGAGACAGCCAAAACTTTGCTCACAGTAGAGTGTTCTGTGTGTGTCTCAGACTGTGCGAGCCAGCAGGGCCTAAACTCCCTGTCCTGGGTCTTCCAAGGTTCACTTTCATGTAGGCTGACATGTTAGGGACAGGATGCTTGTGTGTGTAATAGCCTGGACTAGACAAATAAACATCTTCAACAAGTAGGGAGAAAAAAGGGCTAATGTTCTGAAAGGTTTCCTTGTCCACAGGGCAAGGAAAGAGGTGCAGGGCTTATATTTGAGGAGATTGATAAGGCTTGGGATAGATGATAGGAGGAGCTTGTTGGACATTCAGAAACACTGTTGAATAAGTATTTTGCTCTGTAAAAGAAGGGAAGTAATTTTGTGTGTCATCCAAACAAGTCTGTAGGTTGTTTCAAGATACAAAATTCTCACATAAATGGAATGTTGTGCAAGATAATGCAAAGCCTGATTTCAGGATAAACAGGCTAAACATTAGCCTGTAAAAAGATGTATGCACGTAATCAGCTTTTTGTCCTTTCAGATAAATGGGTAAGTACTACATTTCATAATCATTATCTGTAGGACCAAAATATAAACCTCCAATTTAGACACCTAAATGAAATGGTGAGATTTTCAGATGTGTTAGTTATTCAGACATTCTCAGGTAGCACATTTCAGAATAGAACCATAACCTATAACTGTAACAGAGCAGTTAAATCAAATAAATAACTATAGTTTTTCTCAAAGAAATGTGAATGCTGCCATCTAGCTATATAGTATCAGCATATCTCTAGTCCAGTTCTGCTAGACACAAACCTCTTCAGTTTCAGTTTGGAATAGAGCAGAATAGAGATACAAAAATCCCAATTGCAGTTCTGCCAATTAAAAAAGTTGACTTCAGCATTCATGAAATTATTGTACTATAAAATTCTATTTTGACAGCAAACTGAAAGGATAAGAACAGCAAGGTTAAAATTATTGCATCTGATAGTAAACATGCCTTGTGAATGATGTATTTTACGTATTTTACAAATGCGGGATTTTATTTTTCAAAGGTTTATAAATGCCTTCAGATAAATGGACTTAATAATTAAGTTAAAACCACACATATGTAAACTGAAGTCTTGATCCATTTTCCAGTTCAAGATTTATTTACCAAAGATCAGTTGTTCTACAAAACACTTTGTTTAAGAATTATCCATTTTGTTATGTTTGATCAATAAACTGTTTGGAAGTGTTTATGTAGTGTCAGCTGAACCCTCAGTATTCTCATAGTACTGTTTGAGTTCTGCCTTGGGCGTATGGATAAATATCATTGCATGCTCAAGATGTTGCTCCACCAAGCACTGAACACCTCTTTGGGTAACCAAAGGACCAAGAGACAGAAGATGTGCACAGGACTTGTCCTGATACTGAGAAGGTTATGGGTGGTCTCAACACATAGATTTGGGAACCAGAAGAACTGCTTTTCACATGTCATCCAGAGCATTATGTACAGAGTTGGGCAGAGCCAGACTGCTGTTTGAGTACACTCAGTGGATAATTACAATCGCTCTGGTTGAACTCCTGCCCGTCAATTTGAGGAGATTGCATTTCAAAACAAATAGAGATATATGACTCCTTAAATTTTTTTTCCTCGGTGGGGAAAAAGGATGTAATTACAGGACAGATATGCCACCTAGTCAAACACACAGTCTCTAAGTACAAAGCACTTCCAACGTGAGGAAAAAAAATCTACTTCATCTAGCACACACATAGTGGGACTCCAATACATCCAAGGACAGTCTTACCTTAAACGTAAGAGGAGAGGAAATCTACACAAGCAGATATTTTTTAATTCTAGTATTTCATATAACCGTGCTAAATAGGACATAAAATATGACAAATATCCCTGCATAGGATCAGTTCATAGAATTCTCTGGTCTAAAAACTGGCCAATACCAGATTTGTCAAAGTAAGATGCAAGAAAACATGCTGTTATTTATAAAATAACAGCCCTCAGACCCATTCTAATTTAACCAACAGGAGATTGGTCTGAATTTCAAATTTTGAAGAGCTGAGACTACAAGAAGATAACCCAGAACTTCCATGGGCAGGGTTGTAGATTGCCTCACCTAACTCATTAGAAAAACAGATGCTCCCCCACATCATCTGTAGAAAGAGCTTGATGAAATTTATTCTAACATACAGTTTATCAAAAGGCCCTAAGTCTGCTGATATAATTTTGGAATAGCACACTGTAAAGTTTGGGTTTATGTGATTTTGTACACACACATACACACACACTCTCACGCATACAGCTAATTAGAATTACAGCTTCTTATTAAAAGACGAGACTATGTGCAATCAAATTACTAATGCAATTTAACACAAAGGAAAAGCCACTTGGACATTGAATAATATGGAAAAAAACAACACTTGATTTTACTAGTGCTATACATTTGTTTTCAGTCTGACATAGTAGTGCTTGATGGTGGTGTGAGACACAGAAACTAGAAGACAGAAGAGAAGTTACCTTTCATGTTCCCTGAGAAAATAATTTATGGTGAAGTGCTATCATAATGCAGACCTCTGTTTCTCCTAAACATCAAGAGTATCAAATATCAAAAATATATATTTAATTATGGATTCAGTATGAGATGCACTGCTTTCTAATTCTACGCTTTCAATCTTGCATTTTTAATATTCTGTGTAGCCTTGTATTTCCCTGGTATTTCCTCTTCTGACCATTTTTGTCAACTCATTTTATGTATTGCTGAATAAACAAACTGAACTCCCAGTCAACTTAAGCTGGTCCTTCATCTCTCTCTCTTGTTCTCCCATTGCTATCCCCTTTAGCAGACCCTCCAAGAGCACTTGGATCCCTTTCCAGAAACGTTTTCCTTAGGCTGAACTTGAGGACCATGTTTGTAGTATCTCTGACAGTCGGAAATGTTAAATCTGGGGTCCCATAAAAGGGTCTTGGTTTTCTGTGCTTGCTCCGTAGGTATAACACACGGATACAGCAGACTGGGGAGACAACATTTAGTGATTATACACATGCAAATAATTACTCCCAGCAAAAGGCAGGGAAAAGCCTTGCACAAGATTGCAGCAGCCTGGCACACAGCCAAATGCAGTGCACAGATCTGTTTGGACCCGGATCTGTTTCTTTGAATTAGAGCCTCCTTCTTCCCAGGGCTGTACTGGTAACAGCCAGGTTATTCCACCACTCTTTGGGACTGGCCATCCCAGATGGGATCATCTCAGGAAGTAGGTGCCTTTCCAGATGTTTCATACTACTCTGCTCTAAGTGCATTATCCCTGCTTGTAGCTCAAGGTTGTCAACACTGCACAGAGATGCTGAATATGTGTTCTTGCACCTTAACAAAGTGCTAGTTCAGTCTGAGGTCAGTGGCTGGCATAATTTTAAAAAGCTGCAATATTATCTTTGTCAGACAGTTGTTATTGCTGTTTCCTTGCTTGGCCTCAGGATAATTTTTCTGCCAACGATTATGGAGTTTGAAGTCAGGAAAAAGGTAATAATCACAGTGAGATCATCTATTTTACTTTTGTGGTAAAACTACCACAAAAGTTTTTTACTATTGTTAGGAGCTGTGGAATAATTACATTTTCAGTTGTACCCACAACAACAGTGATTTATCGTGCTTCCATCAGTGATTCGGGGACTGCTGACTAAAAGCACTCTGTACATGCAGCCTGATTCCCATCGGATGTGTAACCAGGTTACGGCTGTGCTGGCATTTGGCATGAGTCAATGAAATTTATTTGCATATGAATAAGTGGCTTGGGAGAATTCTCACATCATCTTTACTCACAGCCTCACTCCCCCAGGTTTGTTAGCATTTACAGATCAGTTTGGGATCCCTCAATGATTTTACTGTTCATGATGTTTAAATAGCTTGGAGATATACATACTTACCTATATACCTTAATACAGATTTATTCACAGATATTGCCTAGCTTGCCTAGAACTTTATGTTACTAAACCATAAAATGGAGATATTTGGGGAAATCGTTTTTAAGAAAGTGCAGACAAAAATTAAGCAAACCCACACTGGATGTTGAGATTGAAATCACTAAAGATACAGCTTACCATAAGCAGAATTAGCATTTACAAATGAGGTTGAAGACCTGCAGAAAAAAACACACAGTTTAAAATTTGCAGATTCAGGTGAGGCAAAAGCAGTTTATTTCTGTAGCTGTAGGAGGGAATATGTCATGATAGCAATTCACCCCTCAGCCTAATTCTGACTTAAAGCAAAAGTACTAGTGCTTATATAAATTCACAGCAGATACAATCTGTGAGGTGGGGGATGATACAGCAGAGCAGCGTCTGGTGGAAGGAAAGGTGGTCAGGAACACCCAAGCACAGCCTTGATACTCACCTGTCCAGCTCATCCCTCCCTTGCTTCTGACACTGCTGTGCCCCTCATCAACTTCTGGACCTCGCAAGGGCTGCTCCCACAAAACAGTGCTGGCAAAGGTACCCCCTGCATGGTTAAAAAACTTAAAAAGGCTTTCTATTGTCTTGCAGCCCTGCTTCAAAAGAGAGTGTCACTATGTGCTATAAAAACGCTTTTAATTTCCTTGTAAGCTTTGCATATACGCACATAACATAATCCAATGTCATCTAGTTACCTGCACGCAACCTACCTTCTGTTTAAAGAAATGTTTAGGGCCCTCTCCACCAGTCCAAATCCTCATCTGTCTCACATACAAATATCGCCCTTGCTGCTGTTTGGAAAGAGGAACCCTCCCTGATTTGTGGACAGCTTGTCTCTCATCATCATTGCTGTTCAGAAAGAGGATCTCTCCCTGATTGGTGGAGTACTTTCTCTCTTTCGGGTTGCTCTCTGTTTCTTGTCAGTACGAAAAGGACTGAAGAGTGGGCATGTGAAAAGTTTGGAACACAGAATTCCTAGAAAAATGTTATGCTAGAAACCACAGTGTGTGACAAATTTCCAGAAATACTTTGGAGCTAAATGAAGCTAAGAGGTAAACCCATCTGCCAAAGGCAGTGCTGAGCAGGGCTGCCACTACCTAAAGTCCATATTTACTATGAATTTCTTTTGGTCTGTGGTCCTGAGTGTGTTAAAGGTTGATTCACAGTCAGTAGACACACACAGTACCTGAGAAAGCAAGTTAGTGACCCTTAACAGGGCTGGAACCCAGCAAGTTCTGGAAGAGCTAGCACAGGGAAAGAGTCATGCTCCATGGAACACACCATTGCTAGATTTAACCAGGCTAGAAATTTTTCACTTGGAAGTCAAGCCGCAGATTTTTAGCACTGATTACCAAAGCTGCAAATCAGTAATATACTGCCAGATTATATCCAGTAATTTGAGAAGCTGTTTCACTGAGAAGTTGGAAGTTTGACTGAGAACATGAGTGTTCATGTTCTAAGGCAAGTGCTGGATGTTTAGAGAGATAATTTTTCTTTTGTTTTTTCACAGCACCAGTGCACAAATGCAGTTCCCTCCTCCCACAGCCCAGCACTAAGGGCAGCAGCCAGCTCCAGCTTGTCCAGGCTGGTAAATAAGCCTCATCTGGAGACAACCACTTTTGGAAATACAACCTTGACCAGTGCAGCCTGTGTCTTTGGCACAATTAAAGTAACAGTCAAAATGAAATGTGAAAACATAATATGAAAAGGGAGACTTCATAATGATAGGTTTTAGGCCTTATTTTTCAATTTTTTTGGATATACATACCAACTCCATAACTAGCATTTGGGTATATGTGCTTTTGTACACACATATATAGCTAATTAGAGTTAAAGATTCTTATTAAAACATGAAGAGATATATGGATTTAAATTACTAGCTGAATTCATTACAAATGGCAAAGCCACTCGGCTACTGAAAAACAATCAGGGGGAAATCCAACATGGTATCACTGGGGCTACACATTATTTTTCAGTTTTACAGTACAGATCTTAAGATGGTGGTGTGAGCCACAGAAACCAGAAGACAAAAGTGATCTTCCATGCTCCCAGCGAAATTAATTTATAGTGAAGTGAAATTAACGAGCAGACCTCTGTTCCTTCCAAACTTCAAGAATTACTTTAATTACGGATACGGTATGAGACGCGGTGCTTTCTAACTCCGCATTTTCAATTTTGTGTTTTTAATCTTCTGTGTAGCACTCCAATCCGCCCCCCCCCAAAAAAAAAAAAAAAAAAACCAAACAAAAAAATCCAATTAATATAAACAAACAAGAAACCCTCCAAAAGACAACCAGACGAACAAACGCGAAACCAAATAAATAACAGGAAACCAGGGACGAATTGCACGGCTCGGTGTTATTAATACAACGCTCCGCCCCCGCGCCGGGTGACGCCGGAGCCGCGGCCCCTCGGGCCCGCCCGCTGCCGCCTGACCCGGGCGGAGGCGGCGGCGCAGGCGGGGCCGGGCTCGGCGGAGCGCGGCGGAGGCGGCCGGTCGGTGAGGTGGCGGCGGGCTGGGGCCCTGCCGGGCTGGGGTCCCGCCGGGCTGTCGGGGTCCCTGCGGAGCCGGGGGCGCTGGGTGTAGCGGGGCGGACAGGGGGAGGCCGCGGGCTGCCGCCGGAGAGCGAGAGCCCCCGCGGGCGGGCGGCGGGGAGGGCCGAGATCTGGGCAGGCTGAAGTAACCCTGCTGGTAAATAATGTATTGAATGTCTAGAAAGGTTATTTGTCAGAATAATTCGGAAAGCTGCTGCTTTTATTTTGTCTTGTTATTTTATTTTTAAAGGATTCGCGTCAGACAGTTTTGAGTTTCTTGAATGTGGTAAAACGTTGGTAGTGATGAGAAAGCGGCGGGCACGCAGAGCTAATGAAATAGTATTAAATAGCAGTCTTACATAACGCCGAATTTTCCATGGTGATCTTGCGGTATTTTGGAATGGTAGTACAATGTAGAAAAACGCCGGTGCTGGGCAGCGCAGCTGCGGGATGAAGGGCATTACCTGCCCTGCGCTGGTCTGCTTTCTCCTGTAGAGAAGTGACGAGCAGGTGCCCGGGGCTTAACACCGCTGTGCTGCCAGCTTGTGATGGAGGTGCAGACCAAGGAGCCAAGAAGGAAGCTCTTCTATTTGGACAGAAACAATCTTAAAACAGAAGTGGATGAGGAAAATTAAACATGCTGGCTGAGTGAATGTAGGTGCTAGGATACTAGCCTGAGAAGGAGATGTAGATTGAAATGTCAGAGGATGGCAGTTTATGGAAGTATTTGGTAATTTCGGGAGTAAGAATTATTTTAATGTCACTAACTCTGTTGTCTAGTCTGTGATATTAACTAGCTTGATAAACTTTTTTTCTATGCTTAAAAGCTAGGAGTAGACCACCGCTTCCATGAAAAATTTAAAGAGTTCTTTAAACAGATTAATTTAAATAAGCTAAAAGCATAAAAAGGTATATTTGTTAACTAGTACCAGGCTTGTATTAGTTTGTAATAACTAACTAGATATAGATAAAGAATTTAATTATTTAAATTCTTGAAAATTGCTAATACTTTCATACTTGCTCTTTTCATACAGAAATAAGGTTTAAACAATTGTGTTTGTATGGTACTTCTTAATTGGTGGCTGAGAGAAAAACAGTGACAAATAAGAACTCTTGGATTAAGGATGTTTTAGTTTGGGTTTTTTAAAATTTGTTTTGCATTTTCCTCCCCCACTCTTCTTCAAAAATAGTGAGTTGGTAAGTGTCTACCTCAGTCAGTCAGGGTGTTTAATCCTCTTAATAGGCCTTAGACTGTTTACAGTCTAGCAGTGAGATCTACCATTGACCTGTATTGTTTTTAATATTATGTTAATAACTTTTTAATGGAGAGGGCTTTGCTTCTTCAGGGGAAAGATAGGTGAGATGTTAGCTTACAATATCAAATTAAACTCACGTTTCATTGTTGCACTGTAGCCTACTTCGGTCAAGTCACTTAAAACCACAGAGTATATCTGTACTCATAAAAAGCTGGAGTGATCTGTGATTATCTACAGTGCCCTTTAACTTTTAGCTCAGTTTTGGCCTGAGACAAGTTTCTCTTAGACAAGTTCCTTTAAATCTTAATTAACAGTACAGATCTGGGCTGATCTGAACAGGCCATAGGACCAAAGATTGAGTTGCAGCGCTCTCAATATTCAGTAATACACTGAATTTTTTACACTAATTTTTCCATTCATTACAGCTTTAAAACAGAGGAAATAAGATTCAGCATTTTACAGAAGTGGATTACAGATAAATATTAAAACAGGACACTTAAAGGCTATATTAAGATCGTACACTGAAAATAACAGTGAACAAAGATATTCCCTGGATATGATCAGATTGCTATTTAAATATTCTCTCCCAGAGAGAGAACACTTATTCTTGTGTTGTGAGGGAGCAATTAGATAAGCTTACTTAATACCATCCATTCTTTTCTATTAATTTTAGTCATTTACTAAGAATTAATGAAATTCAGTTCTTTGGGCTGACTTTTAGTTACCACGTTTAGCTTGAAATCTGCTGTGAAGTCTTTCCTCCATTTCCAAGTGCTCTGCCAACCAAATGCATTATATGGAGGTAACTATGCTGCACATGTACTGCAAACTTGGGATGTTTCAGACAATCAGAGTTCCTGAGCCAGCTTTTGTAGCTCTGCCATGCTCCAGTGCTGTGTGGACACTGATGGTGCTGACATCTCCATTTCCTTACAGACCTTTTCTAAAGTCAGTAAAGACTGAGCTTTAGCAAGAATAGTGCTGCTGTCAGTATGAGAACTATACAGTGAAGAGTAAATCAAATAAATATGAAGTTGAAATGTAGTTAGGATTTTACTTGATGTCTCTTCTTGTTATATGCTAACAATCACTAGCAAAAGAATTACTTGAAATCTGTAAAGTATCTCTGCATTAGCCTCACCCAGAAAAAAAAATCGATAAACATGGGACAAAGGGGACTATTGTACTGCAGTTGTGTTCACACAAATAAATCATTTACTTCAAGCCTCGAGGAAGGACTTTATATGGGCTTGGGGATACAGGTACTAAAAATTGCAAACCAGTACATTTTGCTCAATAGAGAAGTAAACAATGATGATAGATTAAACTTGTCTCTCCTTCTCAGTCTTCTAAACATCTTCTGTGTTTTAAGAACCTACAATTCTCAAATCAGAGGTCTTTGCTGTTAAATTGGTTTTCATCTTCGTACCCTACTTAAAATGAAAAGTGGATTTTTCAATAGTAAATGCAAGTGTTGCCACACAGTGATGTGGTTTGGCTGTCTCCAGGTTTTTTTGCTGGAAGGATCCAGCTGTATTCACAACCTTGTAAGGAGCTCTTCTCCATTGCTTTTACTCTAATTGTGTGCTGTCAGGAGCTGGCCAGGAGCATACTTTTAACTTCTGAAGGTGATGTCCTTGGTGATTAGCAAATATATGCTTATGTCAGTGTTGTTCTTTGGCTTGAAGATGCTGAGCCTCTTGGCAACAAGTGTCTGCAGTCAATCAGAAAAATCTCCTCCAGCCCAAAATGTTCTACATGATGGACAGTGAACCTGATGCTTGTGTTGCCGCTGACTCCACTGGGCTGCCTTCTCCAGCTACCCCTGTTATATTCTGAGCTATGTGTCTGTTTCTGTACTGAAACCACACATCTTGACTTTTACTTGAAATTGGATTCTGTAGCATCATAGAAACAGATGGCTCCCAGATTACATGGCACTTCTTTTGTGTGACTGCAGATGCATTAGTTACCTAAATGCTGTCTGCATTTTGATTATAAGGAGCGTAGGAATAGAACACAGCATTCTTTGCCTCTTAAAAGAGACTTGCACTTCGTAAGTTTCTCTGTTATTGTTGGAGTAGAGGAAGGATATTTTCCAGATTATTTTTTTAGTTTGTTAATAGTCTAAAACAAGAAGAGACATTAAGTAAACTTAAATGTAGGTCCTGTTTCAGGATTTTATTACAAGTTTGGATTTAATTTTTTTTTCTTTCCCAATAGTTATTTTTTCTTTACTGATTTACTTTCTTTTTCTCACCCATTATATTTGTAGACACTAATCCAATCTCTTAGCCCTTGTTGTATTGCCTTTGTAGGCCAGACCTACAGGTTTCTATGGAAGAGTGACTGATTCATCAGGAAAAAAATCACTGCCCACCTCTTCCTCTTCTGTCACAGCTTCCTTGAATGTGGCTCAGTGTATGAATTCTGACCAATGCCCTCTACAGTGGTGTTAATGCTTCTGCCCATGTAATGGAAGTATTTTTATTTTTGCATTTTGGATTTTACTCACCTCCATGTTTTCTGTGGCTTAATATTTTTGTGATTGACCGATGTCTCCTTTCTTTCATCTGTCTTACAGCAGAGAATCATGGTTCTGCTTGAAAATATCTGCTCTTTAATTTAATATAGTATCCCATTTTTGTTGTCCGTGATCATTATTCTCTTCTAGTATAATTGCCTGATTTTCCTGAATTAACAATGCCTCTCAAGGCTGCCAGCAAAAAAAACACCCTAAAACCCCAAACCCAAATTCATTGGAATTAATTATTTGCATTTCCTGTGTATGGCTGAGGCTTACAATCTGGGTACAATTAAAACAATGAGTTAACACATTTTAGAATTCAGACAAACCTACTGGATTCTTTTCTGCTCTTCAGTTGAAATACATGAGGCAGTTTGAGGAACAACTTCCAAAACAGACCTAGAACCTGTAAACTTTTGTACATATTGTTACTTCCAATTTTTTTTCACCAGGCGAACAAGGTGTGTAAAGCACTAATTTCCTTTTCTCACTATATAAACACTATAAAGGAAATAAATAATTTCACATTTTTATTTTGAAAAGCACAGCTTTAACTGTTCAAAGTATTTCACAGTTCTGTGTTGATGTTAGTTGATCAAGATATCTGTTGAGTGTTTTCTCTTAAATTATTCAAATGGAAATGTACTGTTTGTAAGTTCAGCCTTTATTTAAATAGACAAAGTGGTAACTGAATTTTTTAATACCTTAGAGATGTTTTTGGAAGAGTTAGATTGTTTAAGTTATTTGTTTATTCCTCTTGTTTGCTACTGATCTTGAAGATGAAAAATTTAATATCAGGCATGTACATGTTCTTCTGATGTTCAGCTTTTAAGAAATAAATATCTGTGATGCAACTAGATTTGATGGTTATAGAGTCCTTGCTGTCTTGGAATCATGTCAGCTGAATCTGAATGTTACTAGGAAATAACCATGACATACCAGACACTGTTCCAAGCAACTAGATAGATTTCTGCTAATATATGCAGTAGGGTCATCATTAAGAGGACAATTTATTCTAGGGTAAACATTGTTTGGCTTTCTCTATATATATTCTTACTGATTTTATTCCAATTTGCAGTAATGGAACAACTGCAGGATCCGGTTACACAAGATGCAAATATTAAAGCCATTAATGAAGAGTACAGGAAAGCCTTTATTTTTATCAATAAAGGACTGAATACAGATGAACTGGGTCAGAAAGAAGAGGCAAGAAGTTACTATGAGCAAGGGCTTGCCCACTTGCTCCGAGGAGTTAGCATTCCATCAGAAGGTCCTGCGTGTGTAGGGTCCCAGTGGGAGTCTGCCAGACAAATGCAGCAGAAGATGAGGGAGACCCTGCAAAATGTCCGTACTCGACTCGGCAGTCTAGAGCAAAACACCCCACCAGTACAAGCATCTTCTACAATGGATACACCTCCTGGGGTGCCCAAGTTATACCCCTCCATTCCTTCCAAAGAAAAGTCAGAAAGACCCCCTCCCCCTAATTCTCTGTTTGTACCAAGCCAGCCACCTGCAGCAGATGGGGGTGTTGCAGCTTTGAGTCAGGGGCAAATTCCAGCTTTGAGTCCATCATCTGCAAAGCCTCTTTGTCCGCCAAATGAAGCACCTCCTGCCTATACTCCTCAAGCTACCAATGGCCACTTTACTGTGTCCTATGGCACAGACTCCGGGGAGTTTTCCTCTGTCAGTGAGGACTACTACAACAACAAATGTACTCAGCCACCTCCCCTGGAAAACCTGGGAGTGGATGCTGATGAGCTGATCTTGATTCCCCAAGGAGTACAGATATTTTTTGTGACTCCAGATGGGCAGGTTAGTGCTCCTTCATATCCTGGATATCTGCGCATTGTGAAGTTCTTGGATACAGATAACGAAGCTGCTCGGAATCGTCCACCAGCGTTTCTTCAGGTAACAGGAAAATAATTTTCTCCTTTAATTAAAGTTTCAAGAACTGTCATAAAGCTCTAACAGGCAATCTTCTTAGATTCTTGCTCTTCTGAGCCTAAATATCCCTGTGATAATATGAAGGATGTTACAGGTGTTGCAGAAATGGTTTTCTGCAAGTATACGCTTTTACGACTCTTTCTGTGAAGAGCACCTCTGTGTCTTCCCAGGGTTTTCAAGTGGTCACTGTTCTGGTGAATTCTAGTATGTCATCCTATTTCATAAAATTGACTTCTTTCATCACATAGAGAAGATGTTTTGATTCACCTATTGTAACAAATCAGGATGAAATGGGATTGGGTGCTACCCACTTCATTCTCAGTTAGTGATAAGGTATTCCAGTTATGACAACCGATAATTTGAAATTTGACGGTCCATGTTAATCCAGACTCAGAACTACAAATAAAAAAAAGGTGCATTACTTGCACTTTTTCAGTTCTTTCTTGCTTCGTGTGGTCATGTTCTGTAATGAACACTGTGTTTCTGATCTGGATTCTGACTGTGTATCTCCATGTTACTGCTAAGACTGGCTGATTGGGGTCTGCTGGATCCTGGCTTGGGGTCTGCTGGTTCAGCTCCACTCATGTTAGCAGTCTTCAACAGTAGACCAGTGACAGCCATGCATTTCTATTTTTCCTGTCATATAAACCTGTCCTGAGATCTCCAGAGTGGGACAGGCACTATGAATGATGACTTGTTTGGCAGTTCTTTTCATCTGGGCCTCAAGATGAGTCCTCAGCTAAGAGGGTACCAGCCTGAATTCTAGTCCTGAGAAAATTAGTATTTCCTCTATTTTAGACTGTCAGAACTAATCAAGAGTGATAGTTCAAGAATGAACTATCATTCACGTGGGGATTGTTTTTCCTTTTTTTTTTTTTTTTTTTTTTTCTTTTTCATCATAGAATCATAAAACAGTTCGAGTAGGAAAGGACCATAAAGATAATTTAATTCCAACCCTGCTGTCATCAGCAGGGAACCTTTCACTAGAAGGTTCCACTCGAAACTTTATGGAAAATTGAGTTTATGGTGTGTATCAGTATGTTCAGCCTATCTTTCTTTTTAAAAGCGTCCTTTGATTCTATGTACTTGATTTCCCTAGGTTTGTGACTGGTTGTATCCTCTGATGTGTACCCAGTCTCCTGTTCTGTGCTGCAATACTGGGGTCTATATGTTCCCCGACACAATGTCCCAGATACCAGGGTCCTACGTGGGAGTAGTGCTGTCTTCAGAACTTCCAGCAACTCAAAGAGAGCTGTTTGAGGATCTCTTGAAACAAATGTCTGACCTTCGTATCCAGGTAAATTTCTGGGTAGTCTGTTATGAGCCAGTAAGGAAAGGTGTAAATCATCAATTTATTCTCACATTTACATTTAGCTGTGTAAAAAGACAGATTTTTATCTTGGTTGGTAAGCTTATCCATGAGAAATAGATACAGTAGCTATGATAAAGAAGCTTTGTAATGAAACTGTATGTCCTATGAGATGAAACAACAGAAATTTTAAAATACCAAATTTTAAGCAAAGTGGAATTTGAGACCCGTTTTTATATTTTCTCTATTTTTCTGAAAAAGAACTAGGACTCAAAATGAAATTGTGTTCAGGAGAAAGCATGCTTTTTCCTATGTATGCATGCACACAACTCTCTCTGTAGTTTTGGTGATGCCCTTTTTGGAATATTGTGCCCAAATGTGCTTACAGTTCAAAAATGTTAAGCTTCCTCAGAGAAGATCTGTGAAAATAGTAAGTACCTCAAAAATCCACCTTCCAGTGGGATCTCAAAGTAGATAAATCTGGTGCCTTATTGTAGTAAGACATTGACAGGTAGAGAAAACAAAAAAAACCAAACCCATAGTCTAACAAATGTGCAGTTAGATTCAGTGATTTGTAGCCAAGTGGAAAATATTACTGTAAGAGCCCTGGAGCATCATTTAGGAAGAGCAGTAACCAATAACTACTTAAAAGATTTTAGCATGATTAAATTTTTTCATGCAAGAATTGTGTCAAATCACCAAAATGTGAATGTAGTCATGATGAAGGACCAGTTTGGAGCATCCCATGAGGGTGGAGTTCTTTTATGGTGTAAATCCTGCTGAGTTCTGCAGGGAATTTCACTAGCACAGGAGGCCACTAATTTTTACTTAAAAGGGGAAAGTACTACAGAATTAGTGATATTAACTCACTGAATAAAATTCTGTCATTTTTCCTGTGTAGAAGTAGTTCAAATTTGGTATTTTACTAGTTCCTTATTTCCCTAAAACTATTTTGTTTTCCCTAAAGCTCTGTCTTTTTGTTAATGTTCCCTGATACTATGTCACAGGTGCCAGGATCCTGTGAGAGAGTAGGGTTACCTTCAGAGCTCCCAGGAACTAAGAGAGCACATTTTGAAGATAAATTTAAACAGAGGTCTGGCCAGAAAGTCCAGGTAAATCCCAGGACATTCCAAAATCCTATAGTTAAAAAAAAAAAAAAAATAGTCACAGAAATGCATGTTGAAACTGCTGATTTGATAGACAGCAGCTGTGTATGCTGTGTCCTGTGGTTATATTTTTGTTGGGTGGCTTTTTTGTGTTATTGTTTGGTTTCTTGTCAAACACCAGTTCAGTTACTGCAGCCTGCCACACTTTTCAAATCAGCATATTTCTGAAATTTTAAAAACTGTGATGTAGCACAAGTGTGCCAAAGCCTAGTCTGATGGCCATTTAATGTGTCTGTTTTACATAGTAATCAGGAGGATCTAATTGACTAATTAGATAAAATTACAGTACTGAGTTCCCTGTCTTACTAGACATTTTTGCTCCGTAGTGTAGATCTTAGAAGTCCTGACTGGTTTCCTACATTGTGACCCAACCTGTGGCATAACTAAATTACATCTGGAACATAGTTTGGGTTTTTTAATAGGTTTTTTGTTTGTTTTTTACCTAAAGCTGTTTATTGAGGTAATTTCTCCTGCCCAGCCCTCAGAGTGTTTTGGTCACATGCTGAAGACATTTCTTCCGCAGCAGATTTCACTTGGCTGTCCAGCAGTAAATGAGGACTTAGCACATATCACTGATACATTGTTAACCTTCTGGGTAGCAGCCTCCTAAGATTTCATCTACTTTTTCTTGTTAATGTTGTTTTTTTTACAACATTCAGCTATGTGCAATACCCTGCTTTTATATCCAATAAATATTTCAGGGGAATTTAAGAATTTCCTGTAATACTTTTCTGTATTGTGTATTCTGATCTGACTATGGGTTTAATCTATAAATACTTTCATTCAGACTCTTCTAGACTAAACAAAAATGTTCTTTCTTTCTGTCATTAACTAGCAGTGTTTTCAATCTTTGAAATACTTGGGGGCTTTATTTACTTTTACAGTGGAAAAGTTCTCTTAAGAAAAACTTAAAACTAATACAAGTTTTTTTTACCTTTTTGTAATTAAAGTTTAATTATACATTGTCTGTGAACTGTGTAAACTGATGTTACACATTTTAGAAACACTAAGCAGCCTGTGGTAGTGGTTGCTGTGTTTAAATGATTAACATCTACTCTAAAAACTGTAGAATTTGACATGAACTAACACAGAACCTGTCCACTCAGCCTTAAATAGGGGTCAGCATTATGCACAGTTTGATGTTTTCCTTGGCTGTGCCAGTCTGAAAAAGCAGCAACAGCACAGAGAATAATCTCCTTTATTTTTGAATTTGGGAGGAAAGGATGAGGAACAAAACAACCTCAACAGCTGCATTCCTTTAGTGCAGCTAGATTCTCTAACCAAAGACTGCAGTTCCCATGCTGAATAACAACAGGGTTGACTTCTGTCTGAGAAAATTAAAATGAGAGATGGACAGTCTCTTATCTGTTTTGCTGGTGAACTAGTAGTGTAAATTTTCCCTGCTTAGCTATTTGGCCATATGTCTGTGCTGGCAAGCAAATCTTTTCATTGGAGCTGGATGAAAAAAGCATACAAAAAAGCTGACCTGTCTGATAAGCTTTTTTGGATGTCTAGGATTTATGTGGAAAAATAATTGAGTGTTAAATTTAGCTTGAGTTTCTGTACACTTACCCAAGGCATGCACAACTTTAGTATTACTTGATAATGGATGTGTATGATTAAACCAGAAATACTGATAATATGTTGCAAAGTAGATGCTCAGATGTTTGCTTTCACTTGTCAGCCTTCTGAAGCCTCTAGTGATGCAGTTCACTTGCCTCAGACTGTACATATCCAGCCACAACCTGAAGAAGCAGAAGATCAGAAAGAGTTACCAGAATGGAGTGAGAAAATTGCCCATGGAATCTTGTCAGGTACAGCTGTAATAAGGGGACTGTGTTGAATATAAACCTATGTGAGTGACATTTAAATAGTATTTTCACCTAAATTCACAGGTGCTGATTGAAGCTGAGTGATCAGAAGTAGTTGTTCACTAGTTCCAGTGTTGATCCTCTAAAGGATGTCTTGATGAGCTTCATAAAAAAGCATGCAAAATATAAATCCATTGCCAACAGTTTGTTCATTGCAAATGAGGTTGGCTCCTCATTTGACTATTACAGTATCACCTCCTGGGACTCAAACCACTGTGACAGAACAATTCTACCCCTGTATGAACATATACTACAGCAGGCATCTGTTGTGATTTCTGCAGATAAATGAGGGTTTTTCCTCTGAGAACCTTTGGAATAGACTAATGACCACCAGATGATTGTAACAAATGTGAATCTGAAAGGACGGCTGAAGGGTTGGGTTTGTATGTTTTCCTGAGTGTTAATAGCACTGAGATGTGCAGTTCTATCGCTTCTGACTCAGCTGGTGCTTGCATATCCATTAAAATCCGAGTATCTGTAATAGGCTGACATTTGGAAGTGGGCTGTCTGTATTAAACTTAAATAAAATGAATGTAAAAAGTGGTAGTGTAGGTGCAGAAATTACTGCAGGAATTCTTTGCTGGCCCATTCAGGGGTGAATGTAATTGCAGACTGTAGTCAGGAATGTTTCTAAGCGTTCCTGTTTTGCAGAGGCAGAGGAGGGATAGCTGAAGGAATCAGAGTCTGTAAAATTGTATGTACTAAGAAAAACAATTTTTGCCTTGAAGGTGCATCTTGGGTGAGCTGGGGCCTAATGAAAGGAGCAGAATACACGGGTAAAGCTATTCACAAAGGAGCTTCTAAACTGCGAGAGCACATTCAACCAGAAGAAAAGCCTGTGGAAGTCAACCCAGCTGTAGCAAAGGGACTTCACGTAGCAAAACAGGCTACTGGAGGAGCTGTGAAAGTCAGCCAATTCTTAGGTAAAAATTTCCATCTCATAGAATATAATATTTCTGCCTTAAATAATAAAAACTTTGTAAAATGCAAGCTGGTTTCTCTAGCCAGTAAACTAGAGGACGTACTGACCTGATAAAATTCAGAGATCAGTAGCTTGTGCTTGAAACATGCTTTAAGACTAGTACATATTACTTGGCCTGGAGACTTCCATTTCTTTCCTAAAAGAATAGTCTGTATAGTCTTAAGTTTAACATGCTTTTGAAAGTTTCAGACAGTTAATACAAAATGGTGTCTCTATTTTTAAGTTGATAACCATGTCTTTTAAAAGCTGTACTCTTACTGGTTACTAACGTAGAGTAGCACAAGAGAATGTGTATGCATATTTTTAAACATGCACACCTGAAACATGTCTATCTATATAGAAATATCAAAATAAAAATGGCCTGGTATCCAGAGGTGGCTGGCAACCCTACCATCTCTCAGTTACTTTATTTTGTTATTTATTTGCGTATAATGTTTATATTTACTGTCTAGTGACTCATACAAGTTCAAACGTAAATTGTGCTGATCTTACAAAACTACTTTGAAGTGCTGGAATGCTTGTAAGAAAGACTTCTAGAGAAGACAAGTCAGGAAAGCAGCAGCTTGTTCTTTATCTACAAGTTAGAGGTAACAAAGCAGTGGAAAAAGTTTCTTGAAATTGGAGTGTAAGATGTATATGTATGTCTTTTATTTACTTTTAGTAACAAAGCCAAGGTTACTTATTTCTTAGGATTTGAAGCCATGTAGAACCTGAAAAACAAGGTTGCTCTATTAACTGGGCACTTATGTGTGGATTAAAGTCTGTCTTCTGTATAAGTGTATTTAAATGGAAGCATCACTTAAGACTTCAGTGAAGCTTCCTGTTAATTACGAGTAAAGATTTTTAAAGAAGGATGTTCTGTGTTCTCACTAAATAATCTGCATACTCTTGTTTTATGGTAGTTGAGGGGGTGTGTTCTATTGCGAGCTGTGTCGGAAAGGAGCTGGCTCCACACGTGAAGAAGCATGGCAGCAAATTAGTTCCAGAATCCCTAAAGAAAGATAAAGATGGCAAATCTACTTTTGATGGTGCTCTGGTTGTAGCAGCAAGTGGAGTTCAAGGTAATAAAAATTCCTTAAACTTTTTTTAATGGCATATTTGTAATGGTGTGAACTCAAATAAGCTGATTGTTTCTACAGGATTTTCAACAGTGTGGCAAGGTTTAGAAAGTGCAGCGAAGTGCATTGCTAAAAGTGTTTCAACTGAGACTGTAAAAATGGTCAAATACAAGTAAGTTATGCTTTTGTTTTCATCTTTTATAGCACACTGTTATTGTCTCTGAATACTGTAAAAAAAAAAAAAAAGGCTTATGAAAGTGCAGGGAAGCTAACTGAAATGCCTCCTTTGCTGTAATTATGTAGCCTATGATGAGGTGGTAAGTGCACAGTAATAAGCATCTCGTGTATGCAAAAATCTGAAATGAGTAAATGATTGTAGGAAGTATTTTTTAGTTCTATGTAGAAGTATTACAGCATGAGGCTGTGTTACATATAATGTTCAGATTTATATCTTTGCTCTGTGGTACAATATCATTATGAAAAAAATTACTGGTTTAAACCTCTCAGCACTAATCTCGATTTTGTGCAAACTTAGCTAAATTTATAAAAAATGAAAGAACCTCATCTCTCAGCAGGTTTGGCTAAAGCGAGGCAGTACAAAAAAATGAAAAATTTGTAAGGAAATCTAAGGCATATATAGCAGTAATAGAACAGCCTCAATTTGCAGTACACAAATGTTCTTAGAAAATGATAGTGGGAGAAGAGGACAGTAACATTTGGGATTAAGATGATGTTAGTAAGTTGATACAAAGTTGAAAGCTGTGTGTGTATTCTGGAATATGCTGTGGAGAAAAAAGGAATATTTTGAAATAACTGAAACATGAAATGCACCCCTCACAAAAAGGACAGTAGATTTAATAGAAAGCGAAGAGTAAGCAGAAGCAAGCAGTTTAAATGGAATCATGATAAGTGTAGCCAAAGAGATATTAAAAGGATTGCTGAAAGTTCATAAAGGCTACAAGCCAATGGTAGCAAGATAAACATCAGCATATAGTATTAGCAGACTGGCAATCAGAGTTGTGTTGTGATGCATTTCAAATAGGAGGCCAATTATCAAAGTTCTAGTTGTGGTTTATTGCTAATGTTTGTTTGCAGTAGGAATGTCAGGAGAAACTATGAGTACTGGTACTCATTTCACATAAATTCACATAAATGTTTTTGTTTTAGATGCAAATATAGGAAATATGGAGATCAGCAGACTACAGACAAACAATAAGTAACTACCTGTTGCAGCTAACTGCAATGTGATTAAAAATATTTGATATGTAATCTTTAAAATCTATCCTTATAATTATATTAAAATTTTACATAATCTCCCTTTTGTAAGCTGTTTTTTATTTCGGTGACAAAGAAGTCTGCCACTCAAAATACCAGTGAATGAGCTAAATTCCACTTAATGGAAACAAAGCTAAAGGAGCACCATCAGTGTCTCTAAATAAAAAAAAAATGGTGAAAATTTAGCTGCAGTACCCTTGTGGATGGAATTTTAAAGAGATGCTCATCATATGCATGTTGATTGGAATGGGGGGAAAACGTAGCTTCAGAAGTAGTATGTCTGCCAAAGTCCCATGCTACTACCTATTTTAAAAACTATTTAAACAGATGCAGTGTATATATCTGCACAATTTAAAAAAAAAAAATAAAAATTATGCAATTCAGGCAGGAAAACTAAAAAAAAAATAGATGTTAAGATGCTATTAGTCAGTATTGTCAGCACAGTAACTGTGCTGGATAAGCTACAATCCTCCTTTAGATGAGGCTACTTACTTTACTGATACTATACTGGCTTATGATGTTCCTAAGTGGAAAATAATGGAATTGACAGGCTAATCAAACTGACACATCCTTCTGCTGTGAGATTCTCTGACCTGCAAATGCGATGTTGATGATTCAAGGCTGTTGCTCTATCAGAGAATTAAAGACAAAACAAAAACCCCACTAATTCTTTTTATTCATTCTCATTGTTAGTTCCAGCCACATGCTCTGGCTTCTGTACTGATATATTACAGATTTTTGGATTCTTTGATATTCTTTGCTTCTCTCTAGCCTTATCTTGAGGTCCTCAAAGAATCTCTGGTCATAACAAGCACAGGGAAAAAGTAACTCTGCTGACTGCTGGGATTCTAATGCTGCCAGAAGTACTTCCCTTTGCCCTGGTTTGTCTGACTGCAGTGCTCTCTGGAGAAATGTCTGGCTACCCAGAACAGTTGCAGTTACTACTCTCACTGTAGTCTTATCCTCCATTGTGCTCTCTGTGCACAATTGAGTCATTAGTCTGAGACTGCCAACTTGCCCACTAAAGCATAAAGAAGCTGGACTCACAGCCCATGGGAGAGAACAAAGGATTTTATCTCTTCATAATTTTCATTGCATCCTCAAGAGAGTTTTGTATGATGCAGCACTCCAGGTGGGGGTCTCACAAGAGAAGCGTAGAGGGGCAGAATCCCCTCTTTCCCCTGCTGGCCATGCTGCTTTGGATGCAGCCCAGGATACAGTTAGCTTTTTATATGGAGGGTGTAGGAATTTTACCTAAGAGCTAAGGTGAAAAAGAACCTTTAGTTACTGCACAAAACTTCTCTCTCCTCCCTTCTTATCATTCTATAGATATGTTTTTTACTCTTCAAAATTAGAGGGAAAAAAGAGAGAAAGACTGGAAGCATTCTTGAAGAAAAAGAGTAGAAGCATATTGATATTTTCAAATAGCAATTGATCTGATAGAGGAGCAGCCTTTACTCACTCAAATGGCTTCTAATTTTATTCTTTAGACATTTGGACACCGTACTTACTATTTTTTCTTGGTAATCCCTGAATTTTTGCTCTTAAGAGAATTCCAGTGAAGATTAAAATGCTAATTAAACAAAGCTACAAAACTGCTCTCTTTCCTTAGGTATGGAGAGGATGCTGGCCATGCTACAGACAACGCTATGAATTCTGCAATCAATGTTGGTGTTGCAGCATTTAACATTGAAAAATATTGGTATCAAATCTGTTGTAAAGAGAACTGCAAAGGAAACCGGCCATGCTGTGCTAGATGAATATAAAGTATTGGATAATGAGAAGAAGGGTAAAAAATGAAAGCAATTAAATACTTCTTAAAGCCTTATATTAGAGATGAAACTTCCTATTTAGAAGTAACTACATTGCTCATCTGATACTGAACATAAGTCACACTGTACTTTTCAAACACCTGTTACTTAATTTGATGGGAAAATGTGAAAATAGGAAGAGCATTTGTAGGAGGAAAAATTAAAGTTGTCACCTTGTTCTGTACTGAACAAAGGGTTTAAACAACTGGATCAGGGCTTTAGGCAACTGGAAGGATATGAGTTTGCAGTTCATATACTTGCCTCTTTAAGCACTTTTTCAAAATAATATATGGAATAATATATTAACATAGAAATACTATTGTGAATATTTTTGTAACACTTTATATTTATAAAGAAGGTGGTGATACACAAAGAGTAGGATTACTAATTCTGGAACAAGTAAAATTACCAGTTTTGGCTTTATAACTATCCTTAAGAATTAGTTTTACTAATCAAGCCTTGTCTTATCTAACATGCACTACTAAAACAAGCTTTGTGTTTCATTGTTTTGTAGAGAATTTCTGTTTTCACCTACAAAACAGATGATCCTATCCAAACTTCATGTTAGGAGAAATGAAAGCTGAACCTCAGGTAATTAGGTAGTCATTCCCTTTCAGTCTTTTTTTCTCATCCAGCATATAAGTAAACCAAAGATACCAAGCATTTCTTCTAAAAGAGGATATTTACTGGTCTAGAGAAATGCCTTTTCTGGTTGACTCCATAAGGAATATATAAAGATTCTTTGAAATTCAGGTTTTTATGTAGAGAGGATAAGTATGGTTCTGCATAAATTAAAGTATTTTTCTGTGAAAATATTAGAGGGCACTAGGAAATTCTATGCATTCTGTACTTTTCAGCTGATCCAGAAAGATTCAGGTTATATATCATGATCTCCTAATGGAAGACTCCTAATGTTTGAACAAATAGTTCTAATGGTCATCATCTTTATTCTATTAAATTCATAGTTGCACAAGGGTGTGAAGTGTTTAAAAAGACTGTGAAGACAAACACTTTTAATGAAGAGTTGTGTAGAATAGACACTAGTGTGTAGATTTGTCATCCTGTTTGTAGCACAGTGTAAAATAATACAAGATGTTAATTCCTTGAGATGATTTTACACTGCTACTTACTTAACACTTTACTACTGAGTTTTAAAGCTGCTGCACATTCTGACATTGGCTGGACCTGCAACAGACAGAATGCAAACAATTTAAAATATATCTCCATTTCATGTAGATGGAGAAAATAACTATAAATTGTTGTTGGCAAGTGATATTTGTAGAAGATTGAAAAATACAGTAACAACTACAGTCTGTTAGAATGGTAATAGGTGCATATTTTGTGGTAGCTACTGCAGATGTGTTTTTAGGGTGAGAAATGTGAAAAAAAGGATCAAACCACTTGAAGTGTAACTGATTTATGGAAATAAAGATAAAATCTGTGCTTGATCTTTTTATGGTATGAAGCTGCTATATAGATCCATAAGTGGAAAACGTAGGACTTCTTCAGAAGTAATAAAATAGCAGTATTGGGGTATATCTACAGTATAAAGAAACTCATCATCTAGAGCTTAAGTATTTCAAACTAAAAAGTTCTGTCCAAAGTGCACTGCAACAATTTCTGTTGCTATAGTCTGCCACTTGCCAGCTTGTGCAACCAGTTAAAGACTGCTAAAGACTTTACACTAGCAAAAGCATTTTTTTGTTGCTAAAAGCTGTATTTACACTAGGGATATAGGTATTTGTATCTTCTTTCTCCCTCCCATTTTGAGATTTTGAATATAGCTCATACCCTTTAGTTTAGTCTGTAAACCATCAAAACAAAAGGTTTAAAACAACAGTTCAGATCAAGTTGTTACAGTCTTCAAGAGATCACATTGGAGCGCACTGAGGAGAAACATTTAAACGCCATCAGTATCAGGCAAGTAGTGGTGTCCTGCTCTACCTGCTGTTGTTCTCTTCATGTGTATCCAGTCTTTCAAAATGGATTAAAACTATTTTTGAATGATGCCTACCCCATCTTACAGTTTGTAATGTGATATATCCATGATCTTCCCTTTTACATTGTTCCAAAGTTCAGTTAATTTTCCTAGCTGATAAAATGATGCTGTTGAATTTACCTTGCTTCACCTGCCAGTTCTTGGGCCCAGGGTAGCAACTCCACAGCTTCTCCTCCCTTTTTCTACTATATACAGCCTTCTCACATTTACTGCCTTATCTCAGCTCTCCCTTTTATATATTAAGCTCCACAAACTTAGGTTTATTCACAGCTTGGTTTTGTTTCTTTGAACACTGAACATCTTTTGATACATGACAGTCCTGGAAGTTTTATTAAGCTGTGTAGTGCATGAACTACTCCCTAATTTCCTAAGGCATTCTTATTTCCAAATTTATTCAGTCTTTTCTGCTACAATATTGGTCTCAGATCTTGTCTTGAGAGGATTACTTCCAATGACCTCTAAATCATTCTAAGCTACTACCATCTCTGGCATTTTCATCATTGTGTAGATGTAAACCACAATTCTTACTTCAAATCTAAACCCCTGTATTTGAATGGATTCCTCTAGATTCCAAGAGTCATTTGATTGGTTTGTTCAAAGCTGGTTTAAAACCAACTTAGAAGAGCATATTTTTAATCTTCCCTGAATAAATTCATAATTGTTTAAAAAGATTTGGTAAACCTACCTTCCACTACAAAAAACATGCTGGCCAGCTTATGATAGAATGGTGAGGGTTGGAAGGTCTGTAATCCACCTCCTGCTCAAAACAGGTCCAGCCTGGAGCACAGTACTCTGTCCCAATTCTGCTCATGTTACGATTATCACTAAGGATGGAGACTTCACGGTAGCCCTTGGTAACCTTTGCCCAACTTGACTCTGCTCAGTATTTCCCCTTATACTAAGCCAAACAATTTTATATGCAGATGCATTCTACTGCATATCCTTCCATCATGCACGCTGGAGGAAACTTTGGCTTCTCCATCTTATTTAAATTGCATATTACATAGCTGATTAAAGCACTAATCTCTCCTTATGCCATCTCTTCTCCAGCCTGTACAACTAATGCAGCCCATGGGACTTGTTTGGGAGTCAAAAGCTAAGCACTTCAGCATGTGCTAAACAGAGTGGAAGAACCATCTCACTCAGGCTCCTGGCCATGCCCTTGCTCTGGCAGCCCAGGAACCCTTCAGTCTTGTTTGCTGTAAGCTGTTGCTGGCTCAAGGCAGCTTCTCCACCAGGGAGCCTATATCTTCTACAGCATTGCATTCTAGACACTGTTCCAGTCTATATTGATCCATGGCTTTACTGGGGCCAGATACTGGGCTTTGCACTTGATTTTTGTTGAATTTCCTTAGGTTTCTCCAGGCTGTACACCAACCCGTGAATGGTCACCCTTTACCCCCTGCCTACTAACTGCTCCTCTCAACTTATCATCAAATTTGCTGAGCTGATGCTCAGTCTTCCAGGTTGTCAATCAGGAATTAAGGGTATTGGCTCAGGTATTGATCCCAGAGTCAAGCAGTCATACTGCTGATCACCAAAGCAAAACTGGCCCAGCCAATTTTCCAGCAGCCTTATCCAATCTAGAACTCACCAATTCGGCTATGAAAGTTCTGTGGGAGATGATATCAAAGTCCTTGGTAAAGTCAAAATACCCAACATCCACAGGTTTCCCCTTGCCCACACAGCCATTCATCATACCTTACTTACTGGTGCTACAGAAATAACTTCTTGGTAAAAATTAATTTATGCCTTCAGTAACTGGTCTACCTTGCTTTTAAGTAACTCTCAGTGGTTAATGCCTTCACATATTATAAATACATATTTAAGTATAAAATTCTGTTTTCAAAACACATTGTGTTGTGGCCAAGTTTCCTAACTGTTCTTACTAAAAATTTTGATCTCACCTCATTAAAAGCCTTAAATGACAGTGCCTTTAACGGTATCCATAGATCTAATTTTAACCAATTTATTTGGAATAAAGAAATGGAGGAAAATTCTTATGTGTTGCAAGTGTCACTATGTTACTACTGTGATTGTTAAAAATATTGATGGTTTGAAGTTTTACACACTCACACAAAACCTCAGTCCGGAAGACGCTTGCTTTATCTCTCACTCCAGTTCCCATACCATCAGGCGAAGCAGCCAGTTAGACCTGCTGTGCTGTGCCAAGGTCTGGGCTCATCCTTATGTGCACAGTGACTTAGTTTCTTGAGAGCTTACCTGGGTAAACCACCTAGTAATCCTTCAGTGAGGGTGAGACCTGAAAGTATTCTGGAGAGATCAAATTAAAGTCTCACGGGCAGAAAGAGTGCGCTATGGGTGGGGATACAGCCCTCAGTTCCCCTGTGCCCTCTGTTCCCAGACTTCTTGTGATTCCAGGGCTGTTTTTGAGCTTTCTGAATGTGCCCACCCATTGAGAACAATTCATCAGGCTGGTTACATTAATCTTGAAGCAGTTGTTCACAAAAACTGGTAATAAGAAAAATGATTACTGATTAAAACCTTTGCTGTTAATATTCAGTACACTCATTCTGAACTGAAGATACACTGTGAGTTATGAATGTTAAGCTAGGTCCAAGTCATTACTTAAATTGCTGGTTTATTATGAAATGTGTTTTCAATATGAATCTTAAAAAGGTAGCGTTCAGTAAAACATGAAGGCTAATGAACAGCTAAATTTAAATTCAGTTACAGTGCAGCACTCTTCTGAATTTGTTTCTTGATTAAATTATATCGGAAAATTCTGAACTCAACCCACACCAAAGATGATAATTCACTGATTAGCTGATAGAATCAGTTATAACTTAAGACTCAAAAATCATCTCCTGCTCTAATATATATCAGACAAGTGAAATTAAAATTACTTCTCAGAATCAAGCTTCCCACTCTCCATCCTACTGTTTTACTCCCAGTCATTAGATCCTGCTGGATTAATGCCCTGCTGTTGCAGTATCAGTGAGGCATTAGATTGGTCTATTCCAACATGACACACTATCACTTCAGGATTACAATTCACAACATTTCAGGATTGACATGGATGGCAGTACTGGTTTATACTATGTTAAAGTAATGGTAATATACAATCCATGTTTTAAACTTTTAAACCAGTGCCTCTGTTTCCCAGGAAGTGGTTGGGCTATGGCATTTGGCTTGCTGCTCGTGCAACACAATTACCTGAACTGAGTAAACCATATCCTTTTACATAATGTATCAGTAAAGGAAAATTAAAGTTCGGGGAAAGTGAACAGATAGTTCCTCTAGTGAACATTAAGTCTTTTGAAATGGTGAGTTGATCTAAGAGTGTACCTAATTACTCCCAGTTTCACCCTGTCCCTTGCATCAATTCTGGTGCTTTCCTGTGCAGCTGGTAAGCCACTTCTGATCACCAACCTGCAGAAACTGCAAACGTTAAACATTTTCCCTTGTGTAAGTATTTGGTGTTTCAGGAGCTGTTCTGGCTCATTGAAGAGTCACACAGATATCAAGAGCTGGCACTGAAGCAGCCAGAGAAGGTGACGGTGGAACCTGACAGAGGTGATACCACTCTTGCAGCAATAATCTGATTAACTCACCCCGTGAAGATTTACCTTGAGAAACGCGTGAACTAATCTGAAATTCCTTGTTTGAAAAATGCAACATCGAACATTTTTAAGCATTGATCAATGTAAGACCAATGTAAGATAATTATTTTCCAATATATATATTGACTAACACCATCGACTTGATCAATGATGATGATTAAAGCCGATTATTCTAAACTCTTATGTCTCAAGTTACGGTCTTACACGCTGATTTGTGAAGAGCACAGAACACAGTTACCGACTATGCTAAGAGATGGGCTGGGCATGCTGTTGGCCAAGTTCCAACTGCACTGTGTCTGCCTTCACAGGTAGGGCACAGCGTCTACTTAAAATCGTGCTACTGCCCGTCCAGGAAGAAATGTTTAAAAAAATCTGCACGCATACGTGTTTTCCCATGAAAAGCCAAGCATAAAGTTCAGCCTACACGGTCAAAACTCTTAGCTGGGCCAAAGCTGTATCTTATTTCCCCCATGCGTTTCTGGTGCTGCCCGCACGCTGGGCATTTCGCAGGACAGCGGTGAGAACAGCCCCTCACACGCGGGCCCTCGGAGCCGCGGCGGGGGAGCGCTGCTGCAAACGCGGCGGACGGGGCGGGGCGGCGCCCGTCGGGGCAGGGGCAGGTGCCGACCGTAGACCCCGTTTCCTGTCTCGGCTTTCCTGGGCACAGGGAGAGCCGCAGGGAGTGCGGAGAAAAGGCGCCCGAGCCGGGGGTGGGGTGGCCTCAGCGCGCCGCTCCCTCGGGCTCCGCCGGCCGCTCGCAGCCGTCACCCCGCGCAACGCCGGCGACGCGGGGAATGCTAGCGGGACGGGCGCCGGCGGCAATGGGGGAAGGCGGCGGGCAGCGGGCGGCAGAGCCGGAGCGCTTGGCGCTGGAGCTGAGGCGGGAGAGGCGGAAGCAGTGAGTCCGGCAGGGAACGCGCGAGGCCGGGCACAGCAGCAAGGCTGGGCACGGCGGCGCTGCCGGGAGCGGCTCCGCAGCACCGCCCGTGGGAGCTCTGGCCGCCTCCCTGCGGCAAGATGGCGGGCGCCGGGAGCGGGCTGGGCCCACGGCCTGCCCGGAGCCCTTCAGCACCGCCCGGCTGTGCTGGGAGCGCCGCTGGCTCTGCTGGGCACCGGGAAGGGCTGGCCCCGGGGATGCGAGTGGCACGAGGAGCCCGAAGAAGCGAGCTAGATAATGTCAGCCGGAAAGGAGGATAGGGCCGGCTGCCGTGGTTAACCGCAGCAGGCCGCTCAAAACCGCGCAGCCGCTCGCTCCCTCAACTCCCAGTAGGATGGGGGAGATAAGGAAGGGTGAAAGAGAGTAAATTCGCGGGCTGAGACCAAGAGAGTTTAATAACTAAAAAGGAACAACAACAACGAAAAGGAAGCAAACCCAAGAAAAGCAAATGATGCAAAAACCTGCAGGCGCTCACCACCAGGACAATGCCTTTTCTGAGGCAAAGCAGCCCCAGCAAGCCCCAACACCCTAGTTTTTATTTCTGAATATAGCATATGGTATGGGATATCCCTTTGTTCAGTGGGATCTGCTGTTCCGGCCGTGTCCCCTCCCAAATCCTTGTGCACCCCTAGCCCTCTCACTGGTGTGAGCAGAAAAGGCCTTGACCCAGCATAAACAATTCTCGACAGCAACCAAAACATCACTGTGCTATCAGTACAGTTTTCATCACAAATCTGAAATGTAGTCCCATACCATCTACTATGGAGAGAATTAAACCTGTCCAAAGCAAGTACAAGTGGGTTGGGAAGCCACTTTGGGGGAAAAACAAGAGGTGCACACGGGTGCATGCCTTTTTGGAGGAAGATGAATAAAATGGACAATGAGATGCTCTTTCTGCACTCTTCTTTCCACAATGTTGAGTAAAAGTGGAAATCTAGATTTCACCCATATCTAGTGTCAGTAAATATCTCTGAGACTTCTAGGTAAGGTATGGCATTTCTGCATGTAGTTTGCAGGGATGAGGATTTGTTCCTGTTAGCAGTCAGTTTCCTTGCTAAAGCAGCAGTTGTTTCAGTGCTGTTATGATTGTTGATGCTCATAGCCTGGTGGGATTGTTTTTTGCCCAGTTTGCTGAGTAAGCTACACCTTTTTCCCTGTGTTAAACAGCAAGATTACCTTTTGAGTGCTAGTAAATGAAAACAGGAAATGTCATAGGCTCCTGTGCTGCCTTAATTGCGACCCTTAATATTTATACATGCTTACCATATTCAAGCATTCTATTAATACTGATTTTTCGCCTGAACAATGTTTCTTTCAGTGTCTGAGCTGCAGGCCTCTTCAAACTAGTCCTGCAGTTGTGGACTTTATAAAATGTTCATTGATAAATGGAAAGGGAAAACCCAATACTAGCAGAGTCAAAATGTCACCTTATGTATTCAAAATGGCACAAAAAGTAGCTTGGACGTACTTGCACCAACATGTAAGCAAATGGCCTTTAATAAATCTCCTGACTTAGTAGTGTCTCAGGGTAAATAGATCAGTTATCCTCTGCATGCAGCAGTTCTTTTACCTGACACATGATCCTGATATTAGTGGTGATCAGATAAAAAGTTGAGTTGTGGTGACTTAGTTATGGATAAAAGCAAAATACATATTTAACAAAAACCTCTATGGTGATGGCATGACAGTAAAAGACTTTCAGCTCCTAGTGGGTTCTACAACAATTTTCTTTGTGTACAAATAGGCAGCATTATTATTTTCTATTTCCCAGGAGTTATTTATTCAGCTTAATTACCAATGACCAGGCTTGTTAGACATCTCCATCTAAAGCCGTGGCTTGTATAGTCAATGAATACAGAAAAGCTTTTTGAAGGTGTGATTCATCTGACCTACTTTGCCTGGCTGTTCTAGCATGAGATGACTCACACCCTAGGAAGTGCCAGTTTCTCTCCCTTGGGTAGAAAGCAAGCTGAGGATGAGTGGCTTGCAGATAGATGTTTGCATTCTTTCACTGCCATTTCACCCTTGTCGTCTTTTTACTGGCATATCTGATTGTTGTGCCAATTAGGCAGTTTGCTAACAGCCCACCTACCACTCTCATTTAGCAGTCATGAGGAAGAGATTTTTACTTCACAGCGTAAACTGAGTCATCCATGTCCATAAGGGGTCTGTTCCTAATGTACCTAACTGATTCTCAATGATTGTGGATGTAGTACTGTGAAGTCTTTCAAAATTTTTTCCGACTGTAATGAAAGCTCAAATCTGACTCTTGATTGTTGTGATCATTTTGATCACACATTTTGATCTGGAAATGTCATGGCAAATGTTTCTGTGAGAGAGAGAGAAGGCATATAATACTGCAGTGTACTGCTTATTAGACAAGCAGGTCTTAAAGACATATATTTATGCATGTCAGCTACTTAGTAATGTTTATGGAATTGTACATTACTTCAGCTTCTGAGATTTCATTTCCTGTGGCTTTCCTTGCCAGGAAAGCTGCAGCATTTTCCCAGCACTCTGCTGACTGCAAGTCAGGAGTCCGTAGCTTTCAATACTGTGCCTGCTCTTCCATGTAATGCCCTTGTACTGTGCAATATTGTTTCTGCTTTGTTCATAGATTCTGAAGGCATCTCTGCATTTTATCTTCTGCAGGACTCAGTAAAGATCTGCCATATTATAGAGCTGATGCTCTAGAGCTGATGACTTGTCCTGAGCTTCTCCTGACTTTTCTTCTGAGTTTCTCTCTTCACTATAGAAAATCACTTCAGGCAGCCTTTTGCCTGATACATGTTCCAGATATCCAGACCTGGCAGCAAAAACGTGGAGGAAAATTGTTTTCATCCTAAGTGGCTGCCATTGTCAAGTAAAATAACACCTGTAGACAGCCATAAAAAGAAATCTAGCTATTTTTTCTCTTTTGTAGTTTCAATCAGAGCCTTCTTATCTGAACTGCACATTTTTTTCTCATTTCCTTCCCAAGAGCTTTTTTGTTATGCTTAGTATGTAAGGATGTGGTTAGGTTCTTGTGATGACTTAAATGTGAGGTTTCAGGATTTACAGGCTTTTTTCTGTGATGACTGTAAATTGTCCATTGACTTGGAGAAGATTTATAGGCCTTGAATAGTCTAATTATGTTTAACACATGTAAGGTTGCAGGTAAAAAGTGCAGTGCAGTCCCTCTAAGCACAGACCAAGTCTCTGGGCAGATAGGCAGATATACACAGCAGCATTAAATTCACACTAACAAATATATGGCATGACCTTCACTTTCTATCACTTCACTTTCTATTTCTATTAGAAATAACTCCAGAAATGCAAAATACTCTAGTACATTAAACCCCAGAAATACTTACCAAGCCACTCAAAGTAATTTATTTCTACTTGCCTTCTCTGTCAGGGCAGGAATTGCATTTTACTGAATATACACTGCCTAAACTAGAAACCCTGGGTGCATTTTGGGTGCTAGTGGAGTATTTAATGTTTAATAACAATTACATTTTTTAAAAAAAACTGGTTTCTGTTTCCACATGGAGAAAAGACTTTCTGTCAGTGTAGCAATTACAGTATGACACCTGACAATTTACCATTTCTGTACATCTATTCATCAGAACACAATTGGAATTTGGCTTTCACTTTTGTTAATGGTGCAGAAAGAATAATAAAATCTAATGAAAGAAATTTTGTATATAGTCTTGGAATGGTAACAGAAATTGAAAACTAGAAACACTGGATTTAAAGAACTCATTCTTCTTGTGTTTTCCCTCTGCATCTGAGCACTTAGTTAAGATTTCCTTGAAAACAAAAACAATTTCATTTTGATATAGCTCAGCTCCTGGTTACAGCTTTGACTGTTTCTAATTTTCAGTGTTATTTCCTTTAAAAGAATCCCATTTTAGCACTCACTGTCATCATAATTTCCTATTTTCTAAGCTCTGAGAAGTTAATAGAAATCTGCTTTGCCGAAACCTAATCTATTTGTGTTGGAATGATAGCAGCAATGTAGTAAGATTTTGCTTTCCTCTTCCCAGCCATCTGCCTCTTTTATTTGGAGTGGGAGAAAATAGGCAGCAGCAATCAGATTTCCTTTGGTTTTGCTACATCTAAAGCTTTTTGTGTCATGTTTCAGGGCTATCTTTGGCTGGGTTTCACCTTATCCTTTTTCTCTCTAGCAAGTTTCCAGTACTGTCATTATTTTTTGCCAATGTGCCCCCTGTCTAATTTAATATTGGTAAAGACAAAAAAGAGTAATGAAGCAAGGAGGCGCCTCTCCCTTGCCATTCAAGATGTCTCTCCTACTGTTCTCCACTGTGTCTCTTTCACTGAAAACAAACTAGGCTTGCCTTAAATTACTCTTTTTTATATTTCTTTGTGATTTCAGCTCTTCAGCCCTCCTTATTTCAGGCTTACCTATTAAACTCCCTCTGAGTGGCTGGTTTGCTTCTGCAGCCTTGCAGTTGAAATCGGTTATTTCAAACTAGGAAAAAGAAGTGTCAACAACTGAATGTGAACACAAGGAGTGCAAGACGTGATGCGAAGCAATTTCTGTCATCAGAGCTTTGATTTCTCAGAGGTTAGATAATTACTACTTGAAGAGCATTTCTCATGGATGTGTTCCAAAAATGAATATCTGTGTTGACAATGGAAGCTCTCCTTTAAACACCACCCCTCCCCCCCAGATATTACAGCCTTATAATTTTCTCTCTTGCATTTAATGAATTGGCTGAGGTTTCAAAGACACTGGTCATCAGTGTCTTTGTGTACAAATACTGTGTACTGGTATTGTAAAGCATTTCCCAAAGGGCCTTCTTTGAAGAGTTTGTGTTCTCAGTTCTTTTGGAATATCTCTATTTGGGCAATGAAAAACAGGTACCTGAGAACCATTGACTGTTTTTTTGAAATGTTTGCCTTCCAAGCTTAACTTTAAAGGACAAAACCACAAACTGCCTCTGCATTATTGCACATTGTGTTTTTTGCTTGCACCTATCCTCATGTGGTTTGACTTCCTGACACCTCACAGACAGGGGCCTTTCTCTATAGACATCTCCTCAAAGAACCAGGCTGTTCTTGAATGAATATGGTCAAAACTTATCAGTAATGTCCTCTTGATGTGATCAAGATCATAGGGTTCATTGTAAGACACTAAACTACCATCTGGCCTCTTTGAAGGATGAATCACCCAGCACCAAGTCCCCTGCTACCTTCTGCTTCTGGTCATACCTTCCAAGGCAGAAGAAGGCTGGTTTTCATGGTACCTTTCAGCTTTCTGGCTGACCAGTATACAGGATTGATCAATGGGCAAAAATACATTTTCCTAAAAAATGGTGGCTTGAGGTCCTGTATTTTTTTTAAACACTCATCTTTAATTAATCACTTTCTTTTCTTGTAGGCATAAGACATCGTTTGTTTTGATTGGTTTTGATGTGGGTGCAATTTAGGAAATGACTTTTAATCATTGAGCAGTAAGTCAAAATGAAGAATTAATTCAGAGTTTCAAATAGCACATCTCTCAGGCAAATTCTTGTTTTAAAAAACGCACTCATTGGGCATCTTCTTTTAGATGAAAAATTAGGGACAATGTCCTATATTTTAGGAAATGTCTATCTTGGGTTTTTGTGGAAGTAATTTTATTCTCAATGTAGAAATGCTTCATTGTTTTAAAAGCACTGTAGTAACCAGAGAGAAAAATACATTTAAAAATGGACAAGATAATATAACTACATAGGAATGACCAATAGATACTTCTTCTGAAAATATATTTGATCTAATTTTTTCTAATTTAAATCATAGGACTAGTGCAAGAACCACTTATTGGCTATTATAGCAATTTATTGACTTCTTTTAATACCACAGGCAGATGCTTGAAAGTTCAGTATTTGGACTGAGAAATACTGTAACAGAACTGGAAAAAAGTCTTAACAGTGTTGAAAATGAAGGTAAGTGAATTACAACAATCTTGCTAATTGATTAGAAAACAGAAAAAAAAATATTTTGTAAAGGACCTACAGGGGTTCAAATTATTAGTTAGAAATTTAAATTTTCACTTTTCAAACATGACTTACAACTGTGGTGCTTCACATGTGAAATTAAGAAATACTACATGTGGCTATGCAAGCTTTTTTTTTATTAATTATTAATCAAACTATGAGTAATGTGAATTCACAGAGTTGGTTAATATTCTGACCACAGTAAGCCTAGTGAAAACTTTCCTTGATTTATATTTTCAAGCTCTTTTATATGCAAATATGCTTATTATGAGGATTACTAAGTGAAGACTTTCTCAGTCTCCAGTTAGTTTAAAGGAACAGTTTTAAAAAATGCTTTTGCTTAAAATGACATGAGCTAATCTGGGAAATAGAATAATTCTGTATTTGTTTTTTAAGATAATGAATGGAAAACCAGATATGAGACGCAAGTAGAATTGAACAAACAGCTGGAAAGGCAAATTAATATTCTTCGATATAAGGTGGAGCTTATTCGTGGAAATCCAGCAGGTAGAATTGAGTATTATAACTTTTTCAGTAGAATTAATGATGATTAGATATGTTGAAATTATATCAACAGGTCACAATTTTCTACTTATTTGTAGATAAACTGTCCATTGTTCGCACCTTTGATAAAATGCCTGTGGTAAGTACTCTGACATTTAGTTGGCTTAACAACAAATCACAGTCTAGTTGGAAAACTCGTGTAGTCTCTGTTTTTTCATGACAAAAAATAGCAACAGCCAGGTCTAGAAGCCAAAACAAGTTCTGCTTATTGTTTCATATATGCAATTGCTTATAAAATATAGATCAAAATCCTCAAGTCAGGAGTATATAAAACCTGAATGTTGGGAAGAGTTATGTAGTGAAATTCTTTCCTAAGTGAAGGTTTTATAATTGAATCTGCAGTAAGGCATGCAAGACTGAATATCTGGACTAGCTCTATGAGTAAATGGGAAAGCATTAAACCTCATGGAATCATTTAGTCTTTGACCACTTTCACAATAAAAAGTGTCTTCAGTTTTGACCAAATGGAATTGCAGCTGTTTCAGTCTTCTTGTCCTGTCACTGAGCACTGTTGAGAAGAGCTTGACTCCCTCTTCTTCATTCCTTCCCACTGCATACTTATACACATTGATAAGAACCCCCGTGCCTTCTCTTCCCCAGGCTGACCAGTTGCAGATCTCTCAGCCTTTCCTCATCTGTCAGGTGCTCTGGTCTCTTAATCATCTTCATAGCCCTGTGTTGGACTTGCTCCAGGAAGTTCATATCATTCTTGTATTGAAGAGTCAAGAACTGGAACCAGCACTGCAGATTCATCTCACAACTGCTAAGGATAAGGGTTGGACTACCTCCCTTGACCTGCTGGCAACATCCTCCTAATGCAGTCCAGGTAGCCACAGGCCACCCTTGCAGCAACAGTGCATTGTTTTCTTGGGGACACCTTGCTCACCAGGACCCCATCTTCTTCTCCCAGGCTGCTTCCCAGCCAGTCAGCCCCAGCATATACTGGTGCCGAGAGTTATTTCTCCCCCAGAGGCAGGAGTGCATTTCCACTCCACATGATTCCTCTCTGCCTGTTTCTGCAGCTTCTTGAGGTCCCTCTGCATGGCAACACAATTCTCTGTTGTATCAGTCAATAATCCCAGTTTTGTATCAGCTGTGATAACCTGCAAGAATAGTTGAAGTAACATTTTGCATAATATAGTTGCAGGAATACTCATCATTTTACAGTAAATTTTTGCATCATTAAAGGAAGTATCTGTTTCCATTTTTAAAATTTTATTCCTTAATGCATTTGTACTTCATGTCCTTTATTTCAACACAGCATAAAGTATTTTTTCTGCAATCTTGAGGAAAAAATGGCAAGAAAAAGTCCCCAGCAAATATTATGGCCGTTTTGTCTTCTAAGGTAGTAAATGAAGTAAAAATCATTTTAAATTCACAACTGCTTTTTCCTTAGCCTGGCATCTGCTGAAATATTTGACTTTTCTGCTTCTTGCCACTTTTAGAAATAGGGTAGGTAGTTAAAGATGTGACAATGCCTTGTAACGCAAGGAGAGATAGTGAACATTATGAAGCAAAGCTGTTATGATTTTTATTCCTGTTGCTTATACTTTCAGAAGTGTTGCCATCTGACTTTTTTTGGTGCTTCAGATTCTAAACATTAATGGGAGTTTTGTGACCTTAGAGGAGGCTGCATGCTCTGTTAGTGGGAAGGACGATTATCTGCTATAAGCAGGGTGTGAGTAATTAATGCTTTTTCTGTTATGATCCAGTTCAAACAGTCAACATTTTTACCAGTGTTAGTGTTGTCCTAGAGACCATGGTGTTTTGTAGGTAGGCAAGACTTTTTTCTTTAACAGCCAATTAAAAAGAGAACAAAATCTTCCCCATCCCACTTTCCTGTTTCACTGATTTAATCTGAAAATACAACTGTGATTATGTTCAAAGAAGAGTCTTGAAGACCAAACACTTATCTAGAAAATTTAGAACAGAGTCTGCTTTGGACAATATTATTCCTGTCAGCCTGTAAAGGACAGACTGATGTGCATAGTTAGAGTGTCACAAGTATTTATTTCCGTCCAATTGCCAGTACTCTCCTAACTAATCCAATTACACCTTGCCAGGCACTCCAGGAGGCATCACCAGCGAGATAATCTCCTTTCCCACCAATCCCATACATTTCTAATCCTTGCTAAGTACTGCATTGCCTCCTCACCAATGAGCCATGGTTCTGAGGTTTGATTACTCTTCCCCTAAAGGGAAGAATGCCTGCCCAACTGAAAGGAGTCTAGAAGAGAGCTTGAAGAGTCCTAGGCTCACTTAGTGAAGCCTGGGAAAGTCTGGAGCCCATGTGCTATGCCATGCAGTTTCAAATCCTTCCAGTTTAGAGTTACTAAATCCTCATGTTTGCTAACCAGAAAGGAAAGTGCTTTAAGGATTTAATGAAATGTTACATTTTTTCGTTGTTTTGATTTTTGGGAGATAGAAAGAGCAGAAAAATATTGAGGTATTATATGGGCTTTGCTGTTTTTTGGTTTCGTTTTGGTTTTATTTTTAACTGGAGCCATCAGAAAAACCAATGTTTATTTACCGATACTCTTGGAGAATGAAGAGCTGTTTTGCTTTTTATATATATAATTTTAGAAGAGAAAATATTTGGTAAAAGTACACAGAAAACTTTTTGTGGTGTTCAAGCATTTAGGTTTGTTAAAATTCTGTTGGGGTTTTTGAGAATTGTTCAGGGATTAGGGGAGAATATTTAGCTTCTTCACAGATGAGAATAAAGAGCAGATTTGAGTGATAGAAAAACAAAGCATTTTCAGTCAGTCATAAATATACATTTGCTCAAAGTAAAAATGCTGAGAGTGGGTATATAAAGAGTTGGTGTGTGTCCATAAACTCAAAAGTACACAGTGAAATTCAGCTTTCATCTTGCAGTTGCATATGAATAGGAAATATATTCCTATATGAAAATATACTTCCTAAGTGTATTGCATAGGAAAGATTTCTTCACTGAATGGCTTGTCAAGCACTTGTACAGGTTGCCCAGGGAAGTGGTTGAGTCACCATCCCTTCAGGAATTTAAAAGATACATATTGTGGCACTTGGCAACATGGATTAGTGGTGGACTTGGCACTGCTGGGTTAATGGTTGGACTTGATGATCCCAAAAAGGTTGATTCTGTGATTGTGTGAAGCTCTGTGGAAAGATTGAAAAGTGGTTCTTGCAGCAAGATGATACAGTTTCTAGAACATGGCAGCAGTAGACAGTAGGTTTTGTTTTGAGCAATGTGTTTAGAAAATTAGATATTATTTTCAAGTATTTATAACCTGTGTTCCCAAGAAACTTAGAACTATAATTAGAGCTATTATAAGGGCATATAACAATTCTTAATTTACTAAACAATTTCAGCTGTATTTAACAGAGGAGTTATCTCAAAGATACTAAAGAGATTTAGTTCACTCAAGCTAGTCATTTAAGATCCTACTATAGTGAAAAGAGGGAGAAAAACATGCCTGTAGAGTAATTCAAACTATTTAGATATAGGCAGCATAAAATATTTTCTTGATATCAAGCACTACAGAGAAAATAAAATTAAAAAAAAGGGATTAGTCATCAGGGACCCTGGCAGTCAGCAAGCTATAAAAACCTGAATGAAAGAGAAGAATACAAATGCAAATTCTGGAGTGGTGAACAAGGAAGCACAGAGGATTTTCTGTGTTGAAAAATTGCAGTAATTGTTGCAGATGGCTTACACTATTTCTGCTTTAGAATTAGAATTGTACTGATGAATAATTTCTTTCTATTAAAAACACTCCTACACCATTTATATATATGGTTGTCACTCTGAAGTCCTTATACTGGTATGAGATAATGCTTTTTTTTGATTCAGAAAAAATGTGTAGATGTCACATAGCAATAAATGCAGAGCCAATACCTTGAACACAGAAACTCTTACTGCCAGGGTTTAGAAAATAATTTTTTGTATACTGAGGGCAGATTTAAAATAATGGTGACAAGCACAAGGGAGTTCCAACAGTAAAAACTGTTTAGTCAGTAATTTCCTTTATGTCCCAGCAAATAATACAAATGTCATACAGTACTTCAGATATAATTACAGAAGGAATGCAGTCTCTCTAAAGTATAACAAGATGTGAATTTTTACTTGCTTCTTTTAAACATAGTGCTTTCAGTTGTTTGCATTTTTTCATAAAATGAGTTTTGGTAAAATAAATGTTCTCTGCTAAGCATTATTTCCCATATAAGTAGAAAGAAAACTATTCCTTTCTCTCTCACCATTTCTACAAGAACGAATCCCTAGACAGCAGCTTTAGTATGCAAATACTGAAAATCATCCTGCAAAATCAGTTCAGAAGAGCACACTCCTGATAGCATTGCCTTAGCAACGCTCTAGTTAAGATTAGCCCAGGAACCAGGGTTTCTGTGATAAATCACATTTTTTTCATAGTGTTCCACACCTTAGAGGAGAAATTTCTGACATTAAGGGCCAGATACTTGCTTTGCAAAGCTGCCTTTCTGTAAGGACAGTGACTACTGAACTGATAACCTCACACAACCACCTCAGGGTTTTTGCTGTCAGTTTTAAACTTTAAGCAGAATGTGTGGCAGTGTCACACTGGAGACTTACATGATTGTAATATGACAGGAAGGGAATCTTGGGTTTGTGAAAAACATGCACTGAAGACTTTGTATTTCAGTAGGCATTGATAACTGCCTATAGGGAGCATCAGCTCTTATAATGGCATAAGAAATGTTGACAATTCTCCTAGCAAGTGATTCTTAAATCAACCTTGTTGCTCTTCCTGGGTTAAGCCATCAGTGGCTCTATGGAAAGTAGAAATCTGGTATCCTAGCAATTCATGAAACTTGGAAGTATTTTTGAGAAGGTTCTGTTTCTGCTCTGACTGCCCTAATCTGTTATCCTGCCTTCTCCTGGACTTCCCTTTTCTAACACCTTTCATTTGACCTCAAATAAATACTTGGAATACCTTCAAGAGACCTCTTTTCTTTTCCTTGTCAAGTTGGCATTAGTTGTTTCTCCTGGTGGCCTTGCTCAAACTAGGAGACTGTTTTACTCAAATCACTTTGTGATGTGCCCAGAGGTGGAATACGCTTTGTGTTTCAAAGAAAACAATCAGAGAAAAATCTTGGAGTCAAGTGACATTCCTATCTGTCTGTTCTCCAGAATTCCTTAGCAATTGATGGAGATTCTGGGATATCTTCCAGAGAAAATATGTAAGGAATCCAGCCCTTTTCAGGCCTACTAGGAGAAGATGCTAAGTGAGACATTTCTGAATCAGCAACTCCTTGTTCTGTCAGTCTGAAGCACAGCGCTGGAGGTCTCCGTTTAATTTCCCCTGCCCAAGTCAGTGCATAACCCCTTTGAGCTTTGTGTGGAGACCACTGAAATAAGGATTTAGGGAGTGAGCATCCCACCCCTATTAGAGTGCACTAAAGCAGTTCCACTCTGGGTCTGGTTTGGAATCTGAGGATGATGCTGACCACAAGGGGGCACTTGGCATTTAGGCAAGTGCAAGGGAGCCTTTCCTCACTTTTGGAGGATCCAAGTGCATCTTGCATGGAGAAATATGCTATGCTAAATTATTTTTAGGCATAATTTTTTATGCGATGTATGACTCGTGATCTTATTGATGTCAATCTAAAATCAATTTCCATTTCTGTAAAACGAAAGATGTATTTTTTTGTTTTGCTACTGAGTTTAAAATGATAAGTTAAAGGATTCAGTTAAGTCACCTGACGAATGTCAACTCCTCGTGTTGGAGGGAGGGAAGCTTATTTTCTAAACAAAATTTAATTGAAAACGTTAAGTAGACTGGGTTACAAAAGGCTTCTTGTGTTGCATTATTTTTTCAGCACAACTGACAAATATATTGCTTCTGCTCTAAAGCATGGAGAAGAATTAAAGAGGAAGCAAATTGCCATAATGATCATTAGTCTGCATGAGCAGGGCTCTGATAAAAACAAGTTTGAGCTGCTTGATGATGCCATGGATTTGTCACCTTGTCTGTTTTGAAATGATTGTTAGAAATTATCACCTCTGTTGCCACTGAGAGCAGGGCAAGGAAAAATCTAGAGTGAGAGCAGCTTGTGAGGGTGGCCTTAAAATTCACTTGCAGGATCTTTCCATATAATTTAATTTTCTTGCAATATTAAACCAAATGTGTAACTTCAGTCAAGTGAAAAGAAAATGGTGGGAAAAAAAGAACTGGAGAATTGGTGTTCTGTTTGTGAAACTCTGAGCTTCGACATTGGGGACACCAGATTAATGTGTCTTTGCTCTGAGAGTGAATCATGCTAAGCACCACAAAATTCTGTTATATAAATAAAGTATTCGTTTAAAATCTCAGTGTGTCTTTTAGCTTTTTACCATCTTGCTCAGAGTGATTTGACATGGATGATGTATTGAAAACTAAGGATCTTAAATTCAGGTTAAATGCCTTAGTCAGCTTATGTCTTCTTTTCAGGCATACAATGTCCCTCTATTCAAGGCTTAGTATAACCTATAATGAATCTATCTTTTAAAAAAAAATAATTCAGGATTCAGTTAAACTACTTCTAAAAAGCTTTTCCAGAACTTTTCATACTGGTTCATCTTGGAATTTTGTTGACAATTTTTCCTTCCAGGGGAAATCTGCGTAGCTGGGAAGCTCCTTCTGTTTCTCTTGGGCTCTCACTGGTCCTTGCTTTGTTTTCAGGCTTTTTCATGGTGTAAGAACTCTGCTACAAGTCAGTATTACTGTATGCTTTAAGTTCTGTTTTCTGTGAACTTTTGTGTTGTTTTACAGTAGGAAGCACTAATCTGATTATGCAACCATGATCATAGAGAATTGAATCTGTTTTGCTAAGGTTTCTTTCTGCATGTTTCCCACAGAATTCAGGAAAGGCAAATCCAGCTCTTAATGATTTGGCTGAGTTGATTATGCTGTTGTTTCTCACTTCTTGATTTGTATTGATGTACAGCAGCTAAAACCTTCAGCTATACAAGGACTCTTTTCGTTCCCCAATAACTGCCTTGAAAGTGGGAGACAATGTACAACCAGTCCTAGCTGAAGTAGACCTCTAGAACCTCTCTGGAGTTTTGTCCTTTAAGGATTCTTTGTGTCTGGTTTTGAAATTGCATTCTATAGTGTTTGGGGACTTGTGGAGGTCTTTTAGTTGAGCAGGAACATCTGTGTCGTAAGATTTCCACAAGAACTTCAGTACTGCCAAACTGAGCTCTGTGTCATCAATTAGGGTCATGGATGCAGGAACAGAAGTTCTCAGGCTGGGTTAGCCGAGTAAGTTTCCTAGGTATTAGCTGTGAGAAAGGCAGCTAGATTTGGATTCAAACAGATTTCATATTAGAGTTGGAAAACCAATAGCAAGTTGGTAAGAAAAACCCAAGAAGTGAAATCCTGCCTTCACTCCAGAAATAGACATGACCTTTCTGCCTTTCTCACTTTTTCTATATCACTCCATGCAAATATTTGTGTTTCTGACTGACTGACAGCCTGGTTTCAAAAATTGTCTCAGCACTGGTTAAGAATGATGATGGCAAGGGTGTTCTTAGGCTATGAGATATGAGAATGCAAGCCCTTGGGGAAGCAGAGGACTAAAATGTAACTCAGCTAGTTTATTTCTGGGTGAAATTTTAGGTTGTTTGATAGAAGAGGTTTTCTTCCCCAGGTAATATAAATAGAGCATCCTTGCCAGGTTGTGCCCTCTTAGAGGGATGACCTCTTGGAAGCTTTGTGTTGAGACTCTATGAAGGGTTTCATCAGCAAACCAGGCAGCTTGATTCAGCTTGGTCTTATGGGCAATCACAACAGCAACAGCTCAGATGCCTCCCTGTTATTTGACAAAAGCAGATGTAAAAATTTAAGACATTGCACAGAGTGCTTTATTAGCACTAGGATGTTAAATTCTGCCTGATGTGCGATTGCAACTCCAGTCCTACTTTGATTTTGGGCTTCACTTCCCAATCTGTAAACTTTGTGTATTTTATAGCTTTCTTATTTCATGAGAGATCTGTAATCATGGGTTTTTTACAATTTATGAGGTAACTGTATACTTTTAGTCACATTATCAACCTATTTCCGTCTGCTTGCTCATCAAAAGCAGTGTAGTGCATGGTTTGTTTGCTTGCATTTGGATAACATCCTTGCTCCAGAGCTGAATGAATGCCCAGGCATCTGCAGTGGACCAGCTGCACTGGCAGCAAAAAATAGACAGTGTTCTGAAAGGACTAATGAAAAAAAGATCTAAAAGTAGTTTACTTTGTAAGTGAAAGAACTCATAGAAGTTAGATGAGTGCCATCACTGAGGAGATACCAAATTGCTCTGTTGTAAGTAACAGCTGCAACACCAGGTCTTGCTGTCTTGTGTAACACCGATGGACAATCTAGTAAAGAAATAAATAGTGAGTTGTGGATTTACAAAGAACAAATCTGGAGAGCAGCATGAACTTTTTGTATTTACTGTATTTGAGCTTACTGTGGTGATATGAAATATGTAGTGGGTGGTACAAAAGATGTACAAAATATGCCATCACATGATTATAATCTTTAATGTGCGGTGAGGTCAAGGAGGCAAAAAAATTTAGTTTTCTAGTTCAACAGTGCTGAGGTCTTCTCTCTCTTTTTTAATTCTGTAGAGACACTGATGCTGAAATGAAATAGCACATGACCCTAGTGGAATTAAGCCAAATCTCTAATATGCAGCTTACTTTTTTTCCTCGAATTGGCCAACATTGCCTGAATTGACTGTAGGAGCCTTCTGTATTTGGACAAAGATTTAATCTGCATCCAAGGTACTTCTGCTTTAATTAGGGAAAAACCCTGCAACTACACTTCAATTCTTTTCATGTCTCCGGTATGCCTATTGTTACAGATTAAAGTTAATAACAGTTCAATCAGGGGCAAAATACTCTTAAAAGATACAGCTCTTCTGTATCTCTTTTTTTTCTTTTGAACAGTTGGAGGGGTTAGTCTCTCTTGCAACATGTTTTAAAAGTATTGTGCCTTTTGCCATGCTCCTGCAAAATCTTGATTTTAACAGAAATTATTCCTAGTGAAGTCTTCATGAAACCAGAATTTTTAAAATTAGGCATAAAATTTGGAGCCAAATAAGTGACATGTTAAGCAGAAAATTATGCAAAAGAATAAGATGCAATAATGTGGAGATGCTAGAAAAGACTATATACCTCAAACAGGCAGATGTAATATTTTTACCAGCAGCAAGCATTCATAAACTCTCTGAGAAATAAACAATACATGGATACTGTCCTTCTGGATCTGAGACTAGCATGATAAATAGGGAAAAATTAAAAAATTCCCATGGAAAAAGAATGGGAAAATATTTGAAGAACTGTTATCTTGTTTCAGTGTTTACCAGGAAAATGTGGTAAACAAAAGCCTAGTAATGCTTTAAGGTCATGAGAAAAAATAACTGATTATTAAGGAAATGGTCAAGTAATCAGTGCTTGTGATAGAAATAAAACAAAAAAAAAATTCTGAAACAGATACTTATTTTACACAGAGGACTTGAGCAAACAAATGGAAGAACCTGACTGACCAGGAATGTAATAGCATTGATAGCAAAAACATGAAAGGATAACAAGTATTAAAGGTACACACTTGCCAGGAAAGAACAAAACAGAGATAGATGTGGTATGTAGCAGATGTGAGAGACTTTCACAATAATATTGTTGATTCTTTCTTCATCAGCTGTTTGGATGAATTCATCCTGAGGATGGATTGGAAAACAAAGTTTAGCCACAATAGTATTGGGAAATAATATTGAAATGCACATTGAAACAATAAATATTAGGAAGCAAATATTTACTCTTCTGTATATAGCTGTCTTCCTCTTTGCTTGGTTTCTTTTTATTCCTGCTGTAGGCAGTTACAGGTCTTATTAGCACAGTCAGCTGAATAAAGAGATTTGTATCTAGATTTATTTGGTTAGCATCTTCAGTGGAATGATTGTGTAAGCAAAGAGTCTTGGAGACGTTTCAGCACACAGTAGCCCATTACTGCTCCAAGAGGACGTGTCTTATGTAACCCAAGTGTCCTATCTGCCACATGTGAACATCTTGGACTCTCTAAAACAGCTCAGATGGAACTGAGTTGAGCTCTTTAGCTGCTTAGCTGAATGAATCACCACACATCATTGATTGTCTTCACTGTGACTCTTAGTAGGAGTTCAGTTCACATTTGGATGCTCAAATGTAGATACCCTCACCTCAGACTGAATTTCATCCATCCAGTCAAATACACATATAATATTTGGATGGATGAATATGGGTGTAATATTATTAGATTGCTGTCAGAAATTGTATAATATTTTATACCTGTAAATAAAGACTAATAATAATGAGGCACAAAACTTGATGGATAATTAACACTTTTTATCATAAAATACTAGATAAAAGGGAGACAGTAATATTAGAGATTTTTAAAGTCTACAAGAACATTGCAGAAAAGCCAGTCAAAAAACCTGTCAGATCAAGTGATCATGAATATATTCACTTTAAATTAAGCATGTATATATTGCCTATGGTTTAAGTAAAGGCAGACACAATAAAATGCAGGACAAAGGAAAAAATAGCTAATGTCATCAAGTGCTTGGAGGAAGAAATGGCAGTAACTGAATCCTGAGGAAAACTCAAAGAGCTGGATATGCTTAGAATTAGGGAAATGGGTAATCCATATCTTAGGATTCTGAAAGAACTGGCTTGTCACATCATTGATCTGATAGGAAGTGGTTCTAATAACTGTGTGCACATTGTGTGCGCTGGAGAAAAGCACTTTTTTTTTGTTTGTTTGTTTTAAGATAAAGAGAGGAATAGTTGCAAAATGAGATTGAAATATGGATATATTAAAAGGGGCTCATGGTGGGTAAACTTGTTGACAATCTGTGATAAAACAATAGATTTGTTGTCACAATAAATATAGTAATCTTGTTCACTGTGACCTCTGATAAAGATATCATGTCACATGGGAAGAGACTGATTAATTTGGAGCAAATGAAAATGAGTAGATTTGTTGAAGCAGTAAAGAGCTGGCAAATGGGACATGATCGTGGTGATTAGTGAAGGAGTCTGCCGGGAGAGTACAAGCAGAGGTCTTCCAGGACCAGGTTTAGGATGAATCTTGATATTTAATGCATGACCTTGATACACAAAGTAGAATTAGATTGTGATATCACTCTCCTGAAACAATTATGTAATATAATTGGGATCTGGATGTGGTTTAGAAAAAGAAAGACAGTGAAGACTAGTTTATTAAAAATGTGAGTAAAATTTAAGTGTAGACCAAAGGATTTAGAAAAGACTAAATAAATTATATTATGAATTGAGAGCTGATAAAACTGCAGAGGAGCATCGTGGTATTCTGGCTGATGCCTTATTAACTGTGAGCCATCATTGTGCAGCTGTGCAAAAGGAAAATGCAATCCTAAAATTTATATAGGTAAAGAAGTATCACTGACCTTGTTCAAGGCAGTGAGATGGCTTTTGGAGTACTGCATACTGTAGGTCAGAAGGTTGAGCCCCAGCCTGGTGCACAAGGGGATTACTAGGATGATAAGATGAAATGACAGCCTGCTGTGTGAAAGATAATTTTTGCAAGTTCAGCCTAATCATCCTAGTAAAATGAATGTGGAAAAAAGATGCTTGTGTCTTCAGTCTATACATGCTGGGAATAAACACCATGGCAGAAGAAGAAGAGTTATTTAAAACACATTTAAGTACAAGAACAAACGGGTGTAAACTTACCTTGAATAACAGGATCATAGAATGGTTTGGGTTGGAACAGATCATAAAGACCATCTGAGCCCCCGTGTCATGTGCAGGGACATCTTACACTAGATTTTCTTGCTCTGGTCTCCCCAGAGCCTTCTCTTGTCCAGGCTGAAAAACCCCTATTGTCTCAGCCTTCCTCTTCAGAGGAGAAGTGCTCCAGCCCTGTGATTTTTGTGGTCCTTCTCTTGTCCTTCTCTGCTGCAACAGGTCCAGATCCTCATCTTGGGAGCCCAGAGTTGGGTGCAGTATTCCAGGTGGGGTCTCAAGAGAGCAGAGCAGAGAAGGGCAGTCACTTCCCATAGCCTGTTGGCCACACTTCTGATGCAGCCCAGGACATGGTTGGCTTACTGGACTGCAAGCCGCGTTGCCAGATCATGCCAAGATTTTCATCCAGCAGCATCCCTAAGTCCTCCTTCTAAAGACTGCTCTCAGTCCATTCTCTGGAAAGGAAACACATTCTCTGTAGACTTTCTACTATCACTAAGTACCTATAGAAGCTTTTCTGTTTTGCCCTTGACGTCCCTGGCTGTGTTTAATTCTGTTAGGGCTGTAGCTTTCCTAAACTGATCCCTGACCGTTCAAACACTCCCTGTATTCCTCCCAGGCTACCAGTCTAGGTTTCTACTCTCTCTTACCCTCTCTAAGCTTCCTTCTTGTTTTTGAATTTGTTCAGAAGCTACTTGTTCATCCACACAGGCCTCCAGGCATGTTTGCCCAAATTCCTCTTTGTTGTAATGCAGTGTTCCTGAGCTTGGAGGGCAAAACTCTATGTTAGATACTTCCATAATAATGTCTTTACTAGATGGAATGGATCAAATTATGAATGGGATTATTAAAAGCAATTTCCAGTGTTAGAAGTAGAGAAGCACCTGCTTGGGTGTGTGTTTTTGTTCCATTACACAGCAAGCAAATATTTGGTCAGTACTAGTAACCACAAGTGGACTCTACTGCTGTTACTCATTCCAACTGTAGACAAGGTAGATGGCTGCACACCTAAGACAGTCTCCCACAAAGTACTGCTTTCTATCCAAATTGGTATGAGTTACCTTTAATGTCCCATGTGACTCTTCAACCAGCCCAACAGCTCTCTCAGCAAGTGGTTTGAAAATGAATGTGTTGGTAAGATGTGAAATCTTCTTCCTACTAAAAAAAAGCCATCTTGGGGGAATTTTGGTTAGAACAAAGGAGCAATTCTGACTGGTCACCACAAGGTGACTTTGCTAAGATGCCAAAGAACAGCAATGTGGAAAACTGTACCTGTGTCATTTTAACACAGTGGAAATGTGTAATGCATAGCTGATAATTGTAGCATATGGTTAATTGCTTTTGTCTCTGCAGTGTGCCAGCCAGAACCATGAAAACAAAAATGCACAGGAACAAAAGAGAATGGCAAACATCATAATGCTTGAAGAATAAGGGCTATGGTGATGACATCTTTATAGAGAATGGAAATAGTTGTAAACCACTGTTTTATTTACCATAACCACAGGGTTCCTTAAAGAAGGCTCTTAAACAGCTAGAAGATGAGAAGAAAAGTCTCCAGAATCAGCTAAAGGACTATAAACTTAGACTGGAACAAGAAGCAAAGGTTTGTAATCATTCTGTCCCTCTAGACTGTAAAAGTTACGTTGCGTGACAAACAGACACTGTCTGTGGAACACACAATAGAATAGTTCCACAAAGTGTGTCACTGGAAAAAAGCTCTGCTGTATATCTGAATCTTTTGTTATGATTCAGCTTATAAAATTTGTGCATAATGATAGCCTATATCTTGTTTTAACTGTAGGCTTACCATAAAGTTAATGATGAGCGGCGCATGTACCTCTCAGAGATCTTACAGGTGAGAAACTTGTGTGACTCAGTAACTTTTAATGCTTCTTAATATAACAACAGCATCTGTTAATACCATTAGATCAGGGTGTTTTATCACTTCCTTGATATACCAAATATCTTAAAAATGCTGCTTTTAAAATTTTTTCAGAGCCATATATTGAAAGATTGTACTGTTTATTTATTTTAAATACATTCTTTGCTTTTGTATTGATTGGAGTTTCAGTGTTCGTAGCATAGTAAAGTGGCCATAACTGACAAAACAGAAGCTATTTTCTGATGCTTGGCCATCCATAAGTCACAAGACTGCTATGCAGTTGAACCATGCATAACAGCAGTAGTGACACCTTAACTTTATAAAACAAGGATAAGACACCTTGTTTTGGTGAAATCGCAGGTTAAATTTTATTGCTGCAAATTATGTAATACATGAAATTTTATACTTCAAAATGGAGAAACCTGTAAAGGAATCTGTAAAGATTTGTAATACTTCTTATTCTAGAAAAGCTCTAAATTCCTAAATAATGTAAAGGACAAAAGTTAGTGTGATATGTGAGAATAGCTGCTACTGAGTCTCTTTCATAGCTAACTGGAGTAAAAGCCTGTAATTAGCAATGTTTCCATGTGTTTGCACAGTGGGCAACTGATTCTGTTCAGTTCATTGGGTTCATTGCTACTTTGGGAAATCTAAAAGAATTGCTTAAATGAACTTTCCAGCATGAAACCAAGAAAAAGCCTGGGAAGTGCTCATGATAACTGTTAGTATTTTAACATTAGCAGTGAAACAAGAGAACTTCTGGAGGAAGAATGGAAATAAAAGCAGATTTTATTACTGAACATGCTAGCAAGAGGAGTGCCTATGTTCAGCTCCCTATAAAAACATTTAAATATGTGTAAAACACCATTGGAAGGGAGGTATATGCACTGGCATGTTGCATAGTGAGGCAACTGGGGTCTAGGATTTTGCCATCAACACTCAAGGGAGTTAGTGCATTTTCAGCAATTAATTATTTACTCTTATGATTTCAGTATCATATGAGAGCAAAATTGTCATCTTCAGATAAATACTCCTATCTTTAGTTCTCTAAACATCAAATAGCCATTCTAAAGTAGTTGTAGAAGAATCCTCTGTTATCTATGCAGAATTAATCATGTCTAAGGTGCAAAGTATCACATCCGTTTTAGGTCAAGATGAAATCAATTTCCCTGGGGACTTTTCTGTTCCTCCTCCTGAGCTCTAAGCAGAGCCTAAGTGAGTAGTTTAGATTGAACATCTACCTTGTACATTGCTGATCTCAGCAGGGCAGTCACCCCCACATTTCAGCTATTGTGTGCAGTTTTGAGCACCTCAGTCTAAGAGCATCAAACTACTCCAGTGTGTCCCAGGGAGGGTGAACAGTGTGGTCTGGCCTCAAGGACAAGATTTATGATGAGCAGCTGAGGTCACTTGGTTGGTTCATCTGGGATGAGAGAAGGCTGAGGAGTGACCACATTGCTGAGCAGTGACCTCACCCCACACTACACCTTCCTCCAGGGGGGCAGAGGAGGGGAAGGTACTCATCTCCCCTTTGTGGTGACGTGAGGGAAGGGTATGAAGCTTCATCAGGGGAAGTGCAGACTGAACATTAGGAAAAGGGTCTTCATTGAAAGGGTGGTCTATCACTGGATCATGATCCCCAGGGAACTGGTCATAGCACCAAACCTGTCAGACTTCAAGGAACAACTGGATGACACTCTAATTTTAGGTAGTCCTGCAAGGAGCAGGAAGTTGGAATTGATGATCCTTCCAACTTGAGATAGCCTATGATTCTGTGGTTTACTGTTGATTTCAGAAGGATCAGTGGTTTATCTGTTCCCTTCAGGTCTTCTGCCATGATTTTGATTTGACTTTTATATTATTTTAAAATCTGTATATGTATATGCCTTGTCTTTTAACAGTTCACTTTAATGGCAGAGGTAGTAGACATACATTCAGTACAGACACTTTCAACTGTTTTAAAATATCAGTGTTCTAGAGTCTGCACACTAATATTGGCTGCTGTTGAGTTAGAAGGATTTACCCATAGGCTAACAATTTCCATACCTTGCACAGTAAATATACCACAGGGTATTGCTATCCTATGACAACAATGTCTTCTAGTGACACTTCTTATTTACAGAGAATGGATATAGTGTTCTTTTAAGACCTTTTTTATCTCTCAGTATGTTTGTAATATTTTTATAGCTGACAGTAAAAAAAAATTATCATAGAATGGAAGATTTTTACTGGTAGGTATTAAAAAATACCAGGTGTTTTAGGTTTTTCCTGCTTTGTTTTGGATCCCTTCTGAAGCCTATCACAGAAGCAGAATACAAAGATGCTTCTGAGCAGCCATTTCTTTTATTCACCTTTTTATTACTGAGTGCTCTTCTGTTTTGGTTTTTTTTTTTTTTATATTTACAAAATATATTTATCTTCTTAGTGCTTTTGATGTTTGTCTTGTCTGGTCCATAAGGATGTAGTTGGTTTAAAACTATAGTTTTAAAATAAATTAAAAATTTTGCAACCTTGAGAACTCATTCTAGAGGCACCAATGGTTTCTGGTGTATTCTTGTTTGGTTTTTTGTTTTGTTTTCAATCTGGAAAAGCATTGGTTTGGGATTTGAAGTCCACGGATCTTAAAGGCAGTCTCTGGTGGTGTTCAGAAATCAGTTTGAGAGCCAAGCAAAGTTCTCTAAAAAATTCATTTCTTCAGGACAGATTTTTGCCACAAGCCATTGCTAGCACAGTGGAATCTGACTTGCCACTGGGATTTCTTTGCAGAAAGCCCCAGGGTTATCGATTTCTTCAGCTGGAAAGCTGCTTGTCTAACAATGCCTAATTTTAGTTGGGATAGGCCTGGAGTAAGCTGTAACAGCAAAAACAGTGCTAATCATATATATTAGTAATCATATATACCGGCCCTCTATATTCATATAAATTACAAAAACAGTGAAGGACACCATGGCATTGCTCTTGCCTCATATGTCACAGAATCACATCTCCTCAGATATGATAAGATTATAAATTGTAATAGCTATCATCTTTAATACTGGAGTTCCTCAAGTGTAGAAATTTCTTGCCATCTATAAAGTAAATCTGTGCAAACCCTATTTACTTCTGTAACTGTGATTGTGGTTAGGATTTAACTCTTTTTGTAAAAATTTGGCTATTGCAGACCTCAGCTAAACTTAAAATTGTTGAAAGGCAAGAAACATATGCTCTGACTGGCAAGGGAGAAAAACTGACACTGAGGTAAATTTCTTTTATATTCCCTGTTTACTGGTTTATTATTTTTTGCTAAGTACTATGTTTTGTACATTGCAACTTTCTGTCCATGATAAATATCACAGCATAAACCCACTGACAAAGTATTACTAAACATAATTTTTGATATTGCTTTTCAGCCAGTTTTATTTAATGCAAATGTTCAAAATAAATGTTTAAATAATTTTTTAACAGACTTCTGTTTAGTTATATTGTTAGAAATATAAATTTGAAAACAGTTCACCTGCTCTGAGATATATAGAAATAAAATTAATTTCTTATTGTAATACTTGTGGATAAGCTTGAAATTGGAGGAGATTTTTTTTAAACTGAACTGAGTATGTTAAGAATATAAAGTGTGAAGAATATAGGGAGAATATCAAAAGTTTGTTGGACCCAGTCACCTGCCTCCAATAGCCATAAACAGATGCCTACAAAAGTGTGAAAGCAAGCAGATATAATACTTTATTTTGAAGTTGTCCCAAATACTTTATATTTGGACACTTCCTAAGTTAGTATGGTTTCTGTGTATTTGGTGTCTCACAGTAAATACTCTTCCACAAACCCACTTACCTATATTATTAAAATGACCATACACAATATATATTGGGATCATCTAAAAATGTCATGAGTAAATTATAAGCATGATATTGTGTAGAAGTATTTGCTTACCAGCCTTTTCATTTTGTGTAAGCACAGAATCACAGGATTCCATAAACTGGAACAGTGAATCTTTGTGTTCCAGGAGAGGATATTAGTAGAATATGAATTAATGCAGTACAATATGAATTCAGTTCTATAATTGAAGTTTCTCAATACATAAAAAACACTGTGTGAGTTTGAAGTGCCTCATATGCCCCTGTATCACTTCTGGCCCCAGTGATATTTAACATGGTTCATATGGAGAAGGTCAGAAAGCTAGAACCAGGAGGATTCACTGCCTCTGCAGTGAAATTAAATATCATCAGCCAGATACGGAGGTTTGCTGAGGGTTAGCACTGATCTGTGATTATGGTGGTGTTTTTTTACAGTCTATTTTAGTAGACCATTACTTACCTTGAATTATATGAAAGTGTGTTTCTCTAATTTTCTTTATTTCAAATGAAAGAAAATAAAGTGTCCTGTAACTGCTGGTCTCAGAAGATATCTCAAAATATCCCCTTTCAATCCATTTTTCCTAAGAGGAATTTTCTTTACTTTTCAAAGTTCTTTAAACACATGAAGATAATTTTTCATCCTTTAAATTGACCTTAATATTAAAGGACCTAGTTTTCAAATGATGGGCTTTTATAACCGATGACTTAGAACTTTCAGGACAAACTTTGATCTTTGCTGTCCACATGGATGTAAGAATGGGGATTTTGCATAGTTTTTTTTTAAGAAAATACTAGAATATAAGTGTGCACCCCGTGAACATCACAAGGTAACTACAGCCATTGTTATATTATTCATTTTTAATTATTTTTTGATTGATAGCCTGGGGGTTGTTTATTCAAGGTGACATTAATGAAAAATAATTTCATTAAAATAAGAGATGTGCATGTTCTTGAGAATAATTTGAAAACTTTCTGTCTAGAGTTCTTTTCTCACCTCTGTTGCCCTTTTACAAAATACCTGCTTTCAAACCATACTAAGAAACTGCTTAATGCTTGTTTTAACTGTAGGAACAGGTACAGAAAGCCCAACCTGTGTATTAAACCAATACTGAAAACATTTTTGGGTAGTAGTTGTGAACAATAATTGTTGATGCATTCAGTTTCCTGGCTGTCCAAAACAAAAGCAAGTTCAGCAGAGGTCTTTTTGTGGTTGTTACAGGACAATAAGATAGGCTAGCTGACAGCTGGGAAGAGCATGGATGTCTTGATGGCTCATATCTCTGATGCAATTTGAGCAGCCAATTTATTGTCATTCTGACCCTTGCTGCTATATTGAGCTTTATGGTGAGGCTTATTAGCTCAGTTTCAACACTGCACTGCTGCAGTTACCTGCTTCTAAGTCTGTAAGTCCAGCTGGTTTTGAGTGGAACAGGTTTTGCTGCCTGCAGAATTCTGCACAGGCATTTTCTGTCTGCTTTGTTTGCTTTAAATGGAATCACAGAATTATTGAGGTTGGAACAGCGATCTACAGTTTAATCGTTTTTGAGGAATCAGCTGATTTGAATTTGAATAACTGATTATTGAGCACACTGGGGCCTTGGATTGTGATCTTCCAAATCTGGGTAGAAGTAGCTCCATATCTGTATGTGCACCATACAGATCTCCCTTCAAGACCAAGACTGCTTGTAAGAGCTGGGCCAAAGGATGTGCCAAATCCAACAAACTACTGAGCCTGAGGTTTGACGTCACAAATTTGAAACTTGCACAGATACCATCATCGTAGCTTCTATCACATATCTGGGTATCATGACAAATATAATGGTGTGATGTGATATATTTTCTTTCAAAATGCCTTTGCTCGAGAAAGACACTGAAGCTCTGTATATTGTTGTTAGAGCATGTAAAGCGCTGTCTTTCCTCTGCAGTAATGGACAGGAAGAGGAACAAAGGGACATTGCATAGGAGCAGAGAGGCAGGCTTCTTGGTCAGGAGAATGATCCTCCCAGAATGGGGAAGCACCATTCTTTCCCTGGGAATTTTTTATATTTCCACTGATTTCTTAGAAGATCAAGGTGAAGCTCTAGCTGGTTTCATGTAGATGGTGTATGTATCCATGATAAGTATCACTTCAAAAATCTGCTGGCAGCATCTCCTGCAGACATTTCTGGTGATCATGGGCTCAAGAGCCTGCCCTTCCAGAGTGGAACACCTGCAGAGAGCTATAACTACATCCACATGAAGTGTTTTCCCTTTGCTGGTGGGAATTCTTTAACTGATAAAAATATCTCTGTAGCCAGTTATCACTCTCCTAGTGCCAATATTTAGTATTCTGTTCATGTTCGTCAAATGACATCACTTAGGTAACAGGAATCATGAAATTAACATTGAGTTTGCAGAATAATTAGATGCTCTGCTAACCTGCGAACCTAGAAATATACTTTTTTTTTTTTTTTTCTTCTCAGGCTTATTAATTCACAGTAGTAATCAGATATGCAAATATAGAAAGCATGAGCATTTTTAGCAGTTAAAACTTGCAGGCAATGTGACATTTCCTGACTAACTTCACCCATTTTATTTCAGAGGAAGACACAGTGTTCCAGGAAACCTGAAGATGGTTAATCCTCAAAAACGATCAATTAAAAAATCTGTAGGAGTGAACCAGCTTCCACAACTAAAGCACTGATATAATATTAATGCCAAAAACTTCCAGTAATGTTTTAAAAATTTTAATTTGACTGGAAGTTTCTAAATCGAAAACGAAAGTATTTGTGTCTTATTGCAATGCCAGACACAGATTGAAATGTCTTCTTGGCTGCCTTAGTGTAAGTGTTCCTCTGCCTAATGGAATTGCTCTTCTAGTTGCCATATTTGTACTGGTGATCTCTGACCCTTTCCATTCTGCTTCACATCAGTGATTCTGAGTGTGAGAGTGTTGGAAGACTTGGAGAATATTTAATGTCTTTATACACTGTGTAGATCCATGAACTATGCAGCTACAGAAAACAAACCAGACTAGCATTTTTGACCTCTCAACCAAGAAGAAAAAACCAGACTGATGTAACCTGAAGTATTGTCTAAATATAAATTTTTTTAAAAGCTGTCTTGCCACAGATCCAGTGTTGACTACCACTTTCTGTCTGCATGGTTTAGAAGCACAGCAGTATTTCCAGCTGCTTTAGACCCTAGTAATGGATAGAAAGGACAGAAAAATTGAGCACTTTTTATTAAGGAATCTTCAGAGCCTATCTTGTGGAATGCTTGTTTCTTTTAAACAATATATATGTGCTATAAAGAAACACATATCCTGATACTGGTATGTTGCTCTTTGAAATTTGAACTCTTCAGCTGAACCCTTCTATCCACAGTCTTGGGGTCATAAAAATCTGTCTTCTTCAGTGGCATTGATCCTTGTACTTTTAAGGTCCAAAACAGAGCCAGTCCTAAAAGTCATCTCTTCTGTTAAAGTAGAGCTACTTTGTCTTCTCATTCTTAAGCATGCAATTATTGTTGCAGTTTTATTACCTACATTTTAGTTATTAAATTTGGCAAAATTTTTTCAAGCGGCAACAGGAAAAATGTTTTGGTAATGAAGCTTCAGTCCTCTGGGTTACATCTTAAAAGCTCTTGGCAGAGCAAATGTGGTTGCTTGACTGTCCTTTATTATTTTAAGAGCATTCCTAACGCTTTGCAATAAAGTTTTTTGATTCTTTCAGAGATTACTAATAGTTCCTTATTACTGGCAGCATTAAAGTGACGCTGTAATTAAACACACAGTAAAAGACAAACCAGTGGTGTAATTCTAAAATGTAGAGAGCAAAGACCTGCAGCATGGTGCAGTATATTCAGTATGGAAATCACATTTTTTCTCCTACATAGTATGAAATTCATTATGGATATTTCTCATGTTACCGTGATGCATGTAGTATCATTCTTTCATAAGCAGGATTGCCTGCCTGGCTGTTTTTTTTTCCTCATGGCATAGCACAGCTGGTTATGTTAGCCCTTTTCTGTTTGTGTTTTTCACCAAAAAAATTCCAAATGTTTGTTGTGCTAGTGTTTGTGGTGAAGAAGGGAAAAATCACCATAATGGTTCTATTGGCGTAAAAGACAAGGGACATCTGCAGTAATAAAGAAGATCCAGTTCTTGGATTCATGCAGCAAACATTTTCTACTGCTGTCTCTTAATCAAATGTTAGTGCACTCAAGTCTGGTCCGTGTAGCACATCAGAATAACTGGACACACTGCACAAATATGACAGAACATTTCTTTACAACAGGAGACTTGGATGCTTTCCTCAAGGATAGTCCTCACTGAGGACTTAAAAAGAGACTTTTTTTGAAGCCTTAAAAGAGATGTTATTGATACAGGAATGACCCAGGAGAAGACCAGACTATGTCCTGTATAGTCCCTGTTTCACCTTGCCAGGAACAATTTGGTTTGATTCGGGATTCCAAATGCAGTAGTATGATAATTAATTGCTAAAACAATGTGGTGTCTGACCATTCTAATTGTATGTCCAGCTGTAAACTTTGTTGTGCAAAATGGTTATAGTTTTGTACTCATACTCTTTGAATTACTTGGCATTTCATTTTTTTCCTGGTTTTCTGAAAACAAGGACAAACTTAATAATTAAATTTGGTGACTCAAATTTCTTTGCAACAGCAAAAAGAGGTTTTGGTTTCAAAGTGTAGTGTCTCCTTGGATTTAAAGAAAGCTTTTACACTTATAGCTTTCCCAAAACATGTAGGATTTTTTTGTTTGATCTGGGTGAATGAGTGTTTCAAAATTCCTGGATTTATCTTGTGTGGGCTTTTGCTGTTTTGTTGTCCTATGAAATGTGGTTTGTTGACATTTGCAGCAATGAACAGTTAGATGGCTTTATATACTATCTTCTGTATGAAAACTTCAGCACATTTAGGATAAATTAATCCTTCAAAGCATAGCATGCAGTACAATTTTAGGCCTAGAAGACAGAATCAAGAACTAGGTTTATTTAAAGTAAATATGGGAGTGTAGTGATGTCTGGTTTTCCCCTGATTTCAAACAGGGTGATCTTTTGTAATGTCAAACATTTCAAAATAAAGTCTGCCTCCTCTTAAGTCTTTGTGCATCATACATGACACTGAAGGAATCTGAAACCAAAAATGGGAAACTGAATTGCTGACACTTGTGGTCAGTGATTGAATGGAGCTAAACATCAGAGGAAGACAGGATCAGAGGTTTGAGCCTGGCCAAAATTCTTCCTTCAGAATAGAATGTACTTGGGATTCCAGATATACTGATTGTAGTGTGTAAGTGGCTTTAATTAATGGACTTGGAAATTCAATATCCTAACTCAGCACTTGAGAGTATGCTTCCTTTACATGGTTACTCATGTAATTCCACGAATTTCAGATGAGTCATGATTTTGAGATAACTAAGGCATTTTAAGTATTTACCCATAGTGTTTCTGGAAAATATAAATTTAAAATCTCAAATGCTGGTAAGCACACATCTTATTTCAAAAAAGGAATCTTTCTTTCTTTCTTTTAAAGTCTCATGATTAAATGTGGTATTGAGTCATGATATTTGTTTTAATTAATCAGTTCAGCACCAGTGTATTCTTCTATGATGGAATAAAATGAAAATGTTCATTGGACAGGAATTGACTGTGTGGCTGATTATTGTGTAATTATGCAGCATAACCACAGGCTTCAGAGAACTGGAGTGATGAACTTCCTCATGTTCAGGATATTAGTAATAATAAGCAAGATATTTTGTTGCTTAAATACTTTGTTTATTGGGTTGTCTGTATTTACACTAACTAGGTGGTACAGCTGACAGTTTCCCTGATTCCTCTGATATTCCATATCCACTGGTAAAGATGAAGTGCATAATTTAGCCTTAATACATTTCCAGTAGAGGAGGATGCTGCGCAGGCCTTTCCGCAAATGTGATGGAGACACAGTAGCAGGCAAATAAACTAATTAATAAATAAGCAAGCGAACCTTTGTGTTATTAAGTTTCTGCTGTTTTTGCCAGGCTGGTGTCAAACATAAACTGTACTTTGAACTAACTCTAGTTGGAGGCAAATATAATGTGCATGAACTAAAATTATAGCTAATTGCCACAGTTTTAATTCTTTGCTCTCAAGCGTCACTCTAATGGCAGACAGCTCTGGTCTGGATTTTGAGGCTTTCTAAAGGTGGCAGTACCTTATTTACTTGGCAGATCAGTTTAACCCTCTCTTCCAAAAATACAACATTGGATTCAGTTCCTTATAGGTTAAGACTTAGAATCCAGTTTTCCTGCACTTCACTAATCTGTGCCATAAACTACCAACTAAGAACCATGTAGAGATCAAATGAGTCTCTCGTCCACAGGAGTAGCATGCAGATGGGGCAAGGCTTTGCCTGTGGTTCTGGGATCAACTCAATGCACCACACCACAGAAAGGGCTCTCGCAGGCTCCATTTCTAGTCTGGTAAAATTCCTATGCTCTGGTTCCCATGTAACTTCTCACCCCTCCCTTTGTTGCCTGAGAGAAGATGAATTCTGCTTCAGGAACCCATCTGTAATTTGTGGAGAATAGTATGTTTCTGGTGCTGAGAAGTGACACAAGGATAAATACACTGGTGCTGGAGGGAAGCCAGCTGGTAAACCCACAATGAATCTGAGTAAGTTGACCTAAATCAAACGGGTTTTCTTTTATCTTACAGTGAAGATGGATGATATTGGTGCTCTGTTGGTGTAGAAACAGCTGTGGCTGCTGCATCTTACTGGAGAGATTTACCAGTAAAGACTAATGTCAGGGTATTTCCTGGTGAACATAACCCAGTGTGACACAGCAATGTCAGTGACACAGTGTGACAGTTGCTGTGCATGTCTTGTTACAGGGAAAAATATTAGCTCTGAAAAGAGAAGGACCCCATGTGAGATTCTGTGGGACAGGCCTCACTCCCACACCACCCTACAACAGGCGCTTCCCCCTGCATCTGTCTGATCCCTCCACACAACAAGCAAGTGTCCCGTGGGGGATCTGCTCAGGAATCATGTGGTGTAACAGAGCAATGCAGCCTGGGGACCAGAAAAATTTGGCACAGCTGAAGGGTTATTTTGGAGGAAGGATGAAGCAACAAGGCTGTGCACTCTTGACTTGTTCTGTGCTGATTAGAAATAGTATACTCACAAATCTTAAAAAAAGAGATGAAAAGAAGGAAAATTAGCCTGGGAATCATCTGTCCCAGTTTGCAGCTTTAAATTCATACATCTAAGTCTGAGCTAATCACTGTATACTCAATGAGTAGTCAATGGGAAAAAAAAAAAACAGACACCTACAGACTGCAGCTCTTCTCATTCTAACAGAGATGCTTAAAATGGATCAGATGACACATCAACTGGATTTCTTTCCCCTGACTAGAAAGAGCATATAGGATGACAAATTCAGAATAACCTGTCCAGCATGTAGAAAGGTAAGCTGAACCTCATTCTTGTAAATGTCTTTATTTTTCTTCCTCTGGCTAGGGACAGTGACACCCAAGATCAGTAGAGGGTCTCAGCCAAGAAGTAATACTGAGCTGAAATTTGACTCTCCTTTGGGCTGACCTTTTTCTCTCTCTCTCGTAGCAGCCTAGCACAGTTCCTAACAGAGGACCTGTTCTTTATGCATTGAATTTACAAGGCACACAGATCTATTCTCATGTTGAATCGGTACTTACAAGGACAAATTACCTTTCTTTTTTTCTTCCTTTTGAGTACATTTGGCAAGCTCCATATTCTTTTGAAATCAAACCAACAAGCCACTGCATTATGCTAAAAAGTCCTCCCTAAAGCCTGCAGACCTCCAATATACAGGTGGGAAAATAGAGCCCATAGATCAATTTTCTACAGACTTTAGAAGAAAATTTGATGCAATTGTGATAGGAATCAATAACCCAGAGATCAATCCCTTTTTCTGTGTTCCTGTCTCTTAAAAATCTGAGCTAAGAATTTACTGATGACAAGTCAAATTATTGCCTGGACAAATGTGTTCTTGGAGGATTAAAATACTTTGCAATTCCTGCCAGGCCTGCAATGGCTGACAGCATAATTTCATTAGTATAATATATTCCTAGGGCAAGAATAATTTGTCCAAATATGCTTAAAATGTTTGGATGAAATAATCTACCTTGCCTTAGGCTGCCATCAGAAAGCACTTAACAGCCCAGACCTTCAGTCTCATCGACACCTGTGCAGCGAGGATGGATGCTGCTCCTGTGCCACGGCTCAAAGGGGTGCAAGAGCCCCGTGTCCCTCACTGACTGGAGACGAGAGGAATGGAGGACCACACGTCTGTGATGAATTTTCTATTCCAGACATCTGGAGCAAAGCACCAATCCTGGGAACATACTGTGTTGTACTGTGCTTCTTGCTGCCTCAGCTAATATTGTATTAATACATCCAGTGGCTGGTGTTTCTGGGTGTACTCACAGACAAGCTGAGCTGGAAAAGTAATAACAATTCCTCCAATCCAAATCAGCAAAAGGTTTGAAGGACATAGAAGAAATCTCTCTTTCTAGCCTAATCAAAATTAGAAAACAACAATCTTGATATTATAAACCCACACCAGTTCCTTGGCTCTGTGCTGATGCTTTAGTCACCCTGAGCTGGGCCTGACCCTGGTTCCCCTCTCAAGGCCTGATCCCCCACTCTACTTGCAGGCAGATGCCCTGCCCCAGCCTTGGCTCTCCCTGTCACCAGGGAAATGCCCCTGGTGCTCCATCCCTAATTTGGACTGCTCCTGGTGGGGGCAGTGAGATGGTCCCTGCCCTGCCCTGCCTGCCCAGGGATCCCTTGCAGCTCCCAGCCCCCAGGTTCAGGGGTCACTGGCTGCCACCCATCCTGTCAGATTTGCACTCTTTGGAGGTGCTGACATAAAGAACAATTTGCTGACTGCAGGAGTGATTTACTTTAAGCACTTTAGCACCTGCTGTTGCTCATTACGGGATTATCATGCCCCAGATTATTCCTGGCAGCCTGGGTTTGCAGTGTTAGCACATGGCACATGTGTAAGAGTTATCTTACAGGGGTGGTGTGTTCATGCACTTGCTCTGTCCTCTCCACGACCCTGCTTCATGCTAAGATCTCTCATGCAACTGGAAGCCATATGTTTTAGACCTGTGACCATCAGAAAAAAAAACAACAATTAAATCAACATGAAGGCTTTTAATGGCAGATATCAGCATCTGACAGTGTCTCATGGTTCAGGATAGCAGCACATTCTCCACCATTGGCTCATTTTGTCACTGTGGATATCATTGCAATTAGTCTTTCCTGAGAAGGATAAGAAGGATACAAAGATGGAGCTTGTGCTAAAGTCTCTGCAGACATCTGGCATTTCACACTGTTACCCATAGCTGGCATTCAATGGGGGAAGTTATAGTGTTTTTTAGGACACATAGTCCAAAACTCTTGGCAAAAATAGATGTCTCACTCCTCCTGGTAGTCTCTCCTGCCTACTTAATTGCTTAAACTGCTGGTTCTTCTGTTTTCTGATCTCTGCAGCACATCCTTTCTCACTGCAGCATTTCACAGGGCTGCAGACTTAGAGCTTAAACTTGTTTTATTAAAGTTTGTCACCTGCAGCCTGAGCCATAGAAGAGTTCAATTATTATTTTCTGGACTGGTAACCATCTGTTTCCTAGTGCCAGCACCAGCCACAGTGCCTGCCGTGTCCTCTCAGAACTGTCTGTCCTCTCTCCTCTCACCATCAAAACTTTCACTGGAAATTACTTGAATTGTACTGCTTAGGATGGCTCTATGGACAACTATCACTTGGAGCAATGCCCATGGCATTTCCGAGTAGGAAAGACGGAACAGACTGTGCCCAAAGATACAGAAAATGGGAAAAAGAACATACTAACACTGCAGAGAATAAAGTACCTGCAGCTTTCTCAGCCAGTGCTCTGATGACGTGCAAGAGCAAAAGAACACCACGAATACCAAAAAATCCCCAACCCAAAATTACCCCCCCTAAAATCTATATAACAGCTTTATGCAGTGAAAGACAGAACTGGTCCATACAAGTTTTGAGTTGTTTTCAGGAAAAATTAAGCATGACTATAAAAACATTGTAGAATCAACATTCATGTAAACTTCAAATTTAAATAAGAATTAGTGCAAAGTGAGAAAAACGGGCAAGGAGACCAGCTCCTTTTTTTTTTGATGCCTTTTTTTAGGTCAGCTCTTAGATGGGGTCTCGAGGGGTCGCGCACCCCACTGCTGCTCCCACTGGGTGACGCTGAGCAGGAGGTGCACAGCTTTGTCTCTGACAGAGCTGGGGCTGAGCAGGAGGTGCACAGCTTTGTCTCTGGGCAGAGCTGGGGCTGAGCAGGAGGTGCACAGCTTTGTCTCTGGGCAGAGCTGGGGCTGAGCAGGAGGTGCACAGCTTTGTCTCTGACAGAGCTGGGGCTGAGCAGGAGGTGCACAGCTTTGTCTCTGACAGAGCTGGGGATTCCGTCCTCACCAGGGTCCTCAGGAAGACCCTGTTGGCTTGTGGTCTAGGGCTGTCATTTACACTGAGTGCTGTCGAAGTCATGGTGACAGGACGGAACCTCCAGTTGCTGGTATATGATTTTCTGTGGTCCTGCCGGGCTGGAGTTACAGTTTTTATTCTCTAGTTGTATGCTGGTTTGTTGTTTTGAGGGTCTTAATTGCACCAGAGGCCCTTCATTTGCATATAATCCGTGTCCAAATTCTTCTGGGAGCAGTTGGGGATGGTTTCCCGACAAAAAGGGATATGGGTACAGAGTGACAAGGGACATGGATACAGGATTGGAGCTTCACAAGGGATCTTAACATTCAACAACTAAAGGCAAATCTAGAACTTTAACATTCAACAATAACTTAACATATTAAGAGCTTGTGTCTTTGGGATCTTATTCCTTATAAAAGCAAGGGAGAGGAGGAAGGGTACCCTATAAAAGCCTTTGAAAGGTTTTCTTAAGAAATACCTTTGAGGAACTATTTTAAATCTAAAATGGTGCTCAGAGGCAAGGAAAATACTTCTGCTACAGAACAAAAGAGGCTTGCTGAGGCCATAATTTCTTTACTTACAAAGATAAAGTTTAACAAGTTTAATGGACTGATAATATTTCTATATGAAGAAAATAGAGATATTCTAAAGTAAAGCTGCATGATTTTGGCATTCTTTTGAGCTGTGGAGTGTAAGCGTAGCTGTTACTTGCCCCATATAACAGTGTGAAGTGGAGATTTCTAGACCCCTAAAAAAACCAGTCCAGATAATATAGAATGTGTTTTATGCTAAGAGCCAGATTTTCAAAGGACTTTCCAGAGTAGATTCAAAGAGGGTCTGAATTATATAAGACTGAGAAGTTATCTTCCAGAAGGGGAATGTGCTGCTGACACTCTGTATGTTACATAGAAAAGTTAAAAATTGTAACATGAGATTTGCAGTGCTCAGATGCTGAATGGGGGGAAGCCTAAGCCAGCCAGCCAGCCGGTAGTCCAGGATGATGACCAGGAATGCTGGTAAACTCCTGTCAACTCTGCTTTATCTTATCCAACCCAAGTGGGGAGAAATTCCATTTCACTTATTGGCCACTTCATGATGAAATGCAGTTTTCTTAACCAGAATATTCTGCACTATGCTCCATTTCAGAACTCTCAAATGTCCTTGGAACAGTTCAGCCTTTAGAGGGTTTCTTGTTACTGGACTTCTCTACAGAGAAGAAATGAATGCATCACTGATGTCATTGCATGTACATTGCAACACACATGCTTTTCACAGTCATTCAGAATTCTCTGGTGTTTGACAAACAGAAAACATTCTACTGAAATGATTAAATAAAATAGGTTATTAGTTCCCTTTTTTTTAAAATACCATTTCACATTTTGAAATGTATGTGTATAAAAACACTGAGAGTAATCTTAATCAAGGGAAATAAAAAGGTTTCCTTATTAAGGAATGCTGAAGAGATTTTGTGTAACCTTTTCACCCACTCAAATCAACAGGCAAATCAACATTTTGATTACACACACTTCTGGGAGCAATGCTCTTCCCAGTTTAGTTATTTCACTTTGTTGTTGCACAAGAATCATGATAAGAGGTCAGTCTTCATCTTCTATTTTTTTCACTGACCTTAAATACAACTGATATTTAAGAGCCTGAAATTGTGATTTTGACAATTTTAACAAAGCAATGATATCAAAAGTCTTTTGTCTATGAGCTGATTAGTCAGGCTGGTGACTCTTGATATGTTCAGGCTTCTTTACTGTGTGTATTAATACCAGAAGATTTTCTCTCCAGTTAACAGACACTTTTATCATATAGGCATTTTTGTATCTTATCCTGCATTTTTAAACCAAGGCTGTGCTGGAAGCATTAAAGGTGACAATTATCTTGTGACAGTTATTTTGTCACATCTGACTCTTAACTGGGTAGCAGAAACAAAAACCAGAGAAATGCAAATAGTTTTCAAGAAAAAATGCTTGATTTTTCTGGTAGAGAAGGTAGGAAATTGAAATCAGTCTAGACAGCAGGTGCACACAGCTTTTCTGGAATTAAGACACTATTTGATATCAGAAGAAAATAAATTAAAAAAAAGAAAATACACTACCAGATGTTGATGCTTATTTTTCTAAAATATGTATTTTATTTTCAATTAAAAAAATGGACACATCTGTGGGAAGTACTTTATACCAAAGGTTTTTAATGGGTTTTAATTACTCATATTTATGAGTCTTGGTTTTGTCTTTGAATTTTCAGATGGAAGGCACCATTTCAGCTGCTGGAAGCAGTGGTTTTGGCATGGATTTGGAGGAATCCAGATATTGCTTTCTGGGGTTATCTATTGCCATTACTATTACCAGTGGAATCATGCTCAGTAGGGAGTGAATGTACAGCCTGTCTGCTCACTTGGAGGAGATGTGCATTCCATGAGAAAACTTGAATTTTAAATTTGCTTTCTAAGGGCCATTAAATAATCAAATGAGTTCCTTTGATTGGGAGGAAAGCTCAGTAAACTAACATAGTGCTGAGTCAGCGTGTGTACCAGTGAGCACACAGGAGGGAGCTTTGCATGGATGGGTAGAAAGTTCCCAGTGATGGCCATGACCTGCTCTATCCAGGATAAAGCATTTCAATAGGTGAATATTGAATAGCTTTTACTTTGGTCTATACCACCTCCCAAGGTCACCCTGCAGGTCATGACCTAGCCTAGGGGTCTGTAATTCAAATGCGAATTTGTCTGTAATTCAAATGCGAGACAGCAGGACAATGCTGGAGATACTTACCTTTAAGGCTTCATTTTATTTAGACAGTTCTGAATATGGAATGATGTTATAATTAGGACACTCGGCTGGGCTGTAGGAGATGATGATGATACAGTGACTCAATTTCTCACTTGTCTGTAGAATAACAACTGTTTCCTGTGGGCGTTGTAAGCACTGTAATTCTGTCATGTTCTAGAGGTGTTTCCAGCTCAACATGACAGGCATTACCAGTTAAATCCTGCAAGGGTCCTCTAACTCAGAAAAATGGAACAAGAAAATTGAATGAATGGAGGAAACTGTATATGCTTTTATTTTTCATACACCAAAAAATGGGATTATTTGGGTTTATTGGCTGGCCACCCAGAAAGATATAATACCCAGATTTCTGCAGTGCCTAGTTTCCTGCAGGCTGCTCAGGCCGTGGATTGCTTCTGCAGCACAGCAGAGCCCCGATCCTGATTCTTTGTGACAGCTACTTCCACCAGTCTAGACCAAGGGAGTGTGAGAAATCATGGCAAGTTAATAATATTTATCATCTTCCCTTCCTGAAGGCTAAATGCCTTCTCTGTAGGGACAAGGTTCCTCCAAAGGGTAAAACAGAACAGTCTGCATTTGCAGGCAAAAGGACAGCCACAAGTAGAAATCCATAGTCTCTGCAGAAGAGTGCCATGGGCATTACTTTGAATTGATGGTTTCAAAATCTCTCACGTTCTGCTTCAGAAACTGATGGAGGCCTTTTAATCTTCCTTTCTTTATGAATCTTCTTCTGGCATGAGAACTGGACAAAGTCTTCTATTTTGTCCTAACTGAGATTGGTACGGAACATCCCTTATGACTGAATCATTGCCAAACACCCTTGGGTTAGAGACAGGAGCCCGAATGAAACTGTCATCTGTACTGGGAATATTTTCAGTTCCCTCCTCATCTCTGGCTCCCCTGCACTGACTTTCTCCGTCTCTTTTCAAGGAAAAAGACAGGATATTTGGCTCAGATTTTGGATTTCATTCCAGTAGATGTAGAGATGGAAACCTCTTCTTATTGCCCAAAGTGAGAGAAACACACACAAAAATATGGAGAACACTTGAATGTTAAAACTGATTGGGAGCAAATGGAAAATGTTAATAATAATAATATATAAAGTGACTTCACTCTAAGTGTTTTTTTCACTTGAATAACTTTTAAAGTGTGAGTTTATGGCTTATAACTTAGCTGTAGCTGATTTCAGTTTGAATTCTTCAGGCGTCTCAATCTAAGCACAGAGATCCACCCACTAGAAACAGCTTGCAGACTCAGACCTTTAGCTGGAAGAGTTGGCTGACTTATGTCAATCAGCCTACCAGTATATTCTCTCCCTACTCTCTTCTTAAAATAGCAGTAGCTAGTTGAAATTTTGTTTTTGTGGGGGTGGGGAGGTGATAGGAATAATAAAATGAATTCATAAGCCTGGATGTGCATCATGAAATATATCTATTGATTCCTATGTATATTAGCCATTCTCATGTGGTGTATGGCTCCAGAGTTCACAGTAATGCCATTCAAAGGGATTTTGACATTTAAAGGTCAAGTAGCACTGCATTCATTGGGAGAGCATAATCCAAAAGAAAAGAGAAAAAATTAAAGTGAGCCTCAGAAAGAAAAATTAAGACAATGGTGTGATAGATTGCCATTTTGCTTGCAAATGGTTTTGAAGATCAGTCAGTAGTTTCTCTTGCCATTCACTGTGAAATATAGTTCTAAAAGGGGTGTATAAAGACAAGCCTCTGGCATAAAAATGGTTACACTGCCTCTCTGCTAGAGATCAAATAGCCAAGGTGCTTTGAAAAGCAGAGGAAATAACAAAAATTATATGACAAAGTTCTGCTTTCTGCCTTCTGCTTCCTTCTTCAAAGAGCTGGAAACTGAACTAGCCTTGCCTGTGGTCCGTGCTTTCCTCCATTTCATCGCTTCTCTTCTTTTTTTTTATTTTTTCTTTGAAATTTCTTTCATCAGAAAAAAATTGGTAGGTTTAGGAAAATGTAGTTATTAAGGAAGGAGAACCAACTGAGTTGTAAAGGCCCTTTTATTCATCTTTAAAGTCACAAAGTTGTGCTGACAGAGGGCACACACTGCTGCTATTTGCACAGCCTAAGGACAAGAAACATTTTTTTTAAGCTCTTGTTGTTACAACACTTTTATAATAGGCACAGTCAGAGCAAAAACATTCAGGAAAAAATGTAAACATTTTTATGAATTTGTTCTGTTTCATAAGAACTGAAAGGTGAAACCAACTTTTTCCCCATTCCAAAGTAAAAATATACCAGAAGAACAAAGAGCAGATTAAACTCTCAGCTTTCCTTGGTTTCCCTTTAAGACTAACACAGAAATGTGGTTTTGCAGCTGGACACTCTCCATGTCTGTAAATCACTGTTTGTTGTCTACTTTTCCACACCATCCAGCTCACCTGAGAATCTACCTTTGATGTCTGCTGTTGAAATGAGTCTTTAAGCTTGGAATTTTAAAAGGTTGACATTTAACTAGATGGGAAATAAACACCGCATGACTGTAATGAGAGCACACACTCCTTCTCCACCAACTTTTGGAAGGATGAAAGCACAGGCCTGTCTTCTTTCAAGGCATTTTCAAACTTCCAGTAATGAGTTAGCAGGAATTTATTGTTGGAAACAAAAATCCATGACTGCTACTGCAGAGTTCCCTGCAGAATTGCTGTGCACATCAGCCTGGCTGGATTGAAACTATCAGGTGTTAGCAGGGAAAAGATGCAACATGCTGAAATCACTTCCGATATGCAAGATTTCTAGAAAAATCCCCAAAACAACACAGTGAAAGGTCTCCCACTATCAGATTATGATTTGTCACTTCATATGGAGTATTTAAAATGAAGGTTAAAGAATTTTCAAACTCATCATTTATTTGTCTTTTCTTTTTACCAGGTTTCTGAATGCTGGTTTTACACTCTCATAATTTAATAATGTAAAGAGTAAAGAGAAAACACTACATATGAGTGTCTGTAAAGGACATGGAAGACAAAACAATATATTTAAGTTGATTTAACAGGAAAAATTTAACCTGGATCATGCTGAGATGTTGTAATGTACAACTTCTATGAACATTAATTTTCAAGGAATGCAACAGTTTTGCCTCTGAGCTCCTCCACTGTGGTACAAAACAAGGACAGATATAGTGAAATATGATTATTTTCCTTGGGAAGAGATTGAGCTGCTTTCTCCCTACCAGAAGAAGCCAAAATGGTGAGTGTTGTTAATTCATTAAGCAATTACTACAACACAGCTTGCTTTCAAGGAGAATATAAACTCTTCTGATTATTTTAACTAGAAAATAAATGAAGTTATTAGTATTCCAACTATGATCAAATGAAGGTATTACTATGAAGTTATTACTTTGATCTCCTGAAGCAAATAAAGGGGGGAAATGATATTTCAGTGATTTTCCAAGTACTATCTGGTTATACAAAGTATATCCAAAATAGGATTTTTCAGGCACTCAGAACTCATTCTAGATATTTTACAGTGTTTTACACCCTGCCTAAAAATATTTCTCTGTGCTTAACTGATTTTTCCTTGTATCATTACAACACAAAAACACTTCAAAGCAATGAAAGGACTCGTAAGAGGCATCTGATGCCTGGGCTTCCATCACCACCTGCCTTTATCATGTCACAGAGGTATTTCCTGACAGATGTGGGTCCTTCAGGATCTGTATCTCAGTTATGCTTCTTCACTGCTTAGCGTCAATATGCCAGGTCTATTCATCATGCAGAGGAAAACAATCTAAGAGAGAGAGTTGGGGTTTTTCAGCCTGGACAGAGAAGGCTCTGGGGACAGCTTATAGCCCCTTCCAGAACATAAAGGGCACCTGCAAGAGAGCAGGAGAGAGATTTTTCATTAGTGGATGTAGTGGTAGAAGAGGTAATGGTTTTAAACTGCCAGAGAGTGGACTCAGATATTAGGAGGAAATTTTTTAGTGTGAGGGTGGTGATACACTGGTGGTGGTTGTACATAGAATCTGTGGGTGCCCCATGCCTGGAGGTCTTCAAGCCCAGGCTGGATGGGGCTTTGATCAGCCTTGTCTAGAGAAGCTGTCCCTGCCCATGACAGGGCCATTGGAATGAGAGGATCTTTAAGGTCCCTTCCAACCAAGCCATTCTAAGATTCTATGACTCCATGATCTTGGCAAGTGTATAATCTGTCCCTCATCAGGAGAAGTTTCTCTTAATCTTATAATAGCCTGGGTCATTGTTCTTTTGTGTGCAGTTTGTGTGGCTGTATGTGTCATCACAATGGCACCAAGTTTATGTAAATCTGTCATAGATGCTGCCTGAGACCAAGTCCCTTGGCACCCTGCTGCGAGTTACCTGGAAGCATTCCCACAGGCAGCTCGGACAGTTTTATATTTATGTTGTGCAGTGCTTTGGTCTCCAGAAATCAGGGCCAGTCTTCTGTCCCAGGATTATGTATCACCTTCTTTAATGAGCTGGAAAACACACACCAGAATACAGCGTTTGGAAACTGAGTAGAAAGGATCACACAACAGCCTCTGAGGGAGAATTTTCACTCATGGCAGCTGCCAAAGGGGCTTTGTGCCATCAAAAGAGGCAATACAAGACTGCAGCAAGACACTAGCAATACCCTTGTCAAAGAAATGTTGATATCTTGCACTCCTACTTCACAAGTCTCAAGCCAGTTTTGAATTTAGTGACCTTTAGGTTTCTATTCACAAAAAAAAAAAATTAAAAAAAATAAAATAAAATTTAAAAAAATAGCATTTAAAGGTGCTTTGAGCATGGGTTTGGCTTTCAGTTGTCCTGAGGATCTTGCTGAAGACCTTGACTGGGCTGGTTTACAGGCAGTGTGTGACTAATTTTTTTTACACAGGTGCCCATCTCCCTCTTCCCTTCAGGTCAGCCAGCCAGTCTGCAGCTGAGCTTCATGGGGATACAGAAAAAGAAGTAAAGCTGTTGCAGTTAAAAAGACCATAATTTACTCCTTTCTCAGATGGTGGGTGAGTGCAGGTTGCACTAGATTTTCATGCCAGCATCCCACTTTCCTTAATGACTGTCTTAACTTCAACCCCCACCACTGTCTTTCAGGCAGTCTTTAAAGCATGCAGAAGTACCAAGCAGAAGCTTGTCATTTCTCCATATTTGTAAGTTGAGCTTTTCTAAGACAGGTTTTCATGAGTGAAAGTACTTCGTGCATACAGGAAGATATAGTTGTCAGGGATGACAAAATCTGACTGGTCAGGACTCTTAATTTTTTTTTTTTAATGCTGTTACATGAAATCATGGTTTTAATATTACTGCAGTGAGCTCCAGAAATCTTAGAAGCACTTAGACAATCTGTTGGGGGGGGGGGGGATGTTAGGGGTGTTGGGGGGGCTGTTTCCTCATGTTCAAGAAATTATCCTGTTATAAACCTACAGGAATTATGACCCCTCCTTAAGCTGTGCAAATGTTCTTAAGATCTTCTCTCAAGACCAAGAAAGCAAGAAAATTGCTCCTAGAAAATTATTCCATTTTTGAGGCAAGTGCATTTTCACTGACATTTCCTTCTCACCTTTGAGAAAATTCAGCTGAGTGCCTGAAATTAGCAATCATGAATGTGTGTAAGGATGTGTAGAATGAAAAATTATATGGAAGGTAAATGACTCGGGGAAAGTAAAGGCCATCTAGCTAACTGGAATGAAAGGCAATTGTCCATTAGATTCCGTTTCCATCTATCAATCACAGCCCGGATGTCCACAGACAGGATAGCCACAGGAATGGACTCATACAGCTCAGGAGTTCTTAGGAGAAGGTGGGATGATGTTCTGTATAGGTTAGACCATCTCCACCAGAGTTCCTTCCTTGCTGTGGTATGCACAGGATGGACCACAACAGACATTATTTCTAGCATAGTGTGTATAGTTTGCTCTGGATTATTTAACAACAGGAAATCAGTAAAAGTGAAATAAAACCCAAAACATAACCAAAGCATGCAGTCTCTGCCCTTAGGCTTGATTTAGGCACAAAAATGTAAGCATTAAATAAAAGGTTACAGGATCTCTTATTTCTGCTTGTTCTGGTGCTGCCAACAGTTCTTGTCATTTGAAAATTCCTTAGCAGTGTCTTTCAAGGACCTTCCTCATCCCTTTGTTCTCTTCGGGGAAATTATCTACTACTAACTTTTAACAAGTCTTCTGTTTTCCCAGTTAGTGTTTGGAAACACTGCAGAACAATTTGAATTATCTGTATGTAGAGAGAGTTTATTATGGTAAAGCAAATCTTGAAAATTGTGACATTAAATTCCTAACACGTCATATAGATACGTTGTTTAATTTCTGGTTATCTGGTCAGGGTAAAATGTGATTTTTTTTAAAACTCAGTTTATATATGGCCAATGTAATTACAACAACATAAATATAAGCTGAGAACCAGATGAAAAAAATGGCTACTATGTGCCTAATTTAATCTTAAATGGAAATTACTACTCAGATGCCTTTTATTTTCAGACGAAGTCTATCTAATTTAAGGAGCTCAGGACTTGCCTCTTCACATCTTTTAATATACTGAGTGAGAATCAAGTGTGTGGGTTTCCATTACCTTGATTACCCTTGCCATCAGCAGGAGAAACTGTGCTGCAAGTAATAATAGCAAAAATAAGATAATTTCCTTTTTTCTTTTTTATTCCAGGCAGAACACTGTCAGTTTCCAGAGAAGTATAATTCTTGCCAATAAGACAATTAAAGGCTGTTTAGACTACCATCATTTGTGGTCCATGGATAACCTAAAAGCAAAATATTTCACCAGTAATATCTGCATAATCATGATAAACATACCAGTAACTTTTTTTCCTGAAATGGTTGTAGCTGCCCATTCCTACAGGCTGTAAATAAAGCAAAGTCTCACATGGAAGATATATCAGGCTTGTAAGTAAGAATGTCTGCTTTCAGTATGAAAATGTTTGATCTAAGAAGCCTGAAGCTTGGAAAAAAAATTAAGAAGAAATTGTTCAGCCCTACATTTCCTCCTAAAATGAAATCTTTACACTGCTTCTCTGTCAAAGCAAAATGCTGGGTCTGAAGGTGAACTGAAGTATTGCGTCTGAATAACTGACCTTTAATTTCTTGAAAATAATTCTCTAACCAAGGGTTATTTGTTAGGATCACCAGTTGCATTCAGACCCTACTCAGTGGTTAGCAGAATGCAGCCTTGCAGGTTTGCAATGCTTCCAAGAATCATAGAATCATAGAATTATGCAACTTTTTAGGCTGGATAAAATCTTTGTTAACATAGAACTGCCAAGACCACTGTTGTCTCTGAAAATAAGCCTTCTGATTTGTTTTAGTATAGTGGAGTCAGTTCTCATGAATTATAAGATAAACAAGAATCATGTTTGCATTCCTTTGTAAAAGATATCACCTGATGGACTTCTCAAGTGACCAGTGTAGATGGAGAGGTGGGAACTTCTCTATCCAATCTCTAATCACTGTCCAGAAACTTATATATAGGAGGTCAACAATAAACTAGAGACTTCCTTTCTTCTTCTCTGCCTGAACACCTGTTGTGTGTGTTGCTGTGTGTTTCTATCTACGTCACAGTAACAGACCACCACTAAACTATGTCACTCAGTGCCACATCCACACATCTTTTAAATACCTGCAGGGATGGTGGCTCAACCACTTCTATGGGCAGCCTGTCCCTATGCTTGACAAGCCTTTCAGTGAAGAAATTTTTCAATCCAAAGGAAAGTATCTTTCAATTGCTTTTATTTTTAACTTTTTTTTTTTTTTTTTTTTTTTTTTTTTTTTAAATCTATAAAACATTCAGTGAGTTTAGGGTTGAATATAGGTTGACTTAAGGATTTTTAAGAACTTAAGAAACCTCAAAAATGAAAAAATACCAAACAAAAAACTAACCAACCAACCAAAAAACCCAAAACAAATCAAAAAAGAACCAAATTCAAGCTTGAACTTCTGGAATAGAAAACTTCCAGGCATCAACACAGGGTGGGGTCCAACAGCTGAAAACCAGCTTTCCAGAGAAGGATGTGGTGGCTTTAGTAGACAAGATGAGGAAAAGCCAATAGTACACCCCTGTGTCAAAGAAGGCCAGTTCTAACAGATGCTGCCCCATTTCTTTGATTAACTACTGTTCTGGACTTGGTCTTCAACTTCTTTAAATTGGGATAGTACCATTTGATTACAAACCCACACAATTACAGTGCAGGCAGAATATCTAGGCTTTTTTCTTCCCTCTTCCATTAAATGCTGAAGACTTTCACACACCATTTACTTGTGTGAAGATTGTGACATTTCAATGAGCTGATCAGAATATGCATAAAAAGAGGATTTTCTTCCCTTTACAAAAGTTTAAGTGACACAGTTACATTGGGGTGTTTTATTCTGGGAAGCAGAAAAGAGTACCTGAAGGAGTAGTTTATTGCTCATACTCTGAATATTGTTATAATTACTTTCTGTTTGAAAATAATCAGATGAATTCTTGCTGTTGTTAGGTGAAACCAATTGTTATCTACATTTTTCTTCTTCTTTCAGTTATTCTTTCTGTGTAATTAAGAATTCTTCCCCATCCAAAGGGAAGTCTGCATTCCAGCTGAGTCTGAGTCTCCTAGAGGGAAACTTTTTTCTCTTCCTGCTGGTGTTTAGTCATCCCCTGCTGATATCCTGTTGTCCAGTCAAAACAGAATGAATTTCCAAGAGGCTTTCAGGAGAAAAAAAGTCATTGAAGCTTTGCTGTAAAATAATACATGCAATGTACTGGAAGACAATTGAGCTCCAGTGCTGGAATATAAAATTGTAGTAACAACCACTAATCTGTTTGACACACCAAGCCCAATATTAATTTGAAACAATTTTATGTAGTTCTTGGGCATTGTCAAAATGAAAAGTGGATGTAATAAAGACACTAACAAAATTAACTTATGAAAGTGTATTGAGTGAAGCAAATAATCACATAGAAGTTTTAACTGACTAAAAAATACAAGGTCAGATTTCATCTCACAGTGCTGTAAACCTTGTCTGTTTTGCCTGAGAGTATCGTGGCATGCCTAAGAGCAATCAGGCATGATGCCTAAGAGCATCCAAAATTACTTCGTATCCAAATGAAGAATTTAGAACACCCCCAAAACATTTCTTGATTGATTCAGCTCACCAGATTGCCTGTGGACTGTCAATGCTGATGTGAGGAATTGGCAGATTCATGCTCAGTTAGAGAAAGATTCTTCCAGAAGCCACCAAAATGGAATTTGAAGATGGTCTACAAATACACATGGTGTGTCACTATGGAATTCTGATGCATCGTGTGCATCAGAAGAGCACAGAAGACAATCTAGATTCTGTCTGGAATACAGGATGGAAGGCTAATCTAAGTATTATCTGTGTTTTAAAATCAGTTTAACTAAATTAACGAACCTGTTTGAATGGAGACATTTTTCCTTTTTACTTTCTTCTTTAGTATATAAATAAGGGACTTCTTATACTTTTTTAAAAGATTTGTGTGAAGAAAATGAGACATATAATCACTGTTGTGCTGAAATAATTATTAAAATATTAAGATTTTTGTAATTTATGGCCAATTCAGACAATTAACCTGTTGGACTAAATATGAAATTTAAATTGTTGGAATTTGGAATGCACAAATGCTTTCCAAATATTAATTAGTTATCCAGATACTTTTCTGTACCTGTTATGCTTTGAACATGAATGTGCAGAGTCCAGCATGTGCTGGATATTAGACAAAAGCAATGGACCAAATTCAGACTGGTGAAGCTCAGCCAGATTGTTGTGGATGATTCAGTAAGCGTTTACTGTGTTAATACTTGAGTCATGCAACAATGCTATGCCACTCATTGTTTACAGACCTTCCTTTACAAAGTTAAAATTGCTCTTTCCTCTATGAGGGTCGCATCATCACAGTTCAGAGTTACTGAGATCAAAGCTGATCTCTTGCTAAGGAACACTGCAGTGGAGGAACACGAGAACTGTAGGGGTTCTGCTAGTCTAAAGTATAGTCTTATCTGTTATCCAAGCCTGGTATTGGTCACCTGAGAAGCAGAATTGAGCCATCTAATTTCCTCTGCCTTTGGCAATTCCGGAATAATCTGTAAGACAGGTATTTTGCTGGTGTCACACCTGGTCACAAGGTGGGAGGTTGACCACTATCATATACCATATAACTCCTTATTATCCCATTTTATTCCTGATGCATTCTTGATTTTGGAACTGCAAATGCCCCTGAATATGTTGCATAACTCAGTAAAGAATATTTTCTTTCCTATGGTGATCTGACATGAACAACCAACTCTTTAAATTATTTTCTAAATTGTTCAAGAACAGCTTCATTTATCTGAGATTTAACTGATGGAAAGCAAAATTTTCAAACAGTGCTTAACAGTGTGGAGGTTCCCAAGGTGCTGTGCAATATGTCATGATTTTTGTCATGAAACCAATTTCTGTTGATGTTGTTTTCTATAAATATTGCTTGATCTAATGGAACTTATTTGAGAGCTCTACTGAAACAAATCAACTTCTTGAAGTTTTTCCCCGTATCATCTAGCTTTCTAATCCCATACATTTTAGTTTCTAAATATGGTAATTATTTTATAGTGCTCTACTGTTTTTTTGTGATTTCTGGAGTAACTACAGTAGAACTTGCCTTTGTAAAACAAATTATTTTTACTCTCTGATGTGGCCTTGTTCTGCTAAAAAAGTCAATTTTATAATAAGAGCTTCTATTAGGAAATAAATTTTAAGTAACTTTGAAATATGTGAATTGAATTTGCTCATAATTCACAAAACCTAATTTGTAAAAGATGTACTTTTAATAAGATCACAGTTCTACAGGAAGTATTAATACTTAAATTCTCCTGAGCCTGAAGACTTGTTGTTCAATTTCATTTTTTTTACATAATGGTGAAATAGAGTATCAAAGGATACAGTGTTTCTTCACCTGTGTTATGCACTTAAAGGCATATTAATACATTTTATTCTGTAGTGTGCCTGGCAGATTGAAATCTGCTGTATTTTGCTGCAATCTGCTGCTCATTTTCTCACAGATAATGATTTTTTTAGTCAATTTTCTCCTCTCATTGGATACATAGAGGACAGCAAGAAAGTCTTACACCAGTGACTCCCTATACAGCTCTTTACTAAGGACCAAGGCACCAGAAGTTGACTGATATCCTTTCTTTTTAGTATGCAGTCCTTTCTGTGCATGTTCATAATACCTTGTGTCATTGCACGTCCAGGAGCATCAGCCTTCATAGGTGTAACACTCTGCAGCACCCACCCCTAAAACCTACTGAGATCTAGAAACTTGGGACAACATTCATTTGACCCTGTTTTGATATTGCTTGTTCCTCATGTACTTTCTGGAAAGCACAGGACCATGTAAAAGGGTTCAGATGCCTAAAACAGGAACAACTTTTAAAACTTCACCTTCTTATGACTGTTATTCTTGGGTGTCCTACAGCCTTAATTAAGTCAAGGGTGGATTTCCTAGTGCCCAGCTCACACTTTTCTGTATTTCTCATACGTACTTTTATGATTAATTAATTTTTTTTATTTCTCAAAACAGGAGATAAAGCACTGCCTTTCATAATTACAGAATTGGTGAGGCTGAAACCTGCCACATGCCATTTAAGAGGTTGATTCCACTGATGTGAGCAGTGCTAAAGGAAAGTCACAAACATAATTAATTTAGAGCAAGGCACTGAGTTAGATTTCTTTGAAATTGTATTGCTTGTTAAAAGTCAGCCTGAGCCTGTTATAAGAGGAGATGGCAAAATAATTTTAAAATGCATTTATTCTTAATTCCAGAGGGATACCATAAGAGAGAGATTGCCAAACAAAAAGCATTTTATATGGCAGCAGTTGAATGAGGAAAAGCAATGAGATTCATATTGTCATTTTTCACAGGTGACTTGTTTATATTTTTCAGAGAGCTATTAGGCTCTCTGAATGGTTAATGGGGAATTGTGTATTCATAACCTTTTCTCAAGGGGAACCTCAGAACAACCAAATATCTTACTCCATCAGTTGTCTTCTGGGTCTTGGCTCCCTGATAATCTATACTGTATATACTGGTTCAGGGTAAGCACTCCTTTGGACCGAAACATTTAGTTCCCCACAAAATAAAGTCTAGGTGCAGTTCTGGGGATAATTCAATCCAAAAAGTGTTCTCCAAAGATGATATGACCCTACACAAGATATTAACTCCTGCACTACATTTTTGCAACCCACTCTCAGTGGGCTTTGCAGCCTCAAGCGGCCTTACATGTCGCCCCAAAAGAGGTAATACATTCTTCCTGTTTCATGTTATAAAAAAATACATCTTGATAGGCTGAAACGATTTTTTTCATTTTCTACTAGAATATGAAAGCTATTAAAAACCGATTATGTGTCAGCAACCAGGGCACCATGTAGGTCCTTGAGGAGAAAGCCCAGGGCTAGTTTGGATGCAGCCACCTTGTTCAGGTAGAGGGAGTCCCAGCATGGACGGGAGCCATCCTGCATCTGGTAGTGTAGGGTTGTCCCTGTAGGAAATGAATTTAGCAATGCAGGTACAGCCAAAGATATTATGCTTTGCCAGTTATTCAGGCAACTGATGGCAAACTCACAATTATGTTATTGGCAACAAACTACCAACAAGAACTTACCCTCCACTGCTTCACTCTACTGCAGAAAATATGTGTGCTTTGGTCCCACAGAGCCTGTTTCATAGACTTTGTACCTTGATGAGGTATCCACAATCTTTAATGTGTATCATTCCTCGGAAAGTATTTGTCTTTGGCATACACTTCTGCAATAATATTACTTCACTAATGCAAATGGCTCCATTTGGTCTCAGTGATTAGTTGTGTACTCAGGTGATTTTGCACTGGGTACCAACTGTGTTCAGAGTAAAAGTGGTATAGGTTTGTTCCACCACTACCTCTAAATAAAAACATCTTCAGTCCAGTGACTTCAAAGTCCTCTGGGTTCATAATACTTACTATAACAAAATGGATGCTTTTTTGATCTGGGGAGTGTCCAGTTAAACTACATTTTGTTTTATCCATCCCCATTCATATGCCAAAGGTCTACTGCTCCTGCAATCCTTGAAATTTTATTAAGAATTTTTTTACTGTTAGCAATGTGCTGAATCAGGGTGGGAATTTCTTTAATATAATGTGCAAACCTAAGATGAGCAGCTCAACACAGCTTTTCAGCTCTGCAAACTTGGCTATGCTTTAGAGAAGCTGAGCTCATTCATCAGAGCTGTTCTAACAGTTTTGAGCAGCACATATAATCTTTCCTTGTATAATTACCCTTTTTTCTTCAATCCCTAGCATTTTCTTAAAGCTACTAGGCATACTCGCTCTTTTATGTTATTTCTAAACAGAGTAAAATTCTGTGTACTGTTCAATTAAAGGCAAAGATTTAAGAAAATAATTAGGTTTACTGATTTCTAACAGGCTTAAGTATATACTGCAATGAGCATATCGATAAATGTTCTACTAAGTCGTAATTCTAGTTTGTTTTTCAATAATTGCATTATCTGTCCTGTATTAGACAGGACACTATCTCACCCATACTCAGCTCTACTTTTGGATGTCTTCTTCATATTATCCCTCTAACATTTGTTCTCTATTTGTCTTTTTCATTATTTAGAAGCTTCTTCTAAGTTTATTTTTTAAAAAAACAAATCTTTTTGCTTTACAGATTCCCCACCTAAGCAGTCTTTCTATCACTTTCTAAACATGAAAGTTCATTATCTCTAATTACTGAGGAAGATGCTTCAAATCTAAGGAGAATTGACTTGGTTGCTTTTTTACAATTAATGTGATCAGCAGAAACATTACTTTCCAAACAACTTCAGTCTGATGATGCCTTTTTGCTGCTGCAGTCGAGATAAAACATGAAACATAAACATAAAATGTATCTCCTCACCTCTTTTTCAAATCCAATATTAGAAAGAAAACATTCAACAAAGATCTTGTGAAGACACTTCATAGAAATCTGGAATTCAATTGCAGACACACACCTCCAGCCCTTGAAATTTCATAACCAAGGACTGTAACAACCACCCTTAAGAGAGGAGTGGAAACTTTAATTTCCTATTTAGTTTTCATTTGTCCTTTTGGGGAAAGTAAGACAATATTCAGAGGCTATCATCATAGTTCTTCATTTTATTGTATTTTATTGCATATTTGTGTCTGCAATGAAGGCAGCAGAGACTCTGAGCCTGCCATCAAGGATACATAGGAATATTTAATGAATATATTCTACCAGGATAATAGAAGCAAAAGAGCAATTAGACAGTATCTGATGACCACGGAGGCACACCAGGGTGAAGGACAAGCTTTAGGATTAAAGCTTAGGAGGATCTAGGGTAGAAACTAAGCTGAGAAGATGCTGTCTGTCATTACTTGAGGCAGACCTGGTATTGTCATTCTGTACTGAGTCCTTCAGCTCAGAACTGTGTGGCCAGAAGGGTAAAGGGTTTGCCTTCTGCCAGTCATGGCAAGACACAGCCCTGTTCCCTCTGCTAAAGCCCGGGCATTCTGTGGCAATAGGATTTCCAGAGTACTCAGAAGGGAGAGGCAGAGATCAATGTGCACACATAGCCCCTTCTCCCATTATCACATAATTCTCATTTCCACAGGCTACTGGTCTGATTAACAACTGATGCCAGTTTCCAATTGTTGGTATAATAGAACTGTTAATTTTATAAATGACTCAACACTTGACACATAACCTAATACTTGTGAGAATAAGAACTCCCTGAATACAACATAAACTGGCACTAAGAAGATAAAAGAATATCTTATACCAGTGGCCATTACAACCCCCCCTCTGCTTTTAGGGGTTATTTATATGCCATTTGTATTACAGTCACATGCAAAGGACCCCCACTGCAATATACTGAATCATAAAATAAATGGCAGTATTTTCTTTAGCACTGTTAATATAGGAAGCATATGCTTGTAAGTAGTGCACAAATCACAGCGTGGAAAACATTTTCAAATGAAAGCTTGAGAAACCAATGGGCTGTACCTCTCAAACAGCAGGTATGTTACATATATTATACATCTTATAGGTTTGACCCTGGATCTCTGAGGTGTAGATTTATGGTTGCTTGGGATAGACAAAATTCCTTTTAAGACTACTGTATTGTATTTCATTTAAAAAAAAAAAAAAAAAAAAAACAAAACGAAACAAAAAAAAAAACCCCAAGCAAGGCAATTTGCTGTCCTTTGAATTTTGGCTCATTCTTGTATCCAAGGGAAAAAAAAATACATATAAGAAATTTACAATAAAAAAGATGGAGAGGCTAGGATGTACAACATAAGAGGATCTGTACAAATGCTAAGCAGCTAATTTCCCTTGTCTTATTTTGCATTGTGTCTGATGTGTGTACATGGGTGTACACATATACCCTTTCCTTTTCCTGTTTATGTCTCATTGTCACTGATTCTTCCCAAAGTATATCTTCTTATATCAGGCTTGTAGGCAGTACCTTGTCTTTTGTCTTTATATAACCACTCTCCCCCTCAGTTTTCAACACAGCAGCCTGTTTCTTCCTCTCAGCCCCCACATGGCAGTCACCCCTCTTTGCCATATATCTATGCAGTCCCTCAGTTCTCAGCACACACATGTATTTAAATTTTCATAAGTTCAGGAATATACTTTTTCTGCTTTTGTCTGCTAGATCCTATTTGTGGGAAAACATGCCAGGACTCCTATGTACCTATGGGAGAGTATTTTAATCTATAGTATCTTATAACAAAACCAATCATGTACATAATTTATTCAGGGTATGATCTAATAAACTTGCTTTACTTTAGTTTGTAGACACACTGCACATCTTTGTTTTAAGCTGGCACACTGTGAAATATAGATGGGGCTGACCCAACATGGGCAGAAATTAGTGCTCTTTAAAACCTATACTCAGAGTTTTCAGTTTTACCTGCATCTCTGGGAGCATATGATATTAGATACACATAAGAGCTTACATTCCTAATGATTAGACCAGTGGCTTTTTACAGGCATATTTTCATCACACACTGTTATAGTATTAAAACATGCAGCATATGTTTTAAAGCCTATCTTCACTTTGTTTCCTCTTTTTTTCTTCACCCAGCTTTGTGTTTGTTTTATCCTTTCTCACCCTGAAGCTTTTTGTTTCCTCTCTAGCTTGAGAATGAAAAAGTATGATCGCTAAAAACTCTGCAGGGAGTTCAGGAAAATCACTATTACAACATTTCTTTCTGCAGTTTTCATGGCTTCTTACACAGAGAGAGTGGTAGAAAAGGTACCGAATCTAGGGCAATTCTTCCAGCTTTGCACTATACAGTATATGGCTGTGGTGAAACTGAAGGGCTCACTGTGTATGCCCTGCAACAATAAAGCAATCTCTTTTTAATGAGAAAGGAGGAAAAAGCATCTTTCAAACCAGATATTCAAGGACTCATCTTAATATGGAGTTCAGCCTTAGTTTGTATAGGGTCACTTTCAGCTCCCTTGCAAATTAAAACTATCGACTTCTAATAATATTATTTTTGTCTCATAAGCCTGACAAAAGCACAGCTTTTGCTATAGGTACATTTTCCAAAACTATTCACACAACTGAAAAGTATCTATTATTCTGATTTTTTTTCTTTCTTTTCAATCCACCTTTGCCCTTTGCTTCTTTCTCCTTCTTGCTCCCTATTTTTGTTTGCAAATGGAAAGGGAGAAAAGAGAAAGCAACATAAGTAATCCTGGGTTCAGATACTCATTTTCTGCTGGACTATTTCTGTATCCAACATCATTAGAAATTAGATAAAAGATTGGATCCCTGGAAACCACAGCCCAGGAATTACATGTTTGAGTAAGTAGGCAGTATGGTTATGTTCCTGCACATTATCTGTGTGCAAATGTAACATAACTTAAGCGAGCCAGAGGGGAGTGTTGATTATTCTGTAGTCTTACTTTCATTCTGGAATACGAAGCAGCATAGGAAGATAATTTTCTTACTGAGATTTTGGATGCTTGGGGAAGATGCTGAGCTGCCCAAGGAACATGCAGGGATTACATAAATGGATCTGTCTGGCAGATATTTGCTGAGAGAAATTTTCTGTACTGGTTTAGCTAAAGGTATGAAACTCATAAAATTCAGTGATCCTCAATTAAAAATTAGTTTCATCTAAAGTAAGGAGCAAACACTGTCAAACTGAGCACCTACCTGAACTTTCAACAGGTCTTTGGCAGTGATAAGGTGTGAACCATCCATTCTCCCACAGAGACTCTTCACACTTTCTGAAGGATCACCGACAGCTTGCTGCCCTTCTTGAGCAAGTCATAACCATCAACTGCTTCCTGATCATCTGCAGGCACCGCAAATTGTCATCAAATTAGAGGACAGAACAAAACTATTTTGAATTCCTGAAAATGTTTTGAAATAAGACACCTGACTAGAGAGAAAGGGTGAGGAAAAGATTAACAAACTCTCTCACCATTGGACATCCAAGGAACAATATAGGCAAGAAGTGCCACTGGCTAAACTCCATTTTCTCTGCTGCTCTGGGAACAATTATTACAACATCTGTCTTTAAGAGTGAGAAAATTTTCTGCATCTGATGGAAAACTGTGTTTAATCACTTTTATTGGTGACTTCCATCTAGGTAAGTGATTATCATAATATTGTGCAATGGATTTATCACTTCTGGAGTTATTCCCTTTTGCAGGTTTAATACAGTGTTTTACTGAAATAAGTTCAGGTACTTTACTAAGAGTGCAAATTTAAACAATTTCAGGCTGATACTTTCCTTTTGCTTTTAATTCATATTTTTTTTGTGTCTTTTGTTCCTCAAAATATTAAAGTACTGTAACTAACATGGGAAACAGGTAAAAATGTAATTCTTTAATAGCATCTATCTAGCGACTTTTGTTGTGTACCAGCTTATATAATGCTCAAATCTATGCTGAAACTGTAACTAATGCTTTTCATAACATATGTAAAGTATTTTAAATTATAAAGGATATTATATATATTTAAGTACTTAAAAATAAAGAAAGGTGCATTTTCTGAAAGATTAGCTGTCAAACATTACATTGCTTCAATTTTCAGTGAAAGACTTTTAGGCCACTGCTGACAGTGGAAAGCTATACTGACATTAAGAAGGCAGCTAGAACAGAGGAAATATTCACACAGCAACATAAAAGAATCCCTGAATCTGAGACTTACACACATACAGGATATTGAGGTTTCATGAATTTCTCAGTTATGTGCAAGAAATAATACTTTATATTAAGTTATGTGCTGTCGTAAAATGATTGTGCCTCATGTTTTCTGCATGGTTTAGTACTTTAAAAGTGAGACAAGTAATTATCTCTTACATAATAAACCATCTGCATGGATATAATTAAACATTTGCTCAGTTGTATTTGATATTAAACCAGAAAAAGAATGTGGTTAAGTAGCATTTATCATGCAAAAGATGTCAAAATCAGCTGAAAATCCATCTATAATATCCTGGTTAGTTGCTAAGCTTTTGAAGGGGTCTTGAATAGATCTCAAATGTGATGCTGCATAACTCAGGTTGACATGGTAACATGCATAGTAAGGAAAATCTCAGCTTTATTATCAACTTCGTTTTAATTCCCTCCCCTTTTCATATGCTCCCCTCAGTTTCTGGAGTAAACGTATCTTAAGAGTCTCTGATTGCAACTCATAATTATTTGGTGTAATTAAGATGGCGTGCTAGTCTTTTATTTTGTAGGCTGCAGAATAGAAGCAGGTCTATGAGATGAATCCCTAGCAGCATTTTTTAAATGACCATGTTAAATTTAGTGCCGTTCTGAGAGAGATTATGTGTTTTTCTTGGTTAATGGGATGTTTGCTATATTCAGACATCTGGCAGCACTGTGCCTGAGGAAATAGGCAGAAAAGAAATTCAGAGTAGCTACTCTTACAGACATATAAGCTGTTCAGGGTCAGTGACCACAGCCATAGGTCCTGAGACTCTTGCTGAGAAGACAAGGCCAGAAGAGTCATAGCTTGAGAACACAGGCTGAAAGAATGATAGCAAGGCAAAAAAGGATCCTGTAAGCCAGAGGCAAAAACAAGTTTGCAAGGACAAAACTAAGACATAGTCAACATTTCTTGATATATTTGGGTAAAACTGAGGCTTCATGGATGATTATCACAAAATTTTATGTCTTAAAATAATGTAAACATTTCTTTAGATTGTTTAAAAAATCTTTCTAAAAGCTTTATTTATTTTGCAAAATAAATCATATTTTGTTTTTAACAAGGATTCACATCTTTGTACATTCCTTAAATATTTTCTCCTGTGCATGAGAGAGCAGTACAGATTGGGGTATGGTGTGGGATGTGTCTGGCACCTTATAGCATGTGATTGAGCAGAGGGAGGAAGGGAGGGAAGAAAGGAACTGCAGAGCCAAGATATCCTCTGGGGAACATGATAGTCAGACAAGGAAAGCAATGTGCTACGCTGCACGAATGCATGAGGGACAGACAGAGATAAAGAGGAGAGGCAGGACCTGTTTCACTGTGTGACACCTCACAGGTTACTGACTCAAACTTACCCAATCCTTTTGGGTAAGTCATGGATGATAGAGTGCTTCAGCTCCACGGTTGCTTGAGGGATAGAACTGTGAGATTCCACAGAGGACAAATAAGGGCAGACTCAGAATTACCAAAAAAAAAAAAAACTTAGCTGAATATTTCTCTGCAACCTTGACAATGGTTACTCCTCAACTCTCAAAATAACTTGCCACTTAAAAAACTGAGATGTTACCATCACACCAGACAGCAGTGTTACAGACTGAGAAACCAGTGTTTGTCTCCTGGATTTACAGGCAAACCTTGATTTAGCATGGAAATTTTGATATCACTGTGAGAGATATCTTACAAAGGAAATTTAATTAAAGAATTAGAAATACTTTAAAAAAGAAGTCGACAAACAAAAGAGAAGATCTTCATCTTCTCTGATAATTGTGGAATTAACAAGATTGAAAAATGGTTGAAACTATCTTCTGTGACAGCTTCTGGGTCCATGGAAGATTCACATATCTTTTTAAATGTCTGATTCCTTCCACAACGGAACTCCAGAGCATTAAAAAAAACCCCAAACCAGCCTTTTTTTTTCTTTTTTAACTTAGAAGTAGGTTTTCTGTTGTTCAGATAATTCTTAATGTAATAACTCTGTTAAAATTAAACTGAGTGAAGAAAACAAGAATAATTGTTTGGAGGCAGTTTCCCCTAGGCCTACACCACCCAAAAGAAAGAAAGAAAAGCCAAGTTTTAATGCCACTATCTACTGCAATATCATCAATTAATTGTTAACCCTAAAGAAATGCTATTTTTCCACAGTCACTTGCTTTATTGAAGCTTCACAAACTTAAACTATGCATGATTTACGGTTCTTTAGAGCTTTAATGAGGTATAATTCTGTTTATGTAAAACAGCCTTTCTCATAAATTTTCAAGGGATATTTTACACTAAACTTCTGTATACTAAAGCAAAATTAATTAGTTCTTTAAAACAGAGGACTCTGAATTTCACTTTCATGGCAAATTAGATTTTGCTTTGTTACTATCTAAGAGCATGTGGATTAACTTTCTTAATACCAATTTTTTTTCTATCAATAATGATTTGAATGTAATCTTAAATCTTAGGATTTCTCTTTGACTTCTGTATGGCTATTAATGGTAACAGCACCTTTTTCTCAAAATTTGGCTGTATTTTTTTATCAAAAAACGACTTCACCTAAATCTTCAAAATGTAACTTCGTACATGAACAAGCAGAAAAAGAGTTATTGGCCAGCTACTCTCTTCTAGATCTCATTAATTTCCCCCCCACAAACATGGTTGCCTTATGGATTACAGTGGCTCTATTTATAATCAAAGGACTGAGCTGACAATCCAGAGAGTTTTAAACTTAGAGAAAACATCAATCTACGCCAGCCCAGATCTTTTGCCTTACATTTTTGAACAAGTAATTCTAAAATAGCAACTCTTAAAAATATTTAATTTTGAATCATCCCAGGTCATTGTCTTTTAGACTGGCTGAAGTTTTTTCAAGGTCAGGTTTTTGACAAATTTTGGTCTAATTCTGGTTTGGTGCAGTAGAACTGGAGGTGCCTGGAACTGTCCAGAAGAACAGCATGTTGGGCTGATTTCAGTTTTGTATTTAGGTTTCTAAAGTCTGAGTGCAGTTTTAAGCATTTAAGTTCTTTCTCTGGGGGAAGAAGAGAAGATTGTCAGCTACATTTAGTTGCCTTATCCATTTACTGGATGTTCAGTTTCTCTCAGACAGTCTCTATCTTTCATTCTTTCTCCTCTGTGTATGCTGATTTAGTTGTCTGCACATCCCTGACACAATCTATGATAACTATGGAATAATGTACTTAGATCTGATTTTACCTTAAACCATGTTACCACAAGAATCACAATTACTCCATTAAAACACTGCTAATTAAAAAAGCCTCCTCCATCAGACACAAAATTTTTACTGCCTGGATATTACCTTAAGTTTTTTAGCAATATTTAGGATTGATACCTGTGATCATTTTGTTTGTCTTTTGCCTGATGAACCTCACAGCAGTACCCAACCTTAAGGTAGCTAAGAATAGCCAAATTGACGTCACCAGAGATATTATTAAAGAGCATTTGTCTAGACCTTATGTTTTAAATAATTTGGAAATAAAATTATTTCCTGCTCAGCATCTTAAAATAATACTATTTGTGCATGCACTGATGGTATTAGACAGTTAGGCTGAAATCCCTAAGATTACCATGATAGATTGAGGGATGAATGTCCTCTAAATTAACCAAAATTTTACTTACAGCAATAATGTAGATAAGTCTTCAATCAAACACAATGGAATTAGTTGTATCTGCTGCAGTTCTTTGTCCCAGTGGTTGAGTGGAAGGACCATCAGTGTAGACAATGTAAAGAGCAGCAGTTGTTACAGCAACTGCTCTGCCTTACATGCCTAACCTGGCAATGGACTGTGAGAGAGGATGGCATCCATATCCTCACTCAGAAAAATGCCCAAAGGGTCTGATTTGGGTTGCAACAGGAGCTGTGGAACCCGGCAGACACTGCTCGACAGCCTCGTATGGCCGGTGCATCACAAAGAGTAGTACCTAGAAGGTGAAAAAACTATTCCTATGAAGTGAAAATTTGAGACACTTCCTGTGCCACTAAAGACTTCCCACTTCATTTCTCCTCTTTGAATGACCTGAGGTTTTCCCTAGTGTTTCCTGTTTATGTCCCTCACACATCCCTTAGCAACTTGGGACATACCCTGGCTGATTATCTACCTGAGGATGAGCTTACACTCTCCTCATAAAATCCTGCCTGAGCTAATGTGATATTCAAGCCCTCTACTGATTGACAAGACCCATTTGGCAAAAAAAAATATATTATATGGGGCCTTACTTCAAAAGTGCCAATAGTTGGTGAAGAATTTCACACTCTAAATTCTTTTGGAAAGCAGCTCCTTTTTAGAAGTAATGTTTGTAAAAATTGTATCCCAACCTTAGCCCCTCTAACTTATTTTTAAAATGCTGGTAAACAAAACTACCACATTCTTCCTCTTAGGTCATTAAAAACTAAAACAACAGTTTGTGCTTTTATATTCATAAAACATTCCAGCTGTCTCTCCAAATGAAAAAGACAGTCCTGAAATCTTCAGCCTAGAGCATGTGAATACCACTGAGATTGAGTTGAGGTTATTGTTAACATACATATTCTAAATTATTTAAATTGCTTCTCTTAAAGGTTACCAGTCAGAAAAGAATATCAATTCTGTTTAACTACTTTAAACTAAAGACCAGCAAAAATTCAGATCCTACACTTCAGAATTATTTAAATTCAGCTTCTTGGCAACCTGGAAAGGAGAAAAATTATAGGAAGAGTTTACTCAAATATATATCCTTCTATACGAAACGATGATGGAGAATATTTGGAGATGGATAGAGTTGTTTCACTGTAGGATTTGACCTGCCACATGGATTAATTTATAATTTATTAACCCAAAAGATAGAGCTTTAGTTTTAATTTGGTAACCAATATGGGCAAATCAAATCGGCAAAACAGCTCGTTAAACATGTCCTTACTCATACCTGAAATAATAATATCTGAAAGAAAAATAAGAGGCACAAGTCTGACAAGCCATGCTGAAGGTTTTTAACATAGTCAAAGCATTCATGGGATATTAGAAAGTGAAATAATATAACTTTCTAGTACTGAATGCATTCCCTTTACAATGAGACCTCTTTCCAGTGGGAAAAGATGTAGAAATAACTTTAAGAATGTTTTATCTAATGACCAGTGTGTAATTATATCTGCTCTATGTAAAGAGAATTAACTCCTGGTCTGCAGTTTAAAAAGATGAATTTCTTGGAGAAGTCACTTATAAATGAGAAAAAAAGTCACTAACAGTGAATGATTTTACCAGATTCAAAAATCCAGTTGTGCAATTATAGAGAATACTGTCTTTTTTTGAACACAGCCTCAATGAAGAGAAATACAGAAGGACAGATAATCTAGCAAAAACTTTTCTGTTGCCCGTTATCGTAAGTCTGTGACAAGTGAAGTAGCAATGACAAACATACAAGAAATTATCAGTGAGAAATTTTACAACCAGAAACACTAAGGAGAAAGAGGAATTTAAAAAAAAAAAAAAGTACTTTGAAAAAAATTAATCCTAGCAAGATCATAGGGCTGCTATTAGAAGGAAACAGGTGAAATTCTCAATAACAATGCAGAACAGACACAAATATTCAACTAATATTTTTTTAAAATATGGTCCCATCCCAGTGATGAATGTCATATGTTTTTGCCTAAAATAATATGGAAATAACTTTTAGTACATGAGTAGTTTAAAAAAAAATTATTACTGGTCTGCCTAAACAATTAATGTTGCTACTCAAGAAATTCTAGGATGTTAAGGATGTAATAAAAACATGGATAAAGCCAGGGTTTCATTTGGACAACATATAAACCATTCTATGCTGGAATCACTAGCAGGTTAAACAAATGGAGTCCTGATATGTGACATAATCAATACCAAAAATGACTGTGTAATTAGTGACAACGAGCATGTCAAATTGAGCATCTTTCTGGGTGAAATTGTTGGATATGATTGATAAAGATGACTGCATTGCTACACACTTCTGTAAAGCGACAGACATACATCAGTATATCACCCTAATTAAGTGACTGGCATTGTACAGAATCAGTGCATCACATAATAATTAATTGTGAAATGGCTAAATGGCGGATCTACAAATGTAAGTATAAACAGCTAAGCGCCATCCCTTGGGTAATTCCTGAGGAATTGGTAGAGTTCTGCTGTTTCTCGTGAGCAAGTTTCCCTGGCGCGTGGCTGGTGCCAGGGCTCCCAGCCCGGCCCAGGCCAGCGCACGGCCCTGCAGTGCCCAGCTGGCTGGTGCCGCTCCAGTGGCTCGGATCCCTGCTGGGAGCTGGCAAGGGCTGTTTGCTGAGCTGGGCTTATGCGGCGGCGTTAGCACCAGTTCCCTTGGCCTGGCGTGGCATCCTGAGAGCTGAGTGCCTCTCTGATGAGAAGTGGAGAGTGCTGTAAACACACCTTTGACACTGCTGCCGTGGGGGATTGAGCCCCGCATTTCAGAAAATGCTGTCCTCTGCTACTGCATAAATTTATGAGTGATCTGGAGAAATATTTAACAACATTAACGGTAAAATTTTCAGATGACATGAAATGCATAAAGCACTAAATAATGCAAAGCAAAACCAGTTTTTCTGTAGGGAAATTGACATCCTTTAGTGAGCCAGGATCATTTGAACATGCTTTTTGAGACAGCTGAATGCAAGGTCATTCAGCAGGAACAAAGAATGTAGGTCACGTTTAGAAGACTGGAGACTGTCCTGGAAAGCAGTGACTCTGAAAAGGATTTAGGGGTCACAGTGGTTAGCCAACTAAAGAGAAGCTCCCAGAACAATGTTCCAAGGCATTTGGTACAGCCTTCAGATACACGAGTGTTGGATGGTGACATAACTGCGTCTGATTCTACTTCGACAAAGGTGCTCAAAAATTACAAACTTTTTCAGAAATTACAATTTTTTTCAGAAAAGCTGAAAGTGTTGGAAGACTCTTAGATCTGAAAAACATGATCAACATTAACAGAGATGAGAAGTCAAAGTTGCTTATTTTATCCAAAGTGATATGACTGTACTGTGGTTTATAAAAATGCATTTACAGGGGTGTTAGAAATACACAATATTTCAAAGTCTGTCCAACAAGAAAAGATAATTTTTTATTAGGAAAACAGTATGCTTTGTTAACAGGATGATTCTATGACTGTTGAAATGTTTTATTCAGGCTTTATTTCTATTTGGAATTGCATTGTTTTAATTCAAATGGAGAACAAACACAAGAAAAAAATTATTTTAAAGTGCTTTAAAAATAAAAGCAATATGGTAATAATGCTTGACAAACAGACTACACTGTTGTGTAGTGTCTTCATGTTAGACACAAAATTTCAAATGAACAAAACAACACATTTTAAAATATACTTTCCTACTGGGTTTATATTTTTGCCTTGATTTATACTGTATTCTTTTCTTTTGACCTTTTTTTGATATAGTCAGAGTGAAGGTCTTTCTTGAACATCTGTGAAATATTCTGAACACTTAGGCTACATGTAAATAATACATGTCAGAGAGATGTAAACACCAATGGGAGAAATAAATTATGTACGTGAATACAGAGCACTATAGCTAAAGTAATGAGTTGAAACATAAGAAACTTCCATTAACCTGATCATCAGGAAAAAAAAATTCTTATCATTGGAGGAATTCAGCTTTAAAGGGACATTTCCTTTGGGGAGCAGAAGCCCCAAGACATTTAAATGAGACATTTAAAATGAACTGAACAAAATAGCACTGAAGGACGTTAAAGAGTACTCCTTTTTTGGGACCATAATGGTATTTTCCATCTCTAATCTTTGTGACTGCCTGGTTTTTTCTTTATCATTTAAGACTGTCATGAATATTTTATTTGATTGTTGACCTACAAAAGAAGTGGTTTAAAGAATAAAGTTTTATTGTAAGACTACCAGAATTCTTTTAATATTGGTCTCCATTCTCCCCCCAAGTATATCAAAGTTACAGATATCACTGGTATCTGTTTTGTGTTAGCACAGACCAAGACGTTTTCAAACCAAACAGACTAAAAAGCTGGTGAAATACTCAATGTGGATGTGCTCATTTTTTAGGAACTTGCACCTGGAAAACAACAGTCTTCATAGTAAAGTGACTCTGCACCTCATTGTCCATAGGGGAAGAGTTAAGTGCCTTAGAACAAGATCCACAAAACTAAGCTAGGTGGTAAGAGTGTGCTGAGGACAATTGCATAGTGAATTCTGACTCTTTTTGATGTTCAGGTATTTTAGTACTGTTACTCCTTTGAGCAAAGGTTTTTCTGAAGGTTTTAGGTGTTCATTTCTCTTTCAATAATTGAGGAAAAACGCGTAGCCAGAAGACTGCTGTTTGCCCTGTTCTTTAGTGATTAAAAACTCCTCTGGGATGATGAAGCCAGGGCAACAATTCATTTTTCTCCTTTAGGGAATCTCCTGTCTCCTGAGAACCTATATGTGGACTTCTCTAGGGAAAAAAAAAAAAAAAAAAAAAGAAAGGGAGTGCTCCCTCCCTTTCTTCTTTCGAGCCTCTTGTATATTTTGTAGATAGGAGGCTTGGTTTGCCTTCAGACAGATTAAACAGGAGCCTCTATTCTGATTAAAAGTCTATCAAAGAGAGCAGGGCACCCTGGGCTTAAGCCCCTGCTCCACTGATTGGCTCTGGATTTATGGATATAAAACACAATAAATTGTCCATAATACAGACACATAAAGCCATCTTTTGTCCTTCCCAAATGAGTGCCATAACCGCGAGGTTACAAACTAATTCCCTCTCTCTGATCTAATGCATTTTTAATTCTTTCAAAGTGGAGCAGCTCCCACAGAAGGGACAGACTGTGTTTTCTTCCCCTCCACGTCCCCCTGGGCCATAGGCTATTTACCTGACAAGCAGAAGAGGACTGAAGTCTTTGTTGCACAAAGGAGAGCAAACCAGATCCTTCACCTTGAGAAGGAGCGCACCACTGAAATTTTTACATTAAAGCAAAGAATAACAAGCATATTAGAAGAAAGCATCAAGCATGGCTGAATTTTGAATTTTTGTGTGGAGGTTGACCTAGCAAACATGATCCAAGACCTGATGGGCCCAGGCGTTGAGTGACTCAGTCAGATGAAGCCCAAGATACCTTTGGCCACATACACGTTATAAGAAATTTCAGGCTAAAACCTGTAGCATCTACGGTAGTCACCTCCAAGATCAGCTGTAACTAAGCGAGCGGTGTGAATAAGCATGGCTCCACTGCTTTCAATACCTAAATTCCACATTAATCCCACCTTCAGCACCCAAACCGTGTCATGGGGCTTTGGGTACCAGAAGAACCTCCTGGAAATGCCAGCATACATATTTGCTAAAATTACTTCCCAAGGGGTTTTTCGGACTCGGGCCGGATGCCCCCTCGCCAGTCACAACTCTGCCCTGGGCATAGGCAGCTCCGGCTCGGCCACGTCGGGGCTGCCCGGGGCGGAGGGAGGCGCTGGGGGGCAGCGGCCCGCAGTGAGGCCGGGATGTGCCCGGGGAGAACCCACCGGGATGGTGCCCAGAGGTCCCGGCAGGGCTCGGCTGGCACCCGGAGCGGCTCCGGCGGCGGCATTCCCGCAGCCACGATGGAAGAGCGTGCCCGCAACGGGAGGGAGCGAGGGGGAGATAGCGGCGGCGGCGGCGCCGCCCTCTGGAGAGCGCCTGGGAGAGGCTGGTGTGAAGAGCCGCATTTCAATGAGGGCCGGGCTAATGCAAATCACTGCAACCGGCAGCAGCAGAAGAAAGGCGAAGCAGCTGCAGCCCGGGCTCCCCAGCAGCGCGCTACAGCCAGGGGAGGCGTAACAAAGGCAGCAGAGCCGCTTTCTGCGGCAATTACTGCGCCTACAGCCGGGTGGTCGCGGGGGGAGGGCGGGAGCCGCCGCTCTTTGGCCGCTTCCCATTCCGAGCCGCCGCCTTCCCTCCGCGCCCGGCCGGCAGGTCTGAGTGAGGAGGTGCCCGCCAGGCTGCGGAGAACAGGTAAGCGCCGGGGCCGGGGCTGGGGCTGGGGCTGGGGCCGTGCCTGCCCTGCCCTGCCCTGTCCTGTCCTGTCCTGCGCGGGGGCTGCGGCGAGCGGGGTCGCCGGGGCGCGGTCGCCGGGCGCGGCACGGCGCGATGCACCTGTGCCCATTGTGTGGGGCGGCGGCCTCCGCCGAGCTCCGCGGGCTGCGGGGCGAGTGCCGGGCTGCGGGGCGCGCCCCGGCCCCGGGGAGCGGGCGCGGCGCTGCCCCGGACTCCCCGCGGCTCGGGCACCCTGTGGGGCGCGTCGCGCAGCTCGCCGCGGGCTGGGGTGCCTGGTGCCGCCTCCAGAGGAATGGGGGTGTTTCACACCCGGTCCCCATACAGAATAAGCCCCATCTTTTCCTGAATCTGCTGCCGCATGTATCCGTGTACCCCACCAAACCCACCGCCCTCCCCGGTCAGTAGTGGTTATTTTGCTGCTTAGTCGTCGTATGATCTGCGCTGGATCCCAGGCACATCGCGGCGCGGTGTGGTTTTTTTTAAATCAGCATGTGTGGTTTTTTTTCATGGAAATGGTCACCCACACCTGTATTATAAATAATCTTTAACAGATGTTAGGGTGTGAAGTGTTGGCATGGTGGTTTTTCAGGGGCGTGTCTGTTCGTTTTTCCGTATCTGCCTGTATATGAGTATGTATTTATACACGCAAACGGAAACATCAGATCAAATTGTTCAGGATTTCTTTTGTCTGTTCTGACCTTGTTGTTTAAACACGTTTTTCTCTACATACCGGGACTGTGGAGCTAAAGGGGAGCGCAATTTCGGTTTTAAGGACGTAGTTGGGAATTACAGACATTATTGGTAAAAGCATAAACCTGTGGAAGAAAGGACAGTGACTCGCACTTTTTCCCTCAACCAAAATTAATAAAGCTGAAAGAGTATATCTTCGTCTAAGCTTTTTTTTTTTTTTTTTTTTTTTTTTTTTTTTTTTGTGGGGGGGGGAGGCTGTATGTATTTGAGATGGTTTGACCAAAGGAAACAGAAAACCTAAGAAAAATCCATTTTTCTTGGCACGGGAATTTTGTCAAATACAGTTTCTGAACTGTGCATTCTGGGATTGTTTAAATCTGAATAACAGGTTCTCACTGGGATTGCATGTGAATTAAAATAACTGACAATTTTTTGTTTTAACATGGAAGCAGTGGTGGTGTGTTCTCAGTCCCAAGATGTGGTTGCTAAGCTGTATTTTACATTTAACCTATAGAGAAGCATCAGTGAAATGTCACTGCAAGTGTTCTCGTTCATTTCACTGAAGTGGGATGTAGTGTGCATGGGAAAAGCAGAGATTAGCCTTTTTCTTATATGTATGTATAAGAAACCACACACACATACACTGTACTATGTGTAGGTACTTTTAAAGGATTTACAAGTACAAATCCTGCATTTATACATAAGCATATGATCCTGTGTCAGTGTAACAAAGTCAGTTGTGAGCTGTAACCAAAGTAGGGTAAATAATTTCCACTAGGGCCCCACATTTGCCTTAGGTGCTTGTGCTGGTCCAGCACATGGACTGCTCTGAGAAGTTGCTGAGCATATCATCTACAGCTTTGCAGCATCAGGGTCCAGCTGCACAATTATTGGTATAATACAAACTTCTGCAAGCCAAAGAACATCTGTAAGTTTTCCTCTATTTCCTCCCACTGTTCTACAGCTGGTTTGAATGCATCTTTTTTTCTTAATGTAATGGTCACATCATTATGAGTGGTTGAAACAAAGCTAGTGCTTGCTGGTTTTTTGTCTTTTTATTGGAAATCAATGAGAGAGGCCACTTCTAAATTAGGTCTATGTATATGTGCTATAAATAAACTTACAGTGCTTTACTATTCTGCAGACAACTGCAAATCTAGGTGGCTCCTAAATTAAAATTAATATGTTTTGAACCTAATGATCTTTTGATCAATTCTATTTTTTTTTTTTTTTTTTTGCTATTTTGTGTCTTCTGTTTGTGAAGATTAATGCACACTTTGTAGTATTTAGTTTTGTATTGGTCTTCAAAAAGGAACAGAAGTATTTGCCTCTTTGATTTTATTTCAGAATATGTGAGCTTCTGTTTAGGTAAACTGAACAATTGGGATTGTTTTGGTCAGGGCTGACAGGTGTTTCTCACTGTCAGGCATGCGAGACACCAATTGCTAATTTGCTCAATGACACTGATTTTATCACTCCTTTGGTGATGGCAAAACAAGTTATCAGCCTTAATCAATTAGAATATTAAACTTAGGATGTTAATAATATGTCTTGCAAGAAGAGCACTGAAGTAGCTTGCCCATTGAAAAACACTGTCTTCCTCTAATATATTTTTTCTTTAATTTCATGCCATTTGAGCCCTTCTGTTGGTTCAGGGTGTGTAAAGCCTTTGCACAAGGACAACTGAAGTAATTTATTACAAAGCTTAGGCTGTAAAGAAACCAATGGTTGGAATATGCAGGTAGTTTTTAACATGGGGATTGACTCACTATGTGTGGTAGTCCCGATTCTCATTGCCAACCTGCCAGATCTATTCCTCTGAAAATTTCTTAATTGCTTACTTGTCGGCAACTGGCAACCACTTCTGAAGCAACACCTCTTGAGATCACAGTGGAAACTAAGAATTTAGTAGGGGCAAACAGTCTAGAAGGTAGATGAGACTCAAGTAGCACCTGAATATAACATGAGAAAAAGTAGGAAGCTGATGCATTTGTTCCTTTTTTCCATTAGGTCAACTTTGTCACCTCATTTTCCGAGATACTGAATTCGAATAAACACTTCTCAGTGTTTGCTTATCATTAGCATTTGGGTTCATGAGTGACCTTGTTATGATGTCTTACTTAAATGTAGTTCTTCAAGCATGGCAAGAGGCTTATGGGTGAAATGACCATGTGAATGTAGCATGGTTTCATTCAAACTTTTTTCTCAACCTAGAAAGTAGTCCTCTGTAAGAACAACATATAGAACAGGAAGTTTTAAATTAAGCTCCCTTAAGACTTTTAAGTTTCTTAAGCTTTTTCTCTCCTCTTGTGCATTTCTTAGGTTGAACTTAAAGATGTCCCTTGGGAGAGATATGGAGCTGGAGCATTTTGATGAGCGTGATAAAGCGCAGCGATACGGCAGAGGGTCCCGGGTGAACGGTTTACCCAGCCCTACTCACAGTGCCCACTGCAGCTTTTACCGAACCCGTACTCTACAGACCCTGAGCTCTGAGAAAAAAGCCAAGAAAGTTCGTTTCTATCGTAATGGAGACCGGTATTTCAAAGGGATTGTATATGCCATCTCCCCTGACCGCTTTAGGTCCTTTGAAGCTCTCCTGGCTGACCTGACCCGAACTCTGTCCGACAATGTGAACCTGCCCCAGGGAGTGAGAACAATCTACACAATTGATGGCTCCAAGAAGATTTCCTCCTTGGACCAGCTAGTAGAAGGTGAGCAGTAAGACCTGGAGGTGTAAAGTTAAGTTTGAGTCAGCCTTTGTCTAATCTGTTAAGTCTTTCAAAAGAGGTAATGGTGTTTTTGTTGATAAAGGTAGGATTTTCAATGGTCTAAATAGAATTGTGAATGTCTAAATGATGCCTTGAAATATTGTTGCACTGCTACTTATTTCCTTCTTGATGAACATGTGTAACCTTTTCCTTTCAACACTGTGTTGATAGTCCTAGATCCTGAAGATTGCATCTAATCCTTCTTTCAGAAAGATGTAAGGTCAAGTATCAGTGAGAGTTTAGTCAAGAGGTCTGTGGTGCTAATGAAACCTGTGTGAAATTCAACTCAGATATTTTTGTTTTTTTAAGTCTGTGAAGCCTAATGAAGAGTTCTATCTTTTCTCTACAGGTAAATATTCCTTAAGTAAAATACTAGCCTCTCATGGAGTGGCATAAATGTTGGCAACTTGTTAAAAGTGTAATACTGTAGCCATGATTCAACTGAGGTAGATTGTAAACACTTTTTTCTCTGAAGCATATCCCTTTTCTTCAGTCATAGAATTGGTAAAGTTGAAAAAGACCTCTTACATCATTGAGTCCAACCGTTAACCCAGAGCTGTTAAGGCCACCACTAAATCATGCCCCTAAGTGTCACATCTGCACAACTTATAAACCTACAGGGATTGTCTATTCCTGTGCTTGATAGCCCTTTCCATGAAGAAAATTTTCTTAATATCCAGTTTAATCCTGCACTCGCACTACTTGAGGTCTTTCCTCTTGTCTTATTGCTTGTTACATGTTAGGAGAAGACCAACACCCACCTTGCTACAACCTCCTTTCAGGGAGTTGTAGAGGTCTTACATTGTCTGTAAATAAGGCTCATGAACCTGCAGTATAAACCATTGCCAGTGATTTGGTAAGAACTGACAATTCTTGGTCACTGTCAAATGTCAGACATGCCAGTCATTAATTTGACAGTTAAGAACAAATTTATCACTCCTTTAGTGATAATTCTTTTGCCAAAAGAAGCTGTCAGCATTAATCAATTTGAATATTAAACTTAAAAAATTAATAGTGCTTTTCACAAGTTTTACAAGTAGCTAAAGCAGCTTTTCCAACATGAAGTGCTTCTGGACTGCATAGGTTTCTAGTGTAAAAGATCAGAATGTACAGAGTATGAAGGCATTGACTATCACATGGCCATAAATGAGAGTGTTTCTTACCTGTGAAGTTTAAATACAGGTGCTTGATTGTGTTCCAAGAAAATAAAGGTTGAACAATTTATTCATTTTTGCTTCCATCCTACCCCTTGCCCCAGTGTGCCATGGAGAAACCAGTAAAGAATGGATAGATAGCGACCAGACAGTCAATTTAGAGTTTTAACAGGGATTTTAATTTCTGTGTTTTTCATTTTTAGCACTAGATGAGAGAACTTGCAGTATCAGGATGTAATGAGAGGATCAGAAGAAGGCTAATATGGAGAGAGAAGAATAAAAGGGTATTGCCAAATGTGGCTCCTGAAAGAGGAGCACAGCTTTACACAGCTGGTGTTCAGCCACCATTGGGTTGTCTCTGTTTTGTGTCATAGCAGAGGAAAGCTTTTTAAGTATTGAGAACCTGATATTCTTGATAATCTTCCTTGTGTACAAAGGAAAGTAGGGGACAACATGAGGATGCTCCAGAAAGAAAACTGAAGGGGTGGGATTGTCTGTCTAAGTAACAGGTTTGGGGGTTAGGACCAGAGGTGTAGTGAAAGGGAAAGGAATCTGGTCTTAGGAGCAATGTTATAAATTTCACGGCACAGTTAAAACTGTATTTGTCAGGACAGTATTTAATTGCTAGAGAAAATCAATTTCTGGGAGGAAAGACCAATATTAATCAATGTCTGTTAAAAAACAGTCTTTGTGCATTTGCTTATTTGATTGGTATGCTCAACAAGAAACAAGTTTCATTGATGTTGATGTTGATTTGCACAGTCCTTTTGCAGCCAGTTAGAACCAGTTTTGAAAATATAGAACTGAATGCAGAAATAAATCCAGCAACCTGTAAGATTGGTTTATTTTGGTATCCCAGTGAAGAATAATATCAGTTATTAATCAGTCAGTCAAAATGAATGTCAGTACAAGAGCCTAGGTTTATTTTAAAGGAGGCATTTGGAATTTCTTTTTGTCCTGTGGTACTTTATTCCTTGCTCTTTCAATGAATACATCTTCCCTTCCTGGTATCGTTCAAGGAGGACATTCTTGATTTCTTGTCCCATTAAGACTGTGGGATTTACAGAAGTCAATCTTTGTGTGGAAGAAGAGAGCTACATCCTCATTCTATCTGAAAAGGGGCTTCTGTTTATTTGTGTAAAACTGCAGGGTTGGTTGTTTCACTCACAGAACTTCACAGTGGAGCACGGGTTCATATATTATTAGCTCAATGATGGTTTTTGCATAAGCCCCTTCCACTCTTTACTATACAAATTTAGTAGAGTTTGGCTCTTCTGGTACAGCATTAATTAGCTTGAAGCTGTGCTTTGTGTTTAAATAGCTGGAAAATCACTTGAATTTTGCCTCTTGCCAAATGACATTTGTGCTCCAACTACTGAAATTTGAAACGTTGCTTTCTTCATGGTGAGACTATTCCTTTCCTGTGTGAATTGAGTAATTAATTTGAGACTGTTATGAATTTACATGATTGGGGGGGGCATTGATTTGGTGATTGCAACATCAAGCAAATGTATAAAGCCTTGATTTTTAGAGTTGGTTTTTGCCTTTATGCCTGTGAGGAAGTTCCTGTACTCTTACCTTCTCATGTGATACATAAAGACAGAGAGGCTCTTGGGGGAAATGAGACAGCAGCCCCTGTCTTTCATCCCAGAGCTAAATACACAGAACTGCGTGAAAGATAGTCCCAAAGGAAAAAGATTGTAAAAGACCTGTTTTGCTTCAGTTATATTTAGTTTCATTCTGCATACAGTTCATAGCTGGCATGGCTGTATGCTGGTGCTGTAGATTATTTTGAGATGCAGGGACAGGTTTTCTCTTTATTGGAAAGTAATGACATCCCTGGGCGTGGGGGTTTTGTGGGTTCTGTGGTTTGATTGACTGATTTTGTTTCGGGTTTTTTTTCCCCACCTGTCTCTTTGTTTGGTTATTTTTTGTTTTACTTAAGACTAACAAGTGTGAGATTTGATGGAATTTGATAACAAGGTGTGCATACTGAAATAAAAGGTTTCACATGGTCTGTAACTTCTGTCACCCTACATGAAGGAAATAATGGAAGGGATTCTGGTTCCTTCTTTTTGTCAGCCCTGATGTTAGGACCCTCTTAGGTTTTAAAGAATGGATTCTGAATGTGACATGACTTTATTCCCTTGGCATGACATGCAATCAAAGCATGTGGAAACAATAAAGATGAAATTGCTCTTGAAGGCTAAATTTTTGTAGCTGTAAAGGAAGTTTTAGGAAAGGACTTTGCTTTTCCAAAACTATAATCCTTAAAGCTGAAGGCGGAGGGGTCTTACGCCCAAAATAACCAATAAACATTGCAAGGTAACTGTGAAACCAAGGATATTTACAGTTTTTACTCCTGGGGTCATGCTACATAAAACAAAGACCGCAGAATCAATCTATAGTCAGAACTTCATCCCTTTCTCATTAATTTTTATTATAATATTATCTCAGAGTCTGGGGTATGAATCAGAGTTGGTTGTTTCAGGTTTCTACAATGCCTACCACAAAGTTAACCCTGCAGCCAAAAGCTGGCAAAGACCAACCGAAAGCCCCAGACCACAAGGCTGAGAGCATACTGGGTTACAATTTTGTCACATGTCAATATTGGGTGCACTGCCAAACGATTCTGAAGACTTCTATCTGTGTGTGCATGTTTTGTGTAGGCATAATGGCAAAAACAGTTTTAAGGAATAATCTGAAAAAGAAAAATTAATGCCTCTTGGGCTTACCTCAGAGCTGCAAACCTTGTTGAAGGAGCAGTTGGAAAGGATGCAGATATGCCAGATTTAAAATCCAGTAATAGCTGTAACCAGCTAATAACTCTTGGGAGATGTGAACCTTGCTGCAGGGCCCAGGAGATGCTGGGTCACATGAGGACTGCGGGAAGGCTCTCGTGATGGAGGCAGGCAGTTTGTGCCCAGAGCAGCAGAGAAGCTGCCTGCCAGAGGAGGGTTCAAAAGGCAGCATCTCCTTGCTGAAGTGATGGGCTGCAAGTGTTCCTGACTTGTTTTATGTATGTGTCTTACTACTGTCACCTTATTTCTTGTATCTCAGCTTCTCCTTCCCAGTATTGCTGCTGCCTTCTTGACTCAGCCACTCAGGTGTTGCTGGCGAGAAGCCCAGCCAAGCCAGACTGTAGGAAATGACTGACACGGTCCCTGATGCTCTCTAGAGCTAATGGCTTCTTTCTTCTAGATCATGCCTACCTCAGCAGCTTGGAATTGATGGGCTGGAAAGATTCATATGCATGTGTAATGTGCTATTAAAATAATAATAGTAAAATATCTGTTTAAATGTTTGTGGAGCTGAATCTATGTGGACATTTGTTTGTAGGATTGAATTTACACTGGATATTTACCATGGACTTGATCCAGGGCTATCAAATTTAGGGAAACTTGGACTGAATCCTGCGGCAGAAATGGCTGCAATCCTTATATTGTTTAATAAACAAACAGCTGAATGATCCTGTTGCATAAAATAGTAGAGGGTTGTTCTGGCACTGTTTATTTGATTATTTTATTCATCCATTAGCCAGTCGATTTTCTTTGTGTCTTGCTTAACAACTTCTTGGAAGTCCATGTGGTTTCTTATTCTAGGTGCTTTGCATTATTTTTAGTGGGATTGTTTTTAAGTGTGTACAGTCTATCTTACTTGTTACAAGATTGCAGAAATTTGAGGGGGAAGAGGAAGTATTTTTATTTGGCTTTTGATGAGAAGAAAAAGAACTTTTTAGTCTGAACTGAGAAGAAAGAAAGTTTGTGAAAGAAGTCCTTTCAAAGGTTAGAGGAGATCCAGTTTAAAGTTTCTGATGCATCTGATTGCTACGTGAACATGTGTAGGTCAGACTTATTTCCTGTAGATGTGTCTCTTTTGCCCTGTTGCATTTTTTCAGACCCTGCAGAAAGACAAGGCAGCAACAATGTAGTTAAAGTAGGTTATTGTTCTATTAACTAACACATTTGGGAACTATCTAGTATCAGTAATTTATTTGATTCAGGTCATCTTCCTTTTGTAGTCTGCTCTGTGTGGTGAGGCACAGTCATAGTTCTTTGTCCTTTTTCTTGAGAGATTGAGATTCTACCTTTTGTATGTATAAAACCAAAAGGTAGAAGTGAAGAAAGGCAGGTATGTCTAGTCACGGAGTGCTGGAGGTGCTAGCCCTTTACCCATCCTATTAAGATATTTTTTGCCCTATTTGTATGGGAAATGGACCCAAATAAATCACTGCTAATTAATAAATTAACTTTACATTCCTACTACATACTGTATTCCAAGGAATCAACACTATTTTCCATGAATTGGCAAGCCCTGACCTCCACAAAGAGGGGTTGATGTTCACTCCTTGCTTGTGTGATTCAAACAGGTTGTCTCCACAGTTTCCACCTAGCTTCCTAGATCAACTAGCTTCCTCATGAATCTCTTTGAGGCCAAGTCACCTTAAGCACAGACAAGCAAGACAAAAAATGGCATTTAAGAGATGATGCCTTGGTTGTTCTTATAAGGAGAAAATCAGCAAGCTGAAGAAAAACTTAACTGGTAATACCAGTGTGGAAAACAGGGAGACACTTGGATCTGGAAAGCTCTAGTACTTATGTGCAGTGATTCAGTGTCTACTTAGCAATCACTTTGTACACACAGATATTATTTAAAAAAATATATTTAATAAGTGAAGCATGTCTTGAAATTCTGTCATGACCTATAAGAACTATCCTCCAGTGCTGTGTATCTGGTAGGTCAGCTGCACTGAATTTTGACAGATGTGTAACCTCAGGTAGTATGTTTTTTTTCTCTTTTTTAATCATAAACAATGTTTTGGGATCTGCCATTCTACACGATTAGCTTTCTGATTAATTTCTCAATGCCAAGATTTATTTTCTTGTTTCACATGGTATTTCCTGAAGTGTTGAGTATTTATACAAATTAAATTGTAGGGTTACTGCTTTGAAACTGACCAACAAGTGCTGTGCATCTTTTTTGAAAGGTTCCATTGGTGTGTATTTCATTTGCACTGTTGCTGTGAAGAGGCTCTCAGGAAAGGGATATTTTCTAAGGTGTAGTAATCACTTTTTTCTCTAGATGACAGATCTCCCAAAGCAGCTGGGTGTTCCCCCTTCCTTTTCCTAATGGCTGTTGATACTGTAATCAAGAGTCAAAATTCCATTAGTGATGGTTGACTGCTCTGAGTAACACTTGCTCCCCTCTCCTGGGGAGCTGCAATCAAATTGACTCTTTTAAATGGGCTGTGTTGTCTGTGCCCTTTGCTTAGTCCAGTTTCTTCAAAGAATCCTTCTCAGCAATTGTTCTGTGGAATCTAGTGTCTGGAGATTGTTACTTTCTTCTTCCAGCTGCCAGTATTTCAAAGCTGATGATGCTTTAGCAATAGCTAAAGCAGGAGATGGATTTATTGGACTTTTAAGTCATGCCCCTTGTGAAACGTCTTTACAGTCTTCTCTCCTGAAGGTACTGGTGAAAAAGAAGAGAGCAAAAATCTAGGTGAAGACCTTTTGTCCTTTTCTTTGAGATTTTCTCTGCATAAAAACAACAAAGGTGCTAAAGATTTTATAGGCCTGACCCTTAGGACCAGCATGCATGAAAATTTCAGTCTCTGGCTAACACCTAAAATAGTTTAAAATAACATTATGGAAGAAGTGTCTGTATTTCTGTTAACCTGTATAAAGTAGTTCTTATGAAAGTTCTTTCATCTTAGAAGGCCTTGGATGCTCTACCTCCAGGCTGTTCTGTGGCTAAACATGAACCTCTTGAAGGGTAAAAATTACCTTGGTATAAATATTTTATTGATGTAATATGGGTGCCGTTGGAAATGAGCAAAGGGCAAAAGTGCTTATGTTCAAACAATCCCAAACCTTCAGTGATTCTATTGGTCTCTTTTTGAATGATCATTTATATGAATTTAGTTTTGTAATGAAGAGCTGATGTGCAGTTAAATGCTACAAGAAATCCATCTGACCTTAAAATGTAGCCGATATTAAAAATCATATGGAATGCTGTCCTTTCAGGAAGGGGAACCAAGAGTTCTTAATAAACTAAATGTAAATCTTTTGAGTACACTGTGCATCAACATTTATTTATGAGCCTACTCTTTGAGAAGTGAGTTTTAATTTGAAGACTTGATTTTAAATAAATGTTATTTTGTGAAACTGAAGTGAGCAATTTCCCTAATAGGACTGAACCTGAAAATCCGGATTTATATCCTCCCCACAAAAAACCCCAAAAGGTTACTGGTGGATTTTACATCTTACAGCAAACACAAGTGTAGACAAGAATAAATTTTGCTTAAAAATTTATAAAAGATACTTCTGTGAATTATTTTATAGGGCAGGTATTTATTGGGTTGAGAGCAGTTTTACTCATAGTAGGTTTTCTTTTTTTTCCCCTTAAAACTTGCTAATTTTGTAAATGTGGTTCTGTGAGTGCATTCTGACCTGGCAGTAACTGAGTAGCGAGTACTAGAACAATTGGACAGGGACATGGATAAAAGAGAACTTGCCCTTTTTGGCCACTCTTTACTGTAGCCGAGCCTTTCTATTCTGATATTTCCATATGCATATCTATCTATCTTGTATGTATGCAGTGGCTAAATGGAAGAGCCTACCTTTATCCCAGCCTCAAGTTCCAGTGTTCCCTGCCTCCATTTCTAAATGTGGTGACTCTGTATTTTGCCTGCATTCCTTGTGTGCTGTAATAACTGTGAAATTGGGTTGGGTGCCTTGAAACCTTAAAATTTATGTTCAGAAGTAAATTTTTAATACTTTTCTTGTAATGATTGATCTATGGGTCCTCTTTCCTTAGGGGTAGGGTTCATTATGGATATCTTTGGTTCTTGCATGTGTTTTTGGCATAGGAGGTGCACCACTGAGTTTTGTTCTGATTTTGTTACCCTGGGCTAAATTTCTGGCATGAAGGCCTCTGTGCTGTTAGCATACAGTGAACTCTTGAACTCATAAGAACTAAAACATCTCAGATGTCTCTATGGTATTGTTCAGGATAGAGTCTTGCATTATTTGTGATTTAACTGCAGGCTGCCAGAAGGTGTGGTCTTGTTGGAAGTCGTATTTGTTTATTTGATTTTTTTTTTATTTGTTTGTTTGTTTTTCCCCGGACAGAGGATGAACTGGATCAGCCTGCTGTTGAAAAATTAGTAGTGTCTTTGGTATGTTCAGTCAGATCACAGAGCTGATCTCACTCATCCAGGGCTACTACCAGCACAGCTAGAGTCAAGTTCAAGGGAGAGTTTGGGAGCACCAAAGCAGGTGCCCCTTACACAGCAGCCTTCAGCTGGACTGGATTCAGATGCTAATCTGCAGGATGCTGGGTTTTCTGGCTGATTTATAGTTCCCCAGAAGTTGTGTGGGTGTGGTATTTGCAAAAATATTTTACTGTAGATAATACTTCAATAGAAAGAGAAACTAATAGGCACTATTTTTCTTTTAAGTATGGTAAATTTGTTATGATGAGAAGTCTGTAATTGCTACTCTTTGTCTTCATTTCCCTACATATTATATATTTAGTCAGTAAATAATACAGGGATGTTTCTCGTCTATACATATCCTGGGTTTATGATGCCTAAAGCTTTAAAAAAATCCAATGTTAACAAATTTCCATGACACTTTCATCCACCTTTTTATAAAAAAGTTATTTGTAGCCTATATCTTTTTTATAGTATTTCATAGTATTTCCTCTGAAGTATTTGGGACCTACTGTTTTCTTAGGAGCGGGTCACTTAAGTATGAAGGCTGGGGGAGTACTGTGATAATGTGCTGGGGCTGGGCAGCAGGTGAAATATGAACACTGTTTACTATGTTTACTGACAGCAGATCCCCACTACAAATAGGGTTTTCTGATAAGAAAACTGAGGCTTTCAAGGAGTTTTGTAACAGCATTTCTCTAACAGTTAGCTGAAGAGTGATCTTTAAAAAAATCACTCATTTTGTAGTCAGTAGCATCTCAGAAGGGAAGAGATCAATATTTATGCACTGTAGATCAAGAATGATAAGAATAATATTTAATAACTTGAAAAGGATTTGATTTTGTATTTTTCCACATTTTTCTTTTTTCCTTATCTCTTCAATCTGACTTTCTGGACTTTTGCTTTTGTTTCCACAGGGGAAAGTTATGTATGTGGTTCCATAGAACCCTTCAAGAAACTGGAGTACACAAAGAATGTAAACCCAAACTGGTCAGTGAATGTTAAGACAACTTCTACTTCTCGTTCAGTGCCATCTCTTGCCACTGCTAAAGGAGGTACTCCAGATACAAAAGAGAATAAGGATTTCATTAGGCCTAAACTGGTCACTATCATCAGGAGCGGAGTGAAACCTCGGAAGGCAGTCCGGATTCTGCTCAACAAGAAGACAGCACATTCGTTTGAACAGGTTCTTACTGATATAACCGATGCCATCAAGCTGGATTCAGGGGTGGTTAAACGCTTGTACACACTAGATGGAAAGCAGGTAAGAATTTTCATGATGACCATTCTCAGCATGAAGAAACTATAATTTTCTGAAAGGAAAAGTATGTTATTAGAAGAGAGTCCCATATTCTCTAGACCATACAGCCAGGCCTTCTACTGCTTGTATTGTACTTAAGATCTGTGGGCAGCTCAGGAACACCATGATGTGTTATATGGCCTTGGTGATGGTCTTGCTGTTTATGATAAATAATAGCTCTAAATCTGTTCGGTTGAAAGTGTGATGTGGTTTTGGCTCTGCACGCCGGAAACGTAGGATGAAGGATGTCATTTAAGAGAAGCTCATTCTGTTAACTTGTTTCAGCTTTTTCTTGCAGCAGTTTTATGAGTCATTGTACTTGGCTTTCCATAAACTGTAAGAACAAACATTTCACCATGATAAATGCAGACCTACTGCCCTCCAGAATGACTAAATGATGAATCTTATTTCACCTAAAATGGACAATGAAGAAGGGTCAAGCTTAGAAAATGAATGAGCTTTTTTCCCCTGTTGCAGGAATACAGGTAGGATTATGTGCTCACATTTATTGAGGAGTCTCTTGTAGGTTACATGTTATTTCTTCTGTGAAATACCTTCAAGCAGTATCTCTTTTTTGCTGACTTATTAAATTGCAGCAGAGTGAGATTTATGAGAGGCTTCTTATTGAATTTTGGGATAGAGGAGCACAAAAAATATTACAGAACAATTCTACTTCTTTTTTGTCTTTCACTCTATTTGTAATTTTTCTATGGACATGCATTAATTATAGCATAATGGGGGAAGCTCTTAACCTGCTGAAGGGCAAGGCTAATTTCAGCATGACCTGAATTGATTTAGAGCAGTGGTGACTCTAGAGAAATAAGGCAGATATTTGCATTTACATGTGTAACTTACTCAACTGAAGAAGTTTCCCTGAGAAGCTAGAAGCTGCTAGCGACCATGATACTTCTGCCGTAATATAGCTGTATTTTTTGCAGATTCAATGATGTTTACAAGTTCAATGATTCACAGATATGCAGCAAACAGTGTTGCTATTGTGAGGTGCTGCCAAATCTGCCTGATACAGGTAAATAAATGCTCTGCAAGATCTGGTGATGTCCTAACATACCTGCAGTTACCAGGGCTGATGTGCAGGCATAGCTCGGAAACAGCTACAGCAGCACTCTCTGATCTCACAGAGGGCTGTTTAAAGGACAAGCTGCTTATTCAGAACACTGGTTCAAATCAGGGCCAAGTCGGGCTTGACCAGAAGTCCCTTCCATCTGCTGTTTTGTATCAGTAACCTCTGACACCAGTTACCTACAGTAGTGCAGTTCTTGCTGACTGTGTACACACCTGTAATGATCTTCTTACTTTGACTTTTTTGGGGACTTTGACCTGGAGGAAAATGTGGATGTGAAATTCTTTTTGTCTGTAGCAAAGGTGAAGCATGTGTTGAGGGGAACTCTGAATGCCTATTCTTCCTTACCTTGTCTTATGCTCCAGGGAGCATTAAGACTAGTAAATTTGAGGAAGGAGTTGAGATTTTAAAGCTGCAGAGGTCAGTGGTGGTCTCTGGTATGACACTGACAGAAGATCTTGAATTATTATTCTGGTTCCTGCAAACCCTCTCAGTAAAAATGAATGCGTGTGCTTTGTATTTCATATATAAATAAACCTGTGGTTTAGCTCTGAAGAAGTGCATCCTGGAAGGATGCCAATGTTTTCTCCTCAATAATGTGCTCGCTTTTATCTTTCTTGTATTTAAAACTCCCCTTTAATGATCGTGCTTAGAACAAGCCAAAAAACCCCCCTTTACACCTGTTTAGTCTAATTCCTGAGATTACCTAGCATTATCCTACTACTGAGGCAAAAGGGATGACCAGACTTTCTTGGCTCTTATGTTGGCATAGTTCAGTGGAATCCTTTGTTAACTCACGAGCTTTGACTTGAGCTTAAATCAGTGGTGTTTTTGTTACCTACCTTGTAGCCTGAATCCCTTGCATCCAGAAGCTCTCCCTGGAGGCTGCCATTTCCACACTCCTTCAAATATACACATGGGATTGTGTGTCTCGCTGTCTAACCCTCCTGGTAAGGTCAGGGTTTGGAGGAAGGGGTGTGTGTGTGTCCTGCAGGTGTAACAGAGACTTTGCTGTCTGCATGTACAGAGCAGCTTTGCTGGCAGGAAGGGAAATGGATGACTCTGTGCTCAGCAGGAGCAGCCTGTTGCTCAGCCCTGAGTGGGGAAGTCATTGATTTCCTGTGCTGCCAGGCAATTGCTGCTCCATTTCTCTTTGCCAAAATCCTGATCTCCCAGATGGCGTTGGGGACATGGGGACACGATGATAGATTTTTTTTTATTGCTAAATTCAAGCTGTGAATTATTACTGGGAGGAAATCCATGGTAAATCCAGAATTTTTCCAGTACTATTTGTAGTTGGAAACTTCCACTGTGACTCTGCTCGAGCTCTGAAGGTTCTTGAAAAGCCTGTGTTGAGGGGCTAAATCTGACAAATCTGTGATTAAATCTTTCCTTGCTAATTTAGAGCTTTAAGATTTTATTGCTTTTTAAGTCAAGAAAAGTAATTTACTATAAGGATAAGAGACAAAAGCTCTACTGGGATCATTCTTTGGGAATATAACTTGGAGACAGGCTATTCTGTACTGTCCTCTCTTCTAAGTTATTTTATGAGGCCAACTCTGGAATTGTCCTTCCACAGCAGTAATGAGTCCCCTGCATTGTTAGTGCAGGTGGACAGTGTGGAATGTATATTTTTGTTAGATACTATCGTTAGATGCCTCTGGCTAATAAAAAGAAAGTAGCAGGAGGCAGGGACTTAGCTGGGCATCCAAGTTAGGTGGTTGTCCCATACTGACACTACACATGGAAAATCAATACTCTTAAATTCTTAAACACTTGTCCTCCAATAGCCTTGTTAGTTCTGATGTTTTGATCTGTATCTCTAAAAGATGTTAATAAATATTTTGTTCACTTAAAAGGATTTTAAAGGATGCCTATAAAATTTGATGACAATGTAAAGAGCTTGTCTTTATGAAAGAGGTAGTACTTAGACAGTCAGAACCTGAGGAAAGTTTAATTGCTAGGAAGAAAGCTTTCCTTTGACATCAAGTTGATTCCACATCCAAAAATTTCCTTCCTGGTTTTGGGAAATTTATTAGCTTTTGGTGCACATGATGCTTTATGAGTGTTTCTTAGGACTCCTGGACTTGATTAAGTAGGTGTGTTGTATTAGCCACTTCAACTTTTTAATGCTGGAATAGCAGAAGAAAAGGGTTGGGGGGAAACCAAAACAAAAAAAGGAAGAAAACTAAAATAACAAAAAACAAGAAAACAATCATCAAAAAAGGCAAACCCCAACAAATTTAGTCAATCTGTCTCACTGAGTCATTGGCAGTTCAGGGGCTAAAACTTCATGTTTTCCAGTATTGGCTGGGTATCAACCTAGATTTCCTGCATTAATTTAATTAAAAAAAAAAAAAAAAAAAGTGGTTTTCCTTACTACAAACAGGGTAAGTAGTGGCTCATTTGCGTTTCTTTATAGCCCATCAGAATCTGTATTTTAACTTCAAGGTCTCAAGCCTTAGAATATCATTTCATTTGTGCTAAAAAGAGCTCTATATGCAATTGCAATCTGATCATAAAGCACATTAATGACCTGCATTTAACATACTTTTGCAGTTTAATTATTAATGACTGCTCAAAGCTGGATAGGTTTCACACTCTGTCTTGAATAGTTTATGTATACTTTTATAGATATATTTAATTTCTAGTGGTACATGGGTCTTTAAGAAAGAGATAGAGATAGAATTACTTTCTTGTATCACAATGATGCATTTGTAGATGGTGGGACTCTCATAAGTGTTTAACAGTCTTTCTCCTGACTGATATGTGTCTTGTTTTGCTGTAGCTGTACTGGTCCACTTTGATTTCTAACCTTTCCTTAACAGAGGGTAGCATTTTTAGTTTGATGTGCATTAAAAAATGGCCTTCTAAAAGGCAGTGTATGGACACCATGCAGTCATTGAGGACGCAAGCTGTGTGTGGAGATAGTGCCCAGTTGCTTTGCTGCAAGCTGTTTTCTGGTTTCTGTTTGCTTGGTGCACTTCTAGAATAACACCAATGACTGAAATGGGAGAAAAACTAATCAAGGTCACATTTAAAAGCAATATTGTGAAACAGTGCCATTTTTAGAAGTACTATGATGTGTATATTTGTGCAGGGTATTTACAGAGAGTATGTTTTAACAAAGACTAAAGGTTTGACAACAGTGCTTTGTTGCCTTGCACATCCTCCCTTTGCTTTTGGTAGACCAAAATAGTCAAATAATAGGACCTACTTATTTGAACAGGTGGTTTGCTTAGCTTAATAAGATGTAATCATGAAAATTATGTTGTAGTTTATGCATTATGCGGTTGATTTGACTCCAGACAGATAGATGGTCAGTGCCAGAGATACCAGAATAAAAGTCACTATCTGTTGGATTCTTTTTCCTCATAAATATTTTATCACAATTCAAATTACCTTTACGGGTATGAAATACAGCCACAATAACTTAAAGACATATACCTTATAGAAGGTACAGTGTGAGGCATAGGATGTCCCTTGTTTTAAGTAATTAAAATAGTTATTAAAGAATTGTGGCTGCAAGGAAAGGGAACATCACAGTGCTGGAAAGCTTGAAGCTTCTTCATTGAATGTAATACGCTTTTGTTTTTTTAGTGGAAGCCCACTATAAACTGGCTGTGTTATGATGCAAACAAACCTCCCTCTCTTGTGGACTTCTGGACTTTCTGAAGACACATAGTATCATAGTTTTTAAAAAGGAATACTACTGTTCTAAAAAAATACTCTCTTAAGGAAGCAAAAGCAACTGTTTGCACCTACCCTAGAATGAGCACGTGTTTTTTTTTTTTATGGTTTTGTTCTTAACAAGTGAAAAACATTTGATGATGACATCTGTATTGTACAGTAAATTATTGGCCAAAGGTACTGTTTTGTGGGATATATTAAGCATCTCAAATGCCTTTTTCAAGACCTGTATTGTCCTTGATACAGAAACACCTATATAAGTGAAGGTAGGTGTAATTCACAGAATAACATTCTCGCCTCAATATTTAGGTAGCATACATTGTACAACAATCTAGACCAGTGGAATGTTAACCAAATAAAATTTATGTGCAGAAAGTGACTCACTTTGTGTGTGCCTGTAATTTTGATTGACATCGGCATTTGTAATCAATTCCACTCTTAATATAGAAGGTGCATTTGATGTTAAGGGCGACTGGTTGTGCATGTTCTTTTTGTTTGTGAAGTTGTAGCTACAATCCACTCAAAATAGCACACATAGTCCACATTTTTCAAAAACAGGAAAAATGTTGAGTGCATCTTATCTTCTGTATCTCAGCATGGTAACTTTATCTTCTCCCTTTTGTTGAAGGCTTTGGAGCTGCCTGCCAGCCACAGGCACAGAGGTGATGTTGATTGACCAGAGAACCATGGTGAATTCTGTTAGGTGTGGCTGTGCAGATCCTGGCTAATTGTGAGAAAACATTCAGTAAAATGACTTCTGCAGCCAACATAAGCATTTTAACAGGGAAACAATGGCTCTTGAGTTGGTACTTTAATACTGGACTACCATCTGAGGTCCTGAAACCCATTGTACTTACTGCATGTTCTTTCCTAAAGGGCTTCTAATGTGAGTGCTAGAAGGACATACCCATCAGAAAATGATACCTGTGCTTCTTATTTAATGCATGAATTATTAATAATGTGTCATTATTTTAGACATGAATTTTAGGACCTGTCTGGGCAATGCTGACAGACCACCATGTTATGTAACTGGGAAAAACATTAAAAAAACCCCCAAAGAGCACCTCTCCAGCTTGTAATGCACCTCATTTTCCCTCCTACTTGCCTGCAGTATATTTAATCAAGATATTTTTTTCCCCCCTCTGGAAGATGTATAATTTCTGGCTTTGGTGTTTTGAAACTGATTTTGGGGAAGGATTATAAAGATCAAGTGTCTTTCTCAATACTGAGGAAAAGGCCCCTTCTTAAAGACATGATAGTCTGAAAAACAAGCAAAAAATATGAATAAATGAAAACTGTGTGTTTCAGCAAGTTGCGATGGGCTCTGGAGGTCTTGGGAAATTCTTACGATTACTGTTGAGACAAGTGCATTTCCACTACGAATTAGACTGTACTTTGAGAAAAAGTACTGATAAAAAACTGATTTAAAATCGTTTGTGCTAGGGTAGAAAATTTGCTGGCAATTCGTACTATCTTGGGTTAGAGGTGAGGTCCTTGAACTCTTGTGCTTCTGGATAGGCTGTTTTATTGTCATGTTATGACATTGACTAACAATTTTAATTGTTACTCAGATAAAGTTCTCTGTGAAGGAGTGAACAGAAGCCCTTTCCTGACTGAAAGCAATGTGTTCACTCATTTGTCTAGGGTCAATTATTATTAATCTGAGACTGACAACTGTGTTGCTCTGTCTCCCAAAGCTTCTCACAATAGGAGTTTCCATGGTTGCCAACTGGCATCCCACAGGAACTGTAGACTGACTTTGAAAACTGGGAGGAGGCCATTTTCTGCATCCTTTGGAGAGGCTTGTATGCTGTGTAAAACAGGAGCTGTTATTAGTTGAGTGAGACTGAAAACTTGCATTCCTGCTTCAGAATGTGCTAAATATCACATAAGTTGATCGTAGTGTCTTTAAAGATATCCAGATACTCATTAGTGAGTTTGTGTTTGTGTACTGTCAGAAGCCTTTCTTAAGGAGGTGTAACTCTTCAAGGTGGGGTTTTGTATTGGGTAAGGAAGTATTTCTCAATGGAAAGGAGATGGTGTGGTCATTCAGAACATTTCTAGAATAAGGATCTTTTTCTTCTACATCTGGGCTTTGTTGCTTAAATATGAAATGTAACCAAGAACAGCTTATTATCCAGTTAAGTTCTGATTTGTGTTTTATTGGCTGTTGGGGTAAGAAAAGAAAAGCAAATGGAAACATCCTCAACTGTATGATCTTGTTGTGGAGAGCTCATGGGGTTTTTTTGCTTAATTGTTTCATGGAAGAGAGTTTGGAAAAGAGCTTTCAGATTTCTCTGGTGTTGCTGTACAACTGCTATGTGGAGACAGGCATGAGATTACTGGTGGTCATGGAGAAGAGTTTCCACTGCTCAGTAAAACACAATCCTTGGGACCAAATATATTCTTTGTGAACAGCTGAAACCTTTAACTTTTTTGTGATGCTTTCAAACAGTAGCTATCCTAAACTTTCTCTGTTCTGCTCTCCCTGCCTTATGATTTTGTCTGAACCAAACGAGACTTATGGTTTGAAGATTTTTATGGTGTATTGTCTAACTGTTGTGTTCACTGGAATGATTTTATTTGTGCTCTCTTACTGTTAGTAATGCTTTTTTTTTTGTTGGCAAGGTGTGTGTTTCCTTTCTCTTAAGTGGTATGCTATAATAATCCTTTAAAAAAGCATAATGGATGTTTGATTTGCTGGGTTGTTCCTGTTCTGTTTTTCCTTCTAAAATTAGTTGCTACAAGAGGACTAAGAATTTCTAGCCATTTAGGAGAATTTTAAGCATGATCTAAAGAAAAACCCAACATCTTCTCACAATTTTTTGTTACATGTTTCTTTCCTGAGAAATTAAAATATACTATTCATAAGAAAAATTCTTAATTTTTAAATTCTTAATTCTTAAAAAATTAGCTTATGAGAACTTAAATATTTCCTTTTAATGTAAGTATTTTTGTATAATTATGTCTTTGGATGTTGGGCCTTGAATTTTTACACAAACACTTGGAAAACCTTGACAGTGCCTCTTTTGAAAAAAAAAATTGAGTTAATGAACTAAAGGATAATAACTTAATCAAACTCAAGTTTGAACAACTGCCTGAGATTTAGTGCAAGTATGTCCTTGATTACTTGTTTCTTTCCACTTAGTTTCCTATTCAACACCTTTTGCCAACCTGTTGTGTAGAAGCTTATGTGAATGATGAATATTGAGAGGACAAACTACATAAATATTCTGTCATTAGCTGTGTTCTTCTCTGAAAATTAATCCTTGAATTTATAGCAGCCAAGGTCTTTCAAATCCTTGAAAAGGCAATTGATACTGGCAAAATAAGTCAAAAAAATACTGACAGGGCAGGAAATGGTAGTGACAGCCCAATTTTGTACTTTGTTTTTCTAATTAAGTTTTTATGAAACCAGATCCTTTTCTGACACTGCAGTAAACTGTGAAACATTTTGTCTTCAATACTTTGAAGCTTCTTAAGTCATACACTTTGCAGTTGCTTGTCATGAGTGGCAAGAGACAAATATTTTTGAATATTCAACCTAGTTAATCTGGAATTGTATCTTGTGATTCTTCTTCTGTAGAAAGCAAGTCTAGGGCAATGACATGCTTTTCAGGTGCTTGACGTGTTGTCCAAGATGAATTCAGGTCTCTACTTCTGGAAGGATTCTTCCCTGTGTTGGAGATGCAATTAATTGCTCAGATGTGCATTTTGGAACTGAAACTGAGAGGATCTTCAGGGACAACAGTATTATGTAATATTAAATCATTGATGTACCATGTATTCTGCCTCTTTCACCCTCCATTGCTCTTTAAGCTTGAAACTAATTTGTTCAATCCTGGGGGAAGTATTGACTTAATCTCTTTTGATCTATGTCCCAGTACTGTGTGCCAGTTCATGGGGCCAGACTGTCCAGACTCAATCAGATTTAGAAACTAATACAATTACCAGGAGGTGAAAATATTTCCATTGTACTGAATGATGCAGTAGTGCTCTGAGAATGGCTTAGATTTTTATAAACTCTTTTGAGACTGTTTTCCTGATATAATTGGTTAATGGTATACAAGGTGTTTATCATATTTTTTCTTAAATTTTAAGAAGTACTTTCTCTTATGTTTTACCCCAAGAAACTTCTGAAGTCAGTCCGACTACCTGCTACAAGCAGGTGATTTTGCTTGGCAAAGCTCCTGGGGAGGCAGTGAAGCTCCTTCCATAGGATTCAATCCTTGAAGTCATAGACCCAAGAGCAAAGGAGTTTTTGGAGGCTTGAGGACAGGACACAGTACTTTACACATAGATAAAAATGAGCACAAATGGGTCTGAAATTATCAGAGATGAGTGTAACTCGAGAAAGCAAGGCAGAAGACTGTAGTAAGCTCCCACTGGAAGCAGCAAAGCTTTGTATAGGGTTTTGAATTCAGCTGGATGATACTGAAAATAAAACTCATGTTAAGTAGTTAAGGCTGATTGCCTCTCCCAAATCAATTGTTCTAGTGGATTTGGTTTTCCATTAAATGTTGAATCTCAGAAACTTCTTTTAAGTAAAACTCCTCTGAGCTTTAATAGCTTAAAATTGTGAGAGACAGTTACTCATCAAGTGAGTAGAGAATAAAATCTCAGTTTGAACTGCTTTTAATTATCTTTTTGGTTTGGTAGAAGCAATGATTTTTTCAAAGCTGCCAGCCAATAGGGGACAACTGGGGGCATTTTGTGGACTTGCCAGGGTAGAATGGCTTTGATTAAAAGGGAGGGAAGACAAACATTGCCCAAAATAGAAATGCTGAATTTTTAAATAGAATAGTATTTGTTGTTTAAAATACCTTCACCTGCCTTCCCTCGCAGACAGGTTATATATCTGTTTTACATTAATTTGAATTGCAAACTGCAGCTGCTGCTATTCCATGCATCCAGAAGCTAAACCTTAGCTCTTCCTTTATCCTAGTTGTCCTTGAAATATCCTGCTGTCTCATGTTCCCTTTCTTGATTTCTTATTCACCTCTTTGTTTCTGAAGGTTTTCTAGGAGTTTCCTTCATTCTGATTTTTTAACTTCTCGTGTCTTTCAGTATTATCTCCTTTTCTGCTTTCTAGTCACAGCTTCTGTTTCTTTAAAATCTAGAAAATTCTGAAAAATGCTGCTGTCTGTGGAGTTTCTGTGTGTGAAATGGTTTCCTGAGCACTTCTCAGTTCTATAGTCCAGTTCTTTTGTTCTGTTAGTATAGCTTGTATGCTTATAACTAAGATTTCTTTAACCTTCTGCTGTTTCCATGTGTGAAATCTGTGTCTGCATTTACACCCACACAAAATCTGAGTTAAAGCTAATGCATTTTACTGAGTGTTTAAGTGGCATGCTTGTGTGCTCCTTGGTGAGGAAATAACTTTGAGAGGGAGGTGAGTGTGTTGTGGGAATGGTCCTGGCACACTGTGCACTGATAATGAGAAACCCTGTGTTACACCGAGAATTAACTCATGCATGTTATAATTCTGTCTTGCTGATTAAGAAAAAAAAAGGTTAAAAATATAGAGATTCACAATCATGACAAAAGTCCATAGATGGCCTTGTTGACTCTGATATAGAGTAGGGTTTTTTCATCCACTTTTTGCTCTCGCTACATAAGCATGTGTAGGGTCAGTGCCCCAGTGTGGGTATGATGGTGCTAGCAGGGTTTATTATCTTCTGTCATCTGAGCCCTTATTGTTGTCTGAGATGCTTTTGTACTTTTATTCTTGCTATGTAAAAATGCTTCCTGAGCTCCAGCACCTTCACTGTTCTGTACATTTGTGGAAAAGAAGGTTGCCTATAAGTCTTAGGGAAAAAGAAATGATATTTGGATGTTTCCGTTTCTAAACCAGAACGCTTCTGTTCTGGGGCAGACTGAGGAGCATTGTGAATACTCTGGAGTAATCTGTTTAAATAGAGTGTGATCTTGATGAATTAGGAACACGAACTGCAATCAGTGTAAAATTTAATAAAGCAAATATGAAGCAGTTAATGTAGGAAAGAATAATCAAGTGGCCTGTTGGAACTAGAGGAACAGAAACCAGAAGAGAGAGCAGTAAACACAATGTGAAGAGTTTTTATGCAAGAAGGGTTGGACATTGCATTGCTATGAGATGGTGGGAGAACATGCATGTAGAAGTGTTTAGTGCTTTTGCAGCTGATTAGCATCCTTGTGAATGCAGTTGTTCACATCTGCTTTTTTTCGTCTGGGATAGGAAAACTAAAAATTATGTACCTTTTGTAAAGAAAAATTGGACTACTAATAGCATTGATTTGCTGTCAGTACCATGAGCAAAGGTTGAGAGAGACATGATATTTTAAGGGATGAAATAGGAAGAACAGGGCTATTCTAACTGGCTAATGACCAGGAACATTAATACTTGATTATTTTTTTTCTTGTTGAACTTAGCTGCAAATAAACTTGAGATGAATGTTTGATATCTGTATTCTGGTCATGCCAAGTAACTAGATAAAGTCTGTCTGGGGCTCTATTTCTATAAAAGAAGATTGAAATGAAATAAAACCTTTTATAACCATGTATAGGTATTGCAGTAGTCAATGTATGATATTCTGAGGTAAAGTTTTTGTCAGAATGAATACGTTTACTCAAGAACTTTTATTCTTGATAAAAAGTAGTACAGTTGAATTTCTTTTTAATCAGACAATTTAATGAAGATTTTCGCTAGAAATAATGTTATGAAGTTACAAGCAGTTTTAGAACATGTACTGAATTTTAAATGTGGGACCAAAAGAGCAAATTGGTTAAGATTTATAGGAGTCATTATAGATTAATGGTATCTGTAAAAATGTCATCTTGCTAAAAAATTATTTAAAACAAAATTATATTGCAGCTTGATTTAAATCCCATTTAAGCAGCAGCATTTAAACGAGGGGCCTGGTATAGAGTCTGCTGTTCTTCATCCTTTGGTTGTTTGTGGGGGGAGGTGATGAGAATGAAAGGATGAGACTTTCCTTTCTCTGGCAAGTCTTCAATGACACTGTAGGAGGAGTAGCTTTTAAATGTGGCAATCCCTGTAAAAAACTAACCTTTCCATCTGCAGATGGAGGAGGGCTGTCCTAGAAAAGAAAATCGAGCTCTGGTTTCTCTTGTGCCGAGTCCAACTGAATGCCAGTCATTTTTCACAGCATTCAGTAGGAACTGTTCCCATAAATGTTAGAGGAGGAGGAGAGGAACAACTGAATGTCACTTTGTACCTCTGTAGGAAGAGGAAAGCTTTAACTTTGCCTGCTTCACTTACAGGCAAATAATCAGAAGGATCACTGAAATTAGAGGCGGGTGCTCTAAAAGAAATGACTGATAATTGAGGCTCTTCACCCTGCTCCTGGTTCCTCCCCTGGCTAGGAGAGGCTCTCCCTTGGCTTCAGTTTCAAACTGCGGCATCTTCTCCTGCTGCAGCATTGAAACAGAAATATTATGAGCAGCTTTACAGCTCCAAATTTTCTCCCCTAGAATAACCTAGGTAGAGTGTGTGGGAAGGTTTTATATCCCAAATCAATGGTAGTCTGTCTGTACAGTAAGTGTTTCTGTTCTTTGGGAACAAAGCCTCACTAAAAATGCATACCAACTTTCCTTAGCTTTTTTCTGTATCATTTGACATTGCTACCTGGAAATAAGCCTTTTAACTTACTACCAAAAAAGCCTCCAAGATAAGGAAAGATATCAAGTAATTTTCAGCTTGTCAAGTAGAGCTGGAACAGTTTTTCAAGGTGAAGTGGGTGTGTGCTGCATTAGAAAGAACAAAGATTCCACTTCTCCCTCCACCCTTGCAGTCCTAATCAGTGTTAGGCAGAAAATTATGGATAACAGATAAATGGGATGCTTATGCAAAATGACACCAAGGTATTTTACCTTTATCAAGGTGTACATAATTCCTTTCTAAGTTACTGTTTAGTCTCAATCACTTAGAAATAGGGCTGTAGAGAAAGGTATGCTGATTACTAAATAGTGAACATGAAATTGAGCATGAGACTAGATAATTGCCCTCTGTGAGGGGAGATAATAGACAGAAATCGAGAGGGCAGTATAAAGTTGTCATGGATGATGCTAGGAGACTGCAAGAGTGAAGCTAAATGCGGGACAGAGTAACAGTAAAGAGAGAAAGGATTCTAGAAAGCAGCACAGGGCTACTGAAGAGATATGAAAAGATGACTCGCCTTTTACACAGGAGTTTCTGTAAAATGTTGGTCAGTAAAAGGAACCAATTTACAATTCTGTGAAACTCACAGGAGCCCCGGGAGTAAAAGTGTTATTGGTAGTCCCTGTAGGGGGAGAAGCAGCTATCTCCTGGCAAATTCCAAATAATGCCATAGAAGGAAGAGAGGAAGGACTCTAGACCCTAGAAGGGTAGATGCTCCTTTGTTTCCAAAAACATGACAAGTAATTTAGAGAGTCATCTGCCATCAACATAAGCTGTGATATATCCAAGTATTTATGACACGTCACAAGTGACTTTGGTGAAGCTGTAGCTGAAGCTAAGTAAGGGCTTTCCAAATAAAAACTTTATCAGACAAAAGGCTTGATAGCCCAGCTTTGTTTTGTCTTGTTAGTGGAGCCATAATTTGACTACTTCTTCTCTTTAGGCAGCTATGTTCTGCAAGACTTTATTCTGTAGGCTTCATATTATCAACCTTTCTTTCTCAGAAAAGATGTAAGTGCTGTGAATAATTCCATTCTGAGTCAATTGGCTAATGCTAACAAGTGTCAGGTATTATGACACATCCTGCAATAGAATAGTCAATTAAATTAACCAGGCTTTTTTGGTATTACTCTCATTCATAAAATTTTTATGATACCATCTTCAGACATCACTTGCTAAATTGTCATGTAGAGGAGAAGCAAGACCTTCAGTTGGTAAGCAACCAGTACTGCAGTACAGCTGAACAAACTGTTCTCTTCCTAATTTTCTCTTTCTATAGGGAAGATAACCTTTTCTCCTTTCCTAAAGGGAAGATGTTATCCTATCGGGAAGGAGCAGGGAAGCAAAGAGAAGGTTGGCTTGGGGTTTTTCTCTCCTTCCCTGAATAAATGTAAAGTTATGTCCTGAACAAGGATGCAACTGATCTACACCAGAAAGATATTTTAAATTATTTTTACAGTCCTTGTGTAGTTCAGGTTTCATTTTTTTGGGATGCCTGCATCAATCTCTGCTACTCAATAATGTGTCCATGTGGGTAGGGCAGTTTGGAGCTCTTTTGTGTGCTTATGTACGCATACACACCCACAATCCAACATGCACATTGGTTCTCTTAAGAAAAAATAGAGAGACAGAATTTTTTTCTGTATTTTTTGTTTGTTTCTTTCTTTCTTTCGGGCAGTGTTGTCTTTGAAAAAAAGTCCCAGTTATGTGTTTCATGTGGATTTTCACCCTTCATCTTTTCCCTACGTCTTATGATGGCTTAGATTTCCCTCAGATTTGTGAAGTTTGGTTCATCTGGGAACTAGTACTGAGCAAAACCCATCTGAACTAGTCCTTTAGCTGTGACAGATGACTTTATAAGGAAATAGTTTCATATATGGCATAGCATGTGCAGCTGTCTTTGGAGAGGAAAATGTTATTGGGAAGTTTGGATTGGTTCTTCTCTGATCTTGCTCTGTCACTTATGAAAACAAACAATCTGCTACTTGCTTAAAATATTTGTTAAAATCTTTTCTGGCTGTGGAATAAAATGTCCCAAATACACTCACTATTTTACCTTTGCTGCTGATCTCTAGAGTTATAGAAGTGTGTTGCTCTCATATGAAAATCTGAAAGTCCTCATTTTCAGAGACTGGGCTAATGTTTGTTACTACTTATAGAATCATAGAATCATTTAGGTTGGAAAAACCTTTTAAGATCACTGAATTCAACAATTACACAGCGCTGCCAGGTCCACCACTCAACCAATGTCCCTGACTCTCTTTTAAATAGATGATGATTTAGGGATGGTGATTCCACTAGTTCCCTGGTCAGCCTATTCCAGTGCTTAACAACCTTTTCTGTGAAGAATTTTTTTTTCCTAATATCCAGTTGAAACCTCCCCTAATGCAACTTGAAGCTGTTTCCTCTATATCACTTGTTACCTGGGAGAAGACACCAACCACCATGTGGCTACAACCTTTTTTTCTAGCAGTTGGAGAGTGCGATAAGGTCTCCTGTTGTCCCTAAAAATAAGCCTTCTGATTTGTTTTAGTATTGTCATAGTTTGAAAAAAATGAGTTTTTTTGAACTTCAGTGGTCAAACCAATGAGTGCTCAGGTTTAAAGACTGGCACCTGGTGTAGCCACTAAGGACAAGGATCCGCCTCTGAGAACACAAGGGGTTAAAAGCAGAGGGCTCCCCGGAAAGCTCTCTCTTGGTTCCGGTCCCTGAGGACGGAGGGATCTCCCCTGCCCAGCGGCTGGCTGGGCGGGGGAGGGGAAGCCATGCGGCCTGGGTGAGGTAGGCCTGGAACCTCGGGCACAGAGGGGGAGAGGAAAAATCCTGCAGGATGGAAGGGTGGAGAAAGTACAAGAACTTTGAGACGCATCAAGTAGCCTTCTTTTCCCCTTCCCCCCCCGGAGAGAGAGAGAGACTGAGAAACCGTGTCTGTGATCTGTGTTACCTTGAAATTTGATATCCGTAACTAGACAGCACGGCCGAAGAAGTATGGGGGGGGGGGGGTGGCGCGAGAAGAGTGCCCAACAGCAAAGATACTGTGAGAGTTCTGGGGAAACAAAGCCCAAGATTTTAACCCTTTTCGTAAATGATGGAAACTTTATAAATGCTAATCCTCCTGAATTTGAAGAAGAAAGATAGGGAGAACTAAGCAAAGATGATGAAAAGTTCGTGCAAGTGGAAGATTGTCAGAGAATACTGAAAAGAATCCTAGGTGGGAGGAGATGATGGAGTGGCTTGTGGCTGGACGATTCTTATAGCCATGGATAGACTCATTTCTTTTCTGTAACACAGAAACGGCATCTGGGGAGAGGCATTGGCTTGGAGCCAAGAGTGGACAGTAGTGTGAACAGAGATGAGAGGAAGAGCTCTGTTCTCAAGGCCCCTCGGCCCCAGGGGGTAATATTGGGGGGGACTGGTGTCCCAAATTTGAGAAGCTGTCATTTCTTAGAACTAACCAAAGCATCTTTAAAAAGAAAAACCCTAGGAACAGCTCTGGTCCATGCACAGTGGTGAGAGCACTGGACATGGAGGAAGAGACCACGATGTGGTGTAAGGAAGACTCCTATCTCTCCTTGATGGACTGAGTACTGATTATCGAAAGGGTAGTAATAGATTAATTGTCTAAAAGGTGGTAACGTGATGGGGAATTTTCAATTTGTTTTGTTGTGTTGAGAACTGGTGGGGGGGGGAGGAAGAGTGTTTTTTAAAGTTTCCATGTTCTTTTGTATGTGTCTTCTTTGCATATTATAAGTAATAAAGTTCTTTTTCTTTTACTTTCTAAATTAGAAACTGTTTTACTCTGGTTTTGGTCACATCTCACAGCAAATACCAAGGACAGTATATCCTCATAAGGGCACTGGCCTTGTGCCAACGTCAAACCTATGACAAGTATAGTGGAGTCAGTTCTCATGAATTGTAAGATAAACAAGAATCATGTTTGCATTCCTTTGTAAAAGATATCACCTGATGGACTTCTCAAGTGACCGGTGAAGATGGAGAGGTGGTAACTTCTCTGTCCAATCTCTGATCACTGTCCAGAAACTTATATATATGAGGTCAACAATAAACTAGAGACTTCTTTTCTTCTTCTCTGCCTGAACACCTATTATGTGTGTTACTGTGTGTTTCTATGTCACAGTAACAGTCTCCCTTGAGTCTTGTTTTCTCCAAGCCAAACACTCCCAACTACTGCAACTGCTCCTCTTTAGGCTTGTGCTCCAGACCCTCCCCAGCTCCATTGCCCTCCTCCAGACTCTCCAGCACCTTAGTGTGCTTCTTGTAGTGAGGGGTCCAAAACTGGACACATCATTTGAAATGTTGTCTGACCACTGCCCTGGTCCTGCTGGCCACACTCTTGCTGATACAGACCAGGATGCCATTTGCCTTCTTGGCCGCCTGGGATCATGTTCACCTGGTTGGCCAAAATGTTTTAGAATAAGAAAACATCCTTAATCCACTGTAAATCTTTGAATTGAGAATTAAGAAGTTGTCAAAATAAGGAGTAAACTTCATTTATCACAACAGCTGCCTTCTTCCAACAGGTTAATAATTTGATGAAAAATTGGAGATACAACCTCTTTGCTGTGTAAACTGAATTCATGTTGGTGGTAAAGAATGGATTTTTGTTGCTCACTGTTTGTAAAATGTCTTCTAAGTATAATGCTGTCAGATATCTAGGTGTAATTTTATTGACTGGCTTCATGAGGTGATGGGAAGTTTAACATGATTTACCAGGCTATGGCTTCAGTAGAAGAAAATTAGGGCTGTAATAGAGTATATTTTTACCTGCCTCTTCAAACAGCAGAGAATGTGCAATAATGTATTTCAGTGAAAAAAGTTAACAGCCCACAGATTAATAAAAACTTCTTACACTTTAGGACATGGGCTATACAGAGCAAAGAATGTGTGCTACCCACCTTCTTTGGCTCTTTGCTAAGGTGACAGTGCCTCTGACTCTTCTAAGGCATCATAATAGACAAGCAGTTGAAGTATAAAGCCACATCTGAGACATGTGAGAAACTCATCCAGCTGTCTTACACTTCTGTCAAGAGAATTTGGTCTGTTCATTGTCTGGTTAAAAGAACTCAAATTTTTTGTGTCTTATTTGATATTTCTGGGTTTCTCTAAGGATAACTCCAATGTTTTGGTAGCTCTGTTAGAGCACTGAAATAGAGAGAACTTCACAGGCAATATTTGGTACACCAACCCTCTAAGCTATAAAAATTAAGTTTTATCCTCTACTTCTAACCCTCTGGAGAAGCTGTATGTAGTAGTATTTTTCAGGTTCTTAGGGTAAGCCTGTCTGTGTTGGGAAATAAGACTGTTGGTGTGTAATATCGTATGCTAGAGAAACATCTTCCCAGACCTTATAGATCAAAAATAACTTCACTATTCCATGAAAATCAATGGAATCTGTGCAGAATTTCTTTATGTAGTAGGTAAGGTGTTAAACTAAGGGAATTCACTAGTTTGTGCAGTTGGGATGCATTTTTAATTTTTTTTTTCGGTTTATAATTTACCATAGTTGATTGATGTGCAGCATTTCTCCAGAGCAGCTGCCCTCTTTTACCTCCACTGGGTTTTACACACCTGACAATCTTGGTAATAATCACCACTGATAACACTGGCTTTCACAGTTCATTGAATAGCTGAGCATGAGTGCAGTTTTGTGACTGACTTTTGATTTGCAGAAAGCATTAAGAAGATGCATTTTCTTTTAAACTGCTGAGGTTCTGGTGTAGTTTCCCATGGAAAGAGTCTATGAACTGTTTATTTCAGTCCTAACTTATGTTTTGTACCTGTGAAACTGCTTAAGTCAAACTTGGAAGAGCAATAGAAATTTTCCAGCAGTTCCAATTACTTTGTGGAATTTTATGACTGAGTAAAATAGATTTGGTTTCATGACCTCAGTGTTGCAAGTGGGCTTTTCCCCTTGAGGAGGTGAGGCAGCCAGGACTCCTCTCACTGGTGCTGTGTTTTGCAGTAGTCAGATGGTCAGTAAATAAAGAGCTGCTACCTAATCTGAACTCTGTGGAGGTGTAACAGTGAATTGGAGAGGGCTGAGGTTAATGTGGCAGGAGGAGAATCCGTCCCGTGCCCATTGATGGACACCTGCCATCAGTGAGTCTCTGTCTCTGAGTAAATGTGTGCAGACCCTCTTCATCTCTTTCTCTGGAATATATCATTCTGGGGAGTTAATTGTCTGGCTAGGCAGCTGAATGAACTAGGGTTTGCTCTTTGAAGAGAGACTTGCTGTCAACTTGCTCCTTTCCTAGAAAAATGCAGCATGTGGTCGTGTTTTCCCACCTTGCTCACTACTAAAAATGTATGCCTTGAGTGAGTGCTCCAGGTGTGCACATACTGAAAATGTGACTGTGGTTAGAATGCATTCAGAGATGGCCATCTCTGACATGTTTCTAATTATTAAAGAAGGGAAAATATTTCCTACTAATAAATATTTATAAATGGGTAAGAAACTTGAACATATATTTCTTAGTTAAAGTGAGCTATGATGTGCACCATTGTTCTGTTCACACATTGTTCACTGTGTTAATGCTTGTTTTATCTAGCTTGCAGATATTCTGGGCACACTCCTCAACAGTTGTTCTGTGCCATTTTCCATCACCTTTCCTCTTCCCTGGAAGAGAAAACACTGGCTGGCATGGAAAGCATTCCTTTTTCAACTGCAGTATAAATCTTCAGGTGTATTTGCCAGCTTGAACCAAAGGGAGAAACGGGCTACTGGCTGCTGATGCAATGAAATATTAGCTCTTTTTAAATCTAATTTTACAGAAATAATGAAAGTTACATCTAATAATTTAATTTTTTCATTTCGGATTCTTTTAATGGTGGGAATGCTGTAGGAAGTGATACAGAATATACCCACCCTATTTAGGGTTGCCTTTATAGTTGCTTTGTTTCAGAGTTTTTATAAATTAGTCTCTCCAGTTTCCGTGGCAACTCAGTTGTCTGCATTGGTTGCCAAGAAACAGCTTCTGCTGCACAAAGGGCAGGGACACTGCTATGGAGTGATTTCATTCTTGGCACTAATAGGCAGTGGAAGCGAAAGCTTGATATTCCATGGAGTGTGACCTCCATATTGACTGTTAGAACTTTGGTTTTTTTAAAAGTGTAATCGAGGTGTTGGCTTCTTTATTGTAACTAAGCCATCACAAACCTCCTGTTACATATAGAATTCCTGTGGAAAGATATAGGAGTTATGTAGAGGTAAAGAACTGTAAAATGCATGTTTTGAGAACAGTTTAACCGGCTGTACAGGAAATTATGTGATTGTCTGGTTAAAAAAATAAATTTTTTTACAATAAGTCCCAATTCTGTGCCTTGTAGTCAGCAATTAAATGTTCTCCTTCTACATATTCCAGCAATGACGGGATTAAAAGTGAGCAGTATTAGAATAACTCTTGGACTCAGGGCTCCCTAGGCCCTCTGGAGCTCTGAAAATTTTTTCCTTACTTGACCTGTCGTAGGACTACAATCTGGATTCCCATCTGATCTTTCTTTTAAGAAGTACAAACTGACACCTGTCATCAGTTCTCTAAAATGAATGCAGACAGAGGGATCATACTGTGAGTCATCATTCTGCATTAGTGTAGAATTTTATTTTTGAGGCTGCCTTCCAGCCGTCACTTCTATGACTGTGAATTTCTGAGTGCATGGTCTCAATGTAACTAAATAATTAATTTAGAATTTGTTAAAAAATAGTGCAAATACTTACAAAAGAGAATATTCATTTGCCTTTTAGTTTTGTCAGTGGTAATAAGGATAAAATATTGTACATCACACATAGACATACTAATGAAACCTTTCTCTCATGTGAACATGAGAGAATTGAACACTTCCTTGGAGACTGTGGCGTAGATACAGAAATAGGGTCTTTTGATCTTAGTATAGAATCTACAGCTCAGATTTAGTCTGCCTCCTCTCATTGATTCTCTAAAGAAGGGCCATTACTGTACAGTGTTTCATGAGTGCTACTCTTCACAGGGGTTTGAGTCAATCAGTATTTGGAATAGCTGCAAGGAGAGGGAGTTGAGTAGTGTAATACAAAGTCATTTGTTATATGCAGAAATGTGGATACCCTGGTGAAGGAGAAAAGCTATTGCATAGCTTTGTCTCCACAGGTGTTTAAGAAATGAGGCCAAGAGTAGTTGTTTTCCTTTTTAGCTAAAATGTCAGGAGGAATCTGGAATTTCAAGGCAGCTGACAAAGTACAAGGAAAAGCTGAGCAGTTAGAAATTTGATAGCATCTTTGGTTCTATGGCTTAGGCTAAAAGCAACATTACCTGCAGCCACTTTGCTTTCCCAAGAACTGAGCAAAATACAGCCTCCTAAGGTAAGTGCTGCCAAAAAGCACCATGATTACTTTTTAGTTTTTGGACACTTTAAAAAGCCCTTTACCACAAGATACTAGCCCTCCTTTTGTGAACTGGCATGCCTGCAGGCTGACTCTTAAGAGTTCTGGACTTGATTTAGCTTAGTTTAGAAATGCTTTGGCTTTGAAAAACTAGAATTAAGTCTCTGAAGCCAAGTTGCATCATCCTCTCAGCTTGATGGAGTACTAAGAGGAGTGCAGTTTTATCTCTGAATTCTATTATCATCATTATTACTGATTTTTTTATTTTTTTTTAGTTTCTAATATAAGTGCAGAAGTCCTCAAACCTTTCCTGTGCTGTTGTAATAAAAATAATCTGTTGTTTCATAGTGAGGATGTTTGTCAGGTAAATTATAGAGCAGCGAGCACAGATAAAACTACTGAAAATCAGAGTGAGCAATAACTTGACTTAAATTAATAAACTGTTCGAAAAGCTAGATACCAGATTTCAAGTATGGTATTGCACCTTAAGCAGACCAACTACATTTTGCAAGATAGGAATAAAGCAGTGGGTGTGATGGTGGTATTTCATAGGGTAAAACAGAGTCCTCAACCATGTTTTGCTCCCAGTTTGCTGTAATCTGAAGGGTTTGAAAAGAGAAGAAGAATGCACTGGAATATAAAGGAGGAAGTTGCCTGTCTTTTAATGAATGCCATAAATAGCAGCCTGTTCTTTGTGCTTGCTCTCTCTTTCAGATATTTAATTTCATGATACAAGCCCTACAATGTTCTTTAAAAACCATTTGGGTATTATTAAGTGGGGAACATTAAATTCTTTTCTGCATAATGTACTTAAAATAATTTGCAGTTGCCCAAATAGCTTTACAAGTCACTTGAGACATGATTTACCTAAAATTTATATAAATCAATTAGATGCTAAAACATACTTAATGTAAAAGTTATAGCATGGACTGATCAAATCCAGGCAACAGAATTAAGTATTTGACCTAAACTTGTCCTTTTGAACCAGATTCAGGGCAGCACTCAAGCTGTAGACTTAAGGAGATGCTCTGATGTTGTAATCTCCAAGCAGACAGGTTGATTGAAGAGTCAGCGTTCACTGTTTAAATATTTATTAAATAAGGATGTTTGTTATAAATACCATTTACAAGAGAGCAAATGACATTGCAATACAATTCACTGTTACTTTCTGAATTATTATTAGATCTTTATGTAAATAAGATCAGTCATGCAGATTGAATAGAACCTGGCTGAACTGTCAATTTTTTTTATTCCTCCACTTACATAACAGTCCTTAAATTGCTGATTTGATACAAATCCCCACAAATGTTTTATGTAAAACACGTCCTATATTCCATCTCTCTTTATTGCCTGCCCTGCCAAAATTGAACAAGCTACTGAATACACACATGAATATCAATTTCTATAGATGTCCCTTTTTTTTTTTTTTTTTTTTTTTTTTTTTTTTTTTTTTTTTTTTTCGCTCTGTAATGGCCAAAAAGAATGTATTCCAGAAGAGGGCTTGAATGGAAAAAAAATGCCCAGGATGGTGCTGGTTGCATGAGGTGGGGTTGCTTTGTAACTTGCTCTGTTGCCTGGCGTGCTCACATTGGCAGGATGTGCTTCCCAGCCTGGCTGCAGCTCTGCAGCTCTTGGCACAAAAGGTGCATCAGCCAGTCCTATCCTGATGGCTCCTCCCAGCTTTTGGTGCCATCAGTGTATTCTTGTCTTGATCTAAAGTTTGAGATAATTCAGTCTCATAGGAAGAAACTGAATGATGGTTTTAAGGTGTTTGTGCAACCTAATGTATCTTACAGTCATTCCAGTCTGAGGTAAGAATCAGTCTCTTTTTGCACTCCAAAGTATCTGGAGAGAAAAAGAGATGCTGAGTTTAACTAGGATCTGTTTCACAGCACATCTTAAAATTCAAAAAAATAAAGCTTAGCTACAGTCTGTGCCATGTGTTGGAGCTGAGCTGTGAGAAAGTTCTGTAAGCATACTAGTATTGCCTTGAGGAAAGCATTCATCTGACCAAGTAAATAACTTCCTAGAAATCTCTTTGGGTAGATTTCCCCATGGGGGTAATTCAGAAGAATGTTATTGCAGAATTGAGACTCTTCTGAAATACCAATAAAAAACAGCAGGTGACTGGATTTTCATTTAGTAAGTTGTCAGTACTTGCTGTCTAGAGATCTAAATAATGCACCATTAAAAGAAAGTTACTCTCATACAATATTGCTGTTGATTTTATGACATTGACATCCACTGTGTGCTATGTCAGAGTCTATACACTTAACAGATTGTTGACCCTTTTTAGCCTTGAATGATTAGTCCAATCAAGCCTTGTGTAAGAAGAAATTAGGGATAGGATATTTTGTTCACAGTATAATGCAAAAAAAACCAGATCCAAAATTACCTGTTTTGTTCCACTCCTGTAAATGGACTCATCCTTCCTTTAGTCACAGACTGGCTCCTCAGATGTTTGGATTTTGAGGAAATTCTTTTGCCTGCATTTCTGCACGAGTTGATGAAAATCTCATGAGTCATCCTTAGATTTATACTTTAGAATATTTGTTCTTTGTCTGTTCTGTTCTGTGTGCTACCTTGTTGTTTAAGGCTCTGCAAAGGTGAACTTTTATTATTGCCTTAAACCAGGCCTTTCAAATGAATGCATATGGGAAAGTGCTGGTCTTGCTGGTTTTGACTATCATATAGTTATGTTGATGAACCTTTTTACCTACTGCTCATTTTCCTACCTTTTTAAATAGTAACATTAAGCTGGACCTCTTATTCTTATTAACAGAGACAATTCATAGTAAATTGGGATGCCCTCAGCAAGATAAGAAGCAGGAGGACAGGCATTTATTTCTGTAATATAAACTTGTGCAATTTTTGCATTTCGGACTTTCTTTTTTTTTTTTTTTTTTTTTTTTTTTTTTTTTTTTTTAGTTTACATTATAAAACCTTAATGGCTTTGGCTTATCACAAAAGCTAAATCTAATAGTAATGACAATTAAAACACACACAAGGAGAATATGTTTCCTAGAGTTCGAAGTTGGCTTAGAGGTGCTAAGTTTGGTTTGGTTCAACTCCTAGGGTTTTTTCAAGTGCATATATGGGGAAAAGTTCCAGGGTAGGGTATCATACCACTGTGTTTAATCACTCAATCTAGAGCTTCTAGATTTCCCACAAACCTGCTGCTTTGGTTGAAGGATCAACAGATGATATGACAGTTTTTGTGCCCTCTTTGAAAGGGAAGGATTGCAGTAATGACCAGACTTCAGAGATACTTGTTTTCTTTTGAACATGCACAGGCTTGGCTAATTTTTCACAGCAGTGCCAAGAGCCCATCCTGTGACTTGAAAATGAAGCTGTATTTATTATTCACAGTTGTTTTCAAGGGGGAGTCTTGCAAGAAATGAGTTTTTCAGACAAAATGCTCCCATTTTTTATTGCCCTTGTTTCTGAAGTTGATGGAATTTTTAATCATGCTTTTAAATTTGAAGAGGAAGCTAGTCTGGCTCAGTTTGCTGAAGTTTGTAAGCAGCAGGGTACTCCCTGTGGCTATGCTGGGCATAGCCTTCTTAGGTGTGTCTGCTTCTGCATTTTAATAAGCACAACTGAAAGAGCTGCAACCAGCTGCAGGCAGTTCTTGGGAGGGATGAGTTTCAGATTCTGTTCACCCTCTGCAAATGACAGCTTTGGAAGTCTGCTGTTGGCTCAGGCCAAGAAGCCCAGTGTTGAAGGGCTGTGAATGGCAGGATGTTTTGTTGCCAGCTTGACAAGGTGTCTGCAACTGCCTCTGGTGTTTAGGGTAGTCATCCATAGAGGGATACTTATTTTGTGAGTTGAGTTACATGTGTGTATCTTCAGAATTTGAGTTGGATTTCGCCTTATTAGTTGGTTTACAGTTTCTTGGTTGCTGATACTGGAAAGGGGGAAACATTTTTATCTCTTACCTTGTGTACTGAATGTTAAGTCATGATGTTTCTACATTAAATCAGTTGTTTACAATAACTCAGCTTTGATTTGCCTTTGATCTATGCATCAAACCATAATGCTTCTCTCGGTTGCTTTCTCATGATTGCTTTACAACTTTTTGAGAATTCTTCTGCTGTGAATCATTGTTTGGCAGGTACATGGAGAACTACAGGATCTAGCTGAAAACCGACAACTTTCCATATCCTACTGATCTTGGCCATATTGCAGGATAGTGGTGGTCTCTTGTACTTAGGTCTTCTGAGTCTTGTGTGATATTTTAAACAAACTTTTAATCTTGGTTTTGGGCTTATTGTCATAAAAAAATATTTGTATTGAATAAAGTGTCTGTACTGTATATTAATACCTAATGTCTTTTGTTGCATTGGTCCTCAAGTACAATTCCAGGACAAAAAGCTATTTGCTTTAGCATGGCTGCTTTCTCAGCATTCAAGCCAGTAGTGATATCAATCTCTGGACAACTTGAAAATGAAACACCAAATGATCACGATCAGCTTACAAAGTGGTATGCTTATTTAAAAAATGAAAAAAATATGGAATTTTCACTTCCTTTCCCTGTCATCCCCTTCACCCCCTGCCTTTTTTAACCCCACCCAATACTCTTCCAGACTTTCAGCTGGGAATAGCTAATAGTTCCCTGGTACTGCACACTGTATGCTGAAATCTAAATTGAACAAGTATTGCATAATTGCCAGAGATGAGAAGCAGGAGGTTTGGGGAAATTATTAAATATTGCATGACTCCTGATTAAAATTTTGCGTTGGGAAGGACTTAGATTCCCCCAAGTGCAAGCCAGGATTTTGGTATTAAAAACAAAGCATTGTGCATGTGCATTATAAAAATGAAAACCATATGTAATACTACAGTGTTTTGAAACAATTGTGAGAACATGTGAGCCTGCAGTAGAGTTAAAAATGTGTGTAATAAGCATGGCGTGTTCTCTTTGCTCATAATGATGCATTCTCTCCTTACTGCAATTTCACTTCATACAGCAATTTGCAGTTTTATGAGGCTTCTTTGTCCCTCATCTCCAAAATTTATTAGCTTTTCACTTAATTCCAAAGTTAATGCCTTGTTCCCAGGGCTCATCTAAAATTTTGCTCTAGAGCAAGAAATTTAGTGTCCAGTCAGAAAAAAAATACTGGAGATTACAGAGGTCTTTTTAATGATAACTTTAGGATGCACCAGAAGTAAATGCTTATCAGGCAACATAGAGCTTGGAAGCAGATTTGATGGCTAATGGAAGAGACATCAAATTTTCTAGTTAGTGGCCTGTAAACTAATGGTTAGGCTTCTCTGCTGTGAGGCAGTGTGGAATTTGTGGGACTCCTATAGTTACTTTGCAGAAACACCTCTGGAATCTTGGCAAGATTTTAAAAGATATTTATGTGTACTTAGATGCCTGCAGCTTGTATTAATCTGAAAGCCTTATTAGGTGCTTAACAGCATCATTAGCTGCCTAAATACCTTTTAAACTGTTTGTCTTTGCCAAAAGGATCACAAACTTTGCTGGATTGTTCTTTTAAACTCAGCTCTAATGCTCAGGTTTCTCAGCCTGTGCTAAGACAGGTAATATCAGGTAGAAAGTACTCATGAGTAAAACCAGACACAGTTTGAGATCTATGTGATGGGGTTTTTTTTTCAGGGTGTACTTCACAAGGAAACTGGGGAAGGTTCAGGATGTGCAAGTCTCAAAAGACATTGTCAAATACTTGTTCCAATGAGCTCTATAAAGACTTCCTTTCTGAGAAGTAAGGAAAGCCAGTAGGAATGTGGACTGGCCTTGGAGTTTCAGTTCCTAGCTCTGGTTCAAACATTCTGAATGAATGTGCATCACACTGTTTTTGTAATAGGGCCAGGGACTCTCTAGCTTTCTGCTTAATATTGTCACCATAACAAATGATTCCTAATCTTAGCAGCAACATAGTAAAATAGAAATAAGAGATTTAAAAAAACCCAAACCCCAATACATAGGGCTGACCCGCAGAAACTGATTAGTACAGAGGGACCTACGGTAAATGCTTGGCTTCATGGTGGCCTCCATTGGTTTCTACCAAGCAATTCTGGAATAATCTGAAATCTTCCATCCTACATTTCAGCTTGTTTGCTCTTCTCTGTACCTTCCCAGCCATTCTCCAGAGCCTCAAGTCAAACATGAATGGGCACTGCATGCTCTACTATATAAACTGCCTTAGAATATAATTTAGAAATTAGATGTTGTTGTTGGCAATGAAAATTTTGGAATTTTTTCACTTTACATTAAGATTCATAATCCATCCCTAACCACAACCATTTAACAAATCAACACATCACTGGACCATTTTTAGAGAGGTTTGCTGGAGAATATTTTTTTAATATGGGAAATCAAGGATAACAAGAAAGCATCTTGCGAGTATGGTGGCTGCAAAAGAAAGTTTGTGGGAAGTGGAGTGTTTTTTATGGATGGAGGAAGGCAGCCCAAGAACAGGAGACACATTAAAGGTTGAAGTCCTCTTTCACTCTCCCATTAGTCTTTGTAGACAAAGCTTCTTTCCTGGCAAAGTGGTTTGGGAGAGAGATCAGCATCCAGAAGTTGGGGAACAAGAGTGTAAGGATTACTTCTTTAAAGAGCTGGTTATACTGAAACTGATGAGCCTGCAAGGCTCATATTCGGTGCAGATTTGACTTGTAGATAAATGAGTGTCTGGTATTTGCTATTAAATTTAAATATATGTAAAACAGACCTTTTTATTTTAATATGACCATGTGGCATAGCACCGTCCAAAGTGCTTCAAAGAAGTCTCTTGGTCTAGCTGTTTCTTAGTAAGATTTTTAAATCTGGAGCATAAAATGGTTAGTGCCTCTCTGTCTTCATGCTGTTCTTGTGGCACTTCAATATTTTTTTATTTTTGTGCTTATCTTTAATTAGGTATTTTTCCTGTTTTCTTCCATCTCTGAGCAGGTGTGGTGGTCATTGCAAATATAGTAGATATTTGCCTGGTTCTGAAACTCAGACTAATTTTTAAGATGGTAATGTTTAGTGTCATAGAGAGATGGGATTTTTTTTTTTTTATTACCAGCTTAAGTTCATGTGGTATAATTAACATGTTTCATCCAGATCAAATTTCCAGAGCTTTGCTGTCAACACAGAGCACCATCCTAGAAAGCAGTTTCCTGTTTGGCTGGGGTTCTGTTAGCAGTGCTGCCAAAAGATGGAGTTGTGTTTCCCTTTGCCTCTTCTGTGCCAGCACCAGGATTCAGAGATAACTGACTGGAATACCAGCCCCAGTAATCCCAGTACAAAATGGAGGTCTGGGGAGAAAGTGCTACAGCTGGCCAGAGGTGGAAGGCTACTATGTGACTAGCCACATGAGAGCAGCACTAATGTGTGCTGGCTTCAGTTTGTGAAACCACATCCGAGCAGATATCTGCTGGATATATTTGAATCGTGTTCGTTTGCTCAGATTTAAGAGGGTTTTCACAAGAATTTCTAAAGTCATGAACTTGGCTGTAGATTCCTAACCAAATGGTAAGTCTGTGCTCCAGATTGTGGAATTATAAGAACTTCTTATGGAAACAAGCATTGAAGTTTTTTCCTATGAAGAAATTTCTTCATGTCAGAGCTGTAGTTAATGAGGCTTCCCACATCAAGGTGATGTGAGACTGCTACATAGCATAGGGAGTTTATTCCAGATATATAATTCCTTGCCAAGTTTTGGAGAAGAACATTTCTATTTGTAGAAGTGAGTTAATATTGTTGTTCAGTATAAAAAGGGGAAACAAAGAGCGGAAAAGGCAGGGAGAAGGACAGAATTCTGGTCAGAATAGGATGTTAATTGATCTCTTAGTCCTGATGGTGCATTACATACCACTATGCAATCACAGTGGTATGTAACAGCTCTCCTCTGTGTATGGAGAATAAGCAGACTGTGCCTGCTGGGAAAGGGATGTGCCTCCAGCTCCATTCCCTTCAACCACAGCTTCTGAGGAGGGAGTTCCCATGTGTGTGGTAATGCTCAGTGTACAGTGAAGTCATGTGGGGTTTGCCTTTTATATAGAAGCATCTTGGCTTCCTTTCATCAGCCTTCAAAAAATTCTCAGCTTATTTATCTCTTTTTCACTGTGTGCCTCTGGGGGAGAGGACTTTAAATTTAGAGATACTGCTTATAGGACCAAACCAAATAAAGGCTATTCAGCAACTTCTCTTTGCTGAGTGACCTTTTCAGCTTCTGAAATGAAAATGATGTGCTAGGTAAGACATTGTACTGGACTAGCAAATAACCTTATTCTAAGAAGATGGTGTTTTGGTGGCAGACAAGTAACATGAAGATGGGGATGGTTGTGACCTTGTCTCTAGATAAAGCTGTGTTTAAGTGATAAACAAGGAGCATATGTCTTCTATGACTTCACAGAAATGCCTTGAAGAAAGTCCTTAGCTTGTGTGCATTTAGTGCTGCTTAAAGCTCAGGGAGTTTGCAGCCCATTGGAATAGCTCTTTCTGCTTAGACAGGAAAACAAGCGCCTGCCTTGGGTGGCAGATCTGGCCAATGGCAGGATCAGTGGTGTTCTTCAAGTCACAAATAACTAGAGACATACAATGTCAGGGCTTCATATGAATGTTTACTTTTTTTTTTTCATTATTTACTTTTTATCCCACTTGATCATCTCTGACTGTTACTGCAGCACACTGGGATTTTAAGATCAGATAAAAATCATCTCTCTGTTGTTAACATGGGAGACTAAAAAATGCTTTGTATGTATTTTGGTGTAATTGAAATTCAAGTTAACAGGAACAGAAAACACAGAACCAGAGGATGGAATGGCTGTAGTGCACCTAGGAGGCTCATCAGCTGAGGATAAGTTACAATACAGATGACTGCATAGGTCTGCAAATGCCATATATGCTGGTCAGAAAAAGTTCTTACAAGATAGCTCTTCCTTCCATTTTCCAGTAAACTCATTTTTCAACAGAGTTTTTTTAAGGAGGTCAGGAAAGATACTGTATTAGGGCTCAATAAACGGTGCTAGGCTATGATGTTTTCTAGACAAAGATGATTCTCGTTTGGTTTCGGGAAATAATTTTGTTTAGGCAGGGAAATGAATGAATGAGACTCAGTTACTTAGATGTATATAAGAGTAGGGTAAATTTTCTGGCAGTTTTTGTGAACTTCTACTTTGTGAATGCTACATGCTGTTCTGCTGTTGTGGAAAACTCACTTCTCCTTTGGAGCAGAAACTCTTGGAGTAAAGGGTATTGGCACCAGCTCTTAGGGTTTCTGCTCTCACTCTATACCAGCTGGCAGAAGGCTGATGCATCTGCTTGTCCCATTATCAGCTGACCCCTTCTGGGTCAGTAGTGTCATAATACAGAGCTCAGTGACTACTGCCTCTGTGGAGAGTTACCTGAGCTAGGAAACCGTAGAGATTTCTGCTCCTTGCTGTCTCTGTATATGTGATATTGAAACATAAAGGGGGGAAGTGTTGAAACTAGATCCCATGCTGATCTTCTAATTCTTAAATAAGACAAGCTATTCCTACTAATGCAGAGTGATTTTGCTGTTTCCACTTACAGTATTTCTGGAGCACTGAGGCATAGCCCTTAGCAAATTTTCAGGATGAAATATTGTGTCTGTTCTGTAATTGCACTCTGAAACCTGAGCAGTATGTACAGTATCTGCAAAAATGTAGAAAATGTATGTATGTTGAAGTTGAAAGAAGAGTTCTTTTTACAGCTGTAAAAACAAAGGCATTGAGGATGTGGTACTGACTAACTTTGGCATTTAATTGATGTGCTTTTGGTGCAGCCTCACACCAACTGCAGGAGGCTAGTTCCTGCACTTCTGGGCAGGAGGGAAAAGGCTGTTCAGACCAGGAATAAGAAAAGTGCTGTTACTCTTTCCATCCTTTGGAATAGAATTCACAATTCTGTTTTGAATATAAAGGATTTTTAGATTAGAAAGGGAAAAAACTGCTTTGGCAACAGGTGGTATTGTTTACTGTATCAGAGCGTGGAGAAAAAGTATCCTCTGAATTAGAGGTAGCAGAAAACACTGATCTACAAAGCAAGTGCTGCAGTGGAAAATGGTGTTTATGGTTTTAACAGAGGAGAGGAAAGGATCAGTTAATGGAGAAGAAGTGAAGTTCAGGAGTAGCTTCTCTCAACTCCTCCATGGTTTCACTTTCTCAAACACTGATACTAGTGAATGAGAGGGAGTTGAGAAGTTACAGCTCTGTATGACGTTTGACTGAGACAAGAAAGAAGTGAAAAGGCGAAAAAGGCGGGAACTGGATAGTTCTGGATTTTACTCAATTATGAGTGCAGAGCTAGATAAACCTCAAGTATCTGCTGGATTACTGAGTCTTTATAAGAACGACACAATACAACCCTTTGTTTAGAATAAGATTACTTTATTACTGGTGCTTGAAAGAATCCAGTTGGTTGGAAGCACCCACATTCACCCAGGAAAGGAATATTGCTGTTTTGTTTGGAGGTAGTTTTCCCCTCTTGTTACTGGATTTATCCTTTTCTATTGCAAAAAAGAAAAGTCCCATTCTGTTTGAATTCCCCCTATTTCTTAACTCCCTGACAAAGTCCTATGTGGTGTCAATTATTTACTTCAATTTGATAATTTTTAAAGTACTCCAAAGCATGGGATGGTAGATAGATACTGTTGACACAAAAATAGCAAAGGTATGGTTCTACATTTATGCTTCTCTTTTGGGACTTGATTCTTTGTGATCATGACCTGAAATTGTGGCTAATGACCTGAAATTTTTATGAAGTTATGTATGTATGTATTCATCAAAGAGTTAATTAATTTAAATTCAGCTCTAAGGATCTATAGGGTGAGAATTTACATCTGTTGGAGACCTAAGGAGAATGCAACCAGGAACTAAGGGAGCCTAGCCCCGAATAGGAAGGGAAGGAGCCTTGCAGGGGCATGAATTTGTGTCTTCAGGTAAGATTCATTTGCCTCACTTCAGATGTTTGTATCCTCCTCTCTTTAAGACTGTCTAAACTGTCATGATAGTGAAAAAACATAGGCATTTCTAAGGCATGACCTGTGACTTTTTATAGGGTGAGATGAACTGGGCCTGCAAGAGAGGATTGATTGTTCCTTTGTGGAGTGAAGCTTGAGGTTACCAAAGTCCATGCAAATGTTTGTGTCATGGAGGGCCACAGCCAGGGCAGAACATCAGCACAGTGCTGTGGGGCATGCCTGACACTAGACACTGCTGGAAACAAAAGGAAGAGAGAGGGGCTGGGAATCTGCTACTTGGAAATCCATGCCAGGAACAATGTCATAACTGAGCTCTTAAGAGAAGCACAGCCTATCTGAGAACTGCTGGTTTCCTGTTTTGCGGGTTTTGTTTTGTGTTTTGAGCTTTTTTTTAATTCCACTTTGGAGTGAGGGAGTTATATAACAACCGTATCAGCACACCCACACCAGCAGAGGTGACACAGTTACAGGGTAAGAAGAGCAAACCAAGGATGCTGCTTGCCCAGGATTTAAAAATAAAACAATGGGATGTTCAGAGGTGTTTAGTTGCAGTGATGGCAGCTCTAATTTTTCTATCCTTAATTTTGTTGTAGTCATTGTCTGTCTTGAAAATGTGGCTTCAGCACTCTTGCAGCTTTATGTGAGAATCTGTAATGCTTTTTTTTACTTCTATGATGCTTGATATTATGCTTTAGAAAAAAAAGTTGGGAAATCTGGTTCACAGTGTTTTATCCATACACTCTTTTTAATTAACCATTGAAGATTTTTTTTTTCCCTTAGGAAGTGTGGCTATTGTGGCTATTTGAATTTTGAGCACATTGATTTGTCAAATAGGAAGTTCATGGGAACTTTTGATTTAGGTACTTAGTCATAAGTAATCTGAATTTATTTTTGTTGTGTACAGAGAACATATATATTTTGATATGTTTTTGAGTAGACCACTAAAAACTGAGTATACAGAATAGAATACAGATAAGGGATGTCTTGTGCTTTTTTCTATGATTAAAAAAGCTGTAAAAGTTTTATTTTTCAGTTGAAAAATCAAAGCTAACATTTTGGTTTTAGTTTTTATTCATTCTGACTGTGTATCTCAAAGGAATAATTGACAACAAAAGAATTAGATTTTCTGCTAGTTTTTCTGGCCTATGAACATCTAATTACATTTTTTAACCTTCAGTAAAAAACAATTGTCAGAGCACAGGATGTGTAAATGTAATTATTTTCACTGTTTATCTTGTGATAGGGAAATGCATACAGACAGATCAATATAAACAATCCTTATGAAATGTGTCTGTTCTGTGGAAGACTTGGGGAATGATGCTAATGCAGATGCTTTTCTGAAACTGTTTCTCCTGATAGTTTCAGGAGTTTCAGTGGTTGTAATGAAAGAGCAGAAGGGAGGAAGTGGAAATCTGGTAAAAGCTAGATTATGCTCCGTTTTTGCATGGTGAGTGTAAGAGAAGGTGCTCTGGTAACCCAGCCTTTCTGGAGGAAGTTTCTGAAAGCGTTCCTTCAAGCAGTTCTGAGCATCCACCAGGGCTCCTTTATTCTGGAGAGGAAAGTGTCCTTCATCCTTCTCAAATTCTATTAGGTATTTTGAAATTTCTTCCCTAATGACTTCTGACAATTTATTTCCTGTTTTAACTGCCTATTTTAACTGCCTGCTGAGCAGGGGACTGATATTCCCATGCATCTGTCTATCGTATCTTGATATCACTATCAAGATCTTGCCGGTAATTGTTTACTCAAGCTCACAGTTGTCTTTGTGAAGTTAGTATTATTTTTCCTGTATGCCTGATTTAACTACCCTGAATGTTACCTGTCATTTTATAGCCTATTCACTAATTTTTGTAAAATTTTTGTTTTCTTGTCCTGGTTTAAGCCCAACTGGCAGCTAAGCGCCGCAGAGCAACTCACTCACTCTCCCTCCTCTTGGCTACCAGTAGGCTAGGGGAAGAGAATTGAAAGGGTAAAAGTCTTGTGGGTTGAGATTGGAACAGTTTAATAATTAAAATGTAGTAATGGCAATAAATTATAATAAAAAGGACAATAAACTCCAAGACAGACAAATGATGCAAATAAAATCAGTTGTTCACCACCAAACAACTGATGCCCAGCCAGTCCCTGGGCAGCAGCCTGCTGTCAACTTTCCCCCAGCTATATATGCTGAAGATTACACCATATGGTGGGGTTTGTCCCTTTAGCCACTTGGGGTCACCTCTCCTGGCTGTGTCCCCTACCAGCTTCCTGTGCACCCTCACCCAGCTTGCTGGTGGGGTGAGAGGCAGTAAAAGCCTTGCCTCTGTGTAAACACTGCTCAGCAATAGCTGAAACATTCCTGCATTATCAACACTGTTCCCAGCACAAATCCAAAACATAGCCCCATGCTAGATGCTGTGGAGAAAATTAATTCTATCCCAGCCAAACCCAGAAAATTTATGTTGTTTGCATTTTTTATTTATTACCTTGAGACCTTGAAAGTCTGTTGAAGTAGAGGAACTAGATTAGGCTTCTGCACTGGCTTGTGTCTAGAACTCCAGTAGCCGTGTAAATCAGGATGTTCCATTTCAAAATCCATGTTAACTCATCCCAACAAGATTATATTTAACAAGATAGCTCCATTCTTCATTGCAGTTTTTATTAGTAGATACAGCACAAATCTCAGGCTTAATGTCTTGCCCACAGTCTCTTAAAAGTCTGTCACCTTTTCCACAACAGAGTCCTCTACTACCAAGTTTTAATTGAGAGGTGACACACCATTGTGTTAGTAATTCACCAATTTCATGCTTGAGTTTCTCTAGGATGCCTGGGTTGAATGCCATCTGGTCCTGGTGAGCTGTTAGCGTTTGTTTTGTTGGTTCCTGCTGGTTTTGCTCGTAGTCGTTGCAATTTCAAATGCATCCATGGAGACCCCTAGAAAGAAGAGGTCCTGATAGGGGAATCCTGAGAAAGAGTGTTGCAGTATCAGGGAGTGTGACAAAACTCAGCATGACTTTATAGGAAGGAAAAGTGATTTTAATTTAATACAGAATGTATTTTTTTCCACACTCTCACACCTGTGTAGTTACAATCACCAAGATACTTCTGTCCACACTGTTTAGCATTCATTCAGACTCGTGTGTATCCAAGTCATTGGTACAGGATTATTTGCAGTTTTGTGGAAGACAAGGGAATCGAGCTGCTGAGTTCACTCGCGATTTGTGGACTCTTACTTTGGGAGGCATATGGGTAACCCCTTCATCTGTTCTCACCCTGCATCATTTAAAATTAGGTTCAGTCCCTTGTTCTGGACTTCTTTTCCAGATTTGAGTATCCCAAAGCACTACATGAGAATGTACTGGAGTTTACTGACCTGTTTATCTAGATACCACCCACAAATTCCATTAATATATTCCCTCTTCTGGTTTTTTTTGTTTTTGTTTTTTTTCCCTGTTTTTTTTTTCCTGGTGTTTTATGCTCAAACTTTAACATTTATCCTTGATTCATACCAGTGTTCATATTTCTATTAAGGTTCTTTACAGAGGTTTCCCAGTGTCTCATACTGTCACCATCACTGCAGTGAATCTGCCTGATGTATTTTCTGTAATGCTTTTATTTTCCAAGTCTTCCCTTACTAGTCTGATGAGGAGTTGCCTCCTGGAGTTTCTGGCAAGCTTTCTGTTCCTGATATGCTTGAAAAAAGATTTGCCATTAGCGCCTGCCAGTTGTTCATCATATCTTTTGTTTGTTTTGCCTGACTTGGTGTGCTTTTATATTAATTTCCTATGTTTTAAGATCTGTTGAGCTGTGTTTTTCTATTTTGATGTGACTTCAGCTTTTTTGAAGGTAACCTCACTCTACACTGCTTTTCTAACCAGTCTGGTTTCCTTTCTTCCTTTTTTTAGGTTTTACTTAATAAAAAAATATGTATCTGCCTTGTTTTTCTGGTTATCTTTGTTCATAATCTCCACAGGGCCTGCAAAGATTTAGATTCTTTATCCAGCCCTTTCATGTTCTCTTAACAAGCTTCCTTACTTCTCATGTTTGCAGTCTCTGAACCTGGATGCAACTACAGGTTTATTTTTCATCTCCATCACTCCAACTGGGAAGCTATTGCATGGAAGAGTTTGCAAAATCTTGTAGCTGAAGAGCCACTCTATATATAGGACTAAATCAAGGATTGCATTTTCTTTTCCTAATCAGCTACTCTGTGAAACAGTCACCGATATAGTGCAAAAAAGTCATATTCTGATATGATGGGATGTTTGTGATTTATATTGAAAGGAAATGAGCTGAAGATTCCTAATATGAAATTCTGCTTTCATCATATTACATTAAGTGTTGCTATTCTTATTAGGCGGTAGTAAGGACCAAATACCTTCCTGTTTTAGCCTGGAATCAAGAACATGAGTATGCTGCTTTGTTGATATATTTGAAATAAGAGGAAATGAACATACTTCATTTGAAATCAAAGTTGTACTTTATTTAGCATAATCATAGTTGGGTTTTTGTTTTTTTTTTGTTTCTTCGTTTGAAAGGGACCTTTAAAGATCATCTACTCTGACTTCCTTTCCATAGGCAGGGACATTTAGTAGACCAGGTTACTTAGGGTCCCATCCAACCTCACCTTGAACACTTGCAGGGATGGAGCATCCTCAGCTTCTCTGGGCAACTGTTCCAGAGCCTTGCCACCCACATTGTATGAAACTGCCCTCCTTGTGACCAATCTAAACTTTTCCCACTTTCATTTTAAAGCTGTTTGCTGTTTTCTGATCAATACAGGCCCTAATAAAAATTCTCTCTCCCTTTTTATTATTTCCCCCCTTTAAATAATGAAAAGCCACAATAAGGTCTCCCCGGAGCCTTCTCTTCTCCAGCCTGAACAACTCCAACTCTCTTAGCCTGTCATCATAGGAGAGGTGTCCCTTCCCTCTGATAATCTTGGTGGCCCTTCTCTAGACCTGCTCTAAGGGGTCCATGTCTTTCCTGTGCTGGGAACCCCAGCTCTGGATGCAGTACTCCAGGTGTGATCTCATGAGAGCAGAGGAGAATCACTGGTCAGCCGCTCAAGTCAAGTATGTGCAGTAATTTTTATTTTCAATTTTTATTTTTATTTTTTTATTTATATATTCAACACAAACAAGTTTTGAATAAATACTTCAGTAAAGGAAAAACAAGGAAGGCTGAGAGGATTTATTATTTCTGTATTGAAGATATTTTTATTTAATCTGCTGGGTAGTGTTGAAAAACCTCTAAAGGTACAATGAAGAAAATAAAGTTATTCTAATTCTCTTTAGATTTCTCAAGTAGACTATTTCTTATTTGTGTGTGTTCCCAAGTATTCAGGGGGACTCTGGCTGCTCTGGCACCTTCCAGAAAATAGTATTTTAACGTGCAAATGCTAGCAAAATTTCAGCAGTTCTTTTGATGGGCAATGCTGAAAGCTCTTATTGAATGTCTTCTGTATTTGCTTCTGACTAAAAGAAAGGAAGGGATGGAGGAGGGTGGTGAATTGGATGAAAGTAGCTATTTAGCAATGGCCTCGAAAACATACTTAACAAAATCAAAGAATTAGTCAATGTCTGAGGACAGAAGATGCAGTGGTTTCTTAAAGACATGCTGTAAGGGCACAAGTACAAGCTGTTTCTTTGGGAATAATAGATAGCCATAATTACTACTGCCTAATTACAAGCTATTCATTAGTTAGAAACTGAAGGAGCCATGCAAAAAAGGGGTACTAGGTCAGCTTTTGAACATGTCTTAAAAAAGAGTGGTGCTCGTGTGTGGAGACATTACCAGAAGGACTTGGTAACAAACAAGAAAGAGCTGGCAAAGCTGCAACAAGAAAACATTCTGTAAATATATTAGTTACAAGGAAAATTATTAAAGAAAGACTTTGTCTGTTAGGCAGAAAGACAAGAAAGTTAACAGATGTTGCTAAAGAGGTTGTAAGCACCATTTTTATTTTACTGAGCAGGATTAGCTTTGAGCAGACAAGCACAAGGGCTAAGATGCAGAACACAGCCTAGCATACATCCATGGAGGCTAAAGCTTGGGGTCCTTTCCTAAATACTCTTACAGCGGATAGAAAGTTTAGGCAAATGACTAAAATGGGTTGATGCTATTAGGGACCTTATTTGAGAATGAACAGAAGATAACTGAAATCCTGAAAAAACAGAGAAAGACTGACTTAGTGCCTCTTCTAAGGGGATCAGGGTTGAAAGTATAGAACTACAGGCCAGGCAGATTAATTCCTGAAAAAATACTGTAAAAAGCAATTGACAAGCATTTGGAAGAAAGTGAGGGTGGGTAAGCAACAATCAATATATACTTGGCAATGACAAGTGACTTTAAATCAGTTTGTCTTCCTTCTGTGACAGAGCAACATGCCTCCTGGATATGGGAGAAATAGATTTGATATATCTTGACTGTAGGAAAGCTTTTGACACTTTTCTAGCACTCCTATGAACAGGGTGTAAAAATACTAACTAGTTGAAGCTTTGTACAAAGCAGATACAGAATCAAGCTTAGTGTATGGTTAGGTAGGTTAATTTCCAGCTGCAGAGAATTTTCTGATTTTGCACAAATTCATATTAATGCTGTGAAACAGGAAGAATTTTTAACTAAGATCTGTCCTGCAAATTTAATAAAAAAGAAAAGCTATGTTAGAGAAGAGATTTAAAATGAGGGGGTTTATTCTTTTAACACTGTAAAAGCTAAGGGTGAAGCTGACAAAAACGACCAAATATCACACGGGAATTGGTTGCTGTCTAAGCAGGTTTGAATAAAAGAATTTTGATGTTATAGTTGATTTCAGCTGAACACTGACTGGGAACGACATCTTGTTGGAAAACATTGCTACTAGCTTTATAAGCAAAATGGTTATTTGCAGTACTGCTTGGTCTCAGAAAATACTAAGTGTGGAGTGAAATTAAATGTGCCCTGCATGGGGCTTCAGGCTCCAGAAAAGATGATTGACAGGTTGAAGATGAGCAAAATGCAAGAGCACCAAGAATGGACAAAGTTCTAGAAAACTTCCATGATGTGGCCCATGGCTATGACAGTCTGTGTCTGCAGTTCTTGTTCACATGGCAGTACTGCCTAGACTACTGTTTACTATCAGTTTTAGTAAACTTGAATGTAATCATGGGTCTTATTTGTCCTTTTAATGTAATATTTGTAAAACTGCATTAAAAAGGTGGAGGAGGAGGGGCTGAGGGAAGTCCTTATTCAGAAAATGCCCTTGCTGAGATTGTAAAATTCAGTAGTTATGAATTGAGAAAGGCCATAAGTGTATTCAGCCTCCATGTGTGAAAACAGGAAGACTTTTTAGTTATGCAGTTGAGTGGGTTTTTTTCTCATACACCCAGCAAAGGAGTGTGTCCACCCTAAACGTATCTGCTATTGCCAGTGTTTGGTTTAGTGCAGTCCAGTGTTTTTAAGGTTTGGGGCTTTTTTATGTCATGGTTGTACTTGTGTAGGATGCACTATGGATCACTTCTGTCAGCTTACTGCAAGGCAGTGAAATGAGTTTGAGTGGCTTAATATTCAATTGTTCACATTCCCAGAGTACTTTGATATGAGAAGATGCTTAAAGAACTATTGTCTTAATATAGTCAAGGACATGGAATTAATTGCTTGCAATTTATTGCTTGTCATAATTTTCCATGATAGCTGGTGATATGTATTGGTTAAACTATCTCAATAACCATATTAAAAACAAAATGTTTACCACTTGCAGAAGGTGAATTTAGAATGGTAGCTTTTTCTTCTTCTCATTCATGCCATAAATAATATTTCATTACTGTGGTATAAGGAAATTGATTTATTTATATGCAATGTTAATAAAAAGATTATTAGAGTCGTGTATATGAACTCATAAGTGAGCAAAGGTCTTATTCTGATCTCTCTTCAGCTGGTGAAACTCCAGTGTAACTGGAGAGAAGTCCTGGTCTGTATTTTGTATATAGAAATGGATAACATTTGTAAGAGGCACTTAGGGTGTGTGCTGAAGGGTAGGGGCCATATATTTTTGGAACGTGGCTTTCTTGAGCTATGTGTTTTGAGCTCTGTGTTTCAGTCTGATTTGCTACAGAAGAGAGAATTTTCTGTTATCTTGTAAAAGTGAATTATTTGTATTTGTGTTGTGTCATTCAGCCCCCTAAAAATCTTAAAGTATGTATAAAAATGCAAAGAGTGTTGGCTTTTCAGATTATCATGAAAGCACATGAATCTGTGCAAAATTGAAAACAACACCTCTGTAGTACACAGCAATGCTGGGTGGTAATATTTAAAAGAAAGACCCAACTGACCAAACAAATACCCCAGGCAAACAAAAAACTCAAAACATGCCAAAAAAAAATCCCATAACTGCAAAAATCAAATCTGTTTCCTCTTTATATCTTCTTATGCCAGCTAGGTTCAAACAGGAGCTGTGCAGTGAGAGGTTGTAATTGCTTGTCAGGAGGGTTGGCGTAGCTTAGGGGATATCTTTCCTGTGAAACCTTTGTTGAGACACTGGGAGATTTCTGCTTGTCAAACAGAAATCCACAGGCTGAAAAGCTCAGCAGTGGTGGCAGTCACAGCTGTAGATGTGTCCTCTGCAGTCTTTCTCTGCAAGCTTCCAGGGGGTTGTACGGATGAAAGCTCCTGGTGTGTCTGCAATGCAGTCAAGAGTGTGGCTGCAGTTCCCTGTGCATGCTGAGCTAGCCTTAAGACAGGTCGAGGCTGTTTTCTCTAGCTGTAACAGCACAGCTTCTAATCACTCCTTGCAGCAGCCCCTGCATTTCTTTCTTCACGGTAAACGGCTTTTGGTGCAGAGAATAAGAGGCAGCAAACAGAAGTTGGAACTCCTATCTTAGCAATGGGTGTGGAGTGAATATGCAATGGAGAAATTCGCACACAGTCTGCTGGCAAAAATAACTAGAAATTGCTGTATATGAAACAGTTTCCTCTCATTCACCCTCTCTCATAATCATTGTATCTCTCCACAAACATGCTTAAACTGTCTCATGGTTAAATACTAAGCTTCACTTACACATACAGATTGTGTAGAAAGGCATTTTAACGAGCCTGTCAGCTGAGTGGACTCTGACAAAAGGAGCTGTGGCTGTTCTTGTAGGGCAGCTTCATAGATTGTCTTGCAATAAAAAACAGCCCAGCAGAAGAGGATAGTGTTTGAGTCAATTATGTTGCTTGATTTTGTCAGTTGGCATATGGTATCTGCAGTCCTTAAATGGGTTTAAAACATAGATCTCCTGCTGTGCTGATAGCTAAATCTGATTATTCAATGATCTGGCTTTTCCTGTAAGGTACCGGAATTAAACAAGGCAGCATATTTATTACGACATGCACTAGAACTGCATCAGTGCTGCCTTTAATGAGGAATTTATGAAACCAGCTTTGTGGGATTAGAGTACTGAAGGTGAGATTTGACTGCTCCAATTGCCAGGCATTTTTGAAGAGGCAATAAAAGGTATCTTATGTGTTACCTAGTATCTACAGTAGCTTCACTCTGAAGCAGTAGGAAATATCTTCTTACCAACTACTGTAGGACAACTTAGTGATGCTCACTACAGTATCAGACACAGAACTGCAATATTTGACTTTCCTGCAGTGTTCATGAGGAAAAAGATGCCCAAGTTCAGTTTTGGTCTCAGAAAAATTTTCAGACATACATGCAAAACGTAGACTATTTGCAATTTAGAACCTGATTCAATTTGTTTTCCTTCCTTGTGTTTTTCCAGTTAAAATTTTACTGCAGCTATGTGTTCTATATTTTTCTTATATGTGGTAGATATTTAGGTGGAATCCATCATCATCTCCACCTCAGAGATGAGAAACAAGTTTATAATAACAAGTTTACCTGCACAGATCAAAGCACTACAATGAATGATCTGGCCTCATGAGTTCCTGGACAGTCTCAACCTTTTCCAGACAAGCTTATAGTGCTGTGAGCAGAAAGGTTTGCAAATACTAGTTGCACAAAAGTATACAGAAGTTACAGATAGCTCACAGTGATGTTGACTTTAATGTAAAATATCTGTGTATTTTCTGTGTGTCTGATAAGTTCTGATTATTTTTGAAGAACCATGAGAATTTTTTTCAACATTGCCCTTGGTCGATGCCCTTCAGCACTAGAGCTGTTTATCAGTTAGATGCTCAGGCTAAAACATTATGGTATTTGTTCCTGCAGTGCTGTGGCTTGTTTAAAAGGTAATCCAGGAAGCAATTGCTTCTTTTGAAAGTTTGTATTGTGCTTTTGTGTGTTAGCACCAAGAAGTTATGACTATATCTTCTTGTGATCCTGTAGTTCAGACAGACACATTTTATTTCTTTAATGTCCACTTAATTGCAAGCTAGTTCTTACTTGTATTAAAGAGTGAGAGTTCTAAAGTGCAGTTGATGCTGTTTTCAGCTATGTTTCTTACCAGAAACTTCAGAAACTTGATTCCTGCTCCAGAGAAAATGGATTCCATACTTATCTATGTCAGAGGACTTTCCAATATGCTGAACTCAGTGGCAGAAAGGAAGATGGGAAAGAAACATTTAGGAAATAACTTTTCTCACAAATTTAGTTTCCGAATGCCAGAAAATACTCTGCTTGCCATATGGAAGAAGACTGCTTTTGTAGTTCTGGAGGGGAGAGAGCAAAATCCAGTAGCACAATGGTTGAGACATTTGTGAGAGGTGCAAATTTTGTGTGAAATGCAGTCTGTGCCATGGCTGACTGACACCAGTAATGGCTGTGCTGCATCCCTGTTAGAGACTCGCCACAGAATACCTGTTTTCTCCATTTTCTGTGTTGAAACTCTCTGGCTAAGTCACTCAGATCCCAGGTCCATGTGCCTCGCCTTTGACAGGAGCATGTTCAGCAGGCAAGCAAGCCCTTCACCCAGGAGGTGCAGATACATCATGTCCAAGCCCAGTGGGCACCCTGAGTTAATAATCCCTGCCAGGTTGCTATGAGCTCAGTCATAAAGGAAGCGGTGTGCAGAGATAAAACCTGAATATTGAGACTGCAGAAATACATTGAGATTCTTGGCAGATGAGTTTGAAGTCTAATCTGGTATCTGCTAAAGAAAACTGTTTCATTTAAATAATTTAAATGAACAAGAAAAATCAAGGGTCATCAAGGCTCTGTTCTTTGTTTGGAGTTTGTTAGCGCAGAGTCTGTTACTGTGGGGAACCTAAACAGGATCAAAGTGGGTACTTTTCACCTGCATTCCTTTGTGATTTCTAGGTGCATATGGAACTGGTCCATGAATATGACCCCTCTCTTCCAAGTGTTTGATTGCAATTAAAGTACTGGGGGCGGTAGAGGGAGGTTAGTAAAGACTTTACCTTCAAAACAAGTTGGAATGAGGAACTGTCAAGTAGATCATCTCTAATTTGTTAAGTCATTTTTAGTCCTTTATAAATGTGGAGATAAACTTGTTTCATAACATTTCCTGGTTGTTTCTGTTTGTCTGTGTATTTTTCCTCTGGAAAACATATTGCAGGAAATGGAAATACTATTGCTGAAACTTCCATTACAGTCTCAATAAATATAAAAATGTTCTGATAGTCACAAATAAAAGCAAAAGGAGACCTTTATTGTCAAAAGGCATCTTGCTTATAGAAGGAATAGCATATATTCTTGTAGTGAGATTACAATGAATAAATTAATTTTGCATTGCCTAAAGTCAGCCTAGGAGTCAGACACCATCCATTTAAATTATTAAATACTGTGTATCAGACGAAAGCATCCAAATATCTGATGCCCCCTTTCTTTTATTTGTTATTCTGGAGAAACGGTTTTCAAAGGAAAAAAAATGTTTGTTTCCTGAAAATCAGCAAAAAGGTGTTAGTTACCCTGGCACACATCCAGGTTATCTGAATCGATGGACACACTCTTCAGTGTAGTAGTTGGTAGCACACTCAATTTATTCATAGTGCAGTAACGTAATTGTACAAATGCTTAATGTTGAGGATTTGTGGACTTTAAGTGGGACAGCGCTCTTGATAGTGTAATGCAGTTGCAGTTCCCAGTGTGCCTAAAGGCTCTAAAGGGTTGGAGTTTGCCACAGAATGGTAACATTGCAAAAAATCTACCAAACTAATCAAACAAACAAAGTTACTTAAGTGTTTGTTTGATCTTATTTCAAAGTCCTTTCTTTGGCTGATATAAAAACATTTACAAAGTGAGTTTGTTTCCGTGTTGGAGTTTATTTTTGATAGATCAGACATGGATACATTTCTCCTGGGAACAGCCTGTAAGACATTAGTGCTTTCTTCTCCTTTCAACTGAAGTGTTTCAGTTAAATATATCAAATGGACTTTCTAGTTGTGCTCAGGAGAGCGCATTGTACCCAGCCTGTGATTACTATTCCTTCTGGTCCTGATTATTTAGCATATGCCGTGACTTATGGTTTTAAGAGAATGGAGAACCTCAACAGAATATGTTCTCTGTGATGCTTTAGAAACATCAGGACTCATACCTGCAGCAAGATTTCTGTAGTCTGGAGGTGAAAAAGAGAGGTTAAGGAGAAAGATAAAAGAACTTGCAGGATTTGCTATGTAATCCTCTCTCAGAAGAATCCATGCAGGTGGGAAGCATTGTTGGTTCTTGGGGAGGGGTTTATGAAAGTTCACCTTTCTCTGTGGGAAAAAAAACCCTGGTGGTCATCCCCTGGTGCTGCAGAGGTACTGTTTGTTTTTCTTGGAAACCTTCCAACTGCTCTGACATGAGGTTTTGTAAGTGCTTACTCTGTGAAGCATTGCAGACAAAATCTACCTTCTGAATGTTGTTTTTTTTCACAACCGTTCAAGGCTAAGTGGTGGCCAAAGTTCTGCCAGAGTCCCCTGTTCCCATGTAAAATTGGTGGGAGGTTCTGAGAGGAGCCAGGCCCATTGAATGAGTGTCAAAAGTAGGACATTTTGCATGGGTCACTCCTTTTTAAATGTTAGCAATACAGGCATGGTGGTAGATCCTCCCAGCAGTTTGATTTATTCTTCCTTCTGCAGGCAGATCTGCTTTGGTTATGCCTTTACAGAAACAAAACTAAGCCACTCAGAATATCTTCATTTGTTCTGCAAGACTTCTGCTGTAATTCATGCTTTTTGTGCTTATCATCTAAACTCCAGTAAAAGCACGCTTACAGTTTTCCAGTTGTTGAGGGGAGCTTTCTGTTTTCATTAAATAACATTGCACTGAGTACTTGTTCTCTGTGTTTACTCCTACGGCTGATAATGAACTCATTTTCAGGACAATCTGAGTTGACAGGGCTCCTTTGATTCTCTAGAGCAGGGTGTTACATATTCAGATTTCCTGATTGCTTTGAATGTGTTTGCTTTAGTGGTTATGCAGAATTATTCTAATATTTCTGATACAAGGAAGTAAAATTGCATAAAAGCAAAGTGTGTGTGATACAGTAGAAGATGGACGTTTCTGGTGGAAATCATCTTATTGCCGCTAACACTCACATTAAACTCATGCATACCTCCAGTTACATTGGTGCCCTGAGTTCAGCTATTATTAGGTAGATCCAGTTGCCTGACTGTGCCTTCATTAAAAGTGAGAATCCAAAGGCCAAAGCCAGCCTTCAAAAGACTAAGGATTTAGTATTGTATACAATATCCTATTGTATTCATCATGAATTGGGATATTTTTAACGCTGTATTTCTTCTGCTGTAGATACTATTTTTATTGCAAATATTATTAAAAAGAAATATATATTGATACTGCCTTCTTGGATTCAAAATAACTCAGAAGGAAGAAACTATGAAACCATTAAATATATAGACATTTTTTGTCCTTCTTTTGATACCTTCAGGATATATTATCATGGTATGTTTTCTGTAGTGTAGTGGATGTTTTGCATCTGAGAGTGACTGCCCTGACTTCAGAGGCAAGGATGAAGCATTTTAGCTGCTTGTCTGCACATCTGCCTTTTGGCCACGACATTTAATTTTAAATAGTCTCTCACGGGGGTGAAATGAGTTTTCATGTCTGATTGTCTGTAAATCCTATCTATCTTCCTCAGTGCATCTCAAAGAAATTATGTTCATCTATTAAACCCACCTAATTGTCCCCTTAAGTACCATTAACAGAAAGGGTCCTATTCTGTCTCATTTCCATGTGCGCTGGCATTCCAAACTTGATGGCTGTTGAGGCGTTGTTCTGCATGACTTGATTGTGATAACTCCAGGTTTTTGTCTGTCTTGTTCTCAGTGTTTGCTTGCTAAGCCCTACATTTTAAGCATCAGCCCCCTGAACACTGAGATGCTTGAATGTTACAACCAGGGAACCAGCCTAACCAGTATGGATTTATGAAAAGCAGGTCTTGTTTAACCAACAAAATGCCCTTAGTGGGTGTTGTCTACCTAGACTTTAGTAAAGCCTTTGACACTTTTCCTGCAATGTTCTCCTGTCTCTAAGCCCATGGCTTAGACAGGTGCATTCTTTACTAGGTAAAAAAAGACTGGCTGGATGGCTGGGTCTGGAGAGTGGTGGAGAATGGAGTTACATCCAGCTGGTGACTGGTAACCAGTGGTGTCCCTAGGGCTTAGCACTAGGACTAGTCCTGGCCCCCAGTCCATTTGCAAATGGCAAAAGTGTTGATCTGTTGAAGAGCAGGAAGAGTCTGCAGGGGGATCTGGATAGGCTGGATTGATGGGCCGAGATCTGTGGGAGGAGATTTAACAAAGGCAGGGTGTCAGATCCTGCAGTTGGATCACAACAACCCTAGGCAGTGCTGCAGGCTGGGGGAAGAGTGGTTGGAAAGCTGTCCAAAGTGCTGGTTGACAGCTGGCTGAACATAATCCAGTGTGCCCAGGTGGCCAAGAAGGCAAATGGCATCCTGGCCTGTACCAGCAATACTGTGACCAGCAGGACCAGGGCAGGGATTATGCCTCTGATGAGGCCACACCTTGAATCCTGTGTCCAGTTTTGGACCATCACTACATGAGGGTCCAGAGAAGGGCAGTGGCGCTGAGGAGCACAGGTCTGATGAGGAGCAGATGAGGGAGCTGGAATTGTTTAGGCTGGAGAATAAGGGGCTCTGGTAGGACCTTGTTTCAGCTACCTGAAAGGAGGGTATAGTTGGGTGGGGGTTGGTCTCTTACCAAGTGTCAGAACAAGAGGAACTGGCTTCATGTTGCATCAGGAAAGTTTTGATTGGATATTGGGAAATTTTTTTCCATGGAAAAACAGGCTTCCCAGGATATTGTTTCAATAACCAAACTTATAAGTATTTAAAAGTAATATAGATGTACAAAGGACAAGGTTTAGTGGTGAATGTTACAGTACTGAGTTAACAGTTGGACTTGATGACCTCAAAGGTGTTTTCCAACCTAAATGATTTTGTGATTCTAAAGTGGTCAATAAAGTTGCCATTCATTGCCTATATTAAATTACCCATCAGAAAATATTTGATATTGGGAGGACTTAACTTACAGTATCTTTAGCTTCATATTCTAAGTAAAAAATGGTCAAACATGATTCAATCCTTGGTTTCTTCAATATCTGAGTTCTGAAAATGTGCATTTGAAGACTGTGATAATATTTCTCTGGCCTTTATATAAGGTTATCATGGTTAAATGCAGTGTACACATAGGATCACAGCATCATAGAATAAGCTGAGCTGGAAAGGACCCACGAGGCTCACCAAGTCCAGTTTCTGGCCTAGCACAGGATCATCCCCAAGAGTCACACCCTGTGCCTGAGAGCACAAACAGTTCTTGAGCGCTTGTCAGGCTAGTGCTGTAATCTCTTCCCCGGGAAGCATGTTCTAGTGCCCAGCCACTGTTTGGTGAAGAATCTTTTCACAATATTCAACCTAGAACTCCCCTGACACAACTTCAGGCTGTTCCCACTGGTCACCACAGAGAAGAGATCAGTGTCTGCCCCTCCCCTTCCAATCACAAAGAAGTTGTAGACTGCAATGAGCAGTATAGTACTGAAAAATAAACATGGTGGTAGAGGTATCATTCTATCAATAAAAAGTTCACATTATAATTGTAGTGCAACTACTTTGTGATATATAAAATTTTTTACCTGCTACATTTATGTAATTTGTTGACAAATTTTTATTTACTGATTCAGAGGAAACCCACCTGTGGATGACACATCTTTTGCAGGATTTGTAAAACTCCAGTTGCTGCATCCATTTAATAAATTTGTCTTGAGCATTTTCGGCAGGAGGGGTGAGTTCTACCCTGCTAATATAACAGTATTGGCTTCCTAGGAAAACCTCATTAGCTTGAGATACAGTTGATTAACAATAACATGCAAATACGTTTATTCTCTTTTCTTTGAAACTACTTCAGTGAGAGTTATCAGTTTTGCCTTGGGATTCAGTAGCTTTTGCATAGGAAAACACCTAATCTTCACCTAATCTCAAGTTAAGTAGGTTTTGACCATGTTTGGTTTTTCCAAACTGCAAATCTGCAAGTCCTTCTCACACCCAGATCTGCACACACAGAGATGTGAAAATAAAAGGGCATAATCTGGTAGAAATTCTGCTGTCATTTTAGCATGTACAAGATGATGACGGTTTTGGCTGAAGTACATTTTTCTAACAGGCAGAATCTGGCCTTTAGGATTAAAAGTAAGCCTGTGAATAAAATTCAGACTATTCACAATGTGTTATTGTAATACTGTTTTTCAGCAACCTTTGTCTTTTAGAGTGGCTGTCGTGATTAATTTCTAATGGTAAACATTCTGCCTCTTTTGCTGAATCCATTGTTTTAATTTTAAAAAATGAATCAATGAGAAGGAGATCTTTATTTACAGCTTCTCCAGCTCAGGTTAATGAGCCAAAACAAAAATATAGGCAGTGTTTGATGGGAAATAATAGATCTTTATTTTGAACAGAAAAACTTAGTAACAAAGGATATGTTAGGTCTAATCAGATACTGACTTGTTTTTTGGTTTTTTGTTTTTTTGCAATACAAAGGCTTTCATATAATTTTAAGTCCAAGAAAAAGGTATATGTACTAATTCAGTAATGAGATAAAAATTGGAGATAGGAGCTACATGTTTTGGGGGAGTCTGTTTGCTCCAAATTCTGTCCTTTTTTGCCTCATTACAGAAAAAAACCCCAAAAATTAATGACAACATAAAATACTGTTGTGCTTTTCTTTCCCAGTGCCTGCTAGTTTTAGGAAAGGAGAGGACAACAGTCTTTTTTTCAGCTTACAATTCTGATCCTCTTTATTCTGACCTCCAAAACATATTGTGTAATGTTTATTTTGTGCATGTGTGTTGTCTGAAGGTACAAGATCCACCACCAGTCTGTTTTGAGGCACTTTGTGGCTGCTCACAGCTGGCTTTGGAGCCCCATCTCACACCAAAAGTGTTCAAGGCCAGCTTGGATGGGGATTTGAGCAATCTGATCTAGTAAAAGGTCTCACTGCTCGAGGCAGGGGAGTTGTAGGCTCCTGTCCCTTGGTGGCAGTTTGTCTGAACTTCCCATCTCAGTTTGAGTGCTGCTATAAGATAGTTTCAGTCCTGTCAGGTTGGCCCTTTGTTTAAGACATTCTAGACCATCACTTGTGTTTGCCATTGCTTTCATGTTTAGATACAGGTGAAGCATTTTAACAGTAATGGCTGTCTTAAAGAGTTGATACCTCTGGTCAAAGGGCATTTTCCATTAATGTGTGCTCTCACTAAGGCTGCCCTATTCGTGGGATCAGGCAGTTGAAACCAAAAGAAGGAAATGCATGTAGAATAATTCTGTTTATAAGAAATATGTACTGTATCAGCAGCTGTGAGTATTTAATCTATGTCTTGAACTAAGTAAGGTAGCTTATGCTGAGAAGTCTTGTTCTTCATTATGTCTCTTACCGCAGTGAAGAGCTAGTTTCTGCTGGGGACTGCAATGCAAAATAGGAAAGGGGAGGAATGGTAAGAGATGTGTATAGGGGAGAACTGTTTACATTCCTGGATCACATATGTGTCTATACCTGAAATATCAGTGATTGGCCTGCATTAAACTTTGGGGTAAAAAGTTATTGTCATACCTCAGAAAAATATATTAGTGTCTTGTAGTAATTCGTATTACCTTGCCATTAGTAAGACTGGAGAGAATTATTCACTTTCTCTTCATTTGTCTCTTCTAGGTTTGTGCCAAGAAGTGAACTACTAACAGGATTTTCTCTTTGCCAGTAGTTTTAAAATAGCTGCCTCTTCCATCCTTATTTGTTTTAAAAAGATACCTATCTTTGAGATGTCTTAAATCCCCCCCCCTTTTTTCCTTAAATTCAACATTTTAAGTAGTACTCAGGTATGAGTCAATGCTCTTGTATCTGCCTTTTATCAGCTTCTTACCTTGCCTAGCATAAAGCAAAACTGAATTTACTGTGTGTTTCATGGATGCCTAATGTTACAGACTTGATACAAAGGGTTGAGCACTTCCCAGTGATTGGTTACCAACCCTGTATTATAACATCAGGGTGTTTTACTGAAGGTTAATTTCAAGGACTGCTCAATAGACTTACAGGAAAAGGAAGAGATGAGGTCCCACGGGGTCCATATGAGCAAGCTTGTGAAGGCATGAGCTGTGTGGTGAATCAGAGGCAGAGGACTCCAAGGACAGGGGGACTTCTGGGGTAAACATACTTTTTAATTACATAATGAAAACTGTGATGCTGCTGCTTTTCTCTTCGTGGTTTTAAAGATGAATCATCAGTTGCAAGTGTGAAAATCAGATACTTCCCTGAAGATCAAGGGACAACTTAAAAAAAATAAAAGAGAAAAAAAAGTACTTGCTCTTCCATTCTTCAACCAAATTGTCACCCAGAATAGTTGTCTGTATGTAGGTGCCTTTGTCTGTATGACCAGAATGCCACAGTCGTACCAAGCTATAAGCTAACAACAAAAGAATAAAATGGTTGTAGTAACCTACATTTAGGTTTTCTTTGCTTTTGAGTATGCTAATATCTGGACTAGAAAATTGTGGTCCTTCATGTTAGCTGGCTTTCTAAACTATCACTGATCTGAGGTGTACTTTGCAGAGTGAAACAGCTTCATTATGGGGTTAAGTGTTACTGTTCAGAACTGACATGTTGGTTAGAGCATTTTCTGGAGTAAAGCAAAAAGTTTCTTTTCCCTTATGGAAAGGCTTTGGCTTGTGGATATATGCTTGGGGTGAAGCATTTAAGATTGGAAGAGGTGGTACTTACAGCCTTCCCTCCCTCCAGTTCTTCATGTTTCCTGTTAATTGTTCAGGTGTTCCATTGAGTGCATTTAGTAATTTCAGACCCTGTTACTGAGGGAGCAGTTGTAATACTGTACAGACATCATACAGTCTTTCCACTCTGGAATATAAGTGCCGCAATTAGTCTAGTCTAAGGTTTTGCTTTCCTTGAGTATACCTGAGGTTACTTCTCTGATTTTTTTCATAATATTCAAAGTTTTTTTCTGCCTACTAAGAGCTTTCTAAAAATGCAGTGAAGTCAAGCTTGGCTGTTCTGATATATTGGAAGCCCAGCACATGTCTTGAGAAGACTGTAAATATAGTATTTCTGTAAGTTTTCCATGAAATCCTTATGTACTTTGTGAAAGTCACTGCCCTGGTCCTGCTGGCCAAACTATTGCTGATCTAGACCAGGACGTCATTGGCCTCCTTGGCCACCTGGGCACAGCTGGCTTATGTTCAGCTCCTGTTGACCAGATCTATCTCCACTGGCATCATTCCAGCCACAGTTCAGCTTACACAGCCTCAGTTCGCTGCTCAGTACTTCTGTTAAATATTTCCCTTTCCCACTTTCTATAGGCCAGAAGTTCCTCTTCCTTCTAGAGGAGGGAAGAACTATGCCTACTTCTCAACTTTGATTTTCTGCTGTAGAGAGTCAGAAGTGGTAGTTGATCAGTTATTTGGAGGCTTTCACTGTCAAGAACTTGAATCATGTACTTGATCTGGAGCAGCAGCATCCATAAGAGACCATGACACTGCTCATTGCTGAGCATTTGCATGAATGCTGAAGATGTTTCCTGGAAACCTAGTGCTGGGATATTCTGCAGTCATACTGTAAAAGACACACACTTCCATCCAAGACCATGCTGTGGAAACAACAATTCTTGAAATAACAGGTCATTTGAAAAGTTCAACAGGAACAGGATGGGGCTCGCTGCTGACTGTCAGCCGCCTGTCAGCTGGCTAAGTCTTGAGCAAGGATGTGCAATGTTTCCAGGTGTGAGCGTGTTGCATGCTCAGGCTGACCCTGCTCTGGGGTGGCATCAAGTAAGACTTGTGGTATTATATCAAATTTTATAGCTGTACTTCTTCTGGATCCTTCTGCTTTGTACCTGTCCATAACTTTGAGCACTAAAGTAAATAGTGGTATTGGTTCCGCTAGCTTGATCGTTGGACTTGATGACCTTAAAGGTCTTCTCCAATTTTAAAGAGTCTCTGATTCATGAGACACTTGATAAAACTTAGGTACTGTTATCGTAATTTCTGAGGCTGTTAATTTTGCATACAGAGCGCCAGTTTAAAACACTTTTTTTGCTGCTTTCAGGAGTGTTGTGAAGCTGAAATATTCACCACATGATTGTTATTCTAACTTGAGGACCAGCTACAACTGTATCACAACTTGCACACTATTTGTTATAATCTGTTTATTAGAATTAATAATTAATTGATTATAATTTGTTATAATTTGTTATAATATTTGTTATATTTTGTGTACGCACTCTCCTTAAACATAAATTGCGTGATCTGCAGTCTCCCCAGACAAATCCTCTTGTTGTTGCCTGTGCAGGTATATGTGAGGCTGATGAAGAGCTTTCCTCTGTATTTCTACTTCTAATCTAAAACAGTCTGACAAGCTATTTTCCCTGTCCTGAATTTCTCACTGTGTGACTGTGTTTTAAAAGTCATCACCAGTCCTGTAACCGTCCTTTCTCTGTCATGGAAGCAATTCTTATTCCAAAGCCCAGGTCCATTAGTCAGTTTGCCATGCAGGCTGTGAAGAGCTATTATTATTTTAAAACATCATTGGGTTTTCACTGAGAAATTGGACGACATGTGCTTTAGTTGGCCCATGCTTAGACAAGAATGCAAATTCACTGTGACATTTAGTGAATATGAGAAAAGGCTTCATTGTGGATAAAAGAAAGAAGTAGAACTTATAAGTACTTGCTCAGTGACATTGTTTCCTCCTAAACTGAAGAGCTGTCACCTTCTATACGTGATTTTTTTAAAATGCAAAATTTAGATGTGGCTATAAGGAGAGTAATAAGACATTTTAAGATACTTTGATCAAAATTCGGAAGGAAGAGAAGCTAGGGCCACAGAATTTCAAAACTGTTTTATAACTTTTAATCTCTGTTCACTGGTAGATTCATATTTGTATGTTGATTGAATAGTTAAAAAAAAATCAGCAAAGAATTTATTAGATAGCCAGATTTGGATGTAGGTATATAAATTTTCTGTGTGTTTGCTGAAATAACATGGTTTTTTATGGAAAGCAGCAAGATAGATTGAAGTTTTGTTTGTCTCAGCTACCTACTGTGCCTCAATTGAAAAGGTCTGCTTCACTGATTGACAGTCTTTGAAGAAACATTTCCATTTGAATTCTCTGGTATGATTTTTGTTTCCCTTTCTTTGTGATGTTTGTCGTTACAGTAGAACACCTGTAAGTTAATATTCTATGAACATATAAAAAACTTAATTTATGGGATTTTATGCTTTGGGATTATTGCTTTATGAAAACCAACTATATCAGTATCCTACTCTTTCCCTATAGGCTAGAGACTCCCAGGGTAAATAAGAAACTTGATATCCTAGTAGTCATAGTGTACAACAGTATCACCTCTGCATGAATTACGATCAGGGACTTATTTCCCTAATGTTTGAGAAGGCAAAGGGGAGGTACAAAGGTAGAAGAGAATAAAGGAAGGGGTGATTCATTTCGCTCACTTTCTGAAATTCAGTGTCTAAGCTAATTGTTTAGACATAAGTAGGTGTTTTCCCAGGGCAATTCAGTTTCTCTTAAAATAATCTGATATGACTGATGCAATGAATTACCCTTTCAAGTCTGCTGTCCTCCATTAGCTATGGTCTGTCTTCAGACAACAAGCTGAAACCTTTCTTGACTTGTGTAATATATTTATTTTGAAAACTACAGGGTAGTCTTTTAAGTTCTGATGTTTTCATTCTGCAGGAATAAACTGACTGATCCCCTCCAAAATACTCTGCCCTGCCCTCTTGTCTAGGGCCATATAAGTAGAGAAAATATTAAACAAATCTTAAAATCTATGATTGTATTATTGTGTAAGCTCTAAAGGAATTGAATGCTTAAAAAGGAATATTCGTCTTCTAACAGTGACTAGTGTGAGTCTTATTTATGTCTTTTTGGTGCAGGCTTTTTGTTTTGTTTAGGGGTAGTAGGAGAGCTGGGGAGAGAGAGAACAAGGTATCTCTTTAGGCAGAGGTACAAATGCAATGCTGGCTCGCTGTATATTCCCAAGTCACTTTTTAAGTCACAGTCTTTAGCTTCATCCAGAAATCTTGTCTTGCTGTTGTTTCTGAGATAAAGAAATGAAGTTTCTCTCAACATTACAACAAGCTGCAAAATTGGTGCAAAGGCTCAAAGACTGAGCAGTTTGCCAGTGCTTTCTCTGCCTTCCTCGTGCTACAGAGAGAAATTTCATAATTATGATCAAACTAAGCTTATGCACTAGTCGCCTACAAAGTAGGATTTGACATTAACAAGAACTTTCAGAGCCCACTGAGCCTTCAGACTGCCACCTGGTTGTACTATCTCCTTTTCTTTGTAGAGGGCAAATCTTGTAGCTTCTATAGCTTCTATATCAAACTGCTTGAGTAATTAATCTGCATCACCTGTGTGAAAAAATGCAGTTACCTGTGAGGATGCCATCTTACAGCAACCTCCCCAACACAGGCATGTTTCTGAGAAGGTTTCACCCAGACTGTACACACAGTCAAGATGGCAGATTGTGGCTTCCTGAAACATATCTCTTTCTGCTGCCTTGTTTGTGACAAAAGACCATTTGGAGGCTAATATAAGGGTACGAGGAAATCACTTCTTATAGCATGTCAGCTCAATATGAATAATTGCATGGAGAGCTCTGGGCTGAGAGGTCTGGAGGTAAATTTGCATTGATGCTGCTGCATCCCTTGAGGTAAAGTTTGCAGCCATGCTGGAGGCCAGGAAAGATAGAAGGAAGCTCATACTGAATCAGTTATTATGATCCAGCCATCTCATATGCACATGCTTGACTCATCATTCCAGATCTTCATCACAGATTAGATTCTTGTCACAGATTGACTTTAGGCATCTGAAAGTATTTAAAACAAAAGAGAAAAAATGTACTGGAGAATTATTAATTGTGACAATTACACATATTATTTTGACTGATTATAGGGAGATAAGAGGATTGTTTGGAACATAGGAAATAATTAGTGAATTAAACTACATAAATAATTTGAAGTGAACATTTCTAAGATAGAGCACATAGTAAAAGTGGAGGAATAAGAGCTGCTTTCAAAGGGCAGAACGGCGGATTAGGTCAAGGGGATCTGCTGGTTGTCTGGGATATCCAGGGTCATCTAAGTCCTAAGAAAGGCGATGAGCTGGAAGCAAGCTCCAAGCATTATGTGCTTAATCTTTTTTCCTCTGCTCTCTGAGTGATTTGGGGGAGAATAAACAATGTTGATTTGGAAGGGTGTTGCCGTTCCAAACTGTTAATCTGTGACTGATAACAGCTAAGCAAGTCCTACAGTTAAGCTTGTCCTAGATTCCCCCAAACCTTTGGGGGTGCAAGGCAGTACTTAGAAAGACATGAATTCAGAAGAAATCGTCTTTGAGAAGCACATTGATAGGACAGTTCTTATTAGAAGCATGACATCTAAACTGTAAATTTACACCAAGAATCCCCAGCAGCAGTAAGCAAAAGAACAAGGATACATCTTTCTGTGACCCTTCGTGGCATCTACCTGCTACTGCTGGTATTGTGGTATATGGGTTAATTTCTACCAAGGTCAAATTTGCTTCTCTGTTGTCCTCCTTGCCTTGCCTGTGGATTCATGGGATGTGTTTGGAGAAGGGCACAAGTGACTCTGCTCCTGAATTTAATGCAAAATTCCCTTACACAGACAATTTTAAGTAGGCAATGTCTTCTTTTATTTTCATGAAAAAGATGTCTTTTAGCAAAGATGACTTGAAAGCTTTTGAAAATTCTTCTCTTGCATGCTAACATGGGATTTTCATCCCTTATTCAAAACTTCAGGCATATTTGATGTAATGCAGATAATTAAAAATATTTAATAATACAAGGATTTTACATCAGTCAGAGGAATGACTTTTCATAAGTTAGTTTTGTGTTTCAATGCCTGTATGCATGACATTGTCCCCATCTTGAAATAAACCACAATGGAATTACAAATATTGCTTGTTTGCCAGCATGGTATATTTCAATCATCTGAACTCTAATTTTTTATTAGTGAATTTTTTACAGTTTCTATAGCTGAAGGAGCAAGACCATGTTTCTGACAAGTAGTCCTTTTAATTTTTTTTATTCTGTATGCACAAATCGTGAAGTTGTTTCCTTCAGCAGCTGTCATTTGGTTACTTAAGTGCGTACATCTTGAACTGCAGTCAGTGACACTGAAATGCTTAAATGAAAACTGTGGCTTCACCTTGCATGAATGAGAAGAGTAAAAACCATACTGCATGGTTTTCCTCTCTTACAGATATCAGAGTGCTGAATGATTAGCTATAACCAAGGTCGAGCTGTTTCTCTTCTGAATCTAACCCCCACTATGGAAAAGACCACACCCTGAAACCCTATAAATACACAAATGGTAGAAGCTACCTTACTGGAAGAAGCTTTCTTTTGCAAAGACAAATTCATAGAATTACTTAGCAGCAGCCCCTGTAAAATTGCAGAGATTGACGAGCGGTGTAGTTTAATGATGAGAACAATTTTGAAGCTGTTGGCTTACACATCTTCTATCCTTATTACGTTTTGAGCAGTTTAGTTGCCAAGGCAACTGCTCATGTCAGCATAGAGATGTGCTTAAAGCTATGGGAAGATATTTCCCAACAATATCCTTAATGTACTGGCAAAACATAAAGCACTAACTTTTGTCCTTTCCAACACCTGCAGAGAATCCAGGATTTGCTGTGAACCAGCAGTGTGTTAGGTTAATGCAGAGATTGAGCAAAGGGGAATGATCAAGATGAGCATCAAATTAAGACATGGTATTCACTGAAGGAAACAATGTTCTTCTGATTAGATCTGTTCACTCGGAGGCTAGAAAATGAATAATGAAGAGACCATGGCCATTGTTGGTAAGGCACTCTTATGTGCTGAGGTTTTTTGTCCTGGTATTGTTTTTCTGTTGGAAAGAGAAGATTGGATAATAGAGCAGCACATTGTCAGCACAGCACATAGCACTGTGGAAGGTGCAATACATGCTGATGGTGCTTTTGCTGGATCTTTATTTCTGTCAAGTAGGTCATGTTCTGAACTAGGGCTGCTTTCTTGAGGGAATAGAATAAAGCAAATAAGCATCCTAAGGCTGTTGAGGTGTTGAGAAGTTACTGTAATGGCTTTAGTTCAGAACTGCAGTGAAGCACAAAATAAGCACTGTTTTCAGTGTCTTTTGAACCAATATGAGGACTTTGTCCATAACAGAGCACAATGATAATCTGTTAAAAATTGAGGCGAAGCTACCCATGGGTGTAAAGATGAAAAGACCAGAACTATCTGTTGTGGTCACCTATCCCCAGTCTGCTATGTAAAGCAGAACAAAGGGGTTCAATGTTCTTATTTTGGCTCCCAGTGTTGCAGCTATATTTGAATAGCATCCACTGTAGCACAGAAACCGATTTTTACAAAGTTTCCAGTGATTGAAAAATCTGCCATTACCCATGGTAGTTGCTGCAAGTAGATGACTTTCCTTTTTGAGAAATATGATGCAAATTTTGATCTGAATTTATCCAGCTCCAGCTTGCAGTATTTTGGCTTGATTAGGTCTTTGTCAGCTAGATAGGAATTCCTTCTGGTCAGCAGCACACTGAGCACAGAAGAGGATGGAAAGCCTCCAGCTCTTTCTCAGACTTAGCTCTTTGCTGCTCCCCAGCTCTGGATATTACTTCCCAATACTGCAGACAAAATTTGCTGCTCTTACCCATCCCTCTGCTTAAGCCAAAAGGGATGAGCAACTGGAGATTATTCAGTTACTGAGCATGGTGAGCAGTAGTCAGGAGTACAGAATCTTAGGGGTGTTTCTGATGTGTGTGTTGCATTCTACCAAATGTGTATTTGAGAAAGGGAAGTTCCTTAAGGAAAACATTTCCCAATTAACTGGAGATATGGATAAACAAAATTATAGATCAGCAATGATTAGACTGTGTTGTCTTTGCTTCTGTCATGTGTGTGCATGGAAAGGTATTTTAAAAATCTTCCTGTATCGGTTTGTTACACAAATGTTTGCTAGTGAATTGTACAGCATATTTCACAAGGTTCAGGAGTGTTAGGAAATATAAATGTGTTCCTTGCTGGATGAAGGGTAAATTAAAACCTAAATCTTCACCTTGGAAGAATTGTTCATAGATTATGATTAAGTTATAAAGAAATCCCAAAAAGTTGCATAATTAGAGAGTGCTCAGAATAAGAGCATGTGGGATCTCAAAATGGAGAAGGGTAAAATAACTTCATGCCTCACCTCTGTTCTATTGATACTGGTACCAAATCCTCTGATAGATTCAAGTAAAAACTTGGACAGGAGATAGAAAAAAGACTTCCTAAATGTAGACATTGATATTTGAAATGTTTTGAAAATGAAAAACTTCAAGAGAATTTCATTATCATGAAATTCTTCACATGCTTTGTTGTGAAGATGGCGTGACTGTGTAAGTTCTTGCCTCTGTTCATCACCTCAGCTTCTGTACCCTGGTGGTTCAGGTAGTTCCATAGTTTCACTGAATAATCCTGTTTGCAGGACTTTTTTTCCTTTTTGCATATATATGAAACTGAAGAGTCAATACTTTTAAAAAATAATGGTCTTTTGTGAATTTTGTCCCAAGAAATTTCAGTTTTGCTGCAAATGGGTTGTGGACATTTTTAATTTCAAAGAGAATAAAGTTACTGTTGAAGAAGTAGAGAGTTGCAATAAATTATCATCTTTGTGATGATTTTTTCTAAGACTTTTTCAGTTCATATTTCTGAATAATTTTTCTGCTGCAAATAAAAATAGCCTTTGAAATGTATCATGACATCTGCTTGCAGACTCAAGCTTCAAGCCTTTAAGTGTTCATGGGGAATTTTCATTCTGTGGGAGATTCCAATATGTCAGAGCTTTGTTCTTAATTGGGACAAATATCAATCTCATTTGTGGATGGAGCGCTTCAAAAACCTTGCCACTGTTTTTGTTTAAAATATTGATGAAATGCCTATGTTCTCACAAAATGTTTTAATTAAACCAAATCCTCATTTCCCAATGAGAAAAATTTGAGGTTTTTTCAGCCTGTTTTACTCAACAGCACAAAACGCTGAGTTAAAATTCACTTTTTACAGTACAAATTAATTTTTGCATGCATGACAGAATTGAATTTTCATTCCTTAATGAGAATCCCTCTGTCATGAAAAAGGAATCATTCTGTTGCAAAGTTGTTGGCTTGCAAAACTAATGAGACCAGGTGATGATTTTGCTATCTGTTTTGCATCCCTGTTTTCAGTCCTTTACTGAATCAATTAAGATAATTGGACCCCCTTGGTTAGGGATTGCACACTGATACAATGAATTTTCCTGAAAGTAAAATACAGCAATGTGTTCTGTCAAGCATTATGTAAGTGGTGCTAAGGAAGTGGCTGAGCAAACCCTGATTTGGAGCTGTTGGGAAAGCAGAGAAGGACACACCGTCAGACTTGGTGAGGTTGCAGAGAAATGCAATCTCTCAGTGCTCCTCCTGGAGTATCTTCCTGCTGAAGGCACCACTTGAGCAGTTGTCCACAGCAGATGTACTCAGAGTTGTGCCTGCCTTGTTTACTGATTGAAAAATGCATACTTTGTATTTTTTTGGCTGCTAAAGCTCAGGGCTTAACCCAGCGCTCCTGTGATCTGGGAGAGGCACAGTGAGCCATGCCACCTGTGGCTGTGCTGTGCCCTGGAGTTTGGGTATAAATTATGGTTACAGCGCAACAGTCAGCAACAGTTTTCTGTCAGGTGGAGGGGCAATGTTCGGGAAGTTTAAAGCAGCTGCTTTAGGTTTCAGCTTTGATTAATCCAATGCAAGTCAAAATTGGCAACTAAGATTTTATAAAGTGAATTCAAACTGTGCTACCGTTCTCTTTTGGATTGTAAACATGGTAGCTAACCCTGTCTGGTCATATTGTGCAGTATAACAGCATCCATACCAGAACAGCTTCTTGAATAACTTCTGCCATGGAACAGTTTCAGTGACAGAATTATGATGTTTCTCTTATTTGAAGAGTCATTCAAGTGCCAGGAGCCTCTGCTTCTTTTTGCTGAAGCCTTCTCTGAAAACAAAAACTTTTCTTTTTCCTATTCTATTCTATTTTTGCTTGCCACATCTATTGGGAAACCCTAATATCACCAAACATTACAACAGCTTGTCCCTATGCTCTTCTCAAGGCCACAGAAGGAACAGAATTACAGCGCTGAAGCTGAAAATTGATGTTTAGGGGCAATCTTCAAGAATGGTCTGTCATGAAATGTAGATCAAGCGACTTCATGGTAATTGCAAGCTGCTATTGAGGACTTCTGACACTCTTTAAACTTCCTTTGCCTTTGTGGTAAGGGAACCCCATATGGTGACTTGTTTCTGGTGTAGTTATGAAGAAGTGATTATTTATCTTTCAAGCTACATTTGAAAACTTCTGTTTTGTAAGCTTAAAAAAAAAAGCCTGAACCACCCAGTAGATTAATTTCAGTTAGAATCAATTCAACAGATCCACTCAGAAAGAAAAATGTAACTTTGGATCACAAAGCCAGGATTTGCTGTTTTCTTATTCTAGTTTTGATTTTTGGGTTTTTTTTTTCCTCTTAAAAGATACTTATTTGCATGTTGATTTTGCCATTTGATCTTCCACCCATGTGTATCAGAGATTAGGCTATTCCTACGTCACCTCTACATTGTTTTGATGAGCCTCGCACTGTCGATAGGTTGGTAAGGTCTTTGATAATTCACGATTTTGCTGAAGTTATTTTCCATATACACATAATAGTGGTATTTTTTTCTGGGTGGATCTGCTCTGAAATCTTAGAAACTTTGTCAAATTACAAGGTTTAGATTTTTGTAGTCTTGGAAAGATGATTTTTGGGTAGTTTTTTAAAGGAAGCCATGGGGGGCGAAGGTTCAAAGTGAGTATTCCTCCAGACTTACATGCCGAGTACCTTCTACGTTTTATTTGTTACTATGTTGCTGTGATTCAGTGCTGTCTTTTGGAAAACCAGGCTGTGGCTTTTGGGGGGCATCTAGATATTTGCACAGTTTAGATTTGAAAAAGTAAGAGGCAGTTTTCCCTTGAACTCTCATAACCAGAACAAGTCTCTAGTTTTCTTGAAGACTTGTAGGGTTTGAAGGGACTGGTGTTTTGGGTTTACACCAAATGCAAAAGGTTTCCTTGACAGGACTTTTGGAGGTGTGTGGGACTGGAAATGGCACCCAAGTTGAACGTATAACTGTTTTTCAACAACACAAGTGGCAGTGTTTTGGACTGAGTAGAAATAAAGGAGATATTTCTTCAGAATAATTATAATTAAAAGTGCTTTGAGGCAGGACTGTGTTAATTCTTTGAACTTCTTAATATTTTTGTTAGCTACAATGAACACGACTGCAGAATAGCCCTTCTGCAAGTTTGTGCCTGCTTTTCAAGCTGATATTCAGAGTCTTTCCTTGGAAAAAAAGCATAAGTCATTCAGGTATATAGTGCTTAGAGAAGATGCTAAAGGAGGGTCACATTTTGTGAAAGTCTTACAGACCTCATATTTCATGGACTAGTTTAAAAACAGCCACCAAGCATAGCTGAACCCCAAGGGTGAGGATGTGGAGTTAGTGATGTTACCTAAGTTATGCAGAAGTCATTACTTCGGTGTCTTTTATATCTAAATTCACTGTGTTTTATTTTCTGTTTTAAAAAATCCCAACAACTTGTCACATTTTCGTCCTTGTTTTGGATAAGTTTTTTCTAGGTATTATTTCTGGCATTTAAGATCATCTCTGTACTTTAGAACTGCTGCAATTGCAGCTGTAAAAGTGATGAGTATGGCTGCACCCCGAGTTACTCAGTGAGTTGTAGTAGTTGATCCTAAACTGCTCCTGTGTATCTATTGGAAGATGCTAATGTGTTTTCGATGTCTCCAAATTCATCCAAACTGTCTCTGTGTACAGTGGAAGTAGAAAAGTCCTGGTAGAGTCTTAATTTTTCAAATGTATCATAGATAGTCTAGGGGTCTGCTAGTATCTGCTAGTACACCTTTTTATTTTTACCTTCTCACTGTTACCCAGTTGCACAATCGGTCACTGTTGACTGCCCTAGAAAAAAATATAACTGAGGCCAATGAAAATAGCACTGTCTTTCAAGAATCTATAAGCTGTAGCTAAATAGTAGAGTTTTTAGGATTTTTTTTTTTTTTAAGACTTCTTTCTGGGAACTAAGCATTTTTAATTGATTTTGAAAGGTGCTATTAGAGAGTAATTACTAGTGGAAGTTCCAATTAAAATGGATGTTTCAGCTATTCTGGCTTATTGTAGGAGGCAAAGATGTGGAGGAGGGTAGTTTTGGTAATTAGTGTTTTTTTAAGACTATAAAAATATATCAAATGCTTTAGAAAGTTGCATACAGCAAGTTTTGTAGCATTTGAAAGAAGCATAGACTGTATACAATGATACTTTATTTAGACACAAATTTCAGTGCTGAAACATTAATTAGAGAGAAATACAAATAGAATATGGAACTCAGGATGTTTAATTCTAAAAGGAATCTTGCCTGAAAACTTCCCCAAATTACTGGAAACCATTGTCTGAGGGGGTTATTTGGGTAACATTTGCAGGAAGAGACACATGTAATGAAAGATCAAAGAAAGACGAAAACTGGGGGAGAGGCAGAACAGGAAGGATTCTGTGTAGAGTTGCTGACAGACTTTAAGTGGAAGTGAGCAGGTAACAGGGGAATTAAGGAATTGGAAGAAGGCCTTTAATGTGGATTTCTCTTTGAGATAGCACAATAATCCAAGCCAAAGACCTTCACCTCTCTGATCTTTCTCTGTGCAGAGGATTTGTCTCTGAGGTGGCAAGTTCTTAAGGAATTTGACATTGGACTAATGAAGTCTAAAACAGTTTAGTTTGGATTTTGAAGTCAGAAGTTCAGACCGGGCCAAGATTAAATTTAAGCTAAGCCTGGAGTATGATTGGTTTCAAGATTTTAAAGATTCTTAGATTATATGAATTGGGGTCACTAGGAGAAGATTGTATACCAAGAGCTATGTTGAGAAACTAGATTATTTTCACTACAGCCATGTTTCTCCTACCATCACCTTTGAAGCTGCAGTAAAAGTTGTAACAGGCAGTGAAAAAGAAAGCCTTGCTAAAGAAAAGTATTGGCCTCTACATTGATAAAAAATAATTAACCATTCCTGACTCCCATCTGCTTTTGTTTTCTTTATTTTCCCCATATTTTACAAGGTTTCTTTTCAACAGAAACGTCATCCAGTATATCTTTTTGCAGGTCCTAGTGCTTTTGCAGGACTTTTGAATGTAGACTAAGTTTGCAGGAAGGGATGAGCCAAGCCTTCTTGTTACTGTTAGCTAAATAAAATTTGTTTATAACAATTTTCTAAGGCATTCGATAAGTTATGTATCAAAGTAACATGTTTACATTGACTGCCTTCTTTATGAGACAAGGCTTATTATTAACATTCCTCAGTCTATGGAAGGGCTTGAGTTGATTCTGAGATAGGTGAAATCTTAGGTGGTTTCACCTTTTCATTGACGCATTGTGATGTTCAGGGGAAGAGTGTAAGGAGCTCTCCCCTGAGGAGGAAGGTGTGGCAGAGACAATGTGTGATGAATTGAGCAGAACACCCATTCCCCAGCCCTCTTTGCTACTGGGGAGGAGGAGGTAGAGAAAGGGAGGCAAAGTTGAGCCTGGGAAGAGTGGTATTTTTATGTTTGTTTTTTTCTCATTATCCTACTCTGATTTACTTAGTTATAAATGAAACTAATTTCTCCAAGTCAAACCTGTTTTGCCTGTGACAATAATTGATGTGTGATCTCTCCCTGCCCTTGTATCCTTATATTTTCTCTCTACTGCCCAGCTGAGGAGGGGAGTGATGGAGAATTTTGGTGGGCACCTGACATCCAGCCAGGGTCAACCCACCACATGGAGCTTGGCTTAATTTCAGCTAATTCTTTTCATTATCCAGGATCATGCTGATATGCCAATTGTCTTGCATTCCAAGTGACAGCAGCTGAATGCTTTTGAAATACAAGGTCAATATTCTAATGGCAAAAGGATTTTTCTATTCAATCCTAGCACAAAGATTTTAGTAATTTGTAGAAGTCAGTGGGATGATGAAAAATGTAAATTTATTTCCCAAAATATTTAAAACCAAACAAAATCTACTTTTTCATGTATATTTCCTTGGGATCATACACTTCATTTCAGCAGAGGGACTTTTGGTAACTGTCCAGAAATTTAGGATCAGAGTTCAGCATTGCCACTGTTCTTCTCTAAGTTCTCGTGGGTTGCAAAATGTGTGTGAGCCACCTTTCTACTCATAAATATTTCTTTTTGTACCTGCCTAGGTCTGTTAGCTGGAACACAAGTGTCAAATATATTAGAGTACATTTTGGGAAGGACAAACTACCTTCCAAGAAGCAAAGAGATATTTCACTGTGTGTTGCCAGTGCAAAGTGTGGTGGCTACTTGCTCCATCTGTGCACTTCAGAAGGGTCGATGTGATTTTGGCATACTATGTGCTCTGTGGCATCTTGCAGGGTGTCACGTTGCTTGTGGTGGCTGAAAGAGTAATGTCACTGGTAGGATAATGGTCTTTATTTTCAGTTTTTAAAAAATATACCTTACTGGCTCCATTTGAATTTTTTTTCTTTACAGAACTTTACAAGTTTGGAGATAAATAAAAGTAATGTGCTGGTTGTTTGGGTTTGTTTTTTATTTATTGGTAATGTGCTGCATTTTGAAAAAAATCATTGGAATAAACTGGCAATTTGAAAGAATGATAAATAAAAAAAATAGTAAATAGCAGTTTAAAAGTTAAATAAGAAAAGATGGCCTGTTAATGCAGTGCATTAATTCATGTAATGGCAGTGATTTCAAATAGAATTAGAACTGTAGAAAAAGAATTCCCATTAACAAGATTCAAGAGACAAAACTGTTTTGCTGACATACTCAAAATGAACCAGTTTACAAGATATCATAGGCCTGTTACAGACATAAAGGATATTAAATTAGAGACACTTAAAATGGTCATAGGAGTAAAAAAAAAAAAAAAAAAAAAAAAAAAAAAATCAAGAGAATCTGTAGATCCTCCCTCTCGGTTTAGGAATGCCCATAGCTCTGAAAGCATATCTATGGGGTTTTTTTGCCTTATGATGTAAAGTACTCTTAAAGACTGAGTTATTTAAGGAAATAATTGGGGGTGTAGCGTGGAGGACATGAATCCTGAACAAGGGGAGACAGAAATTGGCAACAAGTACAGACCAACCCAGCAGTATTATATGGAGTATTACCTGGTTAATATAAAAATACTAGTACAGGATGAAGGAAAAACTCTGTTGCTTAAGGCAGGAAATGCTGTACCAGTGAGTTTATATCCTTTTTTCCTTGGAGTGTTTCCCCTGTATGAGCATTGGTAGGAAAACATAGTCATTTGATACTACTTAAGTAAGGGAAAAACACGGTGTTTTAGGAGATACATAAGAAGCATTGGCCTGCATTAAAGGACTGTCCTGTTGGAGGTTTTTTTGATTTTTGTTTGTTTGGGTTTTTTTCCCTTACAAGATTTCCATGTTATATTTTAGAGGTGATTGAAGACTTTCCAGTAGGTTGTTGTTACTTCAGGTGGGAAGGAGTGGTCCTCCTGGATGTGCAGTCTCTGTCACAGAGATTATTAATAATTCTTCAGAATATGCTTGGCAGAACTTCAGGATCAGTACCAACTTCTAATTTTCCACTTAAGCTCAGCTCTTGTAGTGAGCCCTATAGGAGCTGATAAAACCCTGTATTTCTTTATGCAGTGTGCAGCTTTCAAACCTGTAGCTGTTTTAAGGTTCATCAGAGAGCTTTCCCGAGCATGTCTGCAAAGGGACTGTATAGTGAGGGTGAAGAGACACAGTTCAGGCTGAGGGGCAAAGGTGCTCGTGCAGGACAGGTTTTTTAGCAAGGGGTGGCCAATAGAGGACACTGCTGCAGTGATATCAGCTGGCACTACGTTACCTTGCCTCAAGACTGAAAAAAACCCTACTGCCCTGTGCTGTAAGAAATGCTTATTAAGACAATCCAAGTATCTGAAACCTTTCTGGGTAGGGCAGTGAGTTATCGAGGAGAGAAGCCCTTAAGTACTTCAAACTGTGGAACTAGCTGGGCACGGCAGGCACAGCCACGGCATAAGTTGGCATTAAGAGCTGGAAGTGGTGGCTGAGGGAAGCCTGGTGTGAGACTTTCTTGCTGCTCTGATGGTGATGTCTTGGACCCCTAATACAGCTTTCTTTTCCACTTCTGTTTAAAAACAGGAGATGTTTCTTTCACACTGCCACTATTCTGAATGGCTCATGAGCTTCCTCTACATGTCAAGACTGTAGCCCTTTCTTTCCAAGCAAAATGAGAACAATTCAAGTCCTGTTCCCTGAAAAATCTTCTCTACAAAAGTTTGGGTAAATGTGAAACATAAGCTTCCTGTTGGTTGCCGATGCTTTTTTTCTTACTGGGGCTCATTCAGTGTCTTTAACAGCCATGCCTCATAAGAACACTTGCTGCCTTCATTTTCATTCAAATGTATACCCTTGAGTAATATGAAATGCCATTGCATGGTTTCCTGATCTGTATACCTGGAATTATATAAATAACTCTTACAAAATAAATGCTACCTTACTGAGTCCTTTTTAATGAATAACTGATCTACTTTTAAGCTTTTATATTTGTTAAAAAGAAAAGGTATTTCCGAAATGCAGATTCGTTTTTCTCTCTCCTACAGCCCATTTACACAGTGATGTGTAGAGAAGTGGTGAGGATAAGGAAGAGAGAGTTTGGAAGGAGTAATTTCAGTGGACATCAAGAGGCATGATCAGAAGTGGAGTAGGCATGGAGATGAGATGGGAGTTCCAAGGATGAGCACAGTCTTGCTTCCTGCCTTTGAACGTGGAGAAGGGCAGAAAATAGACTAGTAGCTGCAAATACAAGAGAAGCCAGGAAGTCTGATTTTACCTACTTTTTCTTCTTTTGGTCTTTCTGGAATGCCCACTTCAGGTATTGATTCCAAAACCTTCTGTTCACATGAGGTTAGTGTTTGTCCTGTGCTCTCTCTGAACTCCTGCCTTTGGCAATACTCCTTACCCTTCTCAAAACCACCTGGCTTGGAGCAGGAAGGCAGTGATAGCCACTCACCTGCACTTCATTGTTCCTGCCTTTTCCATTAGACTTCCCCTGCCTCCTCCCTCTTTCTTTTCTATTAAACGGCTTGCAAACTTCCTCTCTTTAACCTCTGCCTTAGTTACTATTTTTCCTCAGAAAGAGAGCAGTACATTTCACTTTTGCATATTGTCCAATTTCATTGTAACTATAGCCATCCCTTCTGATTGTCTGGATTCACCTTGGTATCCCCTATCAATCATCTGCTTATCTTGTCACTCAGCTGCTTTATACCTCATCATCCTTCAGCTGTGGACTGCAGCTGCTTTTGATTCTCCTTTCATTGGTTATCCAGTAAGGACAATTTGTTTAATCTTTTTCCCATTTAAAGCTCTTTGTTCAGTATTAGTTGAAAAACAATATAACATTCCAAGTCATTTGGCAGGCCTGGCTTTGGCTATTAAATTAATAGAAAAAGGTTTTCCTTATTTTTTTTTTTTCACATGGGAAAATACAGAAAAAATGATAATTTGAAATGCCATTTTTAAAATTGCATTTAGTTTTCTGAACAGTGAATGCACTCTACCAGAATTGAATGTTTCTGTGATAATGTTTGAAATATAACGTTACTGAGATGTGTGCCCTGTGCCAAGCATATTACTTGTAAGCAATAAATCAGCTTATCTTCAAACAAATTAAATCTGACAGCTGGCCTTTCATCACTCCCTATCAAATGAACATGTCAGACTGTTCGACTCATTAACTCCTGCTTAAGTCAGGATCCAGTCTGGGTTTCATATGAGGTGAAGTCACGATGGCCTTTTAACATCCATTCCTTAAGGAAGTTCCTAAGGTTTGTCCTTCAGAAAGAAAGATTTGAAATCTCCTTCCCGCTCAACCCAAACTCTTTAACCCTGGGGAGCAGTCCAACCCTGCAGGGTTGTTGGAATACTTTGGTGACAGTGACAAGAGGAAAGTTCTGGCAAATGGTACAGAAAGGTGTGTGCTCATCCTGATCTGTATACCTGATCTTGTTGCCCACATGCATGATTTCAGCATTGTGAATTATACAGTTTAAAGAAAAGCTGAAAATAAATTGTTTTGGTAGTCAGCCTCTAACTTTTGAACACAGATCAGCTTGAGCTGTTTTCAGTTGCAGTACCTGTTACTCAGACACTGGGTAATGGCATATGGATCAGTTGCCTCCTTTCCATCGGCATGTGTGGGAGGGATGGTAAGGGACACAGATATAGCTTCTGCAGATGTTAAGAGGAGGCAGAGAGCCCTAAGGAAAGCATTTCTAAGGAATGATCTGTTTATAAAGAGTTTTCAGCTGAACTGTGCTGTATGTGGGTCAAGCAGTATTAACTTTACTGTACTAGATTTTGGACAATGTACGGTTTAGTCTTTTCACAAACCATTTTTAGACTGAACTGGAACACAGACTGATGAGATAAAGAAGTGGAGTATAAACAGGGCCGTCAGGTCTTTTGCCATACAATAAGACTTGCAGAACTGACTCCTATCTCACATTTCCCTGCAGTCCTCTGCACTTTTTTGTGGGCTTTTTTTTAATCTTTTTGCTTTCACTTGACTCAGTTTAATCACAGACATGTGGCGTAATGTGTGAGAAGATGCCCAAGAAGTGTTCAGATAAGTCTGGAGAATAAAAATGTGTCAAAGTTTAGCAGACTTGAATGCAATGAAAGACCACGTTTGTCCCTGGCAGAAGCACCATGCTAGCACAAGCGAATGAAATGTTGTTGATCCAAAAATAGAGGTAAGCAAAATTAAAAAGTAACAAACAAAACTGCAATTAATTATTTGACTTTTGCGAAGTTTGGTTCCATATTGTATATTTAAAAAATCTGAAGTTATTTGGAAATTACAGCTCAGAAATAAACAGGCTTGTGTTATTTTATTTTGTTTATGACTGTGCCATTTCCTGTAAATGAATTCCTGCTGTATGAATTGCCCATAAGTTTTCTTATCCCCTCCAAGTTACTATGTCCTTTGAAGGTTAATTTTTGTGAAGTTCTATATGCAAGTAAAGAAACTATGATCTGAGTTAGATTCAGAAGGTTGGAGTAATAATTAGTCGGATAAATAAGGGAGCATAATGGAAAGAAAATGTCTGCTTGGCCTGTAATGAATGACAAACTGAGAAACAGATGGCAGGAGTAAGATCAGATTCATAATGAAGTCTCAGAGGATTCTGTGCTAGGACTTCATTATGCTCATAAATGTATGGGAAGAGGGATCAGTGCTGGGTTGTCATCGTGTTTGGGAAAAGCTATCTTAGAACTTGTGGCAAAGATGTACACATGTATTTAATGATAATAATCAACTGGCCAGAAAGAAACACAAATATAACTTCATGTCTGCAGATGAAAAGTGATGCAGCTAGCAAGGCAAATGATCATTTCTAAATCAACTGCTTCTCTTAAGGAAAAAACCCCTTGGAGTTGAAATGGATTGTATTTTGAAAGCCTCAGCATCAATACTAAGCAGTGGTCAAGCACACAAATGGGATTTTAAAAGTGGTTTGGAGCCAAAACAGCAGGTGCTGCTGATGCCCACAGGACTGGAGTGCCGTGCACAATCCTCAGGTTGTGTGTGCAGTCCTGCCCAGCCCTGTTTTTTTTATCTGATGAACAGAGAAGAGTAGAGAATATGGATAAAACCCCTGAAATTTATTCCAAGACTAAGACTTTTTAACATGGAGAGAAAAGCCAACAAAAAGAAAATGGAGTTGAGGTCCCTACAGCCATGAGTAATGTGGGAAAGCTAAATAGGAAATTACTGTTTGCTGTTTTTCATCACATGAGCAAGACATGATAGAACTCAAATAGAAATAGAAAACAGTTTTTGCACTTAATTTCCAAGTGTAATGATACTTCTCATAAAAAAAAAATGTAAATCCTTAAAAATGTCACCCAATTGTAAACTCTGCACACTGCTATTGCATGTGTTAAGCCTATGTGACATGCAGGCGGAGAACTTTCACTCTGAGCTAGCACAATTGATCGTGTTTTCCAGTTCCTTCTTAGTTTCCATCTCAACTTCAAACTAAAATGTTGTGACCATATAAAGGTCATATGTGATGTCTGTTGTTTAAGCTGAAGAGACTTGAAAAGCCCTGAAAGTTAGAATTGTATATATAAGCATGTGTGTGTGTGTGTTAAAAGTCCATTTTCTATTTAAAGAAAAGATAAGAAATTTAATTTGAATATAAAGCTAATTTCTCTCAGCATCTGGCCTCTTGTCCTAGTTATCACTTTCAGAATTAGCAGCATCAAATAGGTTTAGAGGTATTCTTCAGTGGTGATAATCAGTCTCTCTGAGAGATTATTTCTCTCATTAGTGTCATATCACAGTGAAAATACATTTTTTAATTGAGGTTGGGTATTGTGAGGGAAAAAGAAAATTTCCTGCTCTTCTTAGTTGTCACAAACATGCTGGCTGAGGGGATGCTGCTGTTTATGCACTCTTTCACAGAATGATCAAACCCTTGGCTCTTCTCTTTCCTTTTCTTTTAAAGATAAACTGTAAAAAAGAACCATGCAGGGATATTTGATGTATTGAGAGAAGGGAGACCAAATGCAGAACCGGTTTCTGATTTTGCAGAGTATGCCAATTATATTGAATTTTTAACAGTTCTTTTAAGAGGTGTAATAAATATTTTCTAAATCTTGTTATTCTAAATCTATGTTTTACTAGAAAAAATACCTTGTGTACAAAAGATAGAACTTGCTGCATCTCTTTATATCCAAAATGTTTGTGCCGGAAAGAAAATAGAAATGTAAAACCAAATTATTTTTGACACTGGGCAAAACAAGAAGATTGTCTTTGCTACTGAGAGTGCAATCTTTATCAAAAACATCACAATAGAATGATAGAGGTAGACATTTCTCTGCACAACAAAATTTAGAGCGCTTAGAGATCTAATGACTCCGAAAACGGCCTATGTTTTTGCATTTCATCAAGACGAGGATATTTGAGCAGAACTCACAAGTTTCTATTTAGGTTTTTGGGTTTCTCGACTGCAAACTTTCATATCTGTGCTGGTTTAAATGTTATAAATACGTTGATTTTAGGCAGGATTAGAGGGAGAAGGATATTTGTTCTCCCAGGAGTGGGGAATTGTATTCATTTTTCATGGGCATGCTATAGCATTGTGGGAGAAAAATATTTGAAAGGGCTTCAAAGGGGTCAGTGGCCTATTGAGCCAGACTCCCTTTTCCAGGGCCAGACGAACTCTTGGCATAGGTTTGCCTTAAACTTCAACCTCCAAGAGATTCTACAACTTCTCCAGTGAACACTTTTCCAGTATTTTACTGTTCTTGAAGCCAAAAAGCTTTTCCTAATGTATAACCTAAATATTCCTTGCTTATCATTAAATTTCTTCCTGTCCTAGCAGCATATCTTTTTCCCATGCAGTAGTCCTTTCTATATACAAATGTTTATGACCAAGTCATTTTTTTTCCCTCAGACTAAACAACTCTGGTTTGCTCAATTTCATCTCATATGTCATGTTTTATACATTCTTCTTCCTTGGACTCTACAGCATCTCCTGAGCTTGGAACTCTGTTGTTCATAACATTAAATTGTTTGACGTCTCCCTGGAATGCTTTTTTAGTCTGAGCAATCTAGCACATTCCTGCTTTAAGGAAATGTTTGATTTATTTGTTTAGATGGCACCCGAGGGTCCAGAATCCTCAGAAATCTATAGAACATGATTTGTAAGGTGTTTCTTACTTATTATGCCTATTTTTGCCTGTCATAAATTTTTAAGAGCAATGACTTTAGTATATTTGTTTTGGGGTCATTGACTGAAAAAAAAAAATTGCTGTTAAACATTGAGCCCAGCTGCCAGTCCCTGTGGATCCCTGCTAGAAATGCTATCTTTTCAAGGTGATTTCCCAATTGCAGCTACTGTTTGGGAGCTGTTATCTGCTATCTTAATCTAGTTATTATGTGTCTTAGTGATGCTGAATGCTGCTCATTTTTTAATCAGAATGCCATGCTAAAACAACTCAGGTATCTAATCTGTCAGGTGTATCTATGTAGTTAGCTTAATCAACCAAATTGTTATTTCATCAGAGAGTAAAACCAGGTTTATTCGACAAAATAGATCTTTTTCCACAGAATTGCATCGACCAACACTCATTATATACCAATCTTCTAATTTTTATTTCCTCTGTGTATTACATTTATCAGGAGAAGTGTCAGGCTAACTAAATTTATCTGTCAATATTATCTGAGATGACATTTTGGTTTTGACTGGTATCCTTCCAGGCTTTAAAAGATTCTATAGCAGACAGAGGTTCATATTTCAACAAGACAGACTATTTTTTTAGTTTCATCTAGATTTTTGAATGATACTTATCCAGCTTTTCTGATTTTAAAAGTGTAGGGGTTTCTAAGGGTTTTGGTTTTTTGTTTTGTTGGGGTTTGTTTGGTTTGGGGGTTTTTTGTTTATTTGTTTCTTTTGTTTTCTTGGTAGTAGCTACTTCCTGATACTCTTTTCACTTTTCAAGAGACTGTAATGCACTCTGTCATGACTTAATGCAGTAGCTTCTCTGCCACTTTTGAAATGGAGGATAGACAAACCTTTTCTACCTATCTATAAACAAATTTTCCATCCTTATCCATAGAGAAACCATACTACTGCTTTTGCTCTTAATTTGCGTAATACTCAATATCCTGAGTGTTTGGAAGTGGGACTTTTCCTTTATCTGTGTTTCTTTACTGTTTGATTTTTTTTTTCTTTTACAGCAACTATTTAGTCATCTCCTTTCCATTTGTGTGATTTGATAAAGGATGCTTTAAATTGCTTTTGTTTAACCATTAAACTAAGCATGATTTTTAGCCCATGTTATCTCAATCCAACAATCTAAGTCACAGGTTCTGGACAGCAAAACCCCTGTTTTTTTCCAATTAGTTATGCCTGTAGTTATAAAAGAAATATGTAGCCACTTCTTTGTTATTTATCCAGAAGACAAATTTAGCATTCCATAATTCATTTTTTTTTTTTTAACATGATTGTATAGAAGGTTTTAAAAACAGAAGCAGTGAAACGCAGTTGTTGGTTTCAACAAAGAGTCAGGGATATATTTCCTGTCATGAAGTGTGGAAAAAATAAAAGCTCAGTCACCGTGCAGTGATGGAAAAGGATATTCTTCATTCCAGTGGAAGGGAAGAAGGAGAAAATGACAATTGAGAAAAAATCTGATTCTGTACTAATCTCTGGAGTATAAATGTTTGGGTGGCTGGTGAGGCAGACAGGCAAAGGGACAAATGAGGTTGAGCTGCTCTGAAATGTCAAATGTACCTGGAGAGGTCCTGAATTAGAATGGCATTTCTTGGCATTTTAGCTGCTCTTCTAGAAGAAATATTGCAGACAGGAAAAAAGAAAAAGAGGATGAAAATACTTTTCAATAATTCTTTGTTGCCTGCAATTATGTTTCTTGATACTAATATTTTTTTCTTTCTTTCTGTATGAAAGTTGCATTTAAATACATATTTTCAGTAGGGTTGATTGGAAGCTAGAATTAGAGATGCAGTTAGATTACTTAATAAAACTGAACTTGGAGTTTCCCTCTGCTTTGAAAGGTTTGTTGCATTGGAAAAGAGCATAGACAAAGAAGTGTGTAAAGAAAATTGACTGAACCTCTGATGGAGGCTCTCACAGCAGACTTCCTAAAGTTTCACAGATACATAGAAAGCTCCTGTTGCCAGTGCATAAAATAAGCAGCTCATATATGAAAGCTATCGGGCCTGTAACACCTATATTACTTTGAAATATTTGGATGAGATTGTTACCTTGGGAAGTGGGAATTCTGTTTCCAACTGTTTAATAAGTCAACTATTTGAAAGCCATCAGATGAGCACCCTAGTCCTCCAAAGGCCTGTGAAGGTGAAGAAGGAAAGAGGAGGCCTTTGGGACCTGGAAGGGCACAAGACACCCTGCTGCTGCCCAGCACCTGTGCCATGGACAGCCCTCGGTGCTGCTCTGTGGCTCTTTCCAGGTGAGCTGTAATGGGACGTGTTTGTCCTTCATAGGCACCAACTCAGCTCCTTTTAGGAACTTCAGAAGGGCAGAGAATTATCAAGTTAAGTCCTTTAGCATGCCCTCCTACAGCAAAGAAGTGTGTGCTCTGCTGGAATTGTGGTTCACTAGCAGCTGCTGAAAATCCACAGGTGTTCCCTGTGCCTTTCAGATACTTAATAGTCATTTGGTAAATTCAAGTCAGAAAGTGAATAATTTCCCATGTACACACTGACATGTAGGAGAACTCCTCTGGCTTTGTCTTCCATACCCTGCTTTATTAGCCATTTTGTGGCCATAGAGGAATGAAAAAATTGCATGATCAGCAAATCCTATCCAAATCCAGCTGCCTCCACACTCATCCACAGTTTTACTGCGCATGAAAATTAAAGTTGGCAAAAGGATTCTATTTTGCTCTTGGTTCTTCTAAAGGGCACCTTTTGGAAAATATTATTTTGATACACATGTGAAAGCCTTAGTAGTGGTCTGTGTTGCTGTCACAAGAGCACACAGTAGAGATTTCCTCAGTAAATTTCCAAGGGACCATTGGAAGCTGTGTCCCTGCAGCAGCACAGACTCATCAGGAGCTACTTCACCTTCCCAGGTAGTTACTCTCTTCCACAGGAGAGGCATGTCCCTGCTTTCCGTGGCAGGCAGTTGTGATGCTATGTGCTGCTGGTTCCAAGCAATTCCTGTTCACCTTATTTTGCTATCATAGTTGGAAAAATTAAAGAAATAAGAAAATTCTTTTGAAACAAAATAGTTATCATTCAGAAATTTAAACAGCTATAAATTTGGAGTGAAACAGTTAAGATCCAAATCTTGTACTTAATTGTATCAAAAAATGTCACTCTTCTCTACCAATGTATCAAGATGTAGCTGGGAAGCCTTATATTGAAGAGGAAATGCATAAGAAATACCTAGTGCCTATGCTCTTTTTTTTCTAGATTGTCTCTCAGTTATTTTGAATCTCATTATAACTGAAAAATTGCCTTGCATAACACCATGCACTGCACGAACAGAAAGGGTCTGCAAATAGAAGATGGTAGTCAAGGTTCCATCACAATCAGCAATGCTGTTTTTAGGCCTGCCGAGTACTACTTCTCAAAGGTTTTCCATGGTTAAAATGTGATTGCTGTAAGTGTGATGATGGAAGCTCTGAGAAAGAAGTGCAATTTCTTCTGGCATTGCTTAAAACAAGCTTAAAATACTCCTGCTGAACTGTTCTGTGAGTTGCAGGATTTTGTGTCAGGTGCTTAGATTCTGTTCAAGTTTGACTTAGTGAAATGTTCTCTTTTCTCACCACTTTTGTTACCTTTTAAGAGTAGCAAAGTCTTTATGAGAAACAAAGCTGTTGCTTCTAATATCGCTCTCTTTGCAAAGTGTTGGAATTTTATACTATTCCTCAAATCACTGTCTTCAAGAAAGTCTCATAATTTGGTAATGAAGCTAGAGACACTATTTTCTGAATAAGTACCCCTTCTGTAGGAGATGAGCAGCAATTTAGATTTCTCCAGGCATGAAGTTCTCCTGAGGCACCTACACAGTCTGAGAACTGCAGCCTGTTCTCAGAAGGCAGAGGAAACTGCAGCATTTGTACTTCTCTCCTGAAGCCTCCAGTTACCCCACTCAGCCCAGTGGTAGCCACAACTGGAAGGGTAGGTCAAGAGGATTGCTTTGTAATCCAGCAGTACAAAGGAAATGGAGACACTGACAGAAGGTCAAGACCCCAGAGAGGGATAAGTTGCTTTCACTTAGAGAGCTGGGTCAACAGAAGATGCTTGACAATTACTCCATCGGGTTTCTGATCTGGTGGAACAGCCAAGACCAGACCTGTGTAATAGACTTTTTTTCATAGAGAAAAGTGTTCAAGTTTTGAAACCACTGAACATCCCTAGGCTGGTTTCAGGGTTTTTCTTGAACAAAACAGGGAACTCTTTACATGCTTTAATGTTTTCAATAAATTGTGAATTAGTGGAAAAATAAATTCAATTATTATACTATTATTAATAATTAATTCTATTAACCTTTCATGAGTAGAATTATCAATTAGTAGATAAATCAATAATCAAAACTCAATATGTGATGCATGTAGTTGTGGTAGTATATAGGAAACCTTAAAATGCAGCTGCTATTCTCTCCCAAACACAGGTGAACACACATTTATATTATTCTTTCATTTGCTTGCCTCTGTCTCTGTAAAGTCAGTGTGGCTTATATCAGAGAAACAGTCCGGAAAATTTACTAAAGAAAGTAGAGTAGAAATCTCCCATTGCATCAAAAAGTCTTATGAAATGTCTTTGGTAACATTCAAGATGAAATGATAAACCCTTTCCTTCCTTAGTCAACCACAAACCACAAGCCAGTCCTGGCAATAAGGTCCAGCTGAATAATCACTGGGAAAATCTACCAAACCTTGGATTCCTCATCCAGAAAGATGTTGGCCTTTGCATCCTTTTGTGCTTTTGAAAAGTGGTCTTTCCCCTTTAACACTTTCTATCTCACTCTTTGACCTTCTTGCTCCTATCTTTTGCCCCGTTCAGTTCTGCATCCCTCAGCACTGTGCTCCAGGCAGTTGTAAAGACGGAAGCAATCTCTGATGCTTGGTTAAGTTTAGTGATGCCATTTTAGCCACATCCCTTTGTGGATGTATCTGAATTCTCTGCAGGGCAAAGCAATGGAGGAAAGCTGGCCTCTTTCACAGGCTCTTGTTTTCTCTGACAGAAGGTAAAAAAGGAAAGATGAGAGGAAAGACATCTGTGTGCCATACATTTAAACAACTCAGGCAAGGCTGAAACTCTGACAGGGCAGGACAGTTGCTAGAAGGCAGTAGGCAGTAGGACAGAAGCTCTGCTTTGATCTTGTTGGGCTGACTGAAATTCCAGAAAGGAGCTGAGAATCAGCGGGGAAGGATAAGGACTTATTTTTGATGAAGGAAAAATGCTATCTAAAGGAAATGAGATCACAGAAAGGGGCTATAAGTTCTTCATGTTGACTATAAATGTTTGAGCCTGATTGCAATACAAAGATTAAAAAAATAGGAAAAACACATAACTGTTCTCTCTTCTGGTATGATTACCTTCAACTTGGTGATAAGATGCCTTTATTTGGAATAGGTTAAGGTACTAATTGTACTCCTGCACCTCTCCTTCCTTTCACCCTGTGGTGGCAGAGATCAGCCTTGCAGACAGTTGCTGCTCTCCTGCTTCACTGCTGTACTTGTGGGCGGGTAGTGACTGGTATACAAAACTCAGGTCTGGCCACAGAAGGAAGAAGAGCTGTGGGGCTTTCAGTTCCCACATCTCTGCACAATTCCAGCCCTCTGGTTGACGGTGCACAGTCATGTTTTCATTGTATAAAATGGGGAGGGACATAATGCAAAGATTATGAGGCATTCACTGGGGCTGCAACATGAAGGGGAAAATGACTGCAAATGATTGAAGGCTTAAGTGTTAAATCTAGGGTTTCTGTGTGTTTGGATACTTGTTTGAACTCTTCACCCTAGGTTTCCTCACCCGTTCTTGTTCTCTGTTTGTCTTCATTCTTGTGATCTGGCCATCCATGAGATACCATGGCCATCTTTCTCCTTATTCCAGACACCCAGAGCTGTGACCATGGTGGGCTGGCTTTCTTACAGGTATCTTACAGGAACACCTCTCCTTAAACTTGGCTTCTGAATTTTTCTTTCAATGAAGCTAGAAGGAGGTTGGAGCTTAAGTTTTGCTGCTGCGTTTTAAATATGTTGCTGTCAAAGATCCTTAAAACATGTTGATACAGTTTCTTTTTTGAGTTTTGAACATACTTAGTGTAGTCTGGTTTCAGACCTGAAGTTTCTGATTTTCTGAAGTTCTGATTCCTGATGTTTTAGTTTTCTGAAATTCCTTCCCAGGGAAAATGCGAAAACATCATGACTGTTTTGTAACAATATTTATGTTGCTTATTCCTTCTGAGAGGAAGGATTCTCTCTTGATATCCCTCTGGTTTGACCAATGTGGGTGAAGAGATTTGTCTTTCTCTCGCTAATCACATTGGTCTGTGGAAAGTGGTATATAAGGGAAGACATTTTTAATAAAATGAGTCTTCACGCAGCCTTTGAGAAAAAGTCACAGAGTCTATGTCGTGTGTTAACCTACAGTGACAACTTAGTTTGATTTTTTTTCAATAACAAAAAATTTACATGAATAACTGCATTAAGTAGCCAGTTTTTAATTCTCTATGCTGTCCAGTGTTGACTCTTACTGCTATTAATAGTTCATGTGTAAATGCATTAATGTGTTTAGAACCACTTTTTAACACTTATAAAATAATTTCAGAGATGTTAGCAGGCATTATCTCCATTTTACAGAAGGAACAGAGGAATGGACAGATGAAATACAGCGTCTCAAACATTCTCTGATTCTGGGTAGCCAGAATGGTGTGTCTGTACCCAGGCTCCCAACTATGCAGCCCTTTTCAGCAGTCTCTTTAGCAGCTCAGCTTCATTGTGTTCACTCTCGACACCCTCCTCTTCCCCTGCCATCTCATTTTGTTCTCTACATACCTGCCAGCTTTCTCAGCAAACGAAGAAGCGTTCTGCAGATAACTAAGCTTTTTTTATTATCCTCTTCAAAAGGACAGCAGCTCGGGGCATGAGGTAGTAGATGATCATGTAATTAAAGGCTGTGTGGTGTCCATTCCGCAGGAGCGGACTGTGAGGAGCTGCAACTCCCGGCTCCCATTCTAATGCGGCAGTAGCATCTGGTGGCTGGAGCAGCAATTGCACATGGAAAAACGGATTTGCAGTTCCATGAGTTACAGAGCTGGGAGGGGCACATCCTCCTCAATATTGCTTTGCACTTTCTGGGGAGGATATTGCCTTATGGAGGCAGAGCATTAGAAAAAGACGTTATTAGCTTCAAATATGCTTCTATGGGATGCACATTTGACTAATGCACGCACCCTGTAAAATCTGACCAAAATGGAGTTTTCATAGGGAGTGAAATAAGGCTTTTCTTTGACCTTGGTGTAGTCCCTTCTCCAAAATATTGAAGGGCTAAATCTTCCTTATAAAACACTTGAGTTGTTTGTGTTATATCTGGTAGTAGAGAAATGGCTGACTAGCTGCTGTTGAAGATTTCCCTGCTGTTTTGCAGACTGACATTGATGTAAAATGGTGGCAAATATTTTAAGAACTCAACATGATCATTAAAGAGGATGATCCAAAATGCTATATATATACCTAGTGCAGCCAGCTCTACATATTACCTAAATTCTCCTTTTTGCAGAGAAGAAACTAGGAAAATCAGGTTTTATGAGACCGAAATAAGATCTCTTTCAGAAGAGAGCAGTAATTTAAAATCAAAGTGATTCTTCCTTGCAGTGGTACCATAGTGATGCTTTGTCTATTCTGGTTACAGTTCGTCATCTAACAGGTTGGAAATTATGAAGGTTATATGTACATTCTAAAAATGCCCAGCAAGCCTTTTAGTCATGAAGGTTGATTTCAAAGCTGACAAAATGCAATGGTCAAAAGCTGCGTGCTTGGCCCCACTTTTACCTGATAAATATGTACTGTGTGAGGGGAGGCTTGTGATTGCAGTCACAGGAATGTCACACATTTTGAGCTTCTCTCCCCTGACTCCGTGTTGGGCTTCTGCCACCATGAGATGGCAGGAGGTTTTCAAGCCCGGTGCTTCCAGGGGCTTCAGGACAGTAACATAGATAGCCCTGACCTTTCCATCCTATGGCAGCTTCTTTCACAGTGTTTCAGTTGACAGACCCCTGAGTCCAATGCTTGCTGTCAGGTTGTGGGGGGAAGCTGGGAAGGAAATAAAAAAAGTAGTTAAGTTGCACTAGATAGAATACTGGCGAAGAAATTCTACAGTGTGGTTCTGCAGATGAGCAGTTCCTGCTTTTGCTGTTTCTCCTGTTTTTGTAAGTTGTGGAGAAGACACAGTTGAGTCTTTTTCTGCCAAGCAGACTCTGGTAGAAGGCTTCCTTGGCAATGGCCCATTGTTTTGATGGTGCTGCACACTGAATTTGACTTTCCTATGGTGTCACACAGATGCTCTGGGGTGTCCTACCTGCCTTGTGGGGCCATGTTGTGTAAAGATTTTCTGCTTTCAGTTAACTGTGCTTGGCTGAAGTAGGAGAATAAACTCACTTCTCTCCATGTAATGTGGCTTCAACTCAAATAAATCGGAGTTTCTGTGCTCGAAATGATGATTTTTGCCCTGGGATCACAGTATTATGCAACTTCACATTAAAAACTCTGTTCTGTTGTCTTCAGTTACTTCCTAGTGGGAAAAAGCATAATGTTAGTGCAAACTTCTTCTGAAGGTTATGTATTCCTGCTTTAATACCATGCCATTGAACAAGGCCAAATAATTTTCATTGATAAATATTTCATATCTTTTTCTAGATTTAAAGTAGAAGATTTATGTTCTCTTTCAGCGCTCAAGGAAAATTAACTTCCTTGTCTGTGTTCTGCTTTTTATGCTAACGCTATCCAAACTCAGAACACTTTGTAAATATACAAAAAATATAACTATATTATAACAGATTGATTAAACCAGAACAAATCACATGGTGGCTTCTGAAATGTCCAACTGAGACTGAGCTTGGAGCTGAACTTACAGGAGTTTATTCCTAGGCCTAGGAGTTAAATCTATATAGCCCAAATGCTACAAGGGTATGAACCTTTGTTCCCTCTTGGGACTTAGTACATTAATTAGTCTGTTATGGCTGCTAATTAGCCCTTCCTGCATCTTAATTTCCCATTCTGGACTTTTAGGGATGTGATTTTCAAACTTCAGTCACCTTAGAAATGATCAGTTATATAAGTGTATGAGTTCTTTTCCCCTGGACATTGGCTAAATTTCAAGATTTTTTTTAATGCTCTAAGGTATTTTATACAGTAATAAATACAGGATTACATTTGTTAAATGAATTTGTTAAATGAAAGCTTCAGATTTCAAAAGGTCAAGTGTATTGAGCAGGACATCACCTAATTGAAAATAATACCAGAGGAAGATGTAGGACAGCAAATCTTCCTTCTGCAAGTGGCTGCAGTGACTTTTGTGCTGAAGCACCATGTATGCTCACTTCTTAATGTATTCAGAGTGTCTCATGCTGACTACCTGTGGAGTTACATCTCCATATCCAGCTGGGGAAGGTTAAGGCAGTAGCAGGTGATACACACAGTGACAGGTTTATAGAAATATGTGAGAGAACAAGCAGAGAGAAGTTATAGGTTAAACAAGTATTTGCAAACGTTACGCTTAACATCACACTGTCCTCCAGAAGATCCAGTGTACTCTATTTACAGTGAGTTTACAGTGGTCATTTTGGCTCCAGTAAATATCACCAAAAGTTTAGGTCTTTTTTTGAAAAAAAAAATTCCTTTTTAGCAAGTTACAAAAAAAAAAAAAAAAAAAAAAAAAAAAAAAAAAAAAAAAAATACTGCAAGACATGGTATCTGAAAAACCTTGTTTAATCCTGGGGTTTCTTGTCTTTCTTCTCAAAGGAAAAGAGCACTTGTTTCACTCTGTTGGTCATCTAGCTCGATGCTGGAATCCTCACTGTGCTGTGTTGAAAGGTTTCCATGGCTTTGTCAATTTGCCTGTTGCTTTTATTTCCTCTGAAAGTTACAATTTGTGCTTGTGAGTGAAAACACACTGTCACGGTTATTATGAGTCTGTGCTCAGAAGCAAATGAAGAGCATGATGAAGAGAGAACATTTCCTGCCAAATGAGAAAAGAGTTAGGTCTGAGAAACAAATCCATTTTCTGACAGCCTGTGTCCCAAACGTCTTGCTTCATACCTTAGGCAGCTCCAGGCATTAACTACTGTGAATTACAATAATGGACAAATTCAATGGCAACTTCTACTTTGAGTTCAGAATAGATAAACTGTCTAAATTAAATGTGGTGGAATTTGCAAAGGCTGGGCAGTGGTTAACTCTTTCTCCCCTCTGCAGCAAACAAAATGACCCTAAAAATTTCATTTCTGCAGAAAAGGTCATTTAGTTGACATGCTACTCCATGTGAGACAACCTGCATAGGAAGAGCTCAGCACTTCATCTAGACTGTGCATATTTCTTGATGTGAATAAGGTTTGGCCTTTATTGCTTGCTTCATCTCATCCCTATGCTATGCTTGGATGAAGCCTCATCTGTGAGATATGGAGATGGCTCCTTGTGCAGTGGAGTGTGCTGTCATTCCAGCTTCACGGTAATCTGAGGAACTAGGTGAGATAGCAGTAGTATGAAAATGGCATGTCATGTTAGTGGGGAAAAAATGAGCTGCTGCTCACTGTCCCCTTCCTATGTGTCAAGGTAATACTGGTTCATCATTTTTTGTTACCCTTTGACCTCTTGTCAGTCTGGCATTAAGCCTATTATGGGAATGAAATGTGTTCTGTAAACTTAGGTCAGTTCTTAACAGACAATAATCCAAATGAAGAGACACGGAATTGATTATAACTTACTCTAATTGACATGCTTTTCCCAGGACAATGCCAGTGCTCAGACAGCAGGAGCATGGATGTTGTTAACCAGGGCAAGTGTGAAGGACGTCCCACTTTTGTATGTCCTGTTTTTTCCTCTGCATCAGATGCACGATAACTTTCCTCCAGGCAAAATATACTTCAGGTCATATACATATAGACAACTCCCACCTCAAAATCAGCCAAAAAATTTGTCTACCTCAATTACAGTGAATTTGAATGCTGTTACAAGCAATCACAGCATCAGCCAGTAAATATTAGGTGACACCGCAGTGCATGTGTCTGCTGTGTCTTTCAAGCACTGATCAGACTCCTTTCCAAGTAGGCCAGTCTTAGGCCATCATTTAAAAAAAAGTATTTTATATTCTTCAAATTACCATAAATTTGAAGCCCTTATGCAGAAGACAAAATTTGTTTCAGTGTGTGCTACTTGTAGCAGTAACAGTGCACTGACTTTTCTTCCTTCTAGCCCAGGATATACAACTGAAGAAATGTTTTACTGGGGTTCATTGATATTGTATATTATTTTAATTGGCCATCTTAAAACTGTACTGCCTTTAATTTATTAAATATAGAAGAACAAATATTTCTCTTAAGTTGAGCAGACAAAAGTAGACATTTCTGCTGAGTAGAAAGCTTTCATGAGCTTTAAGGTTCTTTTTAAAAATAACTGCAGCCACTGTGCAAGTTTTTAGTTATGAAAAAACTGAAAATATTTTCTTCTTCTCCATCTTAAGCTACCTCAGAGCTGCCAAAGATTCCAGTCATCTGTCAGCCAGTCATAAAGGCATTTTTGAATGGAATGCAGATACTGGGTTCATACACAGGAACAGTCAAAAAGTGCACAAATTTACATGTCCTACTAAGCTAATAAGTTTTGATGATCTATGTTTTTAAGCCTGTGTCTGAAAAGCATTTTGTGCAATTCTAAGAGTTTGAAAAACAGTTGAATGTCATCTTCTGGGTTTTTTTTCCTCCTGAAAGTCCCCTGCTGGCCTCATAGTTAAAATGTGTCTTAATTTCTGTAGTTTATGTAGGCATTGTATTAATTGAGGGGAGAGTCTTTCTAGACCTTTAGGACAGCTTCTGGGATCATTATTTTAATTCCAGGGAGTTTTGTTCATTTTATATGATGACAAATGCACTTTATTCTAGACTGCATACACAGATTTCAATCTGCTGTAATGCACTGGGTTTCAGCCATTTCCTTACTGCAAATGAATAATGAATAAGCTGTGGTTTGGAAGCTAATGGTTCAAGACGAAATCAGAATCTCATTGCAACATGGATGATATTTGTTTGTCATCTCCATGGAAACACCTATTTATCAAGACACTGCAGCTAAGACTGTAACAAGAAAGTAAGCAATTGTTGGAGTGCAGGGCTATTGCTGGGAAGCAGACATAGCAAACAAAAAATAGGATTATGCAGGACTTTTTTTTTTTTTTTTAATTAGAGGGTTTTTTAAGAATACATAAATCTTTTGTCTTGAAGGATATGGATTTTCCTGTGTTTCCAAATGCTGAAAAATATCCGTAGAATGAGGAACAAGAAGCGTAAATATCCTGGGAAATCACTCCCATTGTCACCTGGTGTGGTCCAGGTGCTCTTGGGAAATTCCAAAGCTACAGAGTTGTGTGTCTCCTAGTATTCAAAGTACAGCAGCAGATGCCCTCTGCAAATGACATGACATGACAGCTATAAATTTGACTGAATTTAACCGCTAGTGCTGCTTAGCAGAAGAATTTTCTATGAGGCACATCAAAATTCCTTAAAACGGAGCCTGGGTTAGATCTCCTGGTGAGAAGCAGGGGACTCAAGGAGAAGGCCTAAAGGTACCATTCCTCAGGCTTGGGCTCATTCTTTCTTCTCTCAGACAAATTATTCTTTTCTTATTTAAGTAGTCACAATAGTGCAATCCTGAAACACTGTTTAGTATTTCATTTCATAACAGGCTTGAATTTTTAGTTTTATTGATGTAAGCAGGGGACTAAATTTTTTTTTTTTTTTTGTGCTCTTAAAACAGCCTTCATTGTGTGCTAGGGAGTAAGCTCAGAGCTTGTAAGGCAACAGAAAGAGCATAAAAAACTTATTTCCTAGCTTCCCTTTATGATGTGTTTAAGCTTTTTGAATCAGAGAAGAGTTTTCCTGAGCTGATGATGCTCTCCCCCAGGAATGCCACATGCCCTCACTGGGGCAAGTGATGCAGAAGGGAAAACAGACTTTTCTTCCTTCCAGAATCTGTCTGAAGTTTCCACAGCTAGATGAAATAGTTACCCCTCTTCCTCAGGAACATGGTCAGGAATGGCCTCTAGTCAAGACAGGTAGCTTTGTAATTTGACGTCCAAGTAAAGTTGCTGATGACTTTGTTCACAGGACAAAACTGAGAGGGATTGGTGGGGGTGAGACTTGTTTCTGATAAATTATGGACACATAGTCTGTCGTGTTATTTACTTCTGTTCCAGTTTTGTTTATGAAAACGACTTACACTGAGGTTGTTTTTGGTTTTGTTTCCTTTTTAAGGGAATGAGCTATTTTGAAGCATGTTCTTAGATTCCTGTTATGGTTTTGGCTTCTAAACCTATGTAAGGTCTCTTTATCACCCTTTACAATTAGTTTTAAAAATCAGGATTTTAATAAAACAAAATTCAGCTTGATTTTGCAGTATAGTTACCATGTATATGGCTGTCCCAAAAATGAGGCATACATTTAATTCCAGCATGTAGTCAGCCCTTGTGACAGAGGGCATCATACTTATTTTGACAAAAATGGTGCAATTTACTCATTACACAAAGAATGTTTGATCGTGTGTACACTTGAATTGACGTCCTCTGGGCATGGTGATGATGTTCTCCTGTAGTGCCTCTTGTCCCAGGTTACTATGGAGAAGGAAGGTGCTTCAATAGGACCTGATTGTTAGCTCCAGTTGTCAAATATGTACCCTCCACAGTTATTTCACAAAGGCAGAATATTCTTCTACTATCTGAGAGCAAAAAAAAAAAAAAAAAGATGAAGAGTAAAAAGTGGGACAACAAAGTGGGAGTAAGGCAATTGAGGCAGTGAATGTTAATGGGGAAAAGAGTAAGAGTGGGAGGGTGATGACAGGAGAAAGTGAACTAAAGAAAAAAAAATCACAGAATTGTTGAGACTGGAAGAGACTGCTGGAGGCCATCTGAACCAACTCCCCTGTTCAGGCAGGGTCACCCAGAGCGGGCTGCCCAGGACTTTTTGGCAGCCAGATGACTTTTTAGTGTCTGAGGCTAGAGATTTTAACACCTCCCTGTGCTAGTGCTCAGTCACTCTCACATTAAAATCTTTTTCCTGATGTTCAGAAAAAATGTGAAAAAGTGTGAAGAATAAATTCATGCTATGAGTGGGAAAAAAAAATTTAAAAAAAGCTTGGGTGAATGCCCCTAGGCAAGTGTAGCTTTAAGAAAAGCTAAGTTAGTGCACCTGAAGTGTCAGAAAAGGAGAAAAGTCTTCTCTTGGATTTCTCACTCTTAAAAAACTAGAAGGCACCACTGACCAGTTTTGAACTTCAGCAGCGACAGCTTCACTGAGGCTGCAGGAGAGTTCACTAGTGATCCTTATTTCCCCCTTATCCCTCTCCGTATCGGCTGTTCGCGCCGTGAGCCTGTCTGCAGGTGGGGCTGGCGGCGCGTCCCGCCTGGGAGCGGCGCGGGGCCGCAGCTCCCCCGTGTGTGCGCGCTCCGCTCCTGCCTGCCCGCGGCACCGCGCCGGGGTCACATCTCTGACTCGCTCCTAAAACAGCGCGAAGGCACGGTGATCCCAGAAAGTCCGGCACACGTCGCTGAGAGATTGGGGTCTGCTCCGCGTAGTTAAAATTGAATGAAGACCTCTGGAGCCGCTGCAGACGGACCAGGGGGTGTTTGGCCTCATTTGGAGGCAGTATTCATTTCTCTGAATATTCACGGCTGGTTGAGAGGCACGGCAGGGCTGCTGCATGCCATTAGTGTGATGAATTCATCCTGAAGTGGCCACTGATGAATTCAGCAAGGCAGACAGTAATCCTCTCACAGGAAATGTTTTAGAAGATGCCCCAGATAGTGACTTGGATCGTATTCTTCTCCTGAGACCTTAAGTTGGTTGAGTCATTGTGACATCCAAGTATGGGTGGCTTTTCCCCACATGAATATTTCTCCATTAACTTCTGGGTCACTTTAAAGGAGTTAATACATTGCTTGATCAAGTTTCTGTTTGCAGTAACAAGTTCTAATGTGCTCTGGAAGACATTTGGCTTTGTCTTACGAATCTCTATTAGTGCTCTCTTCCGGTGTTGTGTCCCTGTTTTGTCACTCTTCCATGCTGATTCACAGGTTTAGGAAGTCTTAAGACAATTAGGGATGCTGAGTAAATGTGTTTGCAAAGGTTAACTGAAGAGGCTTTTATTGACACTGTAAGCTATTACGTCTGTCTCAGCAGTGAGACACCTCTTGAAAATTATTCAAAACCCTTAAAGGTGTGCTCTTCCTCTGAACTGCCTTTTTTGAAATATCTTTCCATCCAGAAAGAGAATATTCATGAAATTAACTTTTGTGAATACATTCCCTCTATGTGTAATGGCAGGTGAAAAGAAATATGATTTATTATATCCTTATTTAAAAGGAATATGCACAAATGATACAGTGCCAGGTAAAAAGACCTGTAATGCATCTTTCTGGATCCTATCTCTGGCCTTACACAGATCCATCACTGGTGATACTAAAGTCTGGCTACTACTGAGAGTTTATTCTGGGTCCTTGTGGGTTATTTCTGTACCAGGTTGCAGCTCTGAAGTAGGCAGTGGGCATTTTTTATGCTTTCAGGTTCATTTTCCTCATAAGAAGGAAAAGAAGGACCAAGACCTTTTGGCTTCAGCAAGGAAGGATGATACTAAAAGTTTGAACAAAAGACAAAGGAAGGACCTCTGGAAAAAATGCAAAGGAGTGGAAGGAAGGATCTTGGAAGATTGTAGAATTAGCTTTGTTTAAATGATTGGGAAAATTCAAGTAAGAGTGTACATTTGAGATATTTTTTGCTGAGTGAACCTGTTGCCTGTTATAAATTTGCTAGAAAATTGTAATTATGTAGTTAACATAAACCAAATGTTTCGCATATACATTGTTGCCTAACTCTCATTGAGAAGGGTAACTATACCCAGAGCCCTCCAACAGTTTTACTGTGCTTGGCAGCACTCTGCAAAGCATGGTTGTGGAAGTGATTTTTGTGCGTTCACATTCCCCCTTTTCAGGTTTTCCTTTAAGCAATAAAAAGACTTAAAATATGGATTCCAATATCAAGTTGTTACTGCCCTATTTTTAAGAAAGAAAATCCTCTCATTTTTTTTTTAAGCACTACCTGCACTTGCTGAAAGGAGTTTACAACACTTCCAAACTAATGAAACCAGTGGAGTAATTGAAGCCTTGCCATTAATATGAGAGTGCTATCCCCTGTCACATGTCTACTGTTTGTGAATATCATTCAAGGACTCCTTGAATAGTCCAAGGACTAAGAGTGGCTTATAATTGCTTCCATCCCATCAGAGTGTGTCACCATCTGTGACTGTGTGGGCTGAGTATTCAGTTCCTTCTTTCTGCTTTTGCCTCACTTGGTAATTATTTTTTTTTAGTGTTGCACAAATGACAAAACTTCAACAATTAGCATATCCACAGCTCTATCTTTGCTCTCAGGTGGTTAAGATGCCTTTTCCTCTGCTTTTCTTCTGAGCTGTCAACCTATTTCTTTCAATTTCTCAGTTAACAAAAAGCCCAAAAACTCCCCACACCACCACCACCCTATGCAAGCATAGGAGACAGATTCAGGATATGACATTTCACAGATATACCAAAAATTAGAAGAGATAACCTGTTTGGACATACCTTTGTTTGTTTGTTTGTTTGTTTGTTTTTGTTATAGACCAGACATTTTCTGGTTCATTATGTTACAAAATGGTCCTGGCATATTTAGATCTGTTTTTATTAATAAACGTGGGATGTGTAGAGACAGGTACATGGACAGAACTTATTTTCCTGGGTTGTTCTGGGTGCAAAAAAATGAAGTTGGGTGCTGTGAGGAGATTGGCTGTCCTGGGAATCTGGCTCTTTGTACTGCAGAAAAGCATCAGTAAGTGAAAAGGAAATTCAGAGACTCAGCAAGGTGTTATCACAGGTGAAATTGCTTTTGGTACAAATTTCCCTTTCCAACATGGTGCATTTTCTGTGATTGTGTTTTTTTTTTTTCTTTTGAACTTACCTGTGCCTAGAAGCCTTCTGAATTGCAAATGTGCTAAATTCTCCTACATTTTGTAATGTGACTTCTTTCATGTTGCTTTATCACATCATTCCCTAGGAGATGTGGGATCTCAGAAGTAAAGGATTTGTAGCTGAAGGCTATTAGGTTTGAGTTCATAAAAAGCAGTAGAATCAGAACACAGGGGATACAATTCAAAAGATTATGAAGTTTTGTAAGGAGCCGCCTAACAGATGACTAACTTGCTGGGCTTCTGGACCTCCAGTTCAACAAGTTTTTTGGGGCTGCACTGCCTGAGCATAGATTGCTTCATCTTTTTGATTTCATTTTGGGTTTCAGTCAACTCTTCAAATGTTTGTTAAATAGCATACCATTTCCAAACATATCTGGCAGGTATTTTTGGTATGGCTTTTGCATGTGAGTGATGCTGAACTGCCAGCAGAGATGTGCATCTGCATCAGGGTGTCAGTCTGATATATCTTATTATGTCAAAAATAGTCAAAACAAATTCCTTTGGTACTTACTCCACATCCACATGTTTCCTCTAAGCTATGCTACAGCTTAAATATGTCAACCTAAGGGTGTACAGATGAAATTAAGCATGAATGCAGTGCTTTTGGCTTATGCAATCTATAAACACAAAGCAGTCAGGCTAGTGATGAATGTGAAAGCGTTATATAGGAGCAAAAATTTCGCCTAGATTTTTTTAGGCAACAAGTAGTTTTGAAGATATAGTACCAGTATATTGAAATAATTTTAATCTTAAAATTAATGGCTCTGGATGTTGATTCTTCATAAAAGTACCTCCTTTCACAGTTTGTAGCTTAAATATTAGAAAAAATTTTTCCAGCAAAATAGAAGGGATTTTGAAGGAGTTCTTTTCTATGCCATCAAGCTGGAACTTTCAGATGTGCTTGAGAAAGTTCCTCTTCAACTCTCATTGTAATTTGTAATATATTTTGTAATTATAATTGTATTTTTGTAATTGTAATTTGTTATATACTTTGCTAGTGGGGATTTGTCTGAAACTTACACTGATTACATCTTTTTTGTGTAGCTACATCTTAGCAGATTTTTTTTAATTCTCAGATCTTTCAGAAGTCAGTTGTGGCTCTGTATGCATCAGTACTGTGAAAATCCTTTTTCCAAGTGTTGGCCTGAGGTTTTTGCTTGCTTGCTTGCTTTTTTGACAGTTCTAATCCTGATGGTTCATGTCATATTCATGGATTTATAAACTCTGCTTTTTTTTTTTTTTTTTTTTTGCTTACTCGATTTAATAATGTCCCAGGACTTGCTGTACTGAAAAACTCACAAGCAACAAGCTGTGTTCCAGCAAGAACCTCGTACATGAGAAAGTAATCTCAATGTTCAGCAAGCCTGAGAAATCTCAGTTGTAACCAGTCTGCCTGCGATGTGGAGACAGGGTTCTGAACAAGGTGTCTCTTCACAGAGCTGGACTTAAAATTCCAGGTTTTTGTGATTATTGCCTGCATCTGCTCTTTCTCCATCCTTAAGCTTTTGAACTCTTTCACGTTGTAAATTTCTGTAGATCGGATTCTCCCTCTGCACATTTCCTACCTTTGCTGCTCTGTCCTACGAAGCCAAAGCCCAAGGAGAATGGCAATTACAAAAATCATTTGACCAGAATCCTGATTAACACATGCAGGCCATGTTTATGTTGCTTAGTGGTTTTTTTCTGGATGATACCGTCTTTGTCAATGGAAATACCTTAAATTTTTAATAGTTACTAGCAGGAAAAATTCCCTGATTAATTTCCCAAGAAATACTCTTGGGGAAATAAATAATTTGAACAGTGGCTTTGCTGCATAGACACATATATATTAATATTAATGTTTATTTGACATTGTCTATATCCATCTTGTTATCATCTGTTGTAATAATGGAAATTATTGCCAAATAGTTTCAAGAGTGATGGTAATGAGATAGCATGTGTCTGAATGTCTGTTTGGATTGGATTTTAGATTTATTGTCCATATTCTGCACTTAGAAGAAAGGGAATTTTCACTTTTCTTGAGTGTAAAGAGCTTTAATGGTGGAATCATTTGATCTGGTTATTGAAAGGATTACTATTATTGTTCAGCCCAACAGACCCTCTAGAATTTGAGGAAGGTGTTTAACCATTTGAGCTTTTGCATTTTGTGCTATTTTATTGCCTTTATCATTACACAAAATGCAACATTATCAGCATACTTGTGTTGTTTTTTTACTGGTTCCAGCTGCAGTGTGCAGTGACTTGTTGAAACCTTGACATCTGTTTTCCCTTTTCCTTCTTTTTTTTCTCAGAATTCAACCGTGTCGCTTTTTTTTCAGTGTTGCATTCTGAGCCTTAAGTTAGCATGTGTGTGCAGCCAAAGCCATTACACATCTCAGTTGCATTCCAGACTGTTTATGATGGAGTGCTGTCCTGCATGCATTTTATTAATGATTATGCCTGAAAGAAACGGAGTTTATGGCACTATCACCAGAGTCCACCATTAGTCAGTAAGCTAACTTGAGAACATTGTACCGTGGATATAAAGGTGATGCACTGGGATTTTGGAAGTAAAATGCTTTCAAAGAAGGGAAAATATCTCTCCCATCTCTAAATGCATTTGGGTAGTTATATATTTTTTGCACAGTCCATCTCCTACTTGAAATTGGCAGTTGAAATCTGGTTCTGCTGCAGGCACAAGGTGTGATGGGTTCGGTTCAGATATTAGCTCTTATAAATTTCATACTTCAACCTGCTTCTGTGAGAGTGCACACTCTCTCACAAGGGCAAGGAAGCCAGAAATTTTCCCATGTTTGACAAAGCTGTACTGATGCAAGTTGCTCTGAATTGAAAGATAAAAGGAAATCTTGTTTTTAGAGGTCTTTTAACAAACTGCTCCTGGAATGCCACCTAATGTCCTGGTAGTCTCTAAATTGGGTGCTTTCGTAATGGTGTGTAGACTATAACTGAGCTTTTCATTCATCACTCAGTTATATATATATAGAATATAATTTCTGTTATAGAGGTGTTGCAGTACCTAAAGCAAAATTACCAATCAAAGTTTTCCATCTGGATTTGGATCCAGACAGCCAGTAAATTTTATTTGGACCAATTCCCAGAGAAGCTGTGTTTTCTGCAGTCTCCAAGGGAGAGACTGTGTGATCTCCCAGTATCTCAAAAAAATGATTGCAGCTTGCTCCCGCAATTCCCAGCTGGGAAGGTGGAGAGCAGCATCTGGCCGTCCAAGCAGAGCAGGACCCAGCTTACAACCTCCTGCTGAGCAGAACTTCACAAAAATAAGCAGACCTCCAGAAAAATATATAATGGATAGAGGTAAAAAATAATCAAATTCTTCTGTTCTAACAGTTAACTCAAGGATTCATACTTGCCTTATAGCACGAGTTTGATGGATCTTTTACTTGGAAATGAAGATAACAGTGTTGTACACTTTCAGGTGAAATTGTGAGAGAGCCTTTTGTTGGAAAATTGTATTGATTTCAGGGAGAAGTTGCAATCAGAAGGCTTTACTGGTGTGCAGGTGTTTTGAAAAAGCGGTTTTTGAGAAACATTGGTTGTGTACACCTTATTTTTGAGATTTATGGATGAAATGCAATAAAACTACTTCAGAAGTAGCAGACCCCCTAATTCCTGTTTGGTAATGGGACGATATAATGTGTTTACTAAACACAGTGAACATGACTGAGCAAAATGATTCATTTCACGTACCAGTAGAAGCTTGCCCTGAAAAATATTTTTGTCTGTACTTTAGAAAGATATTTTATTCTTATCTCCAAACCTGTAATTACATTTTTCAGAAATTGGCACCTGACTGCATTTTTCTTTTGAATGAATTTGTTTCTCCTAGCTGGTCTCTGCCTCCTCATTTAGCTGCTCTAAGCAACTAGAAGGATCATCAGTGAAAATTTGTCATGAAATATGAACAATGAAGGTTCATAATTTGTTTTTCTTGCATATTTGAAAAACTTTGAACACTGACATGAGAAAGTAGTCCAGTGCTCTGCTGCTCATAGCAAACAGAACAAAGCTGTGGATTTTAATTTTTTTATTTATCTGCAGTGGTATTCTAGAAAGTAGTGTTATTCCAACTGAGGTAAAAAATAATATTTTCACTTGTGACATAATTGGTGATTGAAAACCAGTTTGGGTTTTCTACTATGTGATCCCTAAATTGTGGGGTTTTCTTTTATAGGAAAGAAATTCATACAAAGACCTCCTTCAGCCAATGATCTTGCAAGTGTCACTGCTTTTTGAAGAACGCACTGACCAGTGCTTAAGATAGTTCAAGAGACTGCTCTGAAACCAGCAGCTTTTATGCAAGTCCAATTGTTGGAGTACAATTTTTTGAATAATGGAGAAGTAAAAGTAAGCACCATCTTGACAAGGAGGATATTAGCCGTACTAGGATTCCTTGCTCTGTACATCATGGATAACATATTCCGTGCTTAGTTTTTCTGTTTCTGGGGGTTTAAGATTAGAATCCAGTAATAATAAAAAAATAAAAAACTCACAAGGGCATGGTATCTTTCTCAGCAAAATCCTGCTTTTCAGGCTGGGTAAGTTGTTTCCCTTGTACCTACACATTCTGAAATTCAGTCTCCAGAACTATTTTAATACCTCTAACAAGGCCTTATTCAAGCATCTGAAGCCAAGGAGGTTTTCTTTTGCTTAGTGATCAGAAATTAGAGTAATATTAATTTCCTGTTTCTTAGGGTTATGTGAATACAGTGTTTGCAAATATATGCCGCCTGTTTGGACCAAAAATACCCAGGTGGGCTGCTGGAGTCTGCACTTGGCATGTCTGGCCACTAAACGGTGGTGTTGTATTGCAACTGGTAAAGGAAAATACAAGAATGCAGCAGCAGCAAAAAAAAATCCAGATCTAGTTGAACTCTGCTATCAAGTCTAAACTATTTTTCCACTGGCCCATTAATTACATCTTCTGCTGTTAAATCAGCCATCCTCTGATTGTTTGATTGTCCCGAAAAAACATCCTCTGTTTAACATTAATTTATTTTGAATGTGTGAGGAGATTTTTTTCTTCTCTATTCCTATACAAACTTTCTTCTGGTGTTTGAATTGTCCATGATAAACATATTGATCTGTTGTGCAGTTGCTGTGGGATTTTATGGTGACTAGTAGGATTCAATCTCTTCCAGTGCAAAAGCCACATTCTCATGGCTCTTGTCTTGTCTGCCATTAAGCAGTTTTTGATAGGAGTCTCAAGTGGCCATGTTGGCAGTTCCTGTAGAGAAACCTTTCATGAATCTGAATGTTAGTGCTTCTCAGTACTGCAGTCACACATAAGCTCATGAGGTGTCTGTTGCTTTCCTCAATTTCTCTTACAAAGAAGCTTGTTTACTAAATTAGTTTGAGCCTAACACAGAAATTATTCAGGTTTCACATATTGTTATGAGACAAATTATAGCAGTTACTGTACAATCTTTCTACTATCTTTATCTGAATTTTAAAGGATTAAGGTGAAAGCTTTTAAGAAGGGTTTGTCACAAAGTGAACACATTTCTCAACAGGAATGTGATTGGACATTTGAAAAGCCTAATTTAAGTAGACTGGTGTTTTAGGTATGCCATTATTTAGAGCAGCCCAGAAAAGTAGAAGAGTATATTAACATTAGTGTATAAAGCATAGTGTGGAAAGGTTTTCTTGTCCTTATGAAATACTTTACTGACCAAGAAAGACATGTTTTACTGTGTACATGTTTTAACTGAAGAAAGTAGGTGATTTTTCTGTCAGTTTTTTCTGCCAAGTCTGATAAAGATCATACAGGCTGAGCTGTGTATATCACAGAATGGATACACACATTGTAGAATGTGTTGATGAATACACACATTGTAAAAGTAGACTGATACTACACCTTCAGCAGTCAGAAAGGGAGAGAAACCTCTGTATTGGTGGCAGAGGAAGCAAAATGAAGAGCGGAGAGTCCTGAACCAACACTGACCAACAGGCAGCTGACGGAAGAATGTGAGTGAGGCAGATGAAGCAGGACTCCCCAGGGCACAGGGATGCTGGCTTGCTTTCCCTCTGCTCCTGCCAGACAGCAGGAGAACAAGCAATTTCTGCTGCTTTTGAGGATGAAAATTCGTATTTTTTTAACTATGATAGTGTCTTGTGTTCATCTGATTTTGGGACACACACACATGATCAGAGGCTTTAATCTGCAATGCAGCCACACAGGCCAATTGGCCAAGAAGTGCTCCAGCCAGCTCGAACCCCTGTGCTGGCATCTCTTCATTTACATAAACCCCCATGGTACCATCTCTTCTTCATTTACAGAGGGCACTCTTGTAATGAGAATCTCATGATAAAATGCTCTTCTTCACTGATAAGCTCTCACAGCTTGACGATGCAGTTGTCACCATGGAGATTTCACTCCAATAGCCAAGAATGAATTCGGTGCTGTTTAACTCCAGGAATGTGTAGCAGATACTTCCCAATGGCTTCAGCTAAGCCACCACCTGAGGAGAGAACTTGGATCAGAAGCTGAGAGAGGAAATACACATCCACTGATGATAAATTATATTTTTTTGTAGGTGACCAGATCTCAAGAAATGGCATGTGTGTAATGACAGATAAATGTGAACGGGTATGAATAAAAACCTCCGAGCCTGAGCTAAAAGGAAGGGAAATAGACTTGCCTTAACCTTGAAAGAAAAATGAAAATGTGATGGTCTGTGAATTCCAGCTGAGGTATAATTCCTTTCCCTCAGAAAGAAGGGAGGGCCTGAGGTTCCTTGAGGAAAGGGAAGAAAAAAAAAAAAGACTTGCTTTCAAATGCATTTCAGAAAGAGCAAGTATTTTTTCTTCCCCTTCCCCAAAAGCCTTATCAATATGTTTGGATTTCTCATTTCACAGAAATTACCTAAAAAGCAGTATGGAATGATTAATTTCTGTTTCTTCTGAAGCCGTGAAATCCTTCTGTGTAACAGTTGTTTGTTTTACTGGTCTGTGTTCTGAGGGAAGCTCTACACAATAAGCAGTATGGTACAAAACTGAACAAAGCAATGGGAAAGCTAATACAGGATGCTGGGAGATAAATGGAATAATACAGGTCTCTTCTGATATTGTATTTCTGCTAGATTAGAAAGTGATTTTCCCCCCATACTCCACTCTCCTGAGACCAGCAGGAGAGTGCCACAAAAATGATCATTGGGCTGGAGCACTTACCGTATGAAGACCAAGAGAGTGGGGGTTGTTGGGTGTGGAGAAGGGAAAGCCCTGGGGAAAGCTTATAGCAGCCTTTGAGAACATAAAGGGGGCCTGCAAGGAGTCTGGGGCCTGTGAGGAGTCAGTGGCATGACTCTAAGCAGCTTGGTCTGGTAGAAGATGTCCCAACTCAGCGGGTTGCACTAGAAGAACTTCAAGGTCTTTTAGAACCCAAACCATTTTGTGATTCTATTATTTATAAGCTCTCAGGAATATTCATAACTGTCATGAGACTTGTTACTGACTGTCAGGGTAGATGGCAGTGAGATAAATTCAGTATCTGAGCTATTCCTCCATGAAGCAAGAGTAGGGAAGGGGATAAAAATAAGTACTGCAAAGGTAGTGTCTAGTGGAAAATGTAATTTGGCTAAGGACAAAAATGAAGGGAAATACTAGTAAAGTTCAAACCAAATCTTAAGGTGGGGATTTTTAAAATTCTTTTTTTTTTTTTTTTTTTTTTTTTAAGTTGAAAAATCAACCGTAGGCAAAATAAAAAAGAAAAATAGTAGTAGCGAGGTATAGTGAGCTCCCTTGACATGAATAACTGAAGAGACCTGCCTAAGAATTAAGCATTGAGTCTGAGTGAGCCAAAAGTAGCAGGAAAATGAAAACGAGCTCTGTAATAAAACTCATAAAACTTGACACAAAATTGAGTCAGAGTCCTAAAATCATGAGTCATTTAAACACTGAGGTTTTTCTGAGGATGAAGCATTTTTTGGTGTCTTTTTCACTATCAGGGAAATGTTAATCAAACTCAACATGAGATTGTTAAAGATTCAAAAAGGCTTCTTTAAAACAGATTTAAAACTTCCCATCTGGCTGCTCTTGGGGTGAAGTCTGGAAGGCAATTGCCACTGACACAGTCCCTTCCTTTGGACTGTTCCTTCCCCACCAGCCTCAATTACCTCTCTGTCACCCTCTGTGTGTGCTCTGGGCTGGCAGCCCATGTCTCCTTCCTTAATGCCTCATATTTTCCTTTTGCCATGCTTCACTTCTCTTTTGCTTTTTATAAAACCCTTATACCCACTTACCACTTGAGTTTTCATTAGAGCCTTCTGCATCTTTTTTGGTTTAACCACTTCATTTCTTTGCCCTCACTTTCTTTCCAACAGCCATGGTGCCTGAAGACATGCCAGCTTAAGGTTTTCTTATTGCTCATCCACACAGCTTTTGGCTTTAAGACAAATTAAGTCATTATTTAAAGAAGACAAACACACAGAACACACCGTTCTTTTCTGTCTATGAAGCCAGCACTATGAAAATTGTAACAAAGAAGTGAGATAGTAATCATGGTGGTTGTGGTGTAATGTGCTGGTGCTAAGGACTGTTCTTTAATGCAGTGGAAAATTTTGTTTTCTGAATATTTTTTATTTAAAAATATCAGTGTTTCAGTATTAACTTGATGTGTGGTCAACTTTAAAAGAACAGAAAATTATTCAGTTTACTGTGACTGTTATACACAAAGAATTTAGTTCAGGACTTTTTTTGTGGATGTGTTTAAAAATGTGAATTTAAAAGGTCCCTGAATACAGCCAGAATACAGCAGTTATAAATAGAGGATTGCATCTGTTACTTTCATTTCATGCTTTTAGTGAAAGGATTGATCCTATCACTCTCTTCATCCCTCCTTCCCTTCCTCTTCTTTCTCTTCCTCTCTTCCCCTTGCCTTTCTCTCTTTTCCCCCTCTGTTGTTCTTTCCTTTTCTCCCTCCCTCTGCACCTCCTCCAAACCACTTCTGACTGCCCTTTCTTACTTGTGGTAAGAGAATATAACCAGCTATTGGCTCTACAAGCTGCTATTCCTGGGCCATCTGCACTCCACAATGTGAAGGACAATTTCTGATGTCTCTTGCATATGTAAGGAGGGTCTCCATAACAAGAGTACCATCTCCAAAGAGGTGAACATAAATGTTTCAGGCCAGTCAAAGGGAAAGTCTGCATAGTAGTTAGGGGATTTCTCATTGGTTCCAAATGCTTCCTGTTTAAACAAAGAAGGGAAAGTGAAGGTAATTTTTCAAAATGCCTGTAGTATATAGGTGCAAAGCCAGTCCTGAGGCTGGGCTGGAAGATGAATATTCTGCTCTTACCCCCTGTTCTCCTTCTGGGACAGCTCCATGATCTGCTTTGTGCTTCCTTGGCAGCTGTGGGTGCCTGGCCCATCCAGGTTCCCCCAGTTCCTTCTGGGGACATAGCTGCTGTGGTGCTTTGACTAGAGGGTCAAAGCACAGTAGCAGCTACTGAGGTACAAAATAATTTGGGAGTCTTCCTAGGTAGGCACCTGTGTTTCCCTCTGCAATGGCATGTGGGTGTCTTGTGTTGTTTACTAGGGCAATGATGATTTGTCTGGAATTCAGGCTTCACTGTGTACAACTTACTCAGGGGACTTTAGGCATGACCAATTCTTCTGCTTCCTCTGTTTTTTGTGGTTATGGCCAGGTCAGCCAGTTTTATTTATGTGACTTGCCTATAACCACAGGCTGTGCTAGCGATTGATTTTCTTTTTTGCTGCTTGTTGTCTTTCTCACCAGCAGTGCAAGTACTCCCTGGCCTCTGCTAATGCTACTGTTATTTATTCGTTCCCTTACAAAGCAGAGAGACACCATAAATGTTAAATAACATCTTTTTACTAGAAAATTTTTTGGTAAAAAGAGTCTCAGAGTATTTAGTACCAAGTGTGTGGCAGACAATATTTTTACATTCTCTTTTTATTTAAGGTGTACATTTGACTACTCATGCATTGGCTTTGTTTTCCCCTCTGTGAGAAATAAAACTTTATTTGTGAAAAAGAAGATGGATTCTGTGCCTTGAAAACAACAGAAAAGTCCAAGGGAGGCTTTTGTAATTTGCTGATTTAAAAACTGACTAATTTTAGAACTGATCACATGCAACAGAGCACACTGACCTCTAAAACACTTGTATGGTCCAGTTTAGGTGATAAAGATTCTTGATCTTCTAAACTGTAACTTTTAGGAGCTGTGTTCTCCAAAAGTAAAAATGGGTAACAAAAAGCAGGTCCTGTTGCTTAGCTGATGACTGGGTGTGAATAGAAAGTGTTTGCAGATTTCTCTCCAAGAAAGCCTGGAAGGGGGTGCTGTGCCTGTGTCAGATGCCTTTTAATTTAACTGCTGAAGAGTGTGAACTTGCAGAGAGGGCCAGGGATGCTGGGACAAAAAGGATGGAAAATGCAGGCAGTGAAGGACATCTCAGGGCTTCCAATAATAATAATATAACAAGGAACTGGAAACCGCATAAGAAGTTGTTCTGGAAGAAGATGGATTTGAAAGGAAATTGTGATCTTGCTATAAAGTTTCTAAGAGCTAGAATTACAATTCTAAAATTATTAAAATTTCAGGAGGCAAGAAAAGCTGTAATTTTAAATACAGAGTATGAAACTGAGGGCAAGGAGAAAAGAGGCAAGCATAAGAACACTTTAAATTATAAGTGTAAAGTTTAATAAAACCCAGAGATATCTAAGCACAAATTATTTGTTGTGTTTTAATCCTATTTTCTTTCTTATTTACATTTAAATTGCATTGATTGAACCTGAGATGCTTTAAAAATTGGTGTAGTTGAGCCTGGTTAAGTGTTGCTACCTGAATTTTAATGTCTTGTTTACACTTGAAAGAAACTCTCTTAACTGGGCAGAGCCAAGCATTTTTGAGTTTTAATAAATTCTTAATTTTTTTCTCAAAACATGAGTTTACTTTGTATTCAGGTTTGTTGTTAAAATAGCTCAATTTTGTGCCAAGATTGCTTATTTCTGGTTTGATTCTAATACTCTTCTTGGTATAAAGGGAACTTTAAAAGTTATCACTCCCCAGACGTGTGTCAAACTTGGGAAGCAAAAAGGAAATCACAGGATTTTTAATGTTATTCTGCAAATTAGTAGTTTTGTACATGCAGTGGGAGAGGTGACAATTTCAGAGGAACTTGACTGAAGGGAAGAGATGTTTGAAGTTTGGTGGGAGTATGGGGTGGGAAGATAGGCAGGATATGCCTTGTGGACAAAAAAGAAAGATGGGAAGTAAATGAGTTTATTTAAAGGTTGCTGAGGCTGATACACTAATAGAACATAAACTGAGTAGGAGCATGGTAAAAAACTCTATCAAATATTTACATTTTTGATGTTGGTGTGCAGGTAGTGCGTAGAGTTAAGATGACAATGGTCATAGAAATAGGGATGTGGTGGATCTGAATTTAAAAGTACATGCATTGCTTAAGGAAAGGAAAATTTAGGAAGAACCTTTGGGGTTTTTTGATATTTATTTCATCTAGTTGTTGTTCTCTCAGTTTTCTGTTTTTTCTTTTATTTGCTAATGTTCTACCTTTAAAAATTTTTAAATTATGAATAGTAGTCTACAAGCAAGGCATGACATATACTGCTATTTTTCTTCCTTGTGACATTTCTGCTATAGAGGCTCATAACTGTTGTGGATGTCAAAGCCTTCAGGCATATTTCTGGGGAGGATGACATGAATTTTATGCCAAAATCTGGCAAAATCTCTTTAGATAATTCTTTCATTTGTGTTTTTGTAGACTTTAAATGCTTTCTCTGAAGAGGCTTGTTTAGATGAACTGGACTATTCTCAACCGTTTTGTCAATTTTTAGAGACTGTTTATGTGCTGCTTTGCTGACTGTAGACTTGAAACTCTATTTGTGAAATTAGCCTGTTCAAACATCAGTGCACTATTTAATTACAAAACTTGATATAAAAATACTTAAGCAAGCCTATTCTTTTAGAATTTTCTTGTAAATGTGAAGTGAGAACAGACTTTATTAAGTATCTTGTTTTTTTATAGATAGATATACATCCAATTTGTTTTAAAATTTGTCAAAGCTGTATTAGTAACTCCAAAGTCAGTTTTTGGTAAAGGTCACTGATTCTTTGTTTAATATTATTGGAAAGATTGAATATTTAAGCAGTGCCTTGTAAAATAATTAAAAGATGTTGTAAGGAAATCATAGAATAGAATGATTTAGGTAGGAAGGGACTTACAGCTCACCTAGTTCCAACATCCCTGCCATGAGCAGGGACATTTTCAAACAAATCAGGTTTCTTAGATTTGCATCCAACTTTGAATTTTCCAAGGATGGAATATCTACCGCCTCTTTGGGCAACTTGTTCCAGTGTTTCACTATCCCTGTTGTAAAAAACTTCTTCCTTTCTATCTGCCCTTTTAATTTAAACTCATTACCCCTTGTGCTATTGCAACAAGCCTTACTAAAAATTCTGTCCCCAGACTCGTTTCTTCCATGCCCCCGTTAGATACTAAAAGGGTGCAATACAGTATCTGAAATCTCCTGTAGGGACATAAAAAGCACACCAATATTATCCTGACTGTTCTTATATAGGAGTAGAAAGAGATTATCCTTTTACTCAGTACTAGAAGAATTATTCCCAGCTCATCTGACTTGACTGTTCAACTTGGTGCCTTCAAAAAGAACTTCACATTGACTCTGGCATAGAGGGAGACTTTGTGAAGGAGGCTTAGTTCACCCATGTGAGTTTGATTCCCTGTCAGAGAGATTTTGCTGAAATAACTGCATTTCATTCTGCATACAAAGCTGTAACCTTGTTTCATTGCAGCCAAATGATGGAGATGTGAACTGAAAAGCAAATTAATTACGCGCTAACTACGGAATGGTACCCTGTGCACAAACAGAAGGTGTTTACCTCATACCATAGATGCATCATGTAATAAATCTGAGAGTTATGGTTTTTGTCTTATCTTTCCCTGCAGTGTCCATAAAAGCGTTTCTCACTTGTAACAGATGGTCAGAGCACAGCTTTGAAATTTATCTGGAGATGAAGCCCTGTTGATTCCATTAAAAGTGAAGAATTTTCATGCAGATGAAGAAAAAGAGGGATTTATTGTTACTTCTGATGATGAGGTATTTCATACAATGCCTTCCTTTCCTTTTTTGCCTGCAGGTGATGTGCCTTCAGGATTTTTTTGGCGATGATGACATTTTTATTGCGTGTGGACCAGAAAAGTTCCGTTACCAAGATGATTTCTTGCTGGATGAAAGTGGTAAGGTGTATTTTTTTAAATGTTTACAATGAGAGTAGAGGGCCAGTTTCCATATCATGCTAATTAAACCAAAATAGTATCACCTGGATATTTCAGAAATAGAAGAAATACTTCTATTCAAAATACTGAAGATAAGATAATTGAAAGCTAAAATAAAGCTGTCTGCCTATTGCAGCATAAAACTTCATTTCAGCCTGAGTTTCACATATCATATAAAAAGTCATGTTTAGTGGAATTCCGCTTTTGTGAAGTCTTTTGTGTTTTGGCTTTGAATTTATTCTGTTTCTTTATCACAATTTCTCAGGCTTCCAGTACCTACCATTGAGGTTTATTTAATGATTCACAGGCACTGTGTTAAAGAAAGATGGTTGCAATTCTATATGGAAGGTTAATGTAATCAGCAAATGCAGTCAAAGTCATCTGAGAAAATTCAGTTTTTCAGAGGCTGACTAATATAGTAATGAAATAAATGTATGTAATCCTCTAAGGAAGATGCATTGTTTTCAGATACCTTTATTGTTACGAAGAATATTTCTGGCTTGGGAATCACAGTTGTAAGGAAAAAGAAGAAAAAAACTAACTATAGGCTTTGTGCATTTAAACAAACAAGCAAGCAAACAAACAAAGCTGCCAACATTGAATTTATTTTTTTGTATAGAGCAAGACACAGCAAAAGTTTTATTGCTCCTACGCTCTTTCTCAGTCCATTGTATCTTTGTAATCCATTGGTATAAAAATCTCTAATATTTCTTCAAACTATGAAAGGTTTGAAAAAACACTTGACTGAAGAATCAGTCAGAGAAGATTTTGTTACAGCAATAACCTCTTCGCAGTCATTATGGGCGTATCTGTTTAGCTCCACCACTTCGACATAGTTTCTGATGCAATTGTACTCTCACAGTTCAAGATGGTGTAATCGTATTTTTCTGACTAACCTGTGGAGCTAGAGGGCTTCTTGGTTTACCCAGATCCACACAAATGCTCCAATAGCTTGTGGAGGAGCAGAAGGCGTCGACTTGTGCAGACCTGACTCTGTGAGTTGAAGGATGCCTTTGAAAAAGGAGCTGTCTTCTGGGCACAGGGATGACCATTTGTGTCAGGCACAGACAGAAGCAAGAGCACCTTCTGCATTCCTCTAGAGGACCTTATAATATGAAATAAAAATCAAAGTAGAGCACCAGATCTGCTCTTTGCAGTAATGAAACTGCTGTAGTTGACTCTAAGGCAAAATGTACTAATGGCGAAAAAGTAGCTTTAGCCATTTTTAGGATGGGAATTAGAAAGGTGAAGGGGACATTTGACCAGCAAAGGAGTTTCCCAGGTGGCTTTGTGCTCAGAAGGGAGGTCCTTGCCTTTAAGGAGAGGAGACCCAGATGGTTGACTGTGTAGTCTGGATTCACTTGTTTCTCTCATCTGGAAGATGACACTAGTGGCTGACCAGTATCTCCTCACAGAGAACCCTGTGGCTGTTTTCCAGCAAAGACACAAGAAATGCTGACAACAGATTTATCTAAATCCCTTTCAGAAGTATGTAGCTGGTTTTTGGAGGTCTAGTGGCAAAGTACAGACATAGCTTGAATATGCTTAGCCTTTGCTTGTCTGACATATGAGCATCTCTTTGAGTAAGCAGTATCTTTCTCAGAAATTTTGATGCTTAAAAGCATTTTTTTAGTGATCTTAATAAAAGACAAATCCTTAAAATCTATGCTGAAAACACAACTTTAGCTATTTGCTGTAATGTTTGCTTTTCTATCAGGTAAAGATTCAATGAACATTCACTTTTTTTACTGCAGGAGTGCAGAAAAGGGAGAAAATCAGATTTCAGACTACGTCTTTAATTCCTTTGAGAAGTGTATATCAACTTTGCTCTCTTTTTCAGGAGGTTTGGTATCAGAGAACTTGTTTAGGTTGCTTGCCAACAATAGCTGATGTACCAACTGATATGCATCTAGTCAGCCTTCTCTGAGCAGGAGCAAGTGTTGGAGAGAAAATAATTTTATTTAAAAGGAGCTTTTAACTTGTTTTGCTTGGCAAATGAATTTTGTGTGATCACAGTGTGTGTCTGTGTGTTCCTCATAGTTAATCTAAGAACATTACAATTATTAGGAAGTGCTGTCCAACTCTGCAGGACTTGTAAAGCATCTTGACACAATACTGCTGGTTTGTTACTACATCCCTCCAGTACCCTCCAGGTTCAACCAGATGATGAGAATAACAGTTAAGGTGTTGCAGTGGGAGGAGTAAAGAAAAGCCAAATTTAAAGGTGGGAAAGAAAAGTAGAGAGGAGAAAAACATAAATAATCTGGGTTCTGGGCTTTTTGGAATTACTTCTCAGGGAGGAAGAAGAATGCCATTGTTTTTTGGTTTGGGTTCAGAACTAGAGGTGCTGCAAGAGGCAGCATACTTGAGGTGAGCAAGAGGCAAAGTTGGGGGTTAGGAAGCCAGTCACCTGTCCTGGGATTCATTGTAGCTAGCACTAGGTAGCTGCATGTAGGTAGTTGACTGGGACTGAGCCATTCCCAATAGATATCTTTCCCAGTAAATAAAACTTTGGCTTACTGACAAAGTAGGTGGTAGATGTTTGGTTGACTCAGTTGAAAGTGGATGTTTCAGACAGTTCATATGAATTATGCTCCAGAAATGTCTGGTTTGCTTCTATAAAGGCATCTATATGCCTGAGGTAGCTGTTCTTGTCTACACTTTATGTTTTTAAAATTCCTTAATAAGCTTTTAGGACGAGATTAATTCCACCCATTCGGAAAGGAAAAGTGTAAAATCTCACCAGTTTGCATTATATCTAGTCATCTTTGTTTCTCCTGCTCCCATGGCTTCCTCTTGCCTTTAGATAGCACATTCTAAAAGCCATAGAATGAGAAATTTAGAAGAACCAGTCTAGAAGTCAGTGAATCAATCCCCCCATCTTAGTGTGGGATTAACATTCTACATTTATTTTCTGGCATACTCATCTAACAAGCCCCTTTTAAAACCTGCGATGAGGAAGAATCTGTATCCTCCCAAAACATCCTGTGTCAGTGGTAAACTCTTCTTACTGTTTTTCAGCTATCTTCCCCAGATGCCCTTGCTATAAATGAAATCTGTTACTACATTTCTTATCTACTTTGACCATGGGAAACAGATGATTCCTCTTTCTTTGAAAAAATCTGTGGACTTATCAATTTTCTTTTCTTTAAGCTGAACAATTAGGTCAGCTTTGCTTTGACTTCAGGCTCAAACCTGCCCTTGAATGAGATTGTGTGTTCCTTCTTTTTTTCATCTCCCTTCTCTGTTTTATGTCTTTCAGGAAAAGGAATTGCATATCCCCTTGGCAATCAGCTAAGAAAAGTCAAGTTAATTAGGGATCTGTCAAAGAGAAAAAAACAAGCAGTCCTCACTATATATTGCAGTTTCTTCCCTGCCTGGATGTATAGATGGTTTTCATGCTATAGACATTGTTTATTGCATGAAATGCAGCAACAATAGGCACGATCCCCATAATTCCTAGCAATCATCTCCATATCTGACATGATCAATAGCTATGATAGCCACACACATTTTCATCATGAGAACTGCAGGCAGGACATAAGATTACCTGAGTGTGACCATAAAATTAAGAGGTAAATACTCATTGTTTGTCAAGCATCAGTGGTGATACTATTTTCATAGAAGGTTTTTATGGGATATGTAAGCACAAAAGCATTACTTTAATGAAGCACACATTACAGCAGCTTGTAAGAAGAAAAATTCCTCAAGATAGAGTATAGCAGTGACTGCTTCAGGCCTTGTTAACTTGCAGTTTTGGAAACTCTCCCAGAAATCCCAGGTTTTCTTTAGCTTATGATCAATTTTCAAAGGAGAGGTTAGAGGATGCTTTTAAATACCCCTTAGCTGTGTGTTGGCAAAGAATAAGGTTTAAGGGTTACTCTCACAAAAATATTTGCAATCAGCTATTATTTAGGCACTTAAATAGGATTTTGTGATGTGAGTAACTCATGAGATTTGCCCTAATTCAGAACATCTACTTTGCTTATACAGATATTTCTTTCTCAGTACTGTAAAATAAGAGAGTTTTGAGGCTGGCAGTATTGGACATTCTTTTAAAATTAAATTATTTTTATGTTCTGTTAATGTTTTCTGAGTGCTTTGGAATCTTGAGAGTTGCACAAAGAGAGTATGACAGGCTCCATCACGTACTGAGGTGCATCATGTACAAAAGCCGCAATTTCAGCTGGCCAAAGCCTATGTCTCTGCCTCCAAGCAGAGTGCAACTAATATAGAATGTCTGGATGTGAAAACAACTGCAGATTGCTTGTCAAAAGCACATATTACTGTTATGGAAACAATGAGGAGAATGACTCTGTTTTAGGGGAAAATTAAGACTGGAACTTCGAAACCTAATTTCACTTTGACTTTGCTGGCCTGCGTTAGTCCTCAGCTCAGCATATCTGTGCCAGCAGTGTTACTGCTTCATCTTGCCAGCAGCGACAACTTGCCAGGAAAATATGAGTCCTGTAGTGTCCGTACACACGTGCGTGTGTGCACGGAGGCACGCACCCGCATCTGATCCAGTAACTGTGGCTAAGGTCAGGGGGATCGTGTTCATCCCTGTTAATAGCTGTCATGTTTCTGCAACCTTCATTAATCTGTCCTTCCTAAAAGAGGCAGGAAGGGGAAATCGGTTACAGTCCTCATCTACCCTGATTTATAGGACAGAGACTTATGTGTTAAGCAGCTTTTGGCTGGACTTAGGAGTGGAGAGCATACTGGCTGACTTACTCTGCCCTCATCAAAAACTCGTGCTTTGGCAATTGGAAAGTAATGGTGGGTTCTGGGGACTTTGAGATACAACTTTGCTTTCAACAGAGGCATAAATATAAAGTGTTCCACTGCAGTGTGATATTTTCAAATGTCAACAACTGCTGGGCCTTGGAAACAGATATTCTGTGCACAAGGAAGAAACAAACTAAGGCAGGAGAGGCCAGGCTCTGGCTGGATGTACCATTTAGACTAATAGTTCAGAAAGGGAAGAAGGAAAGAAGTTGTTTTTCCAATGGCTTTGCGTCCAATGCCCCCTTTATCTTTCTATTCCAGGACCTCCATTTTCATCTTCACCCTCTCTTAGTGCTGTAGGCATTTGCACAGTGCCCTCAGCTCCCTCCCATTTGGCACATCAGTACTTGTCCACATTCCCTTCCTCACAATAAGTACATTGACAGGATCTCTCTTTTATCCAGTAGTGGGACATTCTGCAACTTTCCCCAAAACTCTAACCCATCAGTGAGACCACCTGTGTCTAGCCGTGCTGGAAGTACCTCCCTCCCTAGGCCTGTGCAGCCAGCTCGGCTCTGGCTGCTGGAAGTACTTGGCTGTATGGCAGCGTGTCCATGACTCACTTGTTTCTGTTGTGTTAAACTCTTAAAAGGAGGGTGCTGATCTTCAGTGAAATTCTCAGAACAGGCTGTTAGCGTGATCGTCAGGTGGCTGTTAATATAATATCATGTGGCGTTCATTAAATAAAATCTGTAGTAACACTTGAGTCAAATGAGCTGCTCACATGAAAAATGCATTCACAGATGTTCAGTTTTATTCTATGCAGCATTTCTCTTTTAATACATGCCTTTGTTACAGCTATGCTCTTGATTACGAAAGCCCACTTCTTTATCTGTTGTTTGCAAATATGCTTTCAGTATTCTCTACTGTGTCTCACAGGTGTACTTATTTGAGACATTATTCTCACCTTTCTGCCTAAGCTTCTCTAGCAGAAAAAGCTTGGCCACTTAAATCGTAAAATCTTTGCTTCCCTCCACAGCTGGCAGATTTATAGACATGAATAAGGGATGTTAGAGCTTTCAAGAAGATGACATATGTGCTTTCCAGTCCAGGTTTACACTGAAATGCATATTCCTTCCCCCAGCTCATTGCCATGCATTCATGTATATTTGCATTGTTACCAATTTTCATCCATGCTGCAGTGAAGAAGTTGCCTGTATGTATAGCCAGAAAAAATTGTGGTCACTTACAGCTTACAAAACAGCCATTGAAACTGGCCAAACAGTAGAACTGTAGTTAAAGCTAATTCATTCTGCTCATTGAACCAAATGTTCTTCAATATGTTTTCTGCAGTATTTGCTTCCCCTGATGACTGTCCAGAATAGCATGAATGAAATGCTATCCAATAAACTAGAACTGGGGGAAATTCCCATTTCATTTGCGTAATGAGGTTTGAGTGTGTATACTTCTTCAACCTTTTTCAGCAGTAAAGCTGATTTTGGATATAAAAGTGCTAAAAGCTTTGTGCCAAAAAATATCAAGGATTTCATCAATAATATTTACATAGTAATAGATTGTATTTATGTTGGGAATTTATAAAACTTCAGCTTATTTTAAAGACAAGAGAAATTGTTATTAAACATGATCAGTACCATTATCTAATTTTCAAGGGAATTTAATTGTAACTGCTAGTGTTATTAAATAGAAAATAAGAGAGTACACTGAATATTTATTTGTTTTCTATAGCTTGTTATTTTTCCTCTTTCATTTTGATTTTTTTCTTGTAACTTCTTGAATATTTAGATTAATGAGGTGGTCCAGGAGAAGATTTTTCTTACAGAACATTTTGAGTGATTTTTCCAAACTGTGAAGATCTCAGTTGTATATCCAAATGCAGCAAGTGCAATTCCATTGTTTATGACCACTTTTCTAGACAATTTTCCAATTCTGGGGAATAAACAGAGAAATTTGATACACACAACAGGGTAGGTCATGGGACTTAAGCTCTTACTTTGAATGTCTCGTATCTATTCTTTTGCCATGGGTGTTGCTTTATTTTGCAGCCTTTGATGATATTCCTGTTTGTATAATATTCCATTTGAGATCACAGGTGCAGTTTTGAGCTTGTGTGTTCTGTCTGATCCTCAGAAGATGGTACCTTCCAAAATAGCAGCTTACTTTCAGTTCTTTTTAGGAGAGATATTTTTGTTTTACATTTTCAGTTCTGGTGATGATGGAAGCAGAAGATAGTAGCTGTATATAATAACCTCCTCCAAGTCTGTTGAGTAAACTGGTGAAGAGCATAGAGAAGTTTCGCATCAGAGATGTTTAGAAATGACAATTTCCTTGTGTTTATCTTTGAGTTTTTCTTGTCTTGTTAATTAGTCAGGTAAAATGGAGCATGAAATGTTGGTATCTTAGCAAGTACATTTGTGCTTTTCACAGTTTACAGATACTTTATAATGCTGGAAGTTATTAGAATCTGGTCAATTTTTGAAATGGTGTTCTGTTGCAGGAGATCCTTTGGGTGAGCAACATAGTCCCATTACAAGTGTGTATGGCGCAGCTTTGAGATGAGTAGTTCTTGAGGCATCAGTGCTTCCTCGTTCAGTCTGAGAACCTGAGCAAACTGTGCCAACTGCTAAAGTGTATTAGGATGTGCCCTGGAGACCTGCCTGTTTGTTGGGTGGCATGGTTGTACCAGAGATTTTGTGTGGAGATTAGACTCACCAGCAGTAAAATTGGACTGACTTGCTAAATTGGCCACTGTGATTTTCTACTTTTCATTATAGATACAGGCCCTATACCTGGAGTTTTGTCATGTCTTGAGTAAGTATCTGTGCAGCTTTTTTAGTGCCAGAGCTGTCTAGATACTTTTATACTGGCAAAATATTTTGAAAAGAGCATAATTATTCACAATTCAGAGTTATTTAGCTTTTAAAAAGCAAAAATGTAAATGCATATGAGGAAAATGTATTCATCCTTAATACTCATTAAAAGCCTTCTTTTAAAGTCTTATCAAACATAAACTTCAGCGCAGCAGCTGAGAGAGAATCAAACACAACCTGAAAAATATTTCAAAGTGATAAAGTTAGAAAGTGGAGTACACCAGTGATATTCATATTTATATAGTCATGCATATTCATTGGGGTAGTGTGTATACAGACACAAATATATCAGGGAGAAAGGCCAGCAGAAAATTTCTGAATAATGGCTGTGTTGGTCTGTGCTGCAAAACTGGTGGCTCACAATGTGTGCTGCAAGAGTGGTTTGCTGCTGTTATTTTCCAAATGCAACCAATAGAAATTTCCTGTTGAAAACCTCAAAAGTCTTACCTGACATCTCAGGTTGCTTATGTGAACACTCACCTTTGAATAAACCTTTTCCAGAGCATAGCTCCCTGCAGGAGAACTGGATGCTAATAATATGCATAAAGTAATATAAGGCTGAGTAATCTTTAGGAAGTCTCATGTTGCCATGGAATTGAACGCTTGTAGGTGGTAGGTCATGGAGCTCTCATTTGTCTTCTTTTATTCTTCAGTCAGAGCTTTTTAAAATTTTGTTCTAGAGGAATTGTAACCCTGGTTTTGTTTTTCTTTTTTCCTTTTGAAAGAAAATATTCTAGGGACTTAAAACTTACTAAAGCAAGAAGGGGGCTAGCATGAGATTTCATTCTTTCAAATGAAGGATCTGGTCCAAGGAAAGTTTGTAGAAGATTCCTAATGGAGTGGAAAGTAGTTAAAAGACAAAGAAATTTAAGTTGCTTAGTGTTTTCTCTTACTCTGGAACAGAAAAGATAATTTTTTTCTCAGCTCCTTAGAACTGTTAAGACATCCTAGCAAAAAAAAAGACAACTTACAGAGTAAGGCAGTTTCTGGTGAGGACACCATACTCAGGAATAAAAAAATCCTGGAAGAGAACAAATTTGATGAAGCTTTATACAAACTATTTATCTCTTAAACTGTACATGCTGTACATGCTCTTTCTGTTTTGCAAGCATGTATTGATGTCTGCAGAATAACTGACTTCAGAAAATTGAATAGATTTATTTTTGCACAGCAGTTGCTGTATGCTGTCAGGCTGTATGATAGGCGATATTCTTTTCAAATAAAAATATAAACTTAAAAATATAAACTGGAAAACCATGGGAAATCTACAACAGAGACCCTAACTTTAGCATCAAGTAAATGCTTGAAATTGACTTTAAAAATAATGGAGTTTTTAAATTAATACTTAAGCATTTTATAATAAGGACAAACCTGCATGAATAAACAGGATACTCCTTAAAAATTACTTCGGGGAGGGCCTCTCTCCTGAGATTCTGGTAGGAGTCTTCTGGGATTATAGCTCAGACTACATGCAGACAGATAGCTATGATAGTTCTTAGCAGCAGGAGAAATTGTAGCATATTATGAAGTGCATTAGGCTTCCTAGATGCATATTACAGACAAAATGCTACTAGTGCTACCTGGGAATGTTTATCTCTTTAGATTTAGTGCTGCTAATAATAGTGATACTGCCAAAAAAGCTGGAAGGAAGAGCGTTAGTTGTTGTAATCATATACTGATTTTATTTATGTTGACAAGAAAACTAAACCAGTGCAACAATTAAAGGTTTTATAACATTAAGAGGGAGAAATTTGAAAATTCAAAAGAATTAGTCAGTGAAGTTCATTAGATTTAAGAGTTTAGGGACATGAGCATTGGAGGAGGTTTGGAATTTCAACCAAAAAGCAAGCCAAAAGCTGTCTTAGGTTTGCATCTGTCCAAAATATATTGGTAAGGGTCCAAAGTTCACTGGCAGAAAATGGAAAGCCTAAAAAGAATTTCTTAGTAAAGATATCTATACCAAAACCTAGCAATGAAAATTGTCATGTTGTCACATTTGCAAAAATTATACTGATTTTGAGAAAAGGTTTCAGCTGGATGTGGAGATTAAAAAAAAAACCCACAAAAAACCAACAAACCATCACAAGGTGAGGTCATGATACAGTGTAATAAGGACAGATCTACTATCTCAATTTTTTTTTTTTTTTGCTCTGTATTCAACAAAAAATAAAACACATAATGGGAGAAAAGCCTCAAGAATGCAGAAGTTGAGTCAGTTGCAAAGTGTATCATGTACACGTAAGACCTGTCACTGTTCAGGAAAAAATGAGGTTGTATAGGCTGTTAAGTCAGTTAACACTATTTAGTGCTCTGCATATTCCTGTGAAGCAAAACCCCTGATATTAGTAAAGCTTGTCTGTAATTTTTTTGTTCATCTGATTTTCCATATTGAATAAAAGTAGTCTCTGAGTTTTCAGAGAGGACATCAGCCTATGAATAAACTCTGTAAACTTCAAAACACTCCTCTGACCAATCTCTGAAGTATGCTGTGGTACACAGAATGAAAGATGGTTTCATGGGCTATTTCTGACCCAACATGCATTTTCAATCTGCAGTTATTTAAACTTTCTCAGAAGAAAAAAAAACTCCATCACTGGGACTTTACACACCTCAGTAAGTGTTGTGGTGTTAGCAGATGTTCTTAGTAAAGCCACATTTTCCAGATATCCCACTGCTAGCCTATTGCCAGGATGACTCAGCCTGTTTACTTTAGTTTTATCTAAATAATTATAGTAAAATGTAATTGCCTGAACCAGATAGCAGTCAAGGAGAACCCATTAATATTAGAGGCAAAAGCTGCCTAGGGATTTTTAAATTAGAGACAGCTCTGGAGTCCTCAACGTTTTTTAACTTGGGAGACTTAATTTCTGGGTTTCCTGTTGATAAGTAAAGCAATGTTGTGGTAAGTCTGCTTAGTACTGTCGTGGAGGTTGAAGAAGCAAAAATCTGGGTGGTCTGAAAACTGTGTGTGCCTGTAGATGGCAGGTGGGTTCAGTTGCCCACCTTGCATCACAGCTCATGGTGTGAGGCATAAGAGTCCAGGTGTGAATATTGGTTTAACATCAGCATATAAAGGTGCTTTGCTTTAGTAAGAGTGTTGTCTGTGATTGTTCGGTGCATGGGGATTCGTCTGTAAAAAGTAACTGTTGAGAAGACTGATACTGTAGTAAGTTTGAATCTCCAATTTGGCCTTTTTTCCTGTATCCATTTGTAGATTATTTAGGCTCTGGTTGGTTTGATATTTCTCTGATGTCGGAGCTCAATTTTTTTTTTCTTATGCGTGTGAAAATTTGATAAAAACATTAAACCCCGCTAATATCTGACACTGTAAACTTTCTTCTTTTTTTTTTTTCTTTTTCCTTTTTTTTTTCTTTTTTCTTTTTTTGAGGGCCTCCCAAGTATTATTGTTATTTTAAAAGCCATTACAATACCAGGTGGTTTAATTTCTGCGGACAACATAATTTTTTGATTTTGTTCTTTAAAAATTTCTGCCTGTTAACTTTTAATACTCTTATTACAGGCAGATTTGAGATACTAACTAGAAAAAATCAGTCTGTAATATTTTCAATTCCTTGAGGTATGTTAAATAACTTTATGAGCTGCAAGAGAGCCAGCATGTACCTCTTTAACTTTCTTTAAAACAAGACATTCTGCAGCAGACACTTACATAACAGTTTGTGTTTAAATGGAACAAAAATACAGCTTCTATAACTCCTTCTCTATTTTTTAATCAATTTTTAAAATGTTTCAGCTCCTTTTCCTACCCCTTACAAGCAATATACACCTACTTACATGTTCCTGTCAACCCAGCCAAATTCATACCAGTTACACATGTTAGAATTTGGAATAATTACATTTTTTTGTAGAAGCATCAGATAGGTGGTTGGTAATTGGTCTAAATTTGGATATAACTTTTTATAGGGAAGTTGGAGGCATGGTGTAAAAAGAGCCTGCAGCCACCGCCACAACAACCACCCCTTCCCCACTGCCCTGGGATATAACACCCTCTTTTAAATGGATGAATGGCCAAATGGGTGGATGGATGGATAGATGGACAATGTTTGATAAAGGACAAGATGAGAAGAAAACCTGCAGGAAATGCAAAGTAAACATGACAGTAGTTTCATAATAAGTACTGTAGGCGCACTGCAAGGTACCACAGAACAGCCAGCATTTTTGACAGGGGTCCAAAATACCTGATACTCTTTGTCATGGACAAATCTGGAACTTAAAGCCCTACAGATGGATAGAGCTATACAAAGTACCAGAACCAATGACTTCCTGGTAGACAAAAATAATCTGATTCTTTCTAGCACTGGTCCACATTTTCCAGTTCCAAAACAAGTGTCCGGATATTTTGCATACAGGAATGCAAGACACATGAAACCGAAGAGGTAGGAAGCAAGAAGGTGCATGTGTCTACAGTCTAGTTAGCAAGGACATGTATCAGGGAAAAAAAACACTTCCATTTAGCTCTTTGCTTCCTAGAATGGTTTGCGGTGTCTGCCATCCCTTACAAGCAAAATTACATAGGCATTAAACATTAATTGTCATCTGTTGAAGTACGTGTCCTAATTGCCAGGTAATGGAATGAAGCACCTTTGTGGGTGCTCATGCTGGCATGCTCATTGACTGGCATGGCAATATCACGGGTCACTTTGTCACCTAGGTGGGCTCAGTCTTGGGAATCTGCTTTGCACCCATGAAACCACTTGATAGTGAAGGAACCTTAGACTCTGAAAATGATAATACAGAGCCAGGAAATTTCACCCTTTCTTAAGCTGCATCCATAAACCAAAATGCCATAGGCGTAGCTCCTTATTCACACCAGTACTTTCAGTTTTGTGTTTAGAGGTATCTTCATTCTTATTGTCAATGAACTTAGACATTTCGCATACATTACGTAAATGGTGATCTTCAGTTAGTACAGTGCCCATTTTTTTTAATTGAGAACATGTGAGTGAAAAGAAAATTTATGGTTACTTTTACTTGTAAAACTAATCGAACAGTATCCTTCATACTGTGTGAAATAAATATTTTTGTAGTAAGTTCCTCAATTTTTTCTGGAGTTTTGTGATCTACTCATATATTTCTCATTTCTCTGTGAATCAGACAGTTTCATTATCAGTGCTTTGTGAAACTATACCAAATTGAAAGTAATTTTTATTGGAAAAATATGGAATAAAAATATGGAAAATTGTAACTTGTAAATTACTTAAGAATTACCATGTTTGACATCTTATAATCACATCTTGTGCAACAAGAATGTCACTATTGCAGTTATTTAACTGTCCTTAAACTCACTGAGACATCGACATTGCAAAGAATGGAATGAAATTGTACAAGTATTGTACAGATAGTCCAACAAGCTGTTGTAGATAATTTGGAGAAACTTGTGCCCAAGCACCAAAAAATATAAAATTAAAAGAGTCCAATCCCAGTACAAATACTGTGCATTATTCCTTTTCTGCCTTGTGGCATTTAAATATATATTTTACTCTTCATCTCTCCATTTATGCCTAGAGTTTCCAGAATCTGAATCAGGTTGCAAAATGCAGCGTACATTTAAATTTTCAGAACTTTTTGGGCACTGATGTAGCATGTGGCCTTGTTAAAAGACATAAAATTCTTCTTACTGTGTTGCACTTGTGTCTGGTAACTGGTCTGAAGAGTGAAGTTGCTTTGGAAGGACCCAAGCCTTTGTCAGTTAATGTCGTGGTTGAGAGTTTCATAAAGTGATTCATGAGTTGATATATCAGCAGACTCCTTACATGTGATCCATGGTTATTCATAAGCCCTGGTACTGAAAGTCTTATCAAGTACTTCATATCTGGGCTCCAGGAGTGTGCTAAAAGGTTTTCAGTCATCAAGTGCCCCCAGGGTTTGTGGAGAACATGCTTTTTTTTGTAATCTCAATCCTTTTCCTGGGTCTTCTCTTAAGCATAGCCTTCTCAACCCCAAGGTTTGGTTCTAGGTGAGGTCAAAGGGGTTAACTCATATTGCAGAAGTGCTGATGAAGTTTTCTAGCTATAAAAAGAGCTTCCTTGATACTGTGTATTTCTGTATTGTATTAGAAGTAAACCTAATGGATTGGAGGGTTTTTTAGATTGTATTCCTTGGATTTTTTTATTGTGTTGAACACTAATATAAACTGCATTGCATTGTGCTTCTTCAGTGAGATAGAATGATGAGTCTTTCCTCTTGTTATTTTATGATGTCATTGTTTTTGACTCTACATTTGATCCAAGTGCTTATTAGGTATTTGGAACGTGCTGTAGGTGACAGATGTTTACTGATGGAGATACAATTGTATATATCAGGAATTGTAGTATTGAGGCACAATAGGCCTTCTTTGAATGGTTTAAAAGTGACTGGAGTTTTTGGGTACAGTGCAAAATAGGAATCTTTGTAGGATCAAGTGGGATCTTCATAAATATTTTTTCATGGCTCTTCTTTTTAAAGATAAGGGCAAATGCTTCTAGCCTGAGACTGTATCAGGCTAATCCTCTCAAGATCTCATACAGAAAATCATAGAATCTGAAAGACTATAGAGAAACTTGCAATTATTGTTTGTTGCAGTTTCTTTCATACTATTCCTTAAAAATGAATCCTGAGTTCCTTCATAATGCTGGAAATAAATTCCTCTTGTTGCAACAGGAAACCTGAATGAGAGAGTTCAGTTTGTTATCAAGAAAAGAGAGGCATATATATTGTCAGTAATGGACACTCTCCAGGGGGTGTTTACCAGCAACTCTGTTTATGTTACTTTTTCAAATGATGTTGCTGTGGTTGGATGTGAGTTTTCCTTTTTAAAGTAGTTTCCATTAAACTACAGGAATGTTGTTGTTCCAGGATATTGACCTACTTGTGGGGTGCTTTTACTTTATCATTGGAAATTATAAGGAGGGCTCACCTTCTCCATACTCTCAAATGAGTGGCAGCATACCAGTTATTTGTGATGTATAGAAATAGCTATATCTATATATTTGCATTACGTCTTCATATACTCTTTATATATTTGAATAGAACAATGAATATGATTTTGTGATGAAGTCGTTCAAGAAAGAATAGAATAGTTCAGTAGGAAGGCTGTGAGCTTTCCTGCTTTCCTAAGAGACCAAGCTTATGAAAAATGATTTCTGCTTATATGGCAATTTGTGGGAAAAAGTCACCTGTAGACATAATTTGAGAAAGAATGTCTATGATTAATTAGATCATGGTAGTATGTTTGCTATGGCAGAGATTTCATATAAGCAGTTTCTCTCCTCAACAGATATCAAAGAAAGTTTGTTAGCATACTTACTTTATAAGCACATAACGGATGTTTTTTGAATTAGATTTGAATTCTCCTTTAAATGGCCCAGAAGTCCCCTAAGAGAAACTACCTTTCTTCTGAACAGGTCCTAATGTTACCTGTTCTTCCACAAGTATTCCTAACTTTGGTGACCAGTTTTCACCATGTTTTCCAGAACTTTTCCTGACCTCCCACACACATATGAAATAGACTTCCTGGACTCATCCATATGACTTAGGTCTCACATCTTTCTTCATTGATGTTACTTAACTTCCTTCTGGTATGATGGTTTAGTCAGGTGGATGGGAAACAGAAAATAATTGGTGATTAACATGAGGGGAAAGGACCCTTCTCCTCCTTTTTAAATAACCTGCACAAATATTTCTCAAAACTACTTAAAGCTGCTTTCATGTCTTTATCTTCCCTTTGGGAAATAGTTCATGATGCTACAGCGAGTTCACAATGTCCTTTTTAACGACAATGATACTTTAAAATACCTTTACTCACACCATGTAAAAATTCAGGGAAACAGGAGTATTTAAATTAGACACTGGCTTCTTGATGTCTGCATTTTTCATGTGTGCCTGACATAAAACTTTGGAACTATAACATCATAGAATAGTTTGTGTTGGAAAGAACCTTCAAAGTTCATTTAGTCCAACCCCCTCCCATTGATGACCAGGGACATCTTCAACTAGAGTAGGTTGCTCAGAGTCCCATCCAGCCTGATCATGATTTTTCCAGGGATAGAGCATCTACCACTTCTCTGGGCAACCTGTTCCAGGGTTTTGTCAGCCTCATTGTAAAAAATGTCTTCCTTATCTTGAATCTAAATTTACCTTCTTTTAGTTTAAAGTCCTTACATCCTGCTCATATTTCTGTATGGCTGTCTAGAAATCTTAATACTTCCTTTTTGTCAAATTCTTCACGACAAAGATTGCACATTTTTGTGGGAGTGGTTAGCACCTCATAAATGGGAATATCTTCAGTAAACTAGTAAACACCTGTGTCTAGGAGAACAGGAAGTATGAGAGGAAAAGGGATCCTCAGCCCAAAACATGATTTTTACCAGTTCAAGTGCATTCTTCCTACAGCAACATACACTTGATGTGCATTTATTCTTAGAAGTAGCATTGCTGTCAGGCCTCCTGCTAGGAAAGTGTTTACATGCCACATATTATGTGTATTAGATGTACCTAACTAGGCAGAATATGATTGCCATCCTTGCTAGTCTAGTTGAAGCTAGCCTAATTTTCTTTAAAGTTGCCTATGATCTGCAAACCCAGTAATGAAGAAGGAAAAATGAAATGAAATGAAACAGTAATATGTATCTCCTGGGTATTTCAAAGCCAGAGAGCACTAATTAAAATCTCAGACTTAAATGTCTGATCCTTAGGGTATGAAACAGTGCATAAGTTAGCCAGAAGCTGTAACTTCACAGATAAACAGGGGCAAAATGAAAACATAATTGTCTGAGGCCAGTTAAATTGGGTGTTAGAAGGATTTTATTTGAATAGATGTTGTTTTATACATCTTAATATATTATCTGTGCTGTTAGATACTTGAGCTGTAAGATGCCAAAAGGTTACCAAATGTGGTGCAGCAGTTACTGGTGTTCTTTGTGCACAGTGTTGAAGATGTACCTTCTTAGAATGTAACCCCTCACCCAAGGAAAGTGCCCCATCTTTGCTGGCTCATCTCATCACAGGACAGGGGATAATGCAAATTGTTTAGAAATGCTGTTGAGAAGCCATTGGAACTTGATGCTCAAGAAATTTTGTGCTAATAATTTTACCTTACCTTCCAAGTTTCTCCAAAGGAATCAATTAGTTCATATGTTTACCTTTACCCTCATGTTGTAAGCAACTGAGTGGTAATGTGTGGTGTGTGATAGAGAAGGGCAGAAATAGAAATGATGTGTGGAAACAGCTAAAATTGGACTATTATGAGACTAGATACACTATAAGGAAAGAACTAAAAATACTTTCCGGATAGATGTGTGCATAAACAAATGGTAACAAAACTTTAGCCACCAGTGTACAGACTCCATTGCTGGGGGATTTCATTCCTTTAATGATATATTGCTTTTTACTTCCCTTTTTAGAAGGTTTCTTGCAGTTTTGTTTTGTTTTGCTTTTTAAAGATCAGAAGTTATTTATTTATTTACTATTTAGTATTTGGTAAAATTTTGCTATTTTTAAACATCCATTTTAAAGAAGACTATGAATAAAATTAAAATAAATGTTTCGACTAAAAAAAAAAGGAAAATCCTCTCCAAATCCAAACCACTATGCAATGGTACTGTATGAATATTAACTAAATCAGACTCACAAATGTAAGGGAATTCAAACTATGTTGTACTTTATAATTATTTTGCTCCCTCAGTGCTTCAGTGTGGCTCTTTCCTCCTTCCTTTGCTGTCCCTTACAGGACAGCACCAAGAGTACAAACCAGTGAACTCCAGATCACCTTTCCACTCTAGAACAACCATAGACCTAGATTATCAGAAAAGGGAAATTGGAAAGAAAGTTCTGCCTCTCAGAACCTGATAGTTCCAAATGAGAGATGCTCGATGGTGGTAGTACAGCATGGCACACCCAACCATGCAGTCAAGGAGCAGAAGCCATAGAGGAGATGGATCTTCCACGACACAGGCAGGGTCTTCAGGAAATATCTCTGTAAGGTTTGAAGGCTTTTAATAACATGAAAACATTTCTAGAGGGTTATATTTTGACCAGACCTTTGCTTTTCTGCATATCTGTATAAATCAAAGAAAAACTGAACTTTATCAGTGAGACATTTTAGAGAAACAGTTTGGGGAAAGTTCCTCTTCTGCTTTCTTCTGATTTCTTTAACCTGACAAATGATGCACTTTCCCCTCACTGGCTCTATCTTTTGGGAATCAGTTGAGGACTCTTAACTTGGGTAAGTCAGTCTGAGGGCAGACAGTAAACATGGAAGATTTCAATCCACATTTAAAGTGTTCATGATGATTTATAAGGAACTGATAAACAACATTTCATAATGGGAGGCATCAAGCACCTTCAGCTGTAACATTGAGTTGAATGTCCAGTTGAAGTGAACTGTTATGTTCCACTTAATGTAATCTCAATAATGTGTTTTGCAGTAGAAAGGAGGGCTCATGATGTGGTGTAGGCAACATTGTACACGTGAGTTTTGAAGAAACAAAAGTTGCCGGCACCAAATATCTTACCTTTTTAATGTGGCAATGTAATAAATATGAGTCAGAGAACAGAATAATTTGGTGTTTCTTTGTACATCTCTTGACTGTATTTCATCAGAAGTACAAAATTTTAAAATTGCTATTTTATTTAAAAAAAATTACTTTAAATAGAGCTACTAATTACCAGAGCAAGAAATAATTGTGTATTTTACATTGGGATATCTGTAAAGTGTGGTGTCTGGAGAATGATTGCAGGAGAAGTCCATCTAGGACTTCTCCTGCAATCCTTAGCCTGAGGGCCAAAGCCCTCATAAAAGTCAGGTGTTTGGAGATGTCTGAACACACAGACCATCAAAGCAGAAAAAACCCCAAATCAACATAGTAGAATTTGCTGGGCATCTTTTATGCCAAAGAATTCTGTGAAAATGTTCAAACGTTCTTAATGCTTTATAAAAACCTAGGACTATGAGTTGGCTTTGGTAAAAATAGAGAATAAATACTTGTATTATTAAAATATTTTGTCTTTTTTTACTTTTTGGAGTGAGGAAAAAATTTTAGCTTGCTGTTTGAACTGTTCAAGAAAAGGTAATTTTAAAAGCAAGTTGCATTGAGCTAAATGCCTTTGAAAGCTGTAGAAATGAGAAGATAAGTTAGATATGTGCAACTTATGTTATTAAATCTGAGGCCTGAAATAGAATGCAGCCCTGGCATTTGGTTTTCAGCCAATAGACATCTTTGAACTGAAAAAGTAAGTTACATCTGTCCCTCTGCTGAGACTCTGCCTTTCTTCTCATAATGCCAGTGTACACGTTGCAATAGGAACAAAGAAAATTAGAAATTAGCTCCATGGAGAGAATATTTTCTAGCACCATGTGATTGCTAATGGTAACTTCAACAAATATCTGTGGCAACCCAGAGGATTTAAAACAGCACAAAAAGTAGTAAAAATGCTGTAATAACAAGAATAACAGTGACAAATAACAGTATAAAATGTGATGCTTGCAGCTTTTTTGACTTGGAAATAAAGACTAGTCCTACACTGCGACTCTTCCTTTGCCAGGAAACCACTGTTCTTACAGCTGGCACTGGTGGACTTCCCCTCATGTAATCTCAAATTCTTTATTTGTTGTCGTCTGCTTGTTCTTCAGCAGCTTGTGTTATATCCAGCCCCTCAAATGTGATTTGTCAGGAGTTCTTACCTGTACATTTCTGGCTGGATCACAAAGTGTCCTTTGCATCCTTCTCTTTCACCCTTTCCAGGTTCTGCACTGTTGATCACACTTTCCACAGTAACTTCTTCACAGTTAGCTCCTGTATTTTCCCCTCCCAGTTTCTCTTCCTACTCCTTCATTGCCTCAGCATATAATCACAAAACCAAACAAAACCCCCGCCTATTCCTAGGGGAGAGGGGAGAGACTGAATAAGCCTCAAAATGTGATAAGATGCTGGTAGACGGTATTTTTGTTTCTGACTGAGTTAAAGATGTTCTTCAAAATTGTTACTGAGTCAAAGCTTCTGTGTCCTGGGATTTTCTTCTGAATGCTGTTTCTTAGACCACTTCATTTTAAGATTTTACTGATATTTGAAACAAAAGTATCTTGTTTCATATCTTTTTACTGGCAAAAACTGTTGTATTGCAAATGTGAAAATAGAATTATAGGGGTATGTATTTACATTAATGGGAGGAACTGTTACAGCAGTCTTTCAATTTTTCTTTTTTTCTTCTTTTAGCTCAAATTAGATTGGTCTTTCTTATTTTTTATTCTTTGACTTTGATGGTGTTAACATGTCAGGGGTGACCACTAGGATTTCCTGCTTACGATATTTGTACTGCTTGTGGTACAAGCAAACTCACTGTCAAAAAAAGAAAGCCTGATTACAAGTTAGGAATATTTGAAGAGGGTGGTATTAGGCACTCTCACCCCTTAAATAAGACTTATTTTAAAATTTTATTTTTATCTCCTGTTCAGAGTAAGAAAAAGAAAGAAAACAAACAGTGTAATTAAAAAGAACCTTAAAATATCATTGCCATGATATGTATAGTTTATCTAAGATGGAAAAAAATAAGAAGTCATATTAGAAGGTTTGTCTATGGTTAAATATAATCCAGGAAGAACATCATCAGCTACTATATATTGTCATAATTCCTTCATGGTAACTCAATTTAAATCAAGATGTTCAAGTTATAAATCTGCACTGAAGTGTGCATATTAAACATCTGTTGTTTAAAAATAAAGGTCTAAAATATTTGGAGAGGGAAATAAACTGTGAAAATTCTGCTTTGTGTTGTTTTATCTTTTAAGACATTTAGCCCTGTAGATCGTATATGCAAAATTCATGATATACCAAGGCCATTTATTTATGTAAATCATAAAACCTAGGATATGAGATATGGTATTAAAAGAAGGCTATTTGTTAAACCAATCCAGTGAGTTTCTTTTGGGTGCTCAACATGATGTACAGGTATAAAGTTACAGAAATTCAAAAGAAATGAGGGGAACGGTTTTGTAAAAAAAGATGGAAAAAATTAGTAGAACTGGTTGCTTTTTTATAGCATGCTTTGAGAATAAATTTTCTTTGCTGATGCATATGCTAAAAGAATCTTTTGCTGCAGTCTCTCTGCATTGCTTTCCAAAATTTGAGGATGAAGGACATAGCTCTGTTTTTCAAACTGGTTTACATGAACAAAGGTGCCAAATTACTACCTTTTTGATCAGGTAAATTTGCAGAAAAAATTACCCAGCTTAGAGAAGTTCAAGGTTCCCCAGGATGAGTGCAGGGATTCTCATTACTGTGTGCAGCAGCATGTGGTTCATCTTCAGGTCATGCAGCTGGACAGTTTTTGAGGTGACTTTAGGTCCTATATCTGATAACAGCTTAAACCAATTGGTTTGGTATCATTTCCCTGCAAGCTGAAAAAGGGGAAAACAGATAAGAGTGTCCCTTGTCTCCTTTGCTGCTTAGTAGGTTGTAGAATAAATCCAGAGAAGTGAGATATAAGGCTTTTGCTTTATGTAGGTGTTCTCCACTTCTATAGTACCAATACAGTAAAATCACCACATATTTTCCCACCCCCTACGTACATAAAGAAAAAATAGCTTATGCCTGAGATGTAAAATTAATCTTGTGGAGATCAGCAGCACATTGCTTTCCTCAAATTCTATTGCTTCCATAGATATTAATTTTCCATTTCAAATTGCTAGGAGAGCCATAAAATATTTAGATAGCTACATCTGTAGAATTCTTTTGTTGGATACAATTGAGTCCAGATATAGAAGATCTGCAGTTAACTTTGGGGCCTGGATCCATGTAAATTTAAAAAATAAAAATCAAAACAGTAAACCAATGATAATATCTAAAATTAATATTGTAGAACTTTTGGTATTATTCAAACTAACTTTCAGATTACAATGAAATTAATTGCTCATTTGCCATAGCAAAAAGAAAAGCATTGCACTGTATTAAACCTAGGGTGGATATAAAGTTCATTGATATAAAAAGCTTTCTCACCAAGCTCAACTGGAGAAACAATGCATGTCTTTTGCATAACTTCTGCAGGTGTTATCAGCTACTTTATACCCTCCATGGAGTAAATTAGCAAAAGAAAATGTAGCATACACCCTCTTGGTATACATAAACTTATCAAAAATTTTGTAGAGATAGACAAAGATTACAAATCAGACAAAATTTTTTACAGTCTCCTTTGAACTACAGTCCATCAACAAAAGTCTTTCCTTTTCACTCAAGAAGAGGAAGTGCTGAGGATCCCCAGTTTCCGTGGCAATCAGCTGCTCTGTGCTTCACCAGGACTCTGGTATCTGTGGTGGAGCTCCGCACATCTGAGTGATACATTTACATTTCTGTCGTGAAGAAGCACAGCTCTCCATTTGATTCCTTGGCTTTCTCCTGTCCTGGCTCCCATGCAGTAACCTCTCCTGTCTTAAGAGAAGTTTAATGCTTCCTGTGAATTTTCTTCAAACAAAGAGTCCATTATTTAATCCACTGCAACCAGATGTTCTAGTTGGACTCTGGGAAGGGGTGGAGGGTGAAGAGGAAGTCAGAAACAGTAAAACTTGCATAGATGACTGTTCTTTTTTTTATCTCTTTGGAAAATGGAGTAGTGCCCGCTGTGTTCCATAAACGCATGTGTTGCATTAGATACAAGTCAATGCATTTCATTCAAGCACATCTAAATATTAGGGGGAAACCAGCATGAAGTTATGGTTGCAGGGAAAATTTACAGGGAAGAAGAAAGAGTTCTGCCTAGTTCAGTGAATAATTACTTGATTGGTAGACATTTATAGGGAAATATTGAAAGAGCAAACAAATGTAAGTCATTTAATTAGGAAACCGAGAAAAAAAGTAACAAGAATAAGAAAGGAGAAGCTGAAGTAGACATGTACTACAATAACTATAAAAGAATCTGTTGAGTTGCTCTTCATAATGAGGAATGGGGAATACAGCATCTGATTCACACAAGGTTTCTCTCAAGTTGCAAATCTCAATAGTTGTGCCAGTGTAAAACTGGAATTACGTATCTGTGCGTGTCTGACATGCTTTTTGTGGAAGTCCTGAGTGGATGTTTGTAATAGTTTGTCATTAGTGGATGTATAACCCATTCTCATAAAATTCTAATGTTATCCTCACCCGCCGTGAATTCAAGTAAAATGTATCAGTCAGCATATGAATGTATGCTCCCACATTAATAATAATTTGCAGGATGATAGGGCTTGTTTCAGCTGCCTGATTCAACATGGGAAGTTAGTGAGATTGTAAATCATGGAACAAATTATCTTTTATCTTAAAAAAGAGTAAAAACACTGCTGTTAGATTTATGGGAATGAACATATGTTTTTGCACCTAGCTGTTCTGAAAGCAAATTAGTAAAACAGCTTTCCATACTGATGCATTTGAGGTTTTGGAACAATAGTTAAAATAGTTAAAAGAGTGTTTTCACTTTTTAGGGGTTTTTCTTTATTTTTTGTAACCATGTGATTAAATAAATAGATTGTGTTATAATCCTTTAAATTCCATTTTTAAAAGTCTAAATTATTTGCTTGGTTGACTTTCAGGTTTGCGTATACAAGCAATTTCAGTAACTTAAAAAGTAATCACACATCAGCTCAGATGTATAAATTGTGCATGTACACGTAATTAAATCTTCTATTGTAGGCTCAGCTAAGCCATGTTGCATTAAGTCACTTATACTATGCATATATGCAGATAATGGCTCTGCCTCAGATGACACTCAGCAACTGGGTAAGCTGCAGTAACCTAGTCATCTTCTTGAGTCCCTTTTCTCTTTTTAAATTTCTGGTTTTAGACAGACGTAATGAACTTTCTAATTTCTTTTGCTCTTTAAAAATACCATTTTTATTTTGGCTAGGCATGGGTCCTGTTTTTTTGGTGAGATTGCATCAGCCAGGTTATGCACATTAACTTGGGGCTACAAAGTAAGAGGGCTTACTAAGACCCATGTCTGCAGCTGTGGCTCATACTGCTGTGAAAAGAGAAGTCAAAAATCCTCCTCTGTTAGAGGCATGGGGAGAAAGAGCACTCATCAACGAGCTCAGCACAGATCAGCACTGTGGAGCCACGAAACAATCTCCTGCCCACATGGGAGTCTGCAGGAAAGGGTGGGAGGTTGACAGATTTTTGGATCTGGCCCCATTTCATCTTAATCTGCTCTGGCTCCTGATCTTTTCAAAGTCTCCCCATTGTGCGTGTGATTTCTGCTAAACACACAGAGAAATTTTTAAGATCAAGACCATATGATATAGCAAGATTAATCTACCCTTTGGCCTTCACCTCTCCCTCCCACTGGGGGAGAGGTTTGGTTCTGCTAATTTGTCATGTTACTTTTTTTCTTCTTCTTTTGCCATCATTTTTTTTTCTCCTCATGGTTCACCTAAATTAGAGACTTTTACCCAAACACTTTCAGCCTATAATGAAGATAAATAGATTTCTTCATGTCCGCTACATGAATTTTGAAGACATCTTTGTTTATTTCACCCAGTTTTAATATGGAGAATTTGTAACTCATTTGTAGAATGTGGTTTTTCACTTGTGTTATATATTGTGGCTGAGTGAATCCCTGTAGGTCTGTGAAGCAGATGTGTTAGTACAGGCAGTAGAACAGCTTCATTCCTTCCCTTACCTTCTGCAATGCAGTCCAATTCCGAATTGTTATGATATGCACTAATTAAATATGAATAAATAAAATATCACCAGATAATGAAGCGGCAGTCCCCTCTGTCATATTAAATCATTGATGAGGTGCCTGTGAGATTGCTGTGTAGGAATTGCAGCTGATGATATCTTCTGCCTTGAAGTCTCTGATTTGTTTTGGGAGCATTTGCATAAATTTTTCCATCGTCCTTGCATCAATAGTCAGAAAAAAAATCTTTCACCTCAGTAAAAAATATATGGATCATGATATCCTCCTGCCTCATCAGTCCATTCCTTTCATGCCTTCTGATATCTAAATAGTAACTGAAACTGGGCCAATTTTGCAGATAACAATTGTGTAGTTCAACTATGTTATGTTAGAGTAAAGAGTTAGGTTTTTAGGAATAGATGCCAAGTACCTCTATTACCTGTTCCTGTTTTTAAAATCATATTTACCCTAGTAAAACCTTTACCATTTTGGTGAAGGAATGGAAGAAATAATGAACAAAATAAAAATACTCTTTTGCGCTTTCTGTTTCAAAGCAGCCCAGATGTTAAACCAACTATTCTAGATTCTATAGCTCCACTCTGCTGGAAATGAGGTATGAATTCAGTATTTATGCTCTTCTGAAAATGCCTTCTGTCTCCTTAATGGCTTTTGACCCATCTGGAACATTACTTCTGCATCCGTATCTATTACTTTTGTATCTATAAATATCTCAGATTTACAATACTTAATTTCAGACTCTGCTGTTTGCACCATGTTCCTCTCACCTGTGAGAGGTACACAGATTATTTAATTTATGTGTTGTGGGAAAGCAGATATTTGGTTTCATCAGGTGTGAGTATTAAGGGAAGGAGCTCCTCTTCAAACAGTAAGGCAATTTTCGCGTGAGGCTGGTGACTTTAAAAGATGCCGCTTATTCGAAGTAGTTCGGGCAACTGGAATCCTTTTGTCCTTCTTCAGCTGTTCCCATTGATCACTTAATTTGTGTAGCTCAGTCCATCAAGTGTTTCTTGCCCCTGGCTTTAGTCCATAACTGCAGTGGAAACACCATTTCCTAGTCACAGTCTACAGAGTGATGAGTTGAGATGGAATGCTCAGAGTACTTAAGAGTTTGATTTACTATGTTCTGTGGTATTTTATCACTGAATTTGCACTAGCTTATAATGCTTGTATCCTTTTCCCAATGTCTCTTCATTTTAAATTTTCTTTCCCTCAAAGCAATGTCTCTAGTCCTCCACTTTTATGTTTGATGAACTGCACCTCCTGTCACATAAAGATAGCATGGAGTAATAGTAATTAGAAGAGAATTTTTCCAGGGGCTGATTATTTTTTTTCCGTACTTTCACAGAATTCCTATTAGTACTATAGATGCCCAAGTGAGATTTAAAAAAAAACCTTTCACACAATCAAGCAGCCTGTTGGAGGAGCACAGAAGTTAGGAATTCACCCTTCCGAGCTCCATTGTTACAAAGCTAGGTTGGTGATAACTATTACTCAAGTTAGTTCTAGAGTGATATCTCCAGATCTTTATGCTGCAGTCGCAGAGTAAAAGTGCCTCATCAAAAAATCCCCATTTGTTCATCACATTCTTTCAGCACAGGAAAACATGCCTGATCTACACAACAGAGTTTTGGCATCCAGAATTACCTTTTATCTCCACAGGTTCGCATGCAGGCACATGTTAATGTGGAGTAAGCAAACAAAGCCCAGCTTGTGGCACCTAAGTAGAACCACATGCCACAAATCTCAGCCAGCAATGCAGCTGCCAGCAAATCCTCAGTGTGCACATGTCCCAGGAGCAATGTCAACAGCTGCAAGCCCAACAACATTTTTGGCAGTGATGTTTTCCAGTTTAGGCCTTGCCACGCTTTATATCTCTTGCCCATCTGTTTGTTTTGCATTGTGTTACATCATCTCAATTGCAATAGTTAAATTATAAAATCATCGGGGGATCATACAGAGAGAGAAGCTGTCTTGTTCAGGTTGCCTCAGAGAGAGCTTTCTATTCATAGACGTTAGTGTCAGAGAAAGTGTAGAGGCTTTTTTGTGGGAGGAACAGACATATGGGAGGCTGGGACTGACACACAAAACCATGGGGAGGTTAGAGCAAATTGGAAAGTTAAGACAAGGATACGTTGTTTTCAGTGTTTCTGCATTTTGGGTATGAAGTGGATTTATGATGTTCTTGAAGAGATTCTTGTGTTTCAGATACTGGAAGAATGGAAGTTAGGAATTCTAGGGAGTGTATTTTATCATTTGCTATTGTTGTCTATTTCAGTATTTTGTGACTTTGAACAACATTATTATCTGTATGCTTAAGTAGGTGATGTCACATACTCTTAGAATATCTAGAGGAAGGTAAGAGTAGGTCCTGTGAATAAAACCTGGTTTTTAAGTTAACTTTCGGGTTCAACTGTGTCACAAAATTTAAGGATTTGGGTTTTTTAATATATATTCCTGTTTAAAAAAAATTATGTTTTTTCAAAGGAAATTAAGTAGCTTTTTGAGACTATTTATAGATAAGTTAGCTTAAAGTCTTCAGTGATAGTTGTTACTTATCTGTTCAGAAACATCTTTGGAGTGTTGCATTCTTTCCAAGACTCAGAATACTCTTAAATATAGAATTAGTCTCAAAATTTTAAATGAATGTTTTAAAGAGGTAAGACTTTAAATAAAAAATATACCTGAGAAAACTGGGGGAGGGTGATTCACAAAGAATAACATGGCAGAACTTGTTAATTATTTGTTAATCTTTCATACTTGCTACACAACTTCAAAAGCAGCCAAATATTTTGTCATTTCACATGACAGGTCTCTTCAGACACTTAGTAGGTTATCAACTTAGTTTAAAAAATTGGAAATTGATAGGGTTCCGCATTTGAGTTTCTTTCAAATTAATGCTGGAGATAGAGATATTTGGTCACCACCTTGCAGACCAAAAAATTACATGGGCCAGAGAAATAAAAAAATGAAGCACCCGTACAAAATGTCTACTGCATTTTTAGGGTTAGCAAATTTTATCAATCATTGTAATGGCTTTTGCTTCATGGAAGAAGATCAACTCAGCCTGGATTTGTCTAGTATCAGCTAAGTTTGTGCAACTTGGTAGTGAAACAAGGTTACGAAAAATAGTTCTTAAAACAATGACCCACTGAAATGCTAGACACTATCATAAATCATACCTATAACTTTTTAGGTAGAGTGTAACAACAATATTGTTCAACAATAACCTAAGGAATGTATATAAATGTATATATTCCTGTGCCCCCTGCCTACACACTGCTTGTTGATTATCATTTAGGCACTGGCTGCATATTAAGGTCTGATCCTTGCTTCAGATAGTTACAGTCCAGAGTGCTTCAGAAAGTGATGTAGGCTAATGTGGGTTTGATTGGCTGGCTTTTTTTTTTTTTTTTTTTTTTTTTTTTCTTCTTCATGATGACTTTTCTTGAACTACATGGAATGTGTGAGCTTTTCTGTTTTCATCTAGACATGCCTGTGTATGAGCTCAGGAATGAAAGATATATTTTTAGAGCAGATTGAGTTGTGGAAAATGTAGATGGAGGCATCATGCGTTTTTGTCAACCCTAGCATTATAAAATCAGTTTAGATCTGTCCAATGAAAGTGCAAAAGCACCTAATCCATGAAGCCAGTAAGAAATGTCCTCTTTCAGTATGATGTTTTGTCATCTAGTTGGCTTGGAGGAAATGTACATATATCTTAATAGTACGAGACAATACTGGCCAGCTAGGTTCTGAATTGTCTGTGAAGGAGAAGGTCTGTTTTTTTGGAGATAGCAGTTCTGCTAATGTCCTACCGAGAGAAATTCTAGAAGTTAATCATTTTGGCTTTTGAAGACAAATAAAAGATTTATATTTCAATAGTCTCCCCACTCAGGAAATGATAATGATTTTAATTCACCCATTAAACAATCACTTTTTCCTTGTTAAAATATTCTTTGATTTTCACTCAATTTTACATTAGAGTGCATCTCCTCCTTTTTCTTGTCTTTCAGCTGAATTCAAGCAGAAGTGCTGACAGTTAAAACACTTTGGAATACCTTTTATGTGTCATACTAGGAAGACTTAATCAAAAGAATCATGGAAGGGGTCTGAGAAGTCCCATGGGAGGACCTGCCCTACCTAAATTGACTTTATAGGTTTCTGGCTAACCTGTGTAGTTAGGGATATACTCCACATGATCTGTTCGAGTACTCCCTTATCCTTGCAGTTGAAAACAGGTTTTCTCATGTCTGAATTAATCTGCCTTTTGGAAACTGAAGATCACTCTGCTTTGTTGTATTTGTAATACAACTAATAGTAGGAATTTAGTTTTTCTTCATTTTGGCAATCTATTAAGTATTGAAGGCTGCTGTTTTGCCTCATCACTTCTTTTCGGAAAAGAGAGATCCTAGTTATATCAGCTCTCCTTCATTAGTCATATTTCTCATATTTCCTCATGTTGTAATATTCCTTAGTATTCTCTTAATCCTCTGAAGGTGAGATCCTCATGTTTATAAATAGGAAACACAAAAGTGGATTTGTTGTGTTAGCTAACACTGCAGTAGCCCTGGGGATTAAGCCAGATGCCCTCCACAGAGGTGATACCCTCTGCAGGGTGATGATTCCATTTGCTGGGGTAGTTTATTTCAAACTCAGCATGTGACCCACTGCAAAACTTATGTCCCACTGTGCAAAACTGTTGTTTTGTATTTAAACAACTGACTCTTGTAGTGATGGCTTTAACCTTTATTCTGTTGCTTATTCTTTCATGGTTCTAGTACCTTGCACTTGTTGAATTTTATGTTTTTTTCTGATGACTTTTCAGTTTTCAGATTTATACTGTTCAACAATGCCGACAGCTTTACCTATGATTGTGTCATCTACAGATTTAAAAAGCATTTAAGTAATTACATTAATTACATATTAAGACAAGTAGATATTGACTGGACCAGGATCAGAAACAAAACTCTGATGAGTTTCTCTGCTCATTCTCTCCTAGTTTGACAGTAAACTACCCTGGTTAGTTTTTCCAATGCCCATTTTAAAATCAATTTCTATAGATGGTATTTTCTTGAATTGCAGCTCTAGTTGCAAAATACTGAGCAGAAAGTCTTATAATCTCTACTGTCTCTCCTGTTATACTTTATAAGAAGACTACTTTGACACAGTTTATTCTTGACAAAACTATTTTGACTATTGTATATTATTTTAATATCTTTTAAACATCAAATATTTTTATTTTCTTTATTGCTTTGTGTTGCCATGGAAACAAAGAAGGGCTGAGCTTTAAAGGGACCTCTAAAGGTCATCTGGTGCTAGGTGCCCAGGGTCATCTCTAGATGGCTTTTGAATATCCCCAAGGCTGGCGACTCCACCATCTCTCTGAGAAACCTGTGCCAGTGCTTGGTCCCTTCAAAGTGAAAATATGTTTTCTGCTGTTCTGAGGGAATCTCCTGTGTTTCAGTTTGTGCCCATTGCTTCTTGTGTTGCCACAACCAAAAGGAAAGGAGTTCGACTCTCCCTTCTGCATACTCTCCCTTTGGATAACTTTTCTCAATAATCTCAAATAAGGGTGTCTTTTCTGCAACTCCCTGTTTTCTATTGTGTCCCAGTTTTAAGGATAGGCATTTCCTTTGACTTTTTCTCTTGGATCTTTACTTGTCCTTCACAATTCTCATAAAACAGCTTCTGGTAGTTTAGAGCTTATCTTAGATGTATTTCTAAATATTCTTCACATCTCACTAATTTGAAAATGTTATCGAAGAACTGTCTCTGACTTGTTCTCTTAGTATATTTTGTCTTCTAGTCTCAGAGTTGTTAAAGTTGTGCTGTCTGCCTGATTGCAGTTAGTCTTTTTAATGATCATTTAAATAATAAAACTCCCCACAACTATTGGCTTCTCATATTCATCTGTTTTTTATGGATATTTTATATTTGTATATCCCTTGTTTTGTGCAAGACTCCTTGCTAATCTAACTAATTAGCTGCATAAGCCATGGGAATTTGATTAGTGCTTAACTTTTATTACTATAATCTTTATCCCAATATAGTCTAATTCATTTCTTTTAAGAAAAAAAAAAGGCTTGTAAAACTCAATACTTCACAAGCAAGTTGTTAGAGTAATAAGTGCATTATAAGTAGGCAGCTTTAATTGAAAAAAAAAAAATCAAAGCAGATATAAGTAGGGCAGTTTACATATTTTGTTGTTCACAATTAATCAGTTACTCAGAAAAATCTGTAGCTTTTTTGATGGATGTTTCTCAGTAATACCTTTAGTTGATACTTTCCATGTGAAGATGATGTTCTGCAAATGAGGGTTTATATTTGTAACTGTGGAAATGGCTTGAGCTTGTAAACTTCCAAAAGAGTAATTTGAAATAGTAAAAAATTGAGAACAAGTTATACTTTTGAGGCAGCAAGTATACCAGAACCCAGAATTTGTTGGACTGCAACATTGACACTTCTCTTAGACCATAATTGAAAAAATATATGATGGAATGGCTATACTTGGTGCTTAGGATGATGTTAATATTTATAATATGGATTGGATAGGAGCTGATGAATTGCTTATTCTCAAAGTAAAGAACAAAATTATTTTTAATGGGTATTAGAACAAATATTACCTCTTTGTGCTGAACAGAAAAGAAAGCCATTGATTTTGATGAGCAGAATAGTTAAGAACAAATTAATTTGTACCATTCTCTCACTTCATATCCAACTGAATGAATAAAACAATGCCAAGAAAAATACCATCCAAACTGTGCAGATAATGTAAGGCACTTCAGTGTTGTTTTTTTCCTGTTGCTTCACCAGTGTTCTTTGAGAGATATCTGTTGATATACTATATGCACAGTAAACAAGCTTTTGTCACAGCTCATAAACAAAGGCATGCCACATTTCTTTGTTTCATGAAGAATAATGCTGAGGCCATGAATAAAAATAGTACAGGTGGTCGCAGTTGTAATCAGTTGTACTGCCTTAAACATTTCCAGTTAAAAATAGCTTTGTGATACTTTGGTCACTGCAGCTAGCATGGTGAATCTGCAAAGGTGTATGGAAAGGGTGCTGAATACAAGGGCAAACTAATGAACATTCATATCAGAATTGGAGCATATTGGCTGAAGTATTTTGAGCAAACAATAAAATCTCTGGGAGTGGAACAGAGTATGTGGCAGGGTACGCAAGACATGACAAAGAGAACGTGTGCTAGGGGTATGTTTTAGCTTATTGCAAACTTCTTAGTTCAGCTTGGTCTTCAGATATCTTAAAAATTGTTGCTGATAATCCAGGTTTAATTTCAGAAATTAATATTTTACCCATGCAAGTTCATTCACATTAATTCAGTCAGAAATATTTCAGATTCACTTAGACAAGCAGGTTTTGAAGAAGTCTTCTAGTTTTGTCTGCCTAAAAATGCAGAGATCAAAAATTATTAGATATTTTGCCTTGTCAAAAAAGCGGTTGCAGTGATGAAAAGTGTTTTCTCAATCCTTTTTTCCATTGCTGTGGGCTGGGTTCTTTCATGTTAGCAGATTTCTTTTCTAATGTAAAGCAATATTTAACATAATGTTGTTTTTATAGGCAAAATATTAATGTGGAGGTTTGTGTGAGATGAATCTGACAAAAAGGTTAGGACTTGGAGAAGATGGGGAGATAAAATCTACTCATACAGAGTAAAGTTACAAAATACAGCAAAATATTATGTTAATGTTTGTACTAAATAAAAAGCTTGTAGCCAGTCCAAAGATACTGCTTCTAATTAGGGTATTTTCACCGAAACTCAAAATCTGTAATTTGTATCTGATAATTCATGAGTAAGATTCATCTTTTCTAATTTACAGGTTCTTAAGATAGTTCACAGAAATGAACATGTTCCACTGACTGTAGAAGAACTGTGGGGTGAATTGTTCATAATTCACCATATTTTTAGCTATCTAGCATTAGAAGAGTTCTATCCTCCCAGCAGTGTCCTTACAACAGGAACATGTTTGAAGAAAAAGTAATAAATCCTTGAAGCAACATTTTGAGTTATAAGTAAAATCTGTTTACCTCTTCTGGAAAATATTTAGACTTTGGTGAATTTAGAAACATTTGAATTCAGAATCTGAAGATTATACATTAGAGCAGAATGAGATATTAGTGATAATATGTGAATTCACAAATACATTCCTTATTTCTATCTTAAGAAGGTATTTTTGGAGTAGTACATACATCTGAAAGCATTCTTAGCTTGGGTGAAGTGCTTTGTGTTCCCAAGACCTTTCAAGAGTCTCTATTTTATTGATGTGAAGTTATGCATAGATGGCTTTAATAGTTTTAATAGTGTGTATTTTATAGTATATACTTACCCAAGTTTCAGAATTGGAGAATGATTTTTCACATGAAATAAAATTTAACTGTTTCTGTATCTTATACTCCAATCAAAGTATATTTTTTTGGGGAAAAAAAAAAAAAAAAAAAAAAAAGGAAAAAAAAAAAAAGAGAGGATTTAGGTAATTGCTTCCACAAGTATTTGGCACACAGTAAAATAGAATTCCTAATCTTTATCATGTGTGGAAGACCAATTACTGGTAAGAAATCAAATCAGAAGATGCAATGTCTCAAAAACCCATGCATTTACAGTGACATAGAGCTTAGTGCATGGGATAAAACTTCAGGATTTTGCATTCTATGCATACATCACTGTCCACCCGCATCTGCAGTGCGTTCAGGAACACATTGAACAGGAACACACGCAGAAAAAAAATCGAAGTAGGCACAAGCATGATGATAGAAGCTTTGAAATTACTTAAACCTCTGTGAAACACTCTATATCATTTTCATTTTTGGAAAATGCATGATAGTTACCCTTTTTAACATGTTGTAATTGCAAGTCATAGCTGCCAGTGATTGATCAGTTGGGTGGGGTGAATTGCAGTGTGTATCAATGCCACTAGACAGAAGGATACCATTTCTCTTGCTGAAGAGAGTGAAACTTAGTTCTGCAAACAGAAGATTACTGGCATTAATTGAAGGCATGAATACAGCTGGAAAGTAAAATCTTATTAGCTGCATTAAGAATTAGCAGCATGGAGCAAATTACCCTTAACATTAAAAACTAGAATTGGTACTGCATTTGGGATAATGATCCACTGATTGGCCTGAGGACGTTGCTAGTGACGCTAATGTCTTTAAGCAGTGGTAAAAGGCACCATCCTGAAGTGTAAAGCCACTTACAGTGAAGTGGCTTACCAATAACCACAGATATCCTTGATCCTTCCCCCTCGCTTATCTGCAGAATACAGCTGTTGCTGAAACCAAGTTAAATGTTCTCGTCTTAGAGAAACAGATTGGCAGGGATACTGAAAATAAAAAATCTATTCCCTATGCACAGACCTCAAAGAAGAGCAAAACACAGTAGAGAGTGATATTTTTGCCCAGAAAGAACTCATGAAGGCCATACAGTCAACTTCTGAGTTGCTGACAAGTAAGCCTTTTTGATCTCCTGGTAATTTAAATAACTTTTCACAGTCTTCTCTGGAAGCACATTAAACTTTTTCATTTTATGACACATTTATTGCAGATTAGTTACTCTCTGCTGCTTTTTTGCCATTGTAAAATCTAATGAGCGTAGAAGCTAATGTAACATTTTGGAAATGAAACATCACAGGCTGGAGACTGCAGACGTTGTGATTCCACATGTTAACATCCTTTATTTACCTCATGCTTACCTCATTTTATCCATTTGGCAAGGAGAAGAGTCAAGAGCTCACAAGTATGTATGTTGTGCTTCCCTCCTGGTTCTGACAGTTCCTACTGCTCATTGACACCACTGTACTACCTCAGTAACTCTGTTTTCCTTATCTTATCCCTACAGTTTTGATTATGTCAGATTGTAGCCTTGGGTATTTTCTCTTTTTTTCCTGAGCTCTATTGTTTAATGTCCAATAAAGGCCTCAGAACTCTGTGGTAATATTCCATACTATAAAGGGACTGAAGTGTTACGTTTTTAGCCTTGCTGCTGTTAGTCTGTACTTCTCTCTCCTACTTTATAGCTTTGTATGTAGTTACACAATGGAACATCTTACTGCAAGATGTTTTCACTGGAAAAGCATTCTTTATATTATGAGTTGGAAAACAATAAAGTCTGTAAAGTTTGAACTGTAAAGTTGACCTTCTTTTGTCTTACATTGCCATGGGTGTCATCATTTTGTTCCTATAATCTCTGTCAATGGTGAGAGGAAGGACTGGGGTTTCATGAAACATTTCTTTCCTTATTGAACATAATATAGAAACACTTGGTGTTTCTTCTTGGCTGGGAATGCCACGCCCACATGAGTGAAAAAGGCAGTATGCAGTATAGCTCTCCTTTGTCAGGAGTTGAGATCTATTTCTGATGCAGTTATGGCATCAGAAGAAAATTGGGGGGGAAAACGTTCTTCTGTTTCATGGCTTGCAAAGGACTCCTTGTATAGTAATCCAAATGCTGTTAATGAGGAGAAGGTATGTATTTATTTTCTCACTAGTTTAGATTCTGTGTAGAAAACACGGTTTCAATAAAACATGCATTTTTGTTATGTCTTCTCTATATGTAGGAGCTCTCCCACAGACACAGGCAAATTATGGTAATGTCTTAGAGGAACAAGCAGTGGTTGTGTGGTTACTGAGTGGGATCTTTGCCTGCAGTAAAATTTTACTTTACAAACTAAATGTGACAACAGAATTGCATGCATAAACTGTTCCTGGGAGCTGAGATCTATTTACAACAAGCAGCCCAGTTACATTCTGCCCATAACTGGAAATCCTTTTTGACTCTGGAACTAGTCCTGCCCTCGTCTTTGAAGGCACGAGTTGCTTGAGCCTGGTGTGTGCAGCACTGAAGGCTTTTCTATGTGACTCTCCACAGGCCATACCATAGCCCATGTTCCTTAACAATAAACTTGTAATCCCATAGGAAACATAGCACTTGAGAAGTTTACCTTAAAGAGAATAAATTCTCATTTGAACTGTGACCTTCTAAAATTTCACAACCTATGAATTATTTTTGAGAGGAACAGGAAAATTGTGCCAATGAAGTTGATAATTGAACTCAAAAGAGTTTATTCAAACAGGAAAATAGGAAAAAAGAGAATATTTCTGTAAAATAGACTAAATAGGACTCAGTAGAGACAGAACCAACTTTGCTTAGCACATGTGAGGCCACATCTGGAATACAGTGTCTAGTTTAAAGCTCCCCAGTTCAAGGGAGATATCATTAAATTGGAGGCAATTAGAGGAGGACCATCATGATGGGGCATAGCTGGAGTGAGGAGAGGCTGATGGAGGTGGACGTTTTCAGCATGAAAAAGGAAATTGCTTCTGGGCACCTGCCAGTAGCCTCCAGTGTCCATGGGGTAGCATCTCTTCTCCAACAAGGTGGTGGAGTCAGGCTTCTCACAGTGATGCTTGGTAAGAGGGTGAGTATTGATAGATATAAATTGAAACAAAAGTTTTAGACTAGATATAAAGAAAAATGTCTGAGATAGAAGCCTCACTGAAGTCCTGGTGATCAATATCTACTGCTATCCCTGCATCTGCCAAGCTGGTCATTTCATTGCAGAGGTATCAAATTGGTCGAGTGTGGCTTCCTGTTGGCGAATCCATGTTGATTACTTTTGATGATTTTGTCGTCCTTAATGTGCCTTGAAATTATTTTCGTGATTCAGTTATCTATCTCTTTCCCAGGGACTGATGTGAGGATGACTTGTCTGTAGTTCCCTGGGTATTTTTGAAGATGAGAGTGAGATTTGCTGGGTCTACAAATGGCTATCCCAATCATCACTATCGTTCAAAGACTATTGAGTGAGTTCACAATGACATCAGCCAACTCCATCAGCACCTGCAGGGTGCATCCTGTCAGGTCCCGTGGTCCTACATGTTTAAGCCAGTTTTGCTTAAGTATTCTCTAGTCTGGTCCTTTTCCACCCAGGATAGGTTTTCCTCTCTCCAGGCTTTCACCCTGCTTCTGGGACCTGAGATTCCTGAAGGTTTGTCTTGATAGTGAAGACTGAGGCAAAGAAGCCATTCAGTACTTTAGCCTCTTCCACGTTCTGTGTCATTGGGACCCTGTCTCATGCATTGGGGCCCGATTTGATGGGTGTGCATTTTCTGTAGTTCTCCTTTTGTTTTCTGTGTGTGCAAAGAAGCACTTTTTATTTCTCTTGATGTCTCCCATCAAATTCAATTCTAATTGGGCTTCAGCTTTCCTAACTGTGTCTGCATGCTTGGACTTAGACTATATACCTCCCAACTTACCTGTCCCTGCTTCCACCTTTTTTATGCTTCCTTTTTATGTGGTCAGCAGCAACATGTTCATCCATGCAGACATTCTGGCATTTTTGAACATCTTCCTGCTTGTTGAGATGGACTGTTGTGGAACTTGGAAGTGATGCTTTAATATTACTCAGCTTTCTTGGGTCCCTCTTCTCTCCAGGGCCTTAATCAAGGGGACTCTTCCAAGCAGATACATGAAGAGTCCCAAGTCTGCTTATCTGAAGTGGAGAACTGTGATCTTGCATTTTGCCTTCCTTCAGTCCCTTCACAAAACTGAACTCTCCTATCATGGTCACTATAGCCAAGGCTGCCTTCTGCCTTCATAGTCACAGTCTTCCTTTTTTTGTGAGTGTGAGCAGAGCATCTCTTCTTACTGTTTTTTTCTGTCACTTGAAACAGGAAGATGCCACTGATGTTCTCCAAGATCCTCCTGCTCTGTGTATGCCCCAAGTGGGTTGAACTGTCCCCCAAGTCATCCAGGACTATGAATGTAAAGCTACTTCAAGTTTGAGCAGAAAACTGGACTAGGAATTTCTCGTGTCTGAACTGGCTTATCCTATGATCCTGTGATGCTCATACACTTCTTGGATTATCATATGATCATTTGTGTTTCTCTCCTGTGGAGAGAGATCATTTAGCTGTGAGAGGTGACTTCCTCTCAGGGCAATATGCCATTAGTGTGGGGTTACTCACAGGTCAGGGCCTGTATGTAGCCCCTCAGGATGATTTGCAGATGAACTGTGTTTGCATGGCCATGTTTTGGTGGGAGGGAATACAGGGGTGGCTTCTGTGAGGAGCTGCCAGCAGCTTCCCCCATTTCTGGCAGAGCCAATGCCAGCTGGCTTCGGGACAGACTCATCGCTGGCCAAGGCTGACCAATTACATATGGTGGTAATGCCTCTGTGATAACATCTTTAAGACTCTGGGTGTTTTTAAGATATTGAGAGAACCTGAATGAGTATTAATACTTGTAATAAAATAAGAGTTAAGCTTTAGCATGAATTGCAGGGGAGGGACATAGATAATTGTTTTCTTTACGTGGTGGAAATAGGAAAGCTTTTTACATATTGCATGAAGTAGCTGTTTTCTTCATGGATACTCAAGTTCTTTAACTAGGGAAACGATATATTCTAATGGGTTTAGCTTGATCGAATCATTCTGCCTTAGTCTTATTGTTTGTTGACCATTGGAATATGCAGTTCCCCTTCCCGACCATTTCCTGTGAATGAGGCCCATGCTAGGATGATGTCATAGTTTCAATAGGCTGTTAGGTGTTTGAAAATTTTACATCTGTTTACAGGAAGATAAAGAACCTGTTTACATTTGCATTGTATAGAGTTTCTGGAGCAGCTGTTTATACCAATAAATCAATGTAAGATTCCTGCTGTAGTTACCCAATAACACCTAATTGAAAGCTTTCATCTGATTCCTCCTGTTTTCAGTAGATAATTTCCTCATAGGGTAAATTGGGTTTTTTTCCCTTTCTTCTGATTGTTCAGTATAAAACAAGAGAAGTCATTAATGAATCACAAAAAAAAAAAAAAATGTCAACAGAAAGAAATCAGCTACTATTGGGCATTAGGAATCTGGAGAGTTTAGGAAGAAAAACTTCTTTGGGAAAACGAAGGCATTTCTCTGGTCCTCTCAGCTCTCAGCTGCGCTGGATGTTTTGCTCAGTAATGCATCAGTACTTGCATCAATTTCCTTGAACAGCTTGATGAAAGATGAACAGTTAGGGCAGCCAAGAGAAATAAATTTCATTACATCATTCTCGGGTGTATATGTTTAAGTTAATTAGTTATGCTCAATTTTATTTCTTTGTTCTCTAATCTGTCTAAACTATGTTACAGGTTCCACTGATCTGTGAAGACTAAATAATGTGCAGACTTGTACATGGTATTTTCTGACTAGGAAGAAAAAACTCTTGTTTATTTCTCTTAACCTCTCTTGAGAAACCTTAACCAAGGGAATAAAATAGGAAACAGGTCTGGTACAGAACTAAATGTTTGCTGATGTATTTTTAAACAAGTGAAGTGTACTGACATTGTCAGGCAAAGACAGTGTAAACATTGCTGCAGAGTTTTAATCGTATATTGACTAAGTGGATCTTTTTTTTCCCAACTGTGTAATATGTCTGGTGATTAATCTAGTATCCATTAGGAGTGCAGGACATCAGTGCTATGCACAATAAGTTCTTTCATCCCCAGGCCAAGAACCATTTTGCAGGCGTAATGCAAGGATGCCTACAGATCTGTGTGGGTGTACATAAACTCTAACCCGAACATCTTGTAGTGTTCTCAAGTGGGAGGGTAATTTTGCCTCTTCATTGATTTTACTGATGAGCAAGTAGTGCCATTTCCCTCACCTGTGATGAATTGTGTGTGCTATACAGTGTGGGCTATTGCTCATCAGAGGATTAAGCAGGAGCAACAAACCTGCTTTATTTTCTTCAAACCTTTCATCAGTGGAAGACACTTGCATCATCTTGTACAATCGTAACATTTTGATACAGAAAAGAAGACTTCCAGTTTTTCTAGAGGAGACTGCCTAGGTTGACAAAAATGTTTGCATTGCATCTGGATTGTTTACAAAAAATTGCTGCATTTCTTGTACTGAAATCTTCAAAAGCAAAGAAATTTTATGAGTAGTCTCAGCACTGTTAAATTAAGCTGTCCTAAGTACCTGCAGTAACCATGGTATTTTAAAGTCTGGATTACTGCAGCAGTTCTTTGTCTAGGATATGGTACATACTGTACTTGGATTATAATGGAACCATTTATACAGATTTTATACTTTCTCATAAAACTCCTCAAGGTGAATGAAAATAAGCGTGGGCTAAATGTTTTCACTTCTCAGTGCTCTTTCTGTTACAGGATCTTGCTGGCTTTCTTAATTGCTAACTTATGCAGTTTCTTTGTCTTCTAGAATGTCGGGTCGTGAAATCTACTTCCTATACCAAAATAGCTTCGAGTTCACGTAGGAGCACCACCAAGAGCCCAGGCCCATCCCGACGCAGCAAGTCTCCTGCTTCTACTAGTTCAGGTAAAGCCAGCAAACAATCTTTCTTAACAACTGCAACCGTTCTGTTCCAATAGAGTGGGCAATGCACTTAAAATTCCATATTTCTGTGGAAAAACATTGAATGTGTAAAATAGTTGATACTAAAAATTCACGTTTTCTCAGTGACATCTGAGATCAAGTGTCTTCCCAATACAAAATAAAGCTTCAGCATCTTAAAACTAATACTCTGGCATTACAGTGGTTCTAAAAGTTTACTTTATTTTTTCATGCATGTTTTTGCTTCCAATACCTAAACAGTGAGGAAAAAATGTATGGTAGTCTTTGTACTAGGAACCAAATGAGAACAACCCAGAAAGTAGCCCAAGTTATACAACGTAAGATCTGTGTTGCTGAAAGGTTAATTTCATTCTTTTTTGTATTTTGTTTCTGAGGGAGTGAGGAGGCAGTAGTGAGGAAAGGATTGATTAAAGATCATGAGGATATTGAGAAAAGGAGGGCAGGGTGGAGAAAGAATGAAATTACAGATATGAATGTGAGTTGAGGAAGAAATGTCAGAAATGACCAAACAAACCAGTGATACAGGCTGGAGAAGATACAACAAAAAGCTATAGAAAGTTCTGTCTGAAGGGCCTTGCTTTGGCTGCCTTTGCAGTAGCTTCCACTAGTTAGCCGATGAGTAGTTCACCCCTGCAGTTTTTCCCAAGCAGAAAAAATAAATAAACAAAAATGTGTGTTAGATTGCTGGTGTTGGTGCCTGAAGGTACAAATAATCCTTGGTGTGAGCCACTTGAGTAGACCCATTCAAGCATTTTGCAGCATTGCTTGTGAATATGGGTTTTGCAAGAGGCAAACATTAGAGCTGTCTGAAAGGCACCTCCCCTTCTGCCTGAGTCTTTTGCCAACAGGAAAGCAAATGGCATACTGAAATCTGCATCCAGTACCATAAGGTGGAGATGTGGTGATCAGAATGGCCCAGTGCTGGTTTCAAAGAGGGTAGAGATAGACCAACTGGAACTTTTTTTTTCTTTTACAGAAAGACAAAGGTGAGAAAAATATTCTTGCTCTGGGAAGGAGGAAAGTGGGAGAGACTCAATGAGAGGGCAGAGGTGTAGATGTAGGTACTAAGGCTGGGAGGCAACTTGCCTCCTACACATCCTAGAGAACAGCTGAGATACACAAACTTGAAGAGGGGAAATGGGATGAAATATTAGTTGTGAGGAACAAGTCCAGAGTATCTCTTTCATAAATATGTTAAGTTACTTTCTTTGTAGCTAGGTGGAACAGAGTTAAACTTTAGCAAATGAGGCCTTGTTTGGTATGTGAATATTACAGACACTGGAGTTTTTTTCCTAATTAATTTTTGAGTACAGGTAATGAACATTGAACTGTGTATGCTCATTTCTATGTGAAATAACTGTTCTGTGACTTCCTGAGGAGGAGATGTGGAGACAAAGGTGCTGAGCTCTTTGGTATCCAGTGACAAGGCATGTTGGAATGGTTCCAAGCTGCACCAGGGAAGGTTTAGACTGGACATTGGGAAGCATTTCTTTGTGAGAGGTTTATCAAGCATTGGAACAGGCTGCCCACAAAAGTGGTTGAGGCAGCACTTGTGGAGATATTTAAAAGATGGGTAGATATTGCCCTGAGGGACATGGTTTAGTGGTATACTTGGCAGTGCTGGGTTAACAGTTGAATTTGATGATCCTAAGGTCTTCTCTGGTCTAAAAAAGTCATTTTTAATATAATATTTATTCTTTATTTATATTTATATTTATTCTATAGCTATGGTGAATTCCTTTACCAAGAAGTACTGTGTGATTCGTTGGATTCCTGGTGCTCACCAAAGCCACACTATTGCTCCACTTCTCAGCTGAACATGCTGAAGTTTTGGTCAGCCCTTAGCTGGTCAGGCAGTTGGACGAGATGGTTGTCATAGGACCCTTCCAACTGAACTATTCTATTCTAATTTGTTAAACTTAAAACAGATAAACAATTGAGAGTGTTTCTATAGAATTAATTTTTAGTGAGGGAAATGGCTCTGATTTATCTGTCTGTATGTCTGGTGTTTGCTTTTTGCAAATAGATTAAATTGTTTGCATGTTACAGTAAGCCTATTTCTAACCTTACATATATGAGTACTTAGGTCAGTATTACTTTCATACAAGGAAACAATATTGAAATAAACACTTGCTATCAAGAATTGTTTTTAAATCACATAAGGCTGAAACCAGTCAATGAATTTTAAAAAATGTAATTTTATATTAGACATTGTTTTTTTTTATAAAAAACAGTAGAAAGAAAGAGGGAGCATTAACTCTTAGATGGTTTTAGACAAAACCTAAAGTTCTCCCATGGAATGAAAACAATGTGTACAGATTTCACTTTTCTGCTACCCAGCAAGCACAAAAATGCTACTGTTTCCTGGGATTATGTACCTGCGACAGAAGTAGAATAGAGAAATTGCTATCTAGCATGCATATGAGCAGATAATTTTTTCCACGATGTCTACATTAAACATCTCAGTACTAGAGAATCTCCTGAATCAGTTGTGCATAGCTGGAAGTTATGCTTTTGTTGTAATGTTGTTACTGCTAAGTGTATGTACGTGTATTTTTATTGTATGTTTTTAAATTGCTTTCAGCTATCCTTTAAATTACTTTGAGGGATTCTTCTTTGATTAGCAATAACATGGAAAATAAGGAAAAGGATAGATTCTCTTCTCTGATCAAAGACAATACATATATATTAGAAAAAGTTAAAGGTGCATAATTTTCTGAAGAGTTTTGTCATAGAACAAAGCTGAAAGAAGTAGTGATAAAGGGAAGCAGAAAGCATTCTTGATAAAAAGCTGAGAGAGGTGACTGGAAAAGAGCATGTTGCTAATTAGAAGGAATCCAATTCCTTTTGTTTCTTTTGAATCTTGCTGCATTTTGAGAAGTCTGCACATTCTAACTACGCAAAAGAATCATATATTGCTTCAGGCTTAAATTAATGTTCATATAAAGAAAATACGCATTGGTAATTACATGGGGCAAGAAAGGAGAGTTCCATAGACAAAGACTATGTTAAAAAATATTCAAATTTCAAAGCTGGGTATTAAAACTGATAAAATTGTAGAATAAAGAGATATCATTGAGTTAACTTTTATTCTCTTCTGTATCTGTAGTCATCCCAATAGCTTTTGAAACTGCTTACAGAAATCAAAGGGGTAATTTTGAGGTGTTGGTCATTTGTTGTTTTTATGTGTCTTGTTTTTGTCTCTATAAGTCTGGAACAATAACATTTTACCAAAACTGTCGCTTTGAAGATAAACTCAGTAATGTTGAATTATTTTTGAGGTAATTCTGCTGTAAGGCCCTTGCTTTCCATTTCAGTCTTGCCTTGTTGTGGTGACCCCTGACTCTGACGAGCAGGCAAAGGACCCTGAGTGTCCTCTCTCCCTGGGGAGCCACCAGCCACTGTCCTGGAGAACCATTTCCCTCATTGTCTCATCTGCTTCTGAGGAAAAAAGGACTCTTAACAGCAATTCCAATGCTTTTAGATGACTTTCACCCTTTGCAGTGGCTTTTTGCCCTCTGTTGCCCCAAAAGAGAGTCTCCTTGGCAAGCCTGAGAGTCCTATACAGAACCTACCATAACAGCATTGCCAGGCTTTGCAGATACATGGCCATGGGAATAACAGCATGGAAACAACAGAATGAAAAACACTGTCCCACAGGCTCTAGGACATACTGCTACAGCAGCACAGGGCTAAGTGGGGAACCTGTGGGTGGAAATCAGGCTGCTGGGTTGAGGCAAAGACCCTTAATTGAAACCAGAGGTTACAAAAGTGTTCAGGGCCACAAAGGTTCAAATCTGTGCTCTGGTTAGCTGAGGGCAAGGAAAGTGCATCAGTCTGTGAGAACACACACTCCTTGTTGTTTCTTGAGCTATACAATCTACAGTGCATCTGCCCTTACACCATTTCTTGGCATATTTCAAAGGCATGTATGCTTTTACATAGGTGGCGTTCACCTTTTTTCCATCCTTGTTTTTTCACTTCATTTTTTTTTTGTAACAGAGCATATGTTTAATGTACTTATATTTTCCTGATAGCCTCCCTGGCTCATGAGAGCAGATGCATTCTATTTTTATATAAAAACACAGAATATTTTTTCTTCCAAGAGTACAAGTAAGCTAGGAAGATCTGTGTAAGGGCTGACTTCTCCATTATTATGTTTTCTTCAGTTTGCTATTTACATCTGACAGTGTTTCAAAACAGTACCACCAGACAGAAATCTCGCTGCAGCAGGATTGCTTTCTGACTTTTTACAAATCCATTTGAGCTATTGTGTGCTTCAAAAGGCTTTCAGTCTAGATAGAGAAGAGAAGCATGGAACAAGGCAAAGAAGAGAAGCAGAAAAAAGGTAGAGTGACCTCCTGGGTAGGCAGAAGGCTGAAGTCTGATTCCAGGTGCAATAGATGATCCTACCTCTAATTTTTCTGATGTCTTCTTAAAGCCTATAAACAATTTTGATGTGTTTTAGTTGCATCAAATAATTTTTGGGAAAGGGAATAATAAAAGAGACATTTAATTTTGGTGAGAATGGGTATCAGCCCGTTGTTGGTGACTGAAAATTATGAATATCTGATGTCTATTCAGTAGGTGGTGGCTTCTGTCCAGCTGCCATTTAACACCATTGGTGGCAGCTTCAGTGTGGGTGAAGAGGTAATAGATTCAAAGAAAGCAGCAGCATGTTCATCATCGTTATTTTTAATCAAATCAAGAGCAGCATGAGGTGACTGGAATTACTGTACCCTTGGTCCATTAAATTAAGGAAAGATGCTTCATTTGGATGAACTCTGGTTTACCTTCTGAAATTCCAATTCTGATTTTCAGGACTTGCCCTCAACAAAAGTGGCTACTTTCTTTTTTTTTTTTTTTTTTTCAGTTTGAACACCTTCTTCAAAATTATTTCCTTCTCACTTTTTTCCCTGGTTACCAGTCTCCCGTTTCCCTTAAGTTATCACTCAGAATATGTCAGATGCTTGAAATCTTATTTGTAATATCAATTCAGGTGTTAAAATTTGGTTTTAAAGAGTTATTTAGGAGTCTGGGTTATTCAGTGTGACAAGTTACTATTTCAAGAATACCTGGGTTAATATGTACCTATTCCAAATGACAAAGGGAACATATGTGAGGAATGGATAGACTAGATCATATTACCAAAGACTATGTGTGGGTTCTCTTTTAAATTATACCTGGGCAAAGAAATTGTGAAACTGCATGTTGAACTCAAGCCTGATCAAAACTGTAGATGTCCCATAAAGTGGATATGGAAATAGGATCTTGCAGAAGTCTTCCCTAGGTCAGATGCTTGTATTTTTCTCTGCTAGTTAAAAAGAAGAAAAAAAAAAAAAAAAAAAAAAAAAAAAAAAAAAAAAAAAAAAAAAAAAAAAAAAAAGAAAAAAAAAAGAAAAAGGCAGAGATGTTTCTCTGCAATAGGATATATGTATCCAGAAACAGCCCTCCTTCAACCACCTGACTCAAGAAGGTCTTTTGTATCCCAAAGGAAAAAAAGCATGACGTATCATACTGTCTTTGGCGAGGTCACGTGCCTTTCACACTGTTGCAGGTACTCAGCTGACAGATTTACTAATAAATATGCTGAACCAAAATTTTCCTAAAGTGAAGACACACACCCATGGGAGTGATGAGGTCATCTTGCAGACCCAGGGATTTCCAGATGATTTTTGCTTTGATCTTAGCTTCTTTTTAATTTTTTATTCATGGTGTTTGTCTTTGAAACTACTCAGTGAAAAATTAATTTTCATAATTTTATATCCTGTAACAAAAACAAGAGTTAGTAAGAGAAGTGGATTTGGTTATGTTGAGTAATTTATTCCTCTTAAAGGATGAAAAGTTAAATGCTAAATGAAGAAACATGCTCAGAAATTGTGCTCTGTTCAAACAGTCTGATTTGAGAATCCTAGTCTTTCTAGTTAGTCAAAACAGTCCAAAAGACAGATTTTCATTAAAATTTACATACATGTAGATATTCTCTTGATTAGGTACTGCATGAAATTAGCAGACAGTTTCATAGATATCAGCTGAAATGCAGAGGAAAGAAAAAACTCAGGAGGCACTTACCTTCTGAGACTATAGGAAAAAACAAATACTGGTAGATTCCAGGGACCTGCATTTTCCTGGCAGTCTCTTCTGAGATACAAGGTACATCTGCAATATCTGTGTGTCTGCAGCATTTCTTTGCTCGATAGTGCAGACATAGGTGACTTTGGGTTGAGGTGGAAGAACCTGTGTGGGTTTACAGTCTCTGCTGGGCTCTGCGCGGCTTGGGTGCCACAGGTACCCGTGACTGACAAGGTCTCGTGTATTGGTGACTGCTGGGATGGGGAATGTGAACCTGACCTGTAGGTGATCCTTTCTGCTGACATTTCTAATCTCTTGATCTGTTGATCAGGTGAAAGTTCTGTGGGTCTGTCAGGTCTTGTCTTCAGGGACAAAGGGATGTTCTACTTTTATCTGCTTAAATTCTTGACATAAACTCTACAAAAGAATGAACATAAAAAGGACAGTTTAGCACCAGTTAAAATGAATGCAGTATCGGTATCTGGGCGTTTTTTCTCAACCAGTTGCATGCTAAGGTAGATCTTCTAAAGCCTTGTCTTAACTGGGAAGTCATACTGAAAGCACTTGCCTAATGTGGTGCTCTTTGCACACTGTCTTTTGGTGTTAAGACAAAAATGACAAGATGTGCAAAAGTGAAATACAAAAGCAGAATGAACAAAAAGGCAAAATATCATTTATTTTTTGACTATTTTATAAATACATAATTTTACTGAGACAAAAATCTTGTTTTGGAAACGATGTTGAGAAACTATAGAAGTAATTGAGGCAAGGTCAAATAGTAAACTCACATTTTCTGCTAAGTTACTGAATATGACCTACACATGTTGTGACTTGTGTAAATAATTTTTTTAGCTTAACTTTCCTATTCATAAGTTGTGGCTGCAAAATAATCCTGCACTGTTCCTTTCCCTTAGTCTCCTCTTTCTCCTTCACAAATGCTTTTGTTTGGCACAACATTTTTTTAAAACACGAATCATCGCTATGTGTTTTGTAGAGTCCAATATGTTTGCACATCAGCAGGCAACTCTATAGGAGACTATGATTTCAATACACTGCAGTGGTGTTGGTGGCTTCTCAGTCTTAATTTTTTCTTGCCTTTTGTTTCTACTACTTAATATAAGTAATACATTAATTAATTACTTTAATTACTTAATTTTGATATGCCAAATCAAAATTTATTTATTGTAATACCATCAAAGTACTTTTTACTCGCAGCATTTTCACTAGTATATTATCTTAATATTATTTATAAATCTTATTATATTAATAATGTTATTATATGAATAATATTATTCATATTGTTGTATGAAAGCCTGTTTTGCATTTGTCTGAGTAGATGCTGGTATTCAGCTTTAGTGTTCTATTTTATGGGTTTTTCCATCTTCATGTGTGTGCCAGGTGCTGGAAAAAAAAATACAAAGACAGGTCTTTGCCTTGTTGCACATCCTCAGCAAGACAGGACAGTAAGGAAAGGAGTTCACAGCTGAGTGGTTTCATACATCTGCTCTGAGCAGCCACAATAATTTTATTATTGTTGCAGCTTTTTAATACATATTCCACTGGTGACATTTTGTACTGATAAATCTTTTTCATAAGATGATGGGAGGGCAGAGTGTGTTAAGCTGAAGTCTGTGACCCCTGCCATTTTTTGAATAAAAGTGACAAGAAACCTCTTGCCTCACTCAATAGAATGATCAATCACAGCAGTGATTTACCAATTTCATATGTCTTTATCTACATCAATGTTCCCTCTAGGAACATGTGCTGTATCAGTCAGTGAGAAATGCAGTGCAGATACTGGATAGAAATGCAATTTCCAACAAAAATGCATTCCGCTTAGAAATGGATTTTAGGGTAATTTAGTGATCAGGAATGTAGTATTATTATTAAATCTTATAGCTTTTATTCACATATTTGTTGCCATGTTTTCTGGTCATGAGCAGTTTAGGTAAGAATGGTGTAATGATTGAAAGTGGAGTTCAGTAAGGGGATCAGAATCACTGTAGTCTCTTCCTGCTACACAGCACCTAATATCACCTCTATTTGCAGATTCAGTATAATGACTCACAAGCACAGGAAGCCATAAATAAAAAGGTAAAAAAGGAGGGCCGCTGGAATACCATTTCTGTCCTGTTGTGATGTCTGTCTTAAGGATTATATTAATAATATCAGTAGCAAGAATAATGTAATAACAATAATAGCAATATATATCTCCAGGCCTGAAGAGCATCCAGAAGGATTCATCTTGTGTAGCTTTGGAAGTTTTACACTGCAATGGATGCTCCTAGTAGATTGTTCATCAGGTTAGGATTTACATGGTTGCTTCAGGATGATACAACTTGTATTATGACAGCAACTTGGTTAAAATAAGGTCTAGGAAACTACTTCAGATGTAGAAGCCAATACAACAGGAACCTAAAGATTGGTAATAGGAATCTTATCTCCAGAGCTAATTGCCGTCTCTAGAGTTTCCTAATCAGCTCTCTATAGGGAGTCATTTGAAGCTCTCAAAATTCCTGGTATGTGTTTTTATGTACGGGCACCTTATATTTTGGGTATGGATAAGGAGATGAGAAAACTTCACTTAAATCTGCTGAGGGCCTCAATGCATTAAGTGTACTCTTGATTTCACATGTTACAGATGGCTAACATAAGCACAAATATCATAATTTTCCTTTTTAAAATCACAGTTGAAGAGAGCATTCAAACTTAGCTCTGGATATTCTGGTGGTGACAAGTAATTTTTAGGCTTTATAATAATACTTTGTTTTCTCATCCTAAATGGATACTCATTAACATAATATATATGTATCAATATGGAAATATGTCAATAGTTAAATACATCATTTGCATCTATTTGTATGGTTCCACTTGGTAGCCTCAAGTTTTTGTGTTCAGGACAAAATTGATTGCTATAGTAATTCTAAAAAAACCTGTTGTTGAAAATTATGAGGAAGGAACAGGAACGGGAACAGTTTAAAGAACAGGAACCAGTGTCTAGTGCTACAAGGTGTATTGAAATCTCCATGTTATCTTAAATTTGCTTATGATAATAAGATCTAAGAGTATCTGCCTGGTTTAAAGAGAAGGCAGAGCACTAGTCTTGTAATTCAGGTGTCTCAAGAACTATCTCAGTGTGAACATTAGGAGTTTAAAGTTAGTTTCTAAATTATGCCAAAGATGTTTAGAAGATACATTTTACAACTTTACAAGTTTGAGATTCCAAATAGCTCATTTTTAATGTCCTCATCTTGCTCTTTTCCGAAATTATTTCAGTGATATCAGTAATAAATTTGATTTTTAGTCACTGTTGGACAGATCTGTGGCTGTTTTGCTGAATACTGTATGAGCGTACGTACATACATATGCATGTGCGTTCCCCTGCACTTAGTACAATACTTGAATGAGTGCTGATATGTGTAAATCATTGCCCTCTGTCTAAAGATATTTTGAAAGCTGGGTGAGTGGAATGTTTTTCTATAAAAATAGCCTATTTAAATCCAATTAGAACATCTTGCGGGTTCTATAGTTATGCAAATATATTACACCTTTACTTTAAACAATGTCTTGCACAAAGTGATGTTGAGATTGGTTCACTCATAGCACCTAAGCACTATTAAGTGAGCACCGTTTATCATGCAGTATAATGTGTTTTATTGATGTGTGTGCTGTGGTAGGTATACATATTTCTTCATTATAATGTGTGGGCCCAGTATTAGCCAGTAAGAACAATGTATTATGTAAAAAGGAAGAAGAATCTTTTAAAAATACCTACTGTATTATCCAAAGGACTTAGCATTTGCTACATTGCCAGTCAGCCAAGGTTTTACAAGAGTTATTGTCATTTTGATTTTCAGATGAGTCATTTGCTACATTGCCCCCAAAGGCACCTCATTATGATTCAGTGCACAGGATATAAAATTGCTAAGGCTTTCGGGGCTCCATGGAAAGCGAGTGGGGGTTGCGGTGGCTCAGCGTTGTGAAGCAGCAGCATTATGCTTAATTGACACCTTTGATGTAGCCCTAAGACAGCACCTGCACCTCCCACTGCTGCTCTGAAGACGTCAGCCTTACGCAGAAAAGGCTTATGAATCCTGCATCGCATTCAGCTCACTCTGTGAGCAGCCCCAGCTATCCTTAACTAATCCCATTGCTTCTCAGTTTGGCTACAGCTTGGCTTAGTACAGAGCAGGAATTTCTCTGCTTGCTCTTAGCAGGTTTTTGTCCATGTTAGAACTCATAGAAGGTAAGTCAAATGCCTTGTTGATATCCTTAGTATATAAATATTCTCCTAAGATTCAGAATCTGGTAATCTGATTGTCTGTTCTTTTTATCCTAGCACTTGCAAATGTTGACTCTGATAGAACAGTTGCTTGTTTAAGTATCTTTACATGTATGTGATACACACTTCGTAGTGTTTCTGTCAGTGCTTCAATGTGAATGTTATTGATAACCTCTCGTGTGATTACTTTGTAGTAGAATTCTGTCCTCTGCTGGCATTGTTTTGTTAATTTATTTGATAATGTCATGTGCATGTGAAGATGCTTCTATAAAGATAGGCACTGACATATATGAAGAAATTTACTTATTTAAGAAAGTAATGCTTTCCTATAAGTCAGACTGGAGGAGTTATATCCAATTCATATGCCTCCAGAAAGCCCTTTTGGGTTAAGTCTGAGAAGATGTTTGGGTCAGATAATGTTGCAAAAATCTCTTCAAACGGTTGAGTGAGTAAAAGCAGGCAGCTGATTTGTTCTTGCAAGCAATACTGTGTTTTATTTTTAGTGGTCAGCACTTCAAGTCATAGTTAAATGGAATGAAAAGGTTTATGCATTATGTCTTTTAAGGTTAACAAAGCACTTTGTTCCCCATTACTTTCAAGTACAGGAACAATACAGTTTAAGAAAACATGATCATGTTCTCTGCCATTGACTAAAGTGTTTTCAGGTTTTTGCATTATTTGCTTTCACTCTGTATAAAAAATTGTCTTCGTAAGCCAAAAATCTAAGGAAATAATTATTTTTCAAATTATCTTATTTAATGTTTAAAACATTAAGTAAAAGCAAATTAATCTGTTCAACAAAGACTGAAAAAAACCCCATTGATTTGATTATTTTTTTCCTTTAATAATGCCTTGTATTTATTTTTTTTTTTTCAATTTCTTGTCCTTTTAGTGAATGGAACCCCAGGTAGCCAACTTTCTACTCCCCGCTCTGGGAAGTCTCCAAGCCCATCTCCCACCAGCCCAGGAAGCCTACGGAAACAGAGGGTAAGGAAATAAGGAAACTGATTTCTGAGCATGGCCAGGGAGAATCCAGCATAGCTGTTATCCAATAGCCTTCTGATCCCTTGTGTTCATGTACAGCCATAGGGTGGAAGAGCCTGGCTACAATCCTTGTGTTTGTAAAACACCCTGAATTGGAATACAACTGTTCTGTGTCTGTCAAAATGCTTAGTATACTGAGAACCAGTTTGTCCTTGGCGTTAAAACAGGGGTAGCAGGGGTTTCTCTCCTTGTTCACAAAACTTTTTGTTTGTTTCTTTCTTTCTCCAAATGTTTCACAACTGAAAGAAAAGGTCAAAGAAATCTCTTTTGTTCCTAACTTGCTGTGGGCATTATGTCACTTGCACAATCTACAGACTGCTTTGATTTTGGAGCAGTGTGGAAGAATGCACTGTGGAATTTAGCTGTGATATCACTGCCTTGTGCAGTGAAGATCAGCACCAAGGCAACATGACACCTGTCAGTCACTTTTCTAGGTGAGAGTTGATAGTAGCTGTATGTTCCCCTTAGTTATCTCATAGGGAAGAATCTACAGTATTCCTAAGCATCCAGAGCTAAGCTAATGCCTGTTACTGCTGTAACCCTCTGACAAAATATTAGTCATTCAACCCAAAAGCTGTAGGTTCCCCTTAGTTATCTCATAGGGAAGAATCTACAGTATTCCTAAGCATCCAGAGCTAAGCTAATGCCTGTTACTGCTGTAACCCTCTGACAAAATATTAGTCATTCAACCCAAAAGCTCCACATGCAGATTTAATCGATTCTGTCTGTTTAAAAGAAATGAGATGTCTATGTATTTTCTGCTATTTTCTGAACTGTGGTCAGTGCTCAGTGCAAGCATCCCCGAGGCAGTACTCTGTATTTCAGACTTGTTTATAAACAGAGTTTGAACACATACTTTTCTGCCTTTTCAGTTTTTAAACAAAGACATAATTTGTGTCTCTGAAAATAAGGGGATTTTGTACAAAATTGACAGTGCTTGACTTTAGGAGCTGTTGCAGACCTAATTCCCCAGATACCCAGATGAAGAATAGCTGCAGCTTGACTCCCTTGTAGCCTGGAGACCCTTCTTCACATCTGATGTATACCATGGAGCTGAGGAATTGTGCATGTCCAAGCCTTACCTCTGTCTGGGACACAGCTGTGGGTTTCTGCTGTGCCTTGTTTGCAGACAAGGGAGCCAAGTGGGATCTTGCAGTGTAGGGACAGCCAGTGAGCAGCAGCTTGGAGGCCCTGGGTAGTGTCATGGTTTTCATCATCTGATACAGAGAGTAAAGATCTAAGTTCCAGTAGGTAAGATGGTGTTAAAATCTTCTTGAATGTGATGTCTTCCCCACCTGTTTGTTCTTGCTCTCAAGGCTTATTAATGAATCATTATTAAGTCACTGGAGAGGGAACAAAGAGTCTTCCAAATGAATTATACATTGGTGATGTGAGGGCGTCTGTTTAGATGGATGATACCAGTTTACATTGGATTTGCATTTGCTGTGAGGCTGTCTCTTTCCATTGGTAACTTTCCTAAACTTACTTTCTCACCACTGATGCTTCAATCTCCACAGTGAAGAAATGTTTTTCTGCTAACGTTTGTGGATGGGTGAGTGGGAGCCATGTGATCAGCACCATTTGACACAAGGGGTTTCTAGGCACAAGATTTCTGACTTTCAAATGTGAAGAGGAGAGCAGATGGGCTTCTTTTTATGTGTAAGTGGAAAAGGATCACTGAGTAGCAGTATTATGGATGCAAAGTTCTATGTAGCAGTAACAAAATCAGACTGCTAACTGTAGAGAAAATAAATATTGAAGTGTACTACAAGAGAGATAAGACATTGTTAGGGAGTTGAATTCTCTTCTCCAACATTTATATTCAATCCACTTGACCTCAGTAGGGGACCTTTCATGCTTGTTTGCTTTATTTTGGATGGATTTAATTTTTTTACCTGATGATAATGGAATATATTCATGTAAAAATAGATTGCAATCATGTAAAATTCTTTGCAATAACATTATTTAAGTTAAAAAATCAACTCAGAAGCTCAGGGATGGAAACTTAACACTCAGTCTGAGAATTTATTTCATCTGCTTTCATGTTTAGCTTGTGAAGTGAATGAGATAGAAGTTCAGTGTAAAAACACGATTGTGTTATTGAAGGTTATAATGTGCATTCCAATGAGTAAATAAGGCATTAAGCAGTGCTTGAAAATCATAATTTCCTTGTTAGCAGTATAGATGGTGTTCGGTTTAGTTTTAGAACAGTTTTTTGTGTCTTTTCATTTAAATGTTACTTAGGTTATTTTATGTACCATATTGTCATGAACCAAATTTAAACCCAAAGCATTTTGTTTTGTCATCAATGGCATCAGCTACAGAGCTGACAAGCCAAGCAGGAGGAGATTTATTCCCTAGGAGGTTGCTGAAGTGTTGGTATCGTGTGATAGATATACAGGGGAGAAGAGCTGGATTTAAGTTCCCATCTTGTCCCCAGTGTTAAGAGGTGAGGTGTTCCTGCCCTGAAAGAAGAGTGTTGGCTGCTGTAGCCATGATCTGGAGCTGAAGGTTTTCTTACAGATCTGTCTTTCTCTCTTTGCCTGTAGTTTGAGGGAGCTACTGCTTTAGAACTGAAGTAAGATGCTGGGTCCTGGGAACACCAGCTCAGCTCTGTAATTTGTGGTGTTTTGTGCCTCTCTTTGTGCAGTTAGAATTACAGGAGTTCCTCTTCTCTCATGCCATCGGGTACATGGGATGCCAGTGGTAGGTACTGGGTCTGGAAGGTGATAGGAACACTTCCTCTAGACTAGCCTGATTCACCTTGATTTAACTGATCAATCAGCTCTTCTTCATCTCCATCCCGTACTATGAAGGGGTTGTAGGCTTGGGATATCACAATGCCAAGGGGTCTAGCCAGGCTGCCAGTGTTTTTCCTGGGAAGTACAGCTGAGAGGTCATGCTTTTGAATCCAGAGGCACCAAAGCAAGGTACTTCCACAAAGAGAGGCATTTCTTCTTGGGAATAGTAAAGACCTGTGGAGTGCATTAGGCAGCTTAAAATAGGGATTAATCATCTTAGTTACTGACATTTCATCACTCATCTCTATAAAAAATAAATTCTGGCCACTGAAGGAAGGCTTTCCATTGCTGTAAATAAGGCCAGAAGTACTGCTGTGGTACATACTCAGGAAAACAGTACTCTTGTAACCCTATGGATAAAATTTTGTATCTTCAAAAGCCAGAATATAAAAAGATAAAATTTATCCTTTCTTATTTGCATATGTATGTGGCTGAGTTGTTTCCAGAAATTCAGAAGTCAGTGAAAGTTATATTTTTATAATCTTCTCCGAAACTCAGTCTATATTTGAAGAAAGTAAGATTTGAAAGATTAATTTCATGGGTGTAATTCACGAAGTTGAAAGTGAACTAGGAACAATTTATCAGCTATCTTAGCTAACTGTCAACCAATTTTCAGCTTCTGAATTTTAACTAGCAGGCTGTGTGCTATAGTTACTCTTTCTTGCAGTTTAATGATTTCTTTATTCTTAAATAGGAAATTAAGATTCTAGTTTTAAAATTGTTATGAGCATCATTAAGTTTTGCTGTTTTCTTCCCAGAGGATTAATGCATTTGAAATTCAGGTTTGAAATAGCAGATTGAAGTAGTTATTGTGTTGCCCACAAATGTAGTTCCTACTGCAACAGAGTGCAGTTAACCATGCAGACTCAGAAAAGGTGACATGACACTTAGAAAAACATTTAAATATTTTTTCTGTATTCCTAGAAGTTTCAACCTACAGAATAAAAAAAAAAAAATTAGTTTTAAGGTACCTCTTGATTGATTAGACAGGCTGAATTCTATGTATATAAGGATTTTTTTTAGTTGTATGTAGCCAAGAAGTCTGATTCATTCAGCAATTTTTGTCCTCTTATAAATTTATGCAAAATATTAAGCATATTCTCATCATTTCAAGAAACAAAACTCTGGCTAATTAAAGGCAAGGAACATTCTTTCAGAAAGAAAAACTCTAAGATTTTTCAAGTATTTAAAAGCAGGTGAAAAAGCAGAGAAAATGACACTGAAATCTGGTGAATAATTTTGCTTTAAAGCAATCATAGAGTTATGAAAATAAACACAAAAATATTCTCTAAATATTAAAATTCAGAAACATCTTCTTTGTCAGTTCCAAATCAAATGCTTTTTTTTTTTTTTTTTTTTTTTTTTTTTTTTTTTTTTTTTTTTTTTGTCTTCAGAAGCAAAAGCAGTCACCTGGAAGATACTGTTCAAAATTTTGGGGTGTTATCCTCTAGCAAATCAAAAGATTCTTTTTTCCTGTATTATGTATTAGAAATTCCCAAACTGTATATTTTCAAAAGAAATTTTGATAACTAACTAGCTAGTTAGCATGCAGAATAAGATGGTCTTGTCTGCTTAAAATTGTTCACTTGTCTAGATTGTTTGCAACATAATAGAAATGTATTTAAGATCTGATTTTCACTCTGTCAGTCTAATGTCTTCTACTGTGTGTTTACACATTCATTGATAAAATACATACAGAATAAACATTATAGAGAATCAACCCCCCTTTAACATACTTAAATCCCTTTTACATCATGCCTTCAAGTAAAATATGAACCTGCATTGTTTTTTGAGATCACAATTTGAAATTTGTGAAGCACTCATTTTAGCTGGTCCTTTTTTTAGTACAGCTTTCAGATTTGTTCATTTCTTCTCTTGGTTATCTTACTGTGATTTAAAAAAGCAAAACAAATCAATTCAAGTCAGCCCAAAAGCTGGCTCCATCAGCTTCCCCATTCTCATGTTTTCTTGTACTTTGTCTTACAGGTATTTTTTCTTGCAATTTGTTCATATGTTCTATATAGAAAGGATCCCCCAAAACACCTTAAAGATATCAGAGAATGGCTATGAGATGTACTGGGCACCTGTCCAATCAGAACCCGTCTGAACCATCAGATATTCTTAATTCACCTTAAAAAGACAGTGCCCTGTCCTCTACCACTTCTCTTTTTGGCAGGTTCATTCCGTCAATTGTGTGTCTCCACGAGGGTTGTTGGGCTGTGTAGGTGGGGCAGGGCAATATATCATCCATCCCATAGCACCTCTGGCACTTGAGGATTGTCTGATCTGTCAGAGGATCAGAGTGTGCTGAGGGAAGGAAGCGTACAGCTCCACTCAGACTCTCCCTCTGCTGTCATGAGCTGGTTGCTTGGATACTGACAGAAAGAGACGGTAATGGGGGGACAAGTGTAAAACACGCTGTCTTTTTATACATACACACGGGCACAGAGGAGCTGTGGAAAAGGAATACCACTGTCAGTACGACATAGGCAGCAGCAGTACTCAGTGTCAACAGTCCAGGGGTCAGTTGTTTCTGGATTCATGCCATATCACTAGTGGGTGGCAAGTTTTTATTACCTTATGTAGGGTAAGCACTTACTCTGTCACTCTGCCACTGTAAAACAGCCAAAAATACATTTCCAAAAAGGAAATACATTCCCATTGAGATTAAATTAATGTTTCCAGGTTTCCAAACCATTAGGAGACTCTCCAGAACAGACAATTATTGTCTGAATAGTGTTTAATAGGAAAGACTCAAATAAAAAAAACCAATTGCCTCTGAGAATATGTTGTAAGTTGAAACTTCAGCTTTATTTACTAACCATCTATTCTTTTAATTAAAAAATAATAATATGACATTAAGACAACAATATGGGTGTATAGAACATGTATGTTTTGTGTTAAACAATGTCTTCTGGTCCACAGTAGCAAAAAGAATATAAGACGGTTGCAGTGCAACAAATCAAACAGAATAAACAAATCTATACTGCACTTCATCTTACAGGACCTGTATCGCCCACTCTCTTCGGATGATATGGATTCAGTAGGAGACTCAGTGTAAAAGAGAAAATGGAACAATGTTTATGGTTTGTGATTTGATGAAGGTTTAACATTTTTAAAGAAAATAGCTGCTAATTTACAGTAATAGTGAATCACACAAAAGAGTTTTGCATATTTAATATTAACAACATGGGGCCAAATTAATTCTAGTGTGTGGGGGTATTTTTTGGCTTTATTGCTGCATTTTAATGCAAGAATTTGTAATGAATGAGCCATTGAATATGTCCATCAAATCCAGAACAGCATTGTGCATACTTAAAGGCACAAAGATTGGATAAGGTGAATATAACGCACAAATCCATAGTGGGCACATTTATGAATAGCACTATTTTTATCATCTAAAGTACTGATTATATGTTCTGTTTTTACCATATGTATCTTTATTCATTTTGATATGAACAGTTAATGAGTACTTTGCTTTTACCAACGAATAGGTAAAATGCAGAGAAGAAAAAACCTGCCATATTAAACTGCTTGCACCATGCTGTCTGATCCCAACACGCACATTTGAAACACTCCGGGTTTGGTCTTTTTATCCAAATGAAAAGAAAGTGGAGAAATCCTGTGTGGTCACAGGACAAAAGTAATTCTTTCAAAGCAGAGTTCAAATTCTCTTCACTGCATTGTCATCTGATGACTGTAAACAGAAGGGTGTTCACAGGCATTTTGAATGTTTTACCTGGCAAGAGCTGTTAATGCTGAGCATCCATGTGTTGCAAGTAAACAGGGACAGATTTATGACCAAGGAAATACGAGGGCCTGCTGGCTAGCAGCGTCATCTGACATACATATGATGACATCTTTTGGGAAAATATATTTTGCCTGAGAAGGTAGTTGGTTATTTTCACCTCTGTTAAGAACAGAAACATAATTTTTTATTTCCTATAAGAAGACATTTTGTGCATTTTAAAAAGAAAGCCTACAAAAATGGTGATACTGTAAATCATCCTCCTATTGACCTAATTTTTCTGTTTTGATGGTATCTAGAGGTGCTCTTTTTGTACAGCATGAATATGCAAAACTCCTTTAGTGTTAAAGTAGGTCGCGCATTATAACCAGTTGCTTAACAAATATCTACTAATTTTCATTTGTTTTCTGCTGCTTTATTGTGAGAATCTTAGTCTACTTAATTTACATAATAGCAATATTTCCCATTGTTTGTTGTATTTAAGTCGATAGTGTAGTGATCACAAACTTTTGTGGTCCTTTCCTTTCATTCTCCCTAATACTAATAATTTAAGAATTAGAAATCAGTGTGTTTCTGATTCTCAGCAAAAACCTATAGAGGTTCTATTTTTGAGCTATTTAGTGATGATTTAATATATTTTGAAATCAGGAAAATGTCCTTGATTGAAGAAAAAATTTAGCTGCTACATGCCAACTTTTAAATGTAGTGAAAACAATCCTTTAGACTGATTTGTCCATAATAAAACTCAGCAGATGGAAAATGTTGGCATGTGATGTTATGGCTTTACTGTATCAACATAATTTTCTTTACAGAGGATATTTGCAAAAAAAAAAGAAAAAAATAATAAAAGGGCAGCAGAATACAAAACTTACCTTCTCTGTTTCCAATACCTGGTTCCAGTATCACCTGAAGAGAAAGTCATTGATCTGGCAGGTTTTCTGAAGCAGTCAGGTTATTCCCTTTTGAAATGCATGCTTTGCCATTCCTGCTTCAGACTTCAATCTAAAACTCTTCCCAGCCATAAGAACAGTCCATCCCTCATCCCATACCATAATGCATAGGCTGAAAAGCTGCTGAAAAGCTTCACAGCTGTGAAGTTACTTGCATTTTCAGCTGTTATGAGGGAATGTCTTTGCAAAATGTATTACTTGATCCTGAGAAATGCATATTACATAAAGGTGCATTGGGATCAGTTTCCAAAAATTCAGGCAACTCGACCAGGTTGAGCGAAATACTAACTGACATTATGAAAATTGTTTTTTCCTGTAAAGAAAATAAATTCCATGAATTTTATTTTTCCACCCTTCACCCATATAGGCTACTACTGCTTTAGGCAGTTTATTAAGAATGTTCTTAGCAGAGAGCACAGATTGCCAGCAAACCTGAATCCCACAGCTTTGCTTCAGCTTCGCTGTGGAAAAGAAAAATGGACCTTATATCAGTAATTGTTATCATAGTGAGTTCTCCATCAAGGCTGTTTTAAAAAAGAATACGCTGGTCCATAACATTTAATCATTTCAACATATGACTTGTATTACGGGGCTATTCAGGGGCAAGACGTATCATTAATATTTCATTTTAGGAATGAAAGTCCCTTAGAGATTGAAAAGGTACACTGTTTATAGACTTTGAGATCCTTTTTTGTGTGGAATGTAATTCCCATTATACATGAGTAGAAATTAAATGTTTCTTTTGAGCAAGACCAGAAGGTTTCAGTTTATGGGTGAAACTGAAATTGTGTTCCTTGATGCTGTAGTTCTACTTGCAACAGCACAGGTTTTAGTTTGTTCCTAGATTTCATCAACTGCATTAAATAATAGAATAGCTTAAGCAACTTTATAGTGTTTCAACCTCAGATAGTTCTCTGTATGCTGCATCATTTGTGCCTATTCCAAGGTGATTATGATGTAGCTAAAGAGTCTTGTCTAGATTGTGAAAGCTTTGCCTCCCTTTGAGCTTTATGAATACTTGTGATTATTTCCCTAATGCTTTCGCAAATTTGTTTTGTTTTTTAAATCTCTTTTCTTCTTTTGTGCAACAAGCAGTTCACATGTGAAGCACAGAACCTGTATGTTTATATTTACACGCACATGCACACGTACATAGATTAATGGCTTTGGAACCCATGCGCTGTTACGTCACATTTGTGACTTTAAACAAATAAGTGGGGAAACTGTTTTAACAGGAGGGTGCTCGTCTGGTAGGATTTGCTACAGCTCTGTTAGAGTTGGTGGAGCTGCACCAGCTGTTACTTGCTGAGCAGCTACCCCAAGGAATTCTGTACAGTTTTAAGAGATCATATCTACAAACAAGGGCTAAGTTCAAACTGACCAAAAGTGAGTGGCAAATGCACCACTGACTCCAAGGTGGGAAGGATAGAACCTTACACACAAATGCCCAGACAAATACATTATATTTGACAAATACACACAGACAAAAGATTAATCCTAAATTGAAATTTGAATATTTGAAATGGTATTCTTTTGACACGTTCAGTCTTATGCCTCTTCTTGAATGGTACTGTTCTGCAGTAAATTCAGTCATGCAAAATTAGAAGTTCTTTCGTTGAAATCAGTAAAATGTTTAACATTCATTATGCAATGTAAAAATTGCTTTCCAATTTGTAAAATAATTCAGGGAAAGCACATTGTATTTAGTTATTTTTCTCTTCAATTCATTTTCACAGGGCATATTTGGCTGAAAAATTAATATTCTGGGGTATTAATATTGTGGCTATAAATGTATATTACAAGAAAGGATGTATAATGTGCAACACCCTAGAAGAACAACTGGATTGGGTTTGTCTGGAGAAAAAAATTGAGATAGATAATAGTTTTCTTCTGCAGTTTCACAATTCCCACTGCAGTGTGAACTTTATATAGTGCATATGTTACAAAAACTGCACTCTGAATGTAAAATGAATTTACAGTAATATAGAAGAGAAGCTCTGATCAAGTTTACTGTTTCTGTCAAAAATGTAGAGAAATGAACAGACAGAGAATCTTTACAGTGCTAAATTACCTCATCACTTGATGAATGCATAGATTACTGTTGTCTGTGCTTTTTCTTGTATCCAATTCATGGTGTGCAACCAAGATCGGTTTTTATTCAATCTTCACTTTCAGTTCTATCTGCTTGTGACAAGAGCTTGTAACTATGAGTGATGAAAAGTAACTTTACGAAGCACAGACACCTTTATGTGCAGAGCAAAGCAGGCAAGTGGTTGTCACCCTCTTTGGAAATGGGTGCACTTCCCCCGGGAAAGCCCTTCTAGCAGAAAGCAGGGGCTGCTGAGCAGAGCAGGGGCTGCTCTGAGCCGTGCTTGCTGCCGTGTCGACGTCGGCCAGCTGGGCTGGGCTGTCTCCAGCTGGCTGCCCCAGGCTGGCAGCTCCCCGGGTCCCCGCGGCAGGCGCTGGGTGTGTGGGCGACCCCCGGGCTGCGCGCACTCGCGCTCCCGCGCCCTCCTGTGTCTGATGGCGCTTGGCGATGCTGCTCCCGTCCGCTTCAACTAACCCTCAGCAGTGGCGTGTGAAGAAAGCTGTGCTGTGTTCTCTATTGTTGTCTGATGTTATATGGGGTAATTAGGTTGTGGTTTGCCCTGCAATACAGTGTTTTGGAATTTGGGCTCTAGTGAAAGAGGAGCTGACAATGTTTGTGCTAAGGCCTCTTCATTTTCTTAGTTGCACTATGATATTGTAAATATTGGCACATTTACAACATAAGTTTAAGATTTTACAAAGTTATGCGTACAATTATTTTTTTTAATGAAAAGTGCTTGGATATTTGCTTTTAAAAGTATACCATTTTTGTATTAATGTGATGCAGGAGACCAAAAAGAAAGCTGTTGATTTATCAACCAGACGTGTAAAACTTGCAAAATAAACACCGATGAATGTTTTATTTCTTATAATCAGCTTACGAAAATCACCTTCATTTTTGTGCCATTGTTTCATCATACTGTATTGTACTTGTGTTTCATATTTGACCATGTCATCCTGGTTGCAATTTGTTATTTTGCTAGATTTAACATTAATGTAGATTATTGTAAGTGATGTAATAAATATATATTAAAAATACACACTGTTCAGAGAATTTATTTTGGAAACGTGATTAACAGGCTTTAACAAAATTCTTGCAGTTGGTATTGCTTGTTCATTTTGGATCAACATTGCCCATATAACCTTAATGTAAGCATATGGGATTCATGCATCCTAATGGGTTCCTTTAAACAGTAGATGCATTTGGTGTCTTTTTTTAGTAATAAACTCAGGGCTTTAGTGTGTAGATACAAAAAAATGCTTCAAGGAGGAATTTGGTTTGTAGTGGGTGTTGTGAAGACAGTAAATATAACTGCCTTGAATTGCTTATGGGTAACTTTGTGTGCACATGATGGATAGATTTGAAGTATGAAGTGGAGAATTAGAATATCCAAAGCAAGGTACCAGCTCCCTACCAACAGCTGAGCCCCAGCAGCACTTCTCCTAAGACAAGAATTAGGAAAATAGGCTTGTGAAATGCTAATAGTACTGAAATATACCCAGTGTGTTTTAAAATAAGTACCTAATTTTCTGATACATCTTTCCACTCTTTAAAAATGCATATCCACATATCCATAGCCTAGTTTTATTTCTTGTTTGGCAGGGGTGGGGGAAGAGAGATGTTAAAATTTCTGACAGGTCATCTGCCAGCCTGATGCTTCAGCTGATGTTCATACTTTCCTGGAGGGAACTGTGGGCCTGATTAAAGTTCCATCTTTGACATGCTCTTGCTTGCTGGTAAATAGTTCTGCCTAAAAAAAGTGTACACACATGGATAGGAAACAATATGATAGAAATGGGGAAGAGAAGAAACAAAATAACTGAGGTTTCTGTCTCTATCAAGAAACAGTTAAAAATACCAGGAGAGCTTTTAAAATACAACTAAATAATTTAAAGTGAAGTGGTTAGTTTGCTATGCCCTTAATCAGGTGAAAGAAATAAGAATCTCCTTTTGGTTGGTAGCTCTTCAATTTTTATTCTGTAGTTGAGTAGAAAATTTTACCTGTGTATAACTTTAAAAGAGGTAAAAGGAAACTTTTGCATTGCATCACTGCACATGTAACTTTTATGTTAACCACAATAAGGATATAGAAATGACAGTAATAACTTCCGATACCGTGAATCTGATACTTCACTTTTTGTATCGTCAATCTTTTCTGAATGATGCCAAAGGCTGAATGAGCCAAGAGTGAATTATGGCTCAACTTAGGAAACAGCTGTTAGGAACTAGTGGAGGTTAGATTTAAATTTATTGTTAAATACTGTGTAGGAAACTATGTTGGTCTTTCTGAATTGTCTTGTTACACAAATCAAATGAGTGTATAAGCATCCAATGCTGCAGCTTAGTGAGGGGATCTTAAAAAAACAGTGCTTCAAGCATGCAAATCTAACTTCAGTCTGTCAGCTCCATTTCCTTGCAAACTCTCCCATTTGTCCCTCTATCCCTCAATGAAAACCAACACTGATAATATGCCAGATATTATATTATTGCTTTATATTATCAGATAAAGACACAGATAATATGCCAGATATTATATTATTGCTTGTGTCATTTGAATTTATCTCTTCTCCAAGCTGTGTAAATCCAGAACTGCAAAAATGAACAACAACAATAAAAATAATCACTTCCCTGTATAGGGCCCCTTTTAAGTCGTGACTAACAAAACAGGGCAGGATGTAGAATTGTGAATAAGTTTGTAAGCAGGTTTGCATATATTTTTTACTGTTCCTTTCCAGATGAAACAGTTTGTAAATAAATTTGAGTCTGACGTGCCAGTTTAGTGCAGTCTCTAAACTGGAAAACAAAAAATTGCACCATTTCTCTTTCTATACATTGTACTCCATTAGTTTCCATTATTTCAGCATGAAGATTGTGGATTTCATGTTTCTTCATGAAGGAATTTTTTTGCCAACTATGTACTGTTTACATGAAAACTTCTTTCCCCGTCTCAGCTGGCTGGGCAAAAAATGTAAGGTTAAACAAAAGAAAATCAAAACCCATTTCTCACTGGATATAGTTGAGAGAGAGAATTTCAGTGTAATCCTTTGCTTCTCTCTAAGTTGAATATTAAAAAAAAAATAATTTTATCTTCTTAAAAGTTACATAAAATGTATTACTTTATTGTTTTAAATCAGATGTCCTCTGCTTTTGTTCTCTGGTGATGTACCATTTTGCTGTTCATTGACTCATTTCTTGCTTAACACTGTTCCATATTACAGGAATTTTTTGATCTCCTTCAGAGTCTTTCAAAGCTAATACCTGCACTGGATGATTGTCTTTATTTTACCATTATTCATGATCATCTTTAGGCAAAGGAACTGAGCCTGTCAGGAAGTCATGACAGCTTTGCAAGAAAGGTTGTTTTATAACCAGAGTGAACACTAGTATGGGCTCCAAAAGAGGTGAGCGTGGGGGCATAAATGCTTAGTTTTAGTGATAAAGCTGTTTCCTTACTGAGTTGAACTTCATCTTACACATATTACTGACATGCTTATGTTTTTGTATTTTTTTAAAATCTGTAGATTTCTTTGGAATAGGGACATCTTAGGAGGCATAATTTAAAGATATTAATAATTCCCTTCTCCTGAGCCTCCTTCTTGAACTTACACTTCATTTACTAATTTTAATCCTCACCTCATTAAGCTGGTTTCTAAAAGAGAGAGCTCTGCATGAGATAGAAACTTATCATTACACCTGTGTGTTTTTCTGTTACTCACATTTCATCCAGATGCTTCCTTCATACTGGAAAAATACAAAGGAATCTATTGTTGAGAGACATTGTAGACTCCAGATGCACTAAGAAAGGTTTCAAGAGGTTTAGAAAATAGAATGCAGTGTTTGGGGGTCTAAGATTCAGGAATCTGAATTGCACTAACAAACTTAATAGTCGTACTTGTTTAAGTCTCTTTTCATAGCTGCTGACACTAGTAGTCCACAAGAATAATTCCTGCTGTTTAATTGGAGTGAGATTTTAAGATTAATTTAGGACAAAGGTGAGTATCATGAGAGAGACATAACAGTAATTTTTATTTTGCTGCTTTTTTTTTTTTTTTTTTTTCATGGATTTAGCACAGTTTCCACTGAGATACAAACTGTTTATCAAACAGTTGCTAAATAAATCTCCAGGTGAGACATGGCTGAAACTCTATAGCGCTAATGTTTCCATTCACATCAGTGAGGTGTGTGGTGTGCTGGCCATCTGTTATATAAACCTGAATAGGATCTGAAATCCTTACACCAAAGACCTGATTTTTTCATGCCACTGCTTTTATGAAGGTGTGCCATAAAACTGGCCATGTGCTGGCAGCCTGTGCAACTGTACCCCTTTAAATCTGTGTAAAAGTGATGACATCCCAAGCACCTCAGCATCTCTTAAAATTAAAGCAGCTAATTTCATAAAAGTCTCTGTGTTGAAGAGATTATACTCTTGCTTAGGGTTTGTTTTCCCCCTCCCCATCTGCAAGATCCCTGATGGGATCCACATCTGTGAGAGCAACAGCATGCACGACAGACTGCCTCACGATTGGCAAGCCAACTGGAAGGAACGCTGAGACCCACAAGGATTGCTGGACCCGCAGGGCTCTCAGCTTGTGAGAACAGCAAGCTAATTAAAGTCTAAATAAATGAAATCTCTTTCTAGCTGAAGTAAAGATAAATAAATAAATGCCTGTGAGTTGTTGGAGGGGACTGAATAAAGATGAAAATATTTGTGTCATGTTTATCCAGTAACTTCTCTTTAATTGTGAAAGGGACTTGGTGAATGTATGCAAATGTCCAGTTCCTGATTTGTTTTCATAGGAGGGGTTCAGCAAAGGTAATGAAGAGTATTTTTATACATTTTTCAATAATTATTTAAAGTTTTAAAAGTCTCAGTGTGTATTTTTAGCGTGTCTTCCTAGCTACTGCATCTTTGTCACTGCCTCTGCCTCCATGACAATGCTTCACAGGCTGATATCACCAACGAGGCTGTATGCTTTGTTTGCGTACCAGTGTATGGTATATGCTACTAATGCATTATTTAATTTCTTCTGTTAACAAATAGCATTTTAACCTTCTCATCTTTAATAGTGCCAATAAGAAAAGAAGTAGAGCTACTTAAAGCATCAGTATGAGGTCAATCTTTAAGTTTTCCATGGGACACTTTTTTTCCCAGTCTATTAGACTAAACCTAGGTTAAATACATATTTAAGGAGTTTGTCTGAGACATATTTAGGAGTCAATTTAATTTCAGTCATGTGTAGACCATTAAAATTATTTGTATTTAAATTGAAGCACTTGCTAAAACGCTTTGTTTAAATGGGCCTTTGAAGATACTGAATTCTGAAGGACTGAGCAATTACATTTCTCAGCTAAGCCTTGTTTTAAGGTCCTTGAAAAATTAAGTCCTCAGATAGAAATTTGGGTGTCTCTAGGCACCCATTCTGAGATGTGGCTGCTGAGTTAGGTCTCGATTTTCACATCTTCCATTCTCACAGATGAGAGCAATGACTGCAAGACTGTAAAGAAACCATCAGGCTGCTAAAGGAAGCTGCAGTGCTGTGCAATCAGCAGCCTTTACTTAACATATATTAAAATGTTTAATCTCACTATTTAAAGTGCAAAAAATTAAAAACAAGTAGCTGTTTAATTATCTATTGAAAATCTAGCAGTAACCTTTTTGTGATAGTACTCCTTAAGCGTTGTAATGATTCGTTCCTGATAATAGAAGTAGCAAATATTAAACATTTTTAAATTGTGATTCCTTACAGAAAATACTGTGGAGTGGGAAAATAAGTATGAAATTGGATGTCTGTTATAGGAAAACAAACAAACACAGCAAAATGAGTAGAGAGAACATGTTTTTCTCCTTATTTTACAAGCAGGACTGTAAAGGAAACAATTCACTCATTACATGTGTATAAAAATAGGCTTTGAGACTGACTTTTCCAGGCATGAGAACTCCTAGCATTTCCCCATTACCTTGATCCACACCTACTCATTTGTTCAAAAATGAACCAGAGGTAAGTTTTAACGGGGATGTCACACAGAGTTTAGAACAGGAATAGCACATATATAAACACATCCTGATCATAAAACAAGGGTAGCAATATCTTAGCAAACTGCATAAAATCACTCAGTGCTGACTTCTTTTGTCAAGAGGCAACAAAAACAGTCCAAAAACTGTTTAATGCATTTTTTAATTCTGGTCAAAGCTCAGAATAAATAATGATTCTGGATGAAAAGAGGGTGTGGGGATTGATTAAAGGAAGCAAGGGCAAAAAATCTCTTGTTAGATGGGATGTGCAAGCTCTCAGGATTATTTAGTGAAAAATAGGCCAAGTTCAGACTTTGTCTGAGTCATCTGACCTTACTCTTATGGGAGAAATTAAAAGTTATTCTGTTCTAATGAACTCAGCATACTGGCCAGATTTTAAGTCTGCTGACTGCCTTTTCCCTTGCTCAGTACTCAGCAAATATCCAAACTGCTGCAACTTTAGTTACTCTTGCTCCAGTTACCTGCTGTGTTCTGCAGTATCAGACAAAAGAAATATTTCCAAAGTAGTAGTGTTTAATTTGTAAAGTGGATTGGCACCATGATTCTGGACATCTAAAAAGGTACCTTGCAAACACTGATAAGTGTTAGTTATATGAAGTACAGCCTGCAATCTAAGTAATATATAGACTGAAGAAGATAATGAAATGCTGCAGCACTTTCAGCACGTGAATGATGTGAACCCTAGAAAGTTTTAATTTCACAAATACTCTGAATGTTTTTCACTTAAGTTGTAATATGAGGACCTGAGGAAATGCTCAGTTTGGCTCTAAGTTTGAAGCCTACCATTACATTTGTAGCTCCTTCTGGCTTCCTCTGAAGACAGGAGAATCCTGAAGATGAGTTTATGAAATTTTTAATGCACCACAGTTTTGGGTGAAATCCAGTCCATCTCAAATGTCTATGTAGTTTCAGCCATCTAGATGAAGCAGTTTTCCTAAAGTCCATGACTAAAGTCCATAGGTAACTGATAGGCATTGATAGGCGCTTTGAAAGGCTTCCCTGCTGAGATCCTGCCTCCTATACTTCTGGCATCCAAGGTGGGTGGCTACAAGGTTCCTTCGGGAGAACACAGAGACACCGCCCTCCCCATTAGCTGTACAGACAAGCTCAGACAATTGCAGGACAAGTACTTGAAACAGAACAAGGACAGAGTCACTGCCTCAAGGGAGCTACCCCCACTCAAATGCTCTTATGAAACAGCAACCATTATTCACCCCGACATTTTATTTTGTCCATACATTACTGTAATGATTTCTCCCTTTTAGAACAAAACTGGGGAGGATTTTAACGGAGGGAGATTTGGATAATTGAGGAATTCTGCCCATAACACAACCAACTACAGAGTTAGGTTCTTCTAGTGCCTGCTGGGTTAATAGGGTCTCTGAGAACACGATCTCTGGCCTGCAGAGGGCACACAGCTCCTCGGTTTTCCCTGCCAAAATGTGTGTGGAATAGAGAGAAAATGTTGGAGTATACATCAAAGTATTCTTGTATGCACACTGCTGCACTTGATGGATCAAGGATCTCTCTAGTAACGTGAGGTTACCAAAAGTGTAATTTCAGTGCAAGAATTTGGAGTCTTCCCAAGCATCCACGTATCCATCCACTGAAGTAAATAGATACTTTACATAGGAAACACTGAAGCCTCTCCAGGACATGTGTCCAGCAGGAACGTGCTGTGAGTTCTCATGCTTCTTTAAAATCATCTGTTTTCATTTGTGTCTCCATTTCCAGAGCTCCCAACACAGTGGCTCCTCTACCTCATTAGCATCCACCAAAGTTTGCAGCTCTATGGATGAAAATGATGGCCCTGCAGAAGGTAACATTTGGAAGCTGACATTTCAAAGCAGTCAGTGTAGTGATAACAGCAGCTGTGTAGGAAATGAGTCATTCTTCCTGCCAGAGAAGGTGGGAGCATTGCAGGCTAGATAATTTTCCGTGAGGAAGCTCCTCAGCCTCAGCAAATCAGTTAGGTTCACTCTGGATCAGTGTTCATCTGGACATCACTCTTCAGAGGTATTTTTATTGTGGAATACTTGAGAGTTTATTTCTGCAAGCAACACAGTACTGACTGGCTTATTTCAGTATTTTTGTCTCATCTGCCATGGTACTAAAGAACACACTGCAGTCATGGGTCTTTACTCAGAAATGGATAGCCTTACTGCATGCTAAGGCTTTGAGCAAGTTGGCTAAGGGACAGGGTCTGCTCGAACACTGCTGGCTCACATGCACTTCTGTGTACATGTGTGTGTATCTGTGCTGCTGTTGGAGAATAACTTCATGCTGGCTGTGAATTCAGACAAACTCCTTGTGTCCTAGCATTCACTTTTAATTCACTAAACTGGAACAAAGGACAGAGAAATACACATTTAAATGAACTGTCTTAAAAAGTGTAAACACAAATCACATTTCCAAGGGGCTTTTTTTTTTTTACATTACAATATTTATATAGTAGTTTGTATCAGCTGCAGTTTATAGTCAGCTTTTAGAGGCATGTTAGGTATTTGCAACACTATTTCAAATACATTTAAAAATAATAGTACAGGAATGAGCACTAAATAACATTAAACTACAAGCTTCTCATATGCTTAGACACTGTGTAGTGCAATTTTACCTAAACATCTGGTACCCAGGTTGCATGTGAGGTAGTATTATTGAGAACATTTGTTTAAAAACTAAATATTTAATATTGGGGGATGGGGAAAACTAGCACTTAGCACATGAGGAGTTTTATGGATGTCTCAGTTTACAGGATGTAATAAAATAAGTGCTTGAGTGTTGGACTTCTTTGGTACATATATTTAATCATGCTGTGTCAAGGAGTTCCAGCCCTTTTTGGAGGCTGGTCTGCGCTTGTGCAGATCACAGAGGCCTTTTCATAATTAAAAAAATACAATTTTGGTTTTGTCTTGGGGGCATATTGCAATGGCAACTATATAACACTCAAATGGTGGTATGTTTGAGTCCCCAGCAGTCTTATTTTTCATTATTGTATCTGCATGAAACCTGTTGAATATATACAATGTCAGCAGCATGGTTTCACTGTACAGTAAGTGAGATACTGACTGAATGGTTTCCAGGCTCCTAAACCATGGACTTAAAATGCATGCTATGTGCAACATCTGTGTTTCCTTCACTAACAATAAAAATGTACTAATGATTCTTTCAGAGGTGTTGGAGGAAGGTTTCCAGGTTCCAGCATCGATAGCAGAGCGATATAAAGTTGGAAGGACAATAGGAGATGGAAATTTTGCTATTGTGAAGGAGTGTATAGAAAGGTGAGGAGGATAATATGTTTATTACTGTAAAAAAAAAAATCATTAATGTCATGATTTTTCCTGATCATATCTTTATTTGTAGAAGTAAGAAATGTAAAAATGTCTTGATGCCAGACGGAAAAACTAATGTCCTCTCAAATTAAAAAAAAGAGTGAGTTCAAGGGACACTCTATGGATTTAATTATTTGTGGGGTTTATATGTTTTTTGGGGTTTTTTTATGCTGCACTTCATGTGATTTTATCAGTTCTTTGTGTTAAACCTTTCTTGTTGTGATGAAATAACATCTTTTCTTGCGGTATGTTCTCCTTTTACATTAGACCAGTAGAACATTTCACATTTAGGAGCACTCTGTAAACATGTCAGAAAGTTCTCTGTTTAGGCTGTAGTGGCAGTGGTCAGCAGAAATGGGTAATTTTGGATCCTTCTATTCTGCCATCTGACACTGAGATGTCATATTTATTTTTAATTTAAGGGACGTCTAACTCCTTCTTGCCTCCTTTGTGCCATTATATTTGCTCCTTCCAACTTTATGAGCCTCACTGCAGACGCCAAAATGTAACTTCTTCACTGACCTTTACTGTTAAGAGGTCAAAACAGTCATTGATTTTAGACATCTTCTCCACATTAGTCACAAGTCATCTCAAGTGTCAGTGTTGCTGAAAATGTCCATGTTGACTAGTTCATGTGTCTGTTTCTAAATCTTGAATTGTCTCTACCCAGCCTTAGGAGTGTAAAACATAGTGAACCAAGCTCCAAGCAGAACTGTGGTTGTCTTTTGGTGGTATTGATAAAAATAGGAGACTATGGGGTATAAAGGACAGAAGGTATTTCACCTGTATGTGGAATGACTGTAGCATTGCTCATGTTAGATAGTAGCTGTGCAAACAAAGCAAAAAACTGCCTGAGCTGGAGATGTCCAGAAGAGAAAACAATAGAGGTATCAAGGTTTGGGAATAAAATTTCATCAGCAAAGTTTTCTATTTCCTATTACCATATCCTGGAGAGGACACTCTTACAGAAGACCATCACCTCACCTTTGGGCTCAAATAAAAAACTGCTCTTTAGCCTGTAAGAATTTGATATAAACCCTGGAGAGTGAGATTAAATCTCCTGACAGACAATGATAAATTAGCTTGGCTGGTTTTAAACTAGTCTCCTTGGAAAAATACAGGTCCACTTCTGCATCCAAAAGTGCAACTTGGAGACCATGAAGACAGCTGTTGGGGAAAAGGGTAAGAGTGAATTTTGTATCAGCTGACACTGTGCTTGTGGGACTTGGCCAAAACTCTAGTGAGGCTTTTAGTATTCTGCCAGAGTGAGTTCTTGGTGGAGCTGGTCGTCCAGAGGGTGATGGCTGTTCAGATCAAACCTCAGGGTCTGAACACTAAACTGTATGGAAACCTAAAGGAAACAAAGTAAAACAGTATGAAAGAAAGAAAGTACTGTAAAACCCTATGGAGGCACATGACTGATGAAAGAAACGGGTGAAAACACATAACTAAGAAAAAAGTAAAAGGCAGCTTAAAGGTAAAGTGAATAGTGTCTGGGAAAAGCAGATTAGAAGCTAACAGAAAGAAAAATTGTGGTTTTAATAAACTCATTCAGCTGAAAAAGTGATTTGTGCTCAGAGACAGTACAAATGTGCTAGTGTGCATGTCACAATACTTTCCCAAACAGAGAACAAATATATGAAAAAAATTATAGGTCCCATCACACCTAAAAATAATGCTGATTACAGTATCCTTGAGAGCTTGAATTAAAACTGTTTCCTGTACTCTTCTCTATCCCACTGTTCCAGAAGTATCCAGTAACATGGTGTGTCTAATGTACTCAAATAGCATGATTACCCAGGTATTCTCAGATATAGTCTTGTGGTCTCTGAGCTATACCATTCCATAGATCCCAATTCTATCAGACAGCTACTGCTTTGGGAGATCTGTTAGTTTCCGCTTCTAAAGCAGTATACTCTTGCAATCACAAGTTTGGAAGGAGAAATTAAAAACTCAGAGGGTAAATTAAACCAGTACCTGTGAAATGCCTTAAAAAATTTGCAGTCTTTTTAAGCCTCTTTAACCACCTCACTCCAAAGTCTGATACATCCATCATTTGCAGAGCCAGAATTAATGGGGTCATACCTGGGACAGAGGACTTTTCCATTTTCTTGTGAAGTACAATTCTTGTGTGCATTAGTCTTCAAAGGAATAACACCATAAGGTGTTAAACAAGTAGGAATGGGTCTTGCTACACAAATTCAGTGGTCACATGGACATTCCTTCTCCATAGCTGTGAGATCCCTCTGTGAACACTTCAATACATTCACAGGCATTTTCCTCTGACAATGAACTGTCCAAATAGAAACCAAAAACCATCTCTGAAATTTTAGCATGAAGAATTCTAGATCCCATTTTGAGCATCTGTGAATGCACTGGCACATACTCTTAAATACATTTAATGCATGCACAAATACAACAAAGATAGATTTTCGTCTCCAGTGCAGTCTAAATCTCTGAGAGGTTTGCAAGAGTTTAAAAGAGCTAGGGAACATGGCAGCAAGCCCTGTTTTGAGCTAGAGATCTAACTCTGTGCTAGTGCAGTGGGTCCAGACTCCTGTCCAGCCATATCATGTTGCCTTCTTTTTGTGGTCCCTTGTTATTGTTTGGAGTGAGCAATAGGTGAGAGGTGAGATGCTTGTTTCACTATGACTTTCTGATATGGCCATGCATATTTTTTGGTGGTGTGTAAATTGCAGTGCTGCTGACAGCCCGTGGTTCTGCAGCTTTTCAGGGGAAAGGATTTACATTATCTTAGCTTTAATTTTCTTTTTACCAAAACAAAGAGCAGTCAGAGTTGTCATCTGCTTGCTACATATCTGCTTCATCGTATGCACAATTTGTCCTGTGGTGTTTTTATATGTGTTCATTTTTGACTTTCAGAGACTTTCAGATTCTGACATTTCCTCACTAGCTCAGATTTCCCAGTCTCTTACAGTACATGGAGTCTCCCATGGCCAACAAAAACCATCTATTTCCTTTCTCATGACAGAAAGGAAGCATTCCTAGGGCAACCAAGTAGCTTGAAAGAGACTGTATTGAAATAGCTATATTTTATCTGAGTTTGAACCCCAGATACCTTAATTTCTAATATTTCTTGTTCAACCTCCTCCTTCTAGTCCCAAAAATAGTGTCCAAATCTCTTCCAGTCCCATCACTGAGCTTGGATTGTCACTGCTGACAAGCAGCACTGGAAAGGGGCACCTCACATGGAGTGCAGCCCATTTTGGAGGGCAGTAGCATTAAACCTCTGTATGTGGGAGTACAGATAGGAGAAGTTTTGAATTTTTATTTGCATAAATATTTGCATAAATATGCTATAATTTTTCCCCCAATTCATAAAACATCTTACCCTGTGTGATTTCTTTTAATTGATGTCCTAATGGAGACAGTTTTAGCTCTTTGCCTGGAAATGTAAACAGAATGAATAATTTGGTGGTATTTCTGCTTTTTACTGAATTATCCATTTTTCCTTAAATTAAAAATTAGTGGTACATACATTGGAGGAGTTCTCCATGTTTTAATATGGCAATGAAAATACCCAGTTGTTTTCTAGATACAGTGCTTTTAGTGTATTACTCAATTTGCATGTCCTGTTTGAAGACCAAGCACACTTTTAGACACATTAATGTCTCTGTTGAACATACTCTGTATCAGTTTAATGTATGATTTTAACTACTGTGATTTGTGAAATGAAAAGTGAAAAAATTACCCTCTATTCTTGAAAGGTTTTATTTTTTCTTAATTTTTAACCAAACATGCCTAAAGGCAATGTAATGGACATTGTAACCTGTTTAGGTTCATATTACAAAATGAAAATATTTCAGTAAGGTCTTTTTCTTATATTATCCATTTTCCATTCAATCTTATAGTGAAACTGGGGCTTGTAAGCAGAGCTTCTTGTTTCCATCCCTACAGCCGTCTTTTGGTTTTGTAACTTAATTAAGAAATGGAAGTTGATACTGTTAACTTGTCTACAAGATAAATTTTCTATGTTACCATTCTAGATAATAGATAACTTCATATATGTAGTAGTGATAAATATTATATTGTATATTTATGATAAATATTATAATATTATATAGTATATTATACTGAACGAATTTACTGTCTCCAGAACCTTACACATTCTGCATAAAAACTAACATATTTAACTGTGCTAAATATCCTATAATTACCGAATGCATAAAAAATTATTCCAAGGACTGACCTTTTTATTACAGCAGTTGTGACTGCAGATATGCAAAAAAAGTACTTTTCATTTTAAGTAAAAAGTAAGTAAGCATTTTCTGTGGGTTGTATTTTTTATAGAATAGAACCAAAACTTCTTTTTTTTGAAATATTTGAACCTGTGAACACTGTATGGTAGTTTTATATAAAAATGAAAAAGTAATAATTTCATTACAAGATGAAAGAAAAAGTCAAGATTTTTTTTTTTTAACACTGAAATGCTTTAATTTTAAAACAAAAACATTTTATGTCTTTTTCTCAGGCATGCATATGTAATAACTTTGGCTCAAATTCACAATGCTTGTTCAAAAAACCTGAAAATTTTACTAGAACTCTTCACCACACTTATTGTATTATTACTATTATTATTATTACTTATTGTACTCATATAACAAATATAAACTCAACTGAGAAAATCATTCAATGTGATTGAACATACAATTTTTTTTCTCTTTCCTCAGATCAACTGGTAGAGAATATGCTCTGAAAATAATTAAGAAAAGTAAATGTAGAGGAAAAGTAAGTACAAAAAATATGAGACCAAAAGATTTTTTTTTCTCAAGAAATTTTTTGTGAGAGATCATTCTGAGAAGCTGTTGGTATTTGTGTCCTTCCTGACAAGTGTTAGAATCTCTTCGGTTCAAGCCTTTGCCTACCCTCTGGAGACTCTTGGTGTTTCAGGAGAAAAGGCTGTCATGTGCTGTTCTAGACCTATGTGATGATTCTCCAGTTGGTTGGCTGCGTGTGACTCCTTTCTCTTTACCCATGTAATTATGTCCTCTAATTTTCATAATTCCAGGTGTTATAGAAAGCAGAAATTAATACCAATAATTATAACAACACTGGTCACTATGTGTTAGGCATAGGTTAATTAAACTGATGTCAATTTTAGACCAAGTGACTGTTAGCTTTTAAAGTGAGTTACAAAATGTTCTGCGAGAAGATGCTATCATGTTGTTTAATCTAAAGATTCTGCATCATAGAAAATTTTAAAAGCTGTCATTTTTCTCTGCATCAGAAATAAATCTTTTCCTCCAATTCTTTCTCTGTGTTCCACACTCTCTTCTTTCAGTTACCACGTTGTTTCTATATATGTTCCTCTTCTATTGCTGGAGGCAACATCTGTTAGTTTTTTCAAAAACCCTAGAGAATCCATGCAGCTCCCAATTCTCTCTGCTTTTTCCACTGTGAATTTTTTTCCCACTAACCCATATTCATTGAAGATTTTTTTTGTGTGTGTCAGGAACACATGATCCAGAATGAGGTATCTATTTTAAGACGAGTCAAGCATCCCAATATTGTACTTCTGATCGAGGAAATGGACATGCCAACTGAGTTGTACCTTGTCATGGAACTTGTAAAGGTGAGTGTTTTGGAGTCAAGCTGCTTATTGTATCAACCATATTGAAAAATTCCATTCCTACTTAGGCTTACTAAAAAATTGGTATCACAGAATAATGTATAATGGAAGGGATCTCTGAAAGTGGCCTAGCATCCTACTGAAAGATGTGTAACCCTCTGTCAGATTTTTTTTTTATCTTTCAAATATCTCAAATATTTGTCTAACTTCCTGTAAGTCACACTTGGAAGTGTTCTGTTGAAAGTACTTTGTATACCATCAGTTTTGTTTGCTTCCTTAAAAAAAGACTTGTTAGAAAGTTATAATCTGCCTTGAGGTGAATTGAAAATATACCCAGTCCAAGTAGTCATAAATACCAGCCTTCAAAATGCAAAAAGATGAAAGGGGTTCATTACTTTTTATTAATTTGTGGTAAATCTAAACAATATTAGATGTGTTTTTTCTCTATTGATTTATATTAACACAAAGTGTCAAGCTTGTCTCCTTGATAGCAATCTAAATTTAAGCTGAAGGAAGGGGAAGGTGAAAAAGAAGCTATTTAAGGCATGGTTCTATTCTAAAAAGTAAATTTGTGAACATAGTAATTTGTATTTTAGACCCTCTTTATTTCTTCACAGTGACTTAGAGAAAGTGCTTTTTGGCAAACACAATTGTTAATCTGCTTTGCTGTGGTTATAGGTGGAGGTTAGAGGGCGCTCTTAATGTAGGCCTTATTGATCTCATTGCGATGTTAAATAAGGAAATCCCAGGTCCAAATGTTTGTTAAATACCCTCTCAATCTCTGGTCTGGAATACAAGGGGAAATAGAATGAGAAGGTTTTTGGTTTGGTCCATTATCCCCCATGCTCTGTGGCAGCACCAGTGACACAAACCATGTTCCCAGTCCAAAGCTGGAAGGCTCTGTGTGGCTCATGGGTGGATGCCCACAGATGTTTCCTGTCCTCTGGCAGTCTGGGAAAGTCTTGCTATCTATGAGAAGCTCAGGCCAAGCCCCACATTTTAGGAGATGGCAACATTGTCCTTGTAGGTTTGTGGCTGACAGATGCCTTGTTTGGCTTGGAGCTTATGGTCCCCTAACCCCACTGTCCACCACCTCCAAGCTCTGAGGAAGCACACTGGGAGATGCTGGTAGCAAGGAGCTGACATAATTTTCTCTGATGAAAAAGTTAAATCCTAAAACAATAGAAAAATACTGGCACTTTTTCATGCCATGAATCCCTTTGTGTAACCAGTCCCAAAATAACTTCCCTACTCCCTTGACAATCACAGCCCTCTCTCACTCTTAAGCATGCAATGTAAAATAGCACAGCTTGAGATCAGATACCATTAGCCATCTAACAGTATTTTAATCATAATTACTGCTCTATTCTATTCTATTCTAAGTGAGCTCACTATGAGATCCATGCTACTGTCAGTTTTCCTCAGTGTCTGCAAGAGCTTGTTCAAAGGTACCTCAATCCTCTTGCACAGCACTGTAATCACATGTAGCCCCAGCTTTAGCCTGAATTGACAAATCCTTCATCTTGGCCCCATGAGGTGTGCTAAGAACTAAAAGCTGTGCCTTGTCTAACCTGCCCAGATGTAAGCATAGATCTGGTTTTATGGGTGAAACCTGCTGTGCTATCCATGATTGAAAAATGTGTAAATTGTAGTGTCCAATGGATTTGTAATTGAAGTCCTACTCAGCTAAAAGAGAGAGGAGGGGACTGAAAATTCTTAGAAAATAACTAGCCTAAAAGATGTGTACAAAAAAAACCATGCATTGTATTCACTTTCTGGAGAAATCTGTTTTCTTGTTCTCTTTCTTCTTTACTCTTTAAGATTGCTGCACATATTTAGCTACATTATAGAAGGGCTTTATAGGAATCTCTGTACTTCTCCTATTAGCATTATATTAATACAGAACACTGTACTAATAGTTTTTACTTTTATGTAGAAGAAATATTCTGATTTGGGGGAGTCAACTTTGTTTCTCTGAAGCAATTATCTATTCCTTAATATATAGTTGGAAGAAAAGCCTTGTTGCACTCTTCGGATATTAGGGAAGGCATTTCTGGAAAGACATTAATTGCTAATTCACCAATTGCTGATTGTTACCATTTTATAGTGTGCACTGTTAGAATTGATTAACCATCTGTTATTGACTGATTTTTGAAGACCTGACTTTAAATCAAACTCACAGACAGGAAAGAGGCAAAGAGAAAAGTCTTGATAGTGCAGAGCCCGGTTTCAGTTAATACCACCCTGCATTAATTGGCAGTAACATGTTTGACATAAGTGACTGCTGCAAATCCCCCCTCACCTCATGGCAGATAGGCCATTCATTGCTTTGTAAAGTGTTAGAAAAAGCACTTCATAAATACAAATATAAACACATTGCAAGTGGTGCTTGTAAAAGGAAGCAAAAACCTGGTTTCTGGCACATTGCCTTTTTACACAGTGAAACAAAATTGTTATTCAAACCTAACAGGGGTTTGGCCAATTTAAGAAGCAAGATTTATTGCTGAGTTTCCTTTACTGCTCCAGGATATGATTTCACTTTTGCAGAAGAAAAAGAGAGATCATATCATTTACATAACAAGGTAATAAATAAATAATTGGTTACTGTAGTTCCAAGTACGCTTCCTCATGTGCACAGATGATAAAAACTGCATTCAGATGTTGCTGGTCCTGTTTCACTCCAGAACTGGGGATTTAAGACTGAAATGTCATCCTGAACTCACCCTGGTGCCTGAATAAATGATAGTAACCTGCTGTGTGAATCAGCTTAGCAGAACCTTGCAGGTTAAAGTGCTCTTTGGGGAAAGTCTGAAAACAATTCTGCCTGATATAGCTGTCAGCTCTGTTAACTCTTTCCAGGATATCACCTCTCTTTTAACCACAGAGAATCCCACAGGCTAAATATATGCTCTCTTTTCTTAGCAAGGTACCTGGTAAGAAACTTTACTGACTACAGGAGATGCTTAAATGGAGAAAATTATTCTGCTTCAGATGGGCTTGACTGTCTGATAAATTGCTCTGTAGCCTCTATCTTTTTCTGAGTTTATGTTTCTCCTGTACATGAACATTTGTTCCTTTTCTTCTGACTTCAAGCCAAATTTTTTCCTTCTGTTTTTAAGGCTTAGCTTCTTTCATTCTTGCTCCTCATATCTCAGCTCGGACTATTTTCTTTGTTTGGAGGCAGATGCTTTTCTGATATTATTGACACTTCTTCTGAACATCTGGAACATATTAGATAAGACCAAAGATCTGTCTGATCCACTGCCTCATGTTAAAAAGCAGCTGGTACAGGGGTTTCACAGGAAGGAGCTGAGGGAAGATAGATTATTTATCTCACATACTTTGCCACATGCTGATATCTAATACTTAGGGATCAGATAATGCCATGAAGTACATGGTATTGTACTTTTGCCAAATATTTGGCCTGTTTCTCTATAATCCTCTATCTAGTTTAGTTTGGCCTTTTGTTCTTCCTTTTCTTTGACACTATGTATCTTGATGTGTCTTGAACAGTCACCAGCAAGGGCAAGAAGTTTGATGTGGTCCAGATTTGACAATGATTGTAAGCAATTTCCAAAGAGCTGGGATTTTGCATCTACAACGGGAATAAACCTGTCCTGGCATACTTCAGCTGCACCTCAACAATGTGAAAAATTTAATAGTTGTTTGGTTTTTGTTACAAGTAAAGTCTGTTTTAACAGGTTTGAGTCTTTGGTGGTTCTCTTTTCCTCTGTAGCCAGGATTCCTGGAAAAATTCTTTTTTTTTTTTTTTTTCCTTCCCCTTCCCCTTCCCCTTCCCTTTCCCTTTTCTCTGGAAAGTGGAACAAGTTTTTATTCTGGAGTTGAGCCTTAAAAAAGCCCATAAAATATCTTGAAGTTGTTGATAAAACTATGAGAGCTGGCAAAGCTGGGACACTTCTGTCGCCTTCAGAAAGTACTTGCTTTTTCTTTTAAATACAGTTCTTTGTGATATTTTTCTTGGTGTTTTGACTGCGGCAGGGAAATTTTGCATTGTTTTTGCAGAGCTATACTTTGCCTTTTTTTGTTTTGTTTTGTTGGTTTTTTTTCTTGTTGGACTGTGTTTTCTTTGTGATGCTGCTTTGATTTTGGCCAAAGGCTGAATAGCTCTGAGAAGAATCTCTCAAAAGATCACTGGTTTTTCCTCCACTCTGTCGAGCTCCCTTCTTAATCTCATCTTTAAAATTATTTTTCCATCTTTGTCCAAGCACTTCCATGTTCCTTCTCCCCACTTGCCAACTCACCTCTGGAAATATAGTGGCTGCCTCAGATGCTGGTGGATATAATTTCAACTTTGAGGACTTCCATCTACTTTTTCTTCTTTCCTTCTTTCTTGTTTGTTTTCTTGTTTTTTCTTTCACTGACAGGAGCTTTTAGCTGAATTAGGCAGTATGACGAGATGGAAATGGCACAGCCACCTGTGCCTCCCAGTATGATTACCTCACATATATGCTATAAAGTTCTTCAGTATTAACTGCAAGAAGCATCACACTACCAAAAAAACTTCACTTTTTGTGTAAAGAAAGTGATTTCTAAAACCCGTGTTTTCAAAGCTTTATGAGATGGAAACAGACTTTTAAAATATGATAGCACTGAGGACAGGTAACTTTGAGTTCTGAGTTTTACTCAGAGTTCCTTCATCTTTCTAGGGTTCAGTTAGGCATTGGGCAAAAGTTTCATGTCAATCTGATTGTTATTATTATAAAGAGTGCCAAGGGTTGGTGAACGGCATCATGACAGACAGGTATCTAGTCTTGCCAGAAATTTGTAGCAGGCTCTGAACACAAAGGTTGACAAATGCTGGACATGTTACAAAAGCAGCAGCAGGTGGGAATGGTTTGCAGTAGGAACTTCAGCCTCTTGGCTGAACAACTCAACCATGACAAGTGGATCTGAGTTATGGATCTGTTTACCTGACATTACGGGGGATGTCATCACTGTACTCAGTTTGTAGCTGCAAGGAAACTGTGTTGCTCCCTTCCCTTCCTCCTCCTCCTTCTCTAAAAATGTTCCTTGATCTTCCCTAAATTTTTCAGTCATTTCACAAGCAGTGTTGCTCATATTCCATGGTCATTTTGCTCCAGGGAGGAGATCTTTTTGATGCTATTACTTCCACCAACAAATACACAGAGCGGGATGCCAGTGGGATGCTTTACAATCTGGCCAGTGCTATCAAGTATCTGCACAGCCTGAATATTGTCCACAGGGATATCAAGCCGGAGAATCTACTGGTAAGTGAAGACTCATCTTTCAGTATTGCTGATAACTTGAGAGTGTGTGAGAAAAGGTCTGCACTTCCTCCTTCCACATGCTGCCAAGTTTATTTCAGTCTTTTAAGTCACTGATCTTTTAATTTTAACCTTTGCATTGAAAGCTCTCCTAAGAATAATAGTTGTCACAGGAAGTACAGTAACTAAGCTGGTATGTCTAAGCTGTTTCATGGGACACAACAGCTGAGTTATTCCTTGAATCACTAGAAGTAAACTTCTAGTAAATTGCAGGATAATTTCAAGCTTCTCATAAATGTAAGTGTTCTGACCTCAGCAGACTGTTCTGTACTTCTGTAACTGCCTAAATAATTAGCAACCCTGTAGTTTTACAAGTATGGTACACATGTAATTGCTGTGTCCTAATCATGTCACACATCAGAGCAAAACCAGGAAACCATTGTCCTTACCCTACTGCATCTCCCACACTGTCCTATAGCACTTTTTATTAAACCACTTTTACAAATAGACAATATAAATCTTTGTTTTTCTGACTAAATCTGTATGAGCCTTACCCACTCAAGATAGTGAAAAACATACCCTGGCAAGTAGTCTTCTGAGAATTTTGCGCACTTGAATGCAGCAGTTGCATCCTCCACATGGTTTTACTTCTCCTGAGAAATTAGCTTCTTGTGACTATTTCACTGTTCTGAGTTTTCACAAATTTGCTGACATGTTCCAATATCAAGATGTCCCAATTCTCCATATATTCTGCAACAAGGTAAAACAATATTCATAGAATCATAGAATATCAGTTCTCTCAGCTGTGGGCTCTCAGCCATGACTTAATACATTTGGTCCTGCTTGATAGTGAAGAGGTTTTATGGGAAAGTTGACTCCAGCAGATATTACTAAACTTCCAGGCAGTGGGTTTTTTACAGTTGAAGTTCCTCTAGTTGCAGGTTCTGGGTGAGGAAGTAACCTGCCCTCCTTTTCCAGAAACTGCTGAAAACACACTGGGTAGAAGTTTCACTAGACACTAATGACTGGTACACCTTTCTTAGCCCTTTAGCTCCATTTTAATTTTTGGTGCTGCATGCAGATGGTGTAGCAATCCCATGCCAGGATTCATTAATGCTATTGCTGGAGTGTGCAGGAGGGTCTTGGTCTGGGACAAGCCTTGCTCTGCAGCTGTCTTGACTTGTCTGTAAATAAACAACTCTATTGATATCAGAGTTAAAATTCTGGGGGAAAAGAGGTGGGCAGGAGGTGCGGGCAGCCAGACAGGGATTAGATTTGCCTGCTCAGCTTTTCTGGTAATTACCCACTAGGAATGATCACATTGTTCACATTGTAGGGGAACTATTTCTGAGTGACTTTCCCAGAGTTGTGCATTGATTTTGAGACTGAGCTGTAAGGATGCAGCATTTACCCTCTTACAGCATCCTAATTCTGAAAAGCCATAATTTGATTCACAAATTGTATTAATTCTCTAAGGTTTATCAGGTCACTGAAAGAAACAAATGTTGCTTTAGAAGAGTGCTTTGGAGCCAGCCTTACCTGAGCTCTGACCCTAGTTCTGACATTGTCTGCCTGTGGCCTTAGTGTCTCTGAACCTTTCTGCTTTAATCTTAGCTGTCAAATTGGATGTGTGGTTCCTTATGCCACAAAATTGCAACTAGTGTTATTTTCATGGTATTTACAAAGCACTTGAAAAATGCCACACAGGTCTCAGCATTTCCTTTGCTAAATACCTTCTACTTGCCTTTTGTAGCTTGCCCTTTTCCTTGCAGCTCTTTAACCCTTTACCTAAGTGGTAATGGTGGTGTTTTTTCCCTTGTTGTTCTTGTGCTGTGGCTTTCCTTCTGCTACTGTCATGGTGTTGCTCGTGCAAACCCAGGTGTGTTATGGCTGGTTCTCCCGGCCACTAGTGTGAGAATCAGCCCTTTCTCCCCCACCCATTTCCTACTCATGGATTGTCACTTTAGGTTTAGAGGAGCGTGTCTTTAGGCTAAACAGCCTCATTAGCAGGAAAAAGGCAACAGGGAGGATGAGCATGGCTTTAGAGTTGCTATAGGAAAACATGGGCTGTGAAGGGGAACATGCTGCTCTGCACAAGATGAGAAAAGGATGTTGACCTGGAGCTGCTTTATTTCATCTCTTACTGGTCCCTGGTAGACCCTTTCCTTTCACCTTCTCCTTTGTCTCTTCATTTTTCCTTCTTCCCAAAAGTAGTTTTCAGACTTAGAGCTGATGTATGAGACCAGCTCTAGATCCTGCTAATAAATCTTCGTGTGTGTGAACCTGTCCTGTGTGCAGCACCCATTGTTTCTTAACTGCTTAAACATTCCATATTATCCTCAAGGCATGTAAAGCCTAACAGTCAACTGTCCAAGAGTTTAGGGTGTGCTGAATACCTGTGATGTTTTAGCATTTTTGTTTAGTTTTATTTATTCTCTAGGGAGTCTTCCATGTTTTAATTGGAGCATTTTTCATAATTGTTGCTATTTAGAACGTTTATTTTGTCAAGTCATGGGATGTCTTTATAGCCATATAATAAACCCTAGAGAACAACTTCTCTGACTGTTGCCATCTGCACTGATCACAAGAGCAGCTTAGAAAACACTGACAGTCTTTATACTAATAGGATACATATGGTGGCATACAATTATGTGTAGCTGCATTCAATTAGTGTAGTACAATTACACAGTTTTATAGCTTAGTTAAAACAGTGAAAGCACTACATAGTGGGCAATTTGCACTAATCCCCATTTCTTTAATTGCCCTTCAGTATTTAAATGCAGGAACATATATAGCATTTATTCTGAATAACATGAGCATTAAATTATCTTTCCCATTCCTTGACTGGCAAGTAACATACCACAGCATCACATTGGACTCTTTTTTATATAGAGTTATAACAGGGTGAGGAAAAGTTACTTTCTTCATTTTTACAAGTCAACCGAAGTAATTTTCCAAGTAAAGTAATTCCTTGAAACAGGTGAGGCAGAATACTAGAAAATGCACTGTACCAAACCTTCTGCATTGGTAAATATTTCCAAACAAACCTCTTCTGTAATTGATTTCTAGTATGGATGAGTCACACAAGGTGTGGTCTATTGAAGGAAGGAAGTTATGAAGTTTGCTAGATTAGCACAGCTCAGAGAGGGCTTTGTGAAAGATAACTGCATGAAACAGAATATGAAATACTAATTAGGCCAGATTCAGCTCTTGATGTCTAAGTGCACGCTTTTCATATTTCAGCAAGTGAATATTTAAAGCCCTAGTCTCTAGACTTTAATTAAAACTGTTGTTGAAATTAGATTTGTTACTGCCATTTCAGAGAGCACTTTCTTTAGTTTCAGGAACCAGATGTATTTAACAATCTGTGTTTTGAATAAAACCATAATTGCTTTTTTTTTCCCAGTGCTTTTCTATAAACATAGCTTTTTTCTGGCTTAGTAGAAGAGAAATGTGAATCCATTATAAATTGCTGGTCCTCTTAAAGATCCAGTTGAATTCTTAAAAAGTAACATAAGGAGAGGAGAAAAATTTTGTGTATTCTGAATGTCTGCTTGTGGCTGTATTACCTGGTAAGCAGGGATTCAGGACAGAGAGGAGTTTTTTCTCTAGACATGGCTAACATTAACAAACAAGAAACTGGGGGATGGGGGCTGTATAATATAACTATCTATAGCAGATCTGTAGGAAATTGTGGTGAGAAACTTCAAGAATTTAGTTTTGTTCCAAGTGAACTCTTCAAGTGTCCCATGCAGAATTCATTGTGGTTTTATAAGAAAGAAAATCTAGGATTTTCTTCTTAAAAGAGTTGTGGTTAAATATGATTTTCAATGTAGGAGTCTCTGATCAAGATATGTATATAAAGGATTATTTTAGGTTTGATTAGGAAGTATGATACTTACTAGTTTTGCACAGTTTTTCTGCAAATTGTTTACACAATATTGCTAAAGGTGATCCAGACTGCATAGAGCTTTGGTTTGGCTTGCAAAATAATAAAGTGATGCACATATATTATAAGAAAGCCTCCTGTAGACTGTTTCCATTTTTTAAGGTGCTGTTGTAGAAAACATCCCAGAATGGGAAGCAAGAACTCAAACCAGCACCTTGATTAAAGATAAACTTATAGTCTAGTGTTTAATTTAGATAAATTTTTTAAAATTTTTATTTTAAACATTTTTTTAATTGGATCAAGTCTTAAAGGCACAGAAATCAATATCTGGCATAAGAAGATGGTGGGGGATACAATACAGCATCATAAAGTCACCCTTTCTTTTGCTCTGAGACAGCTTTTAAATCTATGTATTTTTTACTGATGTTTCTAGCTTTTTTTTTTTTTTTTTATGACTACATCTTAATCTCCCTTTGCACCCATAAAACCCTGTGAAAGATCACACTGCTGCTGTGAAGACCAGTTTAAGACAGGATTTTCATGTATACCCCTTAGCAGCCCTAACTGCTTATGTCCCATTGAACTTGATGCTACCATGCCAGTAAGAAACTCATTGGTGTGTAAGAGTCATCCAAGGAGAGGACAGTATTTCTAGGTGAAATACTCCAGCCAGGTCTGTGTCTTGTGGCTTCAGCACACAGAGAAGCACCTGGAACTGCTATCAGTACAGTCACTTTTGTATTATTTAAGTAGTTGAAGTTCATGTGCAAACCTTTAAGCTTTCTGCAAGTAAAATGAATAAACTGAACCCTGCTACACTGTGAATTCACAGTAGGGATTTGATGTAGGAAAGCCACTGTTGGAAGGTCACACATTTGCTTCTGTGCTTTAGCACCTATCGAGTGGTATGTCTTTGTTGAACAGGTAGTCAGACAAATCTTCCCCAAATATCCTGATTGTATTCGAGGGAAGTTGTCCAAATTGTCTGTGAATTTTCAAAGCATGCAGAAAAATATGTTAAAGGTAAGAAGGAGAAAAAAACCCTGTAAATAAGAAGTAACATTTCAGGCAGTTAGCAAGTGATTAAAGTGATTATAGTAGCCTTGATAGTTTTGTGGTAAAGCTTTCAATTTTCTTCCTGATTTAGGTTTATGAACACCAAGATGGAAGCAAGTCCCTGAAGTTGGGAGACTTTGGCCTAGCAACAATTGTGGATGGACCTCTATATACTGTCTGTGGGACGCCAACATATGTAGCTCCAGAAATCATCGCTGAAACTGGGTAAATCACTTGTAGTGATGATACATTGATGTGTACTCTGCAGAGCACATTGTGTGAGACTGGAGTTCTTGCAATTAAGATTTTTATGCTTCCTTTGGTTGGCTATGATGCAGAATCATGGCTCATAGAGCAATTCACATGGAAGGGGCCTCTTAGAGGCTATCTTACCCAAACCAGTTCAAAGCAGGCCAGCTTTGGAGTTATATTTGTCAACCTCTGACAATTGTTGGCCTCAAACTTTTCAGCTCAACACTGAATTACTAACTAGTCATTCGCATATACAGTGAAAGCAGTTCTGTTCTCTAGAGACTGATAACTACCATTCACTTAATTCTCTTTCATTATCACACACTGTCCTCTTCTGATTTGTTCAACAGAGTAAATGCCTGCTGGCTTGAGCAGCCTGTGCCGCCTTTGCAGACTTCATGTTGACAGGCATCACTAACTCAAGTTAACTCAACTTGAATTACTTAACTAACTGAAGAATACAGCCCAATGTCTTCTGTGCACTCACATGTTCTCATCAAATGTAATTTTAAGATGTAAAAAATGTTTGATAGCGGAATGAGGATTGGTAGGTAGACAAAGTTCAGATGAGAATTTATAAGAAATTATTAATGATTCTGACCATGTTCCTCTGTTCTTGTACTGTAGTCTTATAAGAATGGGATGTCTCTAACCATGTCTCTCACACTTCTAGATATGGCTTGAAGGTGGACATCTGGGCAGCGGGTGTGATCACTTACATCCTGCTCTGTGGTTTTCCTCCATTCCGTGGGTATGGATTGATCTATTCAACCATCCTTGTTATGTGAATTGGTCCCTGTGCTCATTTCACATTAAGCACAGAGATTCCCACTAGTAGAATTTCTCTGCTCATAGGGTTTGATGTTTTTTCTATGTGCTCTGCGTAGTGTTCTACACAAGCCCCATAAATGTCTCTGATTTTATGGTAAAATCTCTGTCTCATGTTTGTTTATTGTGGTTTAAACGTCATTGCATTGCAAAACAAGAGCCTTCATTACAGGTTCTGTGTGCCTTTGCCTGAAGTTTTAACGACACTGTGAAATAACCATCTTCTTTCATTGACAAAATGCAACATATTTTGTGGTTGGTAAAAGGTAATTAAAATGTAAGCCACTTCATAAGGACATGTCATATATTCTATCCCCTCAAAGCAATTGCAAAGTTGTGGACAATCCTAAAGACAAGCAGAAAGAAAGAGCACTGTGTTTTATGATCTCACCATAAACACCGATGGCTGCATGTTTGGGGCAATCAACCACTTCCAAGAGCATACTAAGGCATGAGCAATTAAAAGCAATTTTAAGAAGTCTATTGAAACCACATCTGAAAATAATTTCTCTTTGGGTTTTGTTGTCGGTTTTCTTTTGTTTTTACTTTACAGAAGTGGAGATGACCAAGAAGTGCTTTTTGATCAGATTTTGATGGGACAGATGGATTTTCCATCTCCATATTGGGACAATGTTTCTGACTCTGCAAAGGTGAGTTTTATATTTGATGGTATTTTCTTCTAAATATTATTTCCTGTGGGAGTGCCTAATGCATTTTGTCCTCTCACGGTGTTGTATTTGACATATCAAGCATCTCCTGCTACACCGATAAAGTCCTCTAGGTCACCAACTATGTTCCATTTGGTTACTGTCTCTTAGACTCCAGGTGGTTCTGAAATGGGCCCTATTCTGAAATGGACACCATATCTCTATATGATTTCTCACTCAACAGAGAGAAAACAACCAGCAGCCCTTATTGATTAAAGAAAAAATAAAGTAATTAATTTCTTAGCTCAAAATCTCCCTTGGACTATGCTTTATATGTATTTATGTGGGGGATCAGGTACCAACCTGGAGCCTTTGAACATTATCTAATAATATTATGGGGAGGCTGATTTCCCTTATTAACCCCATTAGATGTTATGTCTGTTGTTTCTTTCTGTCAAAGAAACCAGGCCTCCCATTGCCTTATTTTTGCAGAGTGGTATGAAATACAGACTTGTTCTGGTCACAGCTCTTGACCTGCAGTCTTTGGTGTGCTAAGGCAGCTATAATTATTTACAGATACAGACCTTGACGGAGTTCATTATACTTGCAGAACAGATCATGTTTTTCAACTCTCACCAATGCACTAGAGCATCAGTTTAACTCAAAGATTTTCTAGGGGTCTGCCATTCACTATAGTCATAAGTATAAATATATGTGGACAGAGACAGATATATGTATGTAAAAAAAAATTCGTATGGTCATTCTATAGGTAGATAAGTGCTTTCTTTCAGTCAGTTTACTTTTCTAGTCTGCAAGACAAATCTATGAAAAACAGTCTTGCTGTTTCCTTCAGTGTGCCAGTGTTTGATTACTCACAAAGAAAAAAAAAAGTGAAATTTGGAGGTGGAGCTCTCAATCTCATTCTTTGGAGAGTTACATCCTGCTTTTACAGGTGTATGGAGGGTGATCAGGATTAGTATTTTAGCCTGCTAACTAATGAGGTTAATGAATGAGATACAGTCATAGAGTTGGAAGTTGTCTAAACCAAATCATTGTGTTGTAGCAGGCATTATTTCATAGCATTATTAGTGGGAACCCTGCAGTGAGTTGCCAGTGGGTTTTCCTGTGAAACTCCTTCTACCAAATAGTTCTGTCTAAAATTTCTGGTTTGAAGCCTTAGCCTATCCATTTAAGTTATTCTTGTAACTAAGAATTACTAGCTTTGATATTTAGTGATGTACTTTTATTTGCTGTCATATTGCCATCCTGTTTACATGCACTCCACTCTGTGAATAAAATAATCTAGGTAATTGCAGAAAAAATCAGATGATGAAAAATAATGGTTCTAAGTGTTGGGTTGTTTGTTTGTTGTTTTTTTTTTTTATATATCTTCTATGTTATTTATACAAGAGTTCAAAGTAAAACTGTATTTGTTGGCTTTTTTTTTCCTACAGAGAATTGACTTTTTCTTAATGGGAAGCTAGCCTAATTGCACCTGTTTTGCACATTATGTATTAAATGCTTTTCTCTTAAACAGTGGCTTCAGAACTGTAACTCAGAACTGTTTTCTAGCTTTTCAAGGTACTGTCAGATATTGATTTAAAATTTCAGCTGAGAGTTCGTCAGTTCATATTTTTTCTATTTTTGAATAATCTTAGTAGATTTCTGCAGTCAGTAGTTCACTCTCTTTTGAGCACTCTTACAAAATCAGTTCAAGAGTTCTTAAGTGAATGAAATACTGATTTGTTCTTTACAAGTGTTCTTTAAATTTGACCATGCATTCAATTTCTTAGGAACTTATCACGATGATGCTTCAAGTAGATGTAGATCTGCGATTCTCAGCCTTGCAAGTTCTTGAGCATCCGTGGGTTAATGTAAGTATTTTCAGGCTTGTAGATGTTTCTTGCAATTTGGCACCTTTTCTGTCAAGCCCTTGTTATGTCTTTTGGAAGCCAGCACATTCTAAAGGTTCCACAAATGTAACTGGAAATAAGGTGGGTTACAGGCTGATTAAGTGTACTGTGTACCTTGGAGTTTTCACTATTTTGTGTGTGCTCAGCTGCATTTTCTCTGTAATGGACTTTCAACAAATCTTAATCCTATTTGATAAATGTATATGTCTAACACTCAGCTTGCAGGTTCAGTGACACATTTTGTTGTCCTGAGGTCGGTTGGACTCAACAATCTTACAAGCATGATTAAGAATTACTGAAATATGGTCCATACTGTTAAGCCTACTTGATCCAGAATGGAACAGGGAAACATTTAGAATCATATCTAGCTTCTGAGCTTCTGATGGTATTTAAGATTTGTTAATTATTTCAGACTATTTAACATGTTTTAAAATATTTGGATGACAAGAAATAAAAATCTGGGACAATCCATATTCCAATTCAGAAGAGACAAATGAGAAAAGAAACATGATTGGGATGAACAGTGGGAAAAAAATAAAGGAAGAAGAAATAATGCTTTTTTTTTTTTTTTTCTTTTTTTTTTCTATTTTTTTTCTTTTTTTTTTTTTTTGCAAGTTTGAATGTGCAGCCCTCCCTGCAATACTCTTTGGTCCCTAAGCTACTGTATCCAAAATCCCTTTCTCACTAACAAACTATTCTAAAAATTCAAATATACAGTCACTTCAGGTACTATTATTTTTTTTTATGAAAGTGTCCTCCATATAGTCAGAGTAGTAGTGATCAGTTAAATATTCACCAAGTACATGCTTTCAACTTGGAGGTTTCCCTTATTACCTAAGCTACTTTTTTTAATTGTAAATGCTATTAACATGCAGAGCTCTTCTGTGGTGTAAATGCAAGGATCCAGGAAAATGTCTGATGAAAATCTTTTTATTTTGAAGATGACAGTCAAGCAGTTGAAATATTAATTTTCCTTGGTGCCAGGGGCTGTCCTTGGACATAGTGTTCTGACACAGTTTATAATGCCTTATGGTGATTGAGGGGTCTCTCTGTCTCCATGGGAGGAGGACATGGGGAGATTTCTGGAATGCTGAAGAGGAAGAGATGGAAGTGACAGATCAGAAGCCTCAGAGAGGCCAAGTCAACCGCATTGTCAGCTTGTACACTGCTGCTGAGGTTACTGTAATGTCACTTCCTTACACCACTTAAGGAAGTGGTCACTAATCTTCCATTTTTTTCTGAAAAATATATTTGAAATGTTAATGCTACCCCAGATACTTAAAGAAGAGATGCAGCTCTTTGGCAGAAACCTGATGGTGGTGGTGTACAAGTGGCATGAGGAACTGCTTCCCTGCCCTCAATAGTACCTGCTGGTCAGGATAACAGGGGAGAGAGGCTGGGGGCTAAAGACTTTTAACACTCCAGAGCTCTGCTAGAAAAAACCTGATCTCTGGTTACTGAAGCACCTTGGCAAGTTCCTGAATTTCTGTGCAATAATTTAACATATGGAACCCTTTGCCAGAAGGTGGTGTAGATAACTGGTATAAATGGACTCAGAAGAGAATTTAATACATTTTTGGAGGATGGTCCCATTGGTGCTTATTAAATATAGTGGTCTGAATAGAACTCTTGGCTCACAAAGTTCTTAAGTACTTGATCGGCATGAACTAGAGGATATACCAGGGAAAGTTGAAGATCTACTTCCTTCTATTAAATATAGACCTTCTTCAAGCGTGACTGTAATGCACAGTTAGAAACAACATGTGGTGGTTAATTTGGGCTAGCTCTGCTGCAGTTGTAATTTTTATGCTAGTAATAATTCTTTGCAATCAAAACCTGTAGCAGTTCTGTCTATAAGTATGTGAAACAAATATTCCATGACAATTCTATAATTCCTTTTTTTTCTGCTGCTTTTAACAAATGAAACAAATCAGTATTTTGTCTTCATCATTACACTAAAGATAGTTCATAATCAAAGTTCATAAGCAGATCAGAACTGGTTTTGAATTCTCTTATGTCGTCCATATATTTTTTCTGGGAGAGAAAGGCTAGCACTGGGACCAGTTCAGGAAAGTGCTTTAAAACATTCCAAGCATTGCTCCCATTTCAAGGCATCACACATGGAAGCACTTAATACTGGGCATTAAATTAACTAGATGGCACTACAGTCCTAGTTCACATCAGAACTGAGAACATGGCGGAGTTGAAACAGGTGCTTAAATGGTTCCATGAGAAAGGACACTTCCCTGAAGTGTGTCTGGGCTGTATCAGTAGATAAGCTAGCAGGGGCAGCTCGATGATGCACAGAGGCAGAATGTACAGTGTCAGACCCAACTACACATCCCTCTGCCATCACTCACTGGATCAGCTGCAAGTCTGTCACACAGCCTTGCTGACCTCATTTTCCCAGCTTCAGGACAAGGAATTCATGCATTCATCCCTATTTACAAAAGGCTCTGCAATCTATGTGTTGTAATTACCTGAGAAATTATGTGTATACTGTCTTTCTGAAAAGAAATGGCATATGGAATTTTCTCCTACAGTCCATTTACACAGGTAACCTGCTTAAATACTTTTCCATGGTGTCAAATGCTGGAGTTTACTTTCTCTATTACTTTCAGCTGGGATAGAAGTCACTGCAACACTTCCCTTATTTGTTTTGAACCTATTCATAGTGTTAAAACTGCAGCTAAAATACTAGATAGAACAGCTGGCTTGGAAAGCAGGCATGTGTTTTCTTTAACAATTTTAAGAAACATTTTCTCTCTTTGATCAAACCTTTGATAGAAGAGTTGTAACTGCTTACACTGTATAAAACCATTTTGTAGATTGTAAATAACCATTCAACTTTATAGCTGCTTACTATGTGATTACTTGGAAAATTGTTGAGATTCCTGGAATGCGCTTTGGCAGTTTCAGTAGGAGCAAACCCTCATTTCAGTTTAAATTTTTGCTATAAAAATATCTGGAATCCTCTTGGAAACTGCAAAACTTGTTATGGTCAGAGTTAGACCAGTAAAGCAGTTTCAATGTGAATAATATCCCGGCTGCTTTCAATTCAAAAAAACCAAAACCTGAAAAGATATTGGCTACATGCCACTGCCACAGATGGAGATCATGAATTCTAAATGCAATTCAGCAGCAGTTCTTTGCCCCCTCCATTTCGTTTATTTTCGTTTATTCATTTATCTCCAATGCAGTACGCTTAGACCTGGAAACAAATCCATCAGTTTATACTGCTCCTACATGGACCCCAAATCTTTACTTTTTCTGGGAAAACTTTTTTTTGCAAAGCCAAAGAATTATAAAAGAGGCAGGAAGCTAGAGGTCTGGCATTTTAAACTTTAATGTTATTGATAACCTGAAAAAAGTTACAGGACGAACTCATTCTTTTTTTTGTATAAGTAGTAAATATTCATCACTAATACATCACTGATCAGTGAATGCTGAAAGGGATGGCTTGCATTCCGTATATCCTCTGTTAAAATAATCTATATAAAATGTGTGTTGTTGCTGGAGGAGGAAGATGACACACACCAGCCTAAAAAGAATTAGAGAACCCGTGGCTTTTATATTATTCCTTCACTATGTCTGCCTTGGAAATTTGTGTGTAAAAGAAACAGATAACCAAGCAGTAATTAACAGTAAGCTAAAAACTTGTAAGAAAATTAATTTAAAAAGACATTCCTTATTTTGCAGCTGCACTACTTTGGGTTACACCCTAGGACACTGCACAAAAAAAAAAAAATTTCCTTAGAATCCTTAAAGGAAACAGTGTCCAAAAGCTCTTCCAGCACTTCCATTTACTCTAATTTTCTGCTGTTACTTGTATAAGGATCTATTCATCTGATGCTTTTAGACCTGGAAAGCAAAGCTCTTGTGACCGTTTTGTGAAATGGATCTAAGTGCTTCAGGGCAGTAGGAGTCTGGGAATCCTGAACTTCATTACATCTTTATAGCACTTCTTTTTACTTTGAGTGGCAATATCTCCTGCCACAGGGAACAATGCAAATATGAAACCAGTTTTTATCAATTACTGGAATTACTCCAAGACCTTGTGCCTCTTTTTTATTGTTTTTTATTTTGAATTCTTGCAAATAGACCCTGAAAGGTATTTTGTAGAGGCTGATTAAAAAAAAAAAATATCAAAACACCCCAAAACAAAACCCAAGAATGTGTTAACATTACAAGCAGTTTATATTGTCCATGTGAAAACTCAAATTCTGGGCCAGAGTTTTCAAACTCTTTTGACTGCTTGGCTTCTGAGGTATGTACAGGAGAGCTCTTCTTTCAGACTATTAGCAGTCAACACCTTCTGAAGCTTATGTTCCTTTAAAGTTCCTAGATGGAGCAGCAAAAATAACTGGTCAGCTTTAAAAAATATCTTGTGATTAATGCTAAAGCTGAGATGAAATTCTGTAATCCACTGCCAAAAGCAAAGACTTAAAATAGGGGAAAGGAACAGTTCATGGTTTGACATCACTCCCATTTCAGCAACCCAATGAAATTCTTGTCAGCAGCGTTTACACTGTTCTTCAATTCTACAACTTAACCTGCTGATTCTGATCAAATTGATATTTGATGGGTGTTTTTTTCTCTTCTTGCCTCTTAAAGGCAAGCTGAGTAGCTTGTTTTGTATTTAGTTAAACAGCTGTCATCTCTCACTCTCAATAGCTATCTATTTTATTGTTGAATGAAGTAACTCCAGGAACCAGTTTAATATATATTGATTTGTTTATAAAGCATGTTTGAATAAAAGAGAATTCCTAACCATCAGGTGGCATGAACAGTAGTAATAAAAACTTAGAAACAATAGAGGAATTCTGGTATATTCCTATGCTGAATTTTAAACTGAGCTGGAAGGTATTTCATCTAAAAGCTGGAGCCCAAACTATGTGTCTGTGGCATGTTGCCACTGGAACTGTGGGCGTGGTGCTTCACCAATAAAATATGACCACAGTCACGGTAACTATTGTCTTCTCTGTAATTCAGACTTTTGACAAGATGACATGAACGCTTGGCAGACTTTCATGTCAAGAAAGCCAAGAGAATGATTTTTTTTTTTTTTTTTTCCCCTCCTCTTGTGAAGAGGAGTTCACTTTACAGGCTGGCTTTCTTCTGGGGAAGGCAAGGTCAACGGGGGAAGCAGGTTGCATTTAGGGGTCATATACCACTGAGCCAGGACTCCCCAGTGCTAGACAGTAATCAGCTACTGGGTTGTATTGTTTTGTTTTGTGTTGTGCAGCTGTGTGCACTTGACCATATTTTGCCAGCTGAGACATTTTGTTAAGGGGTGAAGTAAGGGATCTCTAAACACAAACTCCCCAAGCTAAATAAATAAGCCTACCAACCTCCCTAAAATTCCCATGTGCTCACTGAACTCGTGATTTACTGCAGCAACTCTGGAACTCTTTAAGGGCATTCAAAATGTCTGAAAAATAATTTTTAAAAAAATTATCGTCTCCATCATCTCTCACTATTCTGATCTCATCCCATTCTACTAGGATTTTGCCTAAGTGGAGTTTAAGGACTATTTCAGCTGTATATACCTATACACACCATGCAGCATCAGTTAGGAATGGATATGGCATGTGGCCAGTGACCTGATACCCTGTATATTTTGCCTGTTCTACCTTTTGTTTCCTATTCCGCCTATTCTGCATATTTTTTAATGAAATTCTGCATATTCTGCTAGTGGGGAAGACCACTGAGCAGTGGCTTTTTGCACGTTTTTCAAGCATAGGATCTTATCTACAATTTCTAAGAAACCTCCTCTTTTCCTGGGCTTGAATTCAGTCTGCAGACTTGGACAAAACCACAAACTCCTTTCTCATGGGATTTCTCCTCAGCATGGAAGATGCCAGCGTGCCTAGGTGCAGGTATCCAGGTTTGCACTGCAAAGTGGGATGTCTCAGCTGGAAGGAGGACCATTCCAGCCCAGCCTCTTTTTTTGTAATGTCTTGGATACTTTTTACTTTTGAGGTGGTTATCATTAAATTTATGTGATGAGTAAAGAATCTTAAACACATCTTAAATTCTCAGGCTTCGAAATATTAATGGGCATAAAAATAACTGGGTAGTGGTAATTAAGATATGGTAGAAAGAAAAATGAAACGTTAACCAATTATTATTAATGAACATTACCTAAAGTTTGGGAAGAAAATACTGAGTAAAGAAGAAGAGAGAGACTGCTTGGTGCCATAATATGTTCATCTTGTAAGTACCTTAAATGTATTGATGGAGACAATGATTGACCTATATTTTAATAGAAACATTTTGTGAACTTTTCTGTATTGATAGGACCTATCAGAATCACTTCACAATTCCTTCTTTTTTTTTGTCTTTCCTCTCTGAAGTTTTATTTTGCTTTATTTATCTGCAGGATGATGGCCTTCCAGAGAATGAACATCAGCTCTCAGTAGCTGGGAAGATAAAGAAACATTTCAACACAGGCCCTAAGCCGAACAGCACAGCAGCTGGAGTTTCTGTCATAGCAGTAAGCATCTGAAATACACAGATGAAACAGATTTATGTACCCACCAGACAGTTATGTTTTTAGGACATCCAAATAAACCAGAGAGGGTTAATCTTTAGATAGTTGTAACATTTAATTAATATAAGCGTAGTTAGACTGGTATCCTGCACAGCTTCTCCTTTGATTCTCCTTGTGAGTCACATTGTTACTTAACAGCCCTAGGAGATGTAACTGTATACACAGTACACAGTTCCACATTTTACCAGAAGATCAGTGGACCTAACTCCAATGTAAATTCAACAGTTTGAACTGTGGAATCATGACATGTTACTTGGCAGAAGACTCACCATATACATTTAGGTCACACAGAGACTGTAGCAGGACAGCACCACTTTAAAATGGAAATTGCTTCAGAATTTAACTTCAAATCTGTATGGCAGCCTGAGCCTTTCCTCTTTGAAGACATGAAAGAGAGCTATGATGCCTCACTGCTGCCTTCACAATCAGATTTAGCTGGGCAGCAGCATTTTATTGTAGTGCCACACATAAGGTGCTTCCCTGTCAGCAGAAGTATTTAATGGGATAAAGACTTAATGGAACTTCTTGCTGCCTTCTGTCATGTTGCAATTCCAGTGGAGCCATTCTAGGTTTGAACATGTTGGATTGTGTGAAATAAAGCTTGGCCAAAATTTTGACCAAGTTTTACTGAGGTTTCAATGCATCCTCAGTGCCATACATCACATACAATTGTATTTTCTCCTCGCAGATGAACATATACATGTGTATTACATATACATGGACACAGGATATATTCAGCATATGAAGAGATTATTCGTACTAATGCCATTGAATAGTAACGTGCACATCCTTCACATTTTTGATACATCCGCTTGTGTTTGTAAGCTTTCCTTTATTACTCATAGTAATGTGAACACTCCAAAGAGTCACTAAAATGTGACATGTTAAACGTAACCATTCCCATATCAGATTACTCAGTGTTCGTTCCCAGCTTCCATAAATTGCAGGTGGTGTGACTGCACATGTACACTTTATTGTACTGTTTCCACTTTCATGTTTCTCAGCTCAGCCCCTCCAGTGTTGAGTTAAATCAGCATGAAGTAAATTCAGCTCAGCACATGCAATCTGGCTCACAGGTGTGAAGTGCTTGTGCAGCAGAATGGATACTCTCTCAAAGTTACTTGGTATAAGTACTTAAAATTTCAAGCTGTGCCTCTCTCATATATTTTCTTTACTCTTTCCTACGCTGAATGTCTTCAACATGGAAGCAAGTTGTTCCTCATGCTTTTTCTAGATTTTCTCAGTCATCAGCTAACATAGTCAGCATTTATTTATTTTCATTTTTAAGCAATAATACTGCAGCAACTCTCCCACAACTAAAACATCACATACCCATTGCTCATCTGAACTGCAGGTATGTTCTTTATAGACTAGCTGAAACTGTGTTCCTATTGAATGGACTGCCAGCACGCTTGTCCATGAGAATTACTGCTCAGATCCTCCATGCTAATGACTTCAAAGTTTATAAACAAGAAACTATGCCTCTATCCTCATCCATTCCTTGCCTCCTTTATGTTTTTAATTTCCCCGCCCTCCTCTTTTTTTTTATTTGCCCCAGTTGCTTTGCCAAGGAATTGTTTGCAACAGTTTAACACCTGAGTAATAAAAACGGCACTGTAGTGAATCTGTCCACTTCAAAACATCAGGAAAAAATGTGTATGATTAATTATATTCTTAATGGCTTTTATTTATATTTTAGTGTTTGGAAATTTAACAGATTATTTTTAGTGGTCATCTTTGTGGGCAAACTTCATATACCGACACAATTGATCCTGCATCTTGGCCTATAAAGTAGAAATGTTTAGAATACTTTTACATAATTCAGAAAGCGGTTTGATTATGGGAAGAGATGGGGAAGTATGGACCTCTTTAGTGTTTTGGTAATGTTTCAGAATGCTAGATATTTTCCATTTTGTGAATAAATTAGTTCTGTTTTCTACAAAAATAATTTTATATGGAAAAGAAAGCCAAAAGCAAAACAACAACGTCTTTAAATGTTGTTTCTGCTTTTGGAAGTCTATTTAATATACATTTGACATGCATGTCTCAAGGGTTTTATGTTTGGGAATCTCCCTTTAACTGTGAAATCTGAAATAAGCTAAAATTAAATCCTATTAACAAAAACCGATCTAGATATAGAACTTTCAAAGTATTTATAGTTGCTCTAACATATTGTTTGGCACTGAAGACATGCACTAACTATATTTGCTATAAAAATACTGGGGGTTTGTGCCTGCCTGTATGTTTAGATACTTTTTGAGAGAGTACTTTTGTATATAATGTATAGAGTTGCCTTCTATATATTATATAGCACATCTGTGTCTGTGTTTGTGAAAATGTGTCAATACGTGCTTATATTTCTATAGCTTACTTAATACTATGAAAGATAAATATTATCATTATTTTGAGTATTATAACTCTGTTTATGTACAGGGCTCTCTAGTATGTAGTATTTAGTTCTTAGTTTGTCCTCACATTGGTATGATATGATACTATATGCCTGTTTTCTCCAATGGTAAAAAGTAACACACCTCAGAGATCTCAAGGAGTATTTACTATATGCACCAATTAAAACTATATTATGAAAATTAAGTCCCTAAATATGTGTCTCTGGTCAGCTTGACTGAAAGGAAGTTTGAAGCCACACGTGTTTTGCATACAACTTCTGTGGCTCCTGCTTCCTTCAGCAATGTCCAAATTGCATCAATTCCTTTGGTTCAGACTTATGTCTACTTTACTGATGTGATAATCTCAGTAAAAGTTGTCTCCGTCTGTCCAAGGCAGAGACATCCTACTTCTCGTGCATGTGTCCAGACTTCAAGTTTGTCCACATTTGAAAGGAGTCTTCAGTTTGGACAAACTACCCCAATGAACATGTGCATGCCTAGCAAATCAGGTCCTCTGCTGATGTCGTAGAATGATTTCTCAAACAAAATTAACTATACAAGCAAAGAGACTTTTCCATTGATGCAATAATACATCATTAAAACCTCTGCCAGAGTAACTATGTCAGTTGGGAAAAAATTCCCCTGAACCAACATAGCTTTGCCAGCAAAATTTTAATTGGAGAGCTAGGTTTTAAAACATCAGGAGAATTAACAAGTCCCTAAAAAATACTGCTTGCTGATGAGAGAATATGAGGAGAAATATCACTTTACTTGCCCTGTTCTTAAACTCTTGTCGCAGGCATTAACTACTGGTCTCTGTGGGACCGTTTGGGGTAGTGCCCCTCAGTCTGTATCAGAATGACCACATTACTGTTAAGCATGTGCCAAAATATTTGCAGGATCATGTTTCCCATACAGCTTTTCAATAGGAGCAGTATTTTTTAGTTCTGTGATAGTATTTATAAAAGGTACTACAGTAAAAACATAAAACCAGCTTTAACCATAAACCATTAATTAGCCTTTTTAAAATTTGGGGTAGATTTTATTCTTCAGTTCTTTAAGGATGTTAATTCCACTTATTTTGGTTTGGCCACAAAACAACACCATTGTGGCTGTGTACTCTGGGCTTCAGTGACAGTGGCTAGAGCAACTAAGAGTAAAAATCACTTTTTGAGAATGCTTCTGCAATCCAAAGGTGTTCTGTAATTCCTTGTATGAGCCAAGCATCATTATATATATGTCCTTGTCTGAAGTGTTAAATCTTAGCCTGTACGTCATCACTTTGGTGCTTGTACTTTTGCCATTTGTTAAGACAGAGAAAAAGGCTAATGCTAATCTGCTGTTGAGGTCGTATGAGGTCTCTGTCTTGGCAATGGGAGTAAACTCCAGCTGCAGATGCAGAGTAAACAAGTAGAATAGAAAAGGAAAAAAACTGCTTAGAAAATTGGTGCAGCTGTCTTCTGCTTACAGGGTCCTGGGTTGGGGACCCTGGCAATGGGCAGCCAGCTTGTGGGTCATTGCCCTGAATTCTGCCAATTTGAAAATAAAATTACCACTGCCAAGTGGAAGCTTAAGCCATGGAATTTCTTGGGTGGTGTGGAGGAGAAGCCTAGCCTCTAAGTTTTGCTTAAAGTCTTAAGGCTGAACCTGTGTCTCAGCTATCCCTTCGCATGTATTGTCTGTGTTGTCCTGGGGTCATTGTCCACAGTTGGATTTCTCATGGATTTCCACACCACCAAAATTATTTCAAATCTTGTTAGGGAGCCACTCTCCCCATTTTCTCTGAATTAATTTTTGGCTGTTCAATTTTAGGGCAATATTTTTGACCTGCTTTTTAGGAAAACATCTCTTTTGTGTGTTTTATGTGCAGCATACAAGGAAGCCAGTAGATGGCAATAGCAGACCAGCGTAGTTAAGCCAACACAAATTTAACTCTAGGTACAAGATTCCCATGATTTTAAACAGGAAACATCCTTTAAATAATTCTAAATGAGATGAAAGAGGCATTGCTTTAACAAAAGGGAATAAATTTTTGAATTCTACACTTGCAGGGGAGTCACCAGGAAAAAGTTAGATTTTCAGTTAGTTCCCAACTCCCCTTGAAGTGGTTCGTACCTGGAAATGTGTTGAACTGCTTTTCTGAATTTAGAATTAGAAACTGTCATCAGAATTGGAAATACATGCCACACTCTTATTGAAGCACAAAATGTCCTTTTCCTTTCACAGAGCAAAATCTGAAAATCATTGCAACAGTTTTAGAGCAGTCAGAGTGTCTCTGTCAAGATTTTTTCCCCCCAAAATTTTATGTAATTCAGATAAATTATGTTTCCACCGTCTGTTAGTGCAGCACAGGAGGGTTAGGGAAAAGAACACATTTTCTTTGTTCCTATGCACATGATCTTGCTAATGATAAACTAAACTTGAAAGATCTGTATTCCTTACGTAATATCACCAGCACAATTTCCTGGACACAATGTTAAGTTCATTTCTATTTTGACTTTAATTGGTGCAATTTTAAACCTAGTAGTTTTGTACTGTTATCTTTCTGAGCATGAGGTGTAAGCTGAAATGATAAACAATGTTATTCATGGCTCTGAGTAGTCTTACTCTCCAAGGTTAACGTATTTTTAGAAATGAATTACCATGATTGATGGGATATCAAAACCTGATTCTTTTCATCTTTACACATTCCATGATTATGAAGCAGTCTAATTTAAGCCTTGTGTAGTCTGTCTAGCCTGCTCCTTGTGATGGTTGCACTGCATTTAATTTTTTTAAAATTATTGTTATTAAACTTCTCAGTTTAATTGCAAAAGATAATATTCTATTACTGGTATGTGCAACTTAAAAGGGCACTACTGTCTTTGGAGGTAATGAGATATTTCAGACTTTTAAATGAATGCATTATGCATTAACTAACCTATTCGCAAACTCCATTTTAGTTTGAATAAATTGGCTTCCAATTTGGCAAGACCAAATCTAGAATTAGTATATTTTTCTTTTATTTCTTTACCTTTTTTTTTTTTTTTTTTTTTTTCTTTTTTCTTCTGCGGTACATAGCTTTAGGATGTTAGATAAGAGTGAAAGTGAAAACAGTAAATATGCACTAAATAAGGAACAGCTTGCTCTGGAGTCTGAATTCTCTAGCCTAATGTCGATCCACTGAGTTGCCCCATTTCTCTCTGCTCAGCTGGACCACGGGTTTACCATCAAGAGATCAGGGTCTTTGGACTACTACCAACAACCAGGAATGTATTGGATAAGGTATGAGATGGTGCAGCGACAACAGTCAGTGTTTCCATGGCAACGTGCTGGCAGTCTCCATTAACCAGTTCCTTCAGTGGATAAACATGCTTTTTGATTTGTTACCCGGTCCATATGCTGCTTTATCAGTTTCATTTTAATCTTGATTGAGATGCCACACCCCCTCATTCCCTTTCTTCACCCATCCCTCACACCCACATTGCCAGCTTTCTCTTCATCGCACATGCTCAGTATCAATCTCCCCTATAGTTAAAAGGACAGTGTATATAGAAAATCTACAGATATGCTGAAGTACGCACCCTCCCCCTCCCTTCTGCTTGTTAAGGCATCTGCTTCCCCTGTGCTCCTGTTTCAAAACACACGGAGCAGCAACAGGCTCTCAGCATATATTTTCCTCTTTCTCCATGCAAGATGTGGAGCTATATACTGTCATTTTAAAACCACTAAACACAATCCTTACCTTAGATTGAACAATGCATTTGCATAACGCGGGCATAGAAACTCTCCCAAGTTCACTGAAATACAATGCATTGTATGTGCTGGTAAGCTTGTGTTTCTAACAATGCATTCCTTCTCTTTTCTTTTTAAAACCCTTCTGATACCTATTTATTTTTATTTGATTTTTTTTTTTTTTAATATTGCATGAGTCTCTTGAATATATTTTTCTTCATTGTGTAACTGTGTCAGGGTTGTTGTTAGCTGGCTTGACCTGTATGATAAAATGGGGCTCTGGGTGGGGGGGGCTTGTTCTGTAGCGAGGGTAAGGAGGGTTCCAGGTCTGATAGCCCACGAGAGGCCCACACACCTCTGCAACAAATCCAGAGCACTGGAATTTCCATCAAGTGGTTACTTGATGTCTTTTTCCTTATTGCTCACAGACCTACATTTTGATAGCTGGAGAATTTTTTTTAAGTTTACTGTGGGACCTGTGTTTTTTAACACTGCCTTTAATATCTTATATGTGAGGGATTTGTAAAACCTCAGCAAAGTAACTGCCTTAGCAAAACAGCAGAGATGGTCACTGTGAGTGTTTCCAGTAAATTAAAACTCCCACCCTGGCTCATTTCACCAAGTGCATGGATCGGGCTACAGCACGCTTTCCATAAAAAAAACGTTCCTAACAGTTCCCTGAGCACACCCTGAGGTCTAAGTAGTTTCTGATATGGATGTTCTGGGGAAAGAAAAACAAAACAAACTCAAACCCAAAAATAAGCCAAATTTTGCCTTTTTTTCAGGCAAAAAGTAGAAAAGTCAATCCAATTTGTGAGTTGAACGCTGGCTAGCAAAAATCGAGAAAGACTCCACAAGTGCTGGAGTGTGCAGCAGCACCTGTAATTACTCTAATGTCACCCTGTTGCACTTGTGGTGGCTACAAACCCACTGTGACCTGCAAGGGCAGAGCAAAACCTGATGATCCGTCTTGTCACTTAGTATCCTTCTTCGTGCTGCTTGGTTTTGGAGATGGAGGGATGGGATCTGAGTGCCCAACTTTAGATGACTGTGGGTTTGATAGTATTAGAGGAATTTTCTGCTGAAGAAGGAAAGATGGCATTTTCTGTCAAGCAAAACTTTGTTGATGGGTTGCAAATTTAATGCCTGCTCTGTAATATGGTGGGGAAGATCATAAGGGCTTTATTTATCTTCCTGGAGTTTGATTGCTATCCATGGTCAGTTTACACTCTTTCTCTGACTTACATTTTTTATTTTACATTAAAAAAAACCATAAAATAAAAAACAAGCAAAGAAAGAAGAAAGTCTTTCCCTTTGCTATACACAATATTTGGGTCTTTTAAACCCCCTGCTTCAGGGGAGCAGATCACCAGAAACAGGAGCCTGTGAGAAAAGTGAACATCTCCTCAGATTGGCCTTGACTCAGTTTAACTGCATAGCCCAGGTTTTGAAAAAAATCATATGCATTTTGAGGGGGTAGGGGGCAATGGCTCTAAGACTGTAACTTGGTAAATAAATAAAGCTATAAAAAAAAAAGGTCATTTGACTAAAGCATTAGTAATGGCTGCCATCAGCATACAAAATGACACATCCCTTGAATAATGGGCTGGAGCAGATGGGCGATAATCTCTCTTATTCATACATAAACTGCTCTGTTTTCCAGCTGGGGGCAGTAACAACGTTTATAATTAGGATTTTCTAAACTGTGCAGCTAGTTTGGAAAGGCAAATTGGGAGATCAGGGCTCCTAGGTGTAGATGCTTAATTAGGAAATCCTCTGCAAGGGGGTACAGTGGACCAAGCACTGCTGTGTGTTTGGGCCTCTCTCGTCCCCCAGAAACATGCAGCTGTTGTGGTGACCAACACTTTAGTCTAACTAAAACCATTTTGATGTAGAAAGTGTTTAGTTTTTAGTAGCACAGATGCAAAGCATATGAAAATATTTATCAATTCTTGTCTATAAAACAAATAATTTATCACAGGCACATGAAAATTAATCTGAATTCACAAGTACAGGACAAAATGAAACCACGTCTCAAGGAAAATTTAATGTCCCCTTTGTTAAATTACTTGTTTCTCCTGCATTCCTCTTTTTGTTTTTATCTGTAGTTTCTAGGAGTGTTCTAAAATACTCTTTAAATTTCACTATTTCCTTCTTCAACAACAAGAAAACCTTATCCTTTTTCTGCCTAAAAGTCTGTTTTCAAGGTCCTTCAAAAATCTTTATTTTTTTTCTGAGCATATTCTGCATCCTCTTCTTTTCCCTTTCAGTGAGATAATACATGCAGAAGTGGCATGATTTTTTAGATACAGCAGGAGTTGTTGTAGCTGGCATGAGCTATAATACTTGGAAAATCTTTCACAGTTCCTTGAATATGAAGATCAGGGGATCAGGGAAAGCACAGGACCAAATCAGTAAAATCATCCCAGACTAATACATGTTTTAAAACCAATCCACCAAATGTTGTTGGAACATCAGCCCTGCAATCAGAGGTGCAGTAAAGGCCAAAGCAGCAACAGTAGGGGACAAGTCTTGGAGGTCCCAGTTAAAACCTAAAAGATCAGGCTGATTCAGAGTATCAAAGGAGCACCGGAGTGGTTGCATCCAACAGAATACTAGTAGAAAATGTCAGTACGTGTAGTAGTATGTATATTATATTAGTATGGAATACTAGGGTGTGTTATTTTCCATATATCCAAGATACTCTAGAAAAGCAAAACGGGCAAAATAAAATCCAGGAAGTGTATGGAAACATCATTAATGATCTATCTATATAATGACAATAGAAAGGTGATGAGTTACATTGGATTCTTAAAATTATCAATCTGGTCAATATTAAATTCATAAGTACTAGATTTTTAAAATACAGTGTGCACTGTCACAGTTAAAAATATATCTAAATAGCTCATTTGAAAATCCATAATTCCATCCTCTGTGTTTCCTCCTAGTTCCCATTACTTTGCATCTGTCGAGTTACTTACACCTGTCCCAAGTGGATACAACACACTTTCAAGTCAAAAGTTACAGCCAGACATCTTGATGATGGGACAAGGAAGCTGGGAATCAGGCTTTTATCTGTAAAGTGCCACATTTAATAACATAAAACCCACCGTAAACTGAATATTGGTAAATACAGGCAAATACCTAAAATAATTTAAAATCTCTTCTCCTGACCTTTGAGTAAAAAACCCACAACTGATTTACAAACTATAAATAAAATTCACTCATGCAAACAACTTGGCACTAACTCTCTTTCATGTGTAATTGAAACCAGCTGAGGAATTGTGTCTCTAAAAAGGGGGATGTCAGAGAGTAAACACAAACTTAAATACAACAAAATGAATTCAGCAGTTATGTATATAGAATACTTGTCTTTGTGTTCACTCACCAATACAGTACAAAGCATATATCAAATTAATTCGGTTTTCTTTCCTTTTTACTTTCATTTTAGCTAAATTTCATGCCGGAAGTTACATGGCGTGCTAAAGCATTAGGCTTTTGTATTTGGAGGTCTGGGTTCAAATCCACTCGATTAATTTGTCCCCTCGATGTGGTCATTTGCACATCTCCAAATCACCGTGTAACTTGACTTAGTTATACCTTGTGCCTGAGGGACTAAAAATACCATGAGTGTCTTGCTCCTGGACTGGGGTGCACTGCTAAGTTTGAAGTACTCTCAAAAAAGTGTCTTGATTCATGAATCAATCACACTTACATATAAATATATATATAGTGTATATATAAAAATATATACATATATATAACCCGAGAAATCCATGGAAAAGAAATTTTAAAAGAGATGAGACTGAAGGACTGCCTGGCTTGTGCCACAAGCAATGTTTAATGGTCATTTTTACAGCAAGGAAACCTGTCAATGTATGAAGGTCAGTCGCTAGAAGTTTAAGGAAATAAGATAAACTTATCTAGGTGTGAGCATTTAAATGTGGGTATAAAACTGTGGGTATAAAAGAATGTACTGGAAGAAAAATACCACTGTTTCAATACATATATTCATCTAATTCCACAAGCTAAACAAAGCTTCATGAAAATTGCTAACAAATTGCAGGTATGTGTACAGTGCTTCAGGTATGGTCCTGCAGAATAAAAGTAAGCGAAGGGAAGGGTTTCTTAGATTAATGCGTGAACAGCTGCATCCCCAGTCTGATATGTCTCCTGGCTGGTATGAATAATGTATGGACTAAGAGACAAAATGCACATTAATGTTCTTTTATTAATGAAACTAATATATATCTATATTTGGTGGCCAGCAGTAGATTAAGACAAGTGAAAAGAATAACAGTCACTGCTCACTTTCATAAAATTCAGTTACTTTAATCCAGTAATTACTGACCTGACAGAAATATCATCCCACAGCTAAAATAAGGCTCTTCCCATTGCAAATATACCACATATATCAAAGTGAAAAAATTTTGAAAATCTGTTCATAAATACACATTGCAGTGTTTTCCAAGATAAAAAATAAATTTGCATGGCTCAGGAGTCCTGTAACTTCAAGTGGTAGAAATCAGGATGAAGACACTCTTTAAGGAAAAATCCTGGAAAAATGCTAACTGCACCTTAATATGTCAGTGACAGAGACAATGATTTTAAAAAAATGCTCTGTTACTACAAATTAAATGCATTTCAAAAAATGGCTTCATAACCATTTGGTACTGGGTGTCAGGATTGCTAAATGTTGATGCAAAATATGTTAGTGCTTAATGAAGTACTTCAGACCCATCACCACCAAATTCTTAGAGGCAATCCACTTATCTTCTGCTGGATAAGAAGCTCTACATTTTCTCATATGGATTGCAGGAGGGCAGCTGCGTATCTTATTTAAGAATGAAGTCTACTACATTTTAGTTGCCATTACTCTCATATAGTTCTCAAAGTTCTCAATCTTTAACCTAGAGCCAGGAAAAATAAAATGTCAAAACGTGATAATGAAAATCTGGTATTTGCAGCCCTCTGAAGCATAAGTGCACTTCAGATCCTCCAGTTATTTATTGAAAGAGTAGCTTGAAGTAGAAATGCCCTGGAAATCTATAATGGACTGGTTCATGCACCGGTGAACCACCCAGATGAACAGCAGGTGAAAGAATGTATCTGTTAAACCAAGACAACACGTATAAGAGGCTTTTGTTACAAAAAACATCAATAATAATCAAAAAAGCTGAATTTTGGAATATGTCCATGTGCACAAGAAGGTACAGTAGGTGAAAATCAGACTTACAAAACACATGCAGTCAATACTCATATGTACCTATCTCACCATCTTCTCTGCGTTACAAAGGATGGATCTATCATATTTTGAAATTCTTTCCGGGTAAAAAGGCATCATTAAATGAAAAAGCATTTTTGCAGAATTCAGAGCCACAATACCATCATCAGTGTATTACACACCGGAAGTGTCAAATGTCATTGGAACATTGGGCAACATAAGCCTGTTCTTGCAAGTTCTATAGGGCCTGAGCACTCTGTGGCCAGAAGTGCCCCATTTCATAGTTCTGACATGGTAAACACTAAACATCAGAGTATGACCTGTGTATTTTTGCTTTCACTAGATAAATACAGACCTTTTTGATTGTCTGTGACTTTGTAACTTTTTATTCATTAAGTTCTTTGAGTGAGAAAGGCCCTGGATGTCTCTCAGCTCTGGAGAGCAACCACAATAATGCCCCAGACTCTAAAAGTATGTCTTTTCAAAGACCACTTAGATCAAATCCAGGGCAAACATTGGATTAAAATGTAAAGAAAAACAGTCACAAAATATCTCAGAAAGTTTCTGACAGGTTAGGAAGCCAGAAATATTTGGCCCTACAAACTTCAGCAGCATAAGGTGCTAGATTAGGTGAGACCATCAGGGGGTTTTTGCTTAATGTCTTTTATTATTGAGGGAGAGAGTGCTTTTATGTATATTTAAACAAATAGATTTAAAGAAGAGTCTCTAAAGCTTTTCCAACAATCATAGAAAGATAATCTTGAGGTTTATTTTTAAAGACCTCTTTGAAAAGATGTCCTGGTATCTAGTTATCTTTGTTCTTTATAAAAAGCAATATCCTAAAAAAACAATTTTCTTATACATTCCCTTATGTGTAAGTTGTCTAAATTTAAATACCTTCAGTTTTTACATAAAATTTGACATTCTCATAGAGTAGGTTTTAAAAATGAATTCTGAGTATAATGCAAGTATTTTTTATTTATTCAACCACAAATGTTTAAATTTCTCAGGGGAGAGTGTCTATTACCACAGGATGATATGATGTGGTTTAAACTTTAAATAAATGCTTATTTCCTGTAAGCATAAAAAATATCCTTTAAAAGGAAATCTGTATTTTATAGAGGGGAAATATAAGCCATTATTTTCCATTTTCACACAAAATTACATACTGTAAGCAGTATATTCACTGTGTGTAAAAAGATCTAGGTATTCTTCTGTTTCACATTAAAAATAATCAAAAACTGAATTGGTTCAAGGCTAAGAAACATAGAAGGCATTGAAAATACTAATTAAAGCTCTTAACCAAAAGATAGCAGTAAACAAAAAAAAAATTTGGCAGAGGAAAAGTGTTGGATTTTGTAGCAATTATTATTTAAAATATAGGCATGAACTTATCAAAGTGGATCATTTTACCCTTTTAAAATAGTGCTATAGAGGTTCTAGACACAAAAATAATAGTTCAGCAATATAGCCTAACTAAATCCATTTGCTATAGTAGTTCTGCACTCCTGTCCATCTTTCTGTCTCTGTTACATCATTATTGAATGCTGGTTGCATTATTTGAAAGCATGGATTGCAATAATGTTATTCTGCACCAGTATGATGGATTTAGTTTTCATTTTAGTCTCAAAGATATGTTGGCTATAAAGACAATTTTGCTGTCCTGTGAGGTTCACACCGAAACTAGTAAATTTTCTAGAGAAATCAGTCATGCATACCTTAAGAGAACACAATAAATCCTTTGAAGCAGAATAACCTTTTGGCTGCATTCCTTTAAACAGACCTTTTCATTACAGGGACAAATTTTATAAACCTTATGAGTGAAACCTATTCAGTTCTCAAAATTATCTTTGCTTCCAGTGCCATGATCAGATACTTGGTTGCATTTTGTATGTTATCTTACTGGTCACCTGCCTTTTCCCCTTTTGCTTTTTCCAAAACAGTTATGGGTTAGTATTTAAGGGGGCAGCCCTGCTTCAGAAGCAGCTAACCATGTGTCAAAGTGCTCTTGCTGAATCAAGGCCATCCTGTTGAACTTATAATTTTACCGTGATTTCATGGATCGCATTCTAAGATCCCATAATCAAGAAGACAGCAAAACCGAGTCCTGTGCTTGAAATTGATAGTTGAACTAGGGCTACCCTTACTTTGGTTGAAGTTTCACCTCATAAATGTGCCAGAAAAGCAGAAGAAAGAATGCAGCTAGATGTTACAGCTGTCTTATTAATGATTGCATTCTCAATAATAGCAGAATGCTCAAAAAATAATGCTCATCAAATAAATATTGCTCTTTCCCATTCCTGGATACCTTAGCTAGAGGTGGATAAAATTAGCAGAGTACTGAATCCAGTAGACCTTGGTTAACAGGAAGAGACAGCGTGGTCAGGCTAAACAGGTCTTTCCGTCAGAGCTCTTCAGCGTTCTCCCTAAGAACATCCATTGAGCGGCATGATGTGTCAAGGAGCTGGGCTAGCTCCCTTTGGTGTTTGTTTTTCTCTCTTGTCTGACAACTTCATCACAATCCATCTTTGTTAGCTGATTGCACTGACTTGAACACGGGTGAGTGTGTATCAGCCTTCATTAGGTCAAATCAAAGACAAGTGTACATCTCTGCCTTGCCTGTTGAAACAGATTTATACTTTGAGAAGGGTGGGGGGAAGGTCACTTGGTATTTGGCTTGAAATTTGATCCTGTTAAAGGATGAAATTAATAACATCCAGAAGTAGAACATATGGCATCCATATATATGGCACTGTATCTGCTTGATGATGTCATGCTACCTCTTAAGGTTTGGGAAATGCACTTTTTAAAGCATTTAGCTGTGTTGTGGGCTCAACCTTTCAGACCTGACTGAGAAAGAGCAGGCTTAATTTGGTCTGAACATTTATTATCCCTGGTATTTGCAGGCCACATAAAACCTCATGGTTTTCATTATCTTTGCATTTCACACACAGCCTAATTTCATTTATTCTTATTTTATGCCCCTGCCAGACCACCGCTCTTGATAAGGAGAGGCAGGTTTTCCGACGAAGACGCAACCAGGATGTGAGGGGACGTTATAAGGCTCAGCAAGCTCCACCTGAACTCAACTCCGAATCGGAAGACTATTCACCAAGTTCATCCGAGACTGTTCCGCTCACCTAACTCACCCTTTTAATAAAACACTTTTTCTCAAAAGTCTTGGCTTTAACCCTTTGAGACCCTGAAACTACTTCAGGCCTGTGTGGAGTGAATACAGCTGATCTATCCAGCAGTAAACGCTGGGATGGTGGAACACAAAAGGGTGCTCACAGAATCTTTGTAAGAATAATTTCCTAATTGATTGAAATACTTGTTGTCTGTTTAGATTGCAACTTGCTGCTAATAAGATCCTCAAAGGGTTAAGGCTATTTTGCTTTTTTTATTTAAAGATAGAAGCAGTGAATGTTTTCATCAGTGGAGCTAGGAACTGCAGTATGTAATTTTAGCACATGTTAACCCTCTGAGTAAATTATCACCTTAAATCTTGATAACCCATGTTAGGGTTTTATTCTGGCTTTTTTGCTTTTATACGCACATATCTTTTATAGTATCCTGAAGTTCCTTGCCTGTTTCTGGCCAAAAAATATATCAAATGTACTATTGCTTAGGAATTATAAATATAGGCTTAAAAATTAAAATAAAATTAAACAAATGGTATCTTCTGCAGCAGCTCATTCCAAACCTGCGTTGTACTTTCACATGGAGTGACTGTTATTGGAGGATATGATGCAAGGCTAAATGGGAAATTCAGTTTAGAACATTCTCATGGTTTACAGAAGATGACATGATGATGGCCACAAAAGATTTCTTCCATATAGTTTGCTGCTAATTATAATGTCGAGTTTTGGGAAATTGCTTGAGGACATGTTCTGCCATGTAACAGTATGTAATGATCTAGTTGAGAAGTTCCTAGTTCCTTTGCATCAGGAATTCAGGAATGTACAGGCATCCTCTCAGCATGACCTAGTTATTCCGGCAGAGCCATTTAAAAAGATTAACACTGATGAGCATTACCCTTTAAATAGCTAGACTACTTCTAAACTGGGGAAAATACAAATCATTTAATATATATGTAAGAGGTAAATTGAATTAGCAAAAGTTTTGTCTTTAGAATGGAGAAACTAAAAATGATTCAACAGTTTTCTTTGTAATATTTAATAAAATGGGCATTTACACAGAGTATATATATATTACTGGTTTGTTAAAGCCTCAAGACATTATAGCTTTTAATTTGACCATTATCGTAAAGTTGACTTCCACAGAAATATTACAGTGTGTAGATTTTTGCTTCAGATGTGATAATTTAAAAAAAGAATGGCTCAGAATTTCACTTGAATGAAAGAAGCAACTTTCAAAATCCTGTTCTAAAATAAAAAACGTTGTGAAATTTATAGTTTCTCTTATTGCTCATATAAAATGGAAGTTTTCTTCTCAAAAGTTCATATAAAATGGAAGTTTTCTTCTCGAAAGTTAGTTTTCTCACAGTTTTTTAAAAGTCACATGTGATTTCCTCTCTTTCTCTCTCTCTCTCTCCCTCTCCCTCTCTCTCTCTCTCCCCCTGCCCCAACCTTGCCCTTTATCTCTCTCTCTTTCTTTTCTCCTTCCTATTTCTTTTCTATTATACAGCCAGAAGTATCAATATACTACCCAAAATGACATGCAGATTTTCTCAGCTTTCTGGGAAGTATAAATAAATTTTTCAGGAACAGGGCAAGTTGCCCACAGTATCATTCCCATTCTGAGTGGTGTTTGTTCGTGGAACTGTCCGTATGAGCAGTTGTGGCAGCCAGTGGACACCTGCAGCTGGTGGGGGGCTCGTGTAAAGCCCTTTTGCACTTCTAGGTGGAATTATCAGTTGAACTGTAGTTCAAGAAACATTGGAATTCTATTTCTCCATCCTACAAAGTGCATCTTTCATTGCCGCAGACATGAAAATTTGTATATTGAAAGCTCTGAAGACTTTAAATACAGGAATTTAATCTTGTGGATCTTCACATAAGCGGTATAAGTATTTCATATAATTTTTTTAAATCCTTTTGATATTGATAATCTAGAAGTTAGATATTTAGTAGAAATTAGTTCTTCAGACTTCCTGGGTAATACAAAGAGATGAGCATTCCAGGTTTGATTCGTCTCACCTGTCGTGGGAACACATTTTAGGCAGGGTTCATGTTTTAATTATCCTATTGGTCTCACTCCATCGACTGTAGAAAGAACTGCTGGTGGAGGTTTACATCAGACACCAACTTCAGATTAAAAGTTTACTAGAAATTCATCTAAGCCATCAGAAGACTGGTCTCAGAATGTATGTCTGTGGGCAGAAGGCCTGTGCATGGCCTCAGTTGCTCTGTCTGGAACCTGAGTAACAACATCTTAAAGCAAGTGAAGCAAATAAGAGAACTGCATTGGGGCAGGAGGTGAAGGGACAAAGGAATTGCCATACAAAAGTTCTTGGATTTTAGACTTTGGGAAAGGTTGTATCTGTGTGTTAGATCCTTGACTATAACCATGCAACCCTAGACTCATTGTGGGGAGAAGATGCTCAGTAGATAGGGAACAACCACTGCCATCTTAACGGCTGTACATTTGTAACTTTTGGGTGGGGCAAGGATTATTTTTCCAAAGGATCAAAACCTCAGTCAAGATAAAGCCTTCCTTGCCACTTACCTACCCTAATTTACAGTAGGTCAGAATCTGGCACAAGTTTGACCAGCACTGACCTTCCCACATTTTATCCCCTTTAGAAGAGATACAACTCAGCCATGTAAATGCAAGGCATACATGTGCAAATAAAAAAGTGTCCATTATACCACATGCTCCTTGACTATTGTGAAAATTTGGCAGTCTTAAAGTAAAGGCCAATGTTCATTCTTCTTAATTAGAGAGGGAGGTCAGGACAAAAAAAAAAAATGTTTCACCTTATGCATGAGAAATATTATTCAAAAACCCATCTGGGACTTTCCTGTCACCTTTTCTTTGCTTTGGAATACAGGGTTATCATTAAAATAAGATGTTTGGCTCCTTCATCTTAGACCATCTTGTATTACTTAAAAAGTATGTAAAAATAATCCTAGATCCTGAAAATCCTACTCATCCCCAACATCTTATGTTTCTGATCTTTGGTTCATGTTTTATGAACATAACTATAAAAATATTTCTATAAGTTATTTTTAGTTTTGTGAGAGACTGGGTTTCAAATTGCTAACATCCTATCTTAGGTTGCAAGGAAAGGTATCTGAATATTTGAACAGTTTCAAAAGAGTTTCCAATGATGATTTAAGATATATCCATATACCCATATATATTTTAATATATTCATATATATGTATACATATATTTATGGTTTCATGGAAGTAATAATGGTTAGGCTTTGGCAGTGACTGCCATTTTTTTTTAATCTATCTTCTGAATTCTTGGTAGTTAGAGAAGAGAGAACACGTGGCCCTATAAATATTTGAAACACCAATGAAGAAAAGAAATCAAGCATAATAGTCTATTTCTAATGTGATAATCTGGGAGAGCACATAGAACACCATTGGTCATTTTACTGTAATACAGACCAGTCCTTATGACTTATTTCTTCATTTCCCTTTTGAATCATTGGCTGGTATTGCTGCTAAATGTGACAACAACTGTTTGAGTTAGCAGAGATGGATGGCAGTTGTGGTAGGCACAGTCTATCACCAAGGAGATGGAGACGAGCACTTCCAAAGGGTGACTCAGGTCATCTAATGTTTGGTCTCTGGAGATGCTTGACAGCCTGATCTTAGTATTAGCAGGAAAGTAGAACAGGGTTACTTTCAGCTTAATTCCTCTCAATTAAATATAATCAGGGATAATGTGGACTCTAACCTAAGTGCAATATTCTAGTGAGCTTACATGCAGTAAGCAAACTTTGATGTGAAAATGTAGTACTGGATAGAACAGGATTAGCTAATGAGCTGGGAATTGTCTCATCTAGATGTATCTGTCTAAGAGTTAAACATCTAATATAGGGCAATAATCTAAGCTTCCCATGTAGGTGCTAGAGACTGGTTTCTCTAACAGATAATTAAAATTCTAGGATGGATTAATCACTCATGAGATGAGGTGCCTAGTCCAAATATATTTATATCATGATTTATTAAGTCATGACATATAAATTAGTATTTCTGTAAGTCACAATTTTCATAGCATTAATGTACAAAAAATCCAGAATACTATGGTTCTACTCAGAGGGTTAACAGAAAAGCACTAGGCATGCTGATTACATTGGTGTATCCAAACTGCTTTGCTTTTTTAGCCAGTGTTTGCTGATTTTTTCAGAAAATTCTTGGAAAAATTCGTTTGAAATAATTTAAGTGTTGTTGTTTAAGGAATTTCTATAACCAAATTAATCTTATTTTTAGCTCAAGTTATCACAGGAATAATATGTATCATTGATGCAGTGTAAGTCTGTAGTTACCAATTTTATTAATTCCACAAGTGATTCCAGAAATCTCTCTTTTTTTAAGTACTTATTATAGAGCTTACAATGGTGACATAGGTGACTGAGACTGTCTTTCTTATTGGTAAACAAACAATATTGTAATTTCAAGAAAGTCCCAAGAATCAGCTTTTCAGTTTGGTAGTGTACTAGTTAGGGGAAAGCTATCTCATTACATGCATTGTGTAAATCATCTTTGTAGATGAAGATTGTTCATATTAATGAACACATTCTTTTTTCCTTGACATTGTAGCAGAAACTGTTTACTTGTTAATGAACAACCAATACATTAATTTGCTTCAGACTGTTAGAGGGGTAAGTGAGATTCCAGTCATTGACAATGTTATTGCTTTACAGTAGCCCTCATCTAATTTAAATGTGGTGCATACTACAATAAGCAAAGCCAAACCTGTGAATAAACTCCTGAAAAAGCCTGATGGGTCTTTATTCAGTTGGGTGCTTGCATACAGTAGCATGTGACAGCAGGAAGGCTTTCAAGAATTGTTGAAATGAAAGCAATATATCCACAAATAAGAGCTAAATTGCAATCCTTTCCCTATGGGCATATATGTTTGAAAAGAAAAAATAAAAGAAAAAGAAAAGAGAAGGAAAAGAAAAGGAAAAGAGAAGAAAAGGAAAGAAAAGGAAAGAAAAGGAAAGAAAAGAAAAGAAAAGAAAAGAAAAGAAAAGAAAAGAAAAGAAAAGAAAAGAAAAGAAAAGAAAAGAAAAGAAAAGAAAAGAAAAGAAAAGAAAAGAAAAGAAAAGAAAAATTGGCTCAGAGGCTTGCAGTGGTACTATATTACCACATAGCAAGTACATTAAATCATTGTTATTTGCTAGCCTGGGGTATATGTTGGAAAATGGCATCTTTTTTATTTAGTTTAGATTGTGGGTAGGGAGAGCTTTCCTAATATTATTGCAATGCCTGCTAGTGCTGCCATGGTTAAGGCTGTGTTAGTATTTCTATTATAAACTCTTAGTCTCAAAGGTTTTTAATTTGATTGTAAAAATTTGCTTCAGGCAGAAACTTGGCATACAATTTTTCAGCTCAGAGCAATTCTTTTCTTAAAATATGAGAGAAATCAACTTGACCTCTTCAACATTTATTTTCTAAGTGTACACAAACATTCGTAGACACAAAGGCGGTTTTTATGCAGCTCATTTCAGATGTGTCACATTTTCGAGCATATCTCACAGGTCTTAAGTACAAAGGTGACAGCTCAGAACTTTTGGGCATTTTGAAAAACAGGAAGAAAACTCAGTGATCAAGAGCAAAAATGTTCCACATGTGGGAGAGTTTTATTTTGACGTGACAAGCATTTAAAGTTTGCACAGTAACGGGTATGTATATGCCCTGCTGAGTGCTCATGTAATTCCTAAACCCATTAGTTTAAGTCATTCCACGTAGAAAATGCTAAATGTGAATGTACTGAATTTTCCTGTTAGACTGGGAAAAGAAGCAGTTTTTTCTTGTGTTTTAGTAGCACCATGGACAAAGCTGACAATACACTGGCGAAAGGGGTCTGGGAAGAGAAGAATCAAAAGGACATGTTTTCTCTTAAGGGAAAAAAAATTGTCTAAATAAGACAGAGTTGAAAGCTCACACTGAATAAGATAGGTATCAAAAGCAATTTAAAAAGCATAAGTATGGAACCATTTGAAAACTATAAACTTGCAAGAGAGCCATGCAGTATAGTGAATCCATGCGTGGAACCAATCACCTACTAATCTGGAGCAAATTTACAGCTACAAACAGGCATAATTAATACACAAATCAAACACATCCAGTGGCAGATGGAATTGAAATCCTATTCCTTTTGGCAAACATAATGCAGACTTTTTCCTCATATATCCACTAAATGAGACCGTGTGTAGCTGTTTGAAGTAGTGTTGCATACAGGCTAGTGGGGAAATTAGGTGTTTAAAAAATGGCTGCAAATTAATTGTTTCTAATAGCAATTCTACCTCACTGGGTCCTTTTGGGAAATGACAGCTTTTAAAAAGTGATGTCTATGAATTTTGTATTTGTGTGCATATATATTCAGATAGCCCATGCCAAATGGTTTCAGTAAGAATTGATTTGCTATATAGACATTTCATGTTGCCTGAAGTATTCTGCAACAGGGGCCAGAGGAAGGGACAAAGTCTCCATGAAATAAAAAATTTGTGGATTAATCCGCCTGTAATGGAGATGACTTCCTAATCTTTCTCTTAGTGATCAACTTGGGTGATAAACCACAGTGCTCAGTCGTGTCCAGAAGTATTCTCCCTACCTAACTGGGTGGGAAAGGGACACTGGATAGAGCTTGGCACCCATTTTCTTGGCACTGGTTTACAGTGCTGCACGTTTTTTCAAGCCATGTGTAAATATCAGGTTGGGAAAATAACTGTTTGCACCAAATGATAAGGCCAGAAAAAGCACATAGGGAGTGAATAGCCATTACAAGGATAGACTGACATTTGGAAGGTGGTTTCCAACCAACTGATCCATCGTATTTTTGAGAATTTTTCCAATAGAAGCATTGGAACCAAGAAACTCCAAATGATTGTTAGGTGCTAGTTGATCTGTTCATGAAAAACTTTCTTCTTGAGGTGTTTCTGATATGTCCTCATATGTGTTTCCTGATGTAGAAAGACTCTGGACTCAAAAAAGAAGACGGAAGACAACTTTATTTCTATGCATCTAAAAGATTTTAATGCTAGTCATGAGTTACTCATACACATACAATTTTTATGCGTCTTTAAAAAAAAATAGTGATGAAAAAGAAGCTTAGCTTACTTGTCTAGATATACTCTCAGGAAGAGCTGACATTACTACCACAACTGTTACTGCTGCTGCTATTACTATTCTGCTACCACCACCATTGCCCTTCAGAGGTAATTGCTTTATTTGACCTGTGCATCTCCATTAGATGCCTGGGACGCTTCAAACCTGCCAGTAAGACCAGCAAAGTCTTATATGAATAAGAACATCCATTAATTTGTTTTCTTTTCAAACAGCATGCCCACAGTTATTGAAGCTGGGTTCCATCATATGGTGAGATTTGAGAATTGGAAAAAGAGGTATTGGAAATTTGAAAGAGAGGATTATTTGTAAAGTGTAAATACAATGTCCAAGGGAATTCCTGGTGCTGTATCTTGCAAAAGAGAGATAGATATTTTTTCCTTCAGCAAATTCAAGCACGTAGGAAAATGCAAATAAGCCCTTGAGATATGAACTTCTGATAATTATCGTGTTTCTCATTGATCTTAACAAGGTGTAATCTTTGTGACATTGCTTCATGGCAAGAGGGAAATAGAACTTAAGATGTGTAATGTTAGATCTTGGCAACTTTTGGCATTGCCATTTAAGGGTTGGGAGGAATCAAATTGATTGACTGATACCAAAACAAGCAGTTCTGAAGAGGCATTTCCAGAGAGTTGATATGAAAAAAAAGGGAGGAGGAAGACTCCTGAGTAATTCCCAAAAGCCAGTTTGTCACTTGCTATTTGTGTTGATCTTTGGTGTCTTATCTGAGGGAAAAAAACAAAAATAAAATTGCTCAAATTAGTCCGAGGTTAAAGACATATCCACTATAACTTATTTTTGTTATTTTATTAAGGAACTAATAATAAGATTTTATATTCTGCCTGAAAGGAAATTGTTAAAGGATTACTGGAGTGTGAAATTAAATAGCACTTTTCTCATGCCTGCTAAAAAGGAAGTGATTGCATTCAAACAAGTCTCTAAGTTACTTAAATTTAGAAAAAAAAAATAATTTTTTTTAAAACTCAGAAATTGCTATGTATTTGATTGGCATAAAGGAATCTTTAATTTTCAAGGTACTAAATAAAGAAATTTTATATGCTACATATTCCTGCAAAAATAAGAGGGAAAGACAAATTTTTCAAAATGTGAGTGAACAGAAATTACATCTGATATTATCACCTTAATTTATAAGCTAAGTTTTTAAGTTGTTGCTTACTCTTTATAAAATATTTGCTCTAATTAGGTAATAAAAGAGTAGAAAAGGAAAAATCACTTAATACTTCAGCTCTTCCCTCAGCTTCTAATGAGTTCATGTTTCTTGAGCAGAGAATCATTACAATATATATCAATCCGGTCATCACAAACAAGCCACCAAGGAGTTAGATCCAGCTGCATTCCTGAGAAGCTGTGCACAAGCTTTAAACATTAGTCATGCAGCCACATCCTAGCTTTCCCACATAAACCTCTGTACCACAGTGAGTATTGATGAACTTGAGTATAGAAAAAGGATGTAACTATTCAGAAAATTCTCACTTCATGTGCTAATATTCCAGGACAGTAGGTGAGTTTGGATAGAGGTATGGAAATCAAATATAGCCCAGATGTGGACGGACAGGCTTTGTATCTACTGCCCTTCAATACTATACGTACCAACTCTCATGAGAAATGTGAATGCTTTACAGTGGAAACCTGCTAAATCCCACTAATGATTGGAATTTTGATTGTAAATGTCTGGATTGTAGAAATTAGCAGGTGAATTAAGAAATACAATAAAGGACCAGAGGATAATGCATTTCATAGTGTACTCTTTCATTTGTTCTGATGATTTAATTTTAATTTTGTATTTCTTTCATTATCATCAAGTGTGCTGTAGTATAAAAATTACAAGTAATATGAGATCCTACCTGAGGTCTCTGATTATTTTTGATGAAAGGCAGGAAAAGTGCTATTTTATCTATGTTGATAAAAACATGTATTTAACCCTACTTTCATTTACAAGGTAAAAGTTGTAATTTAACCACTGGTTCATGCAATGATCCTTAATGCAGGACAGCTGAAGAACAAAAGAGTCTGTTAGATGTCTGTCTGTCTAGAATATTTTCTATTATTTTTCCACAAGGATTTTTAATTGACAACAGGGTTATAGGTGTATGGTACTTTCCATTTTGGATTTTGTCATCCCAAAGAGTTTTTCCTCCATCTTACTGGCAGCACAAGATTTTGGCATGCCAAAATGAAGGTTGATGGTTTGTGAACACTATAATCCTTCATGAACTTTCACTGTCAACCCTTTTCTCCTCTGCTTCTTTCCATACACCTCCAGCCTCTCCAGGCCACTTGTTTCTTTGTCCTTTCCTACTCTCCAGTTGTCTCGTGTGGTGCAAATATTGTACATCTGTGTGTAATACAGAGCAGGCCAACTGCTCCAGGGGAATAAAAAAGCTTTGCCCTGAATTAATTACCTGGTTCTGTTCATTGTTCCCATGCACCAGCATGCAAGGAAATGGGTTATAAAGAAACTGACTACTGCAGTGGGAAGATGGGCCTGCTTTCAACAGCAGTGGTGACTTAAATAGCAAATGACAGTAAGGGGTAAGGGCTGAAAAGTGTGTGTTGTGTCTTTTTAGTTCTACAATGGAATTAAGTTCTACACTGTTGTTCTTTATATTTGAACTTTCAAAGAATTTTTGTTTTGAATACACGGAAAGAGCGGGGTGCTGTGAAAAAATATTACAATTACAAAAGAAGAAAGACTTGGAGGAGGCTGGAGCACAATATGTTTAAATACTGCTTACACTCAGGGAAGAGGGAAATATGTGGAAAGGAGGCATCATGTGTTATCTTCAAATTGCATCCATGCTTTACATTTTTGCAATTCTTTCTACTGGGCAATAATGGAAGACATGCACAGATTCTATCTTGTAGTCACTCGTCCCCAGCTTTATTATTTGTTGCCACTTAACCTTCAAGATGGGAAAGGGCAGCTGCTGGAAACCCTAAGCCTAAATGCTGCCCTGGTTGTAGCTTCTTGCTCTGCCCCAAAGCTGCACTGGCTGGGCTACATTTTCCAGTTATCGTGTAGGTAGAAATCTAAATTCTGGCCTGCTGTGTGCCAGCATTTGCACTGCTGGTCTCTGCCAGAAAACAACAGCAGGGCTTCTATGCCCTGCACAGTCAGAAGCAGCTTCTGCTGATGCCTGAAATACCATTTATCATTTGCTAAATGAAGGTTAGTGAAATCCTCTTTTTGAAAGATACTTGAATGCAAGATAATCTTAAAAGACATGCATCTTTCTGCAAAGGGACTAAAGAGTGCAGCTATTGGTGCTGGTTTTTTGCCTGTGTACTGGCTGTGAGCAGCTGCCCAGCAGCAAATGGGGCAGCAGACATCAGGAAGCAAATGGAAACCCTGTGGGCAGCTTTCAAATCAGCAGTACATAGTAATAACCAAGACTTCCCTGGAAAGCAGTTGGATTTGGGGTTGGGCTTTTGCTTTCATTTTTCTAAACAGGAAACATGTCCAAAACTCCAACTTGCCTCCTGTTACTTGTTTCAGTTATGTTCAGGGAAATGGGACTTTGGAACACAGGGTAAAGGGCGGAGGAGATTAGTAGCATTACATCAAAGAACTATCCAAGTCTTATCACGGTTCCCCTGTTTGGGCAACAGGTAGATAAGGAAGATAGGCTCTTGATTATGTCCAGCTGCTCATTCTGAGCTGCAGACAGATTGCACTCCAGGCAGAGAAATCATCTGAATGTAAATCATTAATTTTTTCTTTATTTCCCTTCGTGTAACATGGAGTTTGGTATTGCTATTTTACGTGCAATTGCCATGTATACATACCATAATGTTTTGAAATACTCCCCAGATTGCATCCCTTTTATGTCAGCTCTAGGTAGGATAAACAAAAAACACTGTAAGAAATTAATAAATGACATAACAATTACAAAGTTAAACTTCTAGCACAGGGATGGTTGTCTGTTTTCAGATGTTGCATATTTTTGATGAAAAGCATGAATTTGCATATTTTTGTTTCAGCAGATAATAAAGTATGAAATACAGAAAGTTTAATTTTGCAATATATAAAAAACCCAACATATCTGGTCCAAGATTTCTCAAATTACCTGCATTGAGGGAAATCAATTTATTCTTTTCTGCCAGATGCCTGAAAAGATAAATTCATTGACCCTGAAAATATACCTCTTTTTAGTCTTGCCCACATCCATAATCCTCCTTTCTTGATAGATTAAAGTCATAATTAATATGCCACTAGAGAGCTTTCATTAGTTCTTCAGAATTACCTCTTAATTTACTACATTAGCCTGATTAAGTAATGAATTTGTCATTTCCAGTTTTTCCTTAAGAATATAAAATATCTCATCTTTTGACCAGGCAATACTAAACTAAACTGCAATTGAGGAAGATATTTTGGCCTAGACACCTTTTGCTAAAAAATTCTTTCAAACTCTTTTCTTATTGCATACTTAAATACCGAGGGCTGCAGAGCCCCACAGGCCCTCTCTGCCTGCAGACCTTGCAGCCACAGGGCTGGAAGCAAAGCAAAGAGGCCCAACAAGCTGTCTCCCCCTGCACTGAGAGCCACAACACAGAGAGAGGAAGTGTGCTGGAGACAACAATCTCACTGCTGTGGCACAGCAATGTGATTCTTTACTGAAACAATGGGTTGAAGTGGTACTAGAGATGTCCCATCACATTCTGCAGTAGTGATCCCTTCCATTGACTGAAGAAGGAGAAAACCCAGATTTCTTTTTTCCTAAAATTCCATAATTTTCTATTCATCAGTGGCAAAAATACAATCCTTCCCTCAGTTGTGTGTGACAGAAATCTTTGGTGATTTTCTGCATTCATTTTTTGAGCACTGTGGATGATTTTTCTTTTTGTTGATAAGAAAGCACCTTTAGTAATTAATTAGAGTATTTTCTTCTAATTTGTCTTTAGTGAATGAGGAAGTATCACATTCTTCCCTTTTCCTCTGTCAGGAGAATCTGGTCTTCATCCCATGCAGTCTTTCCCATTTAACCTAAAAGGCTCTGTTAAGTAGCTAACTCACTGACTGAGTCTATTAATGTGCTCAGTCACCTAATTTGTGTAAAATATTTATTGGTTGCCATTAAAGTGTCAACCTGTGCTCCTTGTAGCAGCTATACTTGGAAGGGAGACTTGAAGGTTCCTTGTTGGACTCAAGGTTGAAGGTATCATAACTGCCATAGGTGGAAATTTTCTGAGGCCTTTGGAAAGGTTTAGCAACCAGGCTGTCTGTATGAGAACGCAGACTGGCAAAAAAAGTGGCTTGTTCTGCTCTAAGGTCACTGATAAAATCCTGAGAGAGTAACTCAGCCAGTCATTGGAGCTTAAGTGAGATAGAGACTGATGTATACACACACACACACACACACACACACACATATATATATATATATGAGATTGAGAAAGCCGAACCACAAATAACCATGTAGCACTGAAATTCCTAGAGACCATACAAATTCAAAGTACTTCTCCAGAAACTATTACAGGAAAAGGGTTAGAGGGAGTGAACTGATACAAAAACATGTGAATTTACAGTAAAATGGCCATACATTTCAATGTGAGCCCACTAGAGGCAGCAAGTTCTCTCATGCAGCTGCTTCCCTGGGACACCAGAGCTGTGTGCTTACTCTTCCACTGAGTGTGAAGGTAATGGAGATTTAGGCTTGTCAGAAAATTGAACAGGAGAGCTAGGAATCAAGTATTAAAAACTCTTTGCTACTTACTTGAAGCCCAAATGTGGAAGAAAAATCTCTCATGGGACTTTCATTCAGTCTCATGTGTGCTGTCTTTCATGCGTCTTAAATTACACTCCAGTGAGGCTCCTGTGCCCCAGAGCTGTCAATGTACTGCCACTTGCCTGTATCTGTGGAAAATAAATCACTACTTTGAGTGCCAGAATACTGTTAGTTTAACTCTTACCTCTTTTTCTCTCTTCATGTTGTACTGTCATCCTCGCCCACTCCTCCCTTCACAATTTCTTAGTCTCTTGGCTGATTTCAACCAATCTGGAGACAAGAATAGAATTCTCTAAAATAGTTAAGGACATAATAATTTTGTGAAAATCAGCAACTCAGTATCTGAGAGAAGCCTAAATTAGCTGTTGGCCCTTGGGCCAAAAAGAGGTGGGATGGGAGTCTGCAGTGCTCCTGCCCAAAAGAGCAGCTTGGTGGTTGTATCTGGCTGTCTTTCTGCAAGGGCCTTTCTTTCAGAGCTGTGGTGGCTGAAGGGATGAGTGGAGAGCTGGCTTGATGCTGCTTTGAGCAGCAGGCAGTACAATGGAGGCTTCGGGAGCCTTTTCCCACTTGCAGCTTGAGGGCGTGATCTCACTCTTCTGCAATGTAGCTGAATAAAGTCCTGTAAGGAAGCAACAACTCCCTCATCTTTTCCTTATCTTTCTCCTACTTCTGCTTCATCCCTGAGTGTGAAGCACTGCTTTTATCCTTCCTCTTTTTGGGCAAGAGAGAAGTACCCTTATACGTTCCTTTTGTCTATCTTGATGCACTGAAATTAGACGGGAAAATGGCTGCTAGTGGACTTCCTATCCTAGGTTGAATTGTATAATTTTGATGTTTCCAGCACAGAATGTGGTGTTCTGAATTTTTTTGACCATGAATGCAACTCTTGTCGAAAGACCTCTTCAGTGTTTGAATCCTGTGAGTATTTTTATGATAAAAGCATTCCCTTGTTTCAGAATCTTAATTTTCTTCTCAAAAGAAACATTGATGTTCCATCTAGCTTTCCTTAGAAGCTACCACTCAGCCCTAATAAACAAGAGAAAAAGATCAGGAAGGGGAAACTTAGCCCCTGAATATTGACACATTTAGATTATTTTAATTTTTATAAAAAATTCACACCAGCTGACTACACAAGTGACACTGCCTTGCAAGCCTATATGAACAGCTCCTTGGTTAATGCTCATCGGTCTGAGGAAGGAAACCAGGCAACACACTGTGAAATGCTGCTCCTGCTCCTGTCTCCATGCCATATGGCAGCAGAAGCTCACATTGGCCCTCGGGCCTGGAAGCTCTTTTGCCCAAGCCCACTGCAGCTCACAGAAGCCGTGCTTCAGCCCTTGACCATTCGTGATGTGCATGTGTGCAATGCTGTAACCTGCAGTAACCTTGTCAACATGGGCCCGGCACAAACACTCTGAGGACAAACACACAGCAGCATTTAAGTATAAAAAAGATTGTTTTATGTGCTTTAATTTACTGAAAGTCAGCAAAAGAAATTCTACTCCGTTTTATAAAAGAGAAATTTGGCTGTAAAGAATCACAGCTCTGTCTAGTCTGGGCCACTGACTTTATCAGGGTGAATTCATCCCATACAGAAATGCTACAAGCCTGCCAATGCTATTGCTTACTGTGTTAAGTTCTTTGATAATTTTACCTTTAATTATTTCTCTTAGCAGCATTTCTTTAGCCCAATAACATTTTGAGTCAATTTTTTTTTCCTGTAATCCATTTTAAAACTCCTCTTTCTTAAATATGAGTTGATTTCTCTGTCCAATGTCCGTTTTTCCTGCTGAGCCCTCAGGTTTACAGGCTGAATCATTCTTCCTTGAGGTTTCTATCCAATCCTTGCTTTGTTTGTTCTGCTAATTTAAGCAGTATGTTTCTCTTTCATTCGTGTACAAGAACTTAAAATTTACAAAACCCTTTTTATCCTCACCATTCCTTTTTGCACTTCATCATCTATATAACCTGCTATATAATTCAATGCTTCTCCAGTGGTTTCAGTTGGTTTATATGGAAAAACTGTGTAGGGGACATGAATGATCCAGAGCTTCAAATGCAAATTCTTGAATATTAATGACTCTGCTTTTTTATCTCCAGGATGATAGACTGACAATATCCAAGTCTTTTAAATCCTGCAGGTAGGTTGCCATCACTTCAGCTTGCCATTAGTCATGCTAATTTGATGACTTCTAGTTTAAGTGTTTTCTTTGTTTTTTTTTTTTTTTTTTTTGTTTGTTTGCTTGCTTAGTGCATCTTTTCCCTCCCTCTCTCTCCTCCTTTTGTTTTTGATTACACTTTTGATCAGCTGATGGATTTATTAGACAAGAATTCTTCTTCTGACTTTGAGCAAACACTCCATTTTGGAAGCATGATCCAATAGGTACATAACACAGACATGGGTTATGTATAACCTTAGAGTTGTATAACTTAGCATGCCTTGTACCTTTCCGCCCCCTTTTTGCTGCCTTCTGTAAGGTGGGAGGTGGTCTACAAACCTAATCTGAACCAGTAGACCAAAGTTATTTTGGACCTTAACACAATTTGAGCAAATGATTGCTGCCCTTCACTCTTTAACCGAAAAAGACTCCCAATCCCTGTCTTGTAATCTCCTGGTCAACAGGTCAGAGCATTGACTTCAGTCCCATAATTAAATGAGTGTGTCAGTCAATAAAATATGACTTTGTTACAAAGGAAAGAATAATAATTGAAGTAATTCAAGCTTCCGGTGTAAAAGCAGAGATAACCAGTGAAACCACTTTTTGCTTCTTCTAGATCCATGAGGACATACAAAGCAGAGAACATGGAGATTAATCCCATTTTCATCTTTCTTTTGCAGATCAGCATGCAGATCTGTGAGTATATGCCACACTTTTCTCTGTGGAGGTTTAGGACCAGCCACCCAAAATGTGTTTTTGCTGCCTCACTGATTAATTGCTGTCTCTCTAGACAAATATTAGTAATGAATTACCTTCAGCCAGTGTGATACAAGCACACAGGATCCTGAGAAAAAAATGATGGAGAACGAAGAGTTCAATAAAAGATGCATTCCTCACAGAGTCTCAGCACAAAGGGAGAGGACACAGGATTTAGACCTCATTTAGCCACAGTCCTGTGCTCACCAGTTATGAGCAGCAGGTGACTCCTAATGCAGCACTCTTTAGAAAATGCTTCATAGATAAATACAATTATATTTTTATATTAGTAATGGCTATTCAATTACTATTTTACTATTAATTGTATTATAATTAACACTATAGTTACTAATGGAATAGAACAGATCCAAGGAATTACTAATTAAGCAGCATAGTAGATGGTGGTTGCCAAAACACTGCTGCAGTTTGGAAGCAGCTTTACAGCATCCTTCTGGGATAAGACAAGGAGGGACATTTGACAAGGTCATGTAGTGACAGAACAAGGGGCGATGGCTTTAATGTTGGTAGGCCTAGATTAGATACTAGAAAGGAATTATTTACTGTGAGAGTGGCAAGACATTGAAACAGGTTGCCCAGCTGCTTCATCCCTGGCAGTGCTCAGGGTCAGGCTAGATGGGGCCCTGAGCAACCTGGTCTAGTGGAAGGCTCCTTGCCCAGAGTGTTTGAAATTAAATGGTCTTCTAGGTCCCTTCCAGTACAAACCTATGATTCTATGGATTATTCTGCTCATGAGGATGAACAGCCTGTCTCCTAGTTCAGACAGAAAAAGAAAAGCATTTAGGAATGAAAGATGAAGCCAATCTTTATGCTTTTGGATGTTTCAAAGGACTCTTTGGCTATAAAAGCTGTGCTATCAGTTCAAAAAGGAAGCATGGGCGTAGGCAGAAACTGTCATCTCATCAGGAAGTAAACAGCAAATCCACTGAATAATGGAATGAGGGAACATTCTCATGTTACCTTAGTATAAGTAGATCAAGCATATTTTTTCTTTTATTTTTTCTGCCTACATTTTTCATAAACATTTGTGGCTGTGTTGTCTGCTTTGAATATTATGAATAAATGCATGTTTGTGTTTTGCTTAGCCTGAGCTGAAGAAAGTGCAGACATCCCTCTCCCTGGCTTGTGGCAGGGTGAGCCCCAACCCTAGACAGATGATCTGTCTCTTCTGTGTCTTTCTCACTGCATCCAGAAGTGCAGCATTGCAATGGCAGTGTTGGTGGTCCCCATGACATGCTGTTTGCATCTCTAGTGTCCCTGGAGCTCTAGCCTTTGTGGACCTCTGAAACCTAATGCTAACACTGATGGCAGCTGGGGACTGTGGACTCAGCAACATGGGTGTGCCAAATTGGAATAATTGTTAGGATGAATGCCATAGGTGTAGTGCCATGCCCCTCTTGGTGTGCCTTTTCCAGCCCCAGTGTCCTTGGAGCTACAGCCTTTGTGGATTCCTGAAGCCTAACCCTGATGGCAGCTGGGACCTGATGATGAGGTCTCCAGAAGCATTGGTTGTCCTGTTTGGTAAAGACAATGATGTTGGTGCAGTGGTGTGCTCCCTACATCATACCTTTTCCAGCCCCAGTGTTCTTGGAGCTGCAGCCTCTGTATCTTTGTTGATGCCTTAAGTTTTAGCTTTTATATTTTTTAGATTTTGTGCTGTTTTAGTGTGTAGTTTTTAGGTTTCGTATTAAGTGCTACTACGCTCTCTTCTCAAAGTAGACAGACAAAATTATTCCTTTCTGGTTTGATACCAAGGACAACTTTCAGGCCCTAGAATGAAAACAACAGTGAAGTGAGAAGAAAAACAAAGAGGATGGAGTTTCAGAACCTTAAGCTATGGTTGGACAATTGTTTCTTATATGCTAATGGACCAGAACTTATAAAAGCAGGACACATTGTGATCAGTTGTCCATTTTGTGACCATTTTGGGATCTTGGCTGTGGTCCAGCTGGACACTTGTGTGCCCAGGTGTACCCATTGAGGCCTTTCAATAAATACCTACTTTATCCTTTTGCTCTGTCTAGTCTCTGTTCCAGGTCAGCCTCCAGAAGGCATCATTGTGATCTCTAACCCTAACCCTAATGACAGCTCAAGGCTGAGGCCGAGGTCCCCAGCACCATGGGTGTCCCAGATTACAAAAGGTGAACAATGCTAGTGCACGGCTGTGCATCTCTTGGCATGCCCTTCCTACTCCCAGGGTTCTTGGAGCTGTGGGTTTGTGGCTCTCTGAACCCTAATCCTAATGACAGCTGTGGCTGAGCTTCCCAGCTCCATGGGGGGCCCATTTTGCAAGGCTTGTGCTCTACGACTGGTAAGGAATGCTGAGTCGAGCAATGCACTGTGCCAGTATTCCTCTCCAGATGTTTCTCACCTCAGCCTCCCATGTTTCTGGGTACCTCAGCATCAAGCCCAAAATTCCATTAATGGTTATGGTTAGGATTTCCAGAGGCCTAAAACCTACAGCTGCATGGGCAGTGAGGTTTTTGATGTCTTATTCTAAGTCAAGTGCCTTTTTGCGGAGATGGCTCTTTACTTAGCTGCTTAATGGAAAAATCTTTTTTGGATACTTATTATTTAGGTTCCCATTTAAAAAACTCTTGCTTGTATACTGCCATATAACAAATTTTAGGGATAATAGAAGGTAACAACTTTAAGGCACCACCTTATATCTCTTTGTCTTTCCTTTTTCCTCTGCTATACTTTATAATAAACTGCTATTGCAAAGATCTAAGGCATCCAGAAGCAGTAATTAAATAACATGTGTAAAGGTTATTTTAGGTCTGTGTGGGAGGAATACATTCTTCATATCTTTGTTTATTCACCAAGGTGCTATTGCATGTACAGGCATTTTGCAGAAGCAGCCAGATGGGTGAGTATCTCAAAGTGCTTTATTTGCCTCACAAATTGATGACAACAGCAAGTTGTGGCCAGTGATCAGTTAGCCAAAGATGCTTTGTAAGACTTTTTGTTAATGAAAGCTTTTGAGAGATTGAAAAGCTACTGAAGAGCCAGGTTTTGTTCACATCTGGGCCATTAATTAATTGCCTTCCCAAGTAATAAAACTCCTAGTAATAGAGTCAGACAAACAGAAACAACAATGATGTGTAGGTAACCCTCTGTTTTGCCCTGGGGTCCTTTCCTCATGGCTCACTTTCATCCATCCCAGGGATTTTCTCTATTGCTGCCACCTCTGCCCAATTTCTACTGTTGTCTTGGAAACCTCCCCCTGTCATCCTGGAAGTCTTGCTATATCTGACCCTTGCAGTATGCAAAACATATTCCATGCATGAAGACAAGGAGTCTCACCTTCTGGAACAACTTCTCTTGTGCCAGATGAAGCACCAGGATGCTGACCTGCTGCAGTGGCAATTTCTGTTTTCCCAGACATCCTACCTAGTTCAGTGTCCTTACAGAAATATCAAGGATTAGTTGACAAAGGGAAAAATCCCAAGTACTGTTGTCACACAAATTAGCAGCACTTTTACAGTATGACTGTAAATAATTTACAGAAAAGTAAAGAAACCATACTTTATAGTCCTCTTTTTCATGTATATTTTTAATAATATCTACTGCATATTGAGGACAGAAGCTCTGAATTATCTAAATTTAAAAGGATTGACAATAGTTTCAGGGAAAGGGAAGATCTCTGCACATAAAGAGTATACAACTAGCAAGGGACTTTTCATTTCAGCTGATGCATTGTTTTGGTGAGAAGAGTTGTCTTGTGCTGATCTGAATGATAAAGTTGAGTTATGAAACTTCTTGCTTCAGTTACTGAAATGTAGTTCTAAGATTTTCATGTGTGTACCTCATAACTGAGATAAAAGTTCAAGTACGTGTACTCTAGTATAAGACTGAGGTTTCCAAAGACGTTTGCTTCATGAGAAGTTCCTTTGTCTTTTCATTCTATTTTTTCTTTTTCTCTCTTTGTCTATTTCTATTTGTTAAGGAAATTTTTCAGATCTGGTTCCTCTTGTATCTCCAAATATAAAGAAGACTGAGATTTATAGTTCTTTACACATTCTAAGAGATTTAGAAAAAAGTAGGTAAGTATTTCAGGGATTTTTTTTAATCTTCATTCCTTAAAAACTCACTAAGTAACTAAGTAACTAACTAACTAAAAGATCCTCCAAATCCTAGACAAGTTTCATAAGGAAGATTAAGTTTCATCAGTTTCTGGTAGACATGGGCTGACTTTTATGACTCATGGATGATTATTTTTCATATGGCAACTGGGCAAAATTCAATTTTTCATGTCATGCTTCACACCTAGATTAACTACAATACTTTTAGCTGAGTTAAATTTGGTTTCTGGTTTGTTCAGTTCTAAAGAGCTATGAAAACAAAACACTAGAAGAGGCACAACCCTGTAGAAAGGAAAACACAAGGTCTTGCACTAAAAACTGTAAAATACTACTGCTGATTTCAGTGCTGCTTTAAAAACTTCCCTAAACTTATTGAGTCCATATTAATTAAAAAGTAATAAGTATAATTTTTCTATTGATTGCCCTTGCTGCTCCTTTGCAAGCAATATATTTATACTTAATCATGTGTGTATATTTATATGCACATATACATGCCCATGCACTCACATATATTATGGAATGTATATTTTATATACAGACATACAACGTATTTGTATTCTTACTTGAATAGATTGGCAAAACTCTTTGGTTAAAACTTGAAAACTGACTTGAGAAGTTCATGCTGGCTACTGCTGGCCTACATGGAGTAAGTAGCCAGGAGTTGTACCTATAGCACAGGCTTGGGGATTGGAAAAGATAACAGTTGGTGTGATTAATAACTGTAAAGTGCCATGACACTTTTAATGAATTCATACTTTGAACAACTGAGCAGTGGCCTCCTTACCTTTTCCAACCATCACTTGGGCTACTTAAGGACACATATACACAAAGGAAAAAGAGTGCTGAGATGCATGCTATAGCTTCTCAAGTTTTCTGGTGGCTTCCTCTCAACTATACATTGTTTTACTTTGGCTCTGGCTTAAAGCTGAATTTTCATGAAAGCCAGCTGTCTTTATTCTAATGGAATCTCTTCTCACAGGAGGGTTTCTGTGGATATGTACACTGTGTGCAGCTCTACCCAGCATGTATTGAAGTATATTAAAGAATTGTATACTTGGTTTATTCTGATGATGATACACATGTACACTCCAGTAAGGGTATGGAACCTACTTGCAGGTAAAACTGAGCTGAAAACTTATCTATCATTAGTAAAACTTTGATGTTGTCTAAAATATTCTTGGGAATAAATCTGATACGTGAAGCTTTTGTTATTACCATAAAGGTGTGCACAGGAGCACCAACCACAAAGCAGGACGATGTTACAGTAGATGCTACACAAGAGAATAAAAACCTCATCACTGAGTTCTTAAAAAGTCAGAGGTAACAGTAAAATGAAAATTTTATTTTGTATGTAAGTAGAAGTCTTGGTAGAAGGAGCTGAGGTTTCATCTTAAAATGTAACAATTTTCTCATTATTTCTTTTTCTCACATACAATTTTTACTTGTCTTTTCCTGCCCCATCCTCCTGCTACATTTGTCAAGACAGGGTTCTATATTTAGAAGATCTGAACTTGAATCTCTTACTAGTTTTCTTTTTGTCTCATTTTGCTGGTGCAGTGTTCTTTAAGGGGCAATAAAACTAGTTATTTTTACGTTAGTTATTGATTTCATATATATGATTAGAGACAAAGAGATATTGGAAGGGTGAGAAGGAAACCACTCCAAGTCAAAAATTATATTAGTTTCTACCTGCATGCAAAGGAGAAGGAAATCACTAGTATGCTAGGAAAAAAAAAGTGATTTGTAAGTGTAATTAAGCACTGGGAAATAATTTGCAAATGGAGAAATGACCAGTGTGTGCTTATGTAAATGCCAATTTGAGTTTTTTTCCCAAATTGTTCCCAAATTTTCAGAGGACTGTCCTTTCATTATAGTGCAGGCTGCATGATTTATTGTGTTGGGGTTGTAATGAAGAGTAAGGGAGAAGTATAAGAGGGATTGAGTGAAGGCTGCCTCAATTTTCCTTATTTTCACTACTGGACTTTGTAGGCTTACTCATATTATTTTAATACAGCTTTTGCTTATTTCTATCAACGTTTGAATTTTTTTAAAGGTGTGAGAAAACTACAGTATTAAAGGGGCCAGCACATCTCTGCTTTCCATTTCTATAAGTTACACAAAAGTTTCTGTCTCTTCTAGCTTCTATCAGTGAAGACAGTGATGTTTTAGAAAACTTGGAGATCAGATAAAAAATTTTCTCTTGCCTGAACACTTAGATTTGATGGAATCCCAGCAGGCTTATGTAAAGATTTTTCACAGTTCTTTTAGATCTGATAGGGAGCAAGTTGAGTAACTCTAGAGAAAGTGGCTGTTTGCCATACAAGAATTTAGCATTTAAACTAAATCTAATAAATGCCCAGAATGTGATTTTTCCTGATTTCACCAAGTAATGTAGATGTAAAGATTTTTATCGAGGATACTGGCCACTGGTCTTCAAGGCTCTATCAGAAAATCAATTCACCAAGACAAGATTGGCTATGTTCAACCCAGACATGTTCTGCAATATCAGACACTTAATTAATATACCCCAGATCTCCTGTAGATTTAATCTCCTCTCCGTCTGTGCCTCGTCTCCGCTGATGCCAAAGAAATATTTGACAGTGAATTTCTATTTATAACTTTATACTCCTTTTCTCTTCCAAAGCCATGTTTTATTACCTGCAGGGTTTGTAAGCTCAGTCTATATGTAAGAACTAAAGAATTATATCCAAGACCAGTCTAGCTTTTGAAAACCTCATTGCATAGTCTCTTCCCTGGCCTTCTCTTGTAAAATTTGGCTCAACACTTAAAATATTTAATATTAGATTGAGGGTCGCAGCTTCTTCATTTACTATTTCTTTTTAACATGAAAAAAAAATTATATTTTCCATTACATATTCTATGCAATCAAAGTTCTAAGATAAAGAAAGACATTTTTTTTTTTTTTAATTTAATTGTCTATAAGGCATTTGAGAAATGGACACTATCCCACAGATCATTTTTCTGTATTTTTAAAAATGTCATAAAGTCATTTAAGCACAGCTCTCAAGAGCACCTGGTTCTAAATGAAGTTTTAATTAGTCATACGCCTTGCTGTATCTTAAATTAACTCAGGAAAGACACCTGGGTACTATTATGGAAATATAATTATGACTTCTAACCAATGTGCAAAACCAGTTAAAAAGACCAAATCTCAGCAATATTTTAGACAAGAGCCGATGAGGGTTCAGGAGATATGATAAAGTTATCTACATATATAAGTAGTTATTTAACAGTAGAAATAGTACTTACTTTGTAATGTGTTTTTTTCAGATTATCTCATCAGGAAGGGATGTATTCATGTTAAGCATTTAGAAAATTAAAATGGTTAATCCATACCCTGACTTGCTTTCTTTAGGCAGAAGAGAGAGAAAAAAGTCATAATAAAAATGTGCTAAGAAATAATTAATTAACACAGGTGAACATGCACTATTTTTACATCCAATATTAGAATACAGAAGTAAGAGTGTTCAATGAAATTGAAATACAGCACATATCAACAGACACAACAAACTATTTCTTTTATTTGTATAATCAGCAGCTATTCTGAAAGATGAGAAATACCTGGAAAATCTGTAAAAACAGAATTTTTCAAATCCTTTTAAAAAGACTAAAAAGCTTTTAAGGTAAAATAATTTTAGTAAAGTTTTGAAGAAGACATAATATTTCTGTATGCTTCAAAGTGTGATCCAATTTTCAAATGATGGTAGGTAGAAATAAAAGTCACCAGTAGGTCATGATTTGATTGGTTCTCAGAAAGTTTCTGCTGTCTTTTGTGGCTGTTATGGTCACACCATTGACACAATCTGCAGTTTAATTTCCTTATAATACTTCTGAACCCCACCTGTCTTGAGAAAACAAATGGAAACTTAGTGATTCAAGGAATATTTAGTAAGATCATAGTCACACAGCTGACTATATTGTTAGAGAATTTTCTAGGATTCTACAAGAATTGATTAGCAAGAGTTTAAATACTATAATTACTGTAGAAGGAAGTACTCCATATCATATCTGAAATTGTACAAGAGGCATCTTATAGCTATTAGGAGGTGTTACTAAGAGTGTAGTCATTACATATTATTTTTGAACAGTTTCTTTTTTCTAAACCTAAAAAAAGTACTCTGTGATTGATTCTTTCCACACTGTCATAAGATGATGATGACAGTTCAGCATTATCTGGACCTGAATTATTTTGTTCAGAGGATACTGTCTTACCTTTTGTGCACTGTTTATTTGATCATGTTTTCATTTACCTATAAAGGAAAGATTGCAAATTGATTAAACCACTTGGCACATCATAATTAGAGAAGAGGTTTCACTGCTGTTGGATCTGCTGTGCTGCAAAGTAGAAGTGCAGAATACAGCTGCCTATTAATTGGAAATCCTTGCAGGAAGTCCTCTACACCTGTTCGCTGTAGCATTTACTAGTTTCCAAATTGCTTATAACAGTATTATAAGGAATTGTATTTGATGCTGTAAACCCCTTGGAAACCAACAATTCTGGTTGTTCTGGGGATTACTTTTTCTACCTGTCTGATTTCAGTATAGTTACAACTCATTTTGCATGAGAAGTGACTGTTGGTGCATAAGAGTTTCTGATGAGGATTCTTTGATCTCAGACTTTTATCCCATCTTTTAATCCCATTGTGTCTTAGTTTGTTTACTTTGTTGGCTTGACAGCAGAATTTGCATGCCTCTCCATAATTTCTTGAATCAGTGAGATTTCATGCTACTGGTTCTGTTTGAACAAGCAGCACCCATACAAAACATTCAATCCCAAATTTTTGTTTTAGCCAAAGCCATTCCTTTGTAATATACTTACTAAACTGGCAGCTCTAGCAATGCATAGTGAGTGCACCACTTCATTGGCCTTTGCCAATGGAATTGCATTGGAATGGCAGGTTGGAACAGTTTACTGAGAGCATAAGTAACTGATTATTTGATCATTCATTTTGGAGATGGTGGAAAAAGGAAAAGATTCATCATGTAATTGCAGGAGTTAATTGAGGTGATGAATGTAGAAGGCTCAGCTTTCTTCTAATCAAGAGAAATTCTTCCAGGGAGACATAATTGTTTGGGGACGTTAAGAAAAATGGTTAAAATTAGTAAAATATTTATTAGAATTCTAGTTATTCTTTGTCTGAAATATTCTACCCCAATAAATGTTGGGAATAAACACTAAAAAGAAACTTTGACGCCATAAAGTGACTTTTTGCCATGTAAGTACAAGAAAGCTTTGTCTAAAATATAAAAATATTTCCAATACAAAATACTCACAGTTACCTGTTATTATTTAGAAAATTACATAAGTGGCTGTGCATGATAGGCCATGAGGAGTCAGCTGGAAAGAAGGCTTAGCTAAAAGTGAAGTCAAACAAATTTCCTGCATGTGTTTTCCATGGAAGGTGCTATTCAGAGGGAATTTCCTATGGGAAACCAGACATTGGCCTTAAGATAGACTGCAGTCTCTCAGGAGGAAGTTATGAAGCAACTTGAGAAAGACAAATGCAGTGAATTGCCAGGAGCAGATGGTATTAATCTGAGGAGCCTGAAAGAAATAAACTGAAATAGCAGAGATAGTGATGAGGTCTTTCCATGTACTGTGATTGTTTCTGGGGACTTCAGAGTCATTAGAAACAATTAATTTGATTTTTTTTTTTCCTCATCGGGGGAGAATTTGTTCCAGAATCTACTGCCTGGATGACGCTCCTTATGGTTTCTAGACTGGGAGGTTCACTAGGGTGCAGGATGTAAGGAAGGCTAATTCATTTAGCTTGGACTAGTGTGGCTGTTTCAGAGGGAAACCTTCAGATCTTAAACTTACAGGCAGACAAAGGAAATGGGAGAAAAACTGGTTTGCAAATTAAGTCATGGGAAAGAATTTTCAGTGAATGGCTGTTTGCTAGTGTCAAGATGCTGGTAGTGAATAGGGAGTTGAATGAATCTGTAGAAGACATGCAATTGTGGGAACTATTGCATTGTTAGCAATTGTACAGAAATGGAAAATATCCTAGGCAGATTTGCATAGATATATGTGGGCTGAGAAACAAAATGTCAGAAAAAGTAAAATCAAATAAGTAATGGTTGAGGAATAGATCCAATATAAATAATATATCTCCTTATAGAGCAATAGCTGGTGAATTCATAAAAGGCTCCATGCAGGAAAAATGCAAAATGTCATGGAAGGCTGGAAAATCCATCTGTGAAGAGGAGACTTGCAGCAACTTCTTTGGAGGAACTCATTAGGTAAGCAACACATGGTGCTATGCAACAAATAAGAATTGGAAAGGCAATGGGTGATTCTGACAACTGTTCACATAGAGCAAGAAAGCCATAGGAGTGAAAAGTCTCAGAAACCATTTTCACTGAATTATAACAGCGGCAAAATATTGATAAACATTGTGTTTCTCTATTATATCTATGTGGATGTTTGCTCTAAATGTTCAGATGTGACATAAAAGGAATGCTCCTTGTATGACTGTACTTTTGTTGTGCATGACTTTTAATGATTGTGGGAGTTTCCTTTCTATTTTAAGAGCATAAATTAAGAGGAGAAAGGGGTGTGGCTACCAAGACAATAATAGAATGAATCGGGGGGGGGGGGGGAATTGAAAAAAGTAAAATCCATGAGGTCTACATTCTTCTGAGGTGGGTTCCTAATTCATATGTCATAGGCAAGAGACATAACAGATGGAGAATGTGCTCAGAAACAGAAATATAAACTCAGCAGACACTTTTACAATCTTCTTTTTTGGATTTAATATATGCAAATATGAAAGTCCAGAAAAATATGGAAAAATATAAAGAAACCCTGGCTTCACAGGTGCAGGCAAATTTCAGATGGGTAAGAGAAACCTTCTAGAAGAGCTTTATTGCTTAGGTCAGTTTATGAAGTGTATACAGTTCAAAAAGATGGATGAAAAAGTGAAGTTATACAGGTAGATTTTTTTGTAATGGATGATGTGGTAGAAATTGACAATGTAAAAATGCCAGTATGGAAAAAGATTGAATCAAGTTTATATAAGTCAAAAAGGGCTATTTTTTTGGTTCTATTAGAACTTTATTAGGCATCCTCTAAGTGGTCCCACAGTCTTCACTGCTTTTGATGAAAGCTGACAAAAATGGCACAAGTCCTTTCTATTCCACTAGTCCTGCCATGCCATTCCCATTTTTTCCTAGAGCACTTCCCACTAGCTTTACTGAGAAGTTTCTCACTGGTTACTCCTTTGAGACCATTTGGTATGCTGCTGGCCATAGCCGTCTAAATCTTTGATAGAATCCCTGGCTGTCTGCTTGCAAGGTCTGTTTCTTACGTTCCTCAGTTTGTGAGCTTTTCAAAGCCATTCTTGTTTGCCTGCCACCTGGCACAGCAGGATGCTGCCTGTGGCTTTTAGGTGTAAGGATCTCTGTTTGTTCAGAAATGCCTGTAACCTATGTATATTCCTACAGAAAATCCTAAATTGGGAGTTTCTGGTCTCCATTCCTGTGTGCAGTCCAACAGTATACCACAAAACTGAGGGGAAAAAATAATGTGATGATAGGTACTTCCTTGTGGCTTCAGAGATGACGTGCAACCAAAGATGTGAACAGCTTAATTTTGTGAGTTCTTGAAACCTTTATCACAAAGCTAGAGATGGTGAAATATTTGAAATGCTGCATCCTGTTCCTTTTAATGAGACTTCCTAATCATTTTGGGTCATATCCAATCATAGAAGCTTTCCTGCTTTCCTTTTTGAAGTTCTGCAATTGTTAGTCTGACTGATTTATCTATTTTGTTCTATTTTAGCAAAATTTTCAAAAGAAGAACCCCTATAAAGCTGCATTTTTGTGATGCCAGCATCTCCTGCAAGAGATTAATAAAATACATCTGATTGGATTTTGTTATGCAGTTTTGCTTTCTTAGTGGATTTAAAGCATCCTTTGACTGAACAGCTGTGAGGTTAGGGAAAGGAGGAAATAGAGCCATACTTCTCTTACTCCAATGGGACTGTAGAGACAGCCTGCTGAGTCAACCAGCAGGATTCTCAGTACTTTAACTAGTCCAACTTGCTTACAGTTGTTATGATCTGATTTACTGAGAGATGCGTCTACCTGAATTAAGGTGCAAATGAGACCATATGCCAAAGTCAGTACTACAGATTTTATTCAACAGTAAATGTGAGCTAGAGAGAGAGAAAGAAATAAGAAAGAGGGAAGGGGGAGAGAGAAGGGAGGTTAGGAAGAAGATATTAATCACCCACAGGTGCCATGGGATCCCATTGGTCCTTCTTCAGCCTGGTCTCCGTAGTGGTGGGATCCCAAGGCTGTTCAAACTTTTCACTATTTATACATCTTAGCAAACAAAGGAATTAATGTACATTGGCTACACAGTTCTCTCATTCTATTGATTAAATTATCCCCTTGCTTCCAATGCTAATTACTCTGCATGCTCAATCTTTCTTTTCGTTTGAGTTGGTGGGTTTCTTGAATTGGTGGGTTGTGAGCAATCTCCCCCTGCTGGAATTAACTTCTGCCTAGTTGGGGCTGATTTCAGCGCAGTTGACTTTCAGTTTATCTGAGCTGGTTTTCCTAGTGGATTCTTTTTGTCCATTATCAGTGCTCCCCCAGTTTATTTCCTTCTTCTTATGCCTGAGAACACTTGGACCATAGTACCACTTTAATCTTATCTCAAATTCCCATCAGGTGGCTTAATTTACAATCCAAGTTTCAGGTATCCACAGAGGCATATTCAAGGGATGGTTTGGGTGCTCACAGATGAGCAGCTCCTTCTTTACCCAGTTTGATGCAGTGGGCAGACTCCTTTAGTGGCTGCAGATTCCATCTGTCCCATAACTTGGGGTGATCTTTTCACAGTTTGCCACACTGGGAAGTTTTGTCTGGATGCATTACGCAGAATGTGCTAACCAGACCTCACCAGGCCCAGAGTGAGCCCATTCTGAGTTTATCTCAGGTCAAATTCCTTCTGTGATCTTAAAAGAGTTTGAGAAGGGCAATTGTAATCTCCTTAGAATAGCCCCACTCTCGAAATGCACTTCTTTCCAGACATATGCTGTATCTGCAGGAAGAGGGAGGCCTAAGTATTGCTAGGAGAAATCTCTTCAGTCAGGGTATCTATTTTCCTGGGGAAGCCCGGCTGCTCCTATTTTCTTTCCGCTCATGCTTGTATTCTACCTTTGGGGAAGCAGCAGCTCAACAGGCCATGAACTGACTCAGCCCCTTGTATGGCAATGAAGATCGGTTAGCTGTAAACTATTCCAAGGTTAGTGAAGTACATTTGGGAACAAGTTTTGTGGCAAGTGGTTGATACTTCTTAGAAATTGTAAAATTTTAACCTGATCCATAGTGTAAGAAACCTGTAGATTTTTAGGTTAGTCTCTGTGTGTCTGGTTGCCTTATCTGGACATTTTAATTAAGTTCAAATGCAGATGTTAGGCTGGACCTTCTTTTGCCTGCTTATCATCAGGAAGTTAACATAATGCAGGGGTCTGTTATGGATGTGAAAGGAAGCTAGGAAGCTACTTCTGAAGTGAACAGGGATATTTCCAGAAGGTAAATTTCTTATGTGGAAGTTAAAACTGCCTCTTCTAAACACAGCTCATACAAAAAAAAAAAAAAAAAAAAAAAAAAAAAAAAAAAAAAAAAAAAAATCAGTTTATTTTGAGTGTGTACTATCATGCAGTCAAGCTTTAGGTGATAGCAGATTTATATAGAGAAATTGAAAGGAAATAGCACAAGCTGTCTCTTGCTGTATTCTGTGACAGTAAGTGGCCATACAATGAAGAACTGCCAGTTCTAATCTCTGGCCTTTTCTCCATTCTTGAAAAGTGGTCTATCATTTTATAGAATATCAGTTTCCAGGGTGCCTTTCTGCATATTTTAGATTTTGATTATTTTTTCTTTATTACAAAGGAAGTACAGAAAAACAGAATTTATATTCTAAGGAGTTTAAAACCTCAGAGACTTGTATTTTGTACAGATGTAAAAAGCTGAAACTCATATATTAGTTGCTAGAAAACAAGATGTTTGAAAGGTTAAGATGGATACATATCTTACATCTACAAATACTGTAAGATACATCTGTGAGAAAGAACAGGGAGGTGCACTTTAGACATAAGGAAAGAAACATAAAGAGGAAAGGAACAGAGTGAAAAACTGTGGCTGTTAAGAGAAGTTTTGACAGCCTTTAGCTAAGAAGTTATCTCCTCAGAAGAACATCCTCTGAACAAATAAAACCAGGACAGACAAATTCAAAATAATATGCTGAGATATAGTGGCTATAATTGCACTGGTTTTCTTTTTTATTTTCTTGCAGCTCTTGGAGTGGGTTTTGCTAGGGAGCTTTAGCTGATTCTGGTAGGGGCAAGGACCCAACACTGCACTGGCAGTGCTGCTCTGTGGAAAGCATAAAAAGGAGCATGAGGATAGAAGGCCTGTGGGAGGATGGCAACACTTCCTTCTCTGAGATGGACAGGGCTCCATGGTTCTGACTACAAGCAATGCAGACAGAGAGAAAAGCCATCAATGAGAAAGGAGCTATGAGAGCAGAGACACTCGTGGGTCCCTGAACCAGCTGCACAGATATTCTCAGAACCCTTAGGCAGCTCGTCTGAAAGATTCCTGACCAGTTTTCTTCAGTGTTGGTCACATAGCATTTGGGAAGTCTGTATCCTGCTCCTGGAGAACACTTGGGGTGTCCTGAGAGTGTTAGCAAGCAGTGGTGGGAAAGGCAGGCTGTTCAGGAGCTCTGTTTTCCTTGGAGCAGGGCTTGGTTTTCAAACTGAGGGCATAGAGGCTGCTACAGTCCCTGCCAGCAGCCCTGCACAGCACAGCCGGCAGCTGCTACAGCAAGTTCCTCAGCCCTTTCCAGCTGTTTGTCACTGATCTGGCAGCTGGCTTTTTGCCTGCCCTGCCCACCCTGCCTCCAGCCAGCTGGCCCTGCTGAGGACAGGGAGCTGGGAAAGGAGCAGTGGACATGTCCCACAATGGGCAGAAATGGGAGGATGCTCAGGAGGCAGCAGGGGGCCTCGAGCACAGTCTGTATATAAAGAATGACAAAAACAATATGAAAAAATAGGGTGAGAATGGGAGAATTGAAATATGGGTTTGTCTCTGTGGTTTTGGTTTGTTTTGTTTTGGTTTTGTTTTGTTTTGTTTTGTTTTGTTTTGTTTTTTTGTTTTGGTGGTTTTTGGGGTTTTTTTTTGTTTGTTTGGTTTTTTTTTTGGTCATTGCTGGTGAGCAAAATCTTTTTGTGCTTGTGGAGAAAAGAGTTGGTGATCTCTAAGATACAGCTCTCTACAGAGGGGTTTATGCATGGGCTAATGGGGAAAAGGGGATGTCATCTGTTGGAATGTGTAATGCACAGTAAGAATGACTATTGGTCACATCTTCTGAAAATAATTTTGGAGAAGGAGATCTAACTTATGCACTTGGGTATGGTGATGCAATGCCACTCAGTGTGGTATCTGAGGACATTTCAGCTGTCTTCAGCTTCTGGGACTGAGACATTCACAAATAAAGTGAGACAAGTGGAAGTTGGAGAGGGTTTGCTAGGGAAGACTTTCCAAAATTGGATTCTTCCCTGTCTCACAGCTCACCCATGCCCGTGCATATTTATAGGGGTTTCACTCTAAATTTAAACATGCACCAGAGAAAAGATGCAATGAGATTTCACGGTCAAAGGGTGAACTCTGCTTGTTGCAACATCTGTTCTTGCTTGCACAGGGATTTTACATGGGTGTAAGGAAGAGAAATCAAAAGAAACACTTAAAAAATGATCATGAAATTCTGGAGAAAATAATTTCTTGTTCCTGCCAATTCTCCCTCCCTCTGCCCTTGCTCTTTTGGAAATCCTCAGTCACATTTTTGACTGAAGTGTAAAAAGTGGATTTGAGGAGAATGTGACTAAATGCAAATTGGCAAAAGAGGGAAAAAGGGATTTCAGCAAAAGAAAAAGAGTTCCCATTTTTAATAAAAAAAAAATCAAGCTTCCCTCTTTAGAGGATTTCATAATGCATCCAGCTGAGGAGACGGCATATGGTTTACATAATGAGTTGCAGCTTTATTAATATAGAAAGCAAAATAAATGAACCAGATGCATATTTTTTGTGCCCTAGGTAGAGTTAGCCCTGATACTAGACTCTTTGATTTTCTTGCTCAGCCTTTGTCTTGTCATCCAAACCTCTGAACTCTCTGCTCAGGTGCTGGACTGATGTAATAGGGAAGCTTTCTATACTAACATCTCCAGCTCGTTCACTGATTGCTGAATTTCAGAGTCCAATTTAGCCCAAAATAGTGAATTCTATAGTAAGTAGAGCTGGTCTGCACAATAGTTGAATAACCCATGATCTTGTCTCTGGGAAAGCTAAGATTAATGAAGAGAGAAATTCAGCATAGTAGCCAGTGTTTAGAAAAATAGAGTTATCTGCAATGTGATTGCCAGGAGAAAATTCAGCAAATGACTAGCTGATATGACAGTCGTTTTCAGGTGTCTTGACATCCAACACTTGCCTGTTATAAGGCTGGTTAAAGGGCAAGACACAGATTTGTAGTTCCTGTTCATAGAAAGGGATACAAGATAAGATGGCATTACCACCTTTTCAGGTATTAAAACCTGTGTTCTTCTCCCAGAATGGAATTGTTTTTCCTACTTAAATTCACGTTGTATCTTCACTTTCTATCACAGACTCATACTTATCCATTGACTTCACTAGGAGTAGACTGACCTGTTTAAAAGTTTGTTTCCACTACAAACTGCTTTGCTTTTGAAGTGTACCATCTTCACATACAGACATGCAAGAGCTTTATCTCAAGTATTTGATGTTTCAATTCAGACTCTCTGCCTCAGCTTAGTCTGTGATCTATGCTACAATGAGCAAAAGATTTCTCTTTTGCCAGACAACCCCTCTCAACATTAATCTTGTGATTGTTTTATTTTCATTTTTTTCACAACCGAAGATTTTAGTTCATTAAAAGGAAATTGCAGTGAGACTATCTGGCAATTACCTACAACACAACTGAATAGAAAAGCATAGGATAAGACCATTTTATGTCATTTGTTAACTGTTTGATGTCATTAAATGTTACGGTGTCCGCCTCGGCCAGCCCTGACACCGCTGCAGAGAGGGCACGACTCAGCAGCGAGATGAACTCTGTCGAACCCGTGGGTCTCGGCTTGTCTGCGGGCAGCGAGCAGCGATGGCAGCACAGAAAGAGGGAGACTCCGCTTGGGTTTAAACCATTGGCTTTATTTGTCCCGCAGCAGGAACCCCAGTCACGGGTGGCAGCCCAGGCGAAACCTCGGCGCACACCTGAGCACAGCAGCTGATAACGGGGGAGGAACTCGGGGCAGGGTCTGACCTGGGACCAATTAGGGATAAGCGGGGGACGGCTCTCGAACTTAGTGACATGTAGGGGAACAAACTAGGATACAGTGGGGGGGAAAGCGGGAACTCTGTCCAATCACTCTGTGGTCTTGTTAGAACTTTCTAGGCTGAAGGTGAGGTCTCAGAGTGACAGGCAGGGTCTGGGGGTTACAGAACTCAAGATTGACAAGTAACAGTAACCGGGGGGGATGAATCAAATAGGGAAAGAACATAGGGGGTACATAGAATGAACCATATAACAATATAAAAAATCCAAAAACTTAAAAAGCACACTGCTACAATTAAACTCTGTTGTGCACATCGACTGTTCACTTGGTTTATTACAGTATTCCCCAGCCAAACTTCTCACTGTCCTTTCTGAATGCCAGGCTTTGTAGTCATATGACTTGGATTTTCGGTGTGCAAACATTATGCTAAAAAACATCCATCCGGCAAAGTCAGAAATAGTGCACTGATTTCCTCAGTTCTGCCTCACAAAAATCTGTGCAGTCCATTAACAAAGTGCATGTCATGTTTCCATTTAGTATGGTCCAAATAATGTTTGCTCCATTAGCTCCTCTGGAAGAAATCAGTAGCATAAGTTAAATTTAAATAACAATATGTGTGGAAAGAAATTAAAACAGTGGCATGCGTTTTCATGTAAGTGAATACTGCTCTTGCTAATGGTAACAAATCCCTTCTCACATGGCCTTTCCAGTGAAGTTTCACAGCTTCTGCCGAGGGCCTATCTGGAAAGCCACAGGCTGTGGGGTTTCAATAGAGGCAGAATGAATCTTTTGTACTGAACAGCCTGGTTATAACTGGAGATACATCTGCACAGAGAATAGCAGACTTAGGGGGGTTCATAGGAATGTCTTGAATTGGAAAGGAACCATAAGGATCAAGTCCAACTTCCCGATCTCTAGCAGGAAGACTAGACCATATAACTAAAAGCATCATCCAGGCACTTCTTTAACTGTCACTGATGCTGTGACAACTTCCTAAGTCTTCCTAAGTCTGCTCTTAGTGACTGACCACTCTTTCAGTGAAGAACCATTTCCTAATGTCCAGTCTGAACTTCCTCTGACTTCATTCCCTTTCCTCACGTCCTATCACTAGTCACCACAGGGAGGAGATCAGCACATTCTCTTCCTCTGCCCCCCCCTTGAGAAAGCTGTAGACTGTGGTGAGGTCACTGCTCAGCAGTGTGGTCACCCCTCAGCCCTCTCTCATCCCAGCTGAACCAACCAAGTGATGTCAGCTGTTCCACATAAATCTTGCCCTCACGGCCTTTCCCCATCTTGGTCATCCTCCCTTGGACACACTCGGATAGTTTGATGCCCTTCTTATACTATCCAAAATGACACACAAGGTGAGACCACACCAGCAAGGAGAAGAGCTGAAAAACCACCTCCCTCGAGCAGCCAACATTGCTGTGCATGATGCATCCAGGACATGGCTGGCCCTTTTGGCTGCCCAGTTTGGTTTTCCAGTTTTTGGACTGGTATTGGCTGCTCTCCTACCACGGACTAGGCACTTTTCAAACTACAATTGTTTTCATGTCTAGGTGCCGTGGAGCAAAAGCAAGGCAGGAAACAAAAAATGCATCACTGAAGAGTTGTTACTGCATCCTCAAATGATGAGGCTAAAGCACATGAGTGTAATTTCCCTAGTGAAATTTTTTAATTATCATGATCAATGGGCATAACTAGGAATGAGCCAAACACACAAATCTGTGCAAATGCATGCAGCTAAAGACACAAATCCCATTGCTAATGGTACATTACCATGAGGAAGAGAGGAAGTGACACTGGGAAAGGCCATCTGTTTGCAATGCTGGAGGTGGGAAGAGGGCTTGCACCTGCTGTCATCATGCTGCTCTCTGCAAGGCCTCTGTGCTCAACACAGCAGCACCCATCTTAGCTGCCAGCTTGTGTGTTTGGCTGCTCAAATACACAGGGCCTGAACACTCAGCTTTGTGTATGCTGAGATTGGGAGCTAAATATTTTCAGTCCTGTTCCTCACACCTCCTGAGATGTCCACATCATGGGCAACAGAGAGGAGTGTACAGCGTTTTCCTTTTGAGCATCTTCTCAATGGCTGTTTTGAGCATCTTCTCAATTTTCTGTTATGATTTTCATTTTTTCTTCTTGAGAAACTGTCTATCCCCAGGTCACTGTTCTGTTTTAATCCGCCCTTGCCTGCACTGCCAAGATAAGCTCCATTTCAAAATGGATCACCATCAATCTTGTATTTTAAACATATTTACAAAGTCAGAAAAGAATTGGACTATCTGAAGCATCAGAGAGATCTTGCAATCTCTTTTTCCTTTGGGATAAGAACAGACTTGCTTGATCCCAGTGCATATTCCTCTCCTTGCTTGATCTGCTCATCTCTGTCTATTGCACTATAACAATTTCTGTGTGAAGAAATCTTGAGATGTGAAGAGTGATAATAAATATATTCTATGGTTCACTGCTGCTCTTCAAATTATTTCTACAACTTAGATAAAGCGGTGTGATTATCCTTTCCTGTAACTAACCCTTTTCAAGTTCCTGCTATCCAGCTGAGGTATATGACAAGGAAAGAATATATGATTGTCAGTGTCTTAATGCAGGGTAAAACACAGAGAAATGGAATGGAGAGATGAAATTTTGGAATTAGAAGTTGATATTTTCAATCTTTTTCACTTGCAATGTTCTTTTAATGTAAAACAGGGACAGCAAATTTGAGTTTTTATTGATCTTTCTCTAGAAAACCAGACTGTTTCATTTCTCAATTCACAAAACTAATTTTGGAGTTGAATCTAAAAATGGAAGACCAATGTTTGAAACTTCAAAGTGCTTTCCTGTAAAAGTGGCTAAAAATTAATTCTGCTTACTGGTATATTCATTACATTATTTACCATGCTGTTCAGTACTAATTATGGAAGCACACACTAATGCAGGACTCCGAGCATCAAGGGTCTTGACAGCTTTCTCCCAAGGAGAGCTACTGAAAAATTGCCCCAGACTGCTGCTAAACAAATAATCTTACTGGGTGGACCTTTTAAAAATCTTCAGGTGCTATAAATAAAAAAAAAAAACTTTCTCCAGCTAAACACAGACTTGATTTTAGCAAAATCTTAGTTCAGCACAGGGATATTTCCTATGCAGAAAACTACAGAGTTGGAAAGTTTCATCTTCTGTATCTTGGCAGGATTTCCAGTATTTTCCACCTACTATTTAGACCAGCAATTCTCCATCCTGTGTGACCTTTTGCTGTGATTAACAATCGAAAGTAAATTGATAAGGTGAAACGAAAGGACAAAATGAGAGTTGACGGTTGTTAGAGCCTGAGACATGGGTTAAAAAAGGATGTGATGGGTAATATTCAAAGAGCAGCTTTTGTGTTGGTGTAGCAGAAGAAAGTGAAATCCATGTATGACACCTTGCAGAAGCCATGCAGAGGAGTAATTCACAGCCTGAGCTCTGTGTGCTGCCTGCAAACTTTGGATCCAGAGCGGACCTGAAGCTCAAGGCTGACATAGCTGCTGCTATGGCTGAGTGAGCTCCTGCTTGACCTCAGGTGTCAACTGCATGGAGAGCAGCACTGAGAAATGCACCATGACAACTCTTTTAGTACCATCCTTGTCGATATGGTCAGGCCTAATGGAATGATCTCACAAGAAATATCTGCAGGGTGGAGCCCTGAAGCACCTCTCAAATTGGGAACCTCTTCAGGTGCAGTTTGATGTTTGAACCACCCTGAGAGCCAAGCAAGGAAATGTACATACACAGGGCCTGCAAGTTGGTTTGTGTGGTCTAAACATAATGTGAAGGTCATGTGCACAAGCTGTAGTTTTCCCATCACTTCCCTTAATTCCCTTTGTCACATCCTCTGAGCTTCTCACTGAATGTCCTGGGCATAGTTTTTCCAAAGAATGCTTATTTTGTCTCTCCAGTTTTGCTACTAAAATTTATAAATTTTTTGTCTGTAAAATGTATTTAATTTTCCCATGACCCCCAAATAAGCTGGTTCCATTTTAGACATTTACTCTGATTGTCACTGGATGTTTTATATTGGGGTAACCTCTATGTGTCTCCAGTTTCAGATTCAAGTACAACCTGGGTACTCAAGGTCCCCTGCTGAGCTTCCTTTCTTGCAGGCTAAACAAACCCAGGTCCCTCAGCTGCTCCTCATAGGAGCTCTAGACCTTTTGCCAGCTTGGTAGCCCACTGAATATTGCTCTTGTCTAGCACCCTTTCTCTTTTGGGAGCTTGTGGAATCACAGAGTAGCTCCCCTGTGAATTCAGCAAGCACTTTTCCTGGCATCCATGTTACAAAGTGTGGAACTACCACCTCTTACTCCTAGCATGGTAGACACTTCGGTTTTGCAAGTCAGGAACAGAACAATATTTGCTTTGAGAACTGTGTTGCCAGTCTTCTGATTGGGATTTCAGAGGTTTGGGCGTGTGAAACCGCACATGATAAAATATTAAGCCTGGCAGCATCCTGCACTTCTGCTACATGAAATGGGAAAGATCCTTCCCATTTGCTTCCTCAAAAAATTTCCCTGTGCAAAAAATATAATTTTAGCAGCATTTTATCTGTATGTGTTGGAAGTGGTTCACATATATCACTTCTGTCATGTAGTGATTGGATCTGTGGCTGAATCTATGACCAAATATTGAGATATAATGTATAATGTAATATGGAAAATATGTTTAAGCCATGAAATAAAATTGAGAACTGGATCTCACAGTGTAAGTCTGTGTTCTGTGTTTGCCTAGAGCAAACAAGCAGGAAAGAGAAAGCATTCATGTGGAATGTGGATGAAAATAATTCAACAAGGGTTACTGTAAATACCGTAGAAAATCTTTGGTGAAAGTGGATTAAATTCCTATTACAGAGACATTCTAAGTGCTGCAACACTAAGACATGAAATAAAGAGAAGCAATAAAATAGTTTAGCTTAATAACATTGAATATATGTTAAGGAAAGAAATATGTCTGTATTTTGTACCACAAGTACCTTCAATGGCTTGTAGGGAAGATACAGAATCTATTTCCATTCTTCTTTCAGGGGTGGCAAAAATTCTTTGCAAATTAGGCTATGCAGGTTCTTTCAAGCAGAAAAGCATATATTTTTCAATAATAGGTTATTTTCAAGAATAGGTAAACATCTATTTATTTCCAGCAAATATATATTCACAAAACCAATATACTGGATTTTTAATATTTCAAAAATTCTCTTTCCTATTGCATATAAAGATTTCTATATATTTAATATTTCTAAATATCCATGAGGAAATCCTATATTAAGAAAATAATGCCTGTTTTACTCTTCATAGTTTTACAAAAAGTGCATAAAAAGCCATTTGAGTATAAAATATTTCCTCTAGGTGTTTTTTGTTGTTGTTGTGGGTTTTTTTTTTTTTTTTGTTTTGTTTTGATTTGTAGGGGTTTTTTTGTGGGCTTGGTTGGTTTTTTGGGTTTTTTTTAAATTTTTTTTTATTTTTATTTTTTAAGTTCTTTACAGTACTTTAACTATTTCATGTTCACAAAGGAACTGGCTTACAGTCTAATACATGGTTTAGGTAGAAAAATATTAGAATTAACTAGAATTACTGGATTCTTTCTTTGAATACTTACAGAGGCTGATTGCTGCATAGGACTGAAGATGTTCTTTATTTTTAAGAGAAAAGAAGCACTTAATTATGGAAGGATTCCAGCTGCATTTTGGTAGTGGTCTTTTGTGTATCTGCTCCCTGTTATGGCCAACAAACTGTGAAAATCCATCTAACTGATGTAACATGAGATGCAGAATATTTTCAAAGGACAAATGCTACTTGGTGAGATGCATACTCTACATCCCAGGCCACTGGTGTGAGTAAGTCAGCCATGGCTGACCACAGCATTATGTGTGAGCAAATGTGGCAGCAATCAAATCTTGTATGTGATTTTATTTTCTTAATCCTGAAAATAATGAACTCTTCTCTGTACACCATTTCTTCTTTGCTTATTTTCTCTTTGTTCTTCTACGTGTAATTTAAAAGTGAAAACATATGACTTACAGCCTAACTCTGTTCATTTACTCAGCTGTACCTATTTAAGCAATTTAAATTGGAAGGAGAGTTTACCAACTTTCAAAAATAAATCCAGGACCAGTGCACAGTATTGTGTAAATAAGGGTCTAGTTTCATTTTGCTTTGTTAAAAAAAAATGTGTGAGAAGAAAATTTTACTAAAAGAAAAAAAGAAAGAATAAGAACCATAGTGTTTCTTTACTTGGATTCTTCATCTTCTAAGGCCACAACAAAATTAACAAGCCCTGAAACAAAACTGAGAGTTTATATTAATGGCTTCTGGCAAACCGTCAACTGATATTAACTTTATCATTCAATGCAATGTCAGTTGGAAAAAGCTTCAGGACAGGGCATTTGAATGTTAGAATCCTGATTAACAGATTAAATGAATTCCACTTTATCTTTCATCCCAGTACTGTGGACTAGGATACCTGACTTACTAATCTTCTCTGACTTTAGGGTAAGTATCACTGACTGCAGCTTGGACTCAGACCTTCATAAGACAGCTGAAGACAGCATGGCAGATAGATTAGCTGCTGTTTTCTAGCAACTATTTTGTTATTTTGGCTTTGGCTGGCCAGTTTAGATCTCATTAATGCTAATACTGAAATAGGCTCGTGATACACTATCCTAATTTATGTTTCATGTGGACTGAATTTTCTTGGAAGCAGAGGTTGTTAAATATTTATATTATGTTAGCATTTAATGTCACTAAGCTCCATGGGCCTGTCTTGCTATCTCTTGTAAAAACATTTAGTTCATGCAATCCTTCTCCTAAGGTGCTTCTGCATTTTATCAACAGCAGGAAGCAATATGCTTTCCAGTCCTGGCCAATCACTTGCTTGTTAGTATATACTCTGTCCCATTTTTGAATTTGAAAATTTTAGTTTGCCAAAATACCAGCAAGTTTTGTTAATTCCATTGTTAAACAGATATTGTTTCATAACTAACATTGTAAGGAGGATTGCAGTTTTCTCAGGGATGTTTTTCTATAACAGCCATTTCCAAATTTCAGATGCCTTAGGATTTCAGATGCATTTAAAATTCAAATGCAAAGCAGAGGCTTTAATGCAGGTGTGTGAACAGCTGGGTGCAGAAAGCAAAAGACCATTTTCACAACCAGTTTTGGCTTATGCTTGGAACAGGAGCATGGAAATAATAATGGATGGAATTGTATAAAACTATTCTGAGGTCAAAGCATCATTCTCAAATGTCCTTTCTTTAGATAGATGAGGTTATTCCTAACAGTAAAGAATTACCATGGCATTGAGACAGGTACTATTGTGGCAGGACATCTGGAAGTGAAAATTCATCTTGGTATGAAATTTGGGATGAGATTCCTCATATCACTTAAACTGTCTCTACTTATTGAGTTAATCACTCTGAACTCACTTTATAGACAAAAGAGAGAAAACAGCATTTTAAATCAGCATATATCTATTTTAAGTATTTGCTTTAGAAAAGAGGAACTGTAGTCTTGAAACTCCTGTTTATCTTCTTTGTTAGTAAAGGGAACTGAGAACAATTATCTCTGCTATGATTGTGGCATCTGAGTTGTGCAAACTGAGTCACACCTGAGCACCCTCTGCTTCTTGCCCCATTGTCTATGCCCAAGGACAAATAGGTCACAGCATACTCTTTCCATTCACCTCCTGTTTCTTGATTGATGTGCTGCTAAAAACAGATGTTTGAAGATATTAAACAGATATTTCCCACTATTCAGATTTGTCTCTTGCATGTCTGGTAAATTAGATCTGCATTTTCATTAGTGACAAAAAATGGTATTGCTGCTTGCTGTAAAGCTTCTTTGATATGTGCCTGAAATGCTGGTCCTATTTAAGGTTATTTCTTCCACTCCCTTTTTAAGGAGGGTAGAATGTGCTGGTGAGACCATGATAGTTTATTAAGATCCGTTATCAGAATGCTTACTTTATTCCTGTTAAGTCTCATAAATGTGTGGTTCCAGCTTATCACATTACTTGAAAGGAGTCACATTGTGCTCTTTTCACCTTTAGACCATTCTGCATTAAAACATAATTGTTATGCTTCCTCCCAGAAATGTATATTTCTTACCAGCCATGTTCCAGTCCTGTAAAATACTGAAATGCCTTTTAAACATTTTTGCCTATTCAGAAAATTATTGCAAAACTGTTCTTGTGCAGCACCTCCTACCTAAGAACGTCAGAGATCTTCACAGGCATGAATACTTGAGAGAAGAGTAAATATCATCCTCAATAGATAGACAATGCAGGAAAATGCTTTATGAATTGGCACAGCTCACACAGCAGCACCATCATAGTATATCTGCATTTCACAAGGCTCTATTTTCTGGTGGCCACTCCTGTGCTTTAACCACATCAGCTCATAGGAGCACATTCTTCACTCTCTTCTGAGAATTGATTTATCACCATAAGTATGGTTTATTACAGAGCCTCATGCTGTAAATCTTTGCTGCTCTAATGGCTGATAGAAGTCTGGCACTGTGGTGAGTTCCTGCTCATTTACTCCCTGCATATCGGGTACACTGCTGATGTGAGAATGAGCTTCCTGGGAAGTCTTTCTTAATAGAGAAATGTGAGAATCAAAGAATTCAATTCTGCTGGGATTTTTCCCATTAATCAGGGTTCTGACTGGTTTCACCATTTGAAAAGCCCTTTGTTTCCTTCATTTTCATTTTTATTGCATCCCAAGTTTTACAGGGAAGCTTTTTAAAAAAAAAAAAAAAATAAAACTAGAAAGCAAAGAACCAAGCAATAACTGTGAACTACTGCCTGTGTAGAACAGCTTCTTCACAGTCTGCTTTAAAAATATGTCCAGCTTCAGGTCTACTTAATATAATTTGTCTTAAAACAAGCAATAATCAACGCTGCATACATCTGTGAGGGGAGGAAGAGGGCTGGGGAGACAAGGGATCCCACATATCTTAGAAGATGATTTCTGTAGTCTCATGAATTTATTTGGGGGCTTGGAAGGGGTATTTAATTCACTACAGGAATTGCTTCCAGTGCAAGCAGAATGTACTTCATAAGCAGCCTGATATTGTAGAGCACTACAGTTTTTATGTTGAAGGTGCCCTCGTACTGCAAAGTATTGTCAGTGTGGAGAAGTGACTCAGTAATGTGAAGGATGATTGTCAGAAGGTGTGTGTGAATGGGAACAATAAATGTAGCTTCGGCCCATATAACCATGCCTGAGGCAGCTGAAAATAGGCTGTTTAGGGTAAGGCTGTCCCATGTCCACCCCAGACTGAAAGCTGAGTGAGCACAAAGGAAAATGGCAATGGTTTTTCCTTCTCTGCTGTTTGAAATGACACTTCTGGCAAAAAAGAGCGAGTTAGAGTTCATCTCCAGGGAAGCTGAGGTAAAACTCTTTGGATCCAAAAAGTATTTCTTCTATTAAATCTATACTATAGGGTAGCACTTCAGATTGTACTTCAAAATGCTTCTTCTGTGTTCAGAGCTGTCTTTGGGCTTTGGGAAGAGCCTTCAATACCTCTCTCTCTTAACAGCTGCTTTCTCTGGGAACAATGAAGCTGGCCATGACCTCAGTGGGTGCATGGGAGGCAGACCCATTCCCATTTTCCCATATCTGGGAAAGGACTTTGGAAAAAATCCTGAAAGACACATTGCAATGTATGTTATAATTCAGAAGAAAAATATGTGGTTCTTGACCTTGCAAGCAGAGTCCTGTGTAACCAGGCAATGTCCATGTCCAGAGGAAAGATTTGCAGTTTTTTACTATAGTAAAGCTGGATCCTCTGGTAGCCAGTCTTTTCACAAGAGAAGGTGACTCCCTCTCCATTTGGAGACCTTTTACAGGCGATAAGTCTTCTGGAGGAAAATTTCTTTGCTGAATACTTCTTTAAAATAACCTTCTTTTCTCTCTCTGCTTTCAGCTGATCTCACTGTGGCTTTCACTTTGGTCCTGCCTCAGCCCAGACATACTGAACATCTTGCTCACATTAGGTTGCCCTGTAAAATAAAGGAGTGGGACAGTGTTTAGAGTGAGTTGAGAAATAAGGGAAAGAATTTAGTATGTGAGATTTACTAGTAGAAGGCTGCAGCCTTGTAGCTTGTGAAGGGTTAGTCTTTCTGGGGCAGAAGTGAATGAGAGTGCTTTTCTCAGGATAGCGGCTGCATTCATCTTTCCATTGGAATCACTGGAGTCCCTTTGCCTGTGGATGGTAACAGCAATGTTTACCTGGTTGTGAGCAAGCTTAGTTCTCCACACAGCACTACTGCATAACACTTTTGGGTTTTTTTATTAGGCAAACCTTGTATATAAAATAATATCTTTAAAAAATATAAACCTCCCATTACTTCTAAAGAAAAACAAACAAACAAAGAGTGAATTGGGACCATATTAAATATTGATTGCTATAGGATTTAGTATGGATTGCTAATACCCCCTCAGATTTATCCTTATTTCATGAACCATCATGTCAAAACATGAAAGAATGAACAGCCATAATGGAGATTACATCTTGAAGTGACAGTCATGAAGTTACAGTCATTCCCAATACTCTAATTTGTGAGAGCCTCATTTACCTGATGTAGAATATCAGTAGTTTATTTCATTTTCTGAATTAGTTTAGACATGCTAAACCACCACCACTGCTGGAAATGTGCAACTTTCCCAATATTCAGAGCTTCTAATACAGTGGTATGCGTAGCATGCAAATTATAAATATGAAGAACAAAAGTCAACAAAGGTGTGTACAATTTTTCCCATTTTTGGTGTTCCACCCAAGTGTTTGTTTGTCCTTTCCCCAGGACCATATTACATGTGTATGTTGTATGTGCCCTGCCCAACAGCACTGAAAGTTGCTAACTCTTGACAATTTAAGGGCAGACAAAGGAGCATCTGTTGTATGTCGTGGCTTCTTTTTTTTTTTTTTTATGCCTGCTGATAATGTTGATACAAATACTTTGATCTTTAAGCAGTTTGACTTCATGGAAGAGATTCGGACCGTTTGGATGTCTAAGGAATTTCCATCAGCTCATAAATCTAAATAATTTTCCAACTCTCCTACTGGTTTTATGATCTCCTAAATTATACAATCTGAAGTATTTTTCAACTCTTCCACATTTCTGGCTATGTCTTTGGAGATGGTGAAAGCTGAGCCTATAGTGTCCCATTTCTGTGGCAGGAAAGGCACACACAGCATTTGTAGAACTGGGCAGATGAAGATGGTTTTCACGTGCTTTGTTCTTGTGCAGATGTTTGACATGCACATCCATTCTTCTTTTATGCCTTTATTAAAAACCTCCTCTCCATGCAGCATAAATGTTGTAGCCTACTTGAGCTGTCATTGATGTTGCAAAGGTGTTCCCATGGCAGATATGAATAAAGGACTGATTCTCAAATATTTTTTTTTTTTTTTGGTAATAACTCCTGAGGTTTAGGAGAGGCTTATTGTTAACATTGAAATGTAATAAAATCCTCTTTTGAACATTTTTGATGAAGGGTGAACTCTTTCCATGTCTGAATACCCGTCCAGGCATCAGATCCTGCTCAGTCTTCCTCAAACTGCTCTTGACAGTTAAAAAATGCTCTGGATTAAGGACTTCCTCACATCTCAGATCAGTACCTTACAGGCACAACTCTGGGCTTCCTTTCTCCTATAAAATTGCTATATGAAAAGATATTTCCTCTAGACTTGTCCGATTTCTGAAAATCTGTGATTTGTGGAAGAAATTCCACTTTGTCAGAAGTGTCCAGATTGAACAGGGAGGAAGGAGAGGAGGAGGACGTTCACCTCTCCTCCACTTCAGAGTTCCATGTTAGACATTGACTACTGAGTCCTGGTTTCATTCAGACCAAATGCAAGTTTTGGCCAGATTTTCTCTATAGAATTACTCCAAGTAGGGCTATTTCATTGCATTGAATATCAGCAGGTTGAAACTGCTGAGCCATCTGTCAGAGAACAGTAACCATCACTGCTTTCCTCTTACCCAAATCCTGCATGGCCGACAATGGCACTTTGCAGAAGGAAACAAAGAGCCATTACTTTCAGTGCATGCTCCTGATCAGGTTATATATTGATAGTTTGTGCTAGGAAGAAGGGTTTATGAGTGCCTCTGGCAACTGGTGGTTTGAGCTGTGCACCTATAAATTCCAAGTTGGCAATATCAAACAAAAATTATTCTCTTGCTATAGCCTGGGGTAACACAGAGTGGGAAAAGCCAAGCTGCACTACTAATCCATAATCACAGAAATTACCTCCATTCCAAAACAAACACTACATAAATTTTTTAAAGTTGGTCAACACAATATATGTAATAAAATGTCAGTAGTGTAATTCAAACCAACCTTAGAAATTGTGATATATTGCATTTGGTCTTTTATACAGGTCTGTATCAGAATTAACTAAGAACAAATGTTGACAGCCATTTTTGAAGTTCATTCTGTCGAATGACTAATGAATATTATCACAAACCATTATACTTTGATGATAATGCTTTTTGAATTATTACCAGACAACACCTACAGCCTAATGCAAATTTACTAATTGTAAATAGTTTTATTCTCATTTAAAATGTCATAACATAAACATTGTGAATCTCAATATTATTCTGCTGTTCACTATGCTACAGCTGAGAGAAAACTCTAATGTTAGAGATTTGGCAGCAGTTGCATTTGAAAAGAGATAAACCCATTATGTGTTTGGAATATATCCCCCCATCTGTTGACAAAGTAAAATTATAAAAAACATTGGACTGAAATCAAATGTTTTTAATAACCAGTTGTCTTTCCCCCAACAATAAAATAAACACAGTCTAACAAATAAAATGTACAATAGTTTACACAAGACAATTTTTACAATTTCATGGGAGGTTTTGAAATTTTCTCTGTGGAGTTGCTCAGGTATTTCAGGCAGGTGTTTGTGCTATCTGTAAGGCCCACTCACTATAATGAATTTCATTATGTGGGAACCTACTTAACTCATCCTGCTTAGTTAAATTATTTAGCAAATTACTTCTGCTTTCTCTCTAACTCTTTGCTGCATCTGTGCTCCACAGCAAAGGAACAGAAATTGGGATACTGTAAGAGCTGTACAAATAATTAGGCAATTGAGCTTAAAAACCAGTTACAAAATACAGAAAATATACTGTATTTTCAGACTTCTCATTAGGGCATGATGCTGCATTTTCATTTTTGTCCTTTGATAAGCATCCTGTCCTTAGATCAGAGACCTGTTGGAACATGCTGAGGCTTCTCTCTTTCCACTTTTCCCTTCCTCTGCCCAGATCTGGCTGCAAACCCCTGCTGTGACCACTGAACTCTCCAATGTGTTAAGAACTTCACTTAGTTTTGAATTATCCGAAATTTCACAAGCTAAGGACACATCTCTGGGTCCAAGCATGGTCCTCAAACACCAGGGAATTTTTCTGACCATTACTGGTATTTAGGAGCCACTTCTTATTCTTGCTTGGTCATGTTTTACAGAGGGCTGCTGAACTCTTTGAATACCTTCAACAGGATTTTGGTGAATTCAGCATTTATTCTGTAGCCTTCATCTTGTGGTTTGAATTTGCTATATCCCATGTAAGGGATTCTTTTGTTGCAGGTGGGTTGTATGAAGTCACATTTAATTCAAATGTAAAACGCAAATCTATTTATTCATTTACAACATATAAACAAAAATAACAGTTATGGGCACTTAGGACCACAGGAGACAGAAAATCATGCTGAAACTACTGTCACCAAGATCCAACCAGAAATCCCCCCCTCCCTGTATTTACCTGACTTGAAGTAGATGCTTCCTGGATGTATTATTTTGTACACAACCAGTGCCTCAGGTTGCGTTCCCAGGGACAGCCCTTCTCAGCAGAACATGCCGGGTTTTGTCTCTCTTCCCACTCCTGAGGTCCTTTGTATTCCTCCTCTCTTTCACTTTCCCCCTTTCTACACATTATCCCCTACAAGATTATTCTGGGGATAGCTGTAACACAGCTCTGAGAGGTGATGGCTGGACAGTGTGACTAAGTTTCAATACATCCAAAGAACTCATCTAATCAAGAATGAAGACAGTGGTATACAAAATATGGGAGAGAAGGTATCTCTTTCTACTTTCTGATTCACTTTACCTGACAGGTGGGAGAAGAAGCCGTACCTGCAGGGCAGGGAGAGTCCAAATTTGTCAGGATCAAATGGAAAGGAGGGACTGGATGAACAATACTGGTTTATAATGCATTAACTTATATAGATATGAGGTATTTCCTTCTGAGCCAGTCACCCTAGGCTGTATTTGCTACAGGTGGGGAGAAACATGTATTACCACAGAAAGATTTCTCCCGTTAGTCATCTTAGACACGTAAGTCAGGTATCTCAATAGTTCATATGGCTCCCTCTCCACATGTGCCAGTTTACATACTTCCATTTGCAATAAAGGTACACTTTGGTGGCAGATACAGAAAGCCTTTGGTACAGATTTGGATCTCTGATTTTGGACAACTGAAGCATTGGGTGAAAAATACCTTAGATTTAGTGGATGCCTTTCCATGCAGAGCAGGTCTCAGCCTAGGGACTTGAAAGCCACCTGTGTGTTGGTAAGCAGCTCAAAGACACAAAATCACCTCAATGAGAATCAGTTCATTTGGGGACACACTAGACAGGAATCAGCAAGCTTTGAGTTTCAGTCTTCAGGAGATGTTCTTACAAGATGGTACACTTCAAATGCTAATGATTATATGATCGAAATTAAGGTGGGGGGTCACACCAGACTTTTATTAGAAATTCAGACTTCAGTCTATTTGTCTTCTCTGCTGGAAGACACAGAGAAAACTATGATAAATTAAGTGTCAGGTGTGATATACAGATAAATATTACCATGAAGTGTGTTCCTCTAGAATTTAACCAGGCTTATAAGCCAGTGTAGCACTGTAAACTAGATTTAGTAGTTGTAAAGTCAATTCAAAATGTCTCTTTTATATCTAAATACCTGTCAGTCTTCTCTTGCATAAGATGTGTGATAATTTTTTGAAATACACGAAAGAAGTTTAAAATTTCAAGAAACATTTTCTTACAACTATCTTGTAAGCAAGTGTAATTTTCTACGATAAATAGCACTGAGCTTAAGTGTCTTGTGTAATAAGTGTCTTGAGTCCCTTTAGCCTTCACATTCTCAGTTACACATTGATTTTTAGTGTAGTGGATAGATAAGGAAAAGTGAACTTGTTTGTGAAATCAAGGAATGCATCTGGTCTTTCCTTAATTCAGGTATGGGCTTTCTCAGAAGCATTTAGCCTAACATTACCAAGTGTCACTTTCTACTTATCAGCTGGAACTGGCATGAAGGTGGGCTCTCCAGATCCACTTCATGGTTACAGTGACTGGTTTCTGAAGAAAGAGAGTTCACTCAGGTGATTCACTCAGGCTGTTATGACAGCTGAATTCTTATTTTCTTCCCTGATTTCACAGCAGTCTCCCTAGATAAGGTTTTGAAAGACAGAGCTAATAGGGTGCTTGTCAGTAACATGGCTTTACTTGTTAGGAAGCTGGGGGCACTTGTTATACTCAGATGATGGTGATGCTGCTCCCAATTTCTTTCATCTGGATATTCCTACTACAGGGGAAAGAATGTTGAACAGCAGTGATTTGTATGATTTCTCAGGCCAACTTGATGCCTTTCCTTTGAGAAGAGGACAATACGGTGCTCTTATCAAAGCCTTGGAAAGCCATGCCAAGGGATGAGTTGTCCATTCTTATCATCCCATGAGAAAATAGGATTGTTGAAGCACCTTGCCCTGTGCTTGCAGCCCTACATGTTTGTTTTCTGTTTCATATGACCCAGCTGCTGCTCAGATCATGCCCTGTTGGCACATCTAGCCTTACCAGGAAATGTGTTTTGAAAAACAGATATATAAATTATCCGCCTGCTGCCTGACAATCCTAGTCTGCTGACTTAAGAGTTTGCTCCACTTAATTGTCCATCACCCTGAAAATAATTTAAAAAATCCTTAAAAAATGATTCATGAAAATTTTGCAGTATTTGATAACCCCTGCACTTCTGCAATAAAATCAATAAGATTGCACAGGGTTGTTCTAGGCAGCTGCCAATCATGAAGGTAGATTTACTGATCTTACAACTTTTGAGTGAACTTGGCTAAAAAATGAGTCATATTTGTGCCATGTAAACTTACCTGTTTAACAAAAGTCTTTATACGAAGCACATCTTTGCAGCTGTGGGTGTATGACTAACAAAAATAGAGGCCATCAACTGCAGTATTTATAATAGTAAGTATGACTTGCCAAATCTAGACAACTTACTCAAATAGAAAAATAATTTTACGTGGTTTTATTTTTGAAGTTTGGGTTACACCTTTTAGGAACAATTAGATATAGTCTCTCTAGTAACAGCTATTTTGAACAATAATAACCTTAGGATGTAGCATAGCTTATTTGCTTCTATTTTGCTGAATTACATAATAGATACATTATAAGAATAAGATTGCATGAAATGTGCAAATAGAAAGAAAGGTAGAATTTCAAATGAACTAGAGGTTAAAAGTTGTTACATCAAAAACGTGGTTTTGAGCTAAAATTGCTTGTTGTCATTGGTTGAATACTGTTGGAGAATACAGAACAGTGAGTTTCCTGTGTTTGATATACTTTGTAAATTTAGATGAAGTTTGCATGTACCAACTTAGACCAAAGGGATTGAAGAGTGCTCAATAGCACACAGATGGATAAGTGGTAGATGGTAAAAAATAATTGCTAATGAAACCTGAGGTTTTTTCTGTTGTTGTTCTAAACCTTATTTTTAGCTGTTGTCTGTATATAAAGAAAAGGTATTTGTATAAAATCCGCCTTAAGTTCCAGAGTCTCCTCAGAAATTACTTCACATGTAAAATTTACTTTTTCTTTTACAATGTTTTTCCATGCTTAGAGAAGATCTACTTTATCACGGAAAATATTACTTACTACACTTATTACCACATTATGTTGAACTCATTATTTAAGATTGTATGAGATGCATTTCAAAAACCAAGTTTTCATCATTTTTTTCATAAAATCTCCTCAGTCAAATGTCAAAAGGCATTGAGATCAATATTACACTGAAAAATTTAAGGTGAAATAAAGTTCACTGAGAAGAGAGTGTTAGACAAGAGTGACCACAGTGCCTCCTAAAACAGTCTTGCAAATGAGTTATTCTAGGCTGCAAAAGGACTGTACACATTTGCTAATTATTGTCTGTTGCCAACTGTGTGTCACTCTGGACAAGCCCAGAACATATGCAAAAGATCTGCAGTCAGTATACATCGTCACTGGCACTTAGGATACTCATTAAACTGGAAGATATACTCTGTTTTTTGGAATAAAAATTCTTCTGTCTAAAATGTTGCTGTGTATTCATCTGTTGTGACATTTATATGATTGTCTTTTATATCTTCATGGTTTTCTCCCTAATAATATCTTTTCCAGTCAACCATTATGTACCTTCCTGTGAGTCTTTTTAAAGGGCTAGGCCAGTTACCTGTTTGTAAATCCATGAAAGCTGTTTTGTATCATTTACTGCAATGCATAGTTGAAATGCCAGCCTGTACCAGAGCACACATTAACTACCATAGTACAACAAGGTCCATCTGCAAATTAAAGTTTAGATGGACTGTAGGTGCCCTGGCAGCTTCAGGAAGTGTCCAGTGCACAAGAAACACACTTTTTAATACGAAATGTCCCCATCATATGCACAAAATTGCTGTTCTCTTCCTGCCTTGAGTGAGAACATGGCTCCCTCAGAGGAGGGACATGGCTCCCACCAGAGAAGGACATAAGTGGTTCAATTCCAGGACAAACTGAGCCCACACTGCCCACTGGTTGTTGGCATTTTGGTCCTGTGAAATGAGCTGAGGACTCTGTGTAGAAATTCCTCTAGCTTGGGTTGTTACACAAGGCAAATAAATTACCTGAGGGACTTCAAAGGTCGAACTATATTATTCTAGAAGTTCCCAGTGAAAATACTATATATGTCACCCATCCCCCCATGAAAAATAGAAATTAAATAATAGGGACTACTTAACTTCTGTGTGCTTGAGGTTAAATTTTCAGCTAATGTAAAATGTCTCAAGACAGTGTATTCTGTAATTTATCTGATAGAGTTCAAAGGTTGTGGCATCTTTTGAGTTATTCATTTTTGCTTTTTTATAAAAAAACAAAACTAAACTGATTAAAACTACAAAATCCTGGCCAATATAGTAAAAGGAAAAATAAATCAAATTATGACAGTCTTTATTGTGACATTATCCTATGGAAAATAGTAATTTGCAAGTAATTTATGGATTAATTAAAATAATGAGATTTTTTACTATCACAATAATTTGTGAAAGATTGACAGATTTGATAGTTTTGATGAGTTTTCATATATGTAAAAGGAATAACAATGATTTCATGAAAAACATCCAACTAATATTGAGTACTCTCTTGACGAAGAATTAAGAGTCTCTTCCATGTCACTATCTCGAAATGTAGTTGGTTCCAGTGTTCAAAATGTGATTGTTCACCATGGACAGACCCATAAACCAAGTCAGCTGTTTGGCAGATTTTCATCTATGTAAATCCTTATGTAAACTAATTATATGACCACAGCTTATAAACTTTATAAGAAAGCAATCACCAGACTTGTTTTTCTTATCGATTTCAGATATTGAAACTTAACTGTAGATGTTGCAAAATTAATGACTAGGCTTGGGAGTCTATAAACTGTACTGTATTGCACAAACATATAAATGTCCAGTACTTTTTTTCCTGCTTTAAATACCAGCTTTAGTCCATGCATTTTTAGAATTTGCAAGTAACACAAACACACACACCCCCAAAGCCTAAATAAAACCAGTCCACAGTAAAGCCCTTGAAAACTGTAAGCATAAACTCCAGGTTTAAGGATCCAAATGAAATATTCATATGTACTAAACATCTTGTATCAGGAGGTGGTTCTCTTGCTGTTGTCATAAGTCAGCCTTTCGCTCCTTGTGTCTGCTTCAAATGCTTTTATCCCTGGGAGCACGAGGCTTGCTTCATTCTGCCTGCTTGTCAGCAGGGTTGATGCACTGCATTATAAAAAGTATTCTCCACAACTGCTGCTCACAGGCAGCACTTTTAGCACTACACACACAACCTGCAAGGTTCTCTGTCAACATAATCATTATTTATCCAAGTTTTCTCAGTAAATTGAGCCTAACTAGTCTTTCCTTGAGGTAAATATGCAGAAGACTCTCTTTTATTATTGCTCATGTAGAGAAAGCAGCACTCTCCTCAACAGTGGCAGGATCTGGACGAGGAATATGCCTCACAGCTGTTGCATCAATTCTCCTGGAAGGCAATGACTTGTAGTCCAGTGCTTAATGAAGGATGAACTGGCAGAAAGGCAGCCAATAACTGTGCGATATTTACATCGTAGGTGTATTTTAGTTGCACAGTTGTATCCTTAAAGCTGCATCTCCCTTAACTGAGAGATTCGTTTCATTTTACCAGTTTGGCCAAAGCTGCTTCATGTTCCACAAGCAGCTCTCACAGACTCCCTGGGATCAGTAGCTCTAATTTCTAGAGAGAAAAAAGGGAAGATTTACTGTGTGACAGAAATGGGCAGCTGAAGCATTGGAAAAGACTTGTGACATAAACTGGAGATCTGTGTCTATTGTCTCTTTACTATAAGAGGCCCTGAAATAGATGGGTGCACACTAATGTAATTAACATAAATCGACATATAAAAAAAATACACTAATATTAGTATTAATATTAGTAGTAATAGAAGTAGTAGTATCATCAAATTATTGTTATTACTGCTATTATTACTATTATTATTATTACTACTACTACTACTATTGACTCTTTTATGAGTCTGACCTGTTTGGGTATCCCCTGCAATACAGGGAGAGTGTTTTTTTATTCTTGTAACCCATGGCAAATTTCTCATGTAAAGGTTTATGTGGGCACCAAAGTTTCTAATTTGTGACTAGACTGTATTTAACACCATAATGAGAGACTTAATGAAAACAACAGTATTGATTAAAATAACAGTAATATCCATTTTTTGTTTAATTGTAACAGTGCATTTTTCAACCAATTCGTTGAATAAAATACAAAATTAGGGGTGATACTTGTATAATGATGGAATGGAAGTTGCGACTTAACAATAACCATTTCACAGGACACTATTAACGTACCAATCTTCTCCTATCTTCTCCCACAACTCCTACAGCTTCAAAACAACCAGGTTATGTTGTTATACTTTCAAAAGCTGATTGATATAAAGAGATATCAGCTAAAATGCACACTGCATTCTAATACACAGTATAAAAAAGGTTCTCAAATATTTGTGTTGGTTCATTTTGATAATTGTTTAAAGAACAATCCTTCTAAATTTAAAGGAAATGAGTAGGCAACAAATTGAAATGTTAGTTGTTATTCTGATATTGAGAATTAGAAAACTTCTGGGAGTTTTCTAATTATTAGGAAAGTATTTTGCTTATCATTACTACCTTAAATTACGCATCTGACATATAGACATATGTGTCCACTTACTTGCTGTGATCTTTGTAGGGTCCTCAGCATTTCCAAAAGGTAACTTATCCCACCTGTTTTGTTATGTTGTGCAGGTAGTGTAGATATCTAACTTTCAATGCCCAAAATAAGGTTAAATTTATTTCATTATATCAGATACTGAGAGATATCCAAAATTTCTCTTATCACATCTTTGCTCTCTGTGAGGTCTACTACATAATACAGGTCTATTTCCTGCTCACAAGGATCCTAAATATCCCTTAAAGGCTTTGATTTTTCTTTTTTACTTCTGCTGGGCAAAGTAACTTTAGTAGCTTTCTCATGACAACAAAAAGAGTTGCAGAGGTCACTCTGTAACCTCTGGGGTTTTTCCCCTGAGAGCCCAGGAAAAACAACCACCCAGAAATGCATACTTTTTGGCATATAATTAGCACATAAGTAAGAATTTCTCAAAAATAATTGTTTGTTCATAATGATAATGGGAATGCTTTGAAAAAAATTGCATTGGAATGAAGAACAATCACTGAATTCTTTGCATATTTTATTTTTCTTTTTGATTTCCAACTCACACACATCTGGCATATTTTACATCTTTGCAATAAAACATGGTTACAATAGCTTAAGGAATTTATATATCCAAAATATTTCACCATGATCTCAAGATGAAATGAACTTGTCTTCCAGATGTTCAATAGTTTCCCAATTCTAAGCTACAAACTCAAATATTGCTTACAGACAGGTGATGAATAACTTAATCATTACGTTGATCCCCATGATTTCCGGACCTTATAAATACAAACAACAATGAAGAAGGAAATTCAGGGCTAAACTTACTAATACAAGGTGGGTAACAAATAAGTAATCACATCAATAAATAATGATATGTTCCTGGTGCAAAGTGCCAATACAAAGAATCCATTATCTTTTTAAATAAATGACTGCAAGTGAGTGTAAATTCTGAGAAAATTACATTCCTGTTACATGCCTCATAGCCCTACCGACACAATATGTACATCTATGACAATACAGTCACCAAATATACAAAGAAGAAACATGAATTAAAGTGTATATACCCCTGGGTGTGTAATTTGATCAGTACAATGTGCAGAAAATTATTCTGATATTTATCATTACAGTATTGTAAAAGATGAAGTGCCTTAGTCTGAGTGGCTTCAGGTGAGATTTTCAGAAGAACTGAAAAGAACAACCTCAGTCACCTTTGAAATGAAGCTAAGGCTGTCAAACAAACCAAGCTCCTCAGATTAAAAATAAGGGGAAAAAAATCAGTGGGGGCTCTCTTGCCCATGATTTATATGCCAAATGCTAATAATCCAGAAATATAGCACTTTGTATTGGGAATCATTAAGCATTACAAAGCATTAAACTGAACTTCCCTCTTTGCTCCCTTTCTGTCTAGTCTTTAAATTTAAAAGGGAGAAAATTAATTTCTATTGTATAAAGTATAAATATGGCAAATGATGGCTTTTTATCCAAATGCCTTGTGAGCAGAACTCCGCTTAAGAGGGGTGAACTTTAGATTCAAAAAGTGAAAAATGTGTTGGTGAAAATGTCAGAATTACTGTTCGCTCCCAAATTCAACCCTTTAACACAAGCTGTACCCTTAGGCAGATCTCCAGTCTGATTTGTGTGAATGCACCTGTTCCTTCAAGACATCAGGTTTAAAGTACATGCAAGTTGTAACTCCACAATAAAATTAAGAAACAGTTTTGTTCTTTATACAAGGTTTTACTTTTACAAAAGTATCCCTTTAAAGTTAAGATGTGCATCTGATGTACAAAGTATCAAACATATTTTTTTAATCTCAGCTTGAAAAGAGGCTGGAGATGGGATGCATGTTAGGTTCGAAGCCTAAACGTTGAAATAACTGGACACAAGGTTCCCCAGAATTTTCAAAAGTCTCTTGTGGCGCATCCTACTACCTTTTCTCAATAAACAAAGATATATGAAATAATTACCAAAACATTTCCTAATTCATATAATTTACATGATACAAGCTTGCTTTTCAGCAGCTGGTGTTCAGTTGTGAAAAAACACACAAAGTAAAATGGTTGCTGACTACAATGTACAGCTATTGCTGGGTGTAATGGAATGTACAACGGAGGTCAATGCAGACGTGGTTTTCCACCAGAGACTACACCTTTCTTTGCAGCACTTGTGCTCTCAGCTTTACCTGGGCTTTCAGTTCTTCACTGCGCTTCAGTATCTGTTCTGATGTTCATAATGCCACCGGTTAAAATCTATATTAAAAGCTACGATGCTGCCAGAAGCCATGCCAGTGATCAGAGTTCTGGAAAAGATGTCAAAGATTCTGATGTTAATTCTCTTTTGCCTTCTTGAGCTATGGTTTTTCCTAGACAGAAAAAAGCTAAAAGAACAAGGCACTTTTTTGCAACATTCTCTGAAGTTTTTAAACTCCGCTGAAAATCAGAAGTGTATCTCAAACTTTTGCAATTGGTTTTAAGGCATTTAATAGGTGCTACTGCACTCTGATCCAATCTGACTATTCCTTTATTCTTAAATTAATGCAATTCTAGTCATAATTTGCTAACTGAGTGTCTGGCTTACTAACTTCAATGAAATAAGACCTCACCTTAATGTTAAGTGCTTGCATTAGGAGACTCAAATATCAGAAAAAGTGTTGTATCAGATAAATTAACAGGAAAACAACTGGAGTAATTGTTTCTTACACATCCTGTTAACAGCTCCATACCATACACTCAAAGTCTGGGGAGATGTATTCTTTCTGGAATTTTAGTATTTACATACAAATATGAATGACAAATTCACCTCTGATCATGAGACAGATCCATAGCTCTTATGCCAGCATCACAGCCAGGGTAAATATAGAGCTGCTTGAAGTCACAGGCCTGCCATACTTCCACTACACCATTGTCTCCTCCTGTCACCAGGTTCTGCCCATCACTGCTCAGGAGGATGGCCTTCAGGAGGAAAAGAAAAATGCCAAGCACACAGTTAGCTTTTATGGAAATGGATCAATATTTAAAAACAAAATTGACTTAAAAGCATTTCTTATGTTCTGCCCACTTTAAATTTGAAGCAAAATGCTTCCTCTCCTCTTTCTCCCTAGTCCAAAAATAAACCAAGAAATTTTGTATCATCAGATTATAAAAACAATTGTGTGGTATTAAACATGGTAGATATCAAAAAAGCTCCTTGACTGAATCTGCCAATACTTGAGTTCAGCACATTTCTACATACCATAATTTGTTCTACAATACTCAGTGTTATCACTACTACCTAAAGCAGAGCAGTGATCTGCATTCCTAATGCTGCTTCAAGTGCTAGCGACAGAGCAGAGCCCTGAAGGCATGAGTACATGTCTTGGCTAATAAATGAAGAATGAAGACTTTTCAGAGCATTTTGTTCCAAAGACATATTTCCCACTGAAATTTAATTCCAAACAAAAATTCTGGGAATACTGTGGGCTCATAAACTATTTGTTCTTATTTATTCTGGAAAAGCTTAAGAGCATTTTCATATTTGGAGATGGTGATGAAAGGATATACGTTTGAATGGCTTAACCGGGAGGCAGCAATTTTATATATAGGATTTCCTCTAAACCACACGGCAAATAAATTCAATTTATTTTAATAAAGAAAGGCAACACACAAAAAAAATGTTTGTTTGCATTTATATTTACCCTGGTTGAATCATTGATCTCCATCTGAGCTAAGAGTTTGCCATTAATGCTGAAATTGCTGAACCGTCCTCTTTCATAGTAGATGATGCAGTGACCTTCACTAGATACTGAAATTAAGCGAGGGTACAGGCAGTTTTCTGTTCCTTCCAGGGCTCTCAGCAAGTCTCCAGTAATTGTGTGTACTAGGCAAGGACCTTCTGTATACGAAAACATAATATATCATACATGTGCTGTTTATACAAATGATACAGTCTCTGCACAAAAGTGATGCATAATACACGTTTATATCATGTTAATGCTGCACAGATATAAGAAGCTGCAATGTCTACTTGAAGAATTTAAAATGCACAACAGAAAAGGAAATGCAAGAGCTAGCATGTTAGGAAAATAAATACAATATGCCCAGAAGTGTATTATTTACCTAGACTGGCAGTTTTCCTTAATCTGCCTTGTAAAACACTCTTTCCCCTTCCCAAGTATTCAGAAGCTTCACTCTTAGAGATTTTCTCCAACAACATGAATTCTCTTTAGCCTGCCCATTCACATTAAACAGATGTGGCCCTATCAGTGACTAGTGGAGCAACTCCCATAGGACATGTAATCATATTACTGCATATTTCTCTTATAGACAATGGCAGTTCCTGTAGATCCTCTCCCCCAACGAACATGTGATATGCAAAGATTTCAGTCCTGATTTGTTTCAGCAATGGGAGTCGTGTGAAAGCCAAAAGAATCACAATGATACTTGGACTATAAGAGATTTTAGATCACACTATAACTCCATTTGCTCCAGAGAGATTTTAATATGAGATTTTAAAGTCTTTTTATTACACTCATGAAAGAAACAAACAGCTTTGAAATCTACAATGCACATTTTAGGATGCAAAACTAATTTACATTTCAAGAACAAAGAGAAAAGTTTTTTTTGAAAGTGAAATCCGTATTCCTACGAAGAGAAAAGGTCTCTTTGATAAATGTAATGAGTCACAGGGAATCCTAAATATTTTCTTTTCTGAATCACAGGATAATCCTGGACAGCACAGTAACCTCTTCCTTATACAAGTGGTTCATGATCCTGAAAGTAAATTCATATTGGCAGGCTCAGCCACCTCATGTTAAGTCCTTCTAACTTCTTTGAAATTCATACAGCAGCTGGGTTTTCCCAGGTAGAATGAATCAGCATCAATACATTTATCTTATTTATATAATATTTGTAATATTATTATGAACCCTCTGAAACAGGTTTTTATCTGTGTTTGTATAAAGTCTTATGCAGAGGGACCCCAAGTTTGACTGCATCCATGGGATACCACTGGAAATAATTTATTTTCTCAAATGGTTGAGTTTCAGCGTTGTAAATACTGAAGTGCTAGGATATTACAAAAAGTGATGCCTTCATCTTTAGAGTAATTAGATTTTGTTAGATTTTTCAAAACAAAATACCTCCACAGCTGAATGGTCATGGGCACAAAAAGGCACATCTGAGTTAGGATGCCAGTGCAAAGACATACAGACTGACCACTGTTTTTAGAGTTTGATGGGTAAGAACATGGAAGCATCAAACTGATTCACAAGATCTTCCAGAGAGGAGTCCTAAATGTGTTGTCTTCCTGCTTCAGTAGATTCTCAAGTGTTGCATGTGTCATCACAGTGCCACAGCCAGTTCCAGAGGAACAGCTGCCCACCAGGAAGCACAGGCTGAGCTCAGACTGGATGACAGTACAATGCAACGCTGCCATGAGATGCAATCTAAGAAGCTGGAAAGGGACTGAAACTAAAAGATCTGAAGAGAACGCTTTAAAAAAAGGTATATCTTGGAAAATAGCAATTAAAAATATTTTATATCTGCATTTTTATATAAAGTTTCAAAAGGAAGAACATAGGAAGACTACTTCAAGAGACAGACTGGGCCTCTATTTCTCTTGGTCAATTATAAACATATTCTGATTTTGATTTAAAAATCTTTTGTTCTCCAACAGCTTTTATCTCTAAAAATGTGTGCTTTACCAAAGCTGCAAATAGTTAATGAATCAGAAGATAACTGAGTACAGATTCAATCGATATTAAGAAGAGGAAATTAGCAAAAATTAGCCAGGGTGTATGAAGCTGCCTTAAAGGGAAAGAAGTAGCAGTGCTTCAAGAAAAAAGATTTAGCTCCAGCATCACTGCACATTCTTTTCACAAATGTCTTGACTTTGCCTATGACTGTTATGTAGTATGCCATTACAAGAGTTAATGACCCATTAGGATTTCCTCTTAAAAATGGCTTTACACAAAAGTTTCACACTCAGCTTTAAAAATAAATGTTGAGCTCCAAAACAGCAATAATCCAGGAGCTCAGCTGTGAGCAAAAGCTGGCAGAGCAAGCATCATATCCTTCTTGCCCTCAGAAGTAGCAAACTTAAAAGTGAATACAAAGATATCTATGGGAATGACTGAAACAGGCATCACTATAGATAGAAATAGCAAGTCATGATACATAGATGAGGATGTAGCATAGAGTGTAAATGAGATAGGAAGACATAGAAGGAAAAAGGAAATATGAGGGTGGATGCAAAGAAAGGAAATAAAAAGGGAAAAGAGATGGTATAGCACAAAAGAAACAAAGACAAAAGGAGGAGGGAGAGGCAAATAGGAAAGGAAAAGAGAAAAAGACATGCAGTTTGACAAGTTAAGAAGCTGAATGAGAGAGGGCAGTAGGGGAAGAAAAGTGGACATGGAATTCAGGAGAAGTAGGAAAAGATGAGCAGAAGCATTGAAATGGAAGAAAGAAGGAGAAACAGAGTAAGAAAGGTTGAAGCAAATATTCATTGAGGCTGGTGCTTTATTAACATTGATTACCAGTCATACAGGATATTGCTGCAGGCTTGGAAAAGTATTTTGTACACTTGTGTTAGCAATTTTTGGGTGCTCTGGATTCCACAGATAAATAACAGGGAGAACCTGCAACTGCTCATTATTTAGAAAACATCGCAAAAAACCCTACTGGACAGAATGCTGCACACAGTTCCAAAGCAAACTGATCCTGCTTCCTTGGAGAGTGAGGTCAATCCTGCAAACTACCTCTCAGTTAAGACCAAGGTGGAGAATTTTGTGCTGGCCCTCCCTGAAATACATTGTCTCTATCAACAGGTTTCTTCAAAGTTACTAGATGCCATTGGAATTATTGTATACATTGGTATAAAATGATCTTCAGGTCTGGGCAAAATAGCTGCATAAACTGATGGTTGGAAGGAATGATCAACTTAATTTCTGTCTAAACTTGTAAGTGCATATAGTAAATAACAATTTTCAGAGAAAAGTGCTTCAGATTCTCCTAGAATTCCAACAGGTGTTAGGGATAATTAAAGTATATGTGACTTGAGGGAAATCTGAAAAATATCACTAAAAAGACTTAAAATTCTAAGACTTAAATCATAAAAATGTTTCTGACCTTTAGCACCACTGATAACAAGTCCCAGCTCTGCACAGACTGACACACAGACAACTTCATGGTCGTGACCAGTTAGAACAGCACGAGGAGCTGGATAATCACCTGTTAAAAAAAAAAAAAAAAAAAAAAAAAAAAAGGTGAGAAAAAAAAGAAAAAGAAAACAAGGGAATGACAAATTTACCATGGTTTATCAACAAAAGAACTTTACTGTAATTTGCTTGAAATAATTAAGCATGAAAGAGGTGTAGTGTGATTAAATTCCTTATACTTAGGATACTGAGCAAAATATATTCAAACATCATAAAGCTTCCAAACCACAACTTTCCAATGCATTAATGAATTAATTAAAAAGAACACAAAGTGTGGTGCTATTGAAAGCACTGTGTTGTAAAGGTCTGCTATTGAACATATATGTCTCCAGATTTATGCTATGAACCTAAAGAATTTAGGATGTTCCTTTAATAATGATGTTAATTTGTTTCATAGAACTGGGGGTAGGAAAAGGAGAGAAGAAGAACAACACTGTACTAGAAACATACTACTGCTGCATAGGTACTACTGAGTCAGAGACACATGGAATGGTCACAAATTAAAATATGCCTAAAAATGGTTATTTATATACATAATTAGATATTTATAGATAATACATATATATATTCAGGACTGAAATATATTTTATTTTGGTTTCAAACAAATGGGCATTTATAGAGTATTTACATGACAAACAGCAACATTTCTATTGTTTCTAATAATAGATGCTGAGAACCTAATTGGTTAGTATTTGATATTGCTTTGCCAGGCTAAGAAGGTCAGTCGGCGACAAAAAATTAGCAACTTACTAGATAACACAGAGTTCACATCATTATATTTGCATAGTACAAATGAAATACAGAAAATTGGTATATTGAAAAGGACTGGAGCTCTGCCAATGTAGTTCACATACTAAAAGAAATTACCTAGGGAAATACAGATAAATTACTGGAACATTAATTCTGTATAAAGTAACAAAATGCTTAATCCACATTTTTGTCAACAAGAATTGGAAGCAAAAATCTCATTAATACCAGTCACCCTTAATACCAGAATTGGACTGGAAGACTTATCTGGTTTTGCTAGGATGAGTGGCACAGCTGGTAAAGATAGCTATATTAAAACAGGCTCCGTTTATTTTTTTCCACATATTTGTCTTAGTAGTACAATGTTTTGATTTAAACCAATTTTATATGCTGACTGTGGACAACATGGACGGCACAGAAGCTGTGTCAATGACAAATCTTATTTTTTTTTTTCCATAGAGAGGTATGTACTATGAGCTACATATAAGGATATTGGAAATCAGGGTTTGGAAACCAGCTTTCAGTTAGGAGATGGAAATTGATTATTAATTAAACACTAAAGAATAATATTATCTATGGGATAATATAAATCTTGGCTGGTAAGATGGCTTGTAATAAAATAGTTGATGCAAAGTTTCATGGACAACTGTGTAATGACAAGAGGGAGACATTATTATATCATTATTGTATGATATAAAGATTGCCTACTTAAATAAAACAGTAGAAAAATTATTTTTATTTATTTTCAATGCAGCCAGGTGGAAGTTGATTTTCCTGGACAAGCACAAGCTCTGTTCACTGGAGAGAAGATTCTGCTCTGGAAAAAAGTGATATAGAGAAGGATTTGTGGAAAACTGCCTCAATGTAAACTTTCAGTGCAAGATCTTAGACCAGCAAATAAGAGGCAAGAAGTACTTTGCCACTGAATACCAGAAATATGACAGTCTTGTATCCACATTTACAGAAATAAGCTCTAAGGACAGGCACACAGCTGACACAGGAGAGTAAGACAGGAGGCTGCCACATGTTTAAAGAGTTTCCTCTCTTCACTGCATAAACAGCAAAGTGGTAACTTGGCTCTACTAACTGTGAGTCACAGGCACAAAAGATGTCCAATCTTATGCCCAGAAACTTATCTTGCAGCTAATGGCACAGAGATGTCCAATGGGTGAATGGCTGCACATATTTAAACTGTGGAATAAAACGCAGTTTCCCAAGTGGAAATGCAGTTGAACACTAAACCAAAAGGGAACTATATGAGAAAATATTGCATGGGTTTTTGAAAGATATGTATTAGGAATGGAGGCTTGGATAGACTTTTGTGGGTCAATGAATTTAGTCTTCTTTTATTGCAGACACTCACATGATATAAACAGTTAATGAAATGGCTATCTTGATATGTGACTTGGAAGGATGTTCCAGACTCCTCCTAGTCTAAAGGACAGAAATATTCTGAATGCCAGTTTGAATTTGTTCTTGCCTATCTAGCTGTCCTGGTTTAGCACCAATTCATTCTTGTGTTAGCATTGTCCTTTAGATTCAGGTCTTCTCTAGCATTTTCCCCTCTTACGCATTTAAAGAATAAATCACCCGTTTTGGTCTTTCCTTTAGAGCCTATTAACTAAACCAAACCCATTCCTTTGAAGGAATGTGCTTGCCATTTTTTAGCCATTGTAGCAATCCATTTCTTTGCCTGTTTAGCTTTAAGCTTATTCTTAAAATGTGGGTATCCAGAAATGTATAGAATCATAGTTCTCAAAAATTTAGCATGAATCTAAAGTTTTTCTTGTCAAACCCTAACATCTTCTGTCATCAAAATTTAATAACAATTCCATGAATTTTAATGTCTGTCTGAACAAGATCAGAAGTACTGACAATGGATTTACAGACTTCAGTTTTGGACACAATAGTGCAGAGCGCGTCAATCTAACAGGTCTTGTTATTCCAATGTACAGACACATTAAAACTTTCTTACCTCTAACACAAACCTCAATAAATTCTAGTTTCCCAAATGTTAATCTATACTGCAAGAAAAGAATCATTTTAGTCTGGAAACTGAAGATGTGAACTGATAACTGAGCTTTACTGTTAGGGAAGGATGGATGTCAGAAGAAACAGAAAGTTGCTTTGTGTAGCTCATCAAAGATGGCTATATTTTGTTTTTTATAATTTCCCCATCAACCTTGCTTGAGAACCCCATCTCCTTTCAAGGTTTTCTTTGCTCCAAGTGCATAACGTAACAAAAATAAAAAAAGGGCAATTAATTAAGTTCAAAATTTTCCAAAATTTTTTTTTTTTCTGTATGTCCTCCTAGAAAAGAGAGGATTATGCTCAATGGCCATCTTGGATCAAGCTATGATTATAGATGTGTCATCAGACTGCATCAAACTGGATGACTGAAATTATTAAGTGGTTAAAATTTTTGAAGGAAAAGAAATAATGCAATTTTCTAAAGGACATTTTCCTCAGTGTTTCCTAGGAAAGTTCTATAATATCAACGAACTGCAAAATTCCAGAATACACCAAATATGCGTATTTTATTGACTTCCTGATTTATAAAGGAAAATGCTTATAAGAAACAACTTCCCTGAAACATAGATCTATGAGTTTTATTTTGTCCTGTTTTTCAGTAAATACAAATTAATAATAGAATATCAATATTAGGAGGAACAGTCCAGCAACAATTGAAAATGGGAATTTTTTTCCCCTTAGGGCTCAAAGAAAAAATTATTCACTGATACTTTCTACAGGAAAAGCTGTGGCATGAACCTCGGTCATATTACATTTTATTGCAAAGGAAAGAAGCTGTGAACTCCAGGAATCATTCAAAATCTAGCAAAATATTCTGTCACTGTCACATCACCACTGATAGATGCAGCCAGAGGTCAAAGGCTGCAGCTCAAAGGGATTTGCAGGTGAAATTATCCTACCTAAGAACTGAGATACCATCACTGTAAACTCCCTGTAATTTCCCCAAAGGAGCACCTTTGAACTGAATTACTAGAGGGCAGAAGGAAAAAAAAAAATGTGCTGCATTTCCAAACAAGTAACTTTTTCTAGAACATCTAAAATAAAACACATCCTTTCTTCTCTCTTAAGAATATAATGCTTAATATTATTCTAAGGTTCTTTGGGAGCAGATGGTGCTCCTTCATAACAAAGAAAAAAAAAAAAAAGAGGGAAAGAAAGGCAAAAAACAGTGTTACTGTCTCTTATATGGTCCTTTTCCAGGAATTATGTACAGATTTCTATGGGGACACATCTAGGTGTCTTCTGTATAAAGAAACATGGCAGCACATGGCAAATTTTAGCTTACATTTTGTCTCTCGCTTTGACAAAAGCAAGTACAAGGCTATACTTGATTTACTTTGCTGTTTGCTTTACTGTTAGTATTTTTCAGGGATGCTAATCAGAAAACAAAAGTTTAGAAAACACAGTGGCTTTCATGGAAGTAAGAGTGTAAGAGCCTTCTCAAATTTTTACTGTCAGAAAAAAGCTTCTTGGAGTTTGACTAAAAGATAAGGCTACAACCAATAAATATGAATATATCAAACCAGAAAACAGTCAATAAAAATGCCCACAACATGAGGGAGCAATGAGTGTAAAAGTAAGACTGCTGACAGGAAAATATTACTATATTCAAAATATTCCCAGCTCTGGGAAGCAGAGCTGGTTTATTTGCTGAGGATTGTTGTATATAGCTACAAACAATTCACCCAGGTGAGTGGGCTTTCAGGTACCTTGCACTAATCCAGAATGTAAAATGTAGTACAGGACAGGAGATTATGGATTTGTAGCATCTCTTCCTATATCTTTCACTAAATTGCTTTGAGATCTTGGGCAACTTGCTGAACCACCCTTCACTGTACAAGTCCCATGGAATATGCAGCATAGCATGGGCACAGACATCTGTTGATAAAATACTAGAGATAGTTGCATTATCTCAGGTGGATTATTGACTCCTTTAGTATTATGGAACTCAGCAGTGCTAAGATACTGTACTTCAAAAATCAATACCTAAATTGTGCAAACTTACAAGCACCATAACAACTCCTTAAACAGAGAAAGCAGAGTGTACATGTGCCCATGTGCTAGTGCAGGGCCTTCAGCCAGCCACCCAGACCTCTTGGTGCAGAGCACTCTGGTGACTATTTTTTAACTGCTGCCATTTCAAGGCTAAGCTAGGGCATATTAAAATGTAGAGGGATACAAAAAAAAACAAGTGGAAGTTCTGAGTTCAGAATAAATACTCTTTCAAGACACAATCCTGCAGAACCCTTGATGTTCACAACTTAAAATTGTTTCAAAATTATGTTATGTAAAAGGAACACATAAAGATAAACCTCATGACAGGCACAAAACCAAATGTCTATTGACTTGACAAAGATGTTTTATGGTAAAGTTTACCCTCACTTTCAGATATATACTGAATACACTCACTGGAACATGATGATTTTTTAGCACCTGTGAAGATTATGTTATAATGCTAAACAAACCCATCTTATGTCTGATATACACAGCATTTTTCAATGGTCAGCACAGTTACTGTTAGAAAAAGTGGGGTTAACTCCCACACCTCTTGTGACCATCCTCTTGGAAGCTACAATAGGTAATGAGAAATGTCAAGTCCCAAGATCAATGAAATTTCAGGCTCTAGGGAAAAAACAGGAATAGCATTGATCCTTTTAAAGAACACCAGTCAGAGGGTGAATGTAATATATTGCATGGAGAGGCTCAAGAGGATAAGCAGCCAGGTCCAACATACCTACCTGACAGAAAATTCAATCAGCCGTTAGCACAAGCTGCCTACCCTTTCTTTCTTTCATGCAGGAGTCTGATTCCAATTAAAGTGTGCAAATTAATTTTTATCACTTCCAAATTACTTTCTGAATTTGTGTCTGTTTCAGATGAAAGCATCTGTCCCTCACTTTTCTGCAATTCTATCATCTACTTTGGTATATCTGTTCAAAGACTCTGAGATATTTCTCATTTTCAAAGTCACTTGTTTGAAAGAGACATTCAATAACCTAATCATAAAATATAAAAATAAAACAGCTATTATGATACATGTTGAACTCCAGGGCATATCATGTACTTTCTTTGCTCTTTTTTGTGATGACTAATACAAGTTGCCATGTGAGAAGAAATCTGTATACAAATTAGCACTCAGCTAAAACCAAATCCCTATATATCCTAAGAGAAGAAAAATCAAAACACAAATTGTCAAATTCCATCACAATAATTTTTCTATTACGTCTATGAGACCTGAAAAGATTTATATTTCCCATATCACTTGAAACAAATAAAATAAGCAAACAAAGTCCTTTGTATGTGCCACGTCTTACTAAGAGAAAACAGATACTTTTCACTGTTCTTGCAACTGCAGCAGATTTATACAATGTGGTCATCAACTTAATAAGGTGCAGATTTAGATTAGCTATTTCAGATTTCTAATTTTGGCTTAGAAAGTAGGTATCTGACCCTGCAAGAGGATTCATTTGTTTCAGTGTTTTTCAAAAACAAGGTATACTTAGCTAAGCAAGGATAAAGAAACAAAGAGACAAAGAGAAGTTCCAACATACACACACCCTGCATTCAGCCCTTCAGCCTACAGGAAATCATCTCGTACTTTCTAGAAGCATTCTCAAACACCAGCCTTTAGCCTAGTCTTAACAGGACCTCCAACATCACCACTGTTGGAGCTCAGAAATGGCATGGCCATGAAACCAATGTTGAACTAGATAAAGTGCAAATAGGGACAAGATTTGCCCTACATGCTGCTGTTGAAGGTATGAAGCATATCACTCCTGATTTCTTGATTTATCTCTAAATCCAGTCAGAATGGCACGTAACATGCATAAATACAAACATAGGAAAGAATCTTGCTTTCTACCAACTCTGGAGGTTCTCAGGGGCCTGTCCTGTGTTGACTTATAGCTAATAGTCAGCACAAGCTTGTGAACATGTGAATGAGGTCTTTAATTCCCCCAGTCTCTAGCAGTCAAGAATGTAGTCTCCTACTTCCTGGACAAACACTCTAACCAGAAGCTATTTCAGAAAGCTACTGTATGGAAAACATTGCATTTAAAACCTGGTAAAACTTCACTGTTCTCACAGTGATTGTAAGAGGTGTCAAGAAATTGTGCCAAGTGGAAACTAAACCAGAAACTAATTTTTGACACTTACTGTAGAATAAAAATGATAACTTAACAAATGTATTGATTGGAAGAATTATTTTAAAATTACAAAATGAAGCTTACCATGCTCTCATAGGCAAGCTTTCAACTACTGAGCTACATCAATCACTTGCATCTTTTTCTCAATTCTCCTCTTTAAACAAGAGCTAGTTCTATATTTCCCACAGATCCAGCTGAGGTGACCCACTGAGCATATTCAGCAGAAGGTTCTACAGAGTGACAGGTTAGGTTGTTGACATACGTGTTTAGTGAAGATTACATCTACCTCATGGATTGTGGAATAGAAATTTTAGCAGAATCTGCAAGAAATTTGATCTGGCAATCTTTTGCCTGAGTAATTCACAATAAACGACTGTGTTTTCTATGTTTTTGAATGAAATACTATCTACATTTTTCTATACAAATGCTAAACCACACAAACTGTTTAGGTCTGGAGGTTTACTTTTTCCCCCTTTTAAGATTTTCTGAAACAACTAATGTTCCTTTTGGTAACTGGATGTATTGAAGCTGAAATCGATAATTAACTGTCATTCAGCTTAAAAGATAATTATGAAGTCAAACATCTAATCCAGATAATTCCTATACCTGACATTTTTCTTTGAGTTCTTCAACTTCTTATATCCTGTGGTATAAAACACCTTCTCTATGTCTCCAGATGACAGCTTTTAAGAAAACCAATACCCCTTTCTTCCCTCTGAAAATATCATCTACTTCTTCTGGAAATTAATTCTAAAAATGTTAAGTAATTTGATTTGATCTACATTGATCATATTGCTTTCATTTTTCCTACAAGGTAAATCCTAACTTTCTAAAAGAAACTATAGAAGAGTAGATTAGGAAGAATTTCTTTATCACTTCAATGGCTTTAACTGCGTAAAACTTCAAATATATTTTCGTAAGGGTTGTTGAGAATGCTTCACTCTTGGAAATTAGTTAAAAGCTAATCTTAGTCATATGAGAACTATCATGTCTGCTTGTGGCAGCAAGGAGAAACTACTAGTCATTACTTCAGCAGAAACATTCAGTAATTGTAGAAGTTTTTAAGGGCTCTTTTTTAAAGGCCCTTTGTTTTTGTGATCTATCCTCATTAATGTATGTCCATGAGAAGTCAAAGTAGCTGTTAATAATGATTATGTTTCCAACACACGTAGTTCTGGTTATAGTACAGTACTAGCATAAAATTAGCATATCGATCGTAGCTTCAATCCAATGAATAGAGATGGAAATAATAGAAATGCCATCACTCTTCCTCAGCATGAGTCTTCAACATATCTTCAATGTGAATATAAAAAAAACGTATCAATATATTTCAAAGCTACCACAGTGGTCTTGGGTACTTAGTCTTCCTGAGTTCTGTTACCTGTGCCTGTAAGATTTCACTTGTCTGGACAGCAGAACAGTATCCTTTTAATCTGATCCTAAGGCCATTTCTTCAGCGAAACAGTGACTTATCCATATAGAGGTAGAGACAGAGAGCAAGTCCTACAGGTAATTTTTGTTCTCATTTATTTCTGTCGGCCAGATCATATCCTTCCTTTCCTAAAATTAAAGACCTTCAAGGCAGAGAATTCCTAAATTTTACAGCTAAGATATTATATCTGAGATACCAAAAGGTACCACTTTTGTGCATTCACATATGTAAGTAATGACAGAGTAATACCAGAACTAAAATAATTCCATCTGGAAAAGAATTAAAGCAGTTTGTATCAGCCAGAAAGGCTGGAGATGTTCATTGCAAGGCTGTTCAAGCCATTGGTAATCAAAGGAGGTAAGGGGAGAGTCTTATATTTTTTAATTTAATGAGAGTAGAAATCTCTTTTTATTTTTCTCTTAATATAGAAATTACTAATACTTTATATGTATCACACGGGCATTCAAAGAAGAAAAATGGCATCCACCTAATCAGACTGCTAAGACATGAAAATCCTTGTCAGACTGAATTTATCCATACTAGAGAATTACATACTAAAAAAGTCATTCAATATAGGCAAAAATTAAAGAAATTAGTTATTGGAACACAATTTTATTTTTTCCCCTCTATTTCCTCTGTTATAAAAGCAAATAAAATCTAGTGAGAAATAAAGGCATTTATCCGTCTCCCTTTTACTCTGCTTACAGATGAATTGAAAAAAAATCAAAATTCAATAAAAAGTTTTCTGATGTAAAATTAACAAAATATTTACTTTGAAATAAATAAAATGCTTTTCTACCAGCCACTCAGTTGAAGAAATACTTTCATTTAGATGTATATAACTGACAGTACTGCCTCCAGTCAGTATTTGAATCAGAGCTCAAATCTGATAGTGACAGGTTCTTCCATTTTTATCCAAAGCCAAAACCCTTCTGTTGAAAATTATCATCAGAAATCAGGAACTTCTTTAAGTGAAATGGATTTAGTGTTATATAAAACAGTTCTAGTATATGGATAAAAGCTACTCTTTAGCTGCAGCCATATCTCTGGCTTGGGTGATGGGATCTTTAAATTAGTGGTGCACTTTAGGTGCCCTTTTATATAAATTAATATTATTATTGTGTCCCACTCACTCTGGAAAGCACTGAAAGTTAGTCCCATGCAAATGAAATGTAAACTTTTCCTGACATTTTATGTTTTTTCTATTTTTATTCAGTCAGATTGATTCCTCAAACTATAGAAAGACCTTTCTCAAAAGAATCTCATTTAATTCCGTGGCATGTGAGATGTTCCTTTTTTGAAAAGGCAAGCAGCTGATATAGCATGCTGTAGCACAAAAGGAGTAAGTTAAAATGCCAAAAAATAGTTCAAGGCAAAGGAAAGTCAAAATATAGTGATATATGTCCTGTCACTTAAAGGCCACAACTATCTTGTTCTAGTTTATGATGACATGATGCTGTAAGTGATAAAGGCAATTACAAACTTAGGAACTGTACTCCCATCCTATTATCTCTTAACATGCAGAGAGTGATCAAACATTTTTTTGGCTAGCAATCAATGCATTGCTTAGCATGTGGTGCTCTTATACCAACTTTCAACCTGTAACGAAAGTTACTGATATACTTGGTAATAACTTCTGAAGCTGAAACAAGGAATGTTAAAACAAATAGGCATGACATAAGACCTCTGAGAGAGGTGTTATTTAAAGGATACTTACTGCTGTTTGGATTGTCACCTATAATATGATGTCGGCCGCTCCAGTACCAAAGCAGCAATGTAGCGTCGCGAGACCCAGACACGATGTAGCAATCACCCCCAATGTAGGACTCCGACCTGGCAAGGCAAGTCACGACATCCCAGTGGCCAAACACAATCTGAGTTAATTTTCCTGGTGAGAATGCAAAGTCATACAAATTCAGTTTTCTAAGGTACTTGCAGCATTTAGAAATCATGAAGTATATTATTAATATTCAGTTCAAATGTAACTTTTGTCTCATGTCCCAAAATTAAAGTTCACTAAATGAAAAGAGAAGATTAAAAAAATCACAAAGATTAAACTTTTTTTTCCACCTTTTTTTCATTCCTATTGAAGACTGCGCCCTGTGTCAATCCATAGTCTAACCCTTATCTCTGAAAATCAAGGCAGTGCCGCAATCACTGAATATTAAGTGGTGTTACAGCTCCATCAGTATTTAAGCAATGGCATTAGAACAGTATTTATGAATTTCATGAGTGATATGCATAAGACTGCACATGAACTTTTCCATAATTGTGCTACATTATTATGTTAAAAATATGTATTTGTTCTATGTTAATGTCAAACTAAGGTTTACTTGATTATCACCTCCTCCTTTCTATTATTACAATTAGTTTTTAGCAATATACTGAGTGATATTAGGCTAAGTAATCAGACAAAGCAACAAAATATTGGTTCCTGTAGCAGGATATTCAACCTAATTCATTACTACATGAAATAAATAGAGCTAGAAATAATAGATCCATGAAAATATTGTTTGAACCATGAAAATTTTGGTTGATCTTTTTGATATGCTAAAATTCCTGAAAATAATATGGTTTTCAAAAGTTACTATTAATAAAACTGTATTCCATTTCCTTTTACATCCTTTATCCTCCGTTAAAAATAATCTTTAAGTTATCATGCTGAAACAATAATGAAGGATTTTATAAACTTTCATTTATCATTTATTGCTGTGTAAGCATGAGTATTAGATAAGCTACTATTAAGACAATAGTCTTTGCCCCCTTTGTGACACAGGAAGAACCAGAGAGCTGTATTTGAGGTCACCTGTTTCTGTGGAATAAACTCGAAAGCTCTTGTCCCAGAACCCGCAGATAAGAATGTAGCGATTATCCGCCGTGACCACGAAGCAATGTGCATTGATCTGGATGCTCTGATCCACAAGGTCTGTGATCTGACGTTTGTTCACACCAGAGTTATTGGCTGTAACAAAATGCAAAACACATTTTACATGTAAGCATTTCCAACACCTTCCTGTCATCCATTTACAGGAGAAAACGAATACATTTAACTTTCAATGAACTGTGAATTTGTTGTTGAGTAAGCATTTTGAATATGAACATTTAGAGCTGTCTATATGGGTGTCAGAAATACAAAAATTATTGTGAGATTTCTAGTTCCCCTTTGAATATGAGATAAGATTTTACAGGAGATGACAATTTCTTATAAGCTGCCTGATGCACTGCATAATGTGTGGTAATAATTTTAATGCTCTGCAGAAGTAGTCCCCCAAACCAATCTGAACCAGGGGAAAGTAGTGGAAGTCCATATAAAATATGAAATCAATATTAACAGTACTGCAGAGAGAACATTTTTTCTGGCTGGTATCTCTTCTACAGAAAACAGCTTTTATTGTGTGCCCTTGACAACACTCCAGATGCTTAGCCAGATTAAAGACAAAAGATATAAGGTCATAACCAATGAATAAGGGGAGACCTCATTGTGGTCTTCAGCATCCTCATGAGGGGAAGCAGAGGAGCAGGTATTTATCTCTACTCTTGTGACCAGGGACAGGACTCAAGGAAAAGGCATGAAGTTGAGTTAGGGGATGTTTGGTTTGGGTGTCAGGAAAATGTTTTTTACCCATAGGGTGGTTGTGCACTGGAACAGGCTCCTCAAGGAAGTGGTCACAGCACCAGAGATAACAAGAGTTTGGACACTGCTCTCAGGCACGTGGTATGACTCTTGGGGAAGGTCCTGCACAGGACCAAGAGTTGAATTTGATGCTCCTGATGGGTCCCTTCCAGCTCAGCATTTTATGATTCCATGAATCTATTAAAACCTAATGTGATTTTCAGCACAGGAAAGGTAAATCTGCTCCTCAAGCAGGGACCCAGGCCACAGCTGGTACTGTTAAAAGAGGCAATGACACCTAGAAACTCCCCCAGACAGAGGGAAAAGGACTGGTTAATGCAGAATCTCACCAACCCAAATGCCAGAGTTGTTTAGAAGGATACTAACAACTGGGGTCCCTAGCTTATGTGCTCAGTCCTCCCTGTGACACAAAAGACAAGATATGGCAACACCATATAAGTGTATTCCATCATTCCATCTCAATATTAACTTTCTGAAAGCTGAGTATATAATCTAAGTTAATTTTTTCCACTCCATCCAGTGCAGTCTCACTGGAGAAGAAGACATTTTTTCACATGACAAGTCATCTCACACTGTAATAGCTGTCTAAGCACTAGACAGCTCCAGGGGAGAGTTTGTCTTTCTACAGTAGTAACAGAGGGAATCTTGACAAATAACTTCAGTTACCTGAAGTTAGGGAGGTAAAAATCACTCTGAGAAATATGTTTCTCCTAACATAAGAACACAACTTAATGCAGATAATAATCTGGTTCTTCCCTGTTTTTTGCTATTCTACTTAAACTGCTTACAACTGCATGAAATAAGAAATTCAGCCAAACCCCCCCATTCTATTATAAAATTTCTCATAGAAGTTAATATCATGTTTACATACATTCTAAGAAAACATATTTATATTACCAGACCTTCTATGTTCACCAGCTGAAAGATAATGAATAGCAAATTACTCAAATTTCCAGAACAGATGGGCACAATAGTTGTGCCTTAGCTTGTGAGAGAAAAAACTAAAGAGAAAACCACTGTCTTTACAGGAGATCAAATGAAGCACACAGAATAAAAAAGCTAACTCTCCTGAGGCACTTCTGTGTAAATCTTTTTATTAAAAGAAGATGAATATTGACACAGACAAAAAAAGGAACTTTATATCTTTGTTTAAAAATGTATATTTTTCTCAACAATGCTACAAACTTGCCCCTAAGAACCTCCCTTATCCCAAATTTCTGTGTCAAATTACTGAACTCCCTCCTCCCCTACAAATCAAATAAGTGCAATTAATGAAAATTTACCATTGTTAGGAAGTCCTGCAATCTAACAATTTTAGCCAATGCTATTTCTCAAATAATTAATTTTCTCAAAAACTCTGGATTTAAAAAAATACTATCAATTTAAAATCCAGTCTTTTCATTATTAAATTAGTATTGTCAACTAAATCCAAATCACAAAGTGAAAGAAAATAAATGGATCTGCATCTGCACTAATAAACATAGTGCTGGCTGTAAAAAAAAATATGCTAACTCCACAGGACACTCACTTTTCATTTTACTAATGTGATCTGATAAGAGAACAGAATTATAGATATGGGCTGACAATGTAACTGACTTAATTGGTTGTTTCTTAAATACCAGTTGCTGGTGATGTTAATAACAAATAGCACTCATGTAATTCATTCAGCATCAATAGCTAATGCTTTTTAGTTCTCCAGGACTGACAAGAATAAATATTTACCTATTTTCTGTGTTAAATGAAGCATAATATACAAATATAGCTTAGTCAATAACTCCTGAAAATGACAATTTCTAATACAATGCTACATTTTCATCTTGACATACCAATCAATGGATCCATTTCAATTGGAAGATGATGAGCTTGATCCAAAGAATATCCTGGGGCACCCCGAAGGCCTACACATGAAAGGAAGAATAAAGCACATAGAAACCTTTTGACATGAATTTTCTAAGTTTAAAAGTTCATTATTGGATTATTATATATTTTTAGAAAGTAAATTTTTACTATTTGCTGTATTAATACTTTAAGGTCTGTGCCACACAAATATGCATTTGTTAACTCTTGCTTTATGTAAAGTAACAATAAATGTAGAAGCATCAACTTCATCACAACTTTTGAAGCCACACACATTCATTTAGTAACTCATTTAAAGTAGTATATAAAGTAGTATGAGATAATTTTTTTTTACTTTTGAGCAGAGATCTTAGCACAGAAAGTAGAGTTAATTAGATTAAACATTGTTATAAGTTTCTTACATATGGAAACCTGTATGTGACAGAAACTTGGACCTTTTCATAGAAATATCTTAAATTTTTAAATGTAAAACTGTAGGCTACAATGCAAATGTGCTACAATTATTCTTGTTAGTTCTATTCTGAGCAGTACTTAGGACGTTCAAATGTGCATCAGGGGCTGCAAATTTAGTGTTATCTGCTCTCATGCACAGATAGCATTGCTTTGGCTCTTCTGAGCACCTTCCCTGGTATATGAATCAAATAGTCACGATTGAAAACATTTTTTGTCACTAGCTGCCACATTGCACAAGAATACCCTCTATAATAGGACACATAAATTTCTGGAGAATAAAGCCCATTTTCTACTACTGCAATAGACAACTGGAAGAGGTAAAAGAAAAGCTAGCTCTGCCATTTTCGGAAAGACATTGCTCTGAGAACTCTTTCCCTTCTTTCTGTCCCTTCTTTCAAAACCCAAGCAGTTTGGGACAGATCTTTAATGGTTATAACTTAGATTAATTCACTTCTATTATGCACTTCTATTATGCAATTAATAAATAGCAGGAGGCATCTATAAATGCCTCCTGCTTTTTATTAATTCCAAAGCTCTACATACACGCTACAAGTTGTCTGTGCATACATTTCTTATATAGATTCTTAGGTAGGTAAACCTATTCTTTATACTAGAGTTATGCTTTATTAAAATAAATTTATGGCAATAGTAGGAAATTGATACCCTGTCCTGGATGTCCAATGATGCTAAGCAGAATGCAAAAGTTAAAAAAAAATCATTACAATGAGGTTTGATTCTCTAAACAGTTTCATTTTTCTCTCTTTCTGTTATGATATATTTAGAAAGTATTCTTTTTTATTAGCAAGGAATTTAGACCAGAGGTTTATAAATTGTGTGAAATTTAATTTATGGTTGGTTCATGTCTCAAATTCTGAATGTTTGCAACAAGACTTATATTTTACTAGAGTATAGAAGAAAACTTAAAACCTTACTGCCATACGCATCATGAAGACCAACAAAGCTTCAGTTAAACTAAAGGACTTCAAATGACAGCTTTTAAGGAAACTTGAACTCCAGCATACTGCAATATTAATGAGATTAACTCCTTCACAGTAAAGTATAGGTAGGAATACTGGGTTCTCTTGACTTGACAATCTTGATGAGAAAGGACTCTTCCAGAACTAAATAAGCTTCCTCAAATAGAGGAGACATGAATGATGATGGGTAGAGAGTATTTGAGCAGAATCCCTGAAAAATCAGGTGAAAATAATTAGGAATTAGACAATCAATGTTAGTCAAAGGTGCATTAAAACAACACAGGACAGTTTCTGCACCTCTGAATCATTCCTGACATTGGAATCTTCCATTGAGGACATTGTCACAAAATACTCTAAAAAATGTGGGTTTTTTTCCTCCATTAGATTTTTATCTTTTGTTTTAAAGAATGGGAAAAAAAGATTTTTTCCATGTAATGTAATTGTACCTGATGGAGTATTATAAACGTTTCCAGATATCGCAGCATATGGGCTATTGTTGCAGGAAACTTCCTGAGAAAATTAAACCTGTTTGTTTCCTCATGTACCTCATGGTCCCACCACCTATGTATGACTGAAACAGCCTTAGCGCCCACATGTCTGGGTGACATGGGCAGTCCTAGTGGCAATATGGAGAGCTGAGCAGAAGGGCTGGAAGGGAATTTGGGGATGGCCCTGTTGAATGGGCTTTTGTGAGGGAATGAGGAAACTTCTTCTCAGAATAGTTCAGTGTCCAGCTGCTTAGGCTCACTTAGGGTCCCAGATAATCCAACAGTGACACAAAGGAAGACTTATGACAAAATCCTGAAATCTTTCTCAAGCAGCAGTTAGGGGTACACACTCTAGCATGCCAGAATGCATTCCTGGAACCTGGGACATATTAATATTTGCTGTGTTGAGAGCAACAGCAGTCTCCTGAAAAGCATTATATCAAAGGCTGATCCTGAAGTAACCACAAATCGATTGGCTGCCATGGTGATGTGCTGTTGTTAAGGAGAGTGTTTCTAGGAATGACACCAGAGCAAACAGAAGCTGTGATTATTTTACACAAACCAGAAGAAACAGCAAATTTTGGTGCACAGGCAGGCGAGAGAGCTAAACTGCACTCAAAATTAAAGCTGCTTTGTTAGGGTCTTCAGATTTGAATGAAGCGTGCCTGCGAGGACCTACCTACTGTGTTGTGCCAGCGATTGACGGCAAACAGCCTGCTGCAAGTGACGGTCACCACGGCAGGGATGGTCAGGTGGGGCAGCGTGTTGGCTGCCACGTGTGTGACAGGGGAGTTTGATGGGAACTTCAGCACCATGATGACATCCTGCTGCATCTGATCTTTAAACATGAGGGGGCTCTGTGGAAGGAAACACTGTTGAGTAGAAAGGAGAAGAGAGCAGAAGAAAACAGAAGGGATAACACAATTAGTGAAGAGGTCTGAGGGAAACAAGGTTAAAAAAGAGCAGGCAAGCATGTGGACATACAGGAAAAACAACACTACCTGTGCATCTACTCTAGTAATGGAGGAGAGCAAGATCACAAGCTATTATTGGAACATTACATGAGGATAAATAGAGAATAGGTATGATAAGGGTTATCATTACAGGGTACAAAATGACCATTAGCATTAATCAGCCTACAGTAAAATGTAAAATTATTCAGTAGTTAATATTCATAAAATAGAGATTTGTCTTAATGAGTTACTCAATTAATACATAATAAATATTAATTCTCTTAACTACAACAGTTGAAAAAAGAAATTTTAAGAGTGATTCAAAATCTCAACAGATATTTTTCTTAATGATTTCCACATATGAAATACAGCACTTCCAAATATAGACAATTTATTAATTCTTAATTAATATAGACAATATTTAATTCTATGTAAAGTATATGCTTATTAGGGAGTCTGTAACCTAATAAGGTTATAATAATCTAAGCCCATTTCATGATTCTACAAATGACACAATTGTTTGTACATGGACAAGGATAGCTATTGAGTACTGGTTTTAAGGGTTTTTTTTCAGACACCGTTATAACACAATGAACTATTTCTAAAAGGTCAAATATTCCTTTCTGCTTATCACACTGAATTATTAAAAAAAATATTATCCATATCTTAAGAATGTAAAATAAATATTACCTAAGTTTTACTTGTACACACTTAAAATAATACAACAACCACTTCTAGATCAATTTCACTTTCACAGTGTACAGCTAGAGAGATTTCCTTATAGATTGATAAAATGATTGAAACTACTGCATGCATTACTGTTGATTTACAAAGTTTTAAAAAAATCTAGCTCTAAGCATTTTATCAAAGGCACTCAGGGACATAGGAATCTGTCTTGTTCAGTCTGGCTATTTCATACAATTCTTTGCAAGAAGCATAGAGAAGAATGTGATGGAAATGAATTTTGGAGTTTGAATAGAAACTCAAAATATACATTTTATTCTCCTGGGTGAATAAGTGGAAGGATTCCAGCATGATTTCAACTCCAATACTTAATTGTTGTCAAGCAGACATTTTTCATAAATCAGTCCCTAACAATACACCCTTTAAAACAAAACAACATACTCCAAGGAAAGCCTGCAGTCATTCCCACCACTTGCAGAAGCAAGAATGCAAATATGTATTTATTAAGTTTATATTTTTTTAAGATGGGGCCTTGTTATACCACATTTGTAAGGAAAATCCAGGACCATATGAAGCCAAAGTTAGTCACACCTCCACCTTGCTCTGCTAGAGCCCTGTAATTTTTTGCTACCCTAAGCAAGTATGGCTGCTTGGTCAAGGGGGGAATTAAAAGTGTTGCTTTTATGAGTACTTTATGACCTACAAGGGATCCTAAGGTTCAAAGGGAATGCATTCCCAGCCAGCAGTCATGTCTCACCAGGTGCATGGCAGAGCTCCGAGGTGGATGGGGCTCAATGAGCAACTGGGATGGCGTCTGTCCAAAGTTCTGTATCTGCGCCTCCATGGCCTGCGGGCAAAGGAGAGGGACTGTCAGGAGCAATATGCGTCAAGGAGAGAGGTCAACACACTGTGTGACAATGCAGGCATATCCCAAGTCAGCCATGAAAAAAGTCCAGAAAATTCACTCGGTGCTCTCCTCCCAGGCTGCAGACTCATCCAAGTGTTAGTATTTTGTAGACAAGCTTTGCTTCTCCTTTCAAGCATGCTTCAGTTAACCAACTAACCATTCTCATCTCCAGTAACTGGCGTTATATGTGAAAATGTTAACCTGTGAGGACATGCAGTTCAGGTCTTGAGAGGGCTTTTGGGATTTTTTGCACTAAAAAGAACATATATACCTTAATAAAGTCCTTTGTAAGGAGGAAAGTATGAGGATCTCTAATAAAATAAGCCTCTGGAATCTTAAATGGGGGGAAAGAAAAGAAAACTGAGAAATAAAATTTACATATGAAATATAATAAATAAAGTGAGTACCATTTCAACAATATTAGTAGATGAAATAAAAAAAAAAATGCCAGAAACAGATCTTGTCAGGCACATTAAAAGTAATGTAGAAATCTTTCCAACTTGCATACATTCACTGAATATTTATTTAATCCTTAATTTTATTGCATTTTTTTTTCATGGGCTTTCAGGCTTTGCAGGTTAGAAATGAAAACTTTGCAATTTAAATACATTCTTTAAGACAAGTCTAATGTCAGAATAAATCTTCACTGTTTCTATAGATAATAGAATACAGCACATATTAAAATGCTTCTGCTACACAAACACAATTAAAAAAAATATATCTAAGATATATTCTTAAAAACTTTGACAAAAGATTGTTACTTGTAGAAACAATACTGTTAGAGAATACTCCTTATTTTTCAGACATATTATTTTATTTGACCTTGTAACATCAAGAATAAAGCGTTCATAGAAAACTAAACTGTCAGATTTTGAAATGCACAGTGCATTATGTACCTATATATATATATACTGTAGCCTGAACTACTGACCCTTAATATTTTTCCTGTGAGCTTTATGAATTTTTCATTGGCTACACAGAATTAACATGAAAAACCACTGAAAACATTACTCTCCTGGTAACTTTTGTTATTTCTTTCAGACCTAAAACTGTAAGAAGCACCATAAATATTTCAGGCTACAGAAGAATCCTCTTAATGTATATATTTTGCCATTCCTACAAGCCAATCTGTGCTTTCCTCCACTTCACAGCATAGATGTAAGAACAGATGTCAGAAAGAGATTTCCTAACAGGTCACTGATGTTCACCACCCTTAATGCCCTAGACTGACAGGTATATAATGGAATACCGCAAACAAACATTTGCTGAAAAAGAAACAATGCAAAGTCCAGTCAAGCAGCTGAAGGACTTTCAATGGATTGTAACCCCAACACATTTGATGCTGTAATTATACCAGTACAGGTGATTTCTAGTCTATTGACTAATTCAGACTGAACTTCAGCCTCCAAGGCACAGACTGTTTCTGGAGAACTTGTGAGTATCTCAGGTTTTATTACCATCATTTAATAATGAATTAATTTAAAATCACAGATGACTTTTATACAAAACCCACACATTTGTGTAGTCATATGTGTACATATGTGTATATGTCCATACAGCAGCTATCTATATATACCATACAAGCAGTATCTCTACACTATGTCAAATACCTTCACTCATGCAGACATTTTTTTATCAGGAATAGAAAATTCACTTCAAGTCACATAAAGATAGTATTTTCTATTGTATTCAATACTTCAGAACTTATTTGCCAGGTGAGAAGAAGATTAAGGAATTATACTTTGTGAACATAATTTTGAAAATTACTAATATTATCATTACTAATACTAATTACTAGTATTAAAAATACTAATATTAACAATATCAGTATATATCAGTGTAATATATACTCCCACACATATCTGTTGAAATTTTCAGAAAAGTAATTTCCATTTTTGGTGTGTTTTTTTTCAAATAAGTATCAAGGTTAATTTAATTCTAATTTTTGAAAGAACTCTGTGTTGAAATAAGAGTGTGAATTGTATTTGGCAGCAATAATGAAAAAACCCAGATCTTCCTCTCCTACCCATTATAGTGATCGCTTAAATGATACTTATGTTCTCTCGCAGGAGCACTGAAATGAATTATTATTTTTTTTCAGTGCAGTCCAGTCCTAATTTACACATTTACTTTCATGTAAATGTTTCACATTGTCCGGTCTTGACAAATTCTGATTATTTGTAATTTTTGCACAAATAAATTTTGCTGGCTTTCCCTCTCAGTTCAAGTAGATTTATGGAGGCAATAGAGGAGGAGAAAGAGAAGCAGAATACAATAACAAACTCACATGAATTTTTCAGATTATGAGGAATGGACACTCAAAATGTAACAATCAAAAGCAGCTGTTATTTCATGGCTCAAGATGTGCTGATAAATTCTACATACTCTACGCTCCCATAATTTTAAAACATTTACATTAATGTCAAGTCCTTTTGTAACCAGAATACAGAACCAAGACCTTGATATTCAGAGAATATTGTATATTTTTGCTGGCTTGCATTTACAAGACAACTGCCTGTCCCCCACCCCATGGATAGTACTGTTATCCTTTTCAGTCAAAATATCATTTGTGAAACTGACACCTCCTAGAAACATTAAAGAGACTGAACAATGTTTGTTAAAAAATACCTATAGCATTCAGCTACTGCACTGAGACTACACAGTCTGAGTCTGCACAACGCCACTGCTGTGCACAGCTACCACTGGTATTGCTCTCTGGAGCTCACCATACTCACAAAGGACAGAAAAACCTTGTCAAAACTTAACACAGAAGATAAACATAAGCATGCAGAGATAAAGTGACTGGCCCAAGGGTATTCCTAATGCTGCCTCCTATCAGATAACTTGACACAAAATGAAAAGCAGGTACAAAACAGATCTGTGAATAATAATGTGATACATTGATTTGTTTACAAGAGAACTCTGGCTGTATCTAAAACTAATCTGAAAACTGGTAAGTGTACACCAGGATTTTTCTTGAGCTGTAAATCATCAAATTTTAAATTTATTTAATGGCCTTAAACACTTCATTCTAACTAATCAATTCCTTTTCTCCCATCAGATCCTGAGTATTGTGTGCAAAGTGCAACACCACTCCCTGAGACACACATTCTAGTCAATTTAATACAAATTTTAATAAAATCAGTTTATTCTCATTTCACTTTCAAATGACCTTCATGCAGAAACAATATAAGCTTGGAATTCAGTGGCTGCCAGATTTAAACCTTTCAGAACAGCAAAATGGTAATTATATTAGTTTTCTCTTCCTCAATAAGGTGTTGCAGAAAAGCTATTTAGTGAGCTGATTTAAGATTCCCTACTGTTTTTAATACACATAAAATGAGATTTGTACTCTAGACACTTCAGGGAGTATCTGTCAGGATATGATCATGTATTCAGAAAAATAAAATGGCTCTTAACTTATTATTTGATAATAATAGGTCAGAATGAGGAAAAAAAATCTGCAAACTTGCTGGCAGTTCTTTTTAAAATTAGTTTATTTATCACAAGCTAATTTGTACACTCAAACAAAACACAACTTCACAAGACTTAATAATGGTAATTTAAAAGTAATATAAAGAAATATGTATTATATATTTGCATGCATTTTGGTCAAGAAATAAATATATCAGATAATCAAATCTTATTAATAATACAATGATCAATATTGTCAATGTATTTTGCTCAAAGCAAGTAATTTACTGGTTTCCAATTTTTATGCTTAAGGGTAGACTGCACATTCACAAGGACATTGGGATGCTGCCCTGCACCCTGGAGGATGAGGCCTTAGTGTCAGTTTCTCATGGAATGAAGAGTTCAATGCATCTGCTTTGCTCATTATTCAGTCTACTGAAGTATCTGGGTTTATTTCTTAATTCTAATTGAAATAAATACAAGTATTTTATGAACTCCATTAATTCTGTTTCTTCAGGTGTAAGAATTACTTTTAGAGGTCAAAAGCAATGCCTCCACCAGGAAGAAGTGAAACAACAGAAAGAAAGATGCACAGCAAAAGAGTTGCAAAGAGGGAAGGGAAGGGAAGGGAAGGGAAGGGAAGGGAAGGGAAGGGAAGGGAAGGGAAGGGAAGGGAAGGGAAGGGAAGGGAAGGGAAGGGAAGGGAAGGGAAGGGAAGGGAAGGGAAGGGAAGGGAAGGGAAGGGAAGGGAAGGAAGGGAAGGGAAGGGAAGGGAAGGGAAGGGAAGGGAAGGGAAGGGAAGGGAAGGGAAGGGAAGGGAAGGGAAGGAGAAGGAGAAGGGAGAAGGGGAAGAGGAGAAGGGAGAAGGGAGAAGAGAAGAGAAGAGAAGAGAAGAGAAGAGAAGAGAAGAGAAGAGAAGAGAAGAGAAGAGAAGAGAAGAGAAGAGAAGAGAAGAGAAGAGAAGAGAAGAGAAGAGAAGAGAAGAGAAGAGAAGAAGAAGAGAAGAGAAGAAAGAGAAGAGAAGAGAAGAGAAAGAGAAGAGAAGAAAAAGAGGAGGGGCACTGTCCAAAAGCCTTTTAAGCACTCAGGCTTGGTGCATCAACTGTGTCTCTAGGAAGCCTGTTCCAGTGGTTGATCAATCTCTCAGTAAAGAAATTCTTCCTATTGCCCAGTCCATGCTTTCCCACATGCAGCTTTGAACCATTCACATGTTCTATCACTGTATACCAAGGAGAAGAAACCACGCTGCTCTCGAGGAAGCCCTGTTGAATACATGTGCACAGCAGGGTTTTCCCACCAGGTTGGCTCCGCCAGGGGCTGCAGACCCCAACAGTGACTGAGCTCTGCCAGCTGCACCCCTGGAACACTTGGCTTCTGTGGCTTGGGAGCCAATTCACCTACTCCAAAGCTGCTCTGCAGCTTGAATGAAAGAATGGCAAGTAGGGGTGTTTGGCATATTCATTTCAGAAGCACAGTCCTAATCTAAATGCAAATGTTAGAACTTACTCATCTAAAACATCAAAGAAATTAAGATTTTATTTTTTACTGACACACTTTTGCAAAAAGGGTAAGCCACAAAGCAGTTTATTTTTAACATACATAAAATCACCAAGGAAGATATTAACAGTCTGACTCAATTGTAAAATCCCCTTTGCTGAGAGAGATGCCTGGTGATTTACCTAACACAAGAAACATAAAAGCATGAGCACTTCTACTATAAATCATGAAGAGAAGAAAGAAATTCCTAAAAACCAGACTGCACTGCAGATAGACAATATTTTTATTATGTGAAGTACTCTTGTTCTATTAATCTTCACTGATTACCACAATGATCTCTAAACTATCTAAAATTTTTATCCTTCTCTATATTTTTTATTTATTTTTAACACATTCAGGCTTCCTACTACTAATTCCCATAATCCTGGTGTGTTTTGTTCTTTGTTACCACATTGAAAGTTTTCTATAATCCATTTTCCCCTGTGCAGGGAGACTGAGTGAAATGAAGAGTGAAAATCTGCAGGCATTTGAGAAATATGCACCACAATAATAGTCATCCAAAACTGCTGTCTTTGAAAGTATATTTCATTTTTGCTCCCAAATAAGCATAGGAATCCTTTATGTACCCTCCCTCCTGTGCAGCCAGCACAATCAACAGCCCCCAAGCATTGTCTTTTTCAGAGCAAATAAGATTGACAGCCCTTTGGTGAGTAGCATAAACAGCTTGGAGTGTTTTTGTTTTGTAAGAGTGGTGTGAGAGATTGCTTTTTTCTTTGCATCTACAGATGTTAAGCAGCACCAATATCTTCAGGATTTTTTGATAAGTTGATTAGGAGGATTGAATTCCATTTTATTACTGTATGTTTGGAGGAAAGAAGTGCTGTAGTTTAAACACAAGCAACGACTCAACTGCTCTGGAGGCTTCAATACAGTCAGTTATTTAATCAGGATACTCAAGGGACTGAAAGATGGGCACTGAAATGGATTTCCTCCACAGGCCACTACTTTATTAATTTAACAATGGAGAAGGGGCATCCTTAAGCTCATTCCCCTCACAGGAGGTATCTCACTGGATCCTGTGTGCAATTAAATGGCTCCCTAGCAGGACACCAACAGCTCAAAGCTGACCTTCAGCTTCCCCCCAGAACTGTCTACCCCTGAACTTCTTCCTCATTCCTCTGTGAAAGCAGAGTGTGCTATGAAAGGAAAGAGAATGGGAAAGGTAAGATCTCCCATTCTCTTTACAGGCATGAGTCACATCAGTGATCTTGTTTGTCTCAGGGAGCAATGACTATTACCTCTCACATTTACCTTACAATGCTACTAATTGTGATACCTAATTCTCCCCTCTCACCTTTATATCTCTCTCATCCTTGCCCCTGCTACTCCAATATGACTCTCATAACAAAAAAAAATAATACTTTAAACACTCTGCCATCTTAAACAAGTGTTTGGTTAACAGTCTGCAAGTGGGAAATAAATTCAATACATCTCACAAACAAAAAGAGAGAGGGTGAAGCAAAAATACTATAAAGATGAATATCTTGCAGGCAGGACAGGTTTAGCCAAAAGTGTTCCTTACTCTTTCATGCATTCTCTCACTAGTAAAGTTCCCACATGCCTGAGCACAATTACTTCCATTCCCCTGAAAATCATGGAGAACTTCCTTAGGCTGAAAAGAGCTGATATCAATGAATTAAATGCTCCTCTCCCTTCCTAACTATACCAGAAGGAAAAGAGAAACCCTGTAATTTTTCTCAGTCTTGTCCCTTCTTACTCTGTCTGGAAGAAAGGAATTTAGCACTGATATAACAAAATTCTCCCATTAAATTACACAAAAACATTAAAAAAATAAATCTGTTCTACTCTTAACCTAAGCAAACAGATTTTACTCCAAATTTTTCTGACAAGGTCTGTATTGTTATTGAGGCTTTTCAGGCCACACTAATAATTTCATCACATCTTTTTTACAGCTCTGATAATTTTTTAAAATATGGGTGTTGCTTCCAGTCCATGACAAACAATTCCACTGCCTTTTCTTCCATGCTGTATACAAAGGAAAATAGGGAGCATCCTTTTGCTTGTAGATCTCATGCTGTGCAAAACCCTAAACATATCCCAGAACAGAAGTAAGTAATATATTTATTTATAACTTTGTTTACAAATACATTCAATATTATTTTTTTTTCCTTATTTGTATAGTCTAGCCTAGACTTGAGTATTTCAGCTGGAATGTACCTACATCAATCATCTAGTCTGACTGCCTGATCATTTCAGGGCTGACCAAGAGACACAGAATGTTGTTAAGGGCATTATACAAATGCCTTTAAAACATTGACAGGCTTCAGGCATTGGCCACCTCTCTAGGAAGCCTGTTCCAATGGTTGACAACACACTCAGCAAAGGAAAGCTTTCTAATAGTAAGTTCCCCTGGCACAACTTTGAACCATTTTCATGTGTCTCTGAACACAGAGTGAAGAGCTCAGCATCTCCCTCTCCATTCCCCCTCCTCAGGTAGCTTTTGAAAGTAATGAGGTCACCCACCACATAAAAAACATTTAATTATTCTCATTTCATGCCTTTATTGTCTTCAGTTGAACTATTGTATTTCTTATGTTCATGTTAGTAAGTATTTCTGTCCCATACAGATTGGTAACGTTTACTGAAACTCTTGTGTTCATTGAAGCCATGCCAAATGAAATCATTGCTCTGTCATCATTCTTCTAAATCTGTATTAAGTTTGTAAAACAAAATGTTACTCTTTGATCATTAATTTACTGAGTACAAAGATTAAAAAATATTTACTGCTAAATTAATTTGAAAGAGATATAATAGCATGACTCACAAATTTATCAAATATGCAACTTAATAAATAGTTAAGGTTTTGAAACCTAGGCAATCAGGACTTTTTAATTTTAGATACTGAAAATTGCCCTTAAATCATTTTTTTCAATGAGCACCTAACGAGCAACCTCAGAAACAAGGATTCCTCTCAATTTTAAAAAACAATTTAATCTTTTCCAAAGACATTAATTAATTTCTTTTAAAACAAAAAAAAAAATTGTTGCTGTTTTTGGTTTATAAATATTTAAGGTGACTGTCTGAAAGAATTTCTTATCACCTAAACTCTATCTATATAAGAAAATACTTCCATATCCTCTTCATTATTCAGACACCAACCTTGATGGTCAGATTCAAAAGACTAAATAGGCAAAAGCTCTATGTGATTTGTTGGGTGAGAAGCCAGTCTAGATGATCTTTCCCATGTGGTGTTAAGGTCTGTGGAAGAAATTTCACTTTGACATCTTGATTCTGCAATGAAAATTACTAAAATGTACACCTGCAACATGGAATTTCCCTTTTGATACTGCTCCTTTCAGGTATCAAGGGAGTATCCTTGATAGTACCAAACCAAATCAACCCAAACCAAACCAAAACCAGATGTACTTCCTCAATGTGACTCCCATTGTATAACTCCTGTTACTAAGAAAAAGTCCTCACTCTTAGGCCTTTGCAGGATCTGACTCTGAGCATCACGTTCCGGTCTACCCAAACTGTTGCTTTCTTCCTGAGTTTGTGTTGCCACTTTAAAATTTTAGGAAATTCAACAAATTTTCTTGTTACTTTTACTCCTTTAGAAGCTATTCTTGCCTGCATCTTTCTGTCTTCTTTTTTATAAAAAAATCTACCATTACGGTCTTAGCTTTTACATATTTCTTGTCATACCTAATCAGGAGTCTTTGCTTTTAAGCCAAGTGTTTCCATTATGTCATCCTTTAGCTAATTTACTTTTCTCTTTTGCATATGAAATACAAGACAGGATGATGAAAACTTAATTCATATTTTTAGATCTTTGGGATGGTTGTCTGTTGGGATTTTTTTAGACAGAGGAAACTTATGTAACACATTGCTTTTAAAAAGGTTCCTAGGATTCTAAGTACACTACCTCCAATAAAGAAAAGCTATTTCAAGGTTTTTCTAAAGCACAGATAAACTTGCTACATTTTCTTGAGTAAAAAATAAAAAGTCTTCTGAATTTTTAAATACAGGTTGTCTTCTCACTGGATCCACTATAGATTTCCAAAGTCTACAAAAGACAAAGTGAAAGAATTAAAAAATTAAAAAAAATAAATAAAGAAAAGAAAACTAGCATTACAGTCCTTTAGTTGGCAGCCACTAAAATTTACAGCCATTAAAAAAAAATACAAAACCACTGCTTCTGTCTGGGATGCTACAATTGTTTCCACATGTGAAAGGCAGTGTGTGACAGCAAGAAAGACTAAGTTCCAGCTGTGCCAGGCTAAAACTTACCCGTAGTACTTTTCAATACATCATCAACTGTATTTAGAACTTTGTTAAATTTTACAAGTCAAAAGTTTTATTTACATCAAATAAAGTCTCGGTTTCTGTTTAGAGATGCTTAACTAGATTGTACTATGCAATATCTCAATGAATTTACTAATTAAAATATAAGTCCCAAAGGTCAAGACCAAAAAATCCCATAAAGTTTTGTGAAGGCCACAAATATAATTTTCTCTCTGTTAACCATACCAAGAGCTGTCTGTTCCTGTGGTAATTCTCTCATTTTTTTAAGGCTCCCAATGACTGCCTTTCTAACCCATTCTCTTCCTCCTCCTCCACAACAAAAGCTCCACATGTCTGTTCTATCCTTGTCCATACTTTGTTGTTCATTTGTCTTATCCTGCTCCCTCCCTCAAGAAGCCAGGAGTTGTGTAAATGCCCCCCTTCCCACACAATTCCATTTCCTCTCCTGCATCCCTCGTTATTATTTCTTTTCAGACAGAGAGGATGCTCACCCTGACCTGTCCAGTTAAACTCTATGGCACATGCAAGGATTTATTCTGGACAAAACTTGATACTGCTTTTGGTTCTATTATTTAAAAATACTTTTAAAAAGGCCACAAACTCACACACCACTGATCCACAGTCATTTATATTGACCAGAATGCTAGGCTGAAAGCAGAACCGAGTTATTCTGTGAAAATGAAGACAGTGGTATTACACATTCATAGTCCTGCAATGATAAAGCTCCAGATCCTGTGCAGGAGTAAAGATGCTACAAAACAGAGAAGGCACTTGTGAAAAATTTCTTGTTATTTTCCCCTCCACTGATGCAGAAGAAAGAAACTTCTACAGTTCATGAAGACCTTGGGTGAAAAATGCATGAAACAAACTGCAGTCTAGAGAAAAGAGCAAAACTGAGAATCTTTGTCCATATTCCACAGCCTGGTCTGGAAAGAAGCAGCAGTCAGCCTAACCTGCATTCACAGCTCTCAACAGGCTAATGCAGCAAGTGAAAAAAAAGGTGGTATTTTTGAGGGAACTCTGGGATTTAATTATTCTGAAGGATCCCTGACTTTCAAGATGAGTAACTATTTCATGAACCATGAATGGTTGGTCACAGAAGCAGAGAGAGCCTAGCTTGCTGCTTCCCACAAAGCTGCCAGAAAAAAAAAGAAAAACTAACCAGGATAGGAATAAAATACAAGCACCCTAGACTTGTAAAGTCCTTGGGGAGTAATTGGGACTGAAGCCAAGGAAGTAGTATTGGGCTGTTTCCCATGGTTTTCAGAGATGCTTATGCCATCCAAATAGTGTACTGCCTCTTACACACTGCAAAATTTTACTCTGGGCAGAAAGAAGAGAAATTTTTTTGTGTTCTCATCAGGTTTAATTATATTTATTAGCTGTTGTCATCTGTTTTGTTTAAGACACTGTATGATTTTAATTGTAATTTTTAGGAGCACAGAGTCCTATAAGTATAGGCATCCTGTTTATAAAAAGGCAACAGAAATGCTAGTAGAAGTTTTTACAGAAACGTTGAAACTTCATCCATTTTTTTTTATAATTAATTTTTTTGTGACTATGAGCTTTCACACTGCATGTTTACTGATGATTTTAACTATGCTTTTTATTTTAACAGCTTGTCGTAGTTTGGAAAAAAAATGAGTTTTTTTTGAACTTCAGTGGTCAAACCAATGAGTGCTCAGGTTTAAAGACTGGCACCTGGTGTGGCCACTGAGGACAAGGATCCGCCTCTGAGAACACAAGGGGTTAAAAGCAGAGGGCTCCCCGGAAAGCTCTCTCTTGGTTCCGGTCCCTGAGGACGGAGGGATCTCCCCTGCCCAGCGGCTGGCTGGGCGGGGGAGGGGAAGCCATGCGGCCTGGGCGAGGTAGGCCTGGAACCTCGGGCACAGAGGGGGAGAGGAAAAATCCTGCAGGATGGAAGGGTGGAGAGAGTACAAGAACCTTGAGAGGCATCAGACAACCTTCTTTTCCCTTCCCCCCCGCCCCCTTTTCCCCAGAGAGAGAAACTGAGAAACCGTGTCTGTGATCTCCGTCACCTTGAAATTTGATATCAACCACTAGACAGCACGGCCGAAGGAGTATGGGGGGGTGGCGCGAGAAGAGTGCCCAGCAGCAAAGATACTGTGAGAGTTCTGGGGAAACAAAGCCCAAGATTTTAACCCTTTTCGTAAATGATAGAAACTTTATAAATGCTAATCCTCCTGAATTTGAAGAAGAAAGATAGAAAGAATTAAGCAAAGATGATAGAGTGGGAATGCTGAAAAGAATCCTAGGTGGGAAGAGATGATAGAGTAGCTTTAGCTAGACTCTTTTGTATAGCCATGGACGGACTCATTTTTTTTTCCTGTAACATAGAAGCTGTATCTGGGGAGAGGCATTGGCTTGGAGCCAAGAGTGGACAGTAGTGTGAACAGAGATGAGAGGAAGAGCTCTGTTCTCAAGGCCCCTCGGCCCCAGGGGGTAATATTGGGGGGGACTGGTGTCCCAAAATTTGAGAAGCTGTCGTTTCTTGGAACTAACCAAAGCATCTTTAAAAAGAAGAACCCTAAAAACAGCTCTGGTCCATGCACAGTGGTGAGAGCACTGGACATGGAGGAAGAGGCCACGATGTGGTGCAAGAAGGACTCCTATCTCTCCTCAATGAACTGAGTACTGATTATCGGAAGGGTGGTAATAGACTAAAGATTAATTATCTAAAAGGTGGTAACGTAATGGGGAATTTTCAGTTTGTTTTGTTGGGTTGAGAACTGGTGTGGGGGGGGAGGTAGAGTGTTTTTTTTAAAGTTTCCATGTTCTTCTGTATGTGTCTTCTTTGCCTATTATAAGTAATAAAGTTTTTTTCTTTTGTTTTCTAAATTAGAAACTGTTTTGCTCTGTTTTTGGTCACATCTCACAGCAGATACCAGGGACAGTATATCGTTATAAGGGCACTGGCCTTGTGCCAACGTCAAACCTTTGACACAGCTAACTTGTGAACCGTTAAAAATTAACAATTAAAATTTAAAAAAAATTAAAAATAAATGCATGCAAAGCTTCTCAGATGACAAACCTAGTTTGTGAGAGAATGATTTTTAAACAGCAAAAATAAATCAATACTTCCACCTCTCCCATGATTTTTCTGTCCATCAACTGAATTTATCCTGTTTTATATGAAAAAGTCTCAAATTTTTAATTCCTCTTCTTCTACTTCATTTACATTTCCCTCCTCTATACTCTCCTCCTTTGTCCTAGGAAATACACATATTTTTTGCATTCTGTTCTTAAAAACTACTACACATTTTGTGTCACTTCCTGAAAAGTTTGGCAATATAAGAAATAAAATTTTTTAAAAAGACTGAGTATTTAGGACAATATTTAGTTTTTGTGATGTAGGGCCAATTATATGCAACTGGGTTTGGTTGTAGGAACTGTAGCAAGCTATGCTTGCTGGATAGCAATCTGTACATGGTAGATGCTCAGGATACCTACTGACCACAAATTTAAAACTCATTGACTTTTGTCTACTTAAATCACCAAAGGAACAACAACTCAGACAAGGTCTTAAACAATGAAGACCTCCAAAGACCTGGCTGTCTGAAAAAATTTTCATAATGTATCAATTAAAAAAGCTCCCCCAAACCAAACTATACAATAATTTTTCAGAAATTACAAATTTATAAATATATTACTGAATTAAATCAGAAAAAAACCACAGTAACATAGAAGTTAATGTAATCAAGGGAGGCATAAATTAATGCAGTTACTTACAAAACAGTTGTTTTCATGTTATGTTTGAAGTTATCACCATAACAAAACATAACAGAATAAAACATACATGTGAAAAAGTCATAATTTTTCCATCTTCCCACGTTGTATATTCTTCCTAAAAATCCATTTGCAGAATGTTTGCTCATTCTACTTTGAGGTGATCCATTTAATGAGGCTTCTACAATATCTCTTATAAGATGCATACAGTCAAATTATAGCCTATAGACCTTTGAAAATTTCTGCCATTATGTCTAAACTTTCACATCTGATTTTGACCCTTTAAGTGCCAGTTAATTTGTTACCAGACCTAACAATATCCCTATATACATTGGCATGAGCAACTCTCCACATTCCTGACTTTCTGCCACACATCTACATTGATTCTTATTTTCTGTCAAGCTCTTGAAATTCTGACCCTAAGTCAGTCTTCTCTGTACTCTCACAAATAGGATGCTCTTCCCTGAACTCTCTGAGATATTTTTGGTAAACTCACATAGAAAATAACACACCATGAGGAAGTTCTACCAAAACTTGAAAGAAAGGGACTCTGTTGATGACTGTTCATACCCTGTAGCAATTTGGCCAGTAGCTGCAAGAATTCAGATAATCATAAGCAGGTAGTCTTTTGAGCTGCTGGGACACTGACATCTTTTATGTAGAATAAATGAAGGCATAAGACTAAGTCTAGAGGATATAATTGTTGTGGAAAATAAATGTTATTAATACCTCAAATAATTAGTGGCCTTTGCTGCCAGAAGAATGACTTACACGTTTCAGAAAGCCATTATGCAGAACGTACACATCATATTTATTTCTACTTAGTTTTACAATTAAGAACTTCCCTTTCAGGAAAACAGAGAAGAAAATGAGGAAAACAAGGAAGCAAACAGCAGTACAGGCCTTCTGAAAGCTTGGCAGTAATAAAAGAGGAAAGGGTACTTAATCATCAAAGAATGCATTTTAGCTGTGATTTTTTCTTTCTGGTTTATTATTGAAATAAAACATGATGAGCGAAGACATTTTTAATGCTTGGAAAGCAGAACAGGCTCAGTAAACCAAAGTACCTAGTATGTGTATTTTGTTCTTTCATAAACATAAAACTATACAAAATTAAAAATGTGACTTCATGTTCTACTTCTGCTTTGACGAAAAAGAAATCTCAAACCCCTTGAATAAAATCTTTTCTTGATAATGAAATAAAATTAAGTAAAGAATGTGGCAATATAACATTAGTGGTTTCATTTTTCATCTGAAGAGAAAGTAAATGAAGGCTTATCTCTTGCTCTCAGCTTCGTCTTTCTATCACAAATCACCTGTCTTGTTCCCACCTTAAGAAGGTGCACCAACATTTTGAAAGCCCATACTTTTTTCTACAAATTGTGCTTATGATGAGGCTCTAGCCATCTGCCAACCGTCCATTTATCCACTGCAGGACATAAGATTTATTTCAGAGAACAGGCAACCTTCAAAACTCACATGTGCAAAAGCACTGATGGGGAAGTAGGTAAAACATACATACTGAATGGTGTCAGGTATAGTATTCATCAGGTTTCAGTGTATATTAGAATTTCAGATTTGGAACAAGGTTATACTGTTATATTTAAAATAAATGTTCTCAGTTATTTGCAGGGTTTAGTTTATAAAGAAATAATTCTGTTTGGATTATTTCCCAGAACACGTTCTTCAAAACTTCACTTTGTTCTTGACATAAATTGAAAACAATAATATAGATATACTGTATGCAGGCATCAAAATGGCATTAAAGAGGCACATTATCAATATGTTTAAAACATTTAGAAAGCTCAGCTTTGTATCTTTCTAAGTGAATGACTAGATAGTTAGACTGAGTAATATCAGCTCCAATAAACTACTCTGTGGGAAATGTTTTGAATAATGGTTAATTTATGCTGAGGTAATGACAGCATAATACAACTGAAATCTGTGCTAATAGGAAAAAAGAAGCCCCTTGCAGCTATTTCTGTTACAATTGGCTGCAGTAATTTTCACCACATCTCTCTCTCTTGCATAAAATATTACTTTAAGTGTATGTGGAAATGCTTGTTGCTAATTTTAAAAATCAATAATTGGTACCTGTCATCCATATGGAGAAAAACAAACAACAACAAAAAAAAAAAACAAACCCAGACAATAAAGAAGAAATTTTCGTGCACAAGACCTATATTTTATATATTTCTGCAATAAAAGAAAGCAATTGTGGTTAATGTTTTTTTCATATTGGCAAAACATTAAACTCAGTTTAGGTAGCACTCCAGGGTTTGAAATGTATGTGGAATTTCTAATGTAGATGAGAATGGGCAAAACAATTTATTCCAAATAATACTTCAAGTAGGCTGAAGTATTAGAAGATAGTTTTCTGGAATATGGGTTATTTACAAATTCACTGCAGTATTCCTTTGATGAATGATCTGAAATATGTAATAAATAGGCTGATTCAAGTCTCATCAGCTTCATAAGTTACCATCAGCTCTTCCATTTGAACACTCAGTGTAAAGCTGATGGTGTTTGATGAGAGGCAGTTCTTAGCTCTGCCTGGATAAAGAGCATTTTAATCACAAGTACAATAAATAATAAACAAATCCCAAGCCTTCTAATAGGCCATTTTGGACAAAATCCTCACCCGTATGCCACAAACAAATGCCATTTGTTTTACTTTAAGAGGCTGTGTCTTTTCTTGATTCTGAAAAGGTTCTGAATTCCCATAAACATGTAACAGCATGATCCAGGAATGGTCATGAATTCAGATCATGACGAATTTTTTGAAATACTGACTATTTATCATCTCTAATATATTCATTAGCTGGACATATGATCAATCATTAATCAAACTGTAGATAATTGTTTTAAGCAATGGTAAAAGGATGTTTTTATATTGGAGTCCTATGGAGCAGAATATGATTTTTGACTCCTTGTCATAAATGGCTTGTGTTACTTAGGGCAGGTCCTTCCAAAAACTAATTTCATGGTTAAATTGGATGCACAATTAAAATGTTTCAGTTATTCTGAAGCAAACACCTTCTGAAAGCCCTTTCCTCTGAACAACAAACGTACGGAAGTGCACACATTAATATCCAAACATAAATCTATACATTGGGCAATTACTGTGTGGTAACTAACCTCATGCAATTTATATTAATTCCTTATTGAATATTCTGATTTAATATTTCTTTTCCTATATTCTGTGTCTTCTGCAAGAATCCTTACCCACAGAAGGAATATCTTACCCTCAAAAAGTCCCTGTGTTTTGCTTCTTGATCTACAGAGAGTTGTCATAACAAAGTGACAGCAAATAAAAACTCTCCCTTTTCCATTTAGAGAATGATACAGAGGTCTGAAACTCACCAGAACTCTCATAAAAAAATTATTATATTATATCCATACATGTTCCCAGAATGAAATATTAAAAGAATCCACTAATATTCTGTTGATAATCTCTTAATATAATAAAATACACAGACCAAAAATAGTAGAAAATAATCAAGTTACTTTTCCCCCAAACCAGTATAAATTTGGAAAAAAAATCCTTGTTTTATATGTCTAGGAAAAACATTATTTGGGAATGAAAAAGAAGTAAATTTCTTGAGAAAAATTAACGAATGCAATACATGTTTCTTAGAGAAGTATAGAGCCCTTATCATACAGGAAAATAATTTCTACTTTGATGACAGCTTTTACTTGAATTCCTTAACTTTGAAAAAAGCAGATATTGCTACTATGTGCAGCTTCCAACTAATTTCACCACTATCCATATTCATGCTTAAACAGGACTGCTTCTAGAAAGGAAGCAAAGACCATCCCTTGTATGGAGGCAATTAAATACAAGCGAATATATATGTGGTCAGTGCTGTGGGTACAGTTCAATCAAGCAGATCTATTGGGGTGGTTTTGATATTCTTGTCACATCAAAGAAACAGCTCCCAGAAGAAAAAGATCTTAACAAGCTAAAAATGAAATCAGAATAAATAAGAATAACACTGAGAGAAAGAAAGAACAAGCACTTGGTGGCAAGGGCTAGCGCTACCTTGAAAGTGTTATATAGTGCTATTAGAATAGTGTGTTAATTTTTTCCTCATAAATTTGCCAGGTTCAGTCACCAGGGAAGGGCTAGCACTCCAGCTCCCTTTGTTAAAGATATATCTATCTTGCTGAGTCCTGACAGCCCTATCATGTCAGCCCTCTGTAGTAGCAAAAAGTGCTTCAGCAAGGAGGGGAAAAAAAAGAAAGGAGAAAAAAAAAAAAGAAGTGAAAACTGATGTGATCTACTCTGCTTCCTGTGGGCATATTTCACTATAGCAGATCCAGAGGGATGCTTTGTTATTCCTGTCAGATCAAAGAAAGAGATAACAGAAGAAAACATAAGAGGAAAAATATTACCCAGAAATGAGGGTAGCTGAAAAGCACTGCAAGACTACCGCATCATTATGACTTTTCAAATTATTTAAATATGTTAAATATCAAGTCATCAACAAAGAAATAAATATTGCATAGGCCATATGCTCTGTTAGCTGCCAGAAAAACTGTCCTACTAGGATTAGTTTATGGGCACAGCAACTGCCTGTCAAACACTAGCAATTTTAATCATTTTTCAATTTGCTGTGTAAGTTGCAAGTATGCTCAGGTACCTTGACAGGTGCTCAGGAAAAATATCTGAGCCCACTAGGTTCACACTGCCTTGCTTTACTACACCCTTGCAATACTTCCTGCTGGACTAGAGAGATGCAAGCAGATGGTGAAGATGCAACAGTCATAAGGAAGTCATTTTACTGCACTGCTAAGCTGGATTTGCAGCTTAACACAAGGATGATGCAAAGTTAGCCTTAAGTCCAAAGCAAACCAAAGGTGAAAGGATTTTTCAAAATATTTCTAATCACAAACAAGGTGAAATTGTAAAAAAAGAAATAAATAGAGATCTGTCTATGATTTAAAAAAAATAAAACCAAAAAGCAAACAAAAAAAAAAAAAACACAATCAAAAACACTCAAATACTACTTTTCTGCAAGTAGATGTGCTTTCAGTATTACATGTGATTAGCCTTTTATGCACTAAGCTGTCCACTTAATTATTTTGTGTTTCATTTACAAGGCATTAAGTTAAGGTAGTAATAAATAAAAATAATTTTGTCTTGTCTATTGCAGTTTCTAATGACCAGTATGGCTGCTTTGTTTCCTTTCAGCTACAACACTTCATACAAGTTTCTACCTTGAAAAAAACAAAACTCAATGGATTTTTGAGTGCCCCAATTTCCCAGTTTCTGGGAAAGAAAGGGGCTACTAAAATCTACAGATATTCTGGGAGAAACCAGGGGAAGAACTATATTTTACCAAAGAAGTGGACCAGTAAGAGTAGTGGAGCCGTAACATCAAAGCACTATAAATAAACCATATTTCCCGTATTGTTCTTTCTATATTAGTATTCTCAGCAACAATTCCCTGAAGTCAGCCAAGTCTGTCTAGTGGAAAAGGATTTGGATTATGATGTAAACTAACAGTAAAGACAATTCCAAATAACATCTAATGTCCAATATAACTACTGTTTACATATTAAAAAGAGATACAGGCTTTGTACCAGGGATGTTCTGTCATGTTTCTCCACAGGAGAAGACTGTCATGGTAAAGTTCATTATCAATTACTGCCTTACACGTACAAGATGAGTTAAGCTGTCATAATTTTCTCAGCCAGAAATCCTGTGCTGTCAAAGAATGTCAATTTTTAATCTGACAAAAGGAAGAAAATTATCTGTTATTCTGACCTCTAATTTCTTGACATTTTAATGCTGTAATTGCTGTGGTTAGTGCTGCAACCATTATTCCACCTGTCAAGTAAGAATGAATCAATATCCTTAAGCAGTTCAAGGTTTAGCTTCCACCTCACTGCTTTTACTTTAAAAAAGGTTGAAGTTAAAAAAAAAAAAAAAAAAAAAAAAAAGATGATTCCGGGCCTGGAAAATGTTTATTTTATTTTGTTTATTTTGTTGCACATTTTTTTCCTCCTCACTACAATATGAAAATAATTTTCTAATATGTGACTAACAGAGCTTTACGACAGATAGAACTGGAGAATTTAACAATTTCTAATAATAATAGATTGAAACCATGAAATTAAATTTTTATACTTTTACTCCACAAGGCATGTAAATCAGGACTTTCCTGGTGCCCTTGTAAAAACTTGAGGTAAATTACCATGAGCAATTATTTTTTGTGGTACCATAAATTATGAAGTTGTTTGAAAAAAATCAGATTGAGTATGTTAAAATGAAATCAGTTTATTTTACCCATCCAGCGCAGATCTTAGGTTGCCACAAGGTATTACAGGAGCAGATGCATGTGATTGTATAGACTGAAGTAATCTAAAACTTAATGCTATTCCAGTATTATGGTTTCTATCAGTAGGAATTTTCTATATGGAAAATGAAGAAAGGAAGTCAGATGGAAAATCTGCTATTAAATAGATCTGCAAAGAACAATTACACAGGATGGCCATTTTTCCAATGTTAAACAGTAGAGATTTTTTGGAGAGTTCCCAAAACACATGAGAAAGATGTAAGGAATGGCTGGCATCAGTTGTTCCACTGCTGAATATTTTTTTGTAGACAGATGACTAGAGAAGTAACTTTAGTATTCTTCACAGAAAGCTAAGAACATATTTTTTAGTGGTTAAGTGAGGTGCTCAAGCAAAGGGAGAAAGTGAAAAGGCCAAGGCATAAACAGGTCACAGGGCTCCACCTTTTTAAATTACGTCTTTCAATCAGCTCAGACATAAATGGGAGAGTATTTTTTATTTGGAGACTTATTTCACTGGGTAGATTCAGCTGGGACTCACTTCAATATAAAATTAGTTATGGCCATAGTTTCTGCGATAGTTGAGCCCACTGGGCTGATAATAGCTGCTGCCAATAAGGTTGTATTGATTGGCTTATTTTACAGTCATATATTGAGAACATTCACCATCTTCTGTGACACAGGACCACAACATTTTAGTTTATTTACAAAATAAACATCAAGAGCATTTAGATACTGAGAGACACATTTTCCTGGGTAACTGCAAACTGCAATTAAATTGCCATATTTCTAAGTTAAAATGCCAGATACCACCACTTGTAACTAAAATATGCTAAATAACTGTTATCACTATTTTAAAGGTGCTAGTGTCCTTATCCTTAATTTCTGTATTTACAAGGGGTCTTCAGAAGCTATTAAAATATCTTTTTGCTTGTAATTTATTTTCTGAAATATTTACCAAAAGCCAGAATAAAGTCGAACAAACCCAAGCAAGCACGAATTGAACAACAAAAAAGCAAAAACCCCATCATATATACTTGTAATAGAAACATGACCATTAAAGATATGGTCCTCTATATCATCAAGATGTCAAATGCTTTATTACTGGCCAGAGAATATCTGCTGGTTTCATAAACAGACCCCAGGAAAGCAGAAACCAGTTCTAATTCTATCAATATTTAAACATATACTGTAAATTCTGATTAAAAATGAATATAAAATATTTCTCACTTTCTTATGACAAATCAAAAATCAACAATCCCGATATCTCTTGGAGGAAAAAGCATACTATTTTTTAATGGATGCATACAACTTTATTATCTCTCTATAACAAAAATAAGGAGGATTAATTTTTTCTGGTTGTTTTGCCTTCTCGTTGCTAACAATGAATTTTATGTAGAAATCTAACTTGCTACAATGAAGATTAAGTTTTGCTTCCAGAAATTTACATGGTGTAAATGACCTAAGAAGAGGTTTATATGTTATTGACTTAAAGGGTGTGGATTAGATGTACAACTGAGTGAACAGAAACATCTCCATGAATTTCCTTAAATTTCTGATGACAAGTTATGCATGCAAGTAGAGACCCAGGAGAGCTGAAGAGTCTCATCATGTCATAAGATGTTAGATAAGGTGCACAGACAGACAGATAGACCTCAATCCTACAAGCTGCCCTGTGGGAGTCAACCCTAAAAGTCAAGACATAGGAACTGCCCATGCAGATCAGGACCCTAAGCCATGCAAATCCCTTGTATTCATGGTGCTTGACACCTGTTTTATACTTTAAAAAGCATTGCTTCTTCTTATGTCTAGAAGAGCATGACTCTTCTCAGGCTCAAAGCTTTAAATCACAAAAATTATTATGTAGATGTCAACATCAAATATTTGGGGCAGGGGGAGCCAAATCAATTCTGGCCAGTCTTAAAACTAAGCAAATATTAATTGTTTAGAAAATCTAAGCTTTTTAGTGCGTGTAGTGAAAATCCAGTTCTAGGAAGCCTGGGGTCTGAAGGTTTTTTTGTTCTGCTCCTAAGAAATCACCAAATATAACAGTGTGCAGCAATGAACTGCTAAAAAAAAATTTAAAAAAAAAAAAAAAAGAAAAAAGAAAAAGAAAAAGACAAAACTCAGTAGTTAGCTGAATGAATGCTTTCTAGAATCTACTTCTTTCTGAACTCTGTAGATTTCTGTCTCCAAGATTGGAAAGAAGCAAACAAACAAACAAGAAAACAAAACCCCATTGCCTGGCAATGTACATTATTGCTGTTTTGCATACAGCAGATGGCAGCTATCTAGGGGAATGGAAGATTGTGTGTAGAGCTTCATCACAGCAGTACTCATCTAGCAGCTGTTGCTTCTTCACACTTTTCACCAAATTTCAGTTGTTTTAGCCAACAAACGAATGGTACTAGAAAATCATAATGCAAATTAATAGGTACTAGAAAACCAGTATTAAAATTATTAATCTAAGTGAAAACAAATGCAGTCATTGGAAGGAAACGTATCAGGATATCTAGAACAATTTTTTAAAATTTACTGATTAAATAAAACCACTTGTATATATTTTCAAATATATATATATTTCATTCATACATATATATAAACATAAGTACTTGAATGCACAACAAATAGAAAATATTTTCTATTTTGGTAACAGCTTAATCATACTTTATGTGATTAAATGCAATTTAAATATTTGCTTCAGTCACTATAGAAAATACATTCTTACACATATTCTCACCAACATCATCTGACTAAAGGTTAGATTTTTTTTTCTTCTATGACTATGATGCAGGGTTTTTTCCCAGTTTTTCAGTTCTACTAAATGAACTTAATACAAGTAAATTATAAAACGTAGCAGACACTATATTAAAGAACACACATTGCATTATAATTTCCTACTCTATAACTGAATATTAAATCTATTAAATCTAAATCTAATTAATTTGTTTTATTGCTAGTTTATTCATACTAGCTTCTGTAATCTCCTGGGGCCTAAATTTGGAATCAAGTCAAACACATCCATTTTCTCCAGCAGTGAAAGATTGAAAAAGTACCATTTCTTGTGAGATGACAGCAGTTCTTAGCATGAAGTGACAGTAAGCACCTACCTCCCTGAGGACAGGATCAGTGATACTGTCCAGGTTCACAGAGCCTTCATATGTTAGGTAGTGGAAAACGTTGAGTGCACGCACAGCTTCTGGTCCTCGTTGCTTGTAGCCAAATATAAGGTCAATCCACTGATGAAGTTGACATGATACAAACTCACTTTCCAGGGCCTGCAAGTGAAATACAGGATTAGGAAGTAAGTGTGAAAACATAGCAGGCATTGTTACATTTTTTCTTCAGGTCTATTTGATATATTTAAAATCTTTCAAACATTAAAAAATTTAACTTATTCTATTGAGAGAGGCAGTAAAATTATATTCTCTTTTTCCTTCACCTTTATATCATGCTAATTTTCTTCTCAGCTAAGTTTCTCCTGGCTGCAAGTATTTGAATAACTTCTGGGCTTTTAAGTAGGTTAGGAAAAATGTAAAAAAAAAAAAAAAAAAAAAAAAAGATGGAAATGGGAAAGAGAATTTTAAAGAGCAGTCTTCCAACTAATTTTCAAACTAGTTATAATTAGTCTTCAATCTAAAAAGGAAATTCCTCCATTGTTTTTAATCACAGTGTCACAACTCAGCACAAACACTTCCCAACTAGGACGGAGTTTCATGTCTTCCTGAGGAAATTTCAGATTTTACAAGCTGATAAACTTTGGGAAAGATTATTCATTTTGTTAATTTACATCAAAAGGAGGCTGTTTCAGAACGAATCATCAGGCACTGTAGTACCATGCAAAGTAGTACCAGGGCACTGTAGTACCCTGTTTACTGGCAGCAGCCCCCCCTCACCACCCCATAAGCAAGAAGAGCCTCAGATAAGGCAAACCATGCCTGGGTCAGCATGCAACCATTCCTCAGAGATTTTCCCTGTAATGCTCATCATGGAAGAAGAACTCTCTGTGCTTTGGTGGAAAACTGGACCCTTCTCTGTCAAAACCAGTGACTATTATCTCTGATGAAAACGGATGGGAAGGCTCAGGCTTAAGAGCTGACACATAGCTCAGTTTTCAAGAGCTCAAGTTCAGCATACCATAAAAAGCTATAAGGAAATGTCGCAGAAAAACATACAAAATTTTGTTGTTTTTTTTTCAAAATCAGAAGCCATCATATGCATAATGCAATATTATTAAAATAGCATTAACATTGCTTAACATTACTAAATACTATTAAACTAATACTATTAAGTTTCAAAGCATGTCTCCCAACAAGTAATTTTAAAATGCCATATACCTAATTATATTGATGGCACGTACAACACGATACAGTCAGCAACTACATCATTTCATAAAATCTTCTCCAAAGAACTTTTACTTCAGTTAGAGTGCTGGACACTAGCAAGGATCAAATTAAGTATGCCACAGCAACAACCAATAAGGCACTTCCTTACTTTTAAATTCTCAATTTTTAATATTCCTTTTGTATGTAATGAAGCTTTTTAAGAATTTTGAATTTAAAGCCAGTTATCTTTCTAGAATCCACCTCAAATCAATTTACAGCAATCAGCCTAAGAGTTCTCTTGAGCATAGGAACTCTGCATATTTAAAGTTTCTTTTGATCTGTATATATTATTTATTTATTAACATGCAATTAACAAAAAAAGATTATTAGGCATTTCCTCAGTCAAAATTAGCATTTTTACTTCTAGAATATTAAGAGAATTTCAGGAAAACAGCAGAACTTTTGATTACTCAAATGTCAGTCCACCAGCATCCCCATGTCCTTCTGGGCAGGGCTGCTCTCCATCTGTTCACCCCCCAGCCTGCATGGGTACTGGGGATTACTCTGACCCAGGTGCAGCACCTTGTACTTGGTCTTTTTGTACCTCATGAGATTCCCATGAGCCACTTCTCATAGTTGTTCTGGTCCCTCTGGATTATATTCCAGCCCTCAGGAGTGTCAACTACACCATTCAGCTTGGTGCCATCTGCAAATCTGCTGAGGGTACACTCAATCCTTCTGTCTATGTCATTGTTGAAGATATTAAATAGCACTGGGCCCAGTGCACACCGCCACTTGTCACTGATGTCTATGTGGACACTGAGCTGATGCAAAAGTCCAATCAATTCCTTGTCCACTGAACAGTCTACCTATCAAATCCATCTCTCACCAATTTGGAGGGATGGATGTTGCAAGGGACAGTGTCAAAAGCCTTACACAAGTCCAGATAGATGACACCTGCAACACTTCCCTTGTCCACTGATGCAGTCACTCTATCATGGAAGGCTTTTTGAGTGGTCAGGAAGGACTTTCCCTTGGGGAAGCTGTGTTGGCTGTCCCAATTAATCTCCCTGCCCTCCATGTGCCTTAGCACAGCTTCTAAGAGAATCTATTCTATGGCCTTCCCAGACTGAGAGGTGGTCAGTAGTTCCCAGGGTCCTCCTTTCTACCCTTTTGAAAAACGGGAGCAATGTTGTCCTTTTTCCAATCACCGGGGACTTCTCCTGACTGCCATGACATTTCATGGAGAGTGGCTCGACAACTGGATCAGCTTAGGACTCTGCGATGCAACTCATCATGTACCATAGACGCATGGTCAGACTCCTCAGGTGGCCACGGACTTGATCTTCTTTTAAAGAGGGAGGGACTTTGCTCCCTGAGTCCCCATTTTGCAGTCCAATCGCTCGAGAGATAGTGAGTGAAGAGAGGTTGCTATTGGAGACTAAGGTAAAATTACCTTGAGTACCTTGTCCATTTGTCAGTCTTGCTCATGAGGGGGACTGGACTTTTTTTGACCCTTCTAGTTAGAAGAGTTAAGAGAGTTGAACACATATGTTATATTTCCCTACGGCAGTTTCCACTTGCATGACCAGCCCTTACTCAGCAGCTTTCAATTTTAGAGAAGGTCTTACTGCCTCTGGCAGGTTTGGAGAACTTTTATTTCACATGGGTAAATAGTTATTAAATAACTTATTAAATGAACTGCTTTTTAACAGCTGCATATCATGTCTTTATCTCCAATTATTTAAACAGATTTATTGTACTATGTTTACAGGTATAATGGTCATTAATTCCTTGGGGAAGAACCTTAGTTTCTTGAAGAAACTTTGAGGAAATTTATAGCAAGGGAATATAATTATTTTGAACTATATATTTCAGAAGAGTAGAAGCTGCATGCTGTAAAACTGGTGTGGTGCAGAACTTAGGGAAAGGACCAGAACAGAAGGTGAAGAGAGGGGCCAGAGCTGTGAAGAACAATGTCTCTTCATGGGCCTTAGCACTGCATAGCCTCTGGCTACAGGATGAAATGGGTGCTGTGTGATGTCCGCAGCCTCCCAGTCGGGGTGTCCTGTGGGGTATGGCACCAGGCATGAAAAACAGGAAACGTGCCCTCAGAAAAGGGCCACCAAAATGCTACTAAGTCCCACCTTGCCCTCAGTAGGTCAAGCCTTTATAATCTGGGTTTATTTTGGTCAGGGGAAAGCTTCTTGCATCAGGTGTGACCTGATTTGCTGGCGTTTCTTCCAAGTACTTCTGCAACGCTAATTATGCAACACTTGCAGAATCCTTTCCCCAATTTGCTCTAATGCACAAGCTACTCCTCCTCCATGTAACTGCCTTCTGAAAAATTATGAGATGTTCACTGTCAACAGTACATCGTTTGGTTTCTCAAGTATATGCAAGGCTCAGTAGGGAATAGGGTGAGGGAATTTTCATGATTTGTAGGTACAGTAGGAAAAACACACAGAAAAAGATAACAATAATATCCTTAAAACAGGCTGGTAATGACCATAAAAATCAGCACTTTGGATTTAAATTATTTTGACGGCTTTAATTTTATGAGCATTTTTTTATTATGAACTATAGAAACCTTTTTAAAAAACAATAATAATTACTTATATAATTATGTAATATTTATGTAATTATGTCATAAGGTTTTTAAATATTCTTAATGAGAAATGAGCCAACATCCACCTTGCTATCTATCATAATTAAAGTGTATACGAAGCAGAGTTTAATTCAAGCACTCCCAAAATGAACTTGTTTGAAGAATTATTAGGGTTTCATTTTCAAATAGCAACATTCCAGTCAAGTTTTTTTCATGTGTTTTGTTTTAAGGAAGGTTTTAACCATGCTATTGTTTCCAGTGGAGTGACTTTTATTGCTAATAGGTAAATTGCAAGCATTATTATACATCTAGTGTATACCTATTTTGTGGGTTTTGAATGTTTGCAAGCAAGTGTATGCACACACGTTCAACAGGCTGAAAATCTGACCTGCAGTTGTTGCAAAATAGAAAGAGGTATTAGTAATCTGATGTTAAAACTAAATAAAGTTTTTATAAATCAAATTACTTCTTACTATAGCTCTTTTCTGACATTTATGAATGCTGCACACTTTCCGCTATGCTCATTCTAATTTGATCTTAAAAGTATTTTTAACAGGCATGTCAGCAGGAGGCAGTGGTTTTTATTGTAATACAGACAATGTGCTGTGTAAAATATCAGAAGTTCTGGATCTATAAAATATGCTATCCAGGTGTTTTTGTCACCAGAGAAGTGGAAATCTCTGATGCTGCCACTTGCCTGGACCATGGCTGCACTTGCTCTTTCTCCAGTTCCTGCCTTGCTGCCTTGCCCTCCATATCCATATGCTGTCTGTCTCTCCAAAAAACTTTCCATCCTGCTATTAAATTATATGTAATATATTTCAAGATATTTTCTCATAATTATCCTGAGACAGTTTGGTTTCACAGATTTGCTCAAAAAGAGATCATCAGCCATTTCAGCCTGTGAGCTGGGTTTCTCTCCTCTCCCCTCATATCCATGCTCCTCTGCAGCCATTGCAGATTGTCTCCATCAAATATTTCTCTTCCTCAGTTACTATTCCTTGCACTGACTATCACAGTGAAATCTTTTACTTTCCTCATAAAGTATTTCAGGCAATACTGCTATCTGAGATTAGTTAAGTTCTTTTGTGCAAAGTAATACTTTAATTGAAGTGACACAGAAGTACTTTATACAGGTTTGGATTATTCAAAGATGTCTGCAGAGTAAGTTTATGCAAGTGTCTTCAAGATATAAATAAGGTTTTCCAGCAGTATAGCAAGTTAAAAAAAAAAAAATCACTGCTAAAAGTGATTGAAAAATCTGAAGTAGATTGAAACCCCTTTTGCCTAAGTAAGTTTTAATTGCATAACCTTAGCAATACACAAAAGAAAATCAAAGCTACTTTTGAGAAAGTAATATCAAGTCTTATCTACTGCTTTCTAGTAGAAAAGAAATGTCAACTGCTGCTGAATGGTGAGGAGGAAAAGATCTCCCGGATTCTCATAGCAGAGATACTAGATATTTCTAATGACTATTCAAGAAGCTTTTTAATTATGAAATACTATGCGTGCTTCTGAATAGCCAGCCAGGGAATGGTACAAAAATGCAATTGGCAGAAGAGAAGTGCAAATAAATCATTTCAGTGACAGATAGAAAATTCAATCTTAGTAACAGTTATGTAATAGGAACAAAATATGTATAACAAAAACAAGACATCATTTAGTCTCCCAAAAATATAATTTATAGTGAATACATTTTACTCAGCACTGCAATTTGTAATTGAATATGTGCATAAGCCATAATTAAAATATCATTATAATTAACTTTGAATTACACAATCTTGCATCTTTTGTTTCAAAACTAAAGAATGCTTATTATAAAAGCTGTGCTTCAGTGTTTCACAGCAGTGTTCCCTGCCTTGATTTAACATGCTTGACTTACTGACTGAGTCTGTTCTATTTCTGGCTCTCGGACTGCTCTGAGTCTGTGGGGACTGAGAGGCTGAGTAGGACTGCAGATGCACATCTGTGGAAGGTTTTATGCGTGGATTTTTTTTCCCCTGGTAAACTGGGAGATTATGATTGATGAGCCCAGCATTAGGGTAATGCTATCAGGGACACTTTCTGCCTCTGTCCTTTATACCGTTGCTGAGGTCAGACCATAATCATGTTAGCACTGAACATAGAGCTTTATTAATGTTTCATGAGTAACTCCAAAGTAATCAGTCTAGCTTTGTATGGATAAATAAAACTGCTACAAAAATCCCTGATGTATACATTGAATGTGGAAAATACTGTAATAGGTCTTAAAAGTAACTTGACTGTCTTTTCCAGTCTTTATAATAAGTCTAATTTTCACAACTTTAAAGGAATCTCTTTTGATGGGAAACCATTTCAACTTCTACATTCTTGTTTAATTTGAAGTGTAAAACAACCAGCTGAACAATCAAATGATACAATACAAAACCCCTTCCTGCTATTTATTCATTTGCACAGAATTTTAGTAAAGCTTGTTCACCAACTGGTTAAATTGTGATGATCTATGACACTGTGTATGTGATGTTTCCTAGGCTGTTCTGTGTTTTCTTCGGTATCAGGATGAAATTATAGAATTCTTGCTGTTATTTAAAGAAAATGTTACATTCATAAATGTGCAAGTAGTATATAAGGATTTGTATTTATTCCCACATAAAATTACACATAATACATGCCTGCAGAAAGTCCAAATAAAAACACGAACAGAAGAAAACAGCATCAGCTAGGGAAAAAAGATCCCACTGTATGTTATGCCCTACCACATAGGATTCTTCCCAGTGAAATGAAATTACTATTTCTGATTTTTTTAGATACATGATCAGGATAACCCTTACTTGAAATATTCCTTAGTTTTCTGTGAACATATTCTCTACTTGCTTTGCTAAGTTGCTGTAGAAATTCCAGGCTTGCACAAGCTTGCTGAGTTTTGCACGTCAGCATCACACACAGGTATTTTTTTTTTTTCTGCAAGATAGATTCTTGTATAACAGCAAAAGCCTGGCCTGGGGATGACCTAACTGAATAATACATCTGCTGGCCAGTTCAAATAATGGAATTAGACATTAGGTAGGGAATGTCAAACTTTCCAATCTATTTGTATTTGTTCCTTTGACCAGTTTCATTCTAGTGACCAAAAAGACAAGGTACTGGCAGTTCATTGTGTGTGTTAGTAAAACCCTACATAGGGAAGGTTTTATGAAAAATTATTACACATTCAAATTATTACATTTTCAAAATGTAATTCCATTACTTCTTACTACACATACTATCTGCATTTTCATGAAAAGGATTATCCTTCTTTAGCTACTTGCTCTTCATAATAAGCTTTGTAAAATACTATGCATATATCATGCTCTTTAAACTCCCAAAGTTATTCACTTTGCTTTTATCCTCTGAACTCTATCCAAATGCGAATGTTTCTGTTTCTAATCACCCAAAGAGAATCCAATATTCCAGGTGCAGTCTCAAAAGGACCATAGATAAGTTCAACTGTTTACATCCTCTGTGATGTAACGATTCTCAATAGATGGCATCAAAATACACTTATTTCTGTGGATATAGAATTACAGAGTTTTATCTAATCTAATTGCTGTTCATTGTCACCCCTACCTTGTTACTGCTCTATTTTTGGTACTGTTTCTGTTTCCAGACTTCTGCTTCTTATTGTCTTCAATTCTTTCCTCCCAAGGTGATTTTCAGTCCATTTTCTGCATCTAATTCAAATAACTCTATGCCTCTTTCTCCTGTTTTGTAGGCAGTTCCTAACTTTATTATCATTTGCAAGCTTCCTGACTGATCATTTGAAGATAGCATGTATCTGTGTAGAGATGAATTTTAGCTACTGATCATGCTCTTGCTAAAAGTAGATGACAGGGTGAATGAATAAAGGCCATGCAGAAACTGCGTCCTGGCAAAACTGGTCAAGAACAGCATAATGCTCACATCTGTGAGAAAAGGGCTGGAAAAGAGTAGAGGAAGGGTCTGATACAAATGGATGATAATTTGTGATATTAGAATCCGCAAAGTACTCAATTATTTGAACCTGTAGCTATGATACTACTCTAGTCTTAACATCAGTTTGTCTATCTCCTGGCAGTCTGAGCATACTTACACACCTGTGGAATCAGTCATTACCTCACTATTGAGTTCTGTAGCACTAAATGCTGTACTGTAAATTCGTGTAAGCAACTGTTTTCTTCAACAGCACAAAACTTTTCTGTAGAGAGCTGCTATGCTACTTTCTATAAAGCAGGGATTGCACAAGGGAAATTAAATAAAATTTAAGATTTTTTTAAGGTGATACCTTATCACATAGTGCCTTTTATCCTCCTAGCAGTAATTCCAACATTGTGAAAAGATTAATAAAATGAAATTTAAGATAAAAGGAAGATTCTTTACAAAATTTAAAAATGGGAGTCCTTAATATGCATCTCTCATTACATCCCATAATAGGTGGCAACTTGCTTCTCCATTTTCACCAAGGAATCACAGTTCTGTTCCTTCAGATGTCAAAACTAAACTTCTAGGTCAACTTTAGTGTGCTTATGCTTGGGCTCAGTTTTGGTTTAGCCACAACCACAACCCAAAAAAGGGCTTGGTGCCATGGTCACTCCAGAGACACCAACCTGTGACTGCACATCCCACACTTGAGAATTCTAATGGATTCCAGTGATCATTTCAGTACACCTCATTCTTTTCTAGTAAAGTTGCACTTGAATTTATTTTCATCAGCTGTGACAATTACTCGTTTTTTTTAAAAAAATTCCAATATGTGCAGTATAAGAGAAATCAGCCAAGAAACGTTGCTCAGCTTCTTCCTGTCAATGACAGGCTAATCTGTCAATGACAGAATACATTTCTCCTCGTTTGTGTTGTATATTTCATATGTCTCAAGTGATGAGGTTGCCATCACTTCCTTAGGAGACTGCTGCACATATGTCAAACCACTTATTCTTCTAAATGGAGGACATTTCTAAATCATCTGCATCTAGGAATAGGTTTGTTTTTATAATACTCTTCTACTCTTTTGAACTTCATAGAGCTATTTTTTTCTATCAACTCCCAAAGAACAATTTTCTTTAAATAGACAGTTTTTATAATTAAATTACCAAACTGATTAAAAACCCCCCAAATAAATCAACACGGCTAGATTTGCAATGCTACCACAAAAGCACTATTTGGAATACTGCATAAACTGAAGAGTTCTGCAATTGTATGGAAACCCACAGCTTACTGAAATCACAGTCCTGACTCATTAAGAAAGACAAGCAATATGCATTTTAAGGAAGAACTATTTCCAGAAAAAAACATAAAATGAAGTATTGATGGCCAAAGCATTTGAATATACCTTGCTGTTCTTAAAAATTACTAAAGGCATACACGTGTATTAACTTTATCAATAATAAAATAATTTGCTATCAACATTAAAGAAAAAATATACACCAGAAATGTTCTTTCTGCTTAAATTCTGGAGGTGTCATGATGATTTACATCAGAGCAGTTCTTTTGCAGAATTTCTTCAAAGACTGCAGTTGTTGGCTTATGTCCTGTTATCTCTGATGAACAGGAAGTGCATATCTTCAGGTGAATAACAACTACAAGATGGCTTGCAAGATATCAGCATTTATAGTATTCTTTTATTTTTTGATGTAGAAGATGGTGTGGAAGAACAGACATAAATTTTTCAGGTCATCTTGTATTGCCAGGCTCATGCACATCTGATGCTTTTTCATGAGAGAGTAAATAACTGAATTTTATTTTCCATAATTTGGACACGTGGAAGAAAAATCTACTATAAAATAGAGGGTTCTGTCAAGCAAGACAGAAAGCAAATTCTCCTTCACTTTTTTTATTTTATTTCTCTAAATCTAGTTCTAAAGAGATGAAAAACAGAATTAGGTTAGCTTGCTAAAATACAGACACCTCAAACTAAATTAAAGTACAGCTTACCATCCTGTTGATACGAACAAAGTCTTCAGGCTTCTTGGCCCATGGAGGGAGATCAACATCATTCACAACGATTTCATCTTCCCTGATTCCTAGATTGTAGCCATTACTGTTGACAAACATCTCAGGTAGGTAGTAAAATTCTGGAATTAACTCCTAGCAGAGAGAAAACACACAATGAGACTTCGCATTTAACAGAGATGCCAAATGTTGGTCCCAGAATCAGGCTCTCTTGTGCTACATAATAAAGCATTCATGGTCTTGTTTACGTTTCTGTATACCTTTTTTAAGAAATTTTACAACCTGTTTTCTTTGACTTAAGAGTCAAATGTATTCCACATAATGAATACTCAAAGTTTGTTTTTCTCATATCTGTTTTTATGAAAATCACAACTTCAGACAAGGCACTGCATATGAGTAAAGGAGACCTCTTCAGAATAACAGGCACAAGAAAATTTATACTAAGCCTTCAATATGAAAATATACTGGATTATTTAATTATTATGTAACAAAAAATATGTAAAAGGGCAAAATTTTCAGATATGTCTTGATTTTGCTTTCTTTAATTCTTCAATTGCATAAGAAAAAGTGGTAAGGTGATTACCTATATAATGAAAAATAATACATGGTGAATGATCTGTTTCTACTGTAAAAGGGAAAAATACAAGTACAACAATTGCCCTTCAAACATGATACTTAAAATGTGAAAGATCAATAACTGCAACATATAACAAATTATAGGTAACTTAGGGTGTGAAGTTTTTCCCAATTTCCAGGATCACTAAACAAAAACCCATTTTGACATAATGAATATCACTGTTTGTTCCTGTATTATTTTAGCATTAAGTATTGAAATACAATAGAAACAAAAAAGCTTTAAAGCCCACAATTTCTTCTCTAATACCCAGATATAGATTAAATTCACCAAATTACATTGTTAAAATCATTATGGCATTCAGTTGTGTAATATGATCAAAACTGATGACACAGCACCTGAAATCTGAGTCCCTTTGTGGCCCTTTCAAAGGCTGCAGACATGTGAAGCAAAAAAAACCCCACTGCAGACAAAAACTTATCTAATTAAATCTGATCTGCAACTCCTTAGAGAATAGAGCAGTTAAAGCATCCTTTCAAATTTATTAAGTAAAAAAGAAAAAAAGACTTCTTTACAATTTTAAGTATGTTTAGCAAGGCAATTTAATTACTTCTTTACATCATAGTATACTAATATAGGTTAGACTAAAATGCAAATCCAATCAGTATCTAACTAGTATAAAACATTAACCAAGTGAGACATGCCTGAACCTGAATAACTCATTATGAAACAAGCCGCAATTCCAAACAGAAAAAAAAAAATAATTATTAGATGTAGTACATAATAAAACAGCAGCTAAAGCAAAGCCAAAATAAAAGAAATCCTGGATATCCTATAATGTTAAAAGAAAAAAAAAATCATGTAATACCTATCATAAGTTTTATTATATGCACCTCTAATTTATTCAGAGTATTTTTATACGCAATCTTCCCCTCTTCTCCCAAAAGATGATTTACTAAATCTCTTCCAAGGGAAGCCCTTTGGTTTTCTCTAAAGGAGCCCAAAGAAGAATGAAAGATCCTCACAGTTGGAGAAAACTACACAGAAATCTTTCAGGACTTCAACAAATCACTAACTCAGAACTCACAACCTAATATTTGCTACCACACTGACAAGAAGAGCATTACCTTTAAAAAAGGAAAAATTCATAAGGACCTCAGAATTATCAAGAATTCAAAGTTAATCTTAAAGCCAAAATTCAAATGAAACAGAATTTATTAAGGAAAAAGTTAGCAAACTTTGTTTTTACTTTGTATGAAAGCCTTGAAGCACATATCACTGGTTTTGATTATTATGAATTTTTATTCAATGTGGTGGATACTAGCCTGCAATGTCATAGCAACCAAGTCCTTTGATTCCATTAAAGAAAAGTTATTTGTTAAAATTTTCTTTTTCAGTTTTAAATGTCATAGCATGTAACTGTGGACTAACACACCTGAAAGATTTGTGTTACCCAGAGCCACATCTAGTGTTTAAATTAATTCTACTAACCTTTTGGCTGTAAGGGTATCTTGAAACAAAGGGATTTAAGTCACTGTGTATTTTTAATGTTATTTTTATTTAGTAAGTTTATCTTTGCTGCTCTTTGCTTTCAGGGTAATTTAATGTTCCCTTGTCTGGTATAGCAGAAAACATAAATAGATATAGAATAAACAAAAGTATGTGAATAACTTTATAAGATTTATTGTGTTGTGTATGTTTAGTTTGAACTGTTTATTTCCTGTGCTCTGGAAATTAACCAGTGCCAAACTTCTAAATCCTCTTCAAATAACACTCTCCCTAGAATCCTAACCATTTCAGTTACACATCTCCTGGTAAGTTATTTTGTGTGTGTGTGTGGGGGTTTCAGTCAAAGTGAAAAAAACTAAACATAGTATTAAAAAAAAAACAACTAACTAACCCACTGTGTTGTAGTCTCAGCATTCTCTTCAGTGTTATTTTTAGCGCAGCCTACAATTATGTTGCTTATTTCAGTGCTATTTAGCATGAATTGAATCTTTTCTTGAAATGTGAGCCATGTCGCATGTGACCTTTCCCAGATACTTACATATTTCCCATACTTTGTATTAACCATTCAGTTTTCTTTCACAGCATTTGATATTCCTCTTGTAATTTTGCTGTCTCCACTATTTACTAGACTAAGAAACCACAGTACTTAAAAATAGCACTGATAAATATGTCCCCCTCTCCTTCTAGAGGATGAATTAATATATACTAAAACACGGGCACAGTATGAAAGCCTGCGGCATCCTGTATGTATGAAATTAAGATTCAGGTATTTAGATATTTAGAAGCATAGAAAATAAAACCAAGCTAGAGATGTGTGATAGAAATTTTGGGTTTATGTGTACACTGTTTATTCTGCTGTGAAAAATTGAAGAAGTTGTCTCTTCCATCTCATGCCAATGGCAGGCAGTGGCTGGGGATAGAAGGGCAAATATTCTCTTCCCAGGGCCCCGAGCATGCTTCACTAAGAGAAGAATAAACTGAGAGAGGCAGAGAGAGGAAAGATTAGCAAGGACAGTGAGGCAGCAAGGATGGAGCCCAGGAGGTTGCTAGGAAAAGGAAGGAGAAGACAAGAATGAACCTCAGATGAGATGACAAGATGACAATTGGGACCCAAAGAGAATCCTGTTAACTAAGAAGCCACTGAAAGTTGCAGGAATGTTACAAAAGAATGCAGGAAAAGATAACACTAGCAAGGGCTAGAGGTATTTTCAAAACCTATTAACATTTTTCTCAGCCAGAGTTTGGATTTTCTTTGTTTCACAAATGGGTATATGCCAGTTCATATTCTAATAAAGATTATGACTAGACAGAGATGTTCTTTTGGTGCTTTTTCTGTTATGGACAAGAAACAGATACCTCAAACAAACAGCTGTTTCAGGGTGCTATTTAGAGAGGTGACTGTGTCCATTCCTCCATTTCAGATGAGGTTCAGCTATGACAGCTATTCTGCAACGATATCTGTCTACCCTGTTGTCCCAGAATTTGAGTGATAGAAATTCCACAATCCTTCCATCAACTGGTCTGTGATCTTCATCTGGGGAAGTTTTACCTAACAACTGGCCTGAATCCTTCATTATACAATCTAAGTCCATTTTCCCTTATCCTAGCTATCAAGCCATCCCAGATACAGAGAATAAATTACTCTTTTCTCTTTGCATTGCTTATTACATATTTGAAAAGCATTATTTACCAGATTTACAGCCTTCAAGCTCCTAAAACTCTACATTAAGGACAATGATGTATTGCTCATTGTTTTTTTACAGAAATGCAAAATATTCCTCTGACCTTCCCAAGGCAGCTAGAAGAATTATTGCTAAACAGTCCATAACTTAATTTACTTCTTTATATACTTTGGCCATATCATATTTTGTCACATGTTCATCACACAGAAGCCAAAATAAATGTTTTTGTCAACCTTTGTAGTCTTTACATTGGAGATGGAGATCACATATTTTTTCTGACAGCATCTGCTATTTTTCATTCATTTCAGAGCAGAGTGTAATTTGTCATACAACACAGCTTTTTTACAAATCACCAGTTTCATGCTTCAGAAGTGTCATTGTTAAATTCACCCTGAAGACAGGGACAAGGAGACTTAAAAATTAGCAGGGAAAAATGTATCTCAGAGATAGTATTTACGTCAATGGATAGGACACAGAGGACCTTCTGTCTCCCAATCTGCTTTCTGCTTGACAGACAAAATGGTTGATAAGAGGTTTCTTAAAAGTCCTATTGCACCTTCAGTGGCACTAATGGTAAAAGGTAAATGTAAAGCCAGATCTGTGCAAAAAAACACTAGTTTGAAGCTACCATGACTTTGAGAAATCTAGGTTTCAAGGTACAAATGTTCATGAAACACAAATTACAAAATATTTTTTCCTACAATATACACATTGTGTCAGCCAGTGCAAATCACGTCATGAAGGAAAATATCAAAACAAATGAACATACCCATAAAACAGCTTCCCTACAAATTACATCATTTAACAGGCATAAAATGAGGGAATGCAAAGAAAGAAGACACAGAAAACCAATGTTCTTTTAGAAGTCTGGCATTTTGAAAATTTTCATATCCCAATTAAGCATTTAAATGCATATGTTCGTGTATGCAACTCAGCTGACATATAATTTTGCATTAACTGACACTATTCAGTATATGGTTGGTTTCATTGCTCTTGCCAAAACATATCAAAGGTTCTAAATAAATCTTTCTGAATACATTACCTGTCATGGGTAATTTCTTACCACAAGAAATAACTAGAGTTCAAAGAGTTAATAAAAATAGGGATTTAGTGATCTAAATCTATTTGCAGTAATTTCTGTCTAGTTGTCCTTGACATTTCACCAGCTGGTAACCTCCTCTGCTCCCCTTTCATTCACACTTCTAATAAGACAGGTTAGCTTTCTATCATTTAATAGTCAGTTGCCTTTCAAACCGCCCAAGAAGCGTTTGGCTCTTCTCACATGAAGAATGATGCAGTAAAGCTACTGGAGGGTGTATTAAAAAAAAAAAAAGTAAAATTAATATTATAACAGACATTTCTTGTCTATAAATGTGATCTCATGTTCATTTTAATAGCTATACTAAAACCCTAAGGTACAGTTAACAGTATTATATGCCTTGTGTCTTCATATAAGAAAACATCCCCCAAATGCATTTTCTAATCTACAGTCCTGTGACAAATCCAAACTACTGAGGAATTAAACTTTAAAAATATGTCTTCAGGTGATAGAGCACTGCTATTAACACTATTATAATTGTACACCAGTTGCATCAAATCTGACATTTCTGTTTAATATGTTTTGCTAAGGGTATACCATTTTATGGCCTCCCAATGAAATCGAATTCAAACCAGGCGTTTTCACTTTTCTAGTATAACTCACTTCAAGGTTTTAAAGCTTCCATTTCTTTTTCTTTCTTTTCCTCCCAAAAGGTTGATCCCCTGGCATCCATTAACTCCACAAGAGTCTAGTACTGGGTCAATGAGTCAGTCAGTCATGTGTTCTTCCATTTCACACTAAGGCACTTCACTGACATTTTGTCAGAGCTACCTTTCTAATTTCTAAACAGACAAAATATTACAAAAGGTAATATAACAAGTTTGAGAGGTATTAGGAAAGATTAGCGTCTGAACAGGAGGTTCTGGGGAAGTCAACGTTACCAAACACTGGAGGCAGTGGGGGAGGGGGTGCTTAGAAAGGAAAAAATGTGCAAGCTGACTGGCCAAGTTATGGTCATTTCCGGGTGACTTGCTTCCTCAAAGGTCACCCCGCGAACGCTCATTCTTCCTCCAGCTTGTACTGATTATCTCGAGAGAAGGTCGATGTTGATAAAGGGAGACACAATAAAATAAACTGTGTTATCCAGGTTCTCCCTGGTGTGTTACCACTCTAACCCAGCACATACTGTATTAATTCTGTTTCATCCATGGTTGGTGAATGAGTTTCTTGAAAATGAACCAAACCAACCTGAGAGTAAGTAAAAAAATGGTCTAAGTAAATCTTTAATCCTTGTTGAGCAATAATCTATCATACACTACATTTTTCAAAGGTGGTGTACTTTTTGCCACAATTCGAGATGCCAGAATTACAGCTTGTTTTCAGGCTGATCAAACTACTGCCACAGCCCTATTTTCATTAGCATAATGTGGAATAATTCAGTTCCAGAAGAGACTACACATATTAAAAGGGGAGAGGGAAAGCAGCAAAAGAAAGGGAGAAACAGAGAGAGAATGCCAGGGCGGACACAAACATGGGAGGAAAGGAGCTGGACCCACAGAAATGTAGCTTCCTAAAGAGATACACTTCCAAAAGAGATTCTTTTGCAAACTTCAGGTATTTGGGTTTGAAATTTTAATGCAGAATTCTGTGAAAGCGGTTTGGACGTATTTTTTTTAGACATCATTGAGGCTGTAAAAAAACAGTTGTGGAAAGTGTCTGCAGTACTTAAAAATCTCAGTTCCTTAGTTAAAATGGGCCTACTTCAGCACTTACTGAAATACTTGAAAATAATGTACCTCATTACAGTCCTCTTTCTTAAGCAGTAACTGATGTAAAAAACCCTCTAGATTTTACTTTTCTAAAAAAAATATTTTTTTATAAATTAGACCATGTTAATAAAGAATAAAAATAATTCATGTAATGATTAATACTGTATTTGAGAGCAAAAATTGTGGCCATCTTACAACACACAACAATGAAGAATGCCAGATTAATTCATTACACATGCTGTTTTAAAATTATTTCATAACCTGTGCCACAATAATTAATGAGATTAGTAAGATGAGAGATGAATGCACTTAAAGCTGCTGAGATGAATTTCAAATGTATGATAAGGAATACATGAAGAATGAGCACTAGCTAGTCTTAACAATTTTCAAAGTTTGCAACTTTGATGGATAACCTGTATTCCATGCACTAAATATTTACTATAAAGACTCAAAAAGTCTTTGGGATGGGAAAAGAATTTACAGCGTGTATATCACAAGGAAATCCACACTGCCAAGCCCCTCCTCCCATGGAGCCAGAAGAAGCTACACAAGGATATAGAAAACTTAAACAGAGAGCATGCCTTCAGATTCTGTACTCATAGACAACCTGGACACATCTCTTTTGCACACTCTCTATTTTCTAACCGGAATGCTAGGACTTTCTAACAGGATCAATACTAGAAGTTGCCAGACAGATGACCACTAATTTTTGAAGGATTTACACTTGCAAGAGATGAAGCTTTTCTGTTGTGCAAGACAGTGGATGCTACTCTTAGGAGAGTGACAAAAATGGGCAGGGATTTTGAGGGGGTTTCTTAGTAGCTCCCCAAACCTCACTGCTTTTCATGTCCCTGAAAACTTGATTAAAATGTCTGAATATCTGGCAAGGCCTTCTAAACAGTAGCACAACCAATCTGAAAAAATGAGGTATTTTAGTATTAATTCTAGTATTAGTTCATTTCCCTATCATTTTACAGAATGAACTTCAAAGCCTCGGGGAAAAGTTGTCCCTGATGTAATGGCATTGAGAAATGAAGTTCATTAAGATCTTATGCAACAAACAACAGCAACAATTAGCTGCTATACTTACTTTTGATTGATTGCTAAGAAACACAAACTCTGCAAATCAAAGGACCTTGCAAGTACTTTGCCAGTCTACTTTTAAAAAAAGAAAAATTTTACAAATAAGGAATTTGATACTTCCCTTTGGGGGAATATTCAAACTCAGACTACTCAACTTCACCCTAACTTTTCATACTGGCTTGCTTAAACAAGCATTTTTTCACTCTGATCCCTTTCCTCTGAGGTTTACCTCTTTATTCCTTGACAAATAATTCTTCTCCCTTTCATATGTTTGCATATTTCATAGCATTTATGCATCTCCACTGTAGACATTAATTACCCCACACATACACACATTTCTACCCGTATCTAACTCCTAAAACACAGTTTTTGTTCTTACAGCTAACTCCAGTTTAGGGCTATCTTACACTTGATGGTTTCCAGCAAAGAAAGCACTAAGAGTTTGCTTTATCCAGCAATTCATACTAAAAACTGGACAAGGAAGAGGAAAAAACCAATAACATATGTTCTCTGAGAACATAATAAATCTGGATGAATGACTAATCAGACTGTTTCAGGTGGAAATTAGATTCCATGAGATTCTAGTTGTTATAACCTAAGGATAAACCTTTGATAAGTTTAGTGCCAACCTGATATCTTGAAATTTCCTTCTTAACCTCAAGACAAAATAGAAATGCATTGACATATTTGGTTTAGGCTATCGAAGTGTATCTTAGTAGATTTATTCTAGCAGTGGCTTTGTATTAATATACAATAAATTATTTTGGTGGTGTAATGCATCAAATGCTGGTATTAAATCTCTGCTAATTTCTTCAGATTTCTTTTTTGTTAGATAATTTATGAATGCTTTCTATTTGGTTTAGTATCCCTTAAAGATTCAGCTCATTTTTGAATCTGCTTTTATTAATCTGTTTTATTCTTATGTTGAGTCAATTAAAAATAAATCAATTCAATGTTATTTTCTAAACCCACCTTCCCCCTATTTTCATTAATTAACTAATTCCTATTTTAAACAGCATCTTTAATCCCTAATGTACCCCTGAACAGACAGGTCAGGGATTATCTGGAGAAAACATTTATTGGCTAACATACCTCATCTTTTACTCCCATATTAGATTTTCTGTAATGACAGCTCCAAGTAGTATTTCTCTTTCTAATGGCATAACAGAAGTGTGTAGATATGTATAAATCTGATTCAGGGGCTTTATAGTAAACTGGACCACACTGTTTTACAGTCTTTCCCCTAGAGCAATTCTGACCCCTAATTTTTACTATTTTACCTGCTATCCTAAGTTCCCTTTTTTACATTCAGTGGCATTAAAGAACATAGCTACTTCATTTCTTCATCTTTTGCCTTCCTTTTCTGAAGGCATCTGGTTCTGAACATCTATTTTATGTTTGTTTTATTTTGATAAGCTGTGTTTTTTCAATACAAATATATTTTGCAATGCAGCTGTTATCCATCCTTAATTCCTTCATCCTTGCAACGGCTGTCAGCAGCAGTTTAAATTATCCCACTTGGTTCACAAGATTCCTAGTATTTTCAGACAAACATTTCAGTTAATTGTTTTACTGATAACTCATTTGGTTACTAGTTTAGGAACAATCCTTTCACTAATTGTATACCCCACTTGAATACCATCTCTCTGTCCATCCACAGATATTCCTTTATCTTTAGCAATGCCTTGATGTGTTTAACTGCCCTCCTTCTGTGTACTAAAGCCAGACAAGAAGATTACAGTCACTTCCAACTGTCTTCCCTTATTTCTCAGTTTAAGGCTCTTATCCTTTGTTTGAGCTCCACTCCTAGGAAGTCACTTTCCCAGATATTCTAGTGGAATACCAGGAAAACTGGGTTTCATTGAAAAGTAAAAATCAAAATATCAGCACTTTGAAGATATATCTAATACAGTAGAAATTATCTCAAATTGCTTCCAAATTTGGAAATTTCCTTTGTTTTTCTTACAAGGGTAAGAGTGATGGTGCTTAAAAAACTATTGACTACCAGAGGAGAATGAATAAACATAAAATGGTTTGTAGGCGGTTCAGATTGGTTTCTTTAAAAAACATTTTCTTCCATATGTTAGGATGACCATACAATTTCCAATTATTCTCACTAGAAACTGAATAACAACAACATGATTGGTCTCTTCTGAGACTGTTGGAATAGTTACGCAAACAGGAGCTCTGGAATAAAAATAAACCAACAAATCTACATTTTTTTTTTTCTATTTTTCTTTGCCAAGACAAGTAAAAAATAATAGCAATATGACCTTCAATTTGTCATTTCCTAGTATGAGTGGTAGTGTATAAACAGAAGAGAAACATTTTTGGGGTTTTTTTAAAGAGCAATTTTTTTATAGTGAAGCCTTTACCTACTTTATTATTAGAAAATGAGAATTAAGAAGGGTCCATATTATTCAAAATATTTCTAGATTTTTGTTTCCTTCTGATAAGGTCCCATGTCTATGAACAATAACCCTTTGTACTTAACAAGGTAAATACAAAGGTAAGGAATAACAGCAGCAAAATCACCCTGCTCTCTGGCTGTTTCTGTATATAGTGTAGAAGTTGTTTTAATCTAATGTGTATTGTTGCATAATATCCCCAGGCACATTCAAGTAAAAGCTAAAGCTGTACAGAAAAGCCAACATTTTAAATGCGTCTTGTCATTAATGCTTTATTAATTGCCCCAGGCAATGCAAACCCAGAGCTAGGCAAGCTATAACAATATGACACTTTAAGGTCAAATCCAATTCCTGCTGTGTTTTATAGAGTGGGCCAAATATTGAGTTAACAGCAGGAAAGAACAATTTATTGAGCTTTTCTCCATCTCCTGATTATCTGATCTAAATTAGATCAGTTAGGTTGTTTTTCTCTAAAAAACCCTCCACCTTTTGGGCACTCAACTTCAAAGAATCTTTGATTGTTTGTGTTAGAACAATAAACTTTATTAACATCTATTTGTTTACACTATACCTAATGCACTCAATATAAAGGAATTATATATATATATATATATATATATATATATATATATAAAAATATAAGATATAATACAGCACCTTCTTTATGTTTACATAAACAAAAATACCATAATAAATTGCATATTTATCCATTTATTTAACATATAAATTACCTTCACATCTGAGGTATGTCTTTGGCTGTTCCTCCAGGACCTGGCCACTGAAGAGAAGGTTCGATCTGGGTGGTCAAACTTGCCGTCATTTGCATTTAGAAAGAATGTTGTAAAGGGCTCCTGTAGTAAATAAAATTATGACAGATTAAGAAAACAGTACAAGGACTTGTGCAGCAGGTTTCTGTCAAAAATCCAAGAGCCTTTTGCAGATCAAAATACTTCATAAAGGCAGAATTAAAGAAAAACATGGCACCTCATAGTTATGAGTATGCATGGGTTTCTGCACTGAACATCTGACTATATTTATTGTTACTAACACATTTTGCACAAACAAATCCTAAATTCTGTACCATAAGACTAATTACCCTTCAGTGGCAGACATATCTAGCTTAGTTCCAGTTCACAATGACTACCTCCTTCACTGCAACCACTACAAACACACTCTGTTATTTATATAACTGGGCTTTGTTTACTCCTTGCATGTTAGTAAGCCAAATCGTAAAAAAATCCTATCTCTAAATCTTCCTTGTGTCTTCATTTAATTAAAAATTAATTAATCAGTAGGTTCCACTTTGCCTCAAGGTGAGACAAATGGCTCTATGACTGTTATGAGGAAGACTATGGTTCCAGGATATGCAGTTTTATCATTATTTTGGGGCAGAGGTACAGAGATTATGTGTTTAGAGCCTTTACTTTTGCTAATTCTATCTGAAACCATATCACAGTTCTTACTAAATGGAAACAGCTACCAGGTTTTGGGGAGGAAGAAATGAGGTATTAAGACAATCTGGATAACCTATTTTGATATCACTACATTCCACTACAGGGAAGGGGTTAACAATGGACAAAATCCTTAATTTGACAGTAGAACCTGAATACTGAGATCATGGGCAGAAACCTGGATTTCCACCACTACTCCATTAGCTCTCTTATTCAACTAACAGTTGGCAGCGTGCCTACAGGGACGGAAGCTGCTTCTTCCTCTTTGCCAAAGTCTCATGGGGAATGTTTTCAAGCAAGTCCCTTTCATTAAATTCATACCCAAACTTATTTTGTTGTATACCTTGATCATCTATTATCAAAGCAGTTCATGATCACCAGATCACAATTGTTAGCACAGTATTATCCATCTACTATTGATTTTTATTCTAAATATTCTCTGTTTCCTTCTATGAAAGTCTTGAACAAGTCAGGGAACTCCTTCATTAATAAAGAACTCTTGAAGACATTATACCACATTATATGCATAGTGTGTAAATTTCCCCAAGATGAAAAATGCATGAAGAAATTACACAGACCTTAAGAAAAAATAAGATATACATAAGGAAAGCATGGATGCAAAAATAGTGAAAATATCAAAAAAAGAAAATAAAAGATGGAATTCTGACTTCCAGAGACCATTGTTTCTCTACCTTTATTCCATATGTCTACATGTTTTCCCAATTATTTTTTTCTATCATGCACAGCAATCAACACAGGCTACTTTCTTTCAAAGAAGAAAAAACTCTAGCTAATTTTTTCCCTCTTAAAACATGGGGAAATTGTTTTCAATAAACACATTCAAAAGAATAATGTCTCATAAATATACTTTCATCTGTGCATTTATTCTAATCAGAGATTCTTATTATGTGCTAAATAATTAATTAAAATAATCAAATTAAATACAAAATCATCACAATATAATTTCTTGTTGGAGGACCCTAAATCTCATTGCACAACAGCTTTATTTGCACCTGTGAATATTGGAAGGCTGTGTGGTGAGGAAGAGATTTATAATTTAAATAGAATATTAAAATTTAACAGTAGCTCAACTTGGTGAGTAGTATAAACTACCACAATGAACTGAAATATTGAAAGAAAATACGTTTTTATCTATCCAGATTTTCCAGTGCTCCATATAGTGAATTTAATGTAAAATATAAATTAAAATGTGTAAGATTCAGACCCAAAATTACAAAATAGAAAACAATATATACAGAAATTATATTATATTAATTTATCCAAAAATTCTGCTAATATTATAATTTAATTAAATTTACATTTTTAATATTAGAATTATTTTGCTTTTAAAGTAATTAATCTTCACAATTATCTGCATATATTTGCAATAGAAATTGTGCTGCTTTCTAGATTACCCTGACTGAAAAACATTATATGTATGTTCTTGATCTGAGAACAAAAAAGTCTTTCTTCTAACAACTCCTACCCATCACTTTTTTCTTTATAAGATATGTGTAATTTTGGTGAATATTATTGTGGAGCAGACTGTGCATCATTGCAGAGGTTCTAAAATCAGAAGCAGTCAATGGATTTAGAAGAAGCAGAAACCAGAAAAATTATGTAATTACAATAAATTATGTAAAACTATTAATCCAAACTTTCATGACAACATTATTTTAAGCATCTTAGACAAATACACAAAAGCAATAAAATTCATAACCAAGGATTAAACTTTTAGTAGCTGAGCACTACAGGGTGCCCTATTATGCTATCCTGCCATGGCCTGTTATGCCTATCTTTTTGGCTTTTTAATCCCTAGCAGAAATTCAGAGCTTTCACTTGCTTTATCTCAGAGTTCTAACATAATTTTAAGGTAATTTTTATTCTCTGGGAAGTCAAGTGCTTATATTATATAAATATAATTCATATCTGTATTCAATATTTTCATTTAAATACTGTTATTCTATGATACCGATTACTGTCATTTCATGTAAAGGTTTTGTTGCTGCGAAAGCTATAAAACAGCACGTTTTCATTATAACTCCATCTCACTCGTTCCTAATATTCTGAATAAAATTCACTCCTTGTTCACTGCCAACAAGGAGAGAAATTCATAGGGGACTATTACATTGAACACAAGCTTGAGCTGTGAGAACAATGAATTTTTCCATTCAATAGTACTTCTCTCCTGCTCTTCCCTTTGAGCAGTACCCAGACCCATATGAATCATTTATGGAGGGAGTAGAGGAGGGAGGAGGAAGGGATGTGGTCATTCTAAGACATTCTGTGTGAAACAAAAATGTCTTTCCAGCCATACATAAGAGGAGAGAGAGAGTATGTAAGGGTTTGTCAGAGTGACAGACGCCTTTTGCCTGATATATCTGTGATTGTCCTGCTCAAATCTAATAAAAAGAAGACCCAAATTTACTTCTGTTTATCAGATGACATCCAGTCTTCCTCACCTTTGAATGTCACTAAAAACTGGTTTTAACTCAATCTGATCTAACTCATAATAAATTAAGATTTTCTCCTACTTTGGACAAATATGCAGTCATTGCAACAGCAACTGAAAGGCAATTATTCTCTACAAACATCTTGACTGTCACATTAGAGAATCATGCTCTCAAACACTGATCTCTGTTTCCATGAAGATGCAACTGATTTATACAAATATAACTTCTTCAGTAGTAATTATTGAGAACATTCAATTGTATCATAACTCTATCCTATTTCTCCTAAAAATCTGAAATAAATGCTGATATTCACATTCTATGTGATTCAAGCTATAATTCATTCTTCTATTTTCTTTCTCCTTCTGTCCACTTTTCAGGTGAAGTCACTGGACTATATGGCATTCTGAAGTGGCATTCTTGGTTTAAAATATTCTGTCTTCTGCAGCTTAAATATTAACTGCTCCAGACTAAATGCACATGAAGAAAATAAGTCTTCATGTGGTAAAGTCACCTAGTGATAAACTATGAATATTCAATTTAATTTATACAAAAGTACATATGAAAGAGTGTGTATTAAAAATGGTGAAACATGGGCAGATATCTCCAAATTAACTGTGCAGGACAGAACTGAGGTTAAGACATCCAGTGTCTTTTAAAACCAAGCCTGGTTCATATGCTGGGTTTGTGTGACAAAGTTTTGGTAGTGGGGGAGGCTACAGGGGTGGCTTCTGTGAGAAGCTTTCGCCATATACAATAGTGCCAATGCCAGCCGGCTCCAAGATGGATTTGCTGCTGACCAGGGCAAAGCCTGTCAGTTGTAGCAAAGTGCCTTAATTATAACAGGCTTAAGAAGGATTAGGGAAAAACTGCAGAACACTAAAGACAGGAATGAGGACACATGAGAGCAGCTCTGCAGACAGCAGAGTCAGTGCAGGAGGAGGGCCAGGAGGTGCTCTAAGCGCCAGAGTGGAAATTCCCCTCCAGCCCCTGGTGCAGCCCATGGTGAGGCAGCTGTGCCCCTGCAGACCATGGAGGTCCAGAGGGGAGTAAAGATCTACCTGCAGCCCCTGGAGGAATCCATGCCGTGCAGGTGGATGCCTGAGGAAGGCCACTCGTCCCTGGGAAGCCTGTGCTGGAGTAGGCTCCTGGCAAGGACCTGTGCTTCCATGGAGAGTGGAGCCCATGTGGGAGCAGGTTTGTTGGCAGGACTTGTAAGCCGACAGGAGACCCACAGTTGCAGTCTGTTCCTGAGGGACTGCACCCTGTGGGAGGGACCCATGCGGGAGCAGCTCATTAAGAGCTGCAGCCCATAGGAAGGACTCACTTCAAAGAAGTTCATGGAGGACTGTGTCCCATGGGAGGGACCCCATACTGGAGCAAGGGAAGAGTGGAGTCTTTTGAGGAGAAAGGAGTGGCAGGGAAATGTGTGATGAACTGAGCACAGCCCCCATTTCCCATTCCCCTGTGTTGGTGGGGAGGAGAGAGAGAATTTGGGGGTTAAGTCCAGAGAAGAAAGGAGGGGTTGGGAGACAGGTGGTTTTAAGATTTGACTTTATTTTCTTATTATCCTACTCTCATTTGGCTGTTAATAGTTCAAACTAATTTCCCTAAGCTAAGTCTGTTTTGCCCATGACGGTAATTGTTGAGGGATCTCTCCCTCCCCTTATCTCAACCCATGAGTCTTTCCTTATTTTTTCTCTCTCCTGCCCAGCTGAAGAGGGGAGTAGGAGAGCAGTTTTGGTGGGCACCTGACAGCTAGGCAGAGCCAACCCACCACAATACATCTGATAAGGGAAAGCAGCTGAGGGAAATATAAGGCAGTAGGGAACAGATTATCACAGAATTGACTCAAAAATATGATATTAAAAGCAATGTTTTGAAGACAACTGTCAGAAACCAGATTGCATCTGTCAAAGCTGAAAAGCAAGACTTAAAATATTTTTTAAGGTTTTGTGGCAATTACAAATTCTCTCTATATATACATTTCAGAGTAGCTGAAACTTCCTTACCTACAGCAAATACTGTTTCCTCTAATACTAAAGTATAGTTCATTTGTTTCCTTGCTTTCTTTCATCTTTTGGTTTTGCTTTTTTTCTTTGGTTTACACAGTCTTCTCCCATGGCACCATGGTTTTAGTTTGTACTCCTGTCGTTCTCTCTCAGTTTATTGTCACTTTCTACCAAAAGCTCTACAGTAACATATCTTTTCCCATCACTCTTCTCCAGTCATTCAAAATACTGAAAGCATTTTTCTGTGTGAATCTCTGCATCTCTTAATGTCACCTTCTTTCTAGACTAGACTGTAATTTGCCTTTTCTTACAGAGTCTTCTTCACAAACTCATATCAAAGCTCTAGCTCAAGAAATTCACAAGCAAGAAATACTACTTTAACTTACAGAAACCTGACCTAGCCTTATCAATCAATTTCACTGGCACAATCTTCTCCCTTAGGATATTTCATCCTTTATTTTGTAACAAAAATATCTCTATATAGATCACTATGACTTTATAATCTTCATTGCCATAATCTTTTCCTCTATACACATTTATTTTCAAATATCAATTTAAGGTTTCCATTTGCTGTCTTATCCAGTCTTATCTTATATTATTGTCTTCTTTTTTTCTTTTTCTGAGGTTCAAACTTTCCCTAGATTTGTCTTCTTTCTCTTCTGTTGTCTACTCCCATTAGAGATTGCTTTTCTTTGCTTAAAGATTATTTAAATAATCTTTAAAGTATCTATGTAGAAGTGTCCCTGTATTTAAGTTATCCGTTGTTTTCACCTTTTCATTGGCAACCTCTTCTTTGGATATCAGCGGTTTCCACTTCTGCTTTCTATTCTCACATATATTGTTTGCTCTAACAGATGAATTTTGTAAGGTCTATATTGCTAGGCCATCAAGACAAAGACCTTGTCCTCTTGCTCTTTCAGGTGAGAACGCAAAGAGAGCAAGAACATCTACAGTATTACATAAAGAGCAGTAGTAAAAATGACATTGCATTAGCCTAATACAGGAAATGAATACTCCTTGGCATGTTGCACATTCAGCCTGTAACCAGACTTTCAGCTCTGAGAATTTGCTGACTAGCAAGAGGGGATCTTTTTGCTGTACAGCTGCCGAAATTAACAGATAAACATGCAAATAAAACTACTGTTTTTAATCTACTTTAAGGCAACAAAGAAGAACAAGTGTACCATAAAATGTATTCAGTAGATGAATAATTTAGCAATGTTTAAAAGGAATGCAGTGGTCACCCAACACAGGAGTGTAATCAACACTGAGTTTCCCATGGTTTGAGAAGTATATCCTGAACTTGGAGACACACAAATTCCCTTCTGAGCAGAAATAAATGAACATGTCTAAGGGAAGATGAGATGAGTGAAAACTCGATTATCAAGCTTTGTGTCGCTCTGTTTTACTTTGTTGTATGCAAAACATGCTTAGAATACACATTATGCAAGATTTTTATTGGCAGGGTATACTTTAACTTAAGTAATTACACAGTCACTCAATTTTTCATTAATGCAGGTTTCTCTGTGAAACCTTCAGTGTTTCATCAACACTCTTTATTCTGTAAATAATTGTGATAACACAAACACTGAATTCAAATTCATTCTATCTTTGAAATTTGGTTCCCTTCCCTAGATCTGGTTCTGGTCACAGGAGCGTGAGGTTTGCAGAACTAACATAACAGTTTGAAGTTAGAATCCACATTTTTACATTTCTGAAAACTGCAGAGATATTCATTAATTTAGAAGCATAGTTCATTTGCATAAAATACTACTCTATGCTGCTTTAATATAAAACTGCTTATATAATTCCCCTCTTGATGTGACCATTTAATGTCTTTACAAAAGGCGCTTTTTTTAATGTTGCATGGATCTGTCCCTAGCTGAAAATAATAAACTAATATGAGCAGTATCAGATTTCAGTATTATCTAGATATATTTTGGGGAGGCTGGATTTTGTTTTAGATGCATTTTTTCTCATTGTATACATCGTTTTACCATCACAATTTTATTTTTAAATTTATTTTGGGTTGTTTGGGTAGGAAGAACCCCCTGATCACTACAAATGAATATATAAAGTATATCTAGAGAATTTCTGAGATTTTAAGGTAGGGAAGAACAATGCGATTTTAATAGAAAGGTGCTTTTATAAAAACCAAAACAAAACAAAAAACCAAAACAAAACAATGGTAAGTGACAGAAGAGATGCTGTAAATAAATATATTCATGAAAACCAGGATCCAGAAATACTTACAATACGAACAAGCCAAGCCAAGGTAGAAGTCGATGTAGAGTAGTGGGTGTTGTAATGATAAGGTGGAGTCTGATCATCTTCCCATGTCTCATACCGTTCTGCATAGAAGACAGCTCTCTTTGGGTTCAAAGCACCAATAGGCTGTAAAGTGATAAGAGGTCAAATATATTATCAGCTGAAGGGCAGCATGTCTGATATGGCATAGGTTATTTTGCATTAAGATTCACTGCACAGGAGACTCTGAAATAAAACACATTCCAAGCTGTAGTAACCCCTGAGATTGCTGTAAGCTTAGAGTTTATTTTCAAAGGCTTTGTGTACTAAAAGTCTTATGAGTTTCCTTATTTTAACTGACAAATATAAGTGATCCACATCTGCAAACTTTCAAGACCTTCTTGAAGTATAAGTTGTTTCCCAATTAGTTCAGTAACATTGTTCTGGAAATAGACCTCTAAAACTGCATTTAAAATGCATTGAGGCCAAACTAATATTTCTGTTGCTGTCATTCACCATAATCACACAGCTAATGAAAACTGACTTTTGCTCACACAGGACACTTTGTAATGCGCAGTTCATGATGAAAAGATTTCACAAAGAACTGCTGATGGTGTCTGGTGATCCTAAGCAGAAATACTTAAAAACCATGCATAGTCCTCAGGACTGGGTGTACTTTTTGACTGAATAAGGCCACGTTTTACTGAACAAAGCAAACAAGCTTTGTACTTGAAAACAATAGAATTATTGTGGAAATTATTCACAAATTCAAAGTCCATTCTGAGAAAACTTAAAGGACAATCTATACAAATTAGGTGAAAAACAAAGGAGATGTAAGGCAGTAGTAGGAACTATTAGTCTTGATGTGGCTACTTGAGGAATACAAGCCATTTATGATTTTTTAATCCACTTTATCCCAGAAGTTTTTGCAAAATGCATTTGTTACTGAGTGATGCAAAATTTGCATGGATAAAGAAAACACAAATTTTAGCTTTTATAGCAAAATAAACCAAACACACGGAGTTTAATACTTAGAAGAGACCACACTCCCACACCAAAGCATAATATAAACTTATTGTAGTTTGAAATTATTACTTGAATTAAATTAATCAAATTAGAATTAGAATTTATATTATTAAGTGATGAAAAAATGTATTGGCAAGGATTTTGACCCTTTTCACAATGCTAAGAGTATTTTTGCATTTTATTTCACTGCATAGTTTTTCTACTGAATTAAAATCCAAAGTAATTTGGGAAGGAAATACCAGTACAAGGTCAAATCTCTATGTTTCTCTACAGTAGATATGTAACTAAAATAATTTAAAGCTGCAAGTATTCTACTCTTTCAGCACTACTATGTTTTTTAAGATGGCTGTTTAAAAGGCTGACATAGAACATGGTATTTTCTGATTTAGAGATTGTTTTAAAATAGCAGTCTTTGGTGAACACTTACATTTTAAAACATTGTGATTTTGGTATTTTTCACATTAAACACTCTGGATGCTTAATACTTTGCTGTGTCATAGAGATGTTAATAGTTTTCTCAAATGTGTAAAATGATTGAGTAATCCCAAAGGATTGGTGTTATCTGGTGCAGACTGCACTAAAAGACCTCACAAAACATTCTTGAAAGAGAAGTATAAGCCATTCCCTAACACTTTCCAGGCTCGTTTCCCAAATATTGGCAACAGGAAAAAAAAAAATTTTGCATTTTTATTATACTTGGATTTGTTACACATCGTGCCAGTGTCAGGAAACACACTGGCAGTATTATAGCCTTTAAGTTATCATTATATAAAAATGGTTGTTCAACAGCCTCCTTGAAAGAGACATTCTTTTCCCATTAGACTGACAAACTGTGCAGATATATGTGCACTTTGCTAAATTATATCAGGCTCTGGGTTGCTTTGGGGACTGGATGGAACCTGCTGACACCACCCTCATTAAGGCACTATGCATCCACTTCTCTGGCAGAAAAAATTCCAGTCCCAACTGCACATTTCAAGAGCTAAAGCATTAATTCACACTGTGGTCTTTTAAAATGAAATGTTCACCCCCTCTGAGAAGGGAACACAAAATAGCAGACAAATTGGTGAGATTGTATTTGGTAATGGAAAAACAGCCTGAGAATATCTCTTCCCTGCACTATGAAGGTGCATCCTATCCTATGCTGCAGTGAATTCTGAGGCTATGGAAAACAGAGACATCATCTGTCACCATATTATTGTACATATAGGTTTGAAGGTACAGTGAAGAATGAATATGATGATTAACACAAGATTGAAAGTATGGAAAACTCCTGGCCTTTCAAAACACAGTTGATGCTGATTAGAAGCCTTTCATCAAATAAGCGATCTGTTTTCATTATTCACTGTAAATTGACTACAGTAACAAGGCCTGTGAGGTATAACTGATGCTCAAAATAATTACGGGGTATTTTTTTTTTTATAGACTAGCAAAATCTTAATGATGGTTTAATCAGTACCTTTAAATAATTTTTTTAATATAATATATATAGTTGCGTTTAATAAAAAGGTTATTTCTCTCTAGAATTTCACAATAATTTTTAAAGTCACACAAAATACTAATGCAAGCATACTATCATGTTTTCTAGGTTTTTCAATGAGAGGTGTTACTTCAATTTAAAAGATAAAAGGTATAACAATGTAAGATCGTACATTGACATTTTCATATAAAAATGACTGTATAAGTAGCTAGAATAATCTACCTTTAGAACATATATGATTGAAATGCTAATGGAAAGTGCTCAAATCTCTCTTTTTTTCTTCTTATTGTTGTTGCTGCTGTTGTAATTGTTGTGCAATTTAAAAACTTGTTCATTAACCCCAAATAGAACAACTTTTGCATACCAAAAGATCAGACACTTTCTGAAAGCAAAAAAAAAAACTCCATAAATAAAATAGCAGGGAGTAAATTCTGCAAGGGCTGCTCCTGGCTTCTTTAGTGTTATTTTAACAATCCATGTGGGAAAATGCCGTTACCCAAGGTAAATGTTATGAGTTCATCTTTCAGTGAAGACAAAAGATATTTCTGTAAAGACCTTAAATCTCAGTTGTATAAACTAAAAGCTAACCCAGTTTTACTCTGATGAGGCACAGGTCCTCAGCAGATGACAAGTTCTACAGTAATGGTAGTCTCTCACATTTCTTGTGAAATGTGTAGGATATATAGAGTTTTGGTCACTTTTTGTAGCTTTACTATGCCATTCTCAGAAGGTCAACTACCTTGATTTTAATCTAGTATCATGGCTATAAAATGTAGATAAATTTTATTTATGGATCAATCCCTGAAACTTCACGTAATGGAAGAAAATAATATTATTTCCATTTGACTGAGACTCTGTTCGTGTGTGCACTGATTAAAACGACTTGCCCAAACAATACAAAGGCAAAGCTCAGTCTATATACTAAGTCTCAGTCCATATCTTAACCATAAGACAAATACAGAAACTGAATTTGAGTCAAATAAATTGTTCTGAGCGTTATTTAAAAATTTATTTCCGTAATATTTTTAAAAATGCTTTTTCCAAACACACCATTTGTCTTTTTACTGCAAAAAGCCCTCTGTAAATAGTCCTATTAAATAGAATCAATTTCCCACATAATGGTTTCATAAGATATTCTTAACTCCAAACAAACAGAACAGGTGACTGTATGACAATTCCTATTCAGACATTTCACTTTTAATGTACTAAAACCTACTGCTTCAGTTTACTTTATGTTTCCTTCTTCCATTTAAAAATAAGGTAAGCATTTACTTTAACATTAAAAACACACACTACTACGTCTTTCTTTTTTTACCTGGCTAATCTCTTTAGATATCTGGCCTTTGAACAAGTCAATACATATTGTCAATACACACCTTATATCAAGTGTGTACACCCATCGGATGTGTTATGTTAGTTCATGTAATATCTTTTTTCTTGCCAGCTATTTTCCTAGAACTATATTCTCTCATGAAAGCAGAAATGAATGTAGCATCCAATTTATCTAGCCACTGAAATATTCTGGTTAACTTGACTCTAATTCATGCAGAAGCTACCTTATCTATCTCTTTTTTTTTTTTTTTTTTTTTTTTTTTTTTTTTTTTTTTTTTTTTTTTTTGATGTACTGCACAAAATTGTAGCTGGGTACAAAGGAATACCGCATCTGGCTTTATTTTGCTCCAGCTGAAAACTGACTGAGCTCTTTTTCTGACTTCTTGGCTTTTTATTAAAAAACACCCACTGAACAACAACCTGTAAATAGGCTGTCTTAGGATGATACTTTAGAATTAAAAATAAATTGCAATTTCATCCAAATTTGTAAACTGATTTTTCTTTGGTATCCTAATATGAAAACCGGATATCAACAGTATCAAATATAAGAGAACTCACTGATTTATAGTATCAGAGTTTCACTCAATAAATGAACTTTTTATTTAAGAAAAACAAACACATTTAATTGAGTGGCTTTACTTGTGTGTAGTTTTACTTCTAATGGAAGAGTTGCATATGATAAAGAGAGAAGTTTAATTTTACAGCAAATTATTTCATTTTTCCAACGAAGGGGTCTTAATAAGCCCAGAAACTCCATTCCATAGCATATGCATTTTTTGGAAGTATTAAGTGTGGTTGCCTTGAAATATTCACACTTGGATGTGTTCATTTGCATTATTACATTTAGAAGCCTTGGGGCTTTATCACTTCCTTTTCTTGAAATGGCAAAGTAATAAGGGAAAGTGGTTATGCTTATCACCACCCATCAGTCAAACACCTTCTATATTAACAAAACATAATTTTTTCCACTCAATGAATGGGTGTGTGATGTTTCATACACATGCCAATATTAGTATTACTTTGCCTGGTGAAGAAATCATTTTATTTTAACAGGATGTATGACTGGGAGTAAATGAGGAGAAATTCCCGTTTACACTTTAATGAGCAGGGACAATGCAGCACGTCAAAACCATGCATTCGCTATAATTTAGGAATAAGAGTCATACAATTTTATACAAACAAACCATACCACATTTTAAGTGTCTTGAACCTCACAAAAAATCACAGGACTATTGTTTAATATCCTAAATATTCTTCTAAAGGAAATCTCAATGAAGAAGAAAATAAGCAGATCACCTGATGGTTTGATACTGAAAAGATAATCTATGTATCTATGACAGCCTCTTTCATTAGCTTTTGATCCTGTCAAACAATAAATTTAACCTTTAACCTTGCATATATAATGAATAAAACTCAAACCTACACTGTCTAATCAAATGAGAGGTCCAATATATCCTAGTGCTATGGCACATTCCACGCCCGTGAACCCTGGTTTTAAATCTAAAATTATAAGTAAAAAGAAAAAAATAAAAAGCTTTGAGAACAGAATTTCCAAACACATAAAAGAAAAAGGACAGAAGAATTTTCAGACTAATATTTAAATATAATTGTCCTGAGAGAACAAGAAACATCTGTGGTAAAAATACCACAGTAAGGAATGCCACATAAAATGAAATGGAATGGAAGGAAAGGAAAAGCTACATGTTTAGGACAGCTTTGTACAAATGTAAATATTTACGTTTGGAGTAAATGCAAAAGGCTCGTGTTTTATTCCATTACTGACATTGTAAGCAAGACAAACACCTCTAATTTAATTTCCAGAAAACATATGAATTGCATTTGATATGTATATTCACTAAGGAGTTGTGATATCACAAAGGTGGTGTATCATATTTTATACAGAAAGCCTAGAAGCCAAAGATTAAAAAAATTTAAAAATCTTGTAGTCATTTATCAGAACTGACACAAGAATGTATGAACTTTGAACAAGAATATACAGGGGTTTTTTTTAAGCTAGATTAAGCATCTACATTTAACTACAAAAACTACTTTAAATCAAGAAAACAAAGCACAGTAGGTGACTTTTAATTTCATTGCTTTTGTGAGCTTTTACCATATATGCACAAGTGGTAAAATTATAAATAATTTCAAAAATTGTTTAAGGATTATTAATTGCTAAATATCAAGGACAGAGGCTTTGTGAAACTAAGAAGGCAAAATTTACAGGGAGACAGAATGTAAGGAACTGACAAAGCAGATTTTATCCATCAGTGGTTTAGCTGGAGGTTCTGATCTGCCATCAAATCTGTAGAAACATGTCTCCATTGCAGGGCAAAATCTGGCAGAAGAAAGTTGCTCCTCTTGTTGAGGATACTGTGTGGGCCTGCCCCAGAGGTCTGACCGAAGTTTGATAGCACAACCTCCTTCAATATTTTTATCAATAAATCACTGACTCCTGCTTTTAAGCACCAGGCTACTCAGGATTCACCTCCATGAAAAGAAAAGAAGGGACTCACAGACACAGGACAATATCGAAAATGAAAACAGAATTGACAAGGTAATACAACAGAGACATTCAAATTTTTAAGATTTTTACTGATAATGCAAAAATTGAAACAGGACACAAATAACATTTAACAGCCCAAGACAGGCATTCCATAGTAACCGGCCACTGCATTTTAAAGTAAATCATTAAACAATTTTTCCTTTTAAAACCATGGTGAAATGAAATCTATCAGATACTATTATAATGAAAACTGCAAAAAACTGGCAATTACAACCCTTTTATCCTGAGGTATTCCACAACCCTTTAGAGATTTCACGTGTTTTCTCATACATCCATGGGATAAAATGGAGCCCACATATTGCCAGAAAGGAAAGGTAATTTTTTTGACTAGTTCTGTGTAGGCTTTTCAGTGGTCAAAACCCTAGCTGTTCCAGAGGAAACCACCAACAGCTTTTGGTAAGTTTTCAAATTGCCAAGAAAATATGCACATTGCATGGATTCTTGATGAAAAATAAATGGCCATGGACTTGATTTTACATTTACTTTCGAGGAGAGCACTAATAACAGTACAGTGATACTTAATAAGCTATACATGCACTAGTTCCATAATGAGTCTTTACTAACTCATGAGGAAAAACTATTCAACTATCACACTACTTCCTGTAGCAATTACATACTTTAGTAGATTGCTATAAAAATTTGGATTGAACCAAACTAAATACCTAGCGAAGGACTCATGAGACACTGTCTAATCTTGTTGCACTTCTCCACATGCTGTGTTATTAATACTTACAGAAAGTGAGTTTGAGAGATTTTGAAAAGTGTAAGCACCTTAATGAAAGGTTTATCTTTCTGAACAACTCTAAACCAGCAATACCTTTATACATGCTAAGGAACAAGCCAGTGTTAAATGATCACAGGTCTTTTTTTAAGTCACGTCTCTGGATCTTTTATTGTTCTTGGCATAGATTACAATGGTGTTACAGAACTGAAAAACACATTTGTGAAACATACCTATAATAATGTGAAAGGTCAGAAGTTTTACATAACCTAACAGAAGTATCAAGCTATTTATTTCCTTTTGAGGTATACTATGCATGTACTGTAAATTCTGGGTTTATTTGTTTATTCATTTTTTATTTGTCTAAGGAAAAAAGGGAATGTAAATTTAGGTGTCTCTATCCATTATTATGAATTCAAGTCCTACTCATATTATTTGGACATCTTAAAAAAGCAGACTTCCAGGCAGGGTTACAACACATCTGGAGGTACTGCAAGCACACTCTTTCCAGCAGAGATGAAACTGTCAAATATCCAGGGCAGGATGTCTCCTTTGCTCCCCAGGATGTGTGCTTGCAGGGAGAGAAGGAAAGAAATCCAGACCTAAATCATAAACCCCAGAAACACTTATGTCTGCCCAGCAGCAGAAGGGAATGCAAGGTCTGCAGCACAGGACTGCAGAACAGGCCTTGGGGTCATTTTCTCCTCTCCAGCCTTGCTCCTAAAGGCAGTGAGTGACAGCTTCCTGTGGTTCTGAGCCTCACTCAATTTGTACAAGCAACTTCTCCCTCTTGGCTGAGGAGCTGTGGTAAGGATGCAAGAAAGCCAACACACCAGACAACAGAAACCTCACACTGGGGATGTTGCAGGACTATGCACTATCTTGCCACCTCCACTGGCAAGATAGTGCATACACCTTCTTATAGCAACAAGGTATGATACTTCCAACAACTCAGTTTTGAGACCTGTTTTTTGTCTTTATTTTAGCTGGCTAGAAGTAGAGCCCCTCCGTATGTTTCTGCTATGCTTGGCCAAGACAGACCTTCTCGGCAGCCTGTTAACACAACCAGAGTACCAGAGCTGCATCATGATGACAATGTGGTGCCATTAGTGGAAAAAATACTAGAAATTTTTTTTTATTATAAAGTACTAAGTGTCAAAATTGGGTTGGATGGAAAAAACCCAACAATAAGGACCAGATACTCCAGGATCTAAAGTACAAAATACCCCTTTACTAACTATTAAATCAAAAGAAGATGCTGATACTATATTACTATTCTAGTCACTGCAAAATAAAGTGAAATATTACTCCAAGCTTTTTATTTCCAAAGGATCAGCTTTTATAAACAAAGGGGCATAATTAGTGAGATCAAGTGGATGGACTCCTTTCCATAAGTCAGATGGTATGGAGGAGGTGTGGATTTGGAACCAGATAAGTCAGGGACATGGAAGTAGCATAATGTAGAAATTCAGTATAAAATAATTCCAAAACAGAAAAGCCTATTTCAGACTTTTATTAGTTTAAGATAAACACCTTAGTTAACCAGACTAAAACTATAAAACAAAATGTCTCTTTAAAGGGGCTGGATGCCTTCTTTAACAAAAATGAAGCATACCTTTGAAAGATCTCTGAAGTTGCCTGGAAGGGTCAGATCTAACTCTTCAGACTCATAGTTTGTTAAAACCCACGGAAATACAGGGTATTGGTTCAGATCATTGTATGTTCGTCCTATTGAAAAGGAAAGTTTTAAGAATTAGGAAATGTCCATTTGTCCAGCTAGAAAAAAGATCTAGTGGTTACATTTGTTGCGTCACATGTTCCCAGTTCCCACCACTTTGACAGAATCAGGTATAAATTTTCCAGATAAAAGTAGCCATTTAGACGCCCTTATCTTGAACCAGAAGTCAATACACAAACTGAAATAATATAAAAAGCGCAGTATCTTTTAAGATTAACTAAAATGCTGCATATGCCAATAAACACTTTTTTATTTCCATTAAGATATTTTTTATAGTATGAATGTAGAAATTCAGAAGAACTGGACTATTACTTTCCTAGCAACTTTATGAAGTATCATAGCTTTCAAAGATAAAAAGAGTCTCCAAACAGCAAGGGGTTAATTTGAGGTCTGCAAATCTAGGTCTATCCTAGATAGTCTTTCTTCACTGAAGAATTGGTGAGATTCCACAGGAACTGCGGAATCAAAGTGATGAATTTCATGCTTGCTGTAACACTATTTTTTAATCACTTTGAGAATTAAAAAACAGTTCTCCTGTGCAAAACACAGAGCTGACTACCCCAGGCCACTCTCTTCAATCATGAAAGAAACACTGCTGTCATCCCAGCAGCTCAAATGTGCAAAACCCATCTTTAGATACCATTTCAAAAGAACCATCTGCAACTGCAATGAACTAAAATTATTAATTCATCACAAAGGAAAGTGCGTTTGGAAAGGCTGTTATTTTTTTTATTCTCTAGTATTTAGTTGAATCTAACATTTCAGTGATAAGACAAATGAAATTTCTTAGTACATTCTAGCACAATTTCTTAGCTTCTTCTTATGAAATTTCTTAGAACTGTCCATCCTATTGCTATAGTGAGAACCACACAATATGCAACCTGAGTCTTAAACCACAAAATCAGGTCATAAATACATGTGTGTGTGTATTTATATAATATAATTAGCAGACTTAAATAATCCAGGTTAACAATTCCCAGTCCTGCAGCAGATTTACAGCCCTGTCTCACTAACTGCTTCCTTCCAGATTCTGGACAGATTCCTGGGGTACAAAACCCAGCACAGGAAAACACAGCCTTCCTTGTTCTGAGCAGCAGTTGCAATTCTCCACAAAAATCAGTTCTGTTTTAATGAAATGTGAAACTTTCGCTAGTCTACAAACATTTTATTTTTTTAACATAAGTTGATGAACAAAAAGCATGCTTTTATTTTTTACATAGTTTCAGTGAATACAGGAGAAATGCATATTCTTAATAATTGTGCCTCCTCATTTTTATAGCCTGAAAACATAGATGTTCACAAGAATAAAAAATAAATTATGGTGCAAATATAACTTTGTCAAACAAGCAATTCCAGCACTGTATGCTACATATACAAATAAAGATGGATAGAAACAAAACCAATTCTTGTTTAGTATCAACAATGAATGAACGAATGAAGAAACGAATGAATGAATGCAAAGTGACTCTTGGACAGAACAAGAATGTATCAAACAACTAAATCAAGAAGTATACCAGAGTTTATCTTTGTAAGGGAGGTAAAGGAAAGATATTCTCTGCTAGAATATTTACTCTTTTAGACTTTTGGGAGGGGGCTTTATATTTTTTGAAGGAAGACAATTTTGCCTCACTTTCTACATCCATCAAATCAGAATATTATTTTCTTCTTTGGCAAGGGTTTAGTTGAATATGACTTGTAAAGTTTCTTGAGTTTATCAAATTCAGGGTGCTTTAAAATACGGCCTCCATAAAACTACAGTTTCATAGAATAAATGTTTTTCTCACCATCAGAACCTTTAATTGAGTTAACAGAAGAGCATGTAAAAGCTTCCACAATAGAGAGACATTTGTGTTCATGCAGAGAGCAGACTAAAAGAACATGCAGAGCCAGGAAGAGAATGACTGAGGGGACTATAGTCTATTAAAAAGCATAAGCAAAAATGAAGATTCTGCAGAATCAAAATTTGTATGGAAAACACCTCACAGTAATAAAAATCTTCAACTGTAACCATTTTATAGAAGTATTTAAAAAGCAAGGACATCCTTTTGAAAAAATTTGAAATGAAAATGTAGGGTCATACAAAATTACTTTTAATTTTGAAATTGAGATCTATTTATATTGTAATTTCATTTAATTTTGATACTTTTTCATTCATTTCATATCGATTCAATTTCAATATTCAGTCAGCAAGACTTTGACTGTTTGCTCCTATTCCATATGGAAAAACCATAAATGTGTGAATAGGGCAAGGGAAAAGCAATCCTGAGCCTCACTGGTGTATGAGTTCCCTTTTGCTGAAGGGTTACTTATAGTATAGACACATGAAAAAATTATCATGTGACATTAGCTCCATGTTAGAACACTGCAGTAACTCCTGTGCAGTTTTTTTACCCCACAGTGAGAAATAATTTGAAGCAGCTTCTCTCTCAGCTCATGTAGAATAAGTAACAAATAATGAAGCCTTCAAGATTATGTATTTGGTAAATATAGGTCTTGTGAAAAGAATTAAAATATTCTCCTCTCTCTTACTTCAACTTTTATAAAGCAATTTTTATTTATGAAGATTACTAAGAATAGCTCTTAAATTTTAAGAAAAAAGTTGTGATTTATTTTTCTCAAATCAACAATTTCCTCCTTAATATCAATAAATAAAATTGACTTGAGAAGATGAACCTAATTTAAATTGTGAAAGAAGACCAAACCTACAAGGTAAGACCACACATCTGTACTTATCTGAGTGGAGGACAGTGATCTAGGCCTATAATGGGATTACAAATCCCTAATTCTAAACATGCATAAATATGAGTGGTTTCACTTTATTAGAAATGCTGTCTTGATCTGTTCTGGTTTCACAATTGATTATTTTCAGAGTAAAGTCAGCAGATAAATATACTTAGCCATCTCATCAATTCTCTGGTGCTTCCAGCAAGAATTATTTGGTCCTTTCTTTAGCTAAATAAATATAGAACATAAACCTGTATGACTATCGGTAGTCCATATACCTTTTCAGAACCTTCAGATTTCCTCTCAAGTAGGCTTACAGAGATTAATATTAAAGGCTGAATATTAAATATTGCAAGCCCTGTGACACTAATCTACTTGAACAATAAAAATGAGGCATAGTAAATGAGATCTCAGAAATACTGGATATGTTTCTTCATTAAAAAAACCTTTTTAATTAAACCATCCAATTTAATGTTTTTATATGGCACTTTAGTTTCTAAGGTAAAGTGAGCTAGAGACAGCTGACAAAGAAATTATAACTGCAATTCCTTGGTGAAAATGTTAATGACAGCAAAATATTGTTTAATTAGATGATTGCAGCATCTGGATTAACACTCTTTAAGAGCGATGTTCCTGTGCTTGTCTGCTTCTTCACACTTTACAGACATTTTGTCATCTCTAGGTCATTAGGAAAGAATTTTTAATGATTTTTCTAGAAGTAAGTAGTTCAAGTTACATCTAATTAGATGACAATAATAAGCCCAACACATGCAGTAGCTAAATATATACATAATTAACCAGTGAGGGCTTGTACATCACAGAGTAAAAAAGTGGAAAATGCTAAACAGGGAAAAAAAATAAGTGGTGAGGGGGAAGAAGTTCATCTGAATTTATTACCTAATTGAGGGTGTCAGTTTTTTTCCATAAACCTTTAAAACCACTAGAAAAAATTACTCACAAAAATCATGGATGCAATTATTCTTCATTTATTTTAAAAGCAATGGCATGTAGGATTTAAAAGAATTAAAATTCCAATAAATACACAAGCACACATTAAAATACTGCCATTTTAAACAAACATCAGAAATTAGTCAAATACTGAGAAACAAATTTGAAATCTAGACTTCTAGCTAAAACAGTGAGCACTGCAATGATATTTAAAACAACTTGTTCCCACTCCTCTTGATACCTTTCGCTGTAGTGGGATTACTTTTAAGCACTCTTTTTATTAATCTTTTAATTGAGTATAGTAAAAATTACTTGTTTCCTCTATCACCCAGAGGGTTCAGCTTACATATATGCTGGTCCCATGCAGAGAGGACAATTAGTATAATCATAGCGAAAACAAAAGGATCCCTGAGAATGAAGCAGGTAGGGGGAGGAGGAGGGAAGTGACCAGGAAGGCTTATGTCTACACAGCCAGGACAAAAACCAGGGGCATGGAGAGTATAACACTGAGACTGATTGATAAGTAGCAGAATGAAATGTTTACCTTCGGGAGGAAAGCCCAGAGCTGTAAACATGATGAAATATGCTCAAGCCAGAAAAGAGGGCAAGAAAGAGGTGAAAAACTTGGAAACAGAAGAGGGAGGTGAGAAAATAGCTGACTAGAGGGCCAGAGAAACAGGTTGAAACAAGGCTTTAGAGAGTTTGGAGATAGAGAGAGATTTTGAGCTGAAATTGCAATGAGACATCAGGCCAACAAAAGTACCAACAATCACACATACGATTGGACAGGAAATAATCTAGAAAGAGAGATCTTTGAGAGCTGAAGTAGGAAGTTATTAACTCATGAACACAGATCACAGTAGAAACAATTAAACTAAACATGAAGCATGGCAATGTTTCTAGGGGGTAATGGGATGATATAAGAATTAAAGAAAACATCATAGAATGATGGATTTTTTTCAAGAGGATACTTCAGATATTAAGGACATATAGAACAGCCAGGGGCCATGCTTCTCAGGACAGACATACCAGCAAACCAGGGAGAGATTTAAGAAGAGATTCATATATTTATTTCAGCTGTTCTGTTGTACACAGACCAACCAGCCTGTGTAATTAACAGTATTAATAAACAGGCAAAGGACTTTTTGTAGAGAAGGACCAGTTGCATGATGTCGCAAGGAGAGAAAGCTGATGTCAGAACCCTCGCTTCTTCCAAGGCTACTGCTTCTTGTGCAATTTCAGAGGATCACAAGAAAACATGGGTGCTTTCTTACTGTTTTGTAGAGGGCTACAGAGTAATTAAGCACCATTGTAAGGAAAAAAAAAAAAAAGTGAGCTACAAAGAATGGGCAGAAGATGTTCTAAACCATTTTGTTAGTGGACCTCTATTTGGATGAGAAAAAAAAAAAAACAGTGGAGGGACCTTACTTATCACCTACTTACCAGCAGATAATCCACAATCCTTAAGTGCCAAACCTCCATGTTTCTGACTAATCTACAGCTCAGTTTTGCTGAATAAACCAATAGGCACTTAATGGCAACATGTATTAAAAAAAGGAGGATGGATATAATTCTCAGTAGTTGAAAACAATAATACCATTAGAGAATAAGACACTTCTTGAATAAACAGTTATATTCTAAAACTAGGTCATTACTTCTACACCAACAATTACTGGCAAAGAAGTTGTAACTTATAAGGAAATATTTCTTATGGAATCTCATTACAAAAGAGTATAATTAGGACTGTAATTGAAAATTGGATTTCCAAGAAGAAAGAAAAGAAATTGCATCTTTACTTAGGAAAGAAGGTCACAAGTATATTCAGTAATCTATTTTTGTGTACAAAATAGAAAATCCTGTATTTTCTTCTGATTGCTAGGGGTCCTGTCTGCAGTGCATCTGTTTAATACAGGTGTACTGAGACAGTTATCAAAATCAGGGCAACAAGTTCTTTGCTTCCAGTATTGTATTTCTGTCAGAGTTATTTTGTTAGTACTTCATCAGAAAACACCTATTTGTTGTAAGGGAAATATTTTTGAGGAACACCTTTCAAAAACTACAGAAGTACAGGCAACAGCTGTAAAAGCAGTGGTGTCACTCAGGCAGCCTCACAGCTCTCAATCCTGCAGTTTTCCAGATCTCAGGCCCCGCTGGTACAAGGCCATGCAATGGTGGGGCCAGGATCAGCCTGTGAGAACTTCTAGACTTTCTAACATGTATTTCTTTTCCAAAGCTTTCTCCCCCGCAACTGGACTTTGCGCTCATGAGCATTCTATTGTGGGTGGGTTTCTGGCTTGCCAGGAACTTTATGAGGAGATTTTTTGCAAATACCCCCAAGAACTTAATGAGTTTTTGGATCGGAGCTTTCTAGATGAAGTGCAGACTTCATTAAAACTACAAAATCTTGTTGATCTTCCAAAAAATATCTTGAGGGGATTTTTCGCTTTTGTCGAAAAGTGGGAAAACTTTGGGGTTTGTTCCAAACAGGAATAAAGAGCTTATTGTCATGTGTAGAATTGTAGGGTTTCAGTCAGCTTTCATTCTCTGATGTTATTTTCAGAAAAAGTTTTGTCTGTGTCATTGGCAAGTTTAGATATCAAGGATAAATTTTATACTAATTTTTTAAAAAAATCAGATACTGCTGAAAGATTTTATGAGATAGTAGAAATGAGCAAGGCATCCTCTGCAATTAACTAATGAGATTACATGAACAAATGAGATTTACCTGTAAGAGACTGATATCAATAAATTTGCTAGAAATTAAATGCCTTGAGTCAGAGAGAGACACTCTTAGAGATAGTGACCAACTAGTTTTTTAAAATAGGACAGAAATTCACAGACACACACCAAAAATAACAAATAGTCTGTAATCCTTCAAACCTTGGCTATAGCCGGTGGAACCTGGAATGCTAATATCAAGCCATCCTGTTATAAGGCAGATGAGTGACTCTAAATGACCTTAAGATAATCCTGTCTAGTGCAATCACCCCAAGTGTTTGGCTACAAAGCCTGCCCAGTGGTACTAGTATCAAACAACAGGTGAAAAAATATTTTTGTTGAGACCTCTGAGGTACTTTTAGGGAACCTGTTCAGGCTGAAGCTTGTTAACTGATAGATATTTTAGTGTGTCACTGCAATTTCTAAATTACTTCAGACATAATGCTGTCTTCCAGGTTTGGATGCTTTCGTGAGGTACCTAAAAATAATGACCTTGGAGTTTTAAGCTGATAAAAAAATAATTTATAAAAAAATAGTTTATCTCTTGTCTACTCATTTAAAGACCTTAAATTCACTGCTTCCAGAAGAAATGAATACATATAAAGGAAATTACCAGTGAAGGACAGTTCTCTTGATAATAATGTATTGGACAAGGACTAAGGGGACCTAGGCTAACTTCCTAGCTCTCCAGTAAATCCTCCAAGTTCAGGTGAGTCAGGCGGGGAGCTGGCAAGGGTCTGCCTGCATTTCCTCATCACTGGAAGGGCAGCGGATGTGTGAGAGGCCCGAAGCAGCTGGAGACAAGCCAGTGTCCAGAAGCAGGATAGCAGCATTCTGGCATTGCACCAGAGGCAATAAACGCCCAGCAGGGCTCCTTCCTCCAGCAGAGATCTGTGGGACCGCAGCAAAAATGCTTGGGAACCAAGCTGGTGAGCCTGCACTGGACTTCACCATATGGACTTTTCAGCCCAGATCTGCAGTAGTCTCAGGGATTCTGCATTTTGCTCCACTGCACAAAGTAAACATGCCCTCAGATTTCCGACAGTTCAGTGGTAGCACTTCTGTATCACACTGGGATAAGTTGATGACACATTTATTAACATCCATAAGACTGGATGCATGGAAGATGACTACCATCTAATCACAGAGGCCAAAGCCTGAGGGTTCAAAGCAAGTGAGTTTGACAGCTCCTGAATTCTGTCACTGCCCTACTGGGAAGAACACAGTGACTGTCCACAAACTGGTCAGCATAACGAGTGCCACCTTTGGGTTTCACGCTTACACGTGTCTTATGTCTGGCCAGAGGATAAAAGTCAGGACCAAGTAAAGATGAGAGTTGTAACACTGGAGTACAAAGTGATGCCTGGTGGAATTTAATTTGGGTTTCAGATTAAAGCTCATTGAAGTGAAATGTCTGTATGAGGCTCTCCACGGGCAGGTTCATAAGCAGCATGTGTGCTACAGGCAGGAATCATAATAGTAGACAGCCTCCTGGAAATCTCTGTATACGGTGTGGAAACTGATGCTTTTTACATTTAAACTTAACACTGGAGTTAACACATAGAAAAGAGAAATATCTTCCTGAATGTTTAATTAATGACAATTGCCAGAAAAGCTCTTCTTTTGCCAATAACAAATGGATGTCTATGGCAGTTATTTCTCATTTTAAATACCTAATCTGATATTATATTTCATCTCAAAGAACAAAATGAGAAAAGATACTGTAATCTAATCATACCACAATCCAGGTGACATCTGTACTAGGCAGAATACTGTTGTTATTCTGCTGTATAGTTGCTGTTGCTGAGAATGATGAAGTAGCGAAATTACATTTTCCCATTATTATTTCCAGACACTCTCTGGCAATGGTTTGTTGACTCTAATAAAGCTTCAGACAAAGCTGTCAGCAGAGGAAATGGCAGAAGGGGAGCAAGGAACAGCCTTCACAGCAATACATGAATCTAAAGTCTCTGTGATAGGCTGTGCATTTTCCGATAAAATTTAATGTGTGTGTTTTTCAGAATATATCACAAAGCTGCAGCTGAATTCTAGAGGGATAAATGTATTCTATCAAATCACATTGCTTAAGACTTTGACAAACATAAACATATTACAAGGGATTAAAGAGCCAGAAGCCTTACCTGCTATAGTATTGAGGAACATCAAGTATTCAAAGTTGGATATCTCCCGTCTCTGCCAGCGCTGAGTCATGTTGGAGGATTTATAAAGTTGTCGGGGTGTGGCCAGAGAGATTCTCCTAAGAAATACATTTAAAGAATTATTTTTTTAAGTTACATGTTAAGATGTAGGGCAACATTTTTAGTGTGATTAATTTCAGATTCTCTCAGAGGCTTTTTTATTTCATTTAATGAAGTCAAGAAGACACTATTACCGTTATTTGAGAAATGGGTAAAATTATGAACTATATTTTATCTTATCACTACTACAGCATTGAAATAAATCAGAATAATATATTTTGTATTTTATTTTATTTTGAATTTGGTAAAAGACTGGGATTAAACGAAACTCCAGACCTCCTGGTGCCAGGTTTGTCCAGAAGGAATAGAAGAGGAATACCATTTCCCTGTTTCAAAAGGATATATTGAGATAAGTTCATTAAAGTGAGTGAGTGATAGATTAAAGTGACATACACTTCTATCACACAGGTTGACTATATTTATTACACAATCTGTGCACCTCCTCTATGGTCAACTACCCATGATTCTTTCCTACATCCCAGTAAGCTTGAAGATTTCTATTTATAGCCTGGTTTCTGAAGGAAGCAAATTTTACTCAGTTATCTGCTCACATGTTTATCTGCCTGTCTCTTCATAATGACTTCTAAATTGCATTTCATTCAAATTTGGAAGAGGAGTAGAAGCTTGTATGATACTCAATTTCCACACATTTGTTTTTGAAACTTACATGACTGGTTAAGGGAGAAAAAAATCAAACTCCATGCCAAGGAAGGGAAAAGCAGAAAACCTCAACTCTTCTATATTCAATTTGACAACATTACAATACCCAAATACCATGCACCAAATCTTAAATTAACTGTTGTATATATTGTCCCTGGTTGGTAAAATATAGGGGACTAGAGTCAGTCTAGACTAATGCATTAAAGAAAAAAATCTGCAACAGGCAAAAGCAGTCTCATTGTTCAAAATTTATTTCTAGAGAAAATAGTTCTTGCCTAAAAAACAAAGACACAAAACAAAAGGAAATTTTTAAAAGGAAAATAAATTCTTCTATTCAGATACCATTTTAAAAGGAAATGTTAAAATAGAGAAATGTTTATACCAGTTAAAACCAAAAACAATAAAAAAGACAATTCCTAATGCGTAGTCTGAATTCTATGAATTTAAAGAATGTATGTAGTAGTATTCACATAGCTTATCAAGACTAAATAGGGACACCCAATGCTTCAGTTTTCAGTTGCACCCTGGGCACACAGTTTGCTCTTTCTAGACTCTGGAATATGAGCATCTTCTTAAAACTTAGCCATAGACAAGGTGTCAAACTGGGCAATGTTTAAAAAAATGTGAACCATCTACCTCTAAAGATACATACACAGGTACCTACTCCTAGAGAAGCACTAAACTTTTTTTCCACAGAAAGCCTGAGTAAGTATTGGTATGCAACTGGAGTGTACAGTTATTACAATTATTTGTCTAAATTGCCAGTGTGTACATTGTCAACTCTGCCATATTTCAACTTACAAATTGGGCATACAAAAATGACCACACAAGTGTGTTTACCCAAATAACAGTACACTGGGTCTTGCCACCTTGGCTAGCCTTATTTTACAGTAGACTATAGCATACCAAAGGTGAATACACTTTACTAGTACACAGGAGACAATGCAAAATATTTTAAGTATTAAAGTTGTTTCTATAATGATCATGAAACAATTTATCTAAAGAAATATCCAAATGTAATCATACTTCATATTGCATTTTATAGAATAATAGCTATTTTTACAGTAGAACTCTCAAAGACATATGGTTTCCAGTAAATTTTGACTAATGCTACATACAAATTAATAAACATAGAAAATAAAAACACTAAAGAGATCATTAAATTTACAAAGCATTTTGCCACAGACTTTCTGTACCTCACATGACAAAAGAGCATTTATGTATTAGTACAGCTTAGTAGCTCCTTTTAGACTTAATTCACAATCTCCTAGGGAGTCTCAAAAATCTATAAACTGTCATGTGCTGGACTTTGCATTTGAATGTTTGATTTGAGTGAACCCTAAAGAAAATCAAAATATACTAAAAATGTCCTTATTTACTCCATATCTACAGTGTTTGAAAGATTCACATTTTTTTTCAGCAGAGACTGGAAGAAATTATGCACAATAAATTGGTTCCACACCTGCTTGTTTCAGCTAACACAGGAAGACCCACTGTTTTCTGTTTTGCTAAAACCACCCAACTTTGATCAAACCATTTCTTACTTCAATATGCCATCACCAATATGAAGATGCACAAATGAATGTGCTTCCTGTGCTTCTAGAGAACCATGAAACATCTACTCAAAATGGGAACTGCAGAAGACTCTGATGTACAACAGAATGATCCAGTTTTTCAAGTTTTATACATTTAATTGTATTTAGAAAACAATTCATGCCATTTTGGTGAAGGAAGGGATGCTATATATACCATATGTGGAATATGACACACCCCCTTTCACAGTAATTTTTAATTTAGTTAGCTACGATGCAATCTCATACAAAAAATATTCAAGTATCTTGCACCTGCATGATGTTATTTGTTGTGTTGCTTCTGTTAATAAAACAAAATAAAAAAAAAAAAAAAAAAAAAAAAAAGACTTGGGAAACTGATGCCCCAAGGAAAGGCAAAAAACTCATCAATGTTCACTTTTAATCAAAATTCTAAAAAGGGTTTAATACTTTGATGGCATCAAATCTCAGTTTTTCTACCTCTCTCACTTCACAAAACTCAACATCTGCATCCGGCTGTACTGAGATCTGGAAATCCAATCCACCTACAAGCAACTGACATGGCAGAGCTGAGATGATGTTGAATATATTTAATGCAACAGACAAAATACATTTTTTTTCAGAAAAAGAAGTCATTTGAATATCTTAGTTTTAACTGAAGCCAGTTTTCTCTAATGCATTAATAGCCCACAGAATTTCAGTGGAAGGTGTCAGTATGTTTAGTGTTGAAGATACCCTATCTTTTACCAGTTCTTTGATCTCTATACACTACAAAACCATCAGGCAGCTCACAGTTTTTGAGCTGTGATGCTACCCTCAATAAAAAGACACCAGTAAATTACACCTGAGGTGTTAGAACCGTAAAAAGTAGTCCGATGCCAAAAAAGTGGATATTAATCTACTTATGTAGAATCACATGGAGCCACAGAAGTTAAAAGACACAGAATTTTCTGCCCAATTGTATCATTTGGCAAGGTTATAAGGAAACTACAATCAATGCAACATGTTTCAGGAACAGTGAAAATGCATTTATTAGAGACAGACTAATATGATTATCAAGTCAGACTGAACTCCTCAACATGTGACTGATTTCAAGGATGTAATTACTGCTTTGTAACATTAAGCACAGGCTTGAACTCTGTTGAATCAAAGCATTAAACAGTCTGCTTGGAAAGGCAGCAAAGAGGCAAACTGAAGACTTGCTCTGAATAGCGGGTCTGTAAAGTCTTAGAAAGTCATAATAGTTCACCTGCTTCTAATCCTTTGAGCCATTAGATCACAAATATTTCTATTTACTTCTACTTCCTTGCATCTTTCTTAATTGCAGTATTTCACCATGAAAACAGAAATACACTTAAAAGCCATGTATTGCATTAAAAGTAATTTACTTCTTTGGAATATTTCCATCAAGAATGCAAGCCTTCATGATACTGTAATTAACTCTAGGTGATGTTTATCAGAGGAGTATCAAGAGGAAATATTACTTGCATAAATAGAACTAAAGAACTTAAGTGAAACAACCCGAAAGGTCTGCTTTTGTTAAGATATTTTAAGGTACAACTTAAGGTACAACTTAATCTGGAAAGTTGTTATGATAAAAAAAGGATAATGTTTTACTCATAATAGCAGCTCCTTCTGGTTACTCAGCATAAATTCTCCTTATTTTAGTTATACAAATAAGCATAATTAAAAAAAAAAAATTAGCATTCCAGAGCGAACATATTCATAGGAAGAAAAACTATATTCTAACATCAACAAAAGATTGACTACAGAGCAGTTATAGAGCCAGATTTCCCCTTGGTTACTCCACTGCAATCCTACTGAAGACAATAAAAGTACATAGACCAGGGAAAAAAGAAAAAAACCATGATTGCAGAGTCTTTATTGTGCATAAATCATACCATGATTACACAAAAAAAAAGAAAGAAAAATAACTTCACTACCATATGCCAGATATATTCTGAAGGCTAGCAAGACCATTTTCAATTCAAATTGAACTTTAATCAAAAAGGTATGGAAATAACTGCATATTATATTGAAGCTGAAACTTTTCTAAATAATTATATATCAACAAACTTTTTCAGACAATTATTCACTGAATAATGCACAAAGGATATGAATTTCAAAAGTAAAAAATGTCACTGTAAATATGAAATTCTGATTGAGAAATTTGCATTTTGTTTGTGCTAGAGCATGTGGCCATTTCTATTTCAGAAAAGAATGCTATTGCTTTCCATTTAGAGACAGCATTTCCTTTAACTTTAGTATATGGAAGAACAATGCAAATATTAACAAGATGTGCCTTCCAAATAAATGCCCCAACTTCGCCTTGATCTCAATGGAAACTCGAGAAATTTGGCAGTTTGCCTAAAGACTTCAGCACATTCAGGAGATCAAGCCTTAGGTATCATGAGACTCTTGGGCTCATGACAGGGAATGACGTTCATCAGGGAATGAAAAAGTTCTCCAATTCTACGAATCCTCTGACTCTTCAGAGTATTTCCACATTTTGCACTGGGATAAACCAAGGACAATGTGAAGTTATTGTTTGTAGGACATGACTTAAAGAGAGAGAAAGACACATCCCAGACACCACACTGACAATTAAGTCATTGGCTTTTAGGCAAATGGGGTCTGAGCCCAAAGCATTATATTTTGTTAATATGATGCTGTTTCCTCATTCTCTTATATTTCTTTATTTTTGTCTCATTTTGACCAGATGTTAAACCTGAACCTAAAAACAAACAAAGAAGAACACAGTGAAGTACACATAAAGATCATCTCACCTATCCCTGAAATAGGAACACTTTTATAATATAGGATCTGACAATTTCCAGCCTTATTTCTGGCCATAGGTTGATTTGATGTTGATGTTGTAAGGAAATAAAAAATTATAGTTGTCCATCGTATGTGAAAATCTCTAAAACTCAACCTTAGTTGTTCTTTCAAAAATATATATGCTCCTTTATTTTGGAAAGAAGAAGAATGCATTATACTAATGAATGGAAGAAATTTGGAAATTGCAAATTTATCACTACACTGATAAGAAATGAAGTAAAATCTCATACATTCATATAGATAAAATAATTTGCATTCAGCAAACAAAAACTAGTCAAGTCCAGTTTCACATGCTGCATAAGGATGCATCATCCTTGCTGTGCAAGGATGAACATTTGATTATACACTTATAGAACCTGACTGGAAACCAGACTTTGAAGAGATAAGGTGTAAGTTTTTTCACAGGAAGGTGCTTATACAGGTCCTGTAATTGAAAAGGAAAAAAAAAAATCTAATTATCTAATTTACAATACTTTTACTTCTATTCTATATACTAACAGGCCATATAGTAAGTAAAGGGTAATGTTTCTCATACTAACCTTAAAAAAAAAAAAAAATAAATTAGAGTTTCTTGACAGCAATAATGTTTTAGCACTGACATTTAAAAAAATATCAACTATATGATATAATTAACACAAAATATAAAACCTATGTTGTTTTAATTACCTGGCTTGTGGCAAACCATAGCTGGTTCCTACTCCAACACGTGGTAAGCTGTACACAACTTTTTTCACTGTTGCTTGGTCAGGAAAATTAAACATAACAGAAGCTAAATGAAGAAAGAAAAAACATGTACCAGTAAAACACTTGCAGAAGTCTGTTTCTTCCCCTGCAACCTTAAAATGCTCAGGTTTTTATCTGGGGAGAGAAGTCAGTTCCACTTTTATCCTCCTGGGGATCCAAGGGCAAACTGAAATTCCTGACATTCTTCACACCTATGTATAATTAGCTGGTTAACATTTTAGCATTAAATCTCCTCTTTTGCAGAAGACCTGAGTGTTGTTTACTTCAGAGGAACACCTTACTATTAACCCATAAAATCTCTTATCAGGCTGAGAAGCTGTTCACTAGTTGGTATGGCATTTGCTCTTCTAAGCAGTTCCTTAAAACTAAACACCCAGGAACAAGAAATTATTTCATTCCCTCCCCAGCTGAAATCAAAGCTTACATCAGGGCTCCTGAGGGTAAAAGAGCACCTATACCCCTCACCAGCCACTGAACTGTGATTAAGAGTAGCACATACAGAAAACTGACTGGATTTGTTTATTGATCTAGTACTTTTTAACTTTAATTCATTTCATAATTAGAAAAGGAGATATCCCTTTATATGATTCACTAAAATATTTACAGACAATACATACAGAAAAATGCCTGGATTTGTTTATTGATCTAGTACTTTTTAACTTTAATTCATTTCATAATTAGAAAAGGAGATATCCCTTTATATGATTCACTAAAATATTTACAGACAATTGAGGAAAAGGGTGAAACAACAGAAAAAGCAAATTTCCTATCCAACATTTGAAGAATTTACCAATTGCAATGAGCTGGTTCTGTAAATAAATCTAACTGCTGCACAGAAAGCAGTGAGATTGATTTATGTGATTGATTTTAATAAAATTTGCACTGAATACATACAAGAGTAAGCATTACAGAACAGACATCAGCGCTTAATCAAAGGAAGCACAGAGTTTTAATATTAAGATTAATAAATAAAACACAAAAAAACCACTAGTAAAATTTTATGCAACAAATATAAACCATGACCTACTTCTGTTTGCCATAAACACTTCCAAAGCTGTGTTCTGGAGAAGATAACGTCTTGAAAAAACAGCTCGAATCTCGCTGAACATCCATTTTCCATGAAGGCCTTCGGTATAGGCAAGGACCTTTAAAGAAAGTCAAGGTGACAGTTATTAAAGTATTGTGTAAGAACAGAGGAAATTTTACCCATCAATTAAGTTATTTGTGTCTCTTTAACACTTAAAAACAATGACTTAAAATGAACTTGAATGTTTTTAAGAAATGCATAAAAAGAAGTACCTGCTCTTACAAGAATATCTGTAATTACTGTAACCCAACACTCCTAAGATCTATTTCTTATGCGTCACATCAAATTAGTTCCGCAAAAACACTAAAAACCCAAACTCTGCAAACAAGCACAGGGAAACAGACACACTTGCAATTATGCTTAGCTGTATCTTCTTCCTACAGTGTGTGTGACACAGTAGTCAGCTATCCATCAGATAACAGATTCTGAGGTTGCCTTGTGCAAAGTACAACCAAAATAATATAACTTGCTATTCACATCCACTTCAAGGTCATAAATTACAAGTCCTCCCATTCCATTAATAAGTCAAAAAATTAGCAAAACCAGCATGTCACCATAATAATTTTTCTGAAGTTAGATACATCAAATATCCTAAACCATGGACAAAATTTAACAATTTTAATCCTGCATCTTAAAATTAATGTGAAAACACATTAAAATAAAATAGTTAAAATTAGTACTGCTTTTCCTCTTTTAAATTTTCTCAATTTAATGTATTAATATGAGACTAGATATTAAGACCAAATAATCTTTTTCACTTTTCCAGGCATTCTGGATGTTCAAAAAATAGACAAAAAAGACACAATTTAGTTAGATGTAATTTTTATTAACTTGTCTCATCTGTATCATGCACTGTAGAACAATCTTTTTCCATTCCTTTTCATCAGCTGGCAGGCTCCCTTCAGCCCTGCACCTCTGCTTAGGTGGGCTCTGCAATGGCATTCCAAGGAGGAGTCAGTTGTTCGGACGGGGATCCTCACCACACCCGTTTGTATTTACCAGGCTTATAGACTGTGCATTTACCTAGGCTGCAGCCACTGAGAGAATTGCAGCCTCAGTGAAATAAAGAAATATAGTGAACACCTTCCCTAAAGGGAACGTAAAAAGAATGTTTCAGACTGAAGAGACTGAATTTCTCTGATCTCCATTAGGTGCACAAAAACTGTCGTACACCAGCTTGCAGTGCTTTACTCTCTCATCTGAGGTCTTTACTTCCCATAATCATACCTCCCCCAGCTTCTGAACAGGAAAATGTTAGGGAAACCATATGCTGCTGCTGTTAGTGATCCTTCATGCTTCAGGAAATGGAAATTGTATTTCTTCAATCTTTTCACTGATGTAGCTTCAGGTTAGTAACATGTCTCCATATATGAAAAATCTAATATAAGTTTGTGCACTTGGTGTACAACCTTTTTCTCATAACCGTGAAGAGTCTATGTTAGAGAGGATGGTAATAACAGCAACAACAAAAAAGTGTTTCAGCACACAGAAAAGCATTCAAGTGTTATTGCTGTCCTCAACAGAAATCCATCAGAAGATCAGTGTTCCCCTGTACTGTTTACAGGTAAACTGATAACACTGTTTCATTCACCTCAGTTTTCCACACTTGTTAAACACAGCTTGGAAGAAGGGAAGGAGCTTGACTCTTTGGAGGTCACCCAGACACGCGCACCCAGAGACTGAGATCCCTCCATTCAGTCACAGGTCAGCTGTGGAATGCTACCTCACAGGCTAAATTCTTGCAATGGTCAAAAATTTGATAGATCTTGTGACACTTTTGTCTGTGAGCATTCTAGTATCAGGTAACTTTTCCTTGTGTTGGTAATTACAGACTTGTGGAAGATCAGATTCGCTTACTGCTTAGCCTTCTCTTTGATAAGCTAAATAAGCCAGATTTTCCTTGATTTTCTTTCATTGAGATCAGATGCTAGGATACCACTAGTATCATGTATGTGAAATTCAGCTGGATAAGAACAATGACTGTGAAGACTTAAGAATTGTCCTTCCTAGAATGTATTCTACTGCTATCTGATCCATAATTTTTGTAAATACACAGTTTTTTTAAATTAAAGAGAAGAAAGTTTGAGGAAACGGCTCACATTTAAAAAGCTAAAATATGAGAAGAGTCTGAGAGGGAGGAGTTTGAAATGTATATAGCTGTAACCAGATCTACAGCAGCTAGCAAATTTGCCAAAGAATTAGATCCTTGACAAAGCATCATGCTTCAGGAAACCAATTTTTGTATCAACAATGCTTCTAGTTATTTTTTTGTAAAGAGAAATGTTTACTATTAACTCTATCATATATTAACATATTAGAGGATTCACAATAATACATTTATGACATATTGATATATACCACAGCTTAGTTATTATTATAGATCAACACTAAAAGCACATTGCATAGCAATCGTACACTGCTTGCCTTTTATTTCCTCCTCTTTTTTAATTAAGTATAAAGCAATTGCAACTACACAGAGGTACATTCAACCGACTATGAAATGAATGACATATGATAACACTCCAGTAAAACAGTAGAATGGAATAGGAAATCAGAGGAAAGAAAGGAGTCTATAATTCAATTAATGTCCTCAATTACACTCTTCTTAACTTAATTCTTCCTACAAATATCAGATTATTTTGTCATTATCAAGTTATCTGAATTATTTCAGTATTTCTGTTGTAACATCTTCCTGTCCAAGATATACTACCCATTTTTTTCCATCCTCCATAATCATCTTACATCATTTTCATGTGATGCATTAAACATCTCATTATTAGATATCTACAATTTAGAGCAGATATTACTGATAGTGTAGCAGGATTCTTTCTTATTGCTGTTGTAACAGCCAAATCAAAGTAAATTTATTTTACATATTTTAAAGACTGTATGCATTATATCATTCATTATTCATAAAAACATGGAAATAAACACTTCACTATGCTAATACACTGAAATTATGTTACTAAGTTATCTGAAGGCAAAATTTCCATGCGTTCACCCACTTTGTTGCTTACACTTAAAGTCAGTACTCCTTATTTTGATAGTTTTATAAGGTTTTCTCCTAAAAACATTCACAAAGGCTTCCTGCCTAGGCATGTTTTAATAATTGAAGAATCATGACTAAGCCCAGGATTCTAGATACATATCATATAATCTGTTTTTATTATAATAAAAACAGCCAGCCAATATCCACATTTGAACTAAGCACTTTTTTCACTTTTAATATCAGTTGCAGCTATTTAGTTTAATACTCATTTCTCCTTGTAAAACCTTTTCATGTAGGAATATGTGTATGTTTTAAAGATACCAATTTGCTAGAATTCATTGCAGCAAAACGAAGCTCTCACTGAACAAGGGAATGAGAAGCCTCTAAAACTCAAGATTCTGTAATATGGAAAAACATCTCTTAGTGACAGTTATTTAGATTAGGTTAGTAAAGCAGATGGAAAGTTCTAGAGAAGAGAAGCAGAATGGTTACTGAAGTGCTTTCTTACTTGGATCAGATATGAAGGCTCCATTATTTTGATTTTATTTCTGATGTAATCAAGACTTTTTTTCTTTTCAATTAAGAATGAATGCCATTTTAATCATAAACATCCTTCAGTAGTTAGTCAAGTATTCATAATGAATTGTTAATTAACAGCTGGAATTTTGCACTAAACAGAAGATCAGAAATACTAAATACTAGTGCCCATTTTGCTTGAATCCCTGGTAGATTAACTCCACAGAAGGAACACTTAAGTACTGAGGCTCAATTTTGCTGCTTTATACTATATTTTGGTATCTCGTAGCACCTGACACAACATGCAAAAGCATATTCTGGCCTTTTTTTTTTTTTTTTTTTTTTGGAATATTGTTTCTGGAATTGAAGTAATCACAAAATCAGGTGCTATAAAGAAATCAAGGAAAACAGTCTGTACAATCCTATCTATTCTCAGTCACTAACTTTTCGGTAAGAACAATCACGTTTTCTGACTGTTGCAAAGAATTTTTACATTTCTTTTTTTCTAAGGTAGCTCCTTGGGGTGATTAATTAATGACTATGTATGTGAACTGAATCCACTGTTTTCAGTGGAAGTCCACCATTTGTCTTTTGAAACCACATTTCTAATTCAGGTTATTTTAATTCTAACCTGATTTCCCAATGAAAGTGTCAATTGATACTTGTAACATTTGTCAAGCTTTGTTTATATCTAGTGAACAATCCATGTATCATAAATGTGTAATATATTTGTCGATCTGTTAGTGGGTTTGTTTGATGAGCAGTGAAAAAAAAATGAAAAATCTTTTCCTAATATTTAATCCGAATTTCCCTTGTCTCAGCTTAAGGACATTTCCTCTGATCCTCTCACTCTGAGCATGGTAGAAAAGACTGGCCCACACCTCACTACACCCACAAGGAGTTGTAGAGATTGGTGAGGCTTCCCCCTGAGCCTCCTTTTCTGTAGCCTAAACACCCTCAGCTCCCTAAGCTGTTTCCCACAAGAAATGTTCTCTAGTCCTTTCACAAGCCCTGTTGTCCTTCGCTGAACGCACTCCATGGTGGAGAAGACATGGAGGACTTCACAAAAACAAATCACAGTGTTTGGTTATTTCATCAGAGTGCCATCTAAAGCCAGCCATGAAGTGTGGTTATGCACCTGGTACAAAACAGGCATTTAGAAAATAGTTTGGCATCACTCTATGCTTTTAGAGGTTAGAAACACATGACACCGATTACTGAAATAATTCTGTCCTGTCAGGGATTTGGATTTCCTTTTTACAAGAGTTGTCTAGCATTGCAATTTGCTGCAAGGAAAATGTGACATTCTGAATGCAGAGGATGGGTTAAGACAAATGGCTCCTACAGCAAACTTTCTTCTCCAGAACAATGTAACACAGATTTCACTATAGGTACATGGCAGACTGCATGATTGCTTCATGCACTCTAAATACAGATTGAGATGACAGACATTGATGGCATGGAATCCCATTCCTAGGGTTTATGAAATACCACATCGAGCAAGCATTTTATAATTTCAAAATGTTTGATGAAGTACTGAGTACGATCAACTTTTAGATTTAGCAGGAAAAATAAGTATACGCCACAACAAGGAATGTACCATGTCAAGATAGACAAGTGTAAAAAGTCATATTTATTAAGAAAATTCAAAATCAGGTAAGTTCAAATAATTAAAGGCCTTGTATTTTGCTTCCCTAAAATGGGAAACAGAGAATGTTAATAGAAAGAAAGGATAATTCAAATGAATTTAATGTCCTAGTGTTTCATTGACTTCTTATGTTTTTATACATTTAGGCGACTATAGGAACATTCTCTTGGCCTCGATTCCCATAATCATATTAAATACTTCTAAAATCTCACCAAAATAGTGCTATCATTTTTTCTTTACCCATTTTGGTCTAATAAAATGTTCTCACTTTCCCTCTCCATTAAGGTCTCTTTTCCCTTCTTTACAACATGCTTTGTGTAAAATATTTCTTTATTTGTAAGCCTTAAAAGTTTTCCTCCAAGTAGCTCTTGTAATGTTATGCTGTGTAGGATGAGATGAGTATTATGTGCCATTATAATTTCTCAATTCACATCAGTTTTAAAAATCTTTTTTAGGACTTTTTTTAAAAATAAATATTGGCACTCCGGTTTCATTTTTCTCCTCCTCTTCAGGGATCTAAAAAATGCAGATATTATTTTTGTGGTTTTGGACTTTATTTCCTTGCCAAATATTCTCAGCTTATACTTCTACTTCCAATGTTTTTTTAAGCTTTCAAGAGGCCCCTTGCCTTGAAACATGAGGTTCTGTTCATCCAAATCTTTTCTAAATTTGATTTCTCTGGTCAGCATACTCGCTTCGTTAGCCACTAAAACAATGCCCACTCAGCTTAAAGCAACAGATGCTCTTATTCCCACATTCATTTGCAGTCATCTGAAAAATTATTTGAAGTTGGTCCACTTGAAGACCATTTTCCTCTCTTCATAAGCAAAATGGTTTTGCATGTTATGATTTTGTGTTTTAGGCAAGGAATGGAAAGGGTATTGGGATTTTTTGAGAAGTAGTTGCAGCAAAGTAATTAGAGTAAAAAAACAAACCCTACTCGGATATCTTATGTATGGTAAATGGATCATTCTAATACTACATTTCTGAAACACCAGAGCATAGTTTTAAGCAAGAATACAAACAAAATTCTAAATAATAATTATTTTATCATTAATTTTGATCTCTGTGCCCTTGCACAGTTTCCTTGCTATGCAACGAGAAAACAGATTGTCATTTTAGGCAACTCCTGAAATGCCAGCAATAGACTGATATTCTTGGGAAGAACAGCATCAAGAAGAGGTAGAAGATTTAGACATTATAACCTTAGAAAAGGCAGGCAGAGGCCTTTGTTAGGCTCTGCTTTCAAACATATTCAGCAATTATTGTTTTAAGCAGAGACTCCACTAATTTAAGAATTTTAACACCACGAATAAAGCTGATGGTGCTGGCTGGGGCAAGAGCACATGTGGAGAAGCAGAAGGCAGATATATTCTAGTGCCACATAAAGTCATATTAGAGCACAGCCCAACTCAAAACAAAGAGGTTGAAGAAACAAATAATGGGGCAAAATCTCAGAATTAGTTCTAGTAGCCATAGGATTGAAACAGATTATGTCAGTTACCTCACAAGGTTTAAAATTATTTTTTGTTGACTTTGGCAACAATGGGATGTTAGACTCAAATTTAGTGAGAAATGTTAACAGAACTATGTTTCCATTCTCATTCCACATTTTGTGCTCAAAGATCAATCCATACTGGGGAGTGGTGATCTCAGAGTCAAATTGCTCTGAGCAATTCTGCCCCAGTAGTGAAATGCAATCAAATTAATTCAATTAGAACCGAACAAATTACAGTTTAGTGGGCGTGCCAAAAAAGACATAAAATTGACATGATCTGAGCAAAAAGAGACTTTTGTTTTAAAGGAACAAGAATTGAGAGCTTCTTTTTCTCTCAAATGGTCTGTTCTTCTCAGCAAAAGTAAGGCAATTGAAAGAAAGGACTTTTAGTATTTATAAATTCAGGGAGAACAGTGTTAAGAAATGCTTGTAAGTTGAAACCAAAGCAGGATAGGTATTCAATGAATAGTTCCTTGACAAAAAAATGCAGCTTTATTGAACTTGTATTATTGGTGAATTTCACAGACTTTGTGAAAGTTTTAGCTGAGAAAAGCTGCAGCAGAAGCAAAAAGCCATAGAAATAGTTTGAGGAATAAAGAATGTATGGTATCCCTAAATATGGTTTGTGTTCTTTCCAAGAAAAAATATATCATAAAATTCTGTGTGTTTTGTTTTGTTTTTTTTTATCCAGAACTTGCATATATTTATTCAAAAGTGCAATGCAATAAAAAATACATAACTACTCATATGTACCATATCACAAATTCTTAACATTACAATTACTGAAGGCATTATAACTGGTCTTAGGAAAAGTGTAATTACTGGGTTTTGTTAAACATTACCCATTTCCTACCAAATGAAGGTAGAAAGACAGTTGCATGTCCTTCTTTTTATAGATGTGAACTTAATGTCACAGGAGATATGTGGAAGCATCTTGTTTTAACGGTTTTGCATCTGATTTATTCAGTGCAGAATGCACATCATATAAGAGCTGTAAAAGCCAATGGGATATGATTTTTTTCTACCACCAGACTCAATTTTTTATGTTCTTAATATCTCTTCCTATAAGATTGATCACCAGCCAGTAATATTTTGTTTTCAACTTCATATATAAAAGCTGTTTCATTAATTCAAATATTTAGGAATATAATCAGAGCACATTCTACCCCTGAAATTTTAGAAATAGAATTAAAATTAGTTTTTATATGCAAAAAGAAATATATTAGTTTATTCAGTGATATATATTGTACATCTACAACATCCTCACCATCACCAAAATTTCTGCAATACAGTTTGTATCAGTCAAGCAAAATCCTCAAGAAATTCAAAATTGTACAGCTCAAAGAATCACAGAATCTGTCAGGTTGGAAGGGACCACTGTAGGTCCTCTGGTCCAAGCTCCCTGCTCTAGCAGGATCATCCCAGAGCACATGGCACAGGATTGTGTCCAGACACTCAGCTGTTCCATGAAGGGTTAGGTATGGAGCACCAGTGACTCCTGGAAATCAGTTTGTTTGGAGTCTGAATTTAGAATAGATTCAGGGCTACTCTATGATATGTCAACTTCTAAAGTCCCCAAAGTCCAATTAAACAATTAATGGTGAACATACATCAAAGTATCATCATCTTCATAATACATTGCAATACCAACTGATTCTTTATCCACTTAAAAAGTGCTTAAGATGAGTTTGCTTTGCACTGCTGGAGAAGACGAGAAATTATAGCAGTGGGAAAACCTAATCCACAGCTCCAATAGCAACCAAAATTCTGCTGTACTTCTCAGTATTATATACAGAAAGCTATCTAATATTACTAAATGTGTTTTAGGAAAGAATAGCAAAGTTTCTTCTGAGAATTTTAACCTGGAGTGTTTGCAAACTGCCTGCTCTTATTCAATAATAATTTAATTAGTTTACACTTTATACATATTTTGCTTTAATATTACAGGACAAGTATTTATGCATTCTATTCTTGTTTTAGAGAACATATTTTTATCAGATACCATAACTAAGCACTGGTAAATAACTGCACAGAAAATAAAAAACTAAAAATATTGAAATGTATCAAATGTAAGCTGTGTATATAAACTCCATAAATGACTTTTATATTTCTTTCAATGAATGGAGCCGGATTTACACTTGTATTTTGTATGTGCATTCTGTATATTCTATGCCTCCTTTCCCATACCTAAGCATCAACTTTCTTAATTTCAACAATTTAAATGTCAAATTTATAGATAATTCAAATATTTGAGGGGGTCTAACCCTACTCAAAAAATCCTCATGGAATCTAGGAAGAATATTAAGAATATCTACTCAGCTGGCTACTAAATATGGATTCTGAGAAACACATTTAGTCTTCCAAAGTCTACACGAAGCAGATTTGATATACAGTTCCCTCCTCTTTGGATTTCTAGCCAACTGGAATGCAAACCTGCATGTCATAAATTTGGGCATACTCACAGGCTTTCCTGTGGTGAACTCCAGGTTCCCAGTATGAAATTACTGCAACACCTGTCAGCATGTAGAGGTACTTTGTGTGAATATGCCTCAGTTTTTATCCACTACAAGCTGCTCCGACACAGAAGGTATTTAAATTTTATGGACTTCTGGGTACTATGCGGCTATGAAAAGTGTGCCAATCCCAGTCAAAAAGGGTTCTCTCACATAGCCTCAATTAATTGCTTCTTAACTTTTATTTAATTAAAAATTAATAAAATGGGATTCAACTCAAGCTTTAGAAAGAGATTAGATATTTCCATTTTTTTTAATTGATTACAACAGACAACTATTCAAATTCCCCTATTAAACTAGATTCCTAATTTTTTTTTTTTTTTTTTTTTTTTTTGTGGAGAACAGGCTAATTACTTAAGAAGAAAATAAACCCTATCAACTTGTATAGACAGATTACTGCCTACAGTACTACTGTACTGTGATTGGTTCTATTTCTACTACCATTAAGTCCGGATTTAATGAATATCATACTTCTTTTAAAGAATACAAGCAACCTATGTAACAATTCATCTCTAATAGACTCAATTTCCCAAGATGCATCTTTTCCTTGCAACTGAGTATCCCAAATGCCACTGCTTGAAGTACAATCTGAGACTACTGAGATCATCTGGAAAGTGATCTCAGCATCTCACAAATTTGCTTTACTTTTACTGAATGCCAAGGAAGTCAGATATAAGGAGAAAAGAAAAAAAAATAATACGGGGGAGGGTGGATTCAAAGCCTGGAAAATTAGTCATGTAAAAAAGTGTCTCAGCTCTTGAACACGAAATGCTGTCGTGATGTAAATTAATATATTGGAAAATACAGTGATCCTCAGTTTTACAGTATTATTATGAAGTTCCTTCTTTTTAGAGTTTTTGATACGTATTCACATTTGTAAGAGAAAAAGAAAATGGTACAGGAGCATTGTAACAGTTTAATTAAATGAAGTAAACATTTTAATTCAACAGCTCAGAAGTCTACAGTCACCTTCTAACCCCCTTGCTGTGCAAAAACAAAGTCTGAAAATTGTTATTTTAACTGTTATATGAGTATTTTTTCCTGTTACACATGAAACAAACCATATAACCACAACAAAAAAACCCAGACAGTGGACACGTAGCTAGCTATGGAAGGGCCCTCATTTTCTCAGAGACTCTACAGTGAAATATTTTCTCTTCTTTATTTACATTAAAGGGAATTAATGATGAAACCAAGCTAAAATAAGTCCCCACTCAACTTTGTAGTATAATGATGAGATACTCTTAAGAGAGTACTCTTAGAGAACAGTCATAGAGAGAAAATCCAGCACATGCCATTTGACTGATGCAAAATAATCCCCACTCTGCTTTGACTTCTTTCTATGAACTGTAATACGAGGTCCAATAGACAGCCTCAGATGCATCGTAGGTCCAGTACATGCTTTTCAAACTTAATCAAGGGAATATAGAAATGTATATAAAAAGATGAAAGTGTCTTTGCCTTTATACATACTGAAGAAAAAAAAAAAAAAAAAAGGAAAAAACCTAGGGGGAAAAAAGTGAGATCTTTCATAGGGGAAGGTTAAGTCTGATGCTAATGCTTATTTAAAATGGTGACAGTCTGAAGTAGTGAAGCCTTGCCGGGCTGCTTTAATTTCTCCCTGGAATAGCTCTCTCCCAACCTTCGGCAGCACATCAAAGTCTCTGGAGCTCAATTAAAATTGGATTATATTGAAATGCTCTATCTATGGAACTGTGTGCTCACTAACACTTTTCTTTCAGTAATACTCCAGATGACAGTTGCCCATCCCAATTTAAACAGTTGTCATAGAGACCATGAACTAAAGCAGCAGTAACTAACAATACAAAGGAAAGGTAAGTGGTAGGATTTCTATGAATGAAGGGCTTGGTTTGCAGCCGCAGTGCTCACACTGCAAGCAGCTAAATGCAGAAAACATAAAAGGCTGTAATACTTTTACACTTTAGCGAGGCTCCTCACTCCTAAGGAGAAGGGCAAAGAAAGCAAAATAGTAAATATTTTCCTTTTTTCCCTCAGTAGCTAGTAGTGTTTTACATTCCAGCATGTGCAGCTACCTAAAAAACCCAGAATTAAATGACACACCCTAAGATAAACAGCAGATAACACTGGAGTCCATCTACAGCCACCAGTTCATAAATTAAAAGCATCAAATTGCATTTTATAATTGCAGTAGAAGACCAAAAAAGGTATTCTCTTTTTATATTCAAAAAATTAATAGAAGATTATTTAGTTATACATGATGCACAAATCCTTTGTCTTTATGACACGAAACTAAAGTGAAAATCTGATACAAATCTATAGGAAATTCATAGTCTGAACCCATCTGGTTAACACTATGACATCCAATATGTGTAATGCTTTCAAATCATTTTATTACTGGTTTTAACTGTTTTATAATCTAACCATGTAGATTTTTGATGAACTGCACCAAAGCCTGACGATACCATTGGAAAACTCTAGCAGCTTCCAAAACTCCCAAAATAACATAAACAGCTTATGTTTCTGGCAGCACCAGACAGCAATGTATTTAACAGCATAGATTGCTGGTAACGATACTATTTTCTCATGTAGATGGCATGTTTCTGGCACTATAAACCCCTTAACCTTTCTTGTAATTGGCTTATTGAGAGTCCCAAGGTTGTTTTTTGTGCCATTGGGCTGATCACCATGGAAATGAACACTTATTGCTGTTTCACTGTAGTGCTCTATTTTTCTTCCAAGCCCTCCCTCCACAAGCATTCTCCCTGTTCTCCCGGGAAGGCAGCGTTAGGATTTTGAAGCAGCAACAAGGCAGAGTGCAAAGAGCGCAGGCCAAAGGGGAAGAAAACAAAAATGTGTCAGAAAATCTAAAAACCGCACAGATCAGAATTTGTCAAAACAAGGCCTTGGTTTAAACCAACAAGAAGGGCCCCCACAGCTTGGGCTTTGACAAAGCATGGCCTTTTTATTTATTTTTTTTTTTTCCCCCACCATTTTTTTTTTTTTTTTTTAGCCCAGCTGTAGAAAACACCATCTAATGAACCTGTCTGGGGCTGCTGTCCCCATCCTGTCAGGCATGTCAAGAGATGACAAGCACTGGGGACAGGCTGCCGCCAGTCACAGACAGGCCTGCCAGCTGGAGAGTTCAGCCCCAATCTAATCACGCCACCAGAAAATAACTTTCACGCTTGCAGACTGACAGGATGGGCTCAAGGAAAAAGAAGAAGGGGGGAAAAAAATTAAAAGAAAGAAAGAAAAAAAAAATAGGCTCGAAACACTGCTTTTTGTTTCAATTACAAACCTTTTTTGACAAGGGGAAGGGGAGTGGGCACAGGGAAGACTTTTTAAAGCTGCAGCACTGATTGCCGGTTTCCTTTAGTGGAACTGTTTCTGTCTTTCTTTTAACGCAAATAAGATCAACACAGACATTAATACCAGCAGTTACAAAAAAAAAAAAAAAAAAACAAAAACAAAAAAGAAGGGTATTTGTGACACCTGGATATGTTTTTGCTACATTTACTACTACGCATACACACTCTTTTCCAACATGTATATAGACACAAATCAATCTATCAATCTGCAACCATTGGTGGAGCTATATTTATGAAAATGAGTGCATGATGGTATGTGTTTTTATTATTTCAAAACAACTGGGCTCAATGAACATTATATCTCTATATAGCCATCACTCTACAGTTTGTATTCTTATTTGGGCAAAAACAAAGTACAAATGGTAAGACTGTGCCCCTGAAATGGAAATGAATATTCATGAATAAGAATAACAATTTAAACAAAAGTATTAGAGCCCTTGGCCTCAACATAGTTGGTTTTTCCCCATTTGCACATAGACTGTAAATAAACAAAAAGGAAAACCTTGAACATGTATCTTCAAAAGGGCTATAATGAGCAGGCAGTAGTGTACTGGTAGGCATCCTGTCTTTCTCATTCAAAAATTGCCAACACAGATTTCCACTCCTGAAATTTAATAATCAAAAATTGCTAACGTAGATCTCTGCTCCAGAAATCTAATAAACAGTAAATCCATAGAAAGAGAGGCTGTAAATTATTTTTAAATAACTTGAAAAAGTAGTTTCCCCAAAAGGCTTTAAAACAAATTATTAGGTCTAGACATAAATTTACTTCAAAAATAAACATCCAGCTAAAATGAAAATGCAAAGTATTAACTACATGTGTCCTATCTACTCCTAAATGTAAATCATAGTATATTTATCTTTTGGTGTATGTATCTCAGAGTATGTATATCTTAGCAAACAATTTGCATTATTTGAAAATGAACTGGGATGGAAAATAAGTGATTCATGTAGTACTTAGTAATTATTTTAGGAAGAAATTATGAATGAGCATAGGTCCATTTAATCCCTATAAAGTAATAAAAAATGAAGATTTGTTATTACATCCTGCCATTCATTCACTCTCTGCTGACATTATAGATGTCAGAAAGTCTGTTTAAAAGCTTGCTATCTCTATTCATCTTTCTTTCTGGCATGAAATACAGACTATAATAATCTTGTCAAGCCTACATTTAGACACTAATTCATGACCCTCTGCTACAATTTAGAGAAAATTCATACATAACTCTTTTAAGACAAACTCTGACCCCAGACGGAAGGGTAATATCTAGATTCAGCTGCCAAATATATGCTGACTAAAGGCACAGCCACCCTGATGTTTCTCTATGAATGAGATGGCCAAATCAGTAAGATTCATTAACATTTTTTAACCTGAGCACTAGTAAGACTTTGGGTTTTTTTCCATTTTGAGGTACTAGGTATTCAACTATGCATCATCTTACTTTCTTGGAAAAAAAAAAAAAAAAAAAGGAGTCATCTCTTTCACAGTTTAAAGACTACAGCTAAAGCTTATAAACAGAAAGATAAAGTTGATGCCAGATGCAGATGCCACTGACAATGCCAGGGAGAAGTGGTGATTCTCAGCCTTTCAGCAAAGCCTAAAACGCCCCATTAGGGACTCAATGTGCAAACTCATGCAGGAGGATACATAGCAGAGCTGACCATTATTCATAATCAATCTGCAGACTTGGGAGGAAAAAGTCAAACAGAAGTGCACTTCTGCAAGGAACATAGGTACAAATGTAAATATAATTGAACCAAAAATCCCTTTACCATCTTAAAAATCTGACAGTAAAAGCAAGTGCTGCCAGGCAAAGTGCTGTTAGTATTTTGGTATACAGATACCTAGACACCAAAAGTCCTTCAGAGAGCAGGAAATAAGTACCATGATCAGGACCCTTTTTTTTAAATAATTTTTTTTTAATTAGTTTTTTAAGGAGAATGGAGAAAAATATACCTATTATTAGAGAAAGAATGGTAAGCCATTCTGGACATGATGATAGTAAACTAGCTGCACATATCTGCCTGTCAAAGGCATAGGTTGACATGAAGTGAAATGACACTGATTGATTTCAAATCTCCTATATTTGGTATATTTTCGTATATGACTAGTTACAGATTGATGTTTTATCTTATCTTTATTCACATATACAGGCACCAAAGAAACACAGTCATCTCCTGTTGATTCAAGATGGTGAAATATCATCTAAATTTTCACACTGCTTGGGCCATGAAGTGCAACAGAAAAGCATATCCATATGAAATGTCAGAAATTTCTGCTAGACAGAATGGAATTATTAATATTGTCATTTTCTTCGAAAATTAGCATACCACCTTTATTAATAATTAAAGGTACTACATAAATTTTAAATCATCCAACTGGAAAAAAAAAAAAAAAGTTCTATTTTAAAATAATGGAAACAAATAAACAAAACAAACCCACTGATTTGAAAGAGCATTCCTGCAGATTTTTTTCTCATAGATAACATCTTTCTCAAAACCACTATGTACCATTTAATCATTAGCTTATACACTGCTGCTTTATGGTAGTATTATTTAATTTATTTCATTCATGTTGAAGCAGAGAATCCTGGCCTCTTGACCCCAATTTTCACTTAAAGAAACAAATTTCTTTTTCGCAAACTAACTCAATTTTTCTCCTGTCAACCTTTAGCCTCACTTTAAAATATTAACCTTTTTCCTATCATTATAAGCATCCAACATTCTTCTATCCAAGTTTAATGTTAATCACCACATCTTATGATAATGTTATATTCACTTTTAGCTATCTCTGTCAAGCACACAAAAGTAATTTAAATATATTTATCCTCTTTGAATGTAGTAGTACTAGAGCAGTTTTGTACATGCCAAAACCATACAATCCCCTTATAAAAGCGTTATTTCCTCTGTGCATTTGCAATTCTTCCATTTTGTACTCTCAAATGTTAGCTAAAAGATGTGTTTCTCCTTTGTAGGTAGAGTAGGAAGCTAAGACAAGGCTGAGGACATTCTTCCAAAATTTAGAGCAATGCAGAATTACCACAATCACTTGTATTCCTCTTCTGCCAAAAATCATTAGGAAAAATGAAGATATGAAGAATTAGGGAGAGGAAGTTTGCATGCACTGGAAGACATTTTTCCCTACATTTATTTTTATGCCACCCCACCAAATTAATTGAGTGAGCTGTGTCAGAATTGCTGACAGAGCAATCCATTTTACACAAATTACTAGGAATAATTTTAAAATTTAACACTACAGAAAATACATGGGAATTTTTTATATTGTCATTCCAGAAGCAGTATCTAAGTAAGACACATTAGATATTATAAATACTAATGCTTCTTTTTTATTTGTTTTCAAAAATACTCAATACTCTTAACAGCTGTTACCTTTGTAAGTTTGAAGTAGAATCTGGAAGTACTTCAGAAAGCCTAAATTTGTTTTGACACACAGGTACCCATTACCAGGAACCTATAGAGTAACATTACTTGCTTGTTCCATGAAAGAAAATTCTCCCCATGTATAAGAAACTGCTGAGAAGAAAAGCCT